>JAUPFT010000012.1:32006406-33391406 GCA_036936625.1 Parnassius smintheus behrii
AGGAGGAGGTATTCAATTCGACTGTATGTTTTTTAAATATGTGAACCGATTTGATGATTCTTTTTTTTATCTGAAAGCTCGTGCTTCTCCTGTACAATTTGTGTATAAATTTAACCAAGATCTGACCAGTAGTTTTGAGTTATTTTTAAATAATGGTTATTTAGTTGACTTCGAATACATTGATTCCGTCGTATTGAAGTCGTATGTGTTTAAATTTTTCCACTTATTAATAAAACTCACGGGACAATTTAAACAGGTTAACGTTCGTTGCGGTGTTGGCATATTGATCTCTCTAGGTCAGGAAATGCAGTTTCAATAAAATATATGTATTGGTAAGTACGTATAACGATGAGGTTTTAAAATAAATTGTACTACCTGATATTTAAGAGATACATAATTCCCGCTAGTAGAATATATTATTTTTTATTATCATATCTTCAAATTGAGACCTATATTACTTTTATCTGTTTATATAATAATAAGGAAAAAACCTGAAGTAATTTTTACAGTGGTATAAACGGACAGAACGAAAAGGATAAGAGTTCCTTATATAATGGAAAGATCCTATAAACTACATTTGCATTAGATCTCACCTGGTGTCCTTTATACTTTATCAGCTCCTTGATCCTGTCCACAATAAAGAAGTATCCATCGTGGTCATAGTACCCAACGTCGCCAGTCTTAAGAAATCCTTCCTCATCCATAATATCGCGATCAGCTGCTTTATCGCCAATGTAGCCTTTCATCACTACTGGTCCCTTGATACAAATTTCTCCCGTTTCAAAAGGTCCTAGTCTTTTTCGTGTTTCAAGGTCAACCACCTATTACAAACAATAAAACAAATAAAGTTGAAAATTTTTAACTTAAAGATTTCTTATATTTACATCGATATTAACATTGATTCGTACCAAGGATGATACTTGAGACCATTGAAATTAAGAAACATCCTAATTTCAGTAAAGGAGGAGAGAGGATTCTAATCCTGAAATCCAGTAGTTAATAAAATAAAAACTAAGCTCAAGCATACAACCACAAGGCTTCAAGAAACAGTAAGATAATTTTTCGTAGATCTTCGTAGATGAAGGTACTTCGGGTTAACTCTGACATTTTTATACGTGGTAGAGCCATGCTGCAGTTATATTAGTAGTATAGTTGTAGCACGAAGCCGACGCAGGCTTGACCGGGGAAGGACCATGCTCTCACAGAAAATACCAGCGTAAAATAGTAGCTTAATGCTGCTGTGTTTCCTATGGTGAGTGTAGAGAACCGGAGACCCTTTTTACTGGAAACGAGGCATTCCATCTTAGTGCTCACGGGTGACAACGCATCTGCATTTTGATTCGTAATCGAGGATAGATGTAGATGTCTATGGGCCGCAGCAACCACTTACCATCAGGTGGACTGTATGCTCGTCTATCACCCTTATCCTATATATTACCTCAGTCCCCTGTGACCATGGGTGCTGCAATGATATACCGAAAAATGATCTCTCCAACTTAACGTTTAGGTTCAGTGTGTGTCTAACCATTCGGCGATCGCTGCCAGTTTTCTTTTCACCCTTGCGGTCACTGAGACATCACTGAATAGTTGGGCGTCTGGTCGTCATAATGAAGTCAGCCTCATTTCGAACCGTCGGGGCTCGACCAGATCCATTTCCAGTGGGACCGCTTCTGGAAGAAAGAGTTCATCATAAAAGAGTCCCTCTTTCTCCATGAAGTCGGCTAGCTACTGGCCCCTTAGGTGCCGTTGGCCTATTTCAACTTTCCCTACGCTCACTGCTTTCTCTTGTGCCTAGTTTTGCGTTGAAGTCTCCTATCAACACCGTATAGTAGGTTTTGGAGGAATGCATGGTTCTAGAGATATTCTCATACATTTCCTCCAACTCCTTATCGAAATTTGCCTAGGTTGGTGCGTAAACCTATATGACCTTCAGCGAATACCGTTTGGTGATTGTCGACACACTCCCAATCTTAACAACGTTGTTGACGAGAGACATGTGTACGTTAAACAAGACATCTCCTTGGGATAGACGGTCATCCTCCGGTTATAGAACAAGTTGCCAGATTCGAGGATTACCGTGTCCTCCCCCTCTCTTCGGAATAATCCTATAATATGTCAGAGCAACTTGTCTATCTCTTCTTCTAGCTCTCTTCTCCATGACCTCCTCGTCGGTCCTCAGGGTGCGTGTGTTATATGTTGCCAGGTCCAGTCGTCTTAGGTGGCAACCGAACCTCCACCGGGGATTCTTCACCGGGTACTGGGAGCCGTTTGTTTATGTCGTTACTTAAGAGGGGGGGGGCATAGTCACCACGCTTGGCGAGCGGGTTGGCAACCGCAGTTTTTATTGTATAATTGCTGTTATCGGGAAGATGCTGCTGTCCATCTCCTGCCTGTCTCCCTCTGTCGCCTCTTACGACTCCCATGGGAAGACATGGGGTAGTGGATATTCTCAACTGACACTACACGGCGTTCCATAAATTGCTCTTTAGAAATTAGCTCCGGTATCATCATCGCTTCTATCCCGACCTGGTCGGGATAGAAGCTCGCTGGGGCTCGCTCTCGAATAGAGTTGACTTCGCCGGCACCAATAATTTTGTTTATTGCAATTTAAGTGCCGATTTACCGCTTACTAAGTGTATAAAGAAAACATCATGGAAAACCTGAATGTCTGAGAAATTGAAAAACATTTTCTGGACATCTAATCGTCTACTATCGTGCGCCTAGCGAAGCGAGCGGATATTAGCTGGTGATTGTGTTCAAAAGTTATAATTATTTCACATTTTATTTATGCTATCATACCTTTACACTTACGCCCGGCAAAGGAGGACCACCGCTACCGGGTTTGTGTTTTGTAATGTCATGCTCAGGATCTTTTGTTGCCGATGTAGATGTCTCTGTCATTCCATATGCTTGCAAAACTCCTTTGCATTTAGGTAAACTAAGATGAACAGAAATCGGAAAAATACAAATTCATTAAAACTAGAAATTCACTCTATTTGAATTTCAATAATTTTACAAAAAAAAATATGTAAAAACTGACTTCAAAAACTAGTAAGATTAGTAGGCTTAAGTAGGCTTAAATTTTTTTCGATTCGGTACGTCTTAGCACCGACTACAGAAGCTAATAAATTTTGTTGAAACTATTTTATTCCGATTAGTTTTTTGAAGCCGGTGTTTGTATTTCATTTTAAATCTAATTATGTTACCTCTTTTGATTGGACTAAGCTTAATAAGTAACAAATATCGTGTAATAAGTGAAACCAAAAATATCACCTACTATTTTTTAAAGAAAAACCGGTTCCGAAAGAAATATGCCCTCGACGCCAAAAAAAGAAAAGGATACCTTCCGTAATAACTCATGTGGACCAATTTGATGCTGAGGCAATACGACGTCACATATTATATGACTATTATTTAAGAAACTAATTCCCTACATTAATTTAACCATTTCGCTTTGTGACTGTGGCTTGTTCCGTGGGCCAAAGTCTTCGCTGACGTAAGTATTGGATAAAATAGAATTGCATTCAAAAAAGCGGGCAAAAGAAAAGTATTGATGGAACGCACAGACATTTTTCCAGTGTGGTGTTATTTTTTGAGGGAAGCTAAGCGAATTGACTGGGGAAACGTAGTATTTGCAGATGAAACGGGCCTTAATGCCAACCAAACTGTATCAAGGGGCTGGACGGATAACACAGAAAGGAGAAAGACTGATTATTTGTCACTCGGAAACTATGAAAGAATTTATCAAAGGAGCGTTGTTGTCTTTTAAATCGAAAAAAAAAAACAAAGATTATCAGAGGATTCAGAACTGTTTGAAAGACGGTTTGAAGATTTACTGAGCAAGCTCACCCTCGGATAATAAGTAAAATGCTTACTCAAGTCAACAAAAAAATCCAACATTATAAACTGGCTTCGTGATCATGGCCACAACGTAGACGAGTCTATTAAAACAAAATCGACAACCACCAAAATACATCGTGGACGAACTTGCAGCAGAATATGAACACACAATTCTAAGACTACTGACGTACCAGTCAATAAAACGCCATTGAATTTTACTATAGGCAAATGTGAAAGGGTACGCAGCAAGTACTAACACAAGTCCACCATTCACAACAAATGAGATGCTGGGATTGCTGTATGATGCATGTAAGCACGTCACCGCTGAAAATTGGGCAAGTGTAGGAAGGTAGAAAGGACTAAACAATTAATACTTTCGGACTGGGAACGAAATATCACTTTCGATAATAAAAGATAACAACCCTTAATTATCCATGTCGGTGAAGATTCGTCATCACACGAAGAGTTAGATTTTTAAATATTTATCTCGTTGTATAATTTTCGATTTCCAAAATAATGCTTACCAAATTTATACATATACATACCTTAAAATTTTTAAATAAAAATAAACAATATTGCAAGGTGTTTCGTGTACTCCGAAAGGATTACAATCGTGAGCGTATGTATGTATGTAATAATTAAGTTAGTAAAAAGTAAAATTGCACAAAAGAATCATTGATTTTCATTTATCGCCTTACGAGTACCACATCCCTAAAACTGCTTACTGGCTGATGTGACCTTGTCAATGAACATGACGGGCTGTCGCCTATTTTTTTGTATGGAGTTATAATCGCAGACGCTAGGACAAAGTTAAGTCGAATACTCTGTGTGAGCTGACTAGAATACTGTTACGCCGCGCTCAAATCACCGCACTAGCGCCATCTAGTGTCAGGAACGAGAGCGAGGGGAGCTTTGCAGTAAATGACATCACAAATCTTTCGACCGACAGCGCCACCCGAAGAACTAAGTTTCTGGAAATTCTACACTCGAATACTCGTTGCCTGGCGCGCATTTACCTGAATGTTCGGGACGCTTCTTTGCTAATTATATAAATAGGCGCTGCAAGATGCGATCGTCTCCCTCCAGCTATCGCCCCATTAGCCTCCTCAAGGCAATGGGCAAGCTCTTCGCAAGAGTCATCCAAACACGGATGAGGCGCTATCTGTTTCCCACAGACGGTGACCCTCTCATCATTCCCCACCAATTCGGTTTCCGAGCCAAACACTCATGTCCCCAACAAGTTCACCGCATTGTGGAATATATCCTCAGCGGTTTCTATCCTCGACGTCATAAAACCATCGCGGTCTTCTTCGATATAGCCAAAGCTTTCGATAGAGTCTGGCACACAGGCTTCATCTACAAGCTCTACAAAATAGGTCTCCCCGATCGTCTAGTTCGTCTCGTGGCCTCCTATTTGAAACATCGTACCTTTCGTTTTAGACACGAAGGCACGCTATCTTCACAGCGAACTATCAAGGCTGGTGTCCCTCAGGGCTCAGTACTTGCTCCTCTGCTGTACATCCTGTTCACCAACGACATTCCCATCCCGTCGAAAGGTGTTCAACTCTCCCTCTTCGCAGACGACACTGCCATCTACTGCAAAGGTGTCTCACTACCCTTCATACGGAACAAGATCCAAAAGTCAGTTGATGACCTAGGAGCTTGGTTCAAAAAATGGCGCATCGATGTGAACCCGGAGAAGAGCTCCGCCGTTCACTTCGATTATAAACGACGCCGTCTTAAAAACACCCCTCCAATACGTATGCTAGGGACCCCTGACCCCTGGCATACGACCGCCAAATATTTAGGTGTCACTCTATATATTAGGCCCCACGTCAAACGAGTCACCCGTCACGCACGGTTTTACCTGAGTAGGCTCAACAGTATGATGGGCAGACACAGTAAAATATCCCTTCGAAACAAGCGAACCCTTTATAAGGTCTGTATACGACCCGTCATGTCCTACGCGGGCCCCGTCTTTGCCCACGCAAACCCTAATATTTTAAATGAACTCCAAATAGTTCAGAACCTCTTCTGTCGTCGAGCTGCGAACGCACCTTGGTACGTCCGTAATGCCGACCTTCATCGGGACTTAGAGCTCCCAACAATTCAACAATTCCTTAAAAAACTCTCTGAGAACTTCTTCAAAGCCTCAGAGTCGCACCCAAACAATTTAATTCGTGAGGCGGCTTCTTATGCAGCCCCACCCCCCTCTCGCTATCGTGTCCGCAGGCCGAGAAACTCTCTCTCGGACCCGCCTAATAAACTGTCAAGCGACCTGAACTGCCTCCTGGCGGCTCAGGCCAGTTCTAATTAAATTAATTATTATTATATTAACTAATATTATTTTGCCTTCGTAGGCACTCCCTCAGCGGCTCTTAGCCGCCTGCGCCCTCTTTTCCCAAAAGAGGGTCGCTCATGATAAGGCACAATAGAGCTTAATCAGCCGGCTGCCTGTCCCCAAAGGCGGTTTTTAGAGGGTATCACCTAGGGTCCCCGGTAGGACAGTGAGTCCCTCATAACCACGATAGACCGGCTATCGTGGTATGCGTAATGCATTTTCCGCCTCCCTACGTACAGGGTAGCCCTTTAATTGCTTCGGGCGCAAAAAAAAAAAAGATGCGATCGAGAGAGAGTTGAACTCGGCGACACAAGCGAAGCTTCGGAGCGGAATTAAGTGAATTAGTGTGTTTAATTATTAGTGTTTTAACTTTAATTTGTGTAAAGTAAATTAAAGTGTTAATTTAGCTAATTCTATCGGCAATTTTTATTGTCACGAACCTCAAGCTCGTAACAATTGGTGTCAGAAGTGGAATAAAATAATGCCGATTTTACCTAAGGAGGAAATGGAGGGTGTCCGTACCCGAAGTCAACGCCAACAGGAGACGGACCAACGAAGATTTGGTGGTGCAACGCCACAGACGTCGGAGGGACAGCCACCGGCTGCAGGCCCGTCGGTAGCTTCTACATCTGCTGCACCTGACTTAGGTGCTCTGATGGTGATGCTGCAGGAGCAGGCTCGCCGACAGGAGGAACAGGCTCGCCGACAGGAGGAACAGGCTTGCCAGCAGGCGGAACAGGCACGCCGATTGGAAGAGCAGCTGCGGGGCGGACAGGAGGAACAGGCCCGTCGGTTGGAAGAGCAGATGCTCCTCATGAAGGACCTTCACGCTACCTTCGGGAAGGAGATAAAGGAGGTGAAGAAT
Source organism: Parnassius smintheus behrii (assembly GCA_036936625.1). Classification (NCBI taxonomy): domain Eukaryota; kingdom Metazoa; phylum Arthropoda; class Insecta; order Lepidoptera; family Papilionidae; genus Parnassius; species Parnassius smintheus. Next base: position 32,013,453 of record JAUPFT010000012.1, read on the forward strand.
AGGGTTGCTCTGCATGACAACCGCCTGTCGGAAGCTGAAACCCAAATCGCGAAAGCTGAAAACCGAATCGAGACAGCTGAAACCCGAATCGACCAAATAAACTATCGGGTTGACAACGTAATGGCTGACATGAAGAAATCACTGGACGAACTCAAACTTGGAGATGGAGCTACAGCTCCCGTAGAAGCTACAACACCTTCGCTACGTGGGTTCAAGGTGCCACCGTTCGACGGTACCTCTTCCTGGTCAGCCTACAAAATCCAGTTCGAGACTGTTATGAAGGCGAACGGCTGGAATAAAAGTCAGGCCATGACTGCTCTCACACTAGGCCTGCGCGACCAGGCCTTAACAGTTCTGGAAGCTCTCGGTGAGGAAGTGACTTATGAGCAACTCCTTGAGGCATTGGAGGCGAGATATGGCGACGCTCACCTGGAACACGTCTTTCGTGCGCAGCTTAAAGATCGCGTGCAGCGCATCAACGAAAACCTGCAGCAGTGGGCTCTAGAGGTGGAGAAGCTGGTGCTAAAAGCATACCGGTCTGTACCTGCGCTCATTGAAGGGAACCTGGTGCAGACATTCATCGACGGCATCCGTGACCTGGAAGTCAGAGCTGCTGTGAGGCTCGGGCACCACGAGACGCTTAAGGACGCCTTGGCCCATGCACTGGAGGTAGAAGCCGTGCGGCAGGATCATCGTTCCCATCGCGTCAGGGAGGTTGCAGCAGCTACAGTTCGCGACCGCAACAAAGGATACAGCCCTAGGTGCTATGGCTGTGGGGAAAAGGGCCATCTTCGATCCAGCTGCCCTAAGCGAACCGTGGAAAGGAAAGTTGATCGATCTCGAGAGGGTAGTGCAGCTAACGGCACTGCCTGGCGGCGACAGGATCATCGTTCACCTCACGCTAGGGAGGTTACAGCAGTTACGGTTCACGACCACAATAAAAGATACAGCCCTAGGTGCTATGGCTGTGGGGAAAGGGGCCATCTTCGGTCCAGCTGCCCTAAGCACACCCTAGGAAGGGAAGGTGAACGGTCTCAGAAAGGAAGTGCGGCTAACAGCACCGCCCAGCAGCAGCAGGAATACGACTTTACTATCAGACACTGCAGCAGGAAATCTCACGGCAACGCAGATGCATTGTCAAGAAGACCTTGTCCTGAAGATTGCAACCATTGTAGTAGGCAAGAGAGTAAGGAAGTGGTATCCGTGAGGATGCTCAGGACAGACCACCTCAGCAACGGGTGGAAGGACAGCCTACGACATGCACAGCAGGAAGATCTGGACATCAAGCCGATTCTGGGATGGATGAAGGCCCGTGCTACCAAGCCTAAGTGGAGGGACGTCTCAGCGATGAGTTCAACCACGAAAAGCTATTGGGCCCAATGGGACAGCTTGCTGCTTCAGGATGGAGTCCTGTGCCGTAAATGGGACAATGGTCGAGGAGACAGCTGTCGTATACAAATGGTTGTCCCTAAAGCTAAAGTGCCGAATGTTCTACAGCTGTGCCATAATGGTCGTTCAAGAGTCCATCTGGGAGTTAAACGAACTCTACTGAAGGCCCGAGAACAGTTTTACTGGGTCCAGTATCGTGACGATGTCGAGGATTGTTGTCGTACATGTACAAGTTGTGCGGCTGTGAGGGGACCTCAGACATGGAGTAGAGGAGCATCGAAATTGTACAATGTTGGTGCACCACGGGATAGGACATCCCTTGACATTGCGGAGCCGTTACAGAAAGGCGCAAGAGCGACTCCTAAGATCGTCCATGTGGATCGCCTAGCGCGTTATTATGGGGCCGATAATGCTCGGGACGAGCATGTCTTAGGGGGCAGTGTTACGCCGCGTTCAAATCAGCGCACTAGCGCCATCTAGTGTCAGGAACGAGAGCGAGGGGAGCTTTGCAGTAAATGACATCACAAATCTTTCGACCGACAGCGCCACCCGAAGAACTAAGTTTCTGGAAAATCTACACTCGAATACTCGTTGCCTGGCGCGCATTTACCTGAATGTTCGGGGCGCTTCTTTGCTAATTATATAAATAGGCGCTGCAAGATGCGATCGAGAGAGAGTTGAACTCGGCGACACAAGCGAAGCTTCGGAGCGGAATTAAGTGAATTAGTGTGTTTAATTATTAGTGTTTTAACTTTAATTTGTGTAAAGTAAATTAAAGTGTTAATTTAGGTAATTCTATCGGCAATTTTTATTGTCACGAACCTCAAGCTCGTAACAATACAATAACATAGTGTAAGCAGTATAGGGATTGACTCTTTCATAATTCCATAAAAGGCAGCTATTGCTACGTCGAGTGGTTCGGGCTGTGCGTTGATATATTATGAGTAAGTTATATTATTCATTAATGCATATTTTGTAATTACCGTTTCATAACGTCCCTAATGGCGTTGGTAGAAAGCGGCGCTGCAGCACACCACACCAAAGTGACAGAGGACATATCGTATTTCTCGATTAGAGGAGACTTCGTCAGGAATACAATCATAGGCGGGACCGTGAACAGGACATTTACCTGAGCGGAAATACAAGCGCTGCAACTGTTTAGTCATATTAAACGAATTTTTAAACTATTTGGAACATATCTTTAAAGTCGCCGTTATCGTGCATAATATATTACATTCAATGTGTACAAACACTTTTGTACTATTGCATATCATTCCAGCTTCGATAAAAAGGAGGTGTGTTCTTAATCATCGTAAACAAACAAAAATAAATCAGCATTAATATTATTTTTACAGAAACAAACCGGCGAAAATACCTTATACTTTTCTATCGCTTTGAGATACTTTTCTGGATAAAATCCTGGAAAATATACCGTCATCTTGCCCATTACAAAATTGTTTATGGTCGTCATCAGACCATAGGCATGGTACCACGGTACGACTGTCAAATAACATGATCGAGACTGGCTTTCCGGAGCAAGCGATTCCCTTCTGTAACAAAAAGCATCAAAACATTGGGTTTTTAGGGTTCCGAAGTCAACTAGGAACCCTTATAATTTCGCCATGTCTGTCTGTCCGTCTGTCCGTCCTCGCTTAATCTCTGTGACCGTTAGCACTAGAAAGCTAAAATTTGGTACCAATATGTGTATCAATCACGCCGACAAAGTGGTAAAATAAAAATGTTTTATTAGGGTAGCCCCCCTATATGCAAAGTGGGAAGTGATTGTTTTTTAATTTCAACCCTAACGTGTGATATATTGTTGGAAAGGTATTTAAAAATGAATAGGGGTTTACTAAAATCATTTTTTGATAATGTCAATAATTTCGGAAATAATCGCTCCAAAAGTAAAAATCAATGTGTCCCCCCCCCCCCCCCTCTAACTTTTGAACCATAAGTTTAGAAAATATGAAAAAAATCTGAAAAGTAGAACTTTATAAGGACTTTCTAGGAAAATTATTTTGAACTTGGATGAAAACAACAGTACCCACTACCGGGAGCAGTTGCAGGAGCGCGGACATAATGGATACCCACCTTTAAACTCATAAGTGGGAACACTTATTGTGACGGACGGGAAACTACGGAACCCTACACTGAGCGTGGCCCGACACGCTCTTGGCCGGTTTTATTTTAATTAGCTAATTATAGCGAATTATGTAGTGAATTTGTTTTACAATCGGCTACCTCTAAAACTGTAAATATTTACTTACATTGAATTAGCTGCAGCATACAATGCATTGACGTGTGTCAACATAACTCCTTTTGGAAGACTAGTTGTGCCAGAAGAATACAACAAAAATAATGTGTCGGTGTCACCATGCACTTCTTCCGGTTCAAAATCATAAGCATCCACTTGGGCACAAACATGTTTGTATGCGATAATTCCATTGTCTATGGGTTTTCCATTTATTTGAATAAATTTCTTTATATAGGTTACTTCTTTGTATATGGATAAGTTTCGTTTTAACATTTCTTCTGATGCTATTATAAGAGTTGGCTTTGATATAGTTAAGACATGTTTGTTTTCATCTAAAAATGCAGTAAAAATCAATCAAGCGCAAGGTAAACACAATTAACTCACCAGACTTCCCCTCCCGGTCTAAATTATTATTCTTATAATTCTTCATTGCGAGAATGGCCCTTTTTCGTTCGTGCTGACCCATTCTTACTGCAGGGTGCAAACACAATATAGCTACATCGTGCCTCTATCACTCAGAAATATTACTGTGCAAAGAAAATTAAATAGGTTTTTATCACCATTTTTATTATCTAAATCTCAGCTGAAGTCGAACCTCGCAGCTTAAATATTAGTTGCAATTTGATTTGATTAGAAAAGAATTAAATCCACACAAACAATAAACTTTTTTACTAGAATCTGTACTGTTTCGTTACTTACCTTCTGTATAGTGTGTGCTGAGCGTTGTGATCGTAGCACCACAACAGACAGCCGCCAATGCGGTCACCATAAACTCCAGTCTGTTTTCACTACAGAGTGCTACTATATCACCACGCTTCACGCCGAGGTTCTTTAAACCACTCGCAGTATTTACCACATCTTGAAGAATTTCCCTGTACGTTGTTTCTTCACCAAGATCCCCGTGAACCTATAAAAAAGGATACTTATTGTAAAGTCATGTACACATATACAAGCACAGTATATGTTATAGATTATACTATAATCCATACTAATATTATAAATGCGAAAGTGTGTTTGTTTGTTTGTTTGTCCTTCTTTCACGACGCAACAGAGCGTCGGCATGGCATAATTTTTTGTATGGGGATAGATCGGTGGCTGTAGAGTGACATAGGTTACTTTTTTCCGCGGAAAAACATCTCATTCTCGTGGGAAAATAGAATATATTGCAAAAGTTTGTCCGTCTTTCACGTCGCAACAGAGCGTCGGCATGGCATGAATTTTGTTCTAAGTTTATCATGCAGAGAAAACCCGAGCATAGCCCTTTCCATTGTTAGTAAGCTTGCGATTGACGAATTCAGCTAATATTACAACCAGGTTATTTTTAAAGAAAGTCAGAGCAATTTTTCCAGCATTTACCTAAATTGATTCGTACGCTTAATGCATAATGAAAATAAAATTATAATAGACAGTAACAAGCATACTTACCAAAGCAATTTTATTATCATCAGCGGTATGTTCTCTCAGTTTATCAATAACGTATTTCCCAAAAGAAAGATGTGCAGGAATACTCAACGTCGGCCCACCGTGCACCAAATTGTTTTTGATAATCATTTTTGTTAATTATATTGTTTATAACAGTAACACGATTTGAATAAAAAGCCTAAAATAAAACAGCTTGTTGTTAATATGTTAAAATGATGCTTACCCGTGGTTAGGACTTTATGATCTCAGGAATTTTGTTGTTTTTTTTTCTTCTATAAAACTGTAATAATAAACGAACCTTCAGTCCACTTGATGGCAAATAGCTCCTGCAGTCCATAAAAATCTACAGGCGACTTCAAAAAAAGTAGGCTATAGATGCGTTATCACTCACGCCTGTCACCCCGAGGGGTAGGTAGAGACTACAAACTTCCATTTGGTACGATCCTGACACACCTCTCTCGCCTCCTCCACATTCATATACCTACGCATACATGCTCGTTGGTTAAGAGTCCTCCTAATTTGGCCCATTTTCAATATATCGCTAATTTGGTCGATAAACTTTCGCCTAAAACTCCCTTTCCGACTCTTCCGTTAACATCTTCAACATAAATATTATGCTTTTTCACTCTTTCCTCATTCATACTTTCCAAATGACCAAACCACCGATGTATTCCTTTCTTAATCCTGGTCACAACATCATGTTGCAAACCTGTAATGATACTGATTATTACAGTCTGTGAGGTATGGCCATTCAGACTGGAATACAGCAGTGCAAGCACTGCTACTTGGTGGCGTAAATAAGTAAGAGGATGTGAATTTTTATCAAATGGGATCAGTAACGGTGCCTCATCGAGCCTGTTCTGTCAATGTACAAGGCACCTAAGGCGACAACAGTGCTAACGACATTACATCGTTATATTACGAATAACGATATTACTAGATATTAAAACGTTATCATAATTTGTTTGGAATTTTTAGTAAATGAAAAAAAAGCGGATTTAATTACTGAGAGGATTGGCATAGTGGTTTTCCCCGATGACGAATTCTCATTTTTACCGGAAAATCTCAAAATCTGCACACTTTTGTGTTATAAGTCAAAAGAATATTTTCTTTCGAGTAAAACTGTTTTGCAATAGCGCCATCTACTTCATTCTATAGGTAAAGTCATTCTATCGAACAAAAATTTATTGACTCTCAAGGTGGTACGTAAAATAGATGCTAAGTAGCCTAAAGTTACGAAATTGTGTATTGTTATGAATGGATTGGATAATACGATTTTTTTCAATAACGCTTAAATTAAAATTACTTAGTTTATAAAGATTAAAAGAAAGCTAATTTCGATAAATTAAATTATCAAAAATTGGAACTATAAAAGCCTTTGGGGGTATTTAAATAATCGTTCAATGGCAAACTATGCATATTTGCAATAAGTGTTCCGTCCCTGTATTGAAGTGGCCTTTGGCGGGATTTACACAACTTCAATACAGCTCGCATTGAAGAAGCGATCGAGCGGAACCAGGGTTTCAAAGTATTTGCCAGAGAGACTGCCGGAAAGATTTTCCGTCACACCTGCGATTTTGGGTGTTTGTGAGGTTCTATGGGCAGCTGTACACGGCATCGTTGGAGCCACACGCAGGTGTGAGTAACGATTCGAGATCAAGTTTTAGCCAACACTATTTTAATGATACCGCGGACGTCAGACTGGGCGAGATTAAAATTGTCGGCGAAAAACCAGTACTTGAAGTCCTTCAAGAGCTCTTTAAATCCATCCTCCATGATGGCATTACTCCTGAGGCGTGGAGCAGAAGTGCTGTAGTCTTGTGCTTCAAGAAAGGCGAAAACGCTTTTGATGAACTACGGACGATTTCCCTTCTGAGCCGGTCTACGTATTGTATTCGAGAGTCATTACGAACCGTCTCTCACGCAGACTCGACGACCTCCAGCCTCCCGAACAAGCCAGTTTCCGGAAAGGCTTTATTACCATAGACCACATATATGTACCAGGAGCCGTGGTAGCTCAGATGGTTAGCGCTCGCTGTAAATTTCACAATACGCGAGCAAACCGGGTTCGATCCCCGCCGGCACCAATGAAATTGTTAATTGCAATTTTAAGTGCTGATTTACCACGTGCTCGGCGGTGAAGGAAAACATCGTGAGGAAACCTGCATGTCTGAGAAATAAGAAAAAAATATTCGAAGACATGTGAAGTTTGCCAACACGCATTGGGGCAGCGCGGCGGACACTTCCTTGCCCTAAAACCCTCACAGAAATGAGGGTAGGCCTGTGGCCAGCAGTGGGTCGTATATAGGCTGTAACTTTAACTTTTTAACTTAACATACATGCCCTTCAGCAAATTGTTCAGAACAAATCAGGGCGGTGCCACAATCCCTTCAGCGGGGCCAAGTTGACTGCCGGTATATCGAAGTGCTGAAGTATTTGTACTGTAGGGCTACGCTGGCTATCCGAGTACAGAGCCAGTGGACGAAACTCATCCAATTGCAGTGAGGTGTAAGACAGGGTGACGTTACATCTCGAAACTTTTCATCGCTGCATTGGAAGACGTTTTTAAACTACTGGACTGGACAGCATACATCAATGGCGAGTAGGTACATCACTCACCTTTGATTTGCCACCGATGTAGTCCTTATTGCAGAATCGCTGGCGGACCTAGGCACTATGCTCAATGACCTCAGTAGTGCCTCCTAACGTATAGGCCTTAAGATGAACACGGACAAAACAAAGATCATATGTAACTTTTCTGTCACACCCATGCCGGTAGTTGCTTTGAGCAGTAAGCTCAAAGTTGTTGACGAGTACGTTTACCTGGGACAAATAGTCCAACTAGGTAAGTCCAACTTCGACCGAGAGGTCAGTCGACGGATTCAACTCAGCTGGGCAGTGTTTGAAAAATTACGACACATTTTCTCGTCAGATATGCCTACCTCAAAACTTGAACGAGATTTTACGTCCCGTGTGTGTTGCCAGTTATGACTTCTGGATCTGAGACGTGGTCCTTCACTGCTGGCAGTATGAGGACGCTCAAGGTCACTCAAAGAGCTACGTAGAGGACTATGCTCGGAGTTTCTCAGTAAGCAGTATAACCAGAGTAACCGACATAGCCCAACGGATTAGTAAGCTGAAGTGGCAATGGGCCGGCCACATAGCTCGAGAACCTACAACCGATAGGGAAAAAACGTTCTCGAGTGGTAGCGGTAGCGTACCGGTAGGAGAAGTGTAGGTTGACCTCCCACTAGATGGAGTGATTACCCGGTAAGACATACAGGAAGTCCATGGAAGCCGGTGGCTCAAGACTACACTCTTCGACATTTCTTGGGGGTGGCCTATGTTCAGCAGTGGACTTGTGAAGGGCTGTAGTGATGATGATGATGATGTTCCGTCCCATCTTTACTTCTAGTTTTCATATTCAGTATTTTTTCGTTTATTTCTCAGTACCGAAAATGCCACAAATTATGCTAAACTTAAAAGAAAAATGTCGTTTAACTTTAAAGTTGACCTTTTTTGTTGTTTAACCATTAATTTCTACAAAAATAAAATAATAAGCTCACATAAATTTATTCCAAAACAATTGCATTACCATGTCTATAGTCATATTCATGCTACTCACAAAGTCTAAAGGCATGATAATGTAAAATAAGCCAAATTTTATGGGGATCATAACATGCCAAAAAATTAGAAAAATGAGCGTGGGATATAATTTGAAATATACTTTCTTCTTATGACGAAGAATTTTATAATTGACAATATTTGTATATAAGACCACTAGAAAGTTTATTTATGAAGGTAAAAGGCAAAATGGCTGGTATTAGGGGAACCCTATGACGTAGAAATCCGCTATGAAATCATTTTGAAAAATTTGATCCATAAGAGGGTGAAATAAGGGTGTTACAGTTATTTTATTAAAAATATTTTACAGGACGATTGACTCGATACTCACTGACAGTACTGTATATAAAGAATAAATAAATACGTATTTTGCGATTTCAAAATAACCCATTACGGTAAGGGAGGCAGGGGCAATTTTATAAAGAAATAAAATATTTTAGTATTTCTTAAAACAAACCCTTACCGGGGGAGAGAGAAGGGGGTAGATAATATTCAATTTGAAGGGAAAAAATATTTATGCTTTGAAATCATTAAATAATAAAATTTGCCTCTTACGGTTTTAAAACAAGGGTTCAAATTTTGTATGAAAAATATTGTATTAAATCTACAGCTCAAACCGCTGGATGTAGATGTGTGAAATTGGTACAATAACTTCCTTTTATTAAGTAGGAACCCATTAAGAAAGAATTTTAGAAAATTTTTAATCCTTAGATAGTAAATTAAGGTGTTAAGATATTACGGGTGATTTCATACTCGTATGGAGAGAAAATATTAAATTATTATTGTATCTTTAAAGTTAGTATGAGTACTTTAGGATTAAAATAATGCAATTGGTTTTTTTTTCATTTTCCTAATATCTCACCTTAAAGTGTTAAAACTAGGATACATGGTTTGCGCGGAAAAAATGGTTTTAATTGCAGGGTGATGGGGAAATCCGTAAAACGAAATTATGATAATTATGAATAACTATTATAGGACTTTACAAAAATCTGCCCCAATTGATCATTGTATACAAAATATTAACAATATCTATTTATCATTGTGTCCGAGTTAATAATCCGACAAAAATGTAGTGAGATCGGACACAGATAAATCGGCTTTAATGCGTTGCTTTTTGAGGCATAGTGTGAAAATAATTCTAAACTCTTGACTCCGGGTTGCTGGTGAGAATTTCTTGATAGAAAACCCAATTGATTTCAAGCCCGATGACACCTATTACATAAAGGTCAAAAAACTTTCCTAGGTTGAGTTTAGTTTTATTTTTCATTTGTTTGCAGAATGAGAAAAAATATACTTACGCAATTTCATTTATTTTGTTAGTGTAAGTACTTAGTTTCAGGTAGACATTAGATTGTAACTTTCATTTCAAATTTTTTATTAATATCAATAATTAGTGATGGTGTTTGCTTATTTAGGGCAATATCTTATTTGTTATATTGAAACCAATACTGGCTAGACAAATTCGAGAGCAAATTAGGGATTACGTTTATTATTATTATTTATGTTTATTTACAAAATAAAACACAAACGTACAGTTTGCTCTATTCCTTCCTCTTGGTTCGTTTGTGGGTCCCTTTACTTGTTAGTTCGTTTGTTTGTCTAATTGACCGACTAACTGAATGCTTTTATTCAGATTAGTCTTTCTAAGTCTTCGCGGCAGTTTAAATTACAAATAAATCATTATCACTTAGAATAGGAGAAGTACTGATTCCACGCGAACGAAGTTGCGGGCACATTAAGTATACAATAAAAATATATCTCTCTATACAAAAGGGCTTAACAACAAAAACAAACATTTTTAGACATAGCTGACCGGTGCGTGTGCGGTGTTTTTCATTTTACGATTTCGTAAAGTATATGTAATCATTTACAAATTGAATATTACTAACTTATGTTGTTACATAACTTAATTACCCTATTGATGGCATTTTGCTTTGAATATTGAAACTTTCTCTCTAAATAAATACATATAAATTAATATATAGTATTGACGACGCGTATTCCACAGAACCATTAATCGCAAATAAGTAAAACTCACATCTTGACACCTTTCTTTGCTTTGTTCTTTAAATAACTATGAATAATAACGAAATTACTTTTTGACTGAGTTTTGTCAGACTCTTGACCGCCGGCAGACTGTTGCTTCTGTTTTATCGTTTAAAATTAATGTAATGTTTTGCGTTATCCATGCGAGGCTATAACCAAAGAAAACATACTGGCCAATTGCCTGTCGGGCCACGCATAATGTATAAGTAATGGTAGCGTTCCTTAGTTACCCGTCACAATACGAAAACTTAGAACGGACCTTCTTGATAATACGAGCATATTGAGTTCGCCGTTTGTCCGCTATAATGACTAAAAATGAACCCAAATAGGGCAATGATAACCAGGGCCAGATTTACCCACAGATTCACCAGTCAGGAGCCTAAGGCGCACGGTTCGAGGGGCGCTAAGCTTGCCTTTGCAGCACCACTTATGTACAGAATAAAATTTTGTATTATATATAATATACTAGCTTGCCAGGCAGACGTTGTTCTGCCCTTTTCGACGACCCTTTGTCATGTCCTATTAAAAATCCTCAAATTCGCAAAAAAATATTGTGGGTCACTCATGGACAAAAAAACTATCCTATCTCTCAAGTTAGACCAAATTGCACACGGTGTGCAAATTTGATTAAAATCGGTTAAGTGGTTTAGGGGTCCATTGCGGACAAACAACGTGACACGTAATTTATATATATATTACTAGCTTGCCAGGCAGACGTTGTTCTGCCCTTTTCGACGACCCTTTGTCATGTCCTATTAAAAAATCTTTAAATTCTCAAAAAAAATGTAAGTCACTCATGGGAAAAAATTATCCTATCTCTCAAGTTAAACCAAACTGCACATAGTGTGCAAAATTTCAATGAAATCAGTTCAGTAGTTTAGGAGTTCATCGCGGACAAACAATGTGACACGTAAGTTTTATATATAAAGATTAAGATTAAATGATAGAGTAAGTGGTGCAAGTATTTTACTTGTTACTCTTTCTTTATTTTTTGTACAAAACTTATAAATAAATTGTAAAAATAAGACTTTAAGAAAGATTTGGTATATTTCGTTTTTCTTTGACTGGCTGGACTTGATTTAAATTGCTCAAGATTTCTTCTCTATTTTAATAAAAAGTCTTTTTTTCTATTTTATTAAGTAATTTATTAAGAAGTTTTGCCAAGGCTATCCAAGGGAACTCCTGTCAACTACCTGTTTCTTTATGAGCTGCATAAGGTACTACCAGCTGTTTAGTGACCGCATTGACGGTTGTAGTTCTAATCCTCTTATTTACCTGACTCATAGATGAGCGGAAGCAGTAGAGTCCAAGTCTTGGTCGATACTTTGGACATAGCGAAGGCCTTCAACGGGCTTTGGCATAAACCGCTACTTTCGAAGCTTTCTTCCTATGGGCTTCCTGAGAAATTGTGCAATTGGATCAACTGTTTTCTTGCAGATCGGAGCATCAAGGTCGTAGTAGACAATGCATACTCCGACTACAAGTCTATTAATGCTAGTGTTTCACAAGGCTGAGTGCTATCACATACGCTGTTTCTTCTGTATATCAATATGTTATTGTTACTGGTTGTAACACTGGTAATGCTTTTTATACCGACTGTGCTAATATTTCTCGAGAACACGTCATCAAGTATCGTTACAAGCTTTTGTCTGGAGTCAAGTAATTAATAAGCAAAATTTTGGATTGTGGACGTTTAGTCCATTTTAAACTTCAGAGGATACAGGTTTGCTCGTTTATCACTAAAATGAACCCTTTTTTTGTATCTCCACAATTTCAGGTCACTCCTTCATGCTGTCTCCGCCAGCATCGGAATCCTTTGCATTGATATATGGAATGACGTACAGTTTCGTGGTCACCTGAAAGGAAAAGCTAAATTGCCTCTAAAAAGCTTGACGTGCTCAGCATAGCGAGACAATATTTAATGTTGGCCCACCGTTTGTAAAGTTACTAGCTGCAAGTTCACCGTGACATGGGTTGCAAGTTCGTTCTCATCTCTGGACCTGTTAATTCTTTCCGATTCACTGATGCTGCGAAGAAATGTTACATCCCATTGCATTTTCTATCGCATTTTTGGCGGGAAGTACTTAAACAAATTGTTCGGATTAATTCCATCCGCCCAATTCCACCAAGGCACATCGGTACAATCCACACCATTTGGATGCTCGACGGTCCACCCTGACTATGCGATTTATTAGAAGTTTTCTTCCTCGCAATACTTCTTTGTGAAATCATCTACCACTGGCGATTTTTCTAGACCGACACAACTTAGAGACATTCAGAAAGAGAGCTTACGCCTTTTAAATAGGCGGGCAACGCACCCTATGGGCCGCAGCAACCACCTACCATCAGGCGGACTGTGTGCTCGTTTGTCACCCTATCCTATAAAAAAAAACTTTTCGATTTGAAAATAATACAATCTACATCAAATTCCATCAATTAGTAATTAGTTCTCGGCAGTGCAACTTTAAGATATACATAACAGTAACGAACCTTCCCGTTAACCACCACTGCCGTAAGCTATCCTCAGAGTCGCCCGCGTAAACCAAGAGTACTATAAATATAAATGTAGGCCTACAATAACTATTAAGTAAAAACTGGCCAAGTGCGCGTCGGGCCACGCAGAATGGTGGGTAGGATTCCGTAGTTGCACGTTACATATCTAAGTGAACTTAGAAGGGGCTTTCTTGATAATGAGCATTTTGAGTTCGCTGTTTGACCGCTATAACGACTATAAATGGGCCCAAATAGGAAGTAAGTCATTTTCTTACATTCATAAATTCGTAGTAATGCATATAAGTAGTTTTCATATATTTTTTTACAGTTTACAAAAACATTACAAAAGTTATAATGCAGCTTTTTCCGGACCGATACGACCTGGGGACCTTCAAGAAAAGAGCTTACTCCTTTCTAAAGGGCCGGCAACACACCTGCAATTCCCCTGGGGTTGCAGTTGTTCATGGGCGGCGGTCACTTAACATCAGGTGAACCGTATGCTCGTTTGCCCCCTCTTCTATAAAAAAAAGCTAGTTTTAATTCATTTTCCGGACAGACGGACATGGCGAACTATAAGGGTTCCTTATTGTTTAACTATGGAACCCTAAAAAGTAAGCGAAAGTAGTATGTAAGGATCGATATCTTGGCGATTGATCCTCTCTAAAAAGCTAAGTTATAGTATTCTACTGAATTTTTTGTCTGTTACCTCAAATTTTTTTTCTAGTTGAACCGATTTCGATGATTTTTTTGAATGTCGGTGCTTCTCATGTGTCTCAATACAAATTTGATCAAGATCCTGACCAGTAGTTTTCGAGTTATCCTTAATAACACGTATTTAATTAACTTCGACTACATTGATTATGTTCTCATTTTATTTATATTGAATTTTACCATTTGGCTTCAAAAAATTCTTATTTCTTACGGTTTACAATAACTTCACTAAGATATAATGCAGCTAGTTTTAGATAATTTTCTACAGAATTGTAACGAAGTTTTTACTAATCCAAGTGCATTTTATAAGTTGGTCGACTATTACTTGTTAAAGCCTTCTTAGCTGTGATAGTTTTTTTAACCTCATTTTATATACTAGTACTATCATGCATACTTTTCAAATTTCCGAAAACAGCGGTATAATTAGTAGGAAGGGGGGCACATGACTAGTACAAAATACCACTAAAGCTAAATATTTCGCAAACCGACCCCTAAATAGAAAAAATAGTTACTGACCCGCAATATTTTTCAAAGACTTATCCAACGGCACCCACTCGATGGAATAGACGGGTAAAAAATCACCTATATGGGAGGTACCCAAAAAATATTTTTCAAGTCTTTATTTCAAAGTTTTGTTAATATTTATAACTATGCCAAATTACAGATTTGTAACACCTAGGGTCTCTGAGTAAACGTTTGCCAACCTGCATCCATCGACTTCCTGCATATCTTAAGAACTTACTATTTATTTCTATATATATTTCTCATTAGATGGTAAATCATCGCAAGTTATGACTAGGTATGCTACCAGCTAAGAAGTTATTTTGGTTCAACGTAGCATCATAAATAGTACATACCTCAATTTGTATACATTGGCTTAAGTAGGAAAATCAAGTTACTTGCGGTCTCACAATATTGGTGTTTATAATAAATACTTTAGCAACTTGATCAAAATAAATTGACATGTTTGTTATCACTGTTTATCACTTAGCATGTTTTATTTTTCTTTTATTGTGGCAATGGTTATAAGGCTATCAGCCAAATAGAATATATTATTATCTAATGCTCTAACATATTTCGAAAAATTTAAATTAGTTAATCAAAAAATATAAGTATCATTTGATTCAACATTCGATTAGATTTTTTCTTTGACATAGCACATGGACCATATGAATTTAATTGCTGCCATTTTCTAATTCTTTTTAGAAAGGCCATATACCATAGAAATCCTACAAAATGCGTAACATGTTGGTTATTCAAACAACTAAATCAATAATACGAATTGTTTATTCATTGTCAAACAGATTTATTGTCATGCTCACGGTATACTTTACATTACACAGTAATCTATGACGCCATATTTCACACCTGCGCCCGCCGTGTCGGTCGCCATTTTGTGTGTCATTTTCATTTGTCTTGTCATTCCATGCGTAGTATCCTCTCAGTAGTCTGTGTGTCATTCATTCGGCCCACGGCATGGAATCTTGGAACAAAAAAATTCGCCCTTATTTTCAACCACAGATTCAAACCCGTAGTTTAGAATATGACATTTCATATTAAGCATGTCAGTAAAATTATCGATTTTTTTGATCGATTCGAAGCACCGCATCGATTCACTGAATCGATCCAAAAACCTCTTGAATCGGACTGATTCATTTGATTCGAGAACTAGCTGAAATTCCCAAACTGGCTGGGGTAAGATACCACAGTTTTTTAACTTTATGCTGTTGGGGGACGCAAAAACAACCGGTCGTACTTGATTGATAATTTGAACGCGATATATATTTGAATAAAATAAATGTTTATGAACGCATCCAACAATATCCAAAAGTTTTCATTTCATTTTCATTTCCAAAATTCTTAAGCCCACTTTACACTAAGGGATATAATGTAATTTATATTACATCTCGAGATATAAATTAATATCGCTCACCGTACTTTTAAATGGAACCGTTTCCACTGCGATGTAATATATATAACATCCCAAACTATAAATATTTTTCGATCGACCGAGCGATATTTTCATATTATATTTCACCTCCTGTACTATAATATAATATAGTATTATAGCTGTGAACCCGTTTGAATTGTGAACTTGTGAATTTACATTATTTATTATCAAAAATATACATACTGTGAGCTATAAGTACAGACAGAGTTCTTTTTAAATACCTAGATACTGTAAATAAATATTATACCGTACGTTGAAGTTTATAGAGGTTTATAGTAAGGAAATAACCAGTATTGTGTTCGTGTAGCATTCATTTCAATATGATAAATAGTGAGTTATTAGATTGAAACAGATTTATCGAGAAATGTACGTTGCAGTTTGAACTTTTGTTAAAGTAGGTATTGTTGTTATCAGCCTAAAATGTCAAATAAAAGTGTAACTTGGAATCACTTTGTAAAAAAAGGGATCGAGTGGAGTATGTAGGAACCACTCTTAACACAAGCGTTTCAAGCTTACCAGGAGTGGTTAAAAGGAATATTAGTAATGTTAATCACTAAGATTACTAATATTTCATCTAAAAAAAATTACAGTTTAGAAGTTAAAGAAAAAAATATTGAAAAAATTCTTGAAATTTCATGTTTGAAAATGCCGCGATTAATCGACAATCGATCTTTTAATCCTCGATTTAATCGATAATCGATTCAAGTACCTTCGATTCAAATCGATTCAGAAATCGATTTTTTAAGAGTGAATCGACATGCCTATTTCTTATTACCACGGATTGAGTTTCAAACTTCCATAACTTTTATTCACAGAGTACAGAGACTATTAAAGCCTCATTTACATTCAGCGTCTGCCACTGCTCCTCGCGCTGCCGGCAATACTTCTCTAAGTACTGCCGTAGCAGGATCGCGGGAAGTGTGTATTCTTTCGACTATGGCAAACGTCGAAATAATTACAGCGTCCGCGCTGTGTCTTCTTGCAATACAAAATTATGTTAATAATTTAAAAAGATATCAAGTTCAAAAGAAGATAGATAGATAGAAAAACATGTTACATAAGATGATCAATGACGTGGAACTGACAAATGATATGAACAGAAAAATGATATGAAATACAGCTAATTACACAAACCTAATGTTATATTTTAAAATTACTGCATTGCTTAAAAGTTAGGTACAAACATTCTTTTGAATTAAAATATTATGTATTAATTAAATACTTATATAGATCCACTCTATTTGAATTCTTATACAATAAATTGTTCATAAATTGTTAATTGATACATTATTGTTACATAAATAATATTAAATATTATATGAGATTAGTTAAGCTATTATTATTTTAATAATTACACTACAGTATAAATTAATTCATAATGTTAATTACGATAAAATTATAATTTAAAAATCTCAGGATATTATGAAAATATTACCATTTAACTTATTTTACATTTTAATAAATAAATAATCAATATGAGTTACTAATCATTTTTAGAAATAAAATGTCAATGTTCATTAATTCCTTAAACTAAATTTTATATTAAAATAATAAATTTGACGAATTTATAATTAATTATTTACATAGGTACTATGTTATCTCGAAAAGAAAATTCGTATTCGTAGAAGATGATGAATTGTGGTTTTTATCGTCGAAATCCCATAGTTTTTTCTGATTTCAGCAGTTCTAAAAACTCTATTGTATTTTCATTATTCCACTCGAAAGGCATTTTGGTAGATCGTACTTATTTAATAACAAGACGGCACATACATCCGTTCATCCAGGCGCTTGGCGCGAAGTGAGCGGTGGAGCTGAATGTGAACACTCACTGCCGCTCGCGCTGCCCGTCCTTTGACTTCCGTAAGAAAAACCGACATTTGAGAGATCGTCGGGCAGTGGCAGCGGCAGCGACAGTGTCAGCGCGAGTAGCCTGTTTACATAGTACTGCCCTGCTCACTGCCCTGCTCACTACTCTGCCCAACAGGGCTGAATGTAAATGGGGCATAAGAGGAGATAGGAACAGGATACTCCTTTCATTATTTTCAGTTTATACAAAGGTACTCTGTATTCAATATTTCAATTTCAATACAGTTTGGTGGAGTTTTGGAAATTTGGATTTGATCGAATCATAGATTACTGTATATATACTAGAGAGATCGAATGAAATTACTTTGAAGTGTTAAACTCCATGCTTATCCTCTCACGTTAAAAATTGTGTACTCATCATGAAGAATGCTTGTTGTGTTTCGCATTGTGAAAGCAAGCGTCATAATGTTAAATTACATTGTTTTCCAAAGACTGAGCTAAGACTCAAGTGTGCGGAAAAAATAAATTGTGAAAAATTAAAGCAGCTCAATGCAGAATTACAATATGAAATAATTCTTTCCTAATTTTTGTTATCCAACTAAATTCCATTATGTATTGATGTTTTTTATAGGATTTGGCTGTGCCTCTCAAGTGAGAGGTGAACAGATTGCCTATGATATAATAAAATCAATCTTAAAATTGCAATCTCAAAATTATTATTCAAAGGTTGCCATTTGCCAAGTTATTGCATATAACTGTCAGTCTGTTGAAGAGTATCTGGTATTGAACAATTCAGCCACAAATAACCTGTAATTTGTGAACAGATAATTGTCCACTAAAAAGAAACTATATAAGACCTATTCTTAGAATACATATTCCATCGAACAAGTTTTCTTTTTTAATGAAAAAAGTGCCAATATCAAATCATTTCCAACATATTTTGATGGAATGTGTCTTGAATGAAGCAATTAGAATGTTTTGGTAGTGATAGCAATTTTCACTTTGGCACCTTGAACAGTATTTTGGCTTATCCAATGTCGAAAGAGGCTAAAATGCTGGTCTAGCTAGCAGACTTGTTTCTGTGTAGGGAATAGGTGTGACTATAGTTCCACTTATTCCTCAGGTGTGATTATTTATAGTTGTGTTTATTGCACATAACCATTGTTACTTTAATACATTTTGTATTATGTACACTACTACTAGTGGAAAAATATTCACTGATCTATAAAGTCCTAAATCCAGCAGAGGATGTAAATGTAGAAAGCTGATATTTATTTTACTTTTTTATACTTTTTATTGCATACAATATTATATACATAAACACTGACAACAAACTATATACTAAATGTACAATTAGCGCGCCTTAATACTAAACAGAGATCTATTCCATGAAAAATTATGAGGAGATTATTTTTGTATAAGGGTGCATTGATTCTTATAAACTGTACTCGAATTATGTAGTATGACTTGACTATGCTACATGCATTGACTTGATTATGTAAGATTGACTGCTTTGTTGGTCTAGTGGTTGTAGTAGTGGGACTGCTGATCATGAGGTCCTGGATTCGGAGTCGGGCCAATAATCAGTTATTGAGTTTTCTGTCAAGAAATCTTCAGTAGCTGCCTGGACTCAAGAAGTTGGCGGTGTCTTACCCCCATGCCTCAGAAAGCTCGTAAAGGCGTTGATCCTGCGCCTGGTCTCTCTCCGGTCGTGTCAGTTTACTGTTCCATCGGATTGAGAGTGAGGAAATAGAGAGTGCACCTGTACTTGCGCATAGATTTAGGCAATATAATCCTGTCCTGCGCCGATGGTTAGTTGAGGTAGGCCACTATGACCGAAATTCGATCTGAAGGATATTATTATAAAGAACTAGCTTGCCAGGCAGATGTTGTTCTGCCCTTTTAGACGACCCTATGTCATGTCCTATTAAAATCCTTAAATTCGCAAAAAAAATTGTGAATCACACATGGGCAAAAAACTATCCTATCTCTTAAGTTGGGCCAAACTGCACACGATGTGCAAATTTGATTAAAATCGGTTAAGTAGTTTAGGAGTCTATCGCGGACAAACAACGTGACACGTAATTTATATAAATTAAGATACATTATAAAGAATATAACATTTCTTGAATTAACCAACTTTGTCAGCCTCAAGCACAGGCGCAGAGTAGCCAGCCTCTCAGTATTCTATAGGATGCATTTCGCAGAGTGTGCGCAGGAATTGCACGCTTTAATTCCTCCCTCTCCTTTTCACCATCGGACAACCAGGCGGTCGGCGGGTCTTCACCCCTTTGTTGTTGATATTCCACGCATTAAAACCAAACGGTTTACTTCGAATTTTTTAATGCGTACGGCAAAGGAGTGGAATAATTTGCCAGCGTCTATCTTTCCGTCCGAATACAATCTGGGCGTCTTCAAGGCAAGAGTGAATAGGGTTTTGTTATGCTAAGACAGTGCGATTTACTATCTAAGGCTGCATCACACACTTACCACACTTACCACCAGGTGGGATTGTGGTCAAGCAGTGTCTTATAAAAAAATATAAGAATAAAATAGAAACAAATAACATTAATTTAGGGTTTCTATGGCTAACATTATATTTATTTTTATGTTACAGCTCACTAAGCTGATAGAAAACCTGTAAACTCGACATCAAAAAATACTTCAGAAGCTTTGTCATTTTTCGAGGACTTATTTGATTCATGTAAGGAAGCTGCTCTTAGACGGAGAAACAAAGTGAAGCCTTTAAAGCAAGCTGTAACGAATTCATCAGAGCACAAAACCCTTTGGACTAATTCCATAAAAAAATTAGAGGTAATTAGATTTGTTAATAAAGAGGACAAGGAGTGTATTGTGTCCTCTAAAAAGGTCAGTCATCAGTCCACCAATGGATTTCTCACAGAGAGTATAGATACTTAAAATAAAAACAAAAATCAACCGGTCCCTCAAAATACGCAATGGAACTGGTGTAACGTAGTTATTAAAATCTTAAAAGAATTTGATATTGTGAGATTAAAATAACGTAACCAATTGCCGCAAATGCTAGATAAAGTTTATAAATAATTTCAAAAGAAGAAAATACAAACTTTAATAACTAATACATGTTGTTTTATTTTTGTATTATAAGTGATTTTAAAACTGTCAACTTTTATGGTGAATAGCTGTTAGGTATGTGAATAAAATTAGGCTTTATCAATGGTGTACTTTTGCCTTATAACTACAAAATTTAAAAGTAACGTAAACAGGCTTTATCAATGATGTGCTTTTGCCTGATACCTCAAAATTAGAAGTAAACAAATGTCAAACTCTAAACTAGAGTGCGCGCAAGATAACTCTGCGCGCGACTGATGGCGTGCTTAATGTTGCCAGCTTAAGTAATATTTTTTCCTTCGTTTAATCTTATTACTGGAATTGTATAATTATATCAAATTACATAAATTACCTAATTGATTACCAAATCTCAATTAAAAAAACTGTAATGTTCAGCCTAAACTTACAAAGACCTAATAATTTTTTAAACCCCATATTTATTGTTTAAGATCCGCGTAATAAATATATTTCTTGATTCTAACTTTCATAAGTTTGATACCTCACTACACAAGTTTAACTACGCCACTACAATTTTTTTTACACAATTACTGGTACCTATTATATGCGTGTATAAAAAGGACTAATACTAAGATTAATGAATACTGATATTTTGTCTATAATAAATTTTTCCAAAAAGGTATTTTGAAACAACTGAAATAGCATTATAATATTTATTATAAAGAACGAAATAAAAAGTCCTAGGAAACCTTGTAAATCTTTTATTGAATACCTATTATTATTTATAAATTTGGTGTAACAATGGTCCTGCAGTGGATTAACGCCTTCCATTCGCATATCTTCATCAGAATCCATGCTAGAGTCTTCATCAGATGACTCGGATGTGTCACCTGTAACAATAATTACAAATTCATCCATTTCCATATCCATCAGCCTACCTGATTGGAAATATTTTTCTTCTATTTTTTCTACATGTTGGCATACGTTGAACCATTCTTCTGTCGTTACTGTTCTAAACGCCGCCTTAGTAATAGCAGCTATTTCGCTAGGAGTTTGAGTGATATTTTTCTCTGCAATGCGTCTCTTTACTATTGCCCAAATTTTTTCTATGGGATTTAAATCGCAGTGGTAAGGCGGCAAACGGACTCATGTCCATATTCATTTAGCATTTGATCTATTTCGTACTGTGGGTCTCCTTTGTATTTTTTAATTAATTCGTATAATTGCGCTTTTGTCCAACAGTCTTCAAATGTAATACCATTTCTCGTAAGCCATCCTTGGAGCTCTGCTTTTGTATTGCCAATTGTAGGCGCCTTGTTGATCTGTGTGCAGTGGTATGACGCATTATCCATCACTACAATGCAATTCGTTGGAAGATTCGGCACAATTTTTTCTTTCATCCACCGCATGAAGTTAGCTGAATTCATATCGTCATGATAGTCATTCGATTTAGAGTTAGACCTGAACAGTAGCAGTCCGTTTTCAACAAACCCAGTTTTACCTCCACCATGGGCTATTATCCATCTCGCACCGACGCTATCAGAAGCAAGAATACCAGGCTGTTCCCTCGATTGCCAACATTTTTGAAGGTGGTATGAAGCATGTATATACGTTTCATCAACATAAATTACCGGTCGATTTTCTTCCTGACGATTCTTGCGCAACCTGAGAATATATTTTGTTCTCCAAGCTGCAATATCACTGCGTTCTACCAATACTTTTCGTTTAGACTGGCACCTTTTGTATTTGTAGCCCATAGTCTTTAAAATACTCCTAAACGATGTTCTGCCATATTTAAAACCAATATCAGTTTTCAATTCCAACCAAAGTTTATTTATGGTAGGAATCTCCTTCTTCACGACGTAAAATGATTGAATTAAATGCACACATATCGAAATCGTCTAAATCATAAAGGGGAATGCCCAGTCTTCATAGACACTTCGGCCATGAGTGCCCACATATAAAAGCATATAGATATGATAATATGCAATTAAAACAATGAAATGGTAAAGGAATTGCTTTAAAAAAAGTCGGGGTTTTGAAAATATTTGAAGTTTTTATTTTCACAAATGCAGTTTTTTTAACAACTATTTTTATCGATTTTATCGCGTTTTATTTCTTTGATTTTTAATTCCAGACATTTCGGGTGCTTTCCAGCACCCATGGTTACGGCAGACTGAGGTGACCGACGTCCCAATGTCAGTGTTAACCCGGAGTACCTTCAGATTTTTAATTTTTATTTATTGTCCGATCTACAGAATGAACTTACTGTGTCTAGAAGTCTTGCAGTGGTATGCTTGGGTTTTTAATTTCATTAATTACAGGGTCCTAAGCAGGTGGTAGTACCAAGCATCCTTCCTAAAAAAGAATTTATATATTAGATATTATATAGAATTTATATAATAAAATACACTTTACGACTAATAGTGATGACTTGCAATTCTAGCCCTAAGTAAAGATCAGCTAGGGCTTAACTTTATTCCTTCCATAATGCTGCTCCTCTGGTTATTACAGAGTTCTATCCGGTAGCAACCATTAAATCTTATATGCTCACCATAATAGTAGCGAGCTTGCTTTAATTGGTATGTGACACAAGCAATTAATATTAAGTCGCTGTAAGTTAAAACAGGCAATTCCCTAACATTTTAAAGTCTACATTTATATTTCTAAAGTCTGCCTGCCCTAGCTCTATTTAGATTGTTTTCCCTAGCATACTCAGAAAAATCATTATTTGTCTCCATATTTTGATGAACTATTTCAAGTATTTGAGCCGCATCATCCCTGTCCCTTATTTTTGTGTGGAATTTATTAACTATAGCAGAAGCCACAGCAGTCTATCATCAAATTTGTAGAAGCCCTGTTAAAGTAATTTTGATGAAATATTTTAAATTCAGTTTTAAAAATGCCATTCACCACCTCTACTACCCATATCGACACATAGTCACGGCTCTAGATTTATTAGCATATCTTGTCATTAACTGAGATTCACCATCTGCTGGAGACATTTCTGCGACCCTTAGACATCCACATCTATCCTCGATTACAAATCAAAATGCATGCAAAAGATGCGTTGTCACCCGTGAGGACTAAGATCATTTTCTCGTTTCCAGTAAAAAGGGTCTCCGGTTCTCTACACTCACCATACAAAACACAGCAGCATTAAGCTGCTATTTCACGCTGGTATTCTGTGAGAGGGTGCTCCTTCCCCGGTCGAGCCGACCCATTCATGCTACAACTATACTTCTAATATAACTGCAGCATGGCTCTACCAAGTATAACACACATACATAGTACTTGTCACTATGTATGTTTGTTATCGCAAAATGTAGTTAATCACAAAAGAGACATACTTGCAATGCTGATGGAACTGTTACAACCTGGTAAAAAACATTGTGCTTTTATATAATTAGTTAGCAGTACACTGTGTGATGTATGATCTAAGCTTTGTTGTTCTGGGTGCAATACATTACTCACTTCAGATTGCAACGAGGACGGACTAGATGATTCAGATGGTTCCCGTTCTGCAGTTGAACATGATGCTGTTCTATCAGTTCATTGCCAGCAATTATGATATACACGGCATGACAACTGAAACAATGTAAAATACAAAAAATGAAGTCAAAGTGAAAAAATAAAAATAAAATAGATATATTTCAAACTCAAATATAAATAAAATATTTATCAAGTTAAATGTTACTGCACAAGGACGGATTTAATGCCCTATATTATTTAATAATTAAGGACTGACAGACTACCAGCAGTCCAAAAACAATGAAAAATCAAATGTCTCCTTTCTTGGTAGTTGATAAAACTAGTTAATCTCATAAATAAGCTAGTATGTTTGTCAGATATAGCTAGGGCAGATGTGAAAAAATAAAACAAGTTCTTGAGTTGATATACAATCAGTGTAAAAACATGTATAATTATCAGATATATGGATCACATTTAATAAATTGAAATGTTAAACATGTTAAACACTTACCTCACGTAGCGCAAATAATTTCTCACGTGGAAAATCGAAGACAAACAATGTGTGTGATCTTATTCTCATAAGTGTCAGTGCCACAGCTGATGTATAGATGTTCAAGACGAACTATTGGTGCATTTTGCGAGTGCCACACTACACGTTCACTGTACTCGAAACTTGTACCTAATAAAGAAGCTACAATTATTATATTGATATTATTCAAGTAAACTCAGTTATAAAGCATTTCTTAGAGGAAGACATACCACATCGTGATATGTACCAACTATTTACCTGCTGTGTTCGAACCAATTGTTGAGAGATCAACAATTGCATTTTACTTTTACCATAGATAAATAAATATGTAGCAAGCTAACTTTTACAACAAAATAATAACACGATAACAACACGTAATTTAATGTGACATAACAGTGACAGCGGCTACCTGTCGGATACGATGTTGCCACTTAACGGTAATAAAATCTATGGAACGATATCGATTTTTATTCGATTAATAATATCATAAAAAGAATAATCTTTGACGCGTTTTAAGTTCTGCACGCTTTTTAAAATATAATTTCCTTTATTTATTGAAACTCTATTTCAAATGTATTTTTAAGAACAGTTAGCTTGTGCTGTATTGTTTTGTTATGCTTTAGAGAATTCGTGGTAAATCAGCTGGAAATTAACTTCTTGAATTATCATAACGTGATTCCATTTTAAATGTTATGTTAAAAACAGATAAGAATAACAGTTAACTTGTGCAGTAGCGTTTTGTTATACTCTAAAGAATTCTTGGTAAATCAGCTAGTAATTCGCTTGTTTAATTATCATAACTATAAATGTGAAGGTTGTCAATGAATTCAACCGAGCCTATAACAACGGTTGTTTTAGTTTTTAATGGTTGACTGCCGCTTTTGATGACTTGAAATTAATGAAAACCTATTTTGCGCAATAAGTTTTTTTCTCTTTGGTAATGAATAAACCACAGAAACCCCTTTAATGTATAATAGTCCTTTTTTTGATACAAGTAGCACATTTTAAGGAACCGCAAAAACAACTTTGTTATTTATACAAACACTATGAAAAACAAAATAATTTGTTGCTGGCGATAATGATAGTGGTATTTTGACTCGATTTAAAATATATGCTTGTTACTACTGAACTCTTCATGGGCCTGCGAGTCCGACTCGCACTGAACCACTTTTTTTCAACATTTAGTTTTATTCTAATAAATAGTTTTTTCGTTTAAGCGGAGCTCTTTTACTTTAGGTTTATTACCTCTTTATCTACAATAATCAATCTGAGTAAGTAAAGTGTGTAAATACGATTCTTAAATTGTAAAAATAATAATTGGATTTGAACATCTTAGGTAGGTATTTAGTTTTATTTATTTAGAAAATATTAATCTCACAATTATTTATTGTAATAATATAATTTATCACACAGCTAACGCCCTCATTAGCAATGTAATGGTGAAAGAATTTTCAAAATCGGTCTAGTAATTTTTGAGATTAGCCAAAAAACGTATTCATTGAAAGTAGCGCCCTCTATAATAAAATTAACCCTATATTAGATATCTAAAATTATACATAACAATCTAGTGGTGAAAGAATTCTTAAAGTTGGTCAAGTACTTTACGAGTTAAGCGAATAAAATATTCTTTGATAGTAGCTCCCTCAATAATAAAATGCATCCTACGTTTTAAGCACCATAGCAAAAAACGATTCAACATAGCCTAATCCGCACACACAGTAAAAACATAACCATCCTTTTTCGTCTGTAGTCGGTAAACATTTGGTTAATAACGGTTGCGTATCGACTGCTTTGGATAAATATCCATTGTCAACGGTTATTTTAAACCTATATCATAACATCGTAATAATTATCGTAAGATCATATAAGCATTGTAATAATGACACCATAAGTAATCGATCGAAAAGGGGAATCGATTTTTTAATGATTTTTGTGATTGGCAACATTTTTTATTTTATTCACAGACTAATGAATTACGTATTTACCTAATTTTATTTTTATCTTTTCGGTACTTTTAATTTGTGCAAAAATATTCCCATTGTTTTAGGATAAATGAATACCGCGATTAATAACCATAAATAAAGATATATTTTTTTAACAAATGCACATTGTTGGGCGTTCCATGGCCTAATATGGGCATCCCCCTTTTTTTCTTTCGGTTCCTAGTTTTCCCGGCGTCACAATTTTAGAAGATGAAGCTTCTGCTATATTACCCTCTTGACTTATCTGGGTGACGGTGCGTTCAGAAACACCTAAAACAAAATAAAAACAATGCATTATAAATACATGATATTAATGACACGAGGAAATTAAAAAGGAACAAATAGAGAAAATTGGGGAATTTTATTGTAATGGCATCCCTAAAAATTACCTGTTTTAAATATGCAACGCGGGCTCTAACTTTGGAAAACGGTACTATAGGCCCGTTATTGTCTCGTTCTTCTTCACAAGCACGTTTGACCTTCAAAATAACATCCCTGCCAGCACTTTTAATCACTTTCGGCATAATGATAACGATTAATTACTGCAAAAAAGAATAAAAACAGGACACCTACCACTCTGTTTAGACACTTGCCATAAACAGTAAGATGGCGGCACACGATTAGTTCCAATTTTGGCCGCGCGCAGAGTTATCTTGCGCGCACTCTACTGATCCGTATTGGTTGAACCAATACGGATCAGTAGAGATTTGGTTGTTCTAAGATTCTTGTCTGAATTCGGCCTCTAACCCCTGGTCTGAACACTCAAATATTTTCTCTGCGCGCTATTCTCCTGTTGCTTATCTTTAGTTTCTTGTTAAATTTTTTGTTACGTTGTGTTTGTGTTGCTTGTTATTGTTGAGTTATTGTGTTTCGTACAAACGATATGGAACCTCAACCAAGCACGTCGAGCAAATGCTCTTTTTCCCCAAAAAAGAACTGACCACGGGCTTCTCTTAGCGTTACCGAAAAGCTTATTACGCAATGTCTACAAATACGTATTTGAACAGGAAACTGCTTCAGTATTACCTACTGAAGTACCGGAAAAATATGTGTTTCTAAGACAGCTGAAATTTTAGGAATCGGTATGACCACAGTGTTCAATGTAGAAAAAGAATACGAGTACAAACAAAACGAGCCGTTTAAGTCTTCTGAAAAACTTGCACCGAAACATAATTTCAAGAATAAATTAGACGATTTCAACTTAGCGGCTATAAGGCGAAAAGTACACCATTTTTTTATGCAAATGAGGCACCCACCATTGCAAAGGTGACCACTATCAGACAGAAGCCGTTCAAGCGTTCCGCGTTCGCGTTCTGCGTTCTTTGTGTTGTATTACGTTACATAGACATACCCAGACAGCAGGCATTCTGACCGCGTCGGTCAATCAGAACGTAGGCGTTCGTGATTATCCGCGTCCAGACCGGCTGAGCGCGGCTCGCGAGCCGTGGCACCCGAGCTAATTTGTGAAAAATTCTGAGCCGGGCTTGCAAGCCAAGGTGAGCCGGTTTAAGCATTCAGTTTCTCTCCGTATAACGATGGAAAATCACGTAATATTAGCTGCTACGGCGCTTATGTTGTCTGGATATATCATAAAAAAAGAAAAGAGA
Source organism: Parnassius smintheus behrii (assembly GCA_036936625.1). Taxonomy (NCBI): domain Eukaryota; kingdom Metazoa; phylum Arthropoda; class Insecta; order Lepidoptera; family Papilionidae; genus Parnassius; species Parnassius smintheus. The sequence continues at coordinate 32,041,786 of JAUPFT010000012.1, forward strand.
AACGAAAACTTTGGATTAAAAAATTGTACCAAAACCGAAACCAATACGGTAACAGTTTGTTAAAGGGACTAACTAACAATCGACCATTCAGTCTCAAATTTTACACGCATGTCTGCGGGAGATATTGATTATTTGTGCTCCTTAGTAGCTGTGAAAATACAAAAATGTGGCACTAACTACAGAGAAGCAATAACTGTATCCGAAAGAGTGCTGCTAACATTGAAATATTTGTCAACAGGAGACTCCTATAGCAGTCTTCAATATCTTTTTAGAGTATCGAAACAATCTACATCAACTATAATTCCAGAAACGTGTGATGCAATTATAGACGCCCTCAGTGATTACGTTAAGGTAAATAAAAATCATGGTAATTAAGCAATCAAATTATTTATTTATCTGCCTCATATTTAAATAACGGAGCTGTCACCAACATTAAAGTCTGATGTTTCTGTAGTAGTAGCAGGAGTAAATTGTGTGTTCTGCAGATTTTCACGGAAAATTATGGTTGACGTGGTAGTGTGTGGTTGTGTGTAATATCCTGGTCTATACATCTGATATTTTCCCATATCCGCTTCGTGAATAGTCAATATTAATAGCATTTTTAACACATGATTGAGTGTAAGGATTTGAACTTTTCTCAATTATGGCAAAAGTGTCCTTCAATATACTGTCAAGAGAATCATTTTGTGCATTCGTATTCAGCCGTCTTTTCTTTTGCAATGGTTGTGGCGAATGGCGATGGCAATGGTTGTTGTGGCAATTGCGATGGTTCTTGTAGCGATGGCATGGGTTCTTGTGGGGATGGCGTGGGTTCTTGTAGGGATGACGTGGGTTATTGTGGGGATGGCTCGGGTTGTTATGGCAATGGCGTAGGTTGTTGTGATGGTCCTGGTTGTTGAGAAGGATTGCTCTGTAAAAATAATGTTTATTTTGTTATTTGCAGACACCGTCCACAGAAGAAGATTGGCTAGCAGTATCAAATGAATTCGAAATAAAATGGAACTTCCCACATGTTACATGGGGCTATGGACGGGAAACACGTAACTCTTCATAGACCCATCAATATAAGTACTGATTACGACAACTACAAGAGTTTTCCCCTAGTATAGTGCTCTTAGCTCTCGTGGATACTAATTACAAATTCTTGTTTGTTAATGTCGGAAGTAAAGGGCGTATTTCCAACGGCGGAGTTTTTAAAAATACGATTTTACTTATATCAAAAGTTAGAAAACTGTCAACTGAACATTCCTGAAGCGCAGATATTACAAATACCGTACATAATGAAAATACCATATTTCATATTGGGCGACAAAGCTTTTATGCTTACCAAATATACTATGAAACCATTTGGAGGTAATCCAGAGGCGGGTTCCAAAGAAAGAGTGTTTAATTACAGACTTAGCAGAGCTCGCAGAGTCGTTGAAAATGCCTTTGGTATTTTAAATTCAGTCTACAGTCTTTAGGAAACCTATCCTCCTAGAGCCAAAAAAAAGCTACAAAAGTTGTCTTAGCAACAGTGTATTTATATAATTACTTACGAAGAAATAACTATTCTATTCCACCAGAATATTATGATAGAGAAGTTGATGGTTCATTTACTCCAGGTCAATGGAGAAACAATATTCCATCTACAGCACTATTACCTCTAACGGCCATTCCGCGCAGAGGTACTGTTAGTGCTAAAGATATTCGTCTACATTTAGCAAGTAGTTTTGCATTTTGTAACAAACGGAATAATTCCATGGCAGCATCAATATTAATGTTCAACTAATTTTGAAAATAAACATAAATAAAAAACATAAAAAATATAATTAAAAAAATAAGGACTTACGATATCTATTCCGCCTTCTTTTGTAATTCCTGTGTAATCTTTATTTGACATAAAGTCAAAATATTTGAAACCAAACCACTTCGAAATATAAATTTCGTCAGCGCCTGTGACAAATATGTAGACGTTATAGGTTATTTTTCGTTTCCTATGGTGTGTCCTATAGTAAATGTTGTACATATTGATATTTGATAATAAGATTAACTAATCTAACATTCACTATAATTAAATAAAAGAATCCTTACCTGAACCAGTGATATTACTTTTTCTCTGCTTTGACTTTTCGCGTCGATATGAACCTGTCAATGAATCAAGTTTCTTTTTCAACTCGGGTGTAGGTAACTTCATTTCCTTAGAGATCTTCCTCCAGCAATCTTCTCGCTTGATTTTATTTAAATGATCTGGATCTTTCGAATCCCCTAACATTTTGAAGCTTCCGTAAAGTTGTATTAAGCGAATACTGTTTTCTTTACTCATTTTTGATTCATTGGCTCGCGAGTGTCGCTACATCCGTCCACACCGGGCGAGCAGCTCAGACCTCAGACTGAGCCATAGAGTACATTATATAAAAACCGACAACGCATGGCTTGGGGCCGAGCGGCGCTCGGCCGAACCAACGTGTGCCCGAGGAAGCCCGAGCGCCGTCCACACCGGCCGAACTATTGGCTCGCGAGCGGGACTCGCGAGCCGCGTTCATCCGGTCTGGACGCGGCTATTGGTGAGCGACCGAACGCTCGAACGCAAAACGCGAACGCGGAACGCTTGAATGCGTGACCGCTTCGTGTCTGATAGAACCCTAAGTGTTATTTTTTACAACACTATTTTTGATTCATCAAAACCTGACAACCCAGTAAACATCAGGCATTTCGTTTAATTAAAAATACAACTTTTTAGACGACGTGACAGCCCGTAAAAGCGTAACCAATTTTTAGTTTAGCTTTAGCAATTTGTAGTTAGCCATTGTGTGCGTTAGCTAGTGATGTACATTTTACTTACAAGAATCTAGACTGACTAGAGTTTCTGACCAAGACGCAGGCGTCCTCTCCGGCTGATGCTTCGTATCTCCCCTGCCCGGGGTACAAACTGGAATACTCCTTTGTACCTCGGGCTGGACTTTGCGTATACGTCAGAGAGGACATCCGTTCTCGACGCCTCGGCAGTCTTGAAGGTTCGGACCTGTCGATCCTTCGGCCATGCGTAGACAGTGACGACCATCCGCCCGTCTACGGGTATCTTTATAGGTCCCATAACGGTAAGGCCGAAACAGACAGATTCTTCCATCACGTCCAAATGGCTACAGATTCGTTGCTACAGCAGATCCCTTCCACAGAGATCGTGATCCTCGGCGATTTTAACGCCCACCACGCCGAATGGCTTGGTTCACATTTAACGGATCATGCGGGGAGATCTGTTCATGATTTTGCCTTGACGTGTAGTCTGACACAACTCTATACTCTATATTAGGTCAACCGATTGGGATGGGATGCGGTCTTTCTTTGCATTCTACCCTTGGGGGCGGTTTGGTTCTCGCCGGATGATCTCAACGTTGTTGCTGATTCTGTCGTTGATGTGGTACTTCTGGGTATGGAACTTTTTATTTCTTCCTCTGTAATGCCCATCGCCGGCAAATCTCAGCTATGGTTTGGCCGCTCCTGTAAAATAGCATCATGATATTAGCAGGAGTGCTACCAAGCCTGGGCTGACGCATCAACGTCCCGGGATGTAAACACCAGTGCTCTAAAAAAGAAGTATAATTCCGCTTCCAAGTCCTTCAAAAGAGTCATTGCCAAGGCAAAGTCAGAGCATATAGGCAGAATTGGCGAGAAGCTAGTTGGCCTTCCTTCTGGAAACCATGCATTCTGGTCTCTCGCCAATGCTGTCCAGGGGAATTTTTGTCAGCCATCTCTTCTCTGTACAGGGAGGATGACTCATTGGCCCATGTCAAAAAGGAGAAAGCCGATCTGCTAGTCTCTTTATTTGCGTCCATGTCCTTCCTGGACATTCACAAGTCGAGTGGTCCTGACGGTATCCCCCCAATTGTGCTGAGGATGTGTGCTCCGGAGTTGACACCGGTCTTAACGCGTCTTTTCCGGTACTCCTACTCCCTAGGCGTAGACCCAAAATCTGGAAAACGGCTTCCAACTACAGGTCCATCACAATCACCTCCTTGTTCTCCAAAACAATGGAGTCCACTGTAAACTGCCAGCTCATGGGGTACCTTGAGGATCACTAGCTGATTAGTGATCGCCAATATGGTTTACCAACGCCGTTTATTTTGAGCCGTCTTAGCTCACATTGTTAGCACTCGCTGTAAATTTTACAGTACGCGAGCAAACCGGGTTTGATCCCCGCCGACACCAATGAAATTGTTAATTGCAATTTTAAGTGCTGATTTACCACGTGCTCGGCAGTGAAGGAAAATATCGTGAGGAAACCTGTATGTCAGAGAAATAAGAAAAAAAATATTTCGAAGACATGTGAAGTTCGCCAACTCGCATTGGGTCAGCGCGGCGGATAATTCCTTGCCCTAAAACCCTCTCAGAAATGAGCGGAGGCCTGTGCCCAGCAGTGGGACGTATATAGGCTGTAACTTTACTTTACTTAACTTTATACGGTTTTCGTCGTGGTCGATCAGCTGGTGATCTTCTTGTCTACCTGACTCATAGATGGGTGGCGGCAGTAGAGTACAAGGCCTTCAATCGGGTTTGGCATAAAGCGCTTCTTTCGAAGCTTCCTTCCTATGGGCTTCCCGAAAAATTGTGCTATTCGATCACCAGCTTTCTTGCAGATCTGAGCATCAAGGATGGTGCTAGCTCCGATTACAAGCCTATTAATGCTGGTGTTCCACAAGGCTGCGTGCTATCACCTACGCTGTTTCTTCTGCACATCAATGATATGTTGCAAACCAGCAACATTCATTGCTATGCGTCTGCACAGAGCGTACAGAGCATCACCAGTGCTGCCATCTGACAGCACTGGTGATGCTCTGTACACCGGCCGTGCCAATATTTCTCGGAAAAACGTCTCCGAGTACCGGGACAAACTTGTCTGAAGTCGAGTCTTTGCTGAACAAAGTCTCAGATTGGGGGCGACTAAATTTAGTCCAATTGAACCCTCAGAAAACAGAAGTTTGCTCGTTAACCGCTAAAAAGACTCTCTTTGTCATATCTCCTCAGTTTCAAGGCACTCCCCTTGTTGCCTCACCCAGTATCGGAATCCTCGGCGTCGACATATCGAGTGACGTGCAGTTTCGTGGTCACATGGAAGAGAAGACCAGATTGTCTCTAAAAAGTTTGGCGTGCTCAGCAGAGCGGGACAGTATTTCATGCCGGCACACCACCTGCAACTTTACAAGGCGCAGGTTCAACCGCACATGGAATACTGTTCCCATCTCTGGGCTGGGGCTCCCCAATACCAGCTCCTTCCACTTGACCGCATCCGGCGCAGAGTGGCTCGAATCGTCAATTACCAAGTGCTTTCCGATCAGTTCAATTCACTGGCGCTGCGAAGAGATGTTGCATCTATTTGCGTATTTTATCGCATCTATCACGGGGAGTGCTCTGAGGAACTGTTCTGATTAATCCCAGCCGCCAAAGTTCATGAACGCACTACGCGGCAAACCTTCCGATACCATCCTCACCATCTGGATGCTTGGCGGTCCACCACTGTACGTTTCACTAGGAGTTTTCTTCCACCTACGACCGCTCTGTGGAATAGTTTACCACCTGTGATTTTTCCGGACCGATACGACCTGGGGACCTTCAAGTAAAGAGCTTACTTCTTTCTTAACGGCTGGCAACGCACCTGCAATTCCTCTGGCGTTGCGGATGTTCATAGGCGATGGTAGTCATTAAACATCAGATGAACCGTATGCTCGTTTGCCCCCTCTTCTATAAAAAAAATCATTTCTTAATGATGAGCTGGAGGGAACAGTAACAGGGGTGGAAGAATCATGTTGAGCGTAAAGTCTATGGTGCTTGTCTTATTATGGAAATGACGAATCCACGACTTTTTCTGCCTCCTTAAAAATGAAGTGTAATATATGACCGATTTTATAGCGGGAAAGTTAATTTGTTCGAAAAATGTATAGGATAATGTTTGTTTTTGTACTATTAGTTATATTTTATATTAATTAGATTAAAGATAAATAAACCAAACCACTGAGGCATTGTTTTGTGTATTAATATAATACTCTAGAAAATAACAAACTTTTATTTAAAACTATCTTCTCAATTAAATGACAAAAAAAAGAAAACTGACAAAGAACTTCAGCAGTTCCTTTGAACTGAGCTGCTATATTATTTGCCCACTAGAGTCCTATATCAGTCTTTGGAAAATATGTATGTAATATAAAATTTATACGTTTGCTTTCCCGATGCGGGACACAACAAGTATTCTTTATGATGAAAAATATAATCCACTAGGTCACTCAATCGCTTTGGTTGTGCAAGCTGGTGCGAACCACAGTGGGCGCATTCCGTACGGAATTTACGAATGTGTTGCGACTCATACAAAATCTATGGTAAACTTGCATTCGGAGCGACTTTTGGCCGTTCGGGATTCCGGACGAATAGGCGGTCATACGGAATCTCCGATAGGAGTAATAGTGTTCTGTGTAAGGAATCTCGAATCGGAGAAAAATACCGTAAGTGTGTGGCGGGTCATTGATTTGGTCATGGACTTGCTGCGTTCGGAATCCCGAATCGGAATTCCGAAACGGAATCTCGAAACGGAATTCCGTATGTATGAGGCGGGCCTTACGCGGTTCTCTACTATAGTACATAGATTACTGACTGTATACTAGAGACTATAATAGTTGTTATAATATAGTTGTTATAACCTGTAATTAACGATTTTTTTATTATCAATTATCATATTGCTTATCGCGCTAACACTTCATAATAAACTTCTTACTAGTTCTCTCGGTAGCACAGAATACATTTACCCTGACGGGAAGAACGAAAACTTCATACAAAAGAAATGCCAACAACTTGCGACACTAGCGCGCCAGTTTTTGACCCGTGAACTAATTTTCGCGCCAGATTTCAAAACTGATGATAGACTCGTGATTTTATTTCATTTTATTTTATGCCATGTATCATGAAAACAAAGCGAAATTCTGGTATTTAATTTGAAAATTACCTGAATTTTGGTTTATTTTCATAATGCATACATATTTATGGAAAGGTATTAAATAAAACGAAGTTGTAAGCGTGTTTTAAAATATTTATTTTTCTTTTCATTGCTTTTTTCGAAGCTTCATCGGTGAACTGCCTATTTTGTAAAATATAGTGTCGTTTTATACATATACATATAGTGGAAATAATTATATGCATTTTATTTTTATCATAGTGCTCAGAACAACCAAGCAACCATTCGTAATTTAATTTTTTTCTTAAAATTTCTATAAGTTCATTTTTTATATTTATTTTACACCCATGCTCATCCAAAAATTTATTAACAATTGTTGCAGCAATCTCCACTGTCTCCGTAAAAAAATTATTAACATAATGTAGACTGTTGCGCATACAACTGTATTCTTTAAAGCTTGTGAATAAATGACTTACCTCTGTGTTCTGGTCTGCAAGCATTGTGATTTTGCACTGATGGCAAATGGGTACAAATTTTTTTATCATGAAGCCACATACATATGCGCAAGCTTGCAGTTCTCCAGAACACTGAGGTATTACAGTATTAGATGCTTCTACACCTTCTGTTAAATCAAATGTTTTAACAGCTACATTTGTTTCTTTATTTTGGTCAACTTGACTTAAAAAAGATTTTAAATCATTTAATATGACATTATCGTCTTCTTTGCAATTTTTATTTTTACTGCTATGCAATAAATTGTTGATCATGGAGGTTTTGAGAGCTGCAACAAATTGTAGGGTGTTTGGGTTCGGGTTGCATCCACAATTGCTGCGGATGCAACCAAAACAGTTTTCTAATGGATCTTGATTGAGCCTGCGCGTTGATAAACTTTTTATACCATATTGCCTTTCTAAATTAAAAAATAGACGCTCAACTGCATTTATAGTTCTAATAAAACCTTCCTGCGAAGGCGGCTTGCATCTGGCCCCAATAAATTGTAATTCTTGGAACAGGATTTTCATTTCCTTAAAAAAATTTAAATGTGGACTTCTGCGGGTAAAATTTGTAAGGAATTTTTTTCCTCTTTTCTGGTCAGGCGTATCGCCATTTAAGGTGTCGAACAGCTGGTCTATTTTTTCTATCAGCATGGCTGTCGTCGTTGCTTCTTGCGGCAGTTCATCTGTAAAGTAAACACTCATTTTTTTTTTATTTTATAGTGAAAGGTTAGGGAAAATGAAATGAAATTGAAGACAACGGGAAATTCACGCGTTCGCCGCGTCGCGTCTTGCGCCCTCGTTCGCTCTTGGAAGCGTGTCGGGGAGGGAGGCACGAGACAAGACGAGACGAGCGTGTACAGCAGGCATAAAAATTACACCTAATAAGTAATCAAAATTACTCTAAATAAAGTAATCTTTATAAAAATATTCAATTATAAAAGGAAGCTGTCAACGCGAAGTAGCTTAATTTTATCTTATTAGAATGATTATTTGAATAAGCTCTAATAATAGTTGATTGACATATTCAGAAACTATTATATTTCGAGACGTCGATTATTTTTGAAGATTATTAAAAGTTATTATTAAAATAATTAAGAAAACTAAGTTGTACAACCAGTGCGTGTTGCCAGTGATGACATATGGAACTGAGACGTGGTCCTTCACTGCTGGCTGTATGAGGACGCTCAAAGTCGCTCAGCGAGCTATGGAGAGGGCTACTCTGAGTCTCTGCGTAATAAACTTAGAAATGAGGATATCCGCAGTAGAACCAGAGTGACCGACATAGCCCAACGGATTAGTAAGCTGAAGTGGAAATAGGTGGCCATATAGCTCGAAGAACCGACAACCGTTGGGGAAAAAAGGTTCTCGAGTGGCAGCCTCATATCGGTAGACGAAGTGTAGGGCGACCCTCCACTAGATGGAGTGACGACCTGGTAAGACATGAAGGAAGTCGATGGATGCAGGTGGCTCAGGACGGTGCTTTGTGGCATACCTTGGGGGAGGCCTATGTTCAGCAGTGGACTTGTAAAGGGCTGTAATGATGATGATGATGATGATTAAAAGTTATCCAATAAAACAACTTACTGTTCGCAATCTTTGCAAGCATTCCTGCAGCAACTGAATGGCTGAATACTTGGCAAGCTAAGCTGACTTTCATCTTTTGTTTAAAATTGGGTTCAATATGCTGCTTGGTTAAAGCAGGTGCAAAAACAAAATTTGGATTTTCATTGTCTTTTTCAAAGAATGATTTAATGTGGCTCCACTTGGCTACACCTGTAATAATAAACATGTAAAATATATTATAAATAATGACAGAAGTATTAATAAAATACATTTATTGATTCTGTGTTAGTTTATATTAATCTGATGATCATCCGCGCGGCGGGTTGCACAAGACAAGATAAATCTTATGAAGTTTGAATTGCCACCTTTGACCTTAGTCATGTACTCATGTCATACCTACTTATTATCTATTATTTACAACATTTAAATTACCTGGTATAGATTTTCCATCAATTTGCAATACTTGAGGGCATTTAATGTCGTACTTCAGTAAATTATTTCTGAAGCATTTGATTAGGTGAGGTGGGTCTATAATTGTGACGATTTCATGGCCTTTAAACTTAAAATATGGTTTAGCCACTGAGGAACCAAGGGAGTTTAGTGATTTGATGTTTACACCAAAGTTATCCGATACAGTAGCTGTGACATTCAACCCAGCTTGGAAGCTTGCATCAAGTACCTGTAAATACAAATATATAATTATATAATATATTGAGTATGCAATGGTTTTTTTTTCTTCAGTCAACTATATTGCATACTTACTTCTTTTATAAGAACAGATAATCTAACAGCCGTAACACAGTCACCAGAAAAGTAGAAAGCTAAAGGCTGCTTCCACTTTTTTCGGATTCCAATAGCCATAAAAAGCAATGCATGTGTGGCTGGCTCCATAGTTCTGCCTTGATTTCCATGATCTTGATAACCATCAATTACATCTTGTTTACTATTATGTTGCAAATGTTTTCGTATTGACATTTCGTCAAATACCAAAATGCACAGATTTTCTTCTGGTTCTCGATTTTTAGTTATATCTTTAATTGTTTTGAATATTTGGCTATTTATACCGCATTTCATCGGAATTTTATTCAGCAATGCTTTTAATGTACCTTCGCTTGGTAGACAAAAAAGTCGCCTCAGCAGTCTATAGCAGCCAGTAGACCTTTTATAGATGCTTAAAGCCATAACTTTGTCATCTATACTCCATCTCCGACCAGTTAGTTTTCTGGGAGTATTTTGCAGTTGACTTTGCAACAATAAAGCAAATGGCCCTGATATATTTTTGTCCATGAGACTTTGGACATTATTATTTGTAGTTAATGTTTTGAAGAGGGCACGTGGTTGTTTCTTAATTTTTTTTCTAAGTCTCATTATTTCGCTCAAATTTCTCCTACATCTTTTATACAGTTTAAGTTTCTTAGGGGTCAATTCCAATGACTTGCTTAAATCTAGCTCCCTCAAAATCCCTTTAGTCCTTGGCATCTGGAAATAAGTTAAATATTGTGATCATATAGATCCTCATTTCTTAAACAATACTTAAACAGACTGTAGGTTCGAAACCTATACATATGAGGGCAACAATGAAAGTTTTTAGCACTGGCCACTTGCAAACGATATAATAAAAAATAAGTTCCAATTTTGAAAGTGGAACTCTTTACCAATATTATTGTGTATAGTGCCACCAACTTATCTGTTCAGGTGGACAAAATTGGAACTAAGGCCGCCATTTTGTAAATGACATTTCGCTGTCAGTTATTATTTATTCTGAGCTATCAGGTGAGTGTTTTTAAAAAGTGCAAATAAAATGCCTAAAGCACTTAAAAGTGATGCGCGACAGATTATCCTAATAGTTTTATCTTTTATGAAAGAAGAGAAACGTGTACAAGCCCCAATTATACCATTTGAAAAGCTGTATGAACGCGTTACTGCCGCGACAGGTTAGTATTGCCAGATATGGAAAATTAAAATCACCTAATAATGTACTTGTGAAACATTCAACAAACAAAAAAAATTCTCAATTTACTGTAATTCGTCTAAATTACCTAGCTTTGTAATTTGTGGTCTGTGAAGTAGCTATAGTGACGGCATATACACGGGCTTATATTTATTTAATTTTACCTATACAATAATTATTTGTCGTTGCGTTACAGGTGTTTCTGAGCGATTTGTACACAAACTCGTAAATGAAGAGAAACACGCTGAAGAATCAAATTCTAAAATTTCTACCCCTGGCAAAAAAAGGCAAAGAAAAACCGGGAAACATGAAGTTGATAATTTCGACATTGGTGTTATAAGAAGAAAAATTCACGAATTTTATTCAGTGAAAAAAGAAATTCCTACCATACCCAAATTACTGAGTATTTTAAAAGAAGATATTGATTTCAAAGCAGAATGTGAAACTCTTCGAAAATTGCTTCACAAAATAGGATTTCGTTATAAGAAAACAAAATCAAATAGAAAAGTGTTGTATGAACGTAACGACGTAGTTGCATGGAGAGCAACCTACCTACAAAAAATTAAAGAAAATGAGTGTGGTGAAAAAAGACCTATTATTTATTTAGACGAAACTTACATACATTCGTCTCACTCAACTGGGAAATGTTGGCAAGGTCCTGAAGAGGGTGGCGATTTGGAACCTGTTTCGAAAGGTAATAGGTGGATCATAATCCATGCAGGTGGAGAAAAAGGTTTTGTGGAAAATGCACTTCTCGTATTTAAATCAAATACAAAGTATGGGGACTACCATGATGAAATGAATAGCACTAATTTCAAAAAATGGGTATATGAAAAATTACTACCTAATCTGCATGAACCTTCTCTCATTGTGATGGATAATGCGCCATACCATAGTATTTGCGTAAATAGGTGTCCTAATTCAAACCACTGTAAGGCTGATATGCAGAAGTGGCTTGTAGAAAACAATGTGGATTTCAATGAAAAAATGACAAAACCACAGCTTTATGAGTTAATAAAGAAAAATAAACCTGCTCCGGAATATGAAATTGATAACCTGATGAAAAGTTATGGCCATGTTATTCTTAGATTGCCGCCTTATCATTGCAACTTGAACGCAATTGAAATGATATGGAGCTCTATGAAAAGGAACATAGCAGACAAAAATGTTGGAAAATCTAATGTTCTAATGCCCCAATTAATTGAAGATGCATTCAATAAAATTACACCGGTGCAGTGGAAAAACATTTGTAATCATGTGAAAAAAATGCATACAGACTAAAAGACGCGTATTTAGATGAACCCTTTATTATAGAGTGTCAGAGCGATAGCGAAAGCGATTTCAGTGACTCAGAAGATGAATTATTGGAATCATAGCTACTGATTACGCGGGTACGTCTTTCAAAACAGAAATTCCTGGAGTTCGGCCGCTTGAACTCCGAGACCACGACCACAATTATTTTTATAAAATATAAATAATATATATAATAACACTAATTCTCACTAATTTTAATATATTAACACGAAATTTGTTTTATTTTATATTATGTGTACCTAATGAATATGTAGTCACCTATTTCCTCGGCGAATTTCTTAAATGGCAATAGTAAGCACTCCACTAGCGACTCTGTAAACTGAACAGATAAGTTGGTGGCACTATATGTATTTTATTAATTTGTCACTTGGTTACGATTTGGCGGCAAATTGAAAATTATCTGTGTCACGACAACATGAACTCAACGCTAGAAAATTTTCGTACAATGGGTGCGTTTGGCAGAAAAATGCGCTAGCAAGCGCTTACTAGCGCTAAAATAGTTTTCGACCAGGACACGATTGCTACTTCAGTAGCGCTGACACAATACGCCATTTTGCTTATTTCATTTGTTTGTTTTGAAGTAGAGTTTATAAGTTGTTTTGTGCAATATTAGTTTTAAGTAATATAATGACATGAATAGACATATACATATTATTAAAAATTCATGATTGGTAAGTTTTTAATATGAATACTTCACAAACATATATTTAAATTAGGTTAGGTTCCCCGGTTAAAACTAACATCGTGTCCTAGAGGAAAACAGCTACTTACGATTTGACAGCGCTTACCGCTTACTATCGCCATTTTGCTTACAAGCGCAAAATGTGAACAAAAGTTTCACAAGTTTTAATGTTGTACATATATAATGTGTACATGTGAGTGAAAATTATTATAAGTACTACAAACCTTCAAGCTATCAGTAGTTGGTTCACATATGGTTGGCACCTGAACAGGTAAAGATGTAGTAGGGTTTTTTTTGCGATGCGACAATGGGGATATTTATGCAGAACAGCAAACGAAATGCTGTCAAGGAGGTCACTGCACTTAACTTAATGGTGTACTATTTTATGTAGAAAACACAAATCTAGAATATTTCGTCTATTTTGGAGAGACATCATCTTAAACTTAACCAGTTGCTGATAGTAAGGCTGCCTATGTGAGATACCACTGGCATGAAAGGCAAGATGTCGAGTAAATGCATGCTGTATACTTTCAATGAGTTGGGAGTGCACACTAGAAGATGGATTCCATATGACACTAACGAAATTCAAGGAGTCTTCTTACAAAAGCATTATATAAAAAAAATTTGACACCCTTTATATTGCGCTTAATAAATTCTAAGAATTTCAGGGCTTTGTTAATAAACAATGTTTATATGAGATTTAAAGGTTAGCTTTCTGTCAATAGTTACTCCTAAGTCTTTAATCACCAGTACCTCTTGCAAAACTACATTACCAATTGAGTAACTAGAGACAAGCAGTTTTATTTTCCTGGTTTTTTATTTTATTTTGTAAACAAAGGTAATGATCAGTTTCTACATTTAAATTATCAGGATGTTTCCAATGCCATATTATCCTCATTTTTGTGTTCAACTTGTTGAAAACTTCATGATTGAACTTCTAATAAAAAAGAGTAAGTAAGTAATACTTTTATGAAAACCATTATTTGAGATTGAGGGTTGTGTATTTATTTTGGTTTTTAACAATACTATGGTTGACATTGAGTTAACTGTTTTTATTATTACTGATACAAGTTTGCTCTTGATATGAATCATGCCTGATGAAAATTAATGAGGTCTATTTATTTACTTATTTAAATTTTATGTACAACAGTGGTACAAGGGCAGATTTCATGCATCAAGACATTCTCTACAAGTCAATCTTTTGGTTGTTTGGTTTCTCTAAAACAAAATGAAATTTAAAATAGAGTTTAGACAAGGTCTATTAATTTCTTTCTGTGAGTTTTAGCTTAAGTATTTGTTTGACTGCACTTATAAATTCCAACCACATATCAAGCTTTATGATTGATGGAGTTTTGAGTAATATAGTAATTAATGTTTACTTACTTGAGGTTTTTCAACTGAGATATTTGTATCTTGTTTACTTTCACTTGCAGTTGCACATTGTTCCTGGCGAATCTTTACCATTAAATCCTGTGTCCCAGTTCTATCCTCGCACTGTTAGTGAATGAGGAATCATCAAAGTGCTTACTGCATAACATTTTGTGTTGCGAGTGCAAGTCTCTTAGTGATTTCTCAGTTGACCACTCTCCAGTAGGGTAACAGTATTCAGCCCATACACGTGCCCTGAAATTATTGATTTTTTAAAATCTAAGTGTAGTTTTGATCACAGTTAGGAAGGCCTTCTACAAGATAAGACCAATAACCTGGTAAGGGTCACGGGTAGCAGATGGATGCGAGACGCACAGGTCTGGTCGTTATGGTGACCCTTGAGGGAGGCCAGTGCCCAGCAATGAAAAATTTATGTTATGAACATTATGTTTACTATGTTATGGACATTATGAATGTTAAAAACATTAAGTACTAAGTACTTAATAAGATAATGAGGGAAAAAGTAACAAAAAATTAGAATAGCTTAGTTACTTACTTTAAAAATGTATGTCTACCAGGTAGAGGAAATCTGTGGAAACTCAAGTTTCCATCTTCTGTGGCAGTGATGTTACACTTTCCACACTTTCTTTTTCGTTCATAGCGCGTATGGCGTGACATATTAACAAATAATGCTCAGACACACGTACACAAAACAAAAAAAGAAATGAGTCTATATCTCGTAAAATTGTCCAGGCAAAAAGAATTACAAACACCAAATAATAATATAAGGAAATGAGTCTCTATCTCTAAGCGTCCAGCGGGCACACAAAACAAAAACACAGAAGCACGAAATAATGAGTCTCTATCTCGTAAAAATCTTCAGGCACATGCTATAAAAGCAAAGAAATATACAATAGAAATAAAAATATTTCAAAGTACGTTTAGCGCTTTCAATAATCCACCATATTGCAAAGCAAAGCATCAATAGTGATTTCTCTGTCTAGCTCTAGCGTATGGCGTTGTCTCTGTTTCGCTTATTTTGCCCGACGTTTGCATCGGCTCCATAGAGACTTGACCCCCCGTGCTCGGTAGAGAGTAGTTGTGTTGTGTGGTTTATGCTTATTACCATTAATTTCAGTTTGCTTGCAACTTGTTATCCATAATAATTTCATTCGAAATACGATTCTAAATTAAGGAATAACTTCAACCAATTAGTTCTCAAAGATTTTGGTTTATTAGTGATGCAAAAAATTATTATTTAATAATCAAAGATTAATACCTACTAATACTAAAGTAATAGGGAAAATGCCGGCTACTGTACACAATAAAATTGTACATGGTCCTGAGGAAGAACTTATCCCCGCTCACTTATCGTATGGACAATTTTTATATGATAAATTTAAACAGGGTGGCGACAGAATTGCCCTGGTAAGTTTAATATTTTGCAACAAATTCCAGTTTATATCATTAAAATATTTGTACTAGTACATTTGTTTATATTATTACACAAATAACTGCTATTAAACAAATAGAAATATTTATTTTAAAGATAAATGCAGAAACTGGAGAGAATGTAACATATAAGTACATTTTGGAAAGTAGTATAAATCTTGCTACATCTCTTAAAGAACTTGGTTTGAAGAAAGGCGATGTAGTAGCACTTAGCAGTGAGAACCGCTTTGAATTTACTATAGCATCCCAGGCTATCATTTATTGTGGAGCAATATTATCAACACTTAATGTCACCTATTCACCAGGTATGCACCTAATTAAAATAACTTACTATATATTTATAAAAGACCCTTATGTCTATGTTATGTTTAATTTACAGGAGAGCTAACTCACATTCTACAGATAATAAAACCAAAATTTATATTCTCTTCTCCAATTATTGCTCAGAATATATATGATTGTAGCAAAAATATGCCATGTGTCAAAAATATAATATTATTTGGAGAATATGATGTTGTGCCTGCTCTCTTTTATAATGAACTTGTCAAGAAACATAATATGAGTATTGATGATTTTACTGTGGCTGATGTAAATGGTGCAGAAGATGCTGTAGCAGTTATGTGCTCATCAGGCACTACTGGCTTACCTAAAGGTGTAATGCTTACTCATGTTAATTTCCTCACATTAAGTGCTCATATGAAGTAAGTTAATTATATACTGATAGTTATAGATAAACTGAAAGTCCATATATTTATAATATTTATTATTTTATTCAAGGTACTACTTAAGCGTGTCTCAAGAGCAGAGAAAGCACATAATAAAAACTGGCTTGTCCCTTATTCCATGGTTCCATGCCTATGGGTTCATAACTACAATGGCAGTGATGTGTTTACATATTGAAGTGGTATTCCTTGTCCGGTTTGATGAACAGCAGTTTTTAGAAGCTATACAAAACTATAAGGTATACTTTCAATTTTTTTATGAAGATTTAATGTAAGAGGTGCTAACTTTTTCTAAATTGATACCTTACAAACCTCTCTTCTGGGCTTTGACACACAAAGTTCTGACAACTGACCATATGTGTCATGCATAATGATTTCTTATATTTATGAAAATACTACACATTGGCTGCGTTTGGCAGAAAAAAGCGCTAGGAAGCGCTTGTAAGCAAAATGGCGATCGTAAGCGGTAAGCGCTATCAAATTGTAAGTAGCTATTTTCCTCTAGGATACGAAGTTAGCTTTAACCGGGGAACCTAACCTAATTTAAATATATGTTTGTAAAGTATTCATATTAAAAACTTAACAATCATGAATTTTAATAACAATTATAATATGTTTATTCATGTCATTATATTATAAATAAATAAACACTCACGCCTGTCACCCAGAAGGGTAGGCAGAGACTATGGACTTCCATTTGGCATGATCCTGACATACCTCTTTCGCCTCCTTTACATCCATATATCTATGCATACATGCTCGTCGGTTAAGGGTACTTCTAACATGGCCCATTTTCAAAATATCGCCAATTTGGTTGATAAACTTTTTTCTAGGGTGTATTATTTGAAACTAGTATTGCACAAAACAACTTATAAACTATACTTCAAAACAAACAAAGTAAATAAGCAAAATGGCAGGTTGTGTCAGCGCTACTGAAGTTAGCAAATGTGTCCTGGCCGAAAACTGTTTAGTTTCACCATTTTGCTTACAAGTGCTTCCTAGTGCTTTTTTCTGCCAAACGCAGCCAATGAATAAAAATATTTTTATGGACATTATTATGTTTAAATACACTTTTTTATAATTCTCTATGTTTCGGGTGCTTTGCAGCACCCATGGTTACAGGAGGACTGAGGTGATTGATATTCTGATGTTGAAGCTAACCTGGAGTACCTTTAGCTTTTTAATTATTACTTTTGGTCCGATCTACGGAAAATGAGCTTAATAAGTCTTTAAAACTTCAAGTCTTGCAGTGGATGCTTGAGTTTAATTTTAATTATTACAGGATTCCAAGCAGGTGGTAGTATCCAACCTCCTTCCCTATTGAAATAAGAGTGTTTTTTTTATTTCTACAGGAATCCATGTTTTTCAAATCAAGTCTGATAAACCACAAGGTTTATTTGTATGATTTGAGATGATGTGATTATTTGTATACTTATATGAGTATTTGTATACTTATGTAATGGCGGGGGCCACCTAGGATACGATCATAAATGCAAATTTCCTGGAGTGTTGGTGTTTCACGTCATCTATATGTTCTGTTATTTATTTATTTTTATGTTATTTGTGTTTTTATTTATCCTTTTGTTTGCCCTACACCACATTCACAATCAAGCTTGTACACTCTTACATCTTGTGGAGGGATATTACACTTGACGGATGGTAAGAAAAGAGCTAAAGGTACTCTGGGTTAACTTTGACATCGAGTTGTTTAGCACCATAGTCCCCTCATGACCATGGGTGAACCTGACACCTGAAACGAAAAGTAAATTAAATGCAATAACATCTGTAATAATAGTTTGTGTTAAATTCAATTATTAATGAGAGTTATCGGTGATTTGAATTCTGTAACATAGTTTTTATGGTATAAGTTTAAGCCATATTTTTTAATAAATATAACCAAATTATTTATTACAGGTGAACATGACAACTATAGTCCCTCCATTAGCAGTTTTTCTAGCAAAACATCCTCTTGTTGCAAAATATGATTTAACTTCACTAAATGAAATCTGGTGTGGAGCTGCTCCACTGTCTAGTGAAATACAGAAAATGGTTTCACAGAGGTAGTAATCAAGTATATTTGTTTTTCTTATAATTTTAGGCAAAATTACATCTTTTATAACTTTTACAGAACTGGAACAGACTTTATTAAACAAGGATATGGATTGACAGAGGTCACTATGGCATGTTGTGTTGATTTAACAAGTGGATTAAAAATAGGTTCTTGTGGAACTCCCGCACCTGGTATGAAAATAAAGGTAGGCTACGAAAATAAAATTGTAAATACGAAAACAAATATTACTTAACACACACTGGCAGCACTGCTGGATAGCATAGCAACCTAAGTCACATGAGAGATAAGATACAGATAATCCACACACATGCTTATTTCATATAATATATATACATAAACTACCACAGGCAAAAAATTGTAAGACTTTTTAATTTAAATTTCGCGCGGAAATCCGGTCGTCGAACTATTTTTTTCTACGTTGGTATGACTGTCAGTGACATCTGTGCCAAATATTACATCAAAGTAATCACTGGTGTTTAGTATACGCTCCCGCCTAAGGGTACTAGTGTTCTGAAGTTCCATTAAATTTTGTGTGCGGAATCAAATTTCTGGTGACGAAACGTTCAGAATGTTGCATAAGGTCTTTGGTGATAATAGTATGTTGCGAGCAAGTGTTTTTGATTGGTACAAATTATTCAGAGGGAGAGAACGCGCTAACGACGAACCATGTCCAGGACGGCCATTAACATCAACTGATGACCAATACGTCAATAAAATCAAGGAATTGGTGCTCGAGAATCGACGATTAACAGTCAAAGACCTTACTGATATCGTTGGAATATCGGAAGGATCAGTGAAAACCATTTTAAAAGACCATTTGGGCCTAAGAAAAGAGAATGCACGATTGATTCCAAAATCACTCAATTTTTTTTTTGAAAAACGGCGTCGCGTTGACGTCTGTAAAACAATTCTTTCCGACTACCGGGATGTCATTAAACATATTATAACTGGCGACGAGTCTTGGATCTACGCTTACGACCCGGAAACAGACGTTAAATCGACCGAATATCGTGCCAAAGGTGAGCCGAAGCTGAAAAAATCACGTCAAAGCAAGTCAAAATTCAAGGTTATGTTGACAGTTTTCTTCAATCATCGAGGCGTGATGCACTCCGAATTCCTTCTGGCCGGCCAAACTGTCAACAAGGAATACTATTTGAGTGTTATGCGTTGTGCGCGAAGCTTCGTAAAAAGAGGCCGGAATTATGGGCCGACAACTCTTGGTTTTTGCACCACGATAATGCATCATCGCATGCTGCATTGATTCTTTGTGAGTTTTTCGCCAAAAATTTAACCAATATCGTTCCACAACCACCGTATTTGCCTGATTTAGCTCCGTAGCATACTCAAGCGACCGCTCCGGGAACCGTTTTGAGTCAATTGAAGACATTAAACGTGAATCGCTACGCGCATTGAAGGCTACGGAAATTGACTTTAACAACTGTTACGAGGATTGGAAAAAACGTTAGCATAAGTGTATTGCGGCCGGGGGGGATTACTTTGAGGGGACGAAATAGATTTGGCAGAATAAATAAAGAATTTTAAAATTATGAACAGTCTTACAATTTTTTGCTTACAGTATATATATATATATATATATATATATATATATATATAATCATTATTTAATACTAACAAAATTTATATTATAATAAATTTATATATTATTAAGCTTCTTTCCCACAAGAAATGTATTAAAAATTATTTAACACTCTATAGGTTATTTAAATAAATATTTTGATGACAAAGGGGCAAAGAATGGTGTCAATCAATTTCAATGCTAAGCTAAGTTTTGTGACTTGCGTAGTTTATAAATTCGTGACAAATTTGGGTCTTATTCATTTATCCATGCTCAGAGAAAAACTGTCTAGTAACTTTGGGGTCTTCATATTTTATGCCATATTACAATTAAATAGTTATTACAACGTACAATATAAAATATGAATACAATATCAAATGTATTTATCAGTAGCCAGAGGCTTGTGCTTCCTAGCTTGCAAGTGCAGATTAAAAGTAATTTCTCAAATATATGAAATGTAAATGTCGGAATGTCTAAATATTAGTCTCAATGAAAAGATCGCGTAACGATTCGCGTGCTTCTGACTGAAACTTAGAATCTATAGAAATTTAGAGAATATCATCATGGAAAAATGTACTCTAAATATTGTTTTTCGTGCATTTAAAACAAAAAAATAATTAGAAACAATATTTTTTACATGATTGGGCCACTTCAGTGCGAAATATTTTGTCTTAACATAAAATAACATCAGTAAACCGAACTATCTCAAACACTTTTTGTACTGTAAAATGCTCTAATTTGACCTACCTAGCCTTACTTTGCCCTGAACTGATCATTTGCATTTCATTAGTAGGTTTTTAGTAAGAGAATTTCATCGACAGTACGATTTTATCCCATAGCAACGTATACTTTTGGTTCTGGCAAAAAGGTGTGGAATGTCTGTGAAAGCACAGAATAAATAATAGTACTACTTACAGAAGTTTCACTCTTTTAATGTTGACTGCTTGCCGACGTTTAATAGCCTACATAATTATTATTAATTAGATAAATCGCGCTCGCAAGCTAAATAAAACTTTATCGCCGCGCGAGAGTGTCCGTATTACTTTGCACATTTTCCTCTTCCTACGTTACGGTGGACTTTCCGTTGTTACGAAGGGATGTCAATAAAGAGTAACAAAATACATTGCGAAATATTAATTAGGTTACTTAGATGAAATACCTATTCTGACTATGATCGACAGACCATATTTTCGCACCTACGTGAGTTCTGCGATGCCTAACACATGGAACTTGCAAGGCCATTCGTCGGGAATCGCGACGCTTGGCTCGGAAGGAAAAGGTAGATAGTGTAAACAACAAATAAACTTGAAATACGATTCCTAACAGAAATGTAATCGTATTCTACTTAGTTAAAAATTTTGTTGGTAAACAAAGTTTTGATTTCAGTGTTTTTTGTTATTTTAGCTTAAAATATTTTAAGCTAAAATAACAGCTTAAAATATTTTAATACAAAAGGCAAGTATGTGTACGTAAGTAGATACTTGGATAGTGAAGTAAATTTCCACTAAATTTTGTAATAAAGTTCGTAGATATTAAATAAATTCACGTTTCATAACTTCCTACTAAAATCCTTCGGTAATAAAGAATGATATATCACCACTTATAGTAGGAACGACGTTTTGCCATATTAAAATTTATTAAATAATGGGTAATATACGTACCTAATATATAGTTCTTAAATTACATTAAAACTTTTGAACTATTTTATCCTATAATTAAATATACTAAACAAAAACTATTTCAATAATATTTACAAAAAGTTATATACGTAAACAGCGTTAAAAAACTTTAACACCAAACCAACGCGCTAGCCCTGACTGCGTTATTTCGCCCGGGCGCGTCGCGATTTTAGGTAATTATTTCACGTAATAGGTAGCAAGAGTGATAGAGGCCTGGTGAAAGTCACAAATGCTGGTCGCTTATATTTTGCCTTCTTTTCAAAATTTCATTGTGTGAGTATTTTAAAATATTTTTACGGATATGATGAACCATATTAAATGAAAAATAGTCTTTCAATCTTCTCTCTAGGTTTCGTTCTTCTAAAATGAGTTTAAGTTGGTAAAATAAAGACAAGCAATTGTGTGACACTTTTTATGAAAAATTTATAAAACTTTGCCGGGGGGTAGGGTTGTCAATTATTAGTTTGATAATAAAACTAGTGAAATTCCGCAGTTATATATGCGCAAGCATAAACGCAGTTAGAACTTAGTATAACCTTTACGTTTTACGTAAATGCCCTAAAAAAGACTTATTATTTTAATAGGTAGATTATAACCTACTTATAAAATTATAATTTTATCGTATTTTTATTTGAAAACGCTTCTATTTGATAAGATATATACCTACATTCTCGAACTTACGTACCTACTGAATAGTTTTAAACGTACTTATAAGTGTTAGAGGTAGAAAATGCTATGAAACAACAACGAATATACAAACCGTCGTCAGTAGGTGAATTGTTCTGCCGAATATGCCGGTTGATCTCATATAATCTAAAAATTATTATCGTATGAAGCACAAAAACAGTTCGGGATTTCTATTTTAATGCAGGTTGAAGATAATATTTAATTTTCTTGATTACCAATTTTAGCTTAAAGCGTAATCTTCGATTGTTTTTAAGTATAATTTGTTAATTTAGCTACTTATGTACCTACCCTCCTTATCATGTTGATTTATAGTCTTAAATCATGCTAAAGTTGTCAAACTATTAAAACCTGAGTAAAATATACCTAATTTAAATAGAACATTACCTATAAACTTTATTTATTTAATTATTATTATATTTTGTAAGAATAAATATTTTATTGAGTACCTAAGTACAAGTTATATACCTAGGTACTCTAAAACCAAGTAACGTTCATGATTTTTAATTTTTGACATATAAGTTGATAAGTTATTTTATTTTCCTATGATTACAAGCTGACAACCCTGAAAGATTTCCCATAACAGGACTTAATGTTCAAAATGTCTGCTTAACTTTGCCTACCTTCTAAATAGATAAAAAAGTTTTACACTTTTTGACATTGATAAGTAGGAATAATAAACCAATACTATAAGGGAGCTTTATTTGTTTACTTGGAAGCACGTTTTCAACTGCGATATTTTCGCCTAGGCAAAGTAGAGGAAATGCCATTGTCTTTGCCTTGCCATTTTGAAGCTTATATCTCAGAAAATATGAGGTGTAGGCTATAATGTGTTGTTTTGCAAGTTGCATTAATTTCAGATTTACATTTTTTCTTTATATATCATTTTTTCTATGCCTGTCAAGAAATATCACAAGAAACTCTCGTTAGGGCATTTTACGGTAACCAAGAACGAAATAAGGCCAAGGTTTATCACACTCGTGTTTATCACACACCATGATAAAACTACACTGTTAATTGCAACCTTTTGCTATCAGCTTGAAGGATATGTTGATAAAAGATCAATTCATTACAAATGCAGTAATATTTGCGGTGTGTTTTATGATAATTTTATATTCATACAGTGAAATGCCTTTGAGAGATCACAAAAGAAATCTATAACACAACACAACATGTAACACTTGTTTTACAACAATATTTGTCATAGACATTCCATTTAAGAAGTTAAATTAAAATGAACAAATATCTGTTCTTAAATAATTTTTCGAAATATTTCGCATATGGCTGGGAACACAGAGATGGGACTGTAATTTGTAGGATCTTCTCTACTGTCCAATTTAAATATAGGGACAACATAACCTTTTGTTATATTTACTTACTGTGTTTCAAATGATCTGATGAACACTGAAGATTAGTACTAATAAAAATAATTATAAGATTAAAACACTATAAGAATCTTTTTTTTATTAGGTATTAGATATTGATACTGGAAAATTATTATCCATTGGAGAAAAGGGAGAGCTTTGGATTAAATCCCCTTTACGTATGAAAGGTTATATGCATGATCAGGAAGCAAGCAATGCTCTGATAGATTCTGAGGGTTATGTGCGAACAGGAGATATTGGTTATTACGACGAAGATGGATATTTTTATATTGTTGATCGTCTGAAAGAACTAATTAAATACAAAGGATTTCAAGTAAGTAAAATGTGGACATTTAAATTCAATTAGTATAATAATCTGTATGTAACTAGAAGTAATAGAATAAAAAAATTAGTTAAGGGCCTATTTTTTTTTAACTTTTCAAATTTAATGTTGCTAGTTTTTTGTTTACTTCCTATTTTTGTATTAGTTTTTGAAATGGGTACCTATATATTATGACTTTCTCCTGTATTGTGGAAGTAATTTACATAATATATAAACTGCACATGGACAAATATCCAGACGTGCAAAAATTTGTAGACCATACAAACACTAGTTCCGTGCTGGATTCGAAACCGCGGACCTGCAGTTCTACAACCAAATACAGCCATTGCACTACCTAGCCCTCAAATTTAATATCTCCATATTGTAAGATTCCAAGGAAGCTACTGCTTTTAAAAGAATATATGTATGTCTTCAGACTGCAGATCCTCAGTGTAAATATTCGTCTTGCGCCTTTTCTAATTGATTTAAAATTACATCGTGCAATTAAACAATAAAGAGTAAACACCTGCTTGATTTTTGATTCAATTCAATCTAGCGGATTTTATAATAAAAATTTAACTTGCATGCTGTATGCTTACACACCTAAAACAAAAGATTACTGATGTGTGATCTCTTCTGAGGACTAAGATGAAACCTTGCTGGAATACGGCACTTTGGTGTCTTACTTATAGGTGTGAAACAACCGTTGACAACGGATATTTATCCAAAGCAGCTGATATGCAACCATTGTCAACCAGTTGTTTATCCGACTACAGACGAAAAAGGACGAAAAAATTGAATCGCTTTTTGCAATGGTGCTTAAAAACTACTTGGCGATTTAAAAAATTCATTTCAAGCCATCAAAAGCGGTTGTCAACTGTTGAAAACGAAAACAAACGTTGTTATCGGCTCGGTTGGTCGTTGATGACCGCCTTCACATCCATAGTCTTACTGCTTGATTGCAGAAGTAGGTGAAATAATGATATCAACTCAAGCTCCTCGGCAGAACAGGTACCAGCTACCACCAGCAGTAGTGTAACTATATGGTCAAAAAAGAAAGGGCATTACACTATGTAACATATTTGTTTGTTATGAAACTAAACTGATGTGTATGTAATCACTCATTATCTGTTGTTATAGGTCGCACCAGCTGAGCTGGAAGCCCTGTTACTACAACACCCCGAGGTTGCTGACTGCGGTGTGGTTGGTATGCCCGATGAGGTCGCTGGCGAGCTACCCACAGCCTTCGTCGTGCGCCAACCTAACTCCACCGTCACAGAAAATGATATTGTTCAGTATATTGCTGGCAAGGTAAGACTATATGCACTTAAAGTGTATATGTAGTGATAGATTGATATGAATTTGACGGTAAAGAAAAAGCATCAGAACCGTGGCCTAAATGTAAACTTTTGAGAACTTTTGTTATGTTACCATTCCATCAAAAACAAGTTCCTACTACTAAGGATATTATTGGCACGAAAACACGACTCTTTGACACGTTGCTTTTTTATCGAAGCATTGATGATAAACAATCACAAGTCTATGTAATGGTCAGCGGACTCAAGAATTGAAATGCAGATTCGTGCTGAGGACTAAGACGAAACGCCTCGTTACTAACAAAAAGATTCTACAGCTCGCTGGTATTTCGCACGAGCACGATCTTTTCGAACCAATCATGCTGCAGTTATAATATATTGCATTGTGGTTGTACCACATTGAAAATTTGGTAAAAAAGCTACGTCCGAAGCGACAGCCATAAATTACTTCGGTATATCGTCTACCCTCACATTTATATAAAACCTATAACTAGTCACAATTAAATCAATATTTCTGAACTTAAAGCTAATCGAAAATGGGAGTTCCCATTCCCAATACCTGAAACTGGAACCCAGTCCCAAATTCCGGAATTAACATCATAAGAAAAATATGGATATTATTTTGAGTTACGCAATTATTAGGACATATACTTGTGGCGACATGCAATTTTGTCATTCTTTTGCATGTTTAGGTAACGGCGTACGCGCCGACGCGAGGTTCGTGTCGGTTGCGGTCGGGAATGCTCGGCTCCGTTAAATCTGCTTTTGGTGACAGTCCGGGCGCCTTCGGTTTTTACCGGCAGTCTGCATTAAAACGGCCTCAGCGCTAGACCCCACGCTCGCGCCGCCAGAATAACGGTTATTTTAAATCGCGACTAACTTATTATCGGCTTCCTATCTCAAGCACTCCTTACTTCTAATTAATTGTATTTTCTTATTCATTTCTTTTTTTTTTCTTTTTGGCTTTGTGCTTGTAATTATAAACTATCTTTGTAAAAGAAGAATATATACATTTTTTAGAAGAGTGAAGACGCTTTATTTGCCTAGCAACCAAGCCCACATACTTTCCAAATACCCTCTCGATTTCTTTCCCTCACCTTTACATGCAACTAGTGTGACAATTAAGGCAAGTTTGTCCTAGAACGGGAAAGAAAAAAAAGATTAACTCAAAAATCTCCAAACTATTTAAGTGGCGTCTAACCATACCACATTTATTGATTTATGCATTGACATTTGTGTTTTCCTCATTTACAGGTATCGCCAGCCAAACATTTACGTGGCGGTGTTATATTCCTAAAAGAAATACCCAAGAACGCTTCTGGAAAAATATTGCGCCGAGAACTGAAAGCTATATTACCAAATAAACTTGCTAAAAGCAAGCTGTAAATATATTTCAAAAAGTAGCTGATAAATTGCTAGACATAAGTAGAAAAATATTTTATTTATATAAGTTGACTGTTATACAGGACTTACGCTTGTTTTCATACTTAATTAATAGAATCAGGCTTTGTTCTGCGGAAATCCATTATACTAAAGTTGTTAAAAATTAATTTACTTCTATCTGCGTAATGAAACAAAATTATTCTGAACTTAGCGCTCAGCCACTACAGAGTCTTCATATGAAAATCCCACATGTAGACGCGAAACACGTATCGTATTATCTCGACGGTGGTGTAGCTTACCTAGGTTGGTGGTGCTGGGAATAGTGGTGTTGGGAGTATTATTGCTGGGATAAGTGGTGACGGGGATAGGGCATGTTACTAAGAAAAGGCAGGACATGCTCTTCAACTAGGTAAGACACATCATTTTATTTCTTCACGTGGATATAAGCAAATTAATTTTTAACAACTTTCATACCATTAAAAAATTCCACATTCCATGATTCTCAGATTTGTATAAGTATAGCAGATTTTTGTTACAATAAGTGTGAATTCTTTATTAAGTTTGATAATTTATGTAAATAAAAATAATGTGTAAACTGTACATTTATATATTATCCCATAAAATCCATTTATATATATAAATTGTTGAAATTATAAATTGTATTAATTTACTTTTTTGACAGAGTATCTTTTAGTTCTTCAGGTATTCTGTTCAGTGCATAACTATGAAGGTCATTATTGACTGCAGCTAGCACTCCGGTTCTGTTTGGACGTGATTCTGATGCCCCGTACTTGTAGTAGTTACCCAAAATGTCGGTTAATTTTCCTCCTGCAGCCGAAAGTATAGCTTCAGGTGCACAAGTGTCCCACTTTTTACAACCTCCACTTGCAAATACATATATTGATGCAACACCTTCAAGTAATTGTAAAACCTGTAACAAGGTACATAATTTTACAAAATAATGTTAATGCGACAGTAGCCTAATGGCAGGGCGCGGACCGCGAACTCAAAAAGGTCGTGGGTTCGAATCTGCCATTCGACTACTGGCGTGAACCACTCGTAACACAAGCAATTTAAGCTTACCACGTAAGGGGAATATTAATAATGTTTATAGCATTGTTAAATATTCTTTATAAAAAAAATGTTTTAATAACTTACTATAACATTACTCCTTACTAGTCAGTGGTTACTTTTAAACTTTACTAGAATATGATTTAAGCTATTTTGATATTTAATTGCTACATAACAAACACACTAATGATTCTATCCTCTATTATCAATAAGGTATAATAAATTATGCATTTATCTGATATGTAAAATTTTATTATCAGTTAATAACTGACATCATAGCATGATTAGCTGCAACATTTATTATACATCAGAATGTTTCACAATATGATCATTGAATCAATAGTCAAATGGTCTTAACAACAAGTTCTTAGTAATCCCATGGATTTTAATCATGGCGATCTCTTACGCTGTCATTACAAGTCGTTAATTACTGTGCACAGGGCATATATTGTATAATTAGACTAAGGTAATAACTCATTCTCGCTGTATAGCGGTCTGTATATGTATCTGTAATGGAATTTTGAACATTGGTCTATACTTGCGCGGTAAAAATATTTAGGGATCTTTTATGGTATAAGCTGTGCAGAGCTCAGGAATAGTTTGATATAATGACCAAAACAATTCAGAAGAGCATATTGTAATAGGTTCGAAAAATTTATTCTTTTATAAAATAAGGTTGACTAACAAGATATTTGATATTTCACACTGATATTCTGTGAGAATGTGAGCATAGCTCTACTACGTAAAAATCGTATCTGCGCCTAATAGCTCCCTCGTTAGAGGTAGACTTGGATAAATTGTTCGAAACAGGTAAATACTTTTTATCCCATTTGTTTTTGCACAAATACTATTGATCCCTATTCTGTTAATTAGTTTGAAATACCAACTCATTTCCTTGTCACTGTTCAAGTACTCTGATCGCTAAGCCATTAGTTTTTTAGTAAAACAAAGATAGAAGAACAAGTAGATACAGACATGCAAGGGACATCCTAGGCGAAAGTTTATCGATCAAATTGGCGATATATTGAAAATAGGCCAAATTAAGTGTACCCTCAACCGATGAGCATATATGGGCGGATTCAAAATTTTTTGCGTGTTGAGTTTTCGCTATGTCCCATGACTTAAGATAGTTAGTACCTGCCTAGGATAACTTTATTTTACACTATGTATAGCTATGTGGGTAGCTTAGTATTTCCTAACACTCGTACGTATAAAAAGTTGGGGTGAGGAGATAAATGGAGTTGTTAAAATAATTTTAAAAGCATTATGATACAGCTTTTTATGATGCCCCATACCCAGGCTATGGAAATTAATACCGTTTTTCTTGGTTTTTTTACTCGTAGGGAATACAACTAGAACATATTTAATCAAAAACTATAGCAGTATAGATCATAAAGTTTGAGAATTTAAATAATATGTCTTTAAAGATTAGGTCGATAATCTGGCCATGGTGGAAAACTCCATTCCGAAACCAAGATTTGTTACGTAGAAAAACTAAAATAAACTACCAAATTGGTTTTTATTTTATCGGTAGCAACACATATTTACAACGAAATAGCAACCGCCATTTTGTTTTACGTCATTCGAGCGCTACGAATGTTGGAGTAGTGTCAGTCGATTGCATTTTAAAAGTTCCACGATCCGAAACCGAAATTAATGGTAAGTTTAATTTGTTTTAATTGTACTATTATTTTACAAGAATATAGATATATTACTAAAACCAGTTTTCAAATTTAGAAATCAGAATAGTTATTAGAATTGTAATGAAACTTTCATATGTTGTGCAAGTGTTGATACCGTTACCTCCGCTCCGAAACTTTATTAACGGTTTCGTAGAAGCGGAACAAAACATGTAACGGAATGGAAACCTAAAGCTTGGTTTACATACCTGCAGTAATTAATATATTTTATTTATATAAGTACCTACCATTTTTTTATAATCTACTGGAACAGCTTTCAATAATTACATATTTAATTGTTCACTTGTTAGGCGAGGTTTATATTTTTCACGAATACAACTTTTGGAATAGACTCGTGCCATTGAAGTATAACGTTGACAAATAAAAATAATAACCGGTCAAGTGCGAGTCGGACTCGCGCATGGAGGGTTTCTGGCAGGGGAGTCCCTTTTAATTTTTAATTTATTTTTATTGTTATGCGGCAACAGAAATACACATTCTGTGAAAACTTCAACTGTCTACCTATTACGGATCATGAGATACAGCCCGCTGACAGACAGACGGACGGACGGATAGCGGGGGCTTAGTAATGGGGTCCCGTTGGTTACCCTTTGGGTACGGAACCCCAAAAACTATGTTTATACATTAAAATCGATGTCAGATATTAATTTTTGCTATTATTTTGTTTCTTAACCACGTGATCATTACCGGTTTTATGCTGACTCGATTCCGGCGAGCTATAACGTAATCAAACACTCAACTGTTATGGCACTGATTCTAATTTTGTAAACTTTTACACGGTCTTGAACACTTTGAACTATATTAAAATAATTATAAAAGCCCACTTAATTTATAAATTAAATTTAGAAACATTTAAAATAATCACGCAAATAAAGATCATTATCATCTTTAATTAAATATTTAAATTACAACAAAGCGCTGACGCACTTATATTATTTCTAATATTCATTAGTAACACGTAATTTTTTATAGATGGCTCTGACCCCGGCGGAAAAAATGAAAAGATACAAGGAGAAGTTGAAAAAAAATCCTGAAAAATATGAAGAGTATAAAAAAAAGATTTGCAAAGAATTAAGATAAAGACAAAGAAAATTTTGGAGTTAACCGAACAAGAGAAAGAGCAAAGACGAAAATTGTGGCGAGAACAGAAAAGAAAACAAAAAGTATACAAAGAAGCTTTAAATGTGCCACAAGCATCCATATCTAATGAACCACCTACTAAACGCTGTAAAAATGAAACGAACAGAGAAACTCTCAAGAACAAATTAATAGTTCGTAAATACAATGCAAAACAGTGAAACAAAAGAAAGAAGGTTATGTTAGTCTGTTACTACAGAAATTTGAGAGCAATTTATTATTATACAAAATTCATTATTTCAATTGGAAACACCAACAGCGAAAATATCAAGAGTGTGTAAGTAACTTGAAAAGCAATGAAGTTCTGATACTAGTTGATTTTTCCGAGAACTATGTTTGCAAAATGAGGGAGGAGGTTCAATCCATGCATTTTGGTGCTTCAAAGCACCAGATAACTTTGCATTGCGGTATGATATATTGGAAAAATAAGTCCAAATCATTCAGTACCTTTTTGAGACAGCAAATGCCATGAACCTTCAGGGATTTGGGCACACCTTATATTAGAGTTGATAAAAGAAACATCTCCAGAAATTGACACATTACATTTCTTCTCCGATGGTCCAACCTCTCAGTACCGCCAAAAAAAGAATTTCTTTTTGTTAAACTTTATTACACGCAAATTCGGATTTTCTTTAACTACGTGGTCCTTTTCCGAGAGTGGCCATGGTAAAGGAGTAGCAGATGGGATTGGAGGAGCAATCAAAAGAGCACTGGATAGGCAAGTTGCATACGGACATGACGTGACCAATGCTATGGAGGCGTTTGAGATTTTGCAAAATTGTATGAAATCGGTAAAATGTTTCTACATAGAAGTAACAAAGAACGATGAAATAAGCAGGTTAATACCAAAAGATTTGCGACCCATCGTTGGCACAATGCGTATTCATCAAGTAATAAGCTATGCTCATTCAGCGCAAATTCAGTATAGAGAACTCTGTTGCTTCTGCAAAAACCATAAAGCAATCTAGGATTATATCAATAAGAACAGCAATAACGCGAACTTTACAATGTTTTTTGTGTAAGAAAAACTTTCCGTTTGCTTCAAATTGCATAGTACAATGCATGGTTTGTAAAAATAGATACTGCACTACTTGCACTGAAGGGCAAAATAGTTTTGATTACATTTGCAATAAATGCTTTGGTGATTAAGACCTCGTATTACTTGTAACAAGTCAGTCTACCACCACGATATCAGTGAAATAATTTTATGACATGATTATTTAAAACAAAAACTTTATATTGCTGTTATATTTATAAAACTTAAACTTTTAATTAGTAACTTGGACACGATAACGATCTTAGTGCACATATAAGAGACTACAATGTAGGCATATACATGTTTTTTTTCTTCATTTTTTTATCCTACAAACTACTTTACTTTGTCGTATTTTTGACACAAAAAAACGGTATTTGAGGTGACCATAACTTTTGCAATATCACGATTTTATAAAAAAATATTAAAAATAGAAGCATAGTTTCTTATTATATCCATAACGCACTATAAAATCATCTAAATCGGGTAATTTTTAGGGGCACTAAAACGTTTTCTTATTTTGTACGAACATGTGCGTAGTAGACTTCCCTCGTAGACTTGTTACAAACTATGTATATTTAAAGATTCCCCGATCTTTGCGGGTGGAATTGTAGGAAGTGTAAACGTAAAAAAATGGACACGAATTAAAGTTTGTTATTTTTGTTGAGTACAATTTTCTTCCTACATGTAAACTATTCTTTACAGTTCCATTCCGAAACTTTACTATTCCTTTCGGTGACTGTCCTATTTTTCTTGATTACTTAATTTTATTTGTATTACTTTATTAACGTGGAGAGACATTTTTTTGTTAGTCTTAAGAAGACTAATATTTGTTGTTTATTTTAAAATAAAAATAATTCTATTTTTTCGAAAGGCTTCGTAATTTAGTCGATAAAAATAGTGTGACAGCTGGTCAAATAGTAACGTAATGGAAATAAAGACTGAATTAATTAAAGTTTGTTATTTTTGTTTATTATAATTTTGTACTATTTTATACAAATACAGTTCTTAAGACACATTAAAAACTGCTAATAAGTTCAAAGTGTGTTTGATTTGGTAAAACCACCATGCTTATTTGGTAACGGAATGGAGCGTTATTCATTATCTGGGCGGATAAATACTAATAAAATATTACTAAAAAGCAAATTATGAACCCAAAAATCTCCATATAATTTATCAAAATATGTAATGGATCGATCCTTTGCAAAAATTATACGGGATTCCAAAAAAATAAAATACTGTTATTTTTTATCACTGTCACATTTTTGTGAAACCACCAAGAGATGTGTCAGGAACGTGCCAAATGGAAGTCCATAGTCTCTGCCTACTCCTATATGACAGGTGTGAATGTTTATGTATGTAGTTACAGACATTAAAACTCAATCCTGTTTAAAACAAATATTTACCTTGTAACCTGCACCACCAACTCTTAATATTTGATTTGCATTCATAACTTGCAATGCTTTCTCTACCATTGGATTAGAATGACTCCGTGTAGTGGTGATAACCAAAGAATCAGGAGGGGGTGCTGGTGTAAATCCTCCAACACCCACTTCTTGTATGCCCCAAATGGTACGGCCAATTTTTTTTTCTCCGCCAATAAGAGTTTTATAGTAAGGTTGGTGTATGACTCCAGCTACTGGCTTCTCATTCACAGCAATACCAATTAGAACAGTCACATGTTCCAGAAAACCTGTAACAAAGAATGAAAAAATAATTATTATTTTATTATTATAAACTGGCACTACTTTATTACATGCAACATGCAATGTGTGCTAAGGTCAAAATGACTATTAGTAATACGGAAATGTCCTTAGTATTTTGATTGCGTTATTAATTATAATAGAACCAACGTGAAACAAGGTCATTGACAAATATTAGTTAATACCAAATAACCATTATATAAGTATTTTATTTCATAATTCTGTTTTGGTTATTTTAAATATTTATTAGGTATATTTTTCCTGTGTCATTATCAATGACCCTTATTAAGTAGGAATGATAAACAAAAGCTTTACTACCTATTACTTTCAAATGTTCCATTTACCATAGTTTGATTGCAGTAAACTTAA
Source organism: Parnassius smintheus behrii (assembly GCA_036936625.1). NCBI lineage: Eukaryota > Metazoa > Arthropoda > Insecta > Lepidoptera > Papilionidae > Parnassius > Parnassius smintheus. The sequence continues at coordinate 32,075,662 of JAUPFT010000012.1, forward strand.
ATACCATTTGATACTAATAAAGGGATGTGTCAAGTACATTTTCCATCTTTCCCAAGGATCTCTCTTCAACATTAGGGCACCTAGAAGATTTTGAAGTAACTAAAAACCTCATATTATGATACAAAATCTTCATACATGCTAGAATTTTTATATTGTACTACAATCCGCCCTGGCTTCGCACAGGTGATTTCTGTATCTCGACAACAGCGCCATCTATCGGTTTCAATTGATTTTTTAAACCATCCACTCTCAAATACACACAAAAAAATTCATCAAAAAACGGCCGAGCCATTTTCAAGTTTATGCAGGAATAAAAGATAGCAATTGATTTTTATAGTATATGAGAGAGATATTAAGAAGAAGAAGATATAAGAGGAAGAAAGATAATATGTTTTTGCACTTTGTAAAAATATTTTATAAAACTATAATGTTTATCAGAAATAAGTACTACTTAATGTAAAACACTACTTATACCTACTGAAAAGATATTTGTTTGTGATTAAAATAAGTGACTCTTATTTTGGAAACCTTGTTAAAAATTTGAAATTATATCAATCTCTTGCAAAATAAAATGCCTTCAATATAATCAAACACCTTAAATAATCTGTTTCAATATAATATACAGAAAGTCACAGATATATGTTTATACACTTTATTGTACCTTGAACAAACTAATTGAATTAAGGAAGCAATGGTTAATAATGGCTTGTAAATAACACTTCCTGCACGCACAAAAAGTAACCTTGCATAAACAAATAAAAATAAAGCTGTTGCTATCCATAAATATAGAGGACTACTTCTAATTCTAATAATGTATTATGTACCTAAATAATACAGGTATTTGACATATCCAAATTAAGATGACAGAGTCTCATTTTGCAGGCTAGCATAATATTCAAAAATTTTACATAACAAAAGTTATCTTACAGCTGTTTCTGGTTACCTACTATAAACTGTAAGTGATAGTTAGCCAGGACTGTTAGTCAAGTAGCTCAAAGCTTAAGTGCTCTTAATAAATCAGTATTTGAACACCTGGTTGGATCCACAAGTAGAGTAGGGATACATCCTATATACATCCCACTTCTAGGCACAATCCTCCTCTCACTTCTGAGAGGGTTTAATGGCAAGGAAGTGTCCGCTGCGCTGCCCCAATGCGTGTTAGCGGACTTCACGACCTCGAAAATTTTTATTTCTCGGAAATGAAGGTTTTCTCATGATGTTTTCCTTCATCGCCGAGCATGTGGTAAATCAGCACTTAAAATTGCAACTAACAATTTAATTGGTGCCGGCGGGAATCGAACCCGGGTTGTTTGTGTACTGTGAAATTTAAAGCAAGTGCTTATTTTACAAATTGTTAATTTACCATTTTAAATGTTAATAACACATGTTCGGCGGTGAAGGAAAACATTGTGGAGACAAACATGTACGTGGAATGTAATATTTCAGAAATGAGGACCATTAGTAGAACATACAAACTAACCTTACTTTTATAAGTGATACATACAATCTATAGAAAATAAAAATAAATAAAAGTGTCTGTTTGTAGCAACAAAATAACAGCTTTTTACTAAATACATATGAAAGTATATATAATATAAAACAAATTTTAAAAATTTTGCCTGTCTCCGAAATAGCTGGACCGATTTTGATGGAACTTTCACAGGCAGATAACTGATGTTGTAAGGAGTAACTTAGGCTACTTTCATTTTAGACAAATAATAAGGGTTCAGTGCAAAAATGTTACAACCCATGAAATCTAATCGTAATTAATTCCACATGGGCATAGTTACAGGGGACAGCTAGTATCTTTATAATGCATTAATTGTTACTACTAAGAAAGACAATGTCCAGAAATATTTGTTAAGAATATTCTTAAATTAAAAATATATTTATATAATAGCATTGTGATTAAATGTGAATTGCTAATTCTAACAAACATAAAAACCAATATTTTATACTATACATATTTTCTCTGTCACAACTAAACTAGCCTGGTTTTATATTTATGGTTCTGAGGAGGCGAAGTAAGATTTACCTTCATACTTAATTATCCTCAAAATAAAATTTGTAAATTTCTATTTTTAAAATAGTCTACAATAGACGGCTCCGTAGCGCAGTGACTTGGCAATTGAGTTGCAGCTATAAGGACGGAACAAGTATTTATATGGCCTACAAATAATTGTTCCAGGTCCAGACATTTGTCCTTGTAAAATTTATGTATGTAAACTGCCCTCACAATACAGGAGAAAATCCTAAGAGGTTACATTAAAAATAAAAATACCTTGAGTATATTCAGAAGTTCCATCTAGTGGGTCCACCCACACCACAATATCCTCCTCCTTTACACCTTGAAGATTGGAAGGGCATCCTATAGTTAATATATCCTTATCTGTGTCTATAACAATCCAATCACTGGGAATCTCATCCTTTAAAATAAAATGATTATATTATGACCAATTTCAAACAATAGAATTCCAGATATTGTATATCATTTATCACGGCTTTCGCGTACACTGCCAGATGTTTGGCTACTTGATTTCTTGTTTAAGCATGTAATAACATGTTAGCGTAATGACTATGTGATCACGTGATTTTTATGGCAAAGAAGTCAGATAAGTGTAATAATATTTGTGTCCATCTAACAGACTCAACCACACTAAGAATTCTATGAATAGTGTTAGGGGCTATCAATTGCGCAGGAATTTGGAAAATTATGTTTTATTTTGTCGACATATTTGTAACTAAAAGTGAGTAAGTCTATATAGAGCCAGTAAAATTGCAGACTGTGAGGCATTGTAAATGCCTATGCATACCCGCCTCGTGGGGGCAAGGACCAGTTATGTTGGACTCCCCCCCAACAAAACAACCATAGTGTTCCACCTTCACTTTGCACACATCTGTGGCCCCACCAGCACTGGCCGACCTATGGCAGAACCTCCTCGAGCAGGACTTCTCCACCCCCTTTGCCTTCTATGTTAAGGCGCACCAGTAACACAGGGTGTGTTTACCTCTAGGACCTCTAACTTATCCTTAGTCCTGAGAGAACTTACAATCCACTTGTCACGAGTTTTATAAAAAAATTAACATTTTTACATAAAACATTTATAAATTGTTTGTAAATAATAAAAGTTGATATTAAAATGCCATAAGTATATTTTAGCGTTAAAATATTGTTTCACTAGATCAAAAATAAAAAATAATTTCATAAATTAATATCTTTTTACCCGTTTTTTTTGCCGTGTAGTGGTTGAGAATATCCGCTACCCGATATCTTCCCGTGGGTGTCGTAAGAGGCGACAGAGGGACACAGAAAGGAGATGGGCAGCAGCATCTTCCTGATAACAACAATAACATAATAAAAAACTGCGGTTGCCAACCCGCTCGCCAAGCGTGGCAACTGTGGCAAATATCCCCCCATGAGCAACGACGCAAACAAACGGCCCCCAGTCCCCCGGCGGCCCGGCTATTCCCGGCTACGGTGGCGACAATGGTAACGGCGGGGCAGGGGGTGCTAAGAATCTTCGGTGGAGGTTCGGTTGCCACCTACGACGACTCGACCTGGCAACGTATAACGCACGCACCCTGAGGACTGACGAGAAGATACTGGAGCTGGAAGAAGAGGTAGACAAGTTGCGCTGGAATATTATTGGATTATCTGAGGTCCGAAGAGAGGGGGAGGACACGGTAATCCTCGAGTCCGGCAACTTGTTCTATCACCGGGAGGGCGACCATCTGTCCCAAAGGAGGTGTCGGATTTATCGTCTACAAGTCTCTCGTCAACAACGTTGTAAAGATTGGGAGTGTGTCGACGAGGGTCGCGTACCTGATACTCAGAATCACCAAACGGTATTCGCTGAAGGTCATACAGGTCTACGCACCAACCTCGGCACATCCCGATGAGGAGGTGGAGGAAATGTATGAGGATATTTCTAGAGCCATGCATACCTCCAAAACCCACTACACGGTGTTGATGGGAGACTTCAACGCAAAACTAGGCACAAGAGAAGGTGGTAAGCTGAAGTTAGGGAAATTTGGAGTAGGGCAACGGAACCGTAGCGGCCAGCAGCTGGCTGACTTTATGGAGAAAGAGGGACTCTTTATGATGAACTCTTTCTTCCAGAAGCGGCCCCACAGGAAGTGGACCTGGTCGAGCCCCGGTTCGACAAAAAATGTGATTGACGACCAGACGCCAACTGTTCAGTGATGTCTCAGTGATCGCAAAGGTGAAAACCGGCAGCGATCACCGAATGGTTAGAGGCACACTGAACCTAAACGTTAAGTTGGAGAGGTCTCGTCTAATGAAGTCAATGCTCCATCCCCCTCGTGCTCTAATCCAGAATCCCGAAACCTTTCAGCTCGAGCTACGTAACCGTTTTCAGTGCCTAGAAGATTGCAATGCAGTGGACGATATGAATGACAAGCTCGTGGAAACTGTCCATGCGGTCGGAGCTAAGTTCTGCAAGACCGGCCGCAGAAGAACACAAAAACTCACCGATCACACTCTTAATCTCATGGCTGTTAGACGGGAGATGAGGCTGCAATCGTCAACAGATTTGACAGCATACAGGCAACTGAACAGACAGATCTCCAAATGCATGCGGCGAGACTTACGCAACTTTAATACTGCTCGTATTAAAGAAGCGATCGAGCGGAACCAGGGCTCCAAAGTCTTTGCCAGAGATCTGTCTGCCAGAAAGAGCCAACTGTCAAAGCTGAAGACTGAATGTGGCAGCATCGTTTCTGGGACACCTGAGATTTTGAGTGAGATTGAGAGGTTCTATGGGCAGCTGTACACATCATCGTTGGAGCCACACGCAAGTGTGAGTAACGATCCAAGAGCAAGTCTTATCCGACACTATTCCGATGATATCCCGGACGTCAGTCTGAGCGAGATTAGAATGGCTCTCCAGCACCTTAAAAATGACAGGGCCCCAGGCGAGGATGGAATTACAGCGGAGCTTCTGAAAGCGGGTGGAAATCAGGTACTTAAAGTCCCTCAGAAGTTCTTCAATTCCGTCCTTCATGGTGGCACTACTCCGGAGTAGTGGAGCAGAAGTGTGGCTGTCTTGATTTTTAAGAAAGGCGACAACGCTCTCTTGAAGAACTACAGACCGATTTCCCTTCTGAGCCGCGTCTACGTGCTGTTTTCGAGAGTCATTACGAATTGTCTCGCACGCAGAGTCGACGACTTCCAGCCTCCCGAACAAGCCGGTTTCCGAAAAGGCTTCAGTAAGTACTATAGACCACATACATACCCTGCGGCAGATTGTACAGAAGACCGAAGAGTACAAACTGCCACTTTGCCGGACGTATGTGGACTATGAGAAAGCCTTGGATTCCGTCGAAATTTGGGCGGTGCTACAGTCTCTTCAGCGGTGCCAAATTGACTGTCGGTATACCGAAGTGCTGAAGTGTTTGTACACTAGGGCTACGATGACTATCCGAGTACAGACCCAGAGTTCGAAACCTATCCAACTGCAGAGAGGTGTAAGACAGGGTGACGTTATATCCCCGAAACTCTTCACCGCTGCGTTGGAAGACGTTTTCAAGCTACTGTACTGGAAAGGATACGGTATTAACATCAATGGCGAGTACATCACTCACCTTCGATTTGCCGACGATATAGTCCTTATGGCAGAATCGCTGGAGGACCTTAGCACTATGCTCAATGACCTCAATAGTGTCTCCCAACGGTTAGGTCTTAAGATGAACATGGACAAAACAAAGATCGAAAGATGTTTAATGTCCATGTCACACCTATGCCGGTAGTTGTTGGGAGCACTATGCTCGAAGTTGTTGACGAGTACGTTTACCTGGCACAAATAGTCCGACTAAGTAAGTCCAACTTCGACCGAGAGGTCAATTCAACGGCAAAGGATTCAACTCGGCTGGGCAGCATTCGGGAAATTACGACACATCTTCTCGTCAGGTATACCTCAATCTCTGAAAACTAAAGTGTACAACCAGTGCGTGATGCCAGTGATGACTTACGGATCTCAGACGTGGTCCTTCACTGCTGGCCGTATGAGGACGCTCAAGGTCGCTCAGCGAGCTATGGAGAGGGCTATGCTCGGAGTTTCTCTGCGTAATAGACTCAAAATGAGGATGTCCGCAGTAAAACCAGAGTGACCGATATAGCCCAACGGATTAGTAAGCTGAAGTGGCAATGGGCCGGCCATATAGCTCGAAGAACCGATAACCGATGGGGAAGAAAGGTTCTCGAGTGGCAGCCTCGTACCGGTAGGTGTAGTGTAGGGCGACCCCCCACTAGATGGAGTGACGACCTGGTAAGACATGCAGGAAGTCGATGGTTGCAGGTGGCTCAGGACCGTGCTTTGTGGCATTGCTTGGGGGGGCCTACGTTCAGCAGTGGACTTGTGAAGGGCTGTAATGATGATGATGAACCGCTTTTTTTGGACTGGACTAACTAAAATAAGATCAACCCCTATTAATAATTTTGAAAGAAAATCTCAATCATTAATTAATTTTTATATTTACTTTGCTTTTGCACAACATGTAATGTTTTGTCGATTTTTCACCACAAAATTGTAAGTTTTTACATAAAAAATCAAAGTTTATAAGTACTCTGTTTTCACTAAAGAAATACTTATTCGGTTTCTTGCTCCATGTTTGCTCCATCATGCTGAATATGCGCTCGCAAGAAGCATTAGAGACAAATGGAGAGAACAAATGTGACCATTTTTTTAAATTCAGGACAGAGATTTCTGTCTTTTGATTTTGTTAAGAAGTCAATTCAGTGAAAATCCACTTGATTTTATTCAACGAGCTGTGGTTGCATCTCACCCAAAAGTCCAACTTCATCGTACAGTTTGTCACTATCTAAGTCAAGCATTCTTGACTAGCCGGCCCTAAAACATTTTCGGCAATACTGCTTGCTTTTGTTCTTCCGCATGATACTTTTTTCGCAGTCATCAAATCAGAAAATATGAAAGGGTTTAATTTGTGTCCACACTCTTGACTATTATAACTGTGGTGATGTTTGATACCATGGAAGGTCAAAGTAACTTCAGCAGTGGTAATTAAAATCTTTTCATTACTCTTTTTAGATTGTTTTTTTTTTCAATATAAAAGAAGTGATACCTTGATTTGTTTTGGCATTCTTAATAAAGGTTTGATGCTTCAAAGATTTTTCATGTTGTTTCACAGATCCAAAACTTCCAAACTTGACTGAAAATAAATGCTGACATATGTTACACACAGCAAAATGCTGTGAACTCATCTTTTCCGATAACCATGTATGTTGTTTTAACCACAGGTCATTGAAAGAACAATAGTACTTTTCCTATTCTCACTTCTAGAGTTATGACAATTTTTCTCAAATTACTCGTTAGTGCAATACTCATTTCATTGAATGATTTATTTAATTAGACTGAGAACAAGAAACAAATGCGCGATACACTTGACAAGCTACGGGGAGAAGTACCGCATTCAGCTATCTCTCTGTCATGAGGCGCACATAGCGAGCATGACAGAAATGGACACCGCCGAAGCGACAATGTTGATGGCAAGCCAAACAGATTTACTCACTTTTTGTGTTACTTCTAAGCGAGTGCAATCGACAGATGCTTATAATTTTTAGAAAAACCTGAGAAATCATTGCAACCCAGGAGGTCGGGAGATCAACCATTATTAACAGTCTACCGAGCAATGCGGGGTTGTTGGGAACCCTATGTTGAGCCCATATTACTGAAATACAATCCGAAATAGATTCAACACTTTGATAGGTACATCAAATTATTTCATCTATTCAGTTAATAGGTAATGGTCCTGGTATAAGTCTAACCTCAGTATCAGGATTATCTTCTTCACCAATGATATTCACTTTGGGGAACTGTGCAGAAAGTGATGCAATAATACATCGCTGCGCAGATCTATCTGCCTCTGTTTGAAGGTCGTCTTTTCCCTGAAATTAATTAAAATAATGATTTGAACCCTGTATAAATCGCAAAATTTTCTTTCTAATTGATTACTTTTTTGTTTACATTTTCGTATTTATATAAAGATTAAATAATTTACAACTATGAACAAACAAACCTTTTCAACAATACCAAGTTCTCCTTTACTCATAACATCTCTGATTATTTTCCCAGCTCTGTTCGCAACTGACACGGACGAAGCTAATAATCTTACAATAAGTGGAACTGTTGATGTCATTTTATCATATATATTTGTTTTGTAATAACACAGTTAAAATTTACACTAGCAGCTTAAAATGTGAAATATTTTATATCCCTACAAAATATGGGCCTCCTAATCCTAAGGTCAACAACTCCAATCAATTCAACTTCAGTTTATACAAAGGTACTCTGTGATTCGACTCTTCCTATATATAAAAATAAATGGTACCTATCAATTATATCAATGATAATGATAAAAACATAAAAAAGTACTCTGATTCAACTATATTCAATTATTCAATTCAAATTAGGGATGTTCGATAATCATCGATGTCAATGAACCAAGTTTTAACATCGATGTTGCCACATCTCAAACATCGAAATACCGATATCAATGAACCAATAATCGATTAATAAGAACTTGTGAACAATGCGAACCCACGAAATCAATATCAACTAAATCTTGCATCTCCTATTCATCATCATCATCAGCCTGTTGCAGTCTACTGCTGGAGGCATAGGCCTGTCCCAAAGCGCGCGACTTGGCCCGATCTTTGGCCATGCGCATCCAGTAACTACCAACCACCTTGCCCAAATCGTCACACTGGATTAAAGGTTAATATTTTAAATTTGGAAAAAAAATATCAATATGGTGTGTAAAAACTAACCGTCAAGTGTAAACTAAAATGTCACAGTTGTCAGTGCTTTCACTTTGTTATTCTGTGGTGTCATTGCCAGTTGTTACATAATAACTATTCTAAATAAATTGATGTTCAAAATAATTGTTTTTTCCTTTGTTGTCCATACCCACATAATTTCGAAACAATATGTAAGTATTTACACAAATAATTTATATTTAGCTGTGTTTTTGAGCTTGTCATAACGAGTTTGTGGCAGCGCTGTCGTTGTGCCACAAGCGAAACACATCGAAGCCTAAATCGCACTCAAAGTTCCAAAGTAAAACAGTATATATAAAATAGCCCCGAACTATCACTCAATGCGTTGGCCGCTTCCCGTGCAGAACACCTTGTCTGGTGGGACATCTCCCTTTTCCTTTCACGACCACAAATTTATTATTTGCTTGAAGTATTTAAAAATAAATTACTGAGCGTTCGCGAGCATATTCATTGCATAGTTCATTTGGCTGTGCAATTTAGAAACGGCTGTGGATACTCTGCTTGGGCTGGGTGATTACGACAGACGGAAAAGTCTATTACTTTATTTTTGTATAGTTTGTAAATTTTTCTACTACAAGCATATTTTTAATTCGCGATAGGAATAGTTGATATAAAACCTACGTCTAAATCGTAAATTACGTCTTACAGTAATTTTTTTCATACCAGATTTATGAGTGTATAGGAACATTTATAGATCATAATAATAACATTCAACATCATCGGCAAAAGATGTAACAAATAAACTAGATATTTGTTAATTTCTTCCCGTTTTTTATTATTGTTTGACACCAAAATTGTCATTAATTTCTTTTATTTCATTAATAATAAGGCATAAACATTACTAATTTTTTATTCATCTAATTTTAACCTATTAAATAGGTACATGTGCAAAAACATCGATAATGGCCAACATCGATGTTTCTTGCAACATTGGTATCCCTAATTCAAATCAAAGTGGACTATGGTAGGTACGTAGACAGAGAAATCTATTCTCCGTTTACGGGTATTACAAATTCTGAGCATAGCCTGAGGGCTATGCTCAGAATTTCTCTGCGTGATAGAATCCGTAACAACGATATCTGCAGTTGAACTAGAGTAACGGACATAACCAAACGAATTAGAAAGCTGTAGTGGCAATGAACCAGCCATATAGCTTAATGCACTAACAACAGACGGGGAAGAAAGTTTTTGACGACCTAGTAGGATATGCAGTAAGTCGATAGATTCGAGTCGCCGGATAATCCCAACGTTGTTGCGGATTCTGCTGCTGATGTGGTACTTCAAGGTATGGAACTTTTTATTCCTTCCTCTGTGGTGCCCATTGGAGGCAAATCTCAGCCACGGTTTGGTCGCTCCTGTAAAATAGCATCATGCTATAAGCAGGAGTGCTACCAAGCCTGGGCTGACGCATCAGCGTCCCGGGATGTAAGTGTTTACATCCCGCTCAGCGCTGTAAAAGTAGTAAGTAAGTATAATTCCGCCTCTAGAACCTTCAAAAGAGTCATTGCCAAGGCAAAGTCAGAGCACATAGGCAGAATTGGCGGGAAACAAGTTCGCCTTCCTTCTGGAACCCGTGCATTCTGGTCTCTCGCCAGGGCTGTCCAGGGGAATTTCTGTCAGCAATCTCTTTCATCTCTTCATAGGGAGGACGACTCACTGGCCCATACCGCAAAGGAGAAAGCCGATCTTCTAGGCTCTTTCTTTGCGTCTAACTCGATTCTCGATGACGGGGGGAGTACGCCGCCGACCATCCCGCGGTGTGAGTGCTCCATGCCGGAAGTGCACTTCACACAGCGCTCGGTTCGCAAAGCACTCCTCTCCCTGGACATCCACAAGTCGAGTGGGCCTGACGGAATCCCCCCAATTGTGCTGAGGACGTGTGCTCCAGAGTTGGCACCGGTTTTAACGCGTCTTTTCCGGTACTCCTACTCCCTAGGCGTAGTCCCAAAATTATGGAAGACGGCTTACGTCCACCCGATCCCTAAAAAAGGCGACCACTCAGACCCGTCCAACTACCGGCCAATCGCCATCACCTCCTTGTTCTCCAAAACAATGGAGTCCATTGTAAACTGCCAGCTCATGAGGTATCTTGAAGATCACCAGCTGATTAGTGACCGCCAATACGGTTTTCGCCGTGGTCGGTCAGCTGGTGATCTTCTGGTCTACCTAACTCACAGATGGGCGGAGGCAGTAGAGTCCAAGGGGGAGGCATTGGCCGTTAGTTTGGATATTGCGAAGGCCTTCGATCGGGTTTGGCACAAAGCGCTTCTTCCGAAGCTCCCTTCCTATGGGCTTCCCGAGAAATTGTGCGATTGCATCACCAGCTTTCTTGCAGATCGGAGCATCAAGGTCGTTGTAGACGGTGCAAGCTCCGATTGCAAGCCTGTTAATGCTGGTGTTCCACAGGGCTGCGTGTTATCGCCAACGCTGTTTCTTCTGCATATCAATGATATGTTGCATACTCGTAACATTCATTGCTATGCAAATGACAGCACTGGTGATGCTCTTTACACCGGCCGACCCAATATTTCTCGGGAAAACGTCTCCGAGTGCCGGGACAAACTTGTGTCTGAAGTCGAGTCTTTGCTGAACAGAGTCTCGGATTGGGGACGACTAAATTTAGTCCAGATTAACCCCCAGAAGACACAAGTTTGCGCGTTAACCCCTAAAAAGAACCCCTTTGTCGTATCCCCTCAGTTTCAAGGCACTTCCCTTGTTGCCTCAGCCAGTATCGGAATCCTCGGCGTCGACATATCGAGTGACGTGCAGTTTCGTGGTCACTTGGAAGGGAAGGCCAAATTGGCCTCTAAAAAGCTTGGCGTGCTCAGCAGAGCGGGACAGTATTTCATGCCGGCACACCGCCTGCAACTTTACGAGGCGCAGGTTGGGCTGCACATGGAATACTGTTCCCATCTCTGGGCTGGGGCTCCCCAGTACCAGCTCCTTCCACTTGACCGCATCCAGCGCAGAGCGGCTCGAATCGCCGACGACCGAGTGCTTTCCGATCGGCTCGATTCACTGGCGCTGCGAAGAGATGTTGCATCTCTTTGCGTATTTTATCGCATCTATCACGGGGAGTGCTCTGAGGAATTGTTCGGATTAATCCCAGCCGCCAAATTTCGTGAACGCACTACACGGCAAACGTCCCGATACCATCCACACCATCTGGATGCTTGGCGGTCCACCACTTTACGTTTCACAAGGAGTTTTCTTCCACGTACAACCTCTCTGTGGAATAGTTTACCACCGGCGATTTTTCCGGACCGATACGACCTGGGAACCTTCAAGAAAAGAGCTTACTCCTTTCTAAAGGGCCGGCAACGCACCCGCAATTCTCCTGGTGTTGCGGTTGATCATGGGCGGCGGTAGTCACTTAACATCAGGTGAGCCGCATGCTCGTTTGCCCCTTCTTCTATAAAAAAAGTGGCTTAGTATTATGCTTTGTGGCATTCCTTGGGAGAGGCTTATGTTCATCAGTTGACTTGTAAAGGGCTGTAATTAAGAAGGTGAAAAGGATGCTGTGGCTATTATCGACGCGCAGCGCTTGTGTCAAGTATTAAGCTGAGCGTTGCGGTTCGTCCCCCTTTCATCTTGATACGAAGCTGAATATAAGGGAAGCAAAGGTAATACATAGAAATATTTACCTTGACGGTTTTATGATCATCGTTTTTTGGGATACACAGGGTTAACAATTATTTCGATAAAATAGTGGCTGGCTTTAATATTGGAGCATTTGAATGATAAATTAAAAAAGAAGTGGCCAAGATTAGCCTACAATCAAGGTGCTTTTGTAACTTTGAATATTCAAGCAACTGAAGAGGCCATGCACGTTAATTCCTAAACAAAAAGTCTGTCAAATTCAGGGGGTTGCAAGAAAAACATACTACTGTATACTTCACTACAAATGTAAAATCGAATCGCGTCACTATACACGCAAACTTCAGAATTTGTGTTTGTGTTGATTGCATTTACCATAGATTCAGTATAAACTCCAGTTGACTCCAACAGTTCCAACTGGAGTTTATACTAAATCTATGGCATTTACGCATACCATTAAATTGTAGGTATACGTGTCGGGGAAATCGATAAACAAATCATCACAGTCCGCATAAGTTCAGCGCTGGTAAAAGTGATTTTTAGTATCTTTTCATTCATTACTTACAGCCCTTCAAATATCAAATAAATAAATAAAAATAAACTCCGATGTTGAACATAGGCTTCCCAAGGGGTGCCACAAAGCACGGTTCTGATCCACTTGCATCCGTCGACTTCCTGCATGTTTTATCATCTATTGGGGGGTCACCTTGTACTTCACGCACCGATACAAGGCTGCCACTCGAGAACCTTTTCCCCCCCCCATCGGTTGTCGATTCTTCGAACTATACGGTCGGCCCATTGCCACTTCAGCTTATTAATCCGTTGGGCTATGTCGATCTCTCTGATGCTACTGTGAATATCTTTATTGCAGAAAACTCCGAGCATAGCCGTCTCCGTAGCTCGCTGAGCGACTTTGATCTTCCTCATTCGGCCAGCAGTGAAGGGTTTTTAGTGTAACATAAAATTATGTTTTTTTTTTTTTTTTTTTTATAGAAGAGGGGGCAAACGAGCATGCGGCTCACCTGATGTTAAGTGACTACCGCCGCCCATGATCAACCGCAACACCAGGAGAATTGCGGGTGCGTTGCCGGCCCTTTAGAAAGGAGTAAGCTCTTTTCTTGAAGGTCCCCAGGTCGTATCGGTCCGGAAAAATCGCCGGTGGTAAACTATTCCACAGAGAGGTTGTACGTGGAGGAAAACTCCTTGTGAAACGTACAGTGGTGGACCGCCAAGCATCCAGATGGTGTGGATGGTATCGGGACGTTATATACGTTATATTATTAGTAAATATAATTATGGCCAGTTTTTGAAAGACTGATCAAACTCAGATTTTAATTCAAATATAATCAAAAAGTTGGCTATGGGTACTTTCCAAGTTGTGTTTATACCGAGCAATAAAAACACTAATGCGTCAGTAGCTTCATCGAAATTATCGGATATAATATCAAACCCGTAATTGACATAGCTATAACGCCTTTGGCTGTTAGCATGGTATTTCATCAACAGCTTAAATTTTCATTTCATCCATGACCAAAGTACAATTATTTTTTATCAGGGTTACTCTCCGCTCTCAATTGTAATGCTGTCAGCGCTCCTTGAGTAAACCCCAGTCGGCCACTGATTATACTGTACCACTCAGTCAATGTCCGTGGTACAGGCAAACATGTTCCAAAAATTTTACGTACATAGCGATAGAATTTCAGTTAAAAATCTTAACTCTGTGAAATATTTAGTTCTGGGCATTTTTCAGACTTACTTTCAAGCAATTGTCTCTAAAGGTTCGCTTTCTTCGGTTTCTATCTTTTCTAGTACATGTTTGTTTTCTTTATTTATCAAAGATGTCTCTGTTAGCGAATCTAGTATTTCTTGCATACCTGTAACTTTTTCCTTTAAATACCGTTACTGCCATTGAAGCCTTTGTTGAGTATCGAGTTCCACTTGTGCTGGTGGAATTCTCTAATTAAAATAAATACTTCAATATGTAGACTGTATAAGTGATTTAATAGGCTCTGATACAATATATTATAAGAGTAGCCGTTATGCGTACGTTCGCGACCGGGAGGTTCCGAGCAAGAGGCCTGCGCAGTAGTGCTGCGCTATGTCCACGATGGTGGTGGGGCTCGCAGAACCGGTTTGACTCTCGCTGCCCGGCGATACGAGCCGGGGAGTACGAAAGGCTTGAAGCAGGAAGGCTTCAAGATGACGCAGGAGACACTGGAAGAGGGCAGATGTTATTAAATGCTCTTGTAATGGTTCCCTTTGTGGTGAAAATGTTGACAACCCTAGTATGCCGTCAGATCCTGGTCTTACGGCGATCACTCTGCCCATCAGCCAAAGAAGAGGAGGTCGATTGATGTCCTTCACTAAAACCGTGGTGCCCGTCTTCACCTCTTGATCAGTGGTTTTCCACTTCGTTCGTTGTTGTAAAGCAGTAATGTACTCCTTGGAAAACCGGTACCAGAAATGCTGCTGAAGCTTTTCGACTCGCTGGTAGCGTGGAAGTCGCTGGATGTTACTGTCAGCGATCTGAGGATGCGGAACTGATGTGAGTGGTCGTCCGATCAGGAAGTGAGACGGGGAAAAATAGGAGAGATCAGAAGGAACTAAGGATAGAGAGGTCAATGGTCTGAAATTTAAGATGACCTCTATCTGACTCAGACACGTCGAAAGCTCTTCATAAGTAAGATGAGTAAAACCGAGTGTGCGACGTAAAAGATGTTTAGTCGACTTTACTACTGCCTCCCAAATGCCCCCAAAACGAGGTGAATAAGGTGGTATAAATTTGAATTATATGCCCTGGTTTGCAATACCGGATTCTATTTCATTGTGAGATAATTGCAGAAATCGTCTAAGCTCATTGAAAGCTCCTACAAAGGTTTTATAGGAGCCATTGTCGAAGTACGCGCGCTGAGGCTTGCCACGAAGTGCGACAAACCGATCAAAGGTGGCAAGAAAAGACTCCTTCGTTAAATCGGAGACCAATTCCAAGTGGACGGCTCTAACTGCAAAGCACACAAAAACACAAATGTATGATTTTAATAACTTACAACCTCTGCCATTACGGTCGGCTATTAGCACTGACCCAGAAAAATCTAAGCCTGCCGTTAAAAATGGGAAATCAAGTTGCGTCCTATCACTAGGTAGCTTACCCATAATGACCCGGATGGGCTTGCCTTTTACGCGAGTACATCGAATACAAGTTCGTACAATTTGTTTTGCTAGGTTTCTACCACCGAGGGGCCAATATGTTAGTCTTACATTTGCTAAAAGTAGTTGAGGTCCTGCGTGAAAGAGAGAGAGAGGTGGTATGATTTAAATATTATTTTAGTTAGGTGATGTTTACTACAGAATAATATGGGATGCTTTACATCGTAAGTGTATGTAGTTAGAGTTTTGAAGGCGTCCGCCTACACGTAATATATTACAAGAATCAATAAAGGGATAGAGGCTAATCAATCTATTTTTACTGTGTAATAATTTATTACATTTAAGAGTATTGTATTCCTCAGGGAACATTTCCTGTTGAGCGCATTGTAAAATTAAATTTTGTGAACGCTGTAATTCTGAATAAGACAGGTTAGATAAAATTTTGTTATTGGGAAATCTGCAATTATAAATAAATCTATTGACATAAGCTAAGGTACTGATTAATTTGGTAAATGATGAAAGTTTGTAAATTAATTGAGTTATTGCATTGTTAGTGTGATCTATTACATCATTTTTGACAAGGATATGAAATGAAGTTTCGGGTAACGTAATGTTTTGAGTTTTGGGACATGTTGAAAATTGAATGATGAGGTTATGAAGAAAATCAGGACCAGACCACCAAAGTGTGAACGCGCTGATAGTATCAGCCTTAACCTCACGGGACACGAGAGCTGCGGGATTCAGTTTAGTAGGCACGTAGTTCCACGTCTGGCCGATCGTAGCTTCCTGCACCTCAGAAACTCTGTTACGTACAAAATGATTAAGTCGACTGGGTTGTGTGGAAAGCCATCCAAGGACGATTGTTGAGCCACACCAGAAAAATGATTTTCTAAATTGAAGGGTAAGCGTCTTGAGTACCTTGGTATACAGTCGCGTCCTTAATAGAGCGCCACATAGTTCTAAGCGTGGTATAGTTGTAGGCATCCATTAGGATGCTACCTTATTTTTGGAAGCTAACAGACGAACACACAAGTGCCGTAAGCACGCTCAGAAGCTTCTGTGCGGATGTGAAGTTCAAGCAAAGAAGCTTTGATACTTCATGTATCAAAGCTTCTTTGATTGATGACCCAACGGGGAATTCGAATTAAGTTTAGGTGAGGAAGCGAAGTGATGAATTCAATAAATGATGATTTTATTTCAGCTGGAACGTCTTCATCCCAATCTCGTTTGTGTACCCAAAGCTGCTGAAGTAAAATTTTGGCCTGAACAATGCATGGTCCAACGAGACCAAGGGGATCAAAATTTCCTGACTAATTAAAGATAAAATAATGAGTTTCGTTATTTTGTTTATAGCGCTTGATTTAATTGAATAGAAAAGTTTGTCCATAATATGTGAGTCCCAGAACAGTCCTAGTGTTTTGCTTGGAGATTCATTATGATTAAGAGCCTTTTCTGAGTGCTTATTTTGAATATTGGTTACTGACTCCAAAATTTCAAGGCTATTAAGTAATTAAGTCGAAGGCAATTTATGCAAACCTCACTTTCAGAAAATTCTCGGTTTCGGTTTCGGTCTCGCCCGGTTCGGTTTGACTCTCGATGTCCGGAGATACGAGCCGGGGAGTACGAAAGGCTGTGACGTCAGGAACACCTTTTTATGCTATTTCGTTTTACTTCGCGGCGTTTTTTAGTTTAATTTTCCTTGGTGTACAGTCTGTTCGCTTAGGATACGGTCGTTTTTGTGCTGCGCCTTGAACTTGTCGAAATTCTAAAATATTTTCAAGAATAATAATATTGTTGTCAAGAGTAATGATAAAAATATTTAATTTATTGATATAATTACAGCTAGAAATTACCTCCCACAAGTTCAAGGTTGGAACAGCAGTATCCACTAACCCTCTTTTATTGATAACTTGGGGTATGAAATATGATTTATCAAAATGTTCGGAGCAAATGGTGCTAGTCCGTTTAGGTATCTAAGATTCATGATTTCTACAAGCTGCAATCCAAGTCCGCCGCTTAAGAGGATCTCTTAGAAATATGTAAAACCAATCTTTGTGCACAGGCTTGAGTATAAGAGGTACTTACTTAAATTTATTTAAAGACTATCTTAAGGATCGTAAGCAGAAAATAAAGATAGGTGAATACTTACGCGATGAATCAGATATAACATTTGGAGTACCTCAGAGCAGTGTCCTGCGTCCTACTTTGTTTTTAATCTACATAAATAATCTAACCAACTGGTATTAACGAGGGCAGCATAATCTCCTATACAGTTGACACTGCAGTATTATTTACTGGTGACTCCTGGGTTCGTAGATCTGCTGAAGAAGGCCCTGTTAGGGTCGCTAAGTAGCGGAACACTAGCCTACTTACTTTAAATACTTTTAAAACTAGTTATATATGTATTACATCTTATATTCAAATTCGGGCTAATCTTAATTTCCAAATTATACTTCACACGTGCTATCCCTTAAGTACTAGTTACAGCTGTTCATTATTTAGTAAGGTCTTTGAGGCCGAGTATTTAGAAGTCATAGTTGACCAACATTTGTTATGGCATAGACACATTGAATTAATTATAATAGACTTAGGAGGCTTACCCATGTAAGCTTACTAAGTTGGACATTTAAAACACTAAGACGAAAAAGTTACTTTACCTATTATATTGATTTGGCTCAATCTAACTACTTACTACGATAGTATATTGTATTTCTTTATGGAGTGGAGCTACAAAAACCAAATTTCTAGAAGTTGAATAGGCACAGAGAAATTTACAAAAAATTATGCATTTTAAACCAAAAAGATTCCCTATAGAAGATCTTTATGCCATAAGTAATGTACTTACTGTTAGTAAACTGTACATCTTATATTCAGTTCTGAAAGTGCATAAAGGTATAAAGTTTAACCGTTGTATTGTAGCCAAAAGAAGGAATAACGTAGCGGTTACAGCTGTTGCGGTTAAAACTGTTTAGGTGGGAGGCAATATATAAAACAGTTAGCGACTTTATACAACTCCATTAATAAAAGCATAAAAATTCTTCACCTTAACTACCATGATTGCAAATATGTTCTAACCAAATGGCTATTTCATGAGCTATGATGATACTGAGGCTCTTTTAAGCAATATGAAATAATGTAATTTATTTATAACACACACACACACACACACACACACACACACTCATTTTATTAATTATTGTTATTAAACCAATAATAGAAAAAATCTAAACAAAAAATAAAAACCTGTTCGGCAGACAAACCCGAATGGGTTAATTAACTTATCGATAGCTAAATTTGTGGCGTACATCACTACATTGCAGTACTTTCAGTTGCAGTGATACCAGTTAATTTTACATAAATTGTATTTGCTACGAAGTGGCAAGTTTCGATTCGACTTATTTGGGCTTTATTTTGTATAATAATTTGATAAAGACTAGATATCGATTATATTAAATTATAATATATTCAGAATCGTGTTGGGATTGAGTTGAATATTTAAATCATTTGACAAAATCCACTACACATCTGAATTTAATAATTATTATTCTTATATTCATCACAAACTGATTTAGTTGATATGAAATACTTAAATTTACGTTAATATATTTATTTTATGCAGTAAGTTATATTTATTTTAAATTCGCTTATTTTTCATTTCATTAACTATGCTGGCAACACTTGGTATTTTACGAAAATATTCAGAAAATACGAGTTTTAACGATAATATTATGTTACACGGATTTGCAGATGAAAAGTTACGTTGTCCTTTTGTAGATATGACGGTTTTGATTGGTTTTTTCATGAAAATAAACTGCATTTAGTCATTTTTGCCGTAGCTCAATTGCCTGGTACGATCACTTGCGTAATGGCGCACGATGCGGAGCATGGAGGTTAGAGAGGCGAACGATCGCTGTAGAATAGTGTCCCAGAAATATAGAAAAAATAAGTGTGGCGCTGCAATCGCTAATTTGTCTCAATAAAAGTCATTGTCGGTCTATTTTGCCGGTCAAATGCTAAACCACTTGCACATGCACGCACAATACAATATTTCACCATTTTAAATGTTTCTTTTTGTCAAAAATTAAAAAACTACGGACAACGATTATTTTTTCACCAACGCCGAGAAGAAAATTTGTACATTGTCCAACTAACTTCATCTACTTGTACTCATAAACAGATAACTTCGCAGATACTACTTACCGACGGCATTTCGGGGACAGGCAGGCTATGCTTTAGCACTTTATAGATCCCCTTATAATAAGGATCCGCTGACACAAAGCACACAGTCAGCACTCTCTTAGTAGCTTCAGTACTTTCTTATTTCAATACGAGCAATACCAGTCAGTCCGTCAAACACTCTCATCCGAAAACCTCGCCTCTCAAATTCAATTCTTAATTTGTGTCTTTCTATAATTAAATCCAGTTGTAATTTCTAAATAGTTTTTTAAAAGACATTTCGTGAAGCCCTGTATAACATTGGTGGCGATGCGATCCATAACGGTGGGGTCCATAAAGGGTCCTTGGTGCCTCTGAGGACTCAATTGTGCAATTACTAGAACATTTTGTGTTGTGATCTCTATAAATACTTACCGCTTAAAACTAGTTTCTTCGCTGAATTTCCGAAAACGACACCCGCCTGGCTGCATGAAAATTTATGCTGGAAGTCATACAACTGAAAAAAAAAGAAAAGAGAGTAGAAGAAGAATACCACCCAGCATCTGCTCATCATCCGCAAACCGAGTCTACGAAGTTAACAGTGCTGCACACTTTCGCTGTTTTCTACGCTGTCGCTGTGTTCCCGAATCCTGATCAAAATACAAGTACATAAACCCGACATGTTCCTGTAAGGCCGCTCCAGCTTTATACGAATATTATAATGATACGGTTTTAAATATTGTGAATAATATTGAATGTTTTACGAACTTTGCAAGATATATAAGTTAATTTATTTAAACAGTCAAATCTAAATATAAATACAAAATTTATTCATATTTCAATTATACTCTCATTCATTCATTTTAATATAATTCATTGTATATCAAGTGTCTTTTAAACATTATATTTTAATTGTATGCTATTGCTTGTATTCGAGACCAGTGCAACGCCTTACCGCTACTACGCCCACGCGAAACGCCGAGTACCTTATCTTTGTTTTGACTAATCCTCGTCCGTCACAATGCCTAAAGACGAACCTACACCGGTTATTTCGACACCAAGCATCGATCTTAATATTCTTTGTAAATTTGTAAGTAAGTTTGATGGCAACCGAGAAAAATTAATGCCGTTTATTAATAACTGCAGTAATGCTAGACGCGTCAGACCAACAACAGGATATTCTTTTAAAATACATACTTAGTCAATTAGAAGGACGCGCTGAAAGTGCGTGCTCGATTAAAATATTTGAATCTTGGTCACAGTAGTAGTTAGTTAGAACCAGTTCTGGCTCACCGAGACTCACGATCCTAAAAAAAGGTTTTGGCATGCTCTGATCACGAATCTGCGGTCCGTTTTTGCGTAGGATCCACGGTTCCGGAGATGTGCAGATCAATTAACTCTTATCTAATTGATATCCGGTGAGGGCCTCCACCGTCATTAGCGCTCCATTGTTATTTATCTATTGTTCATTGAATGTGATGTAATCTGAATCATCAATAAAATACATTACCTAATTTTGTTGCAATTTTTATTTACGAAATACAAAATCTTATTACTTATTATCTATAAAATAGGAGCGAAACATCTCATCCACTAAAATATCGTTGTACAATGTGTTCCCTGTAAATATACTCGTAAAACTATGCATTGAACATCCCTGACACTTATATAGCAAATACATTAAGCAATATTCGCCACAAACTGAAGTCCACTCATTCTGAATCCTATCAACATTCCAGTTCCATCTTTTACAATACCTTTTTAAAAACTCTAGATGATATCGTACAGGTGCTCGTCCGTATGAATCAAAATATTGACCGACGTCATTCATCCAATGTGACCCTGGTTTATCATCTGTATCCAAATTGCATATTATATACGTTGGCACGTGGGTGTACATGGGCAGTCTATTAGCAGCATAAACATTATTTTCTAGACTGGGGTGAATCTTTTTCAGATGTTGTTGTACATCTAGTGTATGTATACCATGATATTACTGCTATTAGTAGATTATTACAGTACAATCTACTCAATGACTAACATAGGAATGATCAATTATAGTGATTTATAAATATTAAACTGCATTATTTTGTGTTATACAAAATGTATTTGAGTCATTAATACATTGAACAAGACGCAACACGAAGTAATGCTGAGATAAGCAACAGAATGTGAGATAAGCTTGTTGACGCATAAAGTTACTATCAGTTCCACTGTAGAAATTCTTTAGATTAGAATTATTACTTATTTGGTCGTTTGACCGCAGTGGATCTATCAATACTACATTTGTGTTACTTCAACGCATCACAGGCCATGGATGTGTTTATTCTATTGAAAAAGTTACTTTTCTTTCTGTTATTTTCTTACGTGTGTATGATTTAGTGTTAACAAATTATATTTAAATATTGTGTGTGTATATAATTAAGCCGTGGTAGCTCAGATGGTTAGCGCAAGCTGTAAATTTCACAGTACGCGACCCGGGTTCGATCCCCGCCGGCAACAATTATATTGTTAATTGCAATTTTAAGTGTTTATTCTGTTGACAAAGTTACTTTTCTTTCTGTTATTTTCTTACGTGTGTAGGATTTGGTGTTAACAAATTATATTTAAATATTGTGTGTGTATATTAAGCCGTGGTAGCTCAGATGGTTAGCGCAAGCTGTAAATATCACAGTACCCGGGTTCGATCCCCGCCGGCACCAATTAAATTGTTAATTGCAATTTTAAGTGCTGATTTACCATGTGCTCGGCGGTGAATGAAAACATCGTGAGGAAACCTGCATATTTGAGAAAATTTCGAAGGCATGTGAAATTCGCCAACACGCAGCAACATTGAGGCCGCTCCGCGGACATTTCCTAGTCATAAATACAAAGACAACAGCAGAAAGTGAAAAAGTTAAGAAATACTTTTTTAACAATGACAGTCATTAGTTGATCATTAGTGAATGTGATTCTGTTTACTTAAATTACAGGAAGACAAGAGCAGAAGGAAGAAATGGGATGATGGAAAGTAATGAAGCATTGTTATGTGAAGTTTGTTGGAACAAACATATTTTTAGTCACGTGTGAATACTATTAACATTTTGGTTCAAAATGACACAAAATCTAAAAAATATTAGATACATCATCGACATGGACGGATTTTACGTTACATATCCTCATAAACATTTTCAATGTAGAGAAATGGCTATTCTAGATATAAAACTATCTAATAAAAATGATGCGTTTATCGATCATTATTTGTTTCGGCCAAGTTATCCTTTCAATTATTCGTCGCCAAAAGACAAAAAAACTGTTCGTTATTGTAAAACACACGTGCACGGCATTCCATATTTTGATGTGACCGAAGAATTAAAATGTGCCTACAAACAAGAGAACATCATTCCCATATTAAATTGGTATATTAGAAATTTGTGCAAAGACGAAGTGATCGCATACAAAGGTGGTTCAACAGAAAAACAATTTTTAAAAATGTTGACGACGAATGATAGAATTTTTAATATTGAAGAATACAAATGTTCAAAATACAATGATTTGGTAAATGTGATAAATTTAAACAAACGTTATGTGTGTAATAATCATATATTTGCAAAAAATAATCACAAAATTTTACATTGTTCTTGTGACGAAGTGTGGGGTTTTTACAAGTAGTTATTGCTTGAAAATAAAATTTTAAATTAATCATAAATTTTATTTGATTTCCTAAAAACATTAGTTATAGTACTCGCATACAAAGGTGGTTCAACAGAAAAACAATTTTTAAAAATGTTGACGACGAATGATTGAATTTTTAATATTGAAGAATACAAATGTCCAAAATACAATGATTTGGTAAATGTCATAAATTTAAACAAACGTTATGTGTGTAATAATCATATATTTGCAAAAAATAATCACAAAATTTTACATTGTTCTTGTGACGAAGTGTGGGTTTTTTTACAAGTAGTTATTGCCTATATATATAGACACGCCTGTTGGTCTAGTGGTTAGTGACCCTGACTGCTAAGCCGGAGGTCGTGGGTTCGATTCCCACTCAGGACAAATGTTTGTGTGATGAGCACGATCATTTGTTCTGTGTCTGGGTGTAATTTATCTATAATATTTATGTATTTAGAAATATATAAGTATGTTTATCAGTTGTCTAGTACCCATAACACAAGCTCTGCTTAGCTTGGGACTAGATGGCGTTGTGTGATAGCTGTGGAATGTGGAATATATATTGCTTGAAAATAAAATTTTAAATTAATCATAAAGTTTGTTTGATTTCCCAAAAACATTAGTTATAGTACTCGCATACAAAGGTGGTTCAACAGAAAAACAATTTTTAAAAATGTTGACGAAGAATGATAGAATTTTTAATATTGAAGAATACAAATGCCTAAAATACAATGATTTGGTAAATGTCATAAATTTAAGCAAACGTTATGTGTGTAATAATCATATATTTGCAAAAAATAATCACACCATTTTACATTGTTCTTGTGATGAAGTGTGGGTTTTTTACAAGTGGTTATTGCTTGAAAATAAAATTTTAAATTAATCATAAATTTTGTTTGAATTGTTTACACCAACACTTTCATTTTTTATTTCACCCCTTAGAACTTTAGACTCTTTAGTTGTTTCACTTTATACATCCGTTTACTGCTGTTGTGGCAGGACCAAGTGGATGTGGGAAGTCAAATTTTGTATCAAATTTCCATAAAATCAGTTACAGAAATATGTAATTGCGATTTTAATCAGATCACGTGGTGCTTTGATGAAATGCAACCTTTATATAATTTACCAAATTTTAACTATCATCAAGGAATAGGACTTGGCCGAAATAAATAATGATCGATAAACGCATCATTTTTATTGGATAGTTTTACATCTAGAATAGCCATTTCTCTACATTGAAAATGTTTATGAGGATATGTAACGTAAAATCCGTCCATGTCGATGATGTATCTAATATTCTTTAGACTTTGTGTCATTTTGAACCAAAATGTTAATAGTATTTACACGTGACTAAAAATATGTTTGTTCCAACAAACTTCACATAACAATGCTTCATTACTTTCTATCATCCCATTTCTTGATTCTTCTCTTGTCTTCCTGTAATTTAAGTAAACAGAATCACATTCACTAATGATCAACTAATGACTGTCATTGTTAAAAAAAGTATTTCTTAACTTTTTCACTTTCTGCTATTGTCTTTGTATTTATGACTAGGAAATGTCCGCGGAGCGGCCTCAATGTTGCCGCGTGTTGGCGAACTTCACATGCCTTCGAAATTTTCTCAAACATGCAGGTTTCCTCACGATGTTTTCATTCACCGCCGAGCACATGGTAAATCAGCACTTAAAATTTCAATTAACAATTTAATTGGTGCCGGTGGGGATCGAACCCGGGTACTGTGAAATTTACAGCTTGCGCTAACCATCTGAGCTACCACGGCTTAATAATATACACACACAATATTTAAATATAATTTGTTAACACTAAATCCTACACACGTAAGAAAATAACAGAAAGAAAAGTAACTTTGTCAACAGAATAAACACTTAAAATTGCAATTAACAATATAATTGGTGCCGGCGGGGATCGAAACGGGTCGCGTACTGTGAAATTTACAGCTTGCGCTAACCATCTGAGCTACCACGGCTTAATAATATACACACACAATATTTAAATATAATTTGTTAACACTAAATCATACACACGTAAAAAAATAACAGAAAGAAAAGTAACTTTTTCAATAGAATAAACACATCCATGGCCTTTGATGCGTTGAAGTAACACAAATGTAGTATTGATAGATCCACTGCGGTCAAACGACCATACACTAACTCCATGACTGCATTTGCTTGGTCTTATATAGTACCAGTAAGTAATAATTCTAATCTAAAGAATTTCTACAGTGGAACTGATAGTAACTTTATGCGTCAACAAGCTTATCTCACATTCTGTTGCTTATTTCAGCATTACTTCGTGTTGCGTCTTGTTCAGTGTATTGATGACTCAAATACATTTTGTATAACACAAAATAATGCAGTTTAATATTTATAAATCACTATAATTGATCATTCCTATGTTATTCGTTGAGTAGATTGTACTGTAATAATCTACTAATAGCAGTAATATCATGGATACACTAGATGTACAACAACATCTGAAAAAGATTCACCCCAGTCTAGAAAATAATGTTTATGCTGCTAATAGACTGCCCATGTACACCCACGTGCCAACGTATATAATATGCAATTTGGATACAGATGATAAACCAGGGTCACATTGGGTAGCTTTATATATCGATACGAATGACGTCGGTCAATATTTTGATTCATACGGACTAGCACCTGTACGATATCATCTAGAGATTTTTAAAAGGAATTGTAAAAGATGGAACTGGAGTGTTGATAGAATTCAGAATGAGTGGACTTCAGTTTGTGGCGAATATTGCTTAATGTATTTGCTATATAAGTTTCAACGATGTTCAATGCATAGTTTTACGAGTATATTTACAGGGAACACATTGTACAACGATATTTTAGTGGATGAGATGTTTCGCTCTTATTTTATAGATAATAAGTAATAAGATTTTGTATTTCGTAAATAAAAATTGTATCAAAATTAGGTAATGTATTTTATTGATGATTCAGATTACCGTTGCAGTTAGGAACAAAGGAGTATAATATAATAGCACTGATAATCCGACGCACGAATAGACAATGAAGGTATTCAATGAACAATAGATAAATAACAATGGAGCGCAAATGACGGTGGAGGCCCTCTCCGGATATCAATTAGATAAGAGTTAATTGATCTGCACATCTCCTGAACCGTGAATCCTACGCAAAAACGGACCGCAGATTCGTGATCAGAGCATGCCAAAACCTTTCTGTTTTTTTAGGATCGTGAGTCTCGACGAACGTTGTACCACTTCTGAATCAGTGAGCCAGAAATGGACTAACTAACTACTCACAGTTAGAAGAGTTTCTTAAATCCCAATTCAGTGACAGGAAACATTACGTTGCACTGCTCTCAGACCTACAAGAATGTCAAGACCATTCTATTAATTTTGCTGTGTCTGAAGAAAAAATATTCCTGGTGACTCGACGCCATATTAGTCAAACAAATACCCAGGATTCAAACCAAAGATGCTTTACTAACCGTAATTTTCAACAAAACCTACGAATAAAAGACAGGGCTTTTAATAATTCAGCTGGGTCTTCCTCTATGTTCCGGACCGATTATCCAGTGTGCCGATATTGTAAAATACCCGGTCATACATTAGAAACATGCCGCAAACGCGATGCTAATAATCGACGACAATTATAGTAATAATAATGTTAATCGCAATAACTACAATAATAATGGTCCACCGCCTCACACTTTCCCGAATCGTAATCAGCATATCAATGCTGCTATTGCAGACGATCAAAATGTCGATAACACCAACCATCATTTAAACGCGGAGGATTTCCCGTCCAGTATCGCACGGAAAGACTAAATACCGAAGCCGATACTCACTCCATTGCCAATCATAACACAGCATTTCGCTCATTTCCTGTTCCTATTCCAACCCAATCTAACCGACAGGGTATCCAGCCCCAAACCGACAGATTGAAAGTTAATAATGCTACTTCAATTACCAAACAGCCTATCAACGGCGTCATATCGAAGAGTGTTTCGTCTCCTGCATCTGAAAAGAAAGAAAACAATATTAAAATATATAACATCTCTACAAAAACCAACAAAAAATACTTACCTTTTATAAAAGTTCAAACTTCTGTGTCGTCGAAGTCCTTATCCTTGCTCCTTGTCGATACCGGCGCAGCTCTCAGTGTTATTAAAGATTCTGATTGCTGTAGAAAAGATGCCTGAAATAAACAATAATACTATAGAAATTATTGGTATAGGAAATGACTCTGTTACATCCCTTGGTCACATCCCAATTGAATTTTGTTCCTACCAACATAACTTCTACGTACTTCCGGCGTTTAATTTGCCGTATGACGAAATAATCGGTAGTGACTTTCTTATCAAATTGAATTGCAAAATTTAATTATGACAACAACACCTTAAAAGTAAATAAAGATGAAATAGAGCTTTGTTTCACTAAGCCAGTCTATACTATTGCACCTCGATGAGAAACTATCGTAGAGTGTTCTGTAAGAAATCCGGACATTAAAGAAGGACTTAAACGTAAAAGTGAAATCAAATTCAATAATTAATATTTCCGTTGTAAATACTTCTGAAAACGAATTAATCATCGATTCCGATCTAAAACTAACGCTACAACCTTTGGAAAATAAATATAAACATCAAATCTTTTATACTTCTTCAGACGGTTCTAGAAATAACGCCCTTACTCGCACCGATCAAACTCTAAATCTCTTAAGATTGTCACTCCTAAATAGAGAGGAATTCACAAGGATGCCTTTTGGGCTAAAAAACGCACCTTCAACATTCCAAAGGTTGGTGAACACTGCCCTATCTGGTTTACAAGGACTCCAGTGCTTCGTCTACCTAGATGATATCGTTATTTACTCATATGATCTTCAAACACACATAAATAATCTTTCTAACGTATTTGACAGACTCCGACACTTCAATCTTAAGCTCCAACCAGATAAGTGCGAATTTCTCCAAAAGGAAGTATCATACCTTGGTCATATCATTACCAACGAGGGGGTAAAGCCAAATCCAGAGAAAACTAAAGCTGTTCAACAATTTCCTCAACCTCGATGTCCAAAAGATATCAAATTTTTCACGGGATTAGTGTCATACCATCGAAGATTTATACCAAATCTATCCAAAACTGCAAAGCCTCTTACAAACCTTCCAACCAACCAAAGAAATATGTTCCTTTCGATTGGCAAAATGAGTAACAACTAGCCTTCGAAACTCTAAAAAATTGTTTGACTACTGCTCCAATATTAGCATACCCAGACTTCACAAAACCTTTCGTGTTGACTTGTAATGCATCAAATTTTGCTGTTTTGGCCATATTATCACAGGGTCTCATAGGAAATGATAGACCTGTCGCTTATGCTTCAAGAACTTTGAATAAAGCCGAGTGTAACTACAATATAACAGAAAAGTAATGCTTAGCAATTCTTTTCGGTACTAAAGTATTTAGGCCATACCTATTTGGCCGTCGTTTAAAATTATTACCGACCACCACCCACTTGAGTGGTTATTTAACTGCAAAGACCCGGGGTCAAAACTAGTGAAGTGAGGGCTAAAATTAGAAGAGTTCGACTACGATGTCGAATACAAAAAGGGCAAAATTAACAGAAACGTAGACGCATTATCCCGTTTCCCTGTTAATTCGGTTGTACAAAATGATACTATCTCAGATCCGCAACATTCTACCTCCCACGAAGAACCTCAAACTACTCAAGATTCTGAACTTCCTTCAGACATTCTCGAAGAACTCATTGAACTGGGTGACTTGGATCTCAGCCCATCGGAACTGCTGAATCCCGAACACACTGATTCAATTCCATTAGACGCAAAATCCCCACAAAATTCCTGTAACGAATCAAATAAAGACTGAAAATAACTTGGTTCATTGCAACGACGATTACTTTACATTCCTTAAAACGTTCTCTAATAAGGATGAGACATTTAATACCTATATAAAAGAATACAATGAGAGCCTTTTATAAAGTAACTGCAAAACAATCCTAGTTCCCGTATCTATCGATTTTGACGAATCCAATCCCTACCTTGAGGATATTCTTTCCGGTTTATGTGACACAAAGGTCTTAAACGAAGAACGAGAACTTCACTCATTTAAAAAGATAGAGTCGAATGGCAAAATTTATTATCTTCTTTTCACAAAAGTATATTATTTTGATGACTGCTTCTATCCTGAAATCTTCAAAACCTTAAAAGCCGCAAGGGATGACATTATATTTTCAGATAATATTGTTACGAGCTTGAGGTTCGTGACAATAAAAATTGCCGATAGAATTACCTAAATTAACACTTTAATTCACTTTACACTAATTAAAGTTAAAAACACTAATAATTAATCACACTGATTCACTTTATTCCGCTCCGAAGCTTCGCTTGTGTCGCCAACTCCAATACCTCCCCGATCGCATCTTGCAGCGCCCATTTATATAAATTAGCAGCGAAATATCCAGAATATTCAAGTAAACACGCGCAAGGTACCGAGAGATCGTGTTTCGACTTCAAGAAGTTTAGTTCTTCGGTTCGAGACTAGATGGCGCTAGTGCCGTCGACTTGAGCGCGTAACAATATTAGTGAAATTGCAGTTTCTGATTTAAAGAATCTGTTCGAACAACATTCGTTTGTCAAAATATACGGCATGCTTATGTATTTATATAACAACACAAACATAACAATAAATATACATCATAACTCCATAATATACCCTGTAACAACAGAGATATCGAAAATTCTACAGGAAACTCATGATATACCAATAGCCGGTCACTTAGGATCAAATAAAATGTATAATAGAATTAAAGAACGTTATTACTGGAAAAACATGTGCACAGATATAGAGAGGTATATACAAAATTGCAAACCTTGCCAAACAAATAAACGCAAAATTAACCGGTCTCCTATGCAAATCACAACCACCTCTACTCACTCATTTGAGAAAATAAGTTTAGACATAGTAGGCCCCTTACCCGAAGCGGGTTTTCACAAACTCCGATTTATACTCACTCTCCAAGATGATCTAACCAAATTTTCTACAGCCTATCCAATTTCCAACGTCACCGCAGAACAAACATGCGAAGCTCTAGTTCACTTCATTTCACAATTTGGAATTCCTAAATCAATAATTACCGATCAAGGAACAAATTTTACGGCCGACCTTTTCAAAGGCACATGTTTTTTAAAAATTAGACGGATATGGTCTTCTCCATATCATCCCCAAACTCAAGGTGCTCTCGAAAGGAGCCATGCCACTTTGAAAGAGTATCTTAAGTCCTTCGTAAACGAAAACCAAACCAATTGGCACAAATACGTCTACACGGCAATGTTAGCCCACAACAGTAACGTCCATACAACAACTCAGTTCACCCCTTACGAACTTCTTTTTGGTCAAAAGCCATATATTCCCGATGCTATTTTCGAATCAAGAAGTGACGTTACCTATTCCGATTACATTAAAATGCTTCAGCATCGATTAAAGATTTCTCGAGAGAAAGCCCAACAAAATATACAATAAAGAAAGCAGTGGCAAAGCTAGAGCTCCAAACTAGGGCAAGCCCAAAATATAAATTTATAAACATTTAGATTGTTGTTTTTAGCAGTTTTATAAAAATACACCAATCTTGATCTGTCTCCACTCTTCAGTTTCATATTCAGTGCTGTCAAGGACGTGTTTAACAAAGCACACTGAAGGCATACTACTGCTAGATAGATTATTAGTAATTGCATAGCTTCGGTGGCTTTGAAGAAAGCCGTTTGGGTTTGTTTGAACGAAAGAAAAAGATATTTATATACAATACAATACATAAACAAAAGTAAAACATGAACAAAGTACAAACTATGTACAAAATTAAAAAAAAATTTACATTCTAAATGGTACCGTAGTATGACCATATTTCTCAGTACCGATCTAAGCTTAAATGGCTATCTATTCGTCAAAGGCGTAGCTCCCGAACTTTGCAAGTACTACATTCAATTTTAAATGACCCCAATTCTCCCTCTTATCTTAAGGATAACTTTCAATATCTGTATTCCACTAACGATAGAGTTCCCCGTTCCCAAAATTGTCTTAAAATTCGTATTCCACCACATAGGAGTGGTTTCTATAATTCCTCTTTTACTGTGCAGTCTATACTGCTCTGGAATGCCTTGCCTGTTGATATCAAGAAAATTAATAACAAGAATTATTTTAAAAGACTAGTTCGAGAATTCTGTCGTAAGAATAATACCACCTGAGTATCCGACTATTGTTTTTGTGTTTTTTTTTCTCTTTGACTTTATAAGTAATATTTTGTATAATGTATTTTAATATGTATTGTGTTATTTTATTTTTTGTCTCATAATATTTTATGTACTTATAGTTTTGTATAGAAGTACCCGTTTATATATTTAATATTTATCCTATATTATATATTAAGTAAGTATGTATATTTTACTAACTATATATTTATTCTATTCATTTGCATTTTATTTTGTTTTATATCATTATTATTTATTTATGAAGTGATTTATTACACCTGCCACAGTCTCTCAAATCATCCAGGGTTGACTGGCAGAGAATGCCATAAGGCATTAAGTCCGCCCTTTATATCCCTTAGTATATAAGGTGTATAATGAAGATTAAATAAATAAAATAAATAAATATCGTCTCTCTTTCTTAAGGAAAAATTTAATTACGTCCAATGTTGGTGAACGTCTTAATTATATCAATAACTGTTTTTTAATTGCGATATTTGACAAGTCTGAAATACACTCTCGACCCTGTGTATTATCTCAACAAAGTTTAAAGATTTTATCTTTTCCTCTCCGATTAGCACCTTAACACACTTCAATTCATCATCACAAGGAACACTATTTTCCTCCATTTTCACAAAAAATCTTTAAAAAGGCATACATTTTCAACTCGCAATATTAAAATCGCTTACGCTAAAAACACAGAGTAAATAAACATTGAAATGTGAAACGAACTTGCAAAAGTATTGCCCGCGCGCCTCCGCTCTCGACAACTTTATTCCAAAAGCTTGGCATTAACTCTCTATACTAATTGCTATATATACAATCGTAGTTATACTTCATTATAGAATATTTTGCCATAGGTTAGTAAGAGAGCGATCGTCTTCTTGAAAGCCCCGTAAAAAGTCCACGCGAGCGAGGGAGACAACTAATCGCTCTATTAAAACTCATTTTTTATGATAACAGCAGTATCGCTAAGGCAATACGAGGTCATCGGTCGACCTGTGTCGAACAGTGGGGTGCGCGGGAAATTTGAAATAGTTTGAAACAGTTTACTAGTTATTTTATTAGTTGATATTATTGATTGATATTATTAATAGATTCAGTTTGATAAGGCAAGCCTGGCTTTTCGGCTTCTATAGAGGCTTCGCCACTTAAAGAAAGGTCTAAAACATACTACGACAGAAACTCTCGCACGGTCAAATATAAAATAGGAGATTACGTCTACATCAAAAATCATCTACGTCTTCGCAAAGCCCTCTCCCCTATTTGGAAAGGGCCTTACAAAGTTGTCAAGGTCCACAGTAGTAATACCCTTACTCTTCTTATTAACAGATGCCATGTTAAACACCACTTCTACGAAGTAAAACTCGCGCAAGAGATAAGTTCTTAAATATTAAAATATATTCGTTTTAAGACTTATATTTTAACATTTACAATTCATTTATACACTTTAATTTTAAATTATATACACATTATTATACAATCTAGACTTAGTAAGCTTTTAATTATTATTTACAGAACCACCATCGTATTTTGTGCTACTATTCTTGCAACCGGATAGGTCAATATATTGAACGCATCGACAAGAGCCCTGGTATATTCTTCGACCCTGTTGGTACATTGAGGATAATTAATGATCAATTTCACATCGTTATTCCGGTAGAAGTACATCCAATCCGACACCATTTGGAAAACATTCATGAAGTATTTAAAATAATCCAATTTGAGTGTCGTGAGAGTGCCGACATCAGTATACTCACTGTGAAAATATGTTACAACCACTGGAAGCACTTTATAACGACATCTTAAGAGATTTTA
Source organism: Parnassius smintheus behrii (assembly GCA_036936625.1). NCBI lineage: Eukaryota > Metazoa > Arthropoda > Insecta > Lepidoptera > Papilionidae > Parnassius > Parnassius smintheus. The sequence continues at coordinate 32,109,110 of JAUPFT010000012.1, forward strand.
ATGCGATTTCCCATATTATCTTAAACGGTATGTCCAAGAGATCTGCCTGGTTCTCAGCTAATTGGTACGGTATTTAAACACACTTTCGGTTCACTGGATGAAGATGACGCTGAAAACTACAATAAAGCTATTCATGCTGTATTTAATAACGAAAATAAACTAGCATAGTCTATTAAAAGCATATCTTAGTTTCTAAATCCGCTATTTCTTATGTTAATAAATCCCTGGAGGAGTTAAATGACAATCAAATAAAGTTAAATAGCGTCATTGAACTCTTATCTTCTACTGTTAAAAATGAATCTGAAATATTAAATATACTCAGTTTTCAAACGAAACTATCCAATGTTTTAAATACCTTGCTATCTAATTGTTGGCGACGCGTCTATTCTTATAGACGCGTCGCCAATATTTCAATTTATTAATTAACCGATTACGAATAGCTTCTAAAAACAAATTATCGAGCAATAATATTCTAATAAGAAAACACTTAGTTGAATCTTAAAGGAATATCGAATTAATAATTTGAAGGTCTTGGGTTCGATTCCCAGGCCGGAATAGTTTGTCGTTTTCTTAGTAATATTTTCTTAATAAATTCATATAGGGAATTTTTAAGATATAAATTATGTTTCCGGGTTCAGTTCGACAGGAGGAACAGGCTCGCCGACAAGAGGAACGGGCTCGCCGACAGGAGGAACAGGCTCGCCGACAGGAGGAAAAGGCTCGCCGACAGGAGGAACAGGTCCGTCAGTTGAAAGAGCAGCTGCAGAGCGGACAAGAGGAACAGGTCCGTCGATTGGAAGAGCAGCTGCGGGGCGGACAAGAGGAACAGGTCCGTCGTTTGGAAAAGCAGCTGCGGGACGGACAGGAGGAACAGGCCCGTCGGTTGGAAGAGCAGATGCTCCTCATGAAGGATCTTCACGTTACCTTCGGGAAGGAGATCAAGGAGGTGAAGAATAGGGTTGTTCAGCATGACAACCGTCTGCCAGAAGCTGAAACCCAAATCGCAAAAGCTGAAACCCGAATCGAGAAAGCTGAAACCCGAATCAACCAAGTGAGCAATCGGGTTGACAACGTGATGGCTGACATGAAGAAATCACTGGACGAACTCAAACTGGGGGATGGAACTACAGCTCCCGTAGTAGTGGGTTCAAAGTGCCACCGTTCGACGGGACTTCTTCCTGGTCGGCCTACAAAATCCAGTTCGAGGCTGTTATGAAGGCGAACGGCTGGAATAAAAGTCAGGCCATGACTGCTCTCACACTAGGCCTGCGCGACCAGGCCTTAACAGTTCTGGAAGCTCTCGGTGAGGAAGTGACTTATGAGCAACTCTTTGAGGCATTGGAGGCGAGATATGGCGACGCTGACCTGGAACACGTCTTTCGTGCGCAGCTTAAAGATCGCGTGCAGCGCATAAACGAAAACCTGCAGCAGTGGGCCCTAGAGGTGGAGAAGCTGGTGCGAAAAGCATACCGGTCTGTACCTGCGCTCATTGAAGGGAACCTGGTGAAGACATTCATCGATGGCATCCGCGACCTGGAAGTCAGAGCTGCTGTGAGGCTCGGGCACCACGAGACGCTTAAGGACGCCTTGGCCCATGCACTGGAGGTGGAAGCCGTGCGGCAGGATCATCGTTCCCATCGCGTCAGGGAGGTTGCAGCAGCTACAGTTCGCGACTGCAACAAAGGATACGGCCCTAGGTGCTATGGCTGTGGGTAAAGGGGCCATCTTCGCTCCAGCTGCCCTGAGCGAACTGTAGAAAGGAGAGCTGATCGATCTCGAGAGGGTAGTGCAGCTAACGGCACCGCCTGGCGGTGGAAGGATCGTCGTTCCCCTCGCGCAAGGGAGGTTGCAGCAGTTACGGTTCGCGACCACAATAAAGGATACAGCCCTAGGTGCTATGGCTGTGGGGAAAGGGGCCATCTTCAATCCAGCTGCCCTAAGCGAACCCTAGAAAGGGAAGGTGAACGATCTCAGAAGGGAAGTGCGGCTAACATCACCGCCCAGCAGCCGCCGGGATACGACTTTGAGATCGAACATCGCAGCGGGAAATCTCATGGCAACGCAGATGCATTGTCAAGAAGACCTTGTCCTGAAGATTGCAAACATTGTACTAGGCAAGAGAGTAAGGAAGTGGTATCCGTGAGGATGCTCAGGGCAGACCACCTCAGCAACGAGTGGAAGGACAGCTTACAACGTGCACAGCAGGAAGATCCGGACATCAAGCCGATTCTGGAATGGATGAAGGCCAGTGCTCCCAAGCCCAAGTGGAGCGACGTCTCAGCGATGAGTTCGACCACTAAAAGCTATTGGGCCCAGTGGGACAGCTTGCTGCTTCAGGATGGAGTTCTGTGCCGTAAATGGGAAAATGTTCGGGGAGACAGCTGTCATTTGCAAATGGTTGTCCCTAAAGCTAAAGTACTTGATGTTCTACAGCTGTACCATAACGATTATTCAGGAGGTCATCTGGGAGTTAAACGAACTCTACTGAAGATCCGAGAACGGTTTTACTGGGTCCACTGTCGAAACGATGTCGAGGACTGGATTCGCAAATGTACAAGTTGTGCGGCTGTAAGGGGACCTCAGACTCGTAGTAGAGGTGCATTGAAGTTGTACAATGTTGGTGCACCATGGAAGAGAATAGCCATTGACGTGGCGGGGCCGTTTCCGGAGAGTGAAAGCGGTAACATGTATTTCATGGTTGTGATGGATTACTTCACTAAGTGGCCAGAAGTCTTCGCTATTCCAAATCAAGAAGCTTCAACAGTTGCAGATAAACTAGTTCATGAAGTCTTCTGTCGTTTTGGAGTACCTTTAGAGATTCACAGCGATCAAGGAAGACAACCGTTTTTGCTGTCATATCGAAGCGCTGTTCACGAAAGTACATCAGTGACACCAGCTTTCGCAAACTTTGGAAGAGAATTACGGCTGCCTGCAGACCTGATCACCGGGATACCACCTGATGCCTCACGTAGTATAACCGATTATGCGAATGAAATTTATGAACACTTCAGACAATCGGGCTAGCAAATGTCTGAAAAGATGAAAACCCGGTATGACCGCAAAATGAACAACAAAGGGTTCGACGAAGGTTCACTAGTGTGGTTGCACAATCCGGTCCGCAGCAAAGGGAAATCTCCTAAGCTTCAAGCTAAATGGGACGGCTCGTACCGGATTGTGACCAGGATCAACGATGTAACCTATCGGATACAGAAGGGCGCAAGAGGGACTTCTAAGATCGTTCATATGGATCGCCTGGCGCGTTATTATGGGGCCGATAATGCTCGGGACGAGCATGTCTTAGGAGGGGGCAGTGTTGCGCGCCTAAGTTGACATCTCGCACTAGCGCCATCTAGTGTCGGGTAGCGGAGCGAGGGGAGAGCTTTCCAGAAAATGACATCACTAATCTTTCAACCGACAGCGCCATCTGTTGTCGAAACGAAGAACTAAGCTTCTGGAAGCTGACTCTCGAACTTTCGACACTTTGTCGTTTGGTGTGTGTATCTACTTGAATGTTCTGGATGATTCGGTACTAAGGTGTATTTATGGGCGCTGCAAGGTGCGATCGAGGAAGTATTGAATTTGGCGAGACAAGCGAAGCTTCGGAGCGAAATAAAGTGAATCAGTGTGATTAATTATTAGTGTTTTAAGTTTTAATTTGTGTAAAGAAAATTCAAGTGTTAATTTAGGTAATTTTATCGGCAATTTTTATTGTCACGAACCTCAAGCTCGTAACAATATTGTTAATTTAAAGGAATATTAAAACAAAGTTAGAGACCAGGATTTGTTCCCCGGTCGAAATGATCACTTTGTGTATGAATGGAATTAATGGAAATTAATTGCATAAGTATTATCTTATATAAGTTTGATACGTTTTGTATGAAAATAAAATGTTTATTTTCAATGTTTGATTCATAAAATATTTTTTTTATGTTATCTGGTAAGGATAATGATAACTGATAAGAATCTAGTTAGAAATAATTTCCGACATTTGAGAGTCGTGTAGAATCAGTTGTTCACCTAGTATTGGTTGATAGCAGTGTGTGCTAAATTTGCCACCTTTTACCGACAATTGAGAGTCGTGTAAGAAGTAGTTGTTCAAATAGCGTGAGTTCATAGCCGCGCGTTAACCTTGTACTTAGGAGGTCAAAATAAGTAGAAATTGAAATATTTGCAAATTTCAGCAATTCATGTAAAATTGACTTGTAAATATTTCAGATTGACTGTATGAGCAAAATAGGTGAATTCTGTGTCATTTTCATGTGAAAATTCCTTTGGATTAGTGAAATATTGATAGTTTTGTGTAATAAATTTAATAGTGTTTAAATAGTAAAATGTATAGGAAAAATGTAAATTAAACTATTCTATTCGTTAAGATATTTATAATTTCAAATGAAGAACATTGTTTCAACCTTATATGTTAGATATTTAAGAATTCTAACTTAGTACATATGTTGTAAAATAGGCATATTTTGTTGAATAAATAAAAGGCTTTTTGTGATATAAAAATGTAATGTATATCATAGTATAGATATTTTTTGTGCTATCTTTATAAATAAAATGTATAAATGTATGTCTTATACAAATAAAGATATTGGGCAAACCGTGAGAGAGTAATAGTACAAATTGATGTAATTAAGTGGCGTAATCGCACAGAGGGCACGGCTCTCTTTCGAGTATAGCTTTGTTGATACCCCATTAGACTGGTTTTCATACAAATCAAGGATCTCCTAGGTGTGCGTTATTTGTAGTTAGCAGTGGCTGCAAATGACCGCCGGTACGACATACTCCGCCGATCGTTGAGTCCCGTTATTCCGTGAGGCGTCGAGGACACCGGCCCCTAGGTGATTCTTGGCACTTTATGCGTTCCGTGCATTCCGTGCCCAGTCGCGCATCAAAGTGCCACCTCCGTACTTCCACCAACCCTTTTGCTATAAAAGGGGTAGGCAGTGCCCAAAAGTGACTACGCCAACTTAGTTATATCCTCCGTCCGCGTCGCGCATTATTGCCGATCGGCTAGAAATAGACAGGGCCGTTAGGTTAGATTACTAACTCGCTGGGTAGGTTCACCATCATGTCCGATAAGGACAACGATAAGGGGGAGCTACCACCTAGATCCAGGAAACCACCGGACCGACCAGGTATTTTGGACAGACCGATAGCATACCGTGATATCTTCCATCCGGAGCGGACTCGAGTAGTGTCTTCCTACTCGCAGATCCCTACCAGGAAACCCTCATCTCCAGGCAAGGAACCCGCACTGACGACCGCGCTCTCGCCCATCGTACCTGAAGGTACGACTGGGCTAGAACCGTTCCCCCAACAGCAGCGGGCTAAGAAGTTGTGGAGAAGGCACACTCCACCTGAGACTGCAGCATCACTTCAGGAAAAGAGGCAATGCTTCGGATCCTCTAACTCCTCGGAATACTCAACATCCGAGGAGGAACACGACCAACCAAAACGACCAATAAGGAGATCACCACCCAAGTCGCCATCGCCGAACAAACCCACCCCTCCTAGATCAGAGGAACACCACTTCAGCATGGATGCAGTCGATCTAGAGCAGGGAGGAGAAGGGTCGTACGGGTAGAGTGCAACTACCTACGCGACCTTAGCACCCAACACATCGGTTGGACACTCGCCGTCCGCGTCTCCCAAGAAGACAACCGTAAATCCGTCCGGGCTTCCGCAGGATGATGGCCAACGGCCATCTACTAGCTACGCCCACATGGTAGCTTATCCAGCAGTACCGCGACCACAACCGGCGGCAGCGCCTTCTGATAAGCCTGCCGACCAGGAGAAAGCCAGATACCCGCCCATAGTGGCTGAATGCCTCCCGGATTGGACTAGGCATTTTGAGGAGCTCAACAGAATGTTGACCCACCCATTGAATGCCCGTCCGTTCGGGAGGGGAGTACGTTTCACACCTCAGAGTGCCATTGAATTTCGCACCGTTCAACGCTACATGGTTGAACTTTCCAAGGAGATACCAAACGTGTCGTGGTACTGCTACACCCCGGATGAAGACAAGCCCACCAAAGTGGGCATCCGGGGCCTACCAATGGGCACAGACACCAGTACTATAGAGGAGGCCATAAAGGCAAAGGGCTTCCCAGTCAAGTACGTGAAGGCGATCCCACCGCGAAGGGGCAGACCTAGATGTGTCTACTTCACCCAATTAGACTACCTGAGCCTGGAGCAGCTCCAAGACTTATATAAAATTGACGAACTCCTCTTTATGAGAGGAGTAGTCATTGAGGCCTGGCAAAGGAAAGCAGGACCGGCCCAATGCCACCGCTGCCAGGCCTTCGGACACGCCTCAGCTAATTGCTTCAGGCCGGTGAAGTGCGTACGCTGCACCGGGGAGCACATAGCGAGCCTTTGCCCTCGGGTAGGGAAGAAGAACCCACGTGTGCCAATTGTGGCAAGAATCATACAGCTAATGACCGCCGCTGTCCAGTCCTGAGGAGGACTGGTCGGAGGCAGGGGATCACCTTACCGTGGCTACTCTCGGAGGACGCGAAAAGGATCCCCCAGAGTCGCCCAAAAGCTGTCACCATCCAGAAAGACGGGTGGGCTACCATTACGGGGAAGGGCAGACAACCAGCCCCCCACCCCACCCGTAACACACAAGGAAACGGTGGAACCCGCAGAGGTAAGGGCAACCACCGGGGCGACTCTGCAGCCCCCCGCCAATCCTGCCACAGAACGGCAACCCTCTAAAAAGAGGAGGCGGGAGAGAAGCAGGAAGAAGTCGCAGCCTCCTCGGGCTGTCACCTCTACCCCGACACCAGGACCAGCAGCCTCACAGGCGCAGGCTACACAGGAGATCACCAAAAAGGGCGTGAGTAGAGTGCAAGAAAGGGCTCTACCCGAAGATAGAGCCCGCTCTACACATAGAGCGCGCTCTACCCAGAAGCTAAGACAGCAAGAAGACCAACACCCGAGACCAGTGCCAACGCCTTCATATAGGAGACCACCGACTGCCGGCCTCGAAACAGCTGATGCAATCCAGCGTTTAGTTGGTATTGCCATCGAGGTCGGCACACAAGTCCTGGCCGATATTAGAGCCGGGACAGATCCAGTTAGAGCGATTATGAAGGCGCTGGCAAACCTCCTGGCCAGGCATTACGGAGGTGAGTAACCTGCGCCTCATGTACTGGAACCCGGACGGAGTATAGCAGAAGCTGCATGAACTCCGCACTGTCGCCCAGCAACAGGACATACACATCATACTGCTGGGCGAAACAAAATTAAATCCTAAGACGCACATAAAGCTGCCGAACTTCCATATTTACAGAAGGGACGAGGTCACTTCTCAAGGGGCCGCCTACAGAGGGACGGCGGTTCTAGTGAGGAGGGACATCGTCCATCAAGAGCTGGAGCTACCATCTTACCAGTCTATGCGCTCTATCGGCATAAGAATGGAGGCGGCGGGCGAGGAACTAAGGATATATGCAGCATACCGCCCGCCAGGAACTCCATTCTGCTCCTCAGACATCCGGACGGTGATGGAAGGTGAAACACCCACAATCATCGCCGGGGACTTGAACGCTAAACACCCGGCGTGGGGGTCCAGAGTAATCACCCCGCCGGGTCTTGAACTATATGAAGATGCAGAGAAGAACCTGTACGACGTTTTAGGTCCCGAGGAATCAACACACGTTCCTACCGACCCACGGAGGCATCCGGATGTATTAGACATCGTGCTCACTAGGAACGTCAACTACCCGATAGTGGTAGAAGTGCTGTACGACCTCCCCTCACAGCACCTCCCGTTACTGATAACCCTTGGCCTAAAGGCGGTGACTACGCCACCCAGAGCGTTTAAAACTCGTGTCGACTGGAGGCTCTACTGTCAACATCTTCAGCAGAGACCTCCAGCACATCAGCCAATAAGCACAGCGGACGACGTAGAGGCCGCTGCTACTAGAATTACCAAGAACATCAAGGAGGCCCTCCACGCGGCCTCTACGATCGTCCCGATTACACCAAGGCGAGACGATCTGCCGCGTGAGATAAGCGTGCAGATCAAGCGCAAAAGAGCGCTGAGAAAGCTCTGGGCGCGTACTCGCTGTCCCAGATTAAAGACCCAGCTTATCGGAGGAACTGTCGGTTGCGGTCCAGGCCTTCAGAGGGGAGGCCTGGGATCGGCGCATCCGGAAGGCGGACGAGTATGATGCGTCGCTCTACAAACTGAACCGGCAGTTGACCAAAACCAAACCTCCCGTTTGCCCGCTGACCAACAACGCGGGCAAACGCTGCTACGATGTCAAGGGCAGAGCGGATATCCTAGTCGAGCACTTCGAGGAGCAATTTATGCCGAACCCAGCAAGTGCGGAGTTCATGGAGCTTCATGCCCGGAAGGAAAGTCGCGTACAGGAGTTCCTGTCGTCGCCCGCGCCGCCTCTTGCAGGAGACTGGTTCATCTCCCCCGCTGAACTGCGGAAGACAGTAACCTGCCTGCAACCGAGGAAGGCGTCGGGGCACGATGGGATTACCAACGCTGCACTCCGACAGCTGCCCAACAGAGTCCTCGTAGAGCTTGGTCGACTCCACAATGCTGCGGACATCCCACTTCCCGGAGGACTGGAAAAAAGGCAAAGTGATCGTCTTGCCAAAACCCGGGAAGGACAGGCGTAGAGCTGCCAGCTACAGGCCTATCACGCTATTACCGCACATAGCTAAACTGTTTGAAAGATTGCTGCTGAGACGTCTCCGTCCGTGCATCCAACTTCGGGCGCAGCAGCACGGATTCAGGAGGGGTCACTCCACAGTCACACAACTGACTAGAGTGCTGCACCTGCTTGCGGCTGAGTACAATCGTGGCCGCATATCGTTGGGCGTCTTTCTCGATATCGAGAAGGCGTTCGACCGGGTGTGGCACATAGGATTATTATACAAGCTGGAAGAATAGACCAGTGTCGCTCCTGCTATGTTGCGGTTAATGGCGTCTTTCCTGGAAGACAGGAAGTTCTACGTCTGCGTAGAGGACGCCGAGTCCGCAACAAGAACCATCAGAGCCGGCGTCCCACAGGGCAGCTGTTTGTCACCAGTCCTGTACGCGGTTTATACCAATGATATACCTACACTGGCAGGCAGGCTTCAAGAGTGGGAGGACGACGTCGAGCTGGCGCTATATGCGGACGATAGCGCCTATTTCACCTCGTCCAGAAGAGCTCACATAGCCACTGCCAAGATGCAGCGTCTGCTGTACCGGCTGCCACCATGGCTGGATGAGTGGAGGATGGTCGTCAACGTTGGTAAGACGACCGCTCTGCTCACTCGCCGTCTCAGGAAATTTCCACCTCCGCTGACCCTCAACGGCCAGAAGATTGCGTACCAGAAGGCCGTAACCTACCTTGGGTGCAGGATCGACAGGACGCTGCGCATGACCGCGCACGTCGACTTCGTCGTTCGCAGGGTCCGATGTGCGCGGGCGACGCTCTTGCCGGTCCTGGCATCCAAGCTGCCGATGAGAACCAAGCTCCGGATATACAAGATGTATATCCGGACCATCATCACCTACGCTGCTCCGGCCTGGTACGCACTTCTGAGCGACCCTCTGAGGCGGCGGCTACAGGCCCAGCAGAACCTGACATTAAGGACGATCGTCGGAGCAGGTCGCTACGTCCGGAATGACGTAACAGCGGCCGACTTGAAGGTCGAGAACATCACCGACTTCATGACCCGGCTAGCGCGCGGCATGTTCGACCGCGCCGACAACGGGCCACATGAACACCTCAACGGCTTTGCGCCGTTGCACACTCAGCCACCGGACGGGCGACCTCTTCCAAGAGAACTCCTCTCTATATGTGATTAGAGAGTTGAGTTACAACCCACAATGCCCCTGAAAGGCCAACCCAGACTTTACCAGACAACCTACTTTTTCCGTAGTCGGATAACTACGGAAAAACATTTTACCATCACGGAAAAATCCGCCTAATTCTAACTAGCCTAGAATAGGCTACAAGGACTGTCCCATAGTCATGGGACATGAGGAATACCCGGGCAATGGGGGACACCCCGAGGCCCGATACCTGCATTGTGCCCCGGGGCATTGTAGACGACAACACGAAGCATACAAATCGTTCGGGACCAGCTACCAGTATATAATATAATCAAGAAAGAAAAGTAGGGGAGCGGGGGGCACGTTGTTACAATTTTTAGACAGTTGTTAATATGACAAAAGCTATGAAATAAATTATACATTTGATTACTTGTAATGTTAGTATGTCTATTTAGCTATTAAAATATGACAGAAAAATTATTAAAATTTATGCAATTTTTTCACAATGGAGAATTTAACTAAACAAGTAGATTGTAACATCTTACCCCGGAATTGGGGCTAGTTGTTACATCATCGGGGCACGATGTTACGGTAGATAAATAAACAAAATCATCAGTGATACATATTTTTTATTAGTATTTCAAAACTATATAAACAATAGAGATCACTTTATACAGTTTTCTAACATTATGGTCCAGTACGAAGAAAAAGATCCGTGTATCTCATTCTGGGAAACGCGAACATCGGCGGAACTGAATTCCCAGCAGCATTTATGGGTTTATGGCATATGGTCCCTCTTTCGGCAAATGTGATCGCACCGACCTGTTTTTAACCCCGGGCAGCAACTACTTTTAAGCTTCTGTACCGTCGTGACACCTGTTTCGTCAACGTTCCATATTCTTGAAGCAGTGAATTTATATTTTTGGAAAAAGCCTTGCAGTTTGTCAAAAAAATCTTTAACGTTTGTTTTGTTGAACGATGTTGCTCTACTCAAAGATGTAGCTTCTGGTGTTCGTAGAGTTAGTTGAAGATTTCTATCCATAAAACTTTTAAACCAGTCCAGCCCAGCCTTATTATTTTTATGCCAGCTGGGGGGAATATTTTTTTAAGTCGAGTTTTAGAGCACTTTGATAAGCTAGTTTGCGTACTTCTGTTGGTAGTAAACCAAAATATATTTCTGAACTTTTGAGTAGATAAGAACCCAATTTATGTTCTGTTTCTTCTGAGAATACCAATCTAGGTTTAACGAAACTCAATGAACAACTTTCTTTGTTTTTGGTTTTTCTGACATACCTGAACAAGGACATCGGACACAAATTAAACATCTCGCTTGATTTACGAATGCTCGTTTTATTCTGCAGTACTTCTGCTGCAGCAGATTCATAAACTTCTTTACTAGTTGTACCTCTTTCTGTTTTTATTTTATAGTTCCTCATTCTGGAAAAAACAAAGAATATGTAGAATTTTTAAAATAAGAAAACGAACGGTACAATACCAGATATGGTAATATTTTTAGGGTAAGTTGTTACATGTAACAACCTACTCCAAACAATTGAAACTACTTGCCCCATGGCACGTTTTGTAATATAAATTATAGTCATTATTAATGGATATCGATAGTAGAATAAAACAATATTGTGAATTAAAGGTAGATATATTATGAACGTTCAGGGTTAAAAATTTTGACAAAATAAAAAATACAATCATCAGGAATCAAAAATTTCGTAAAGGATTTTTTTACTTACTTGGTTGAAATCGGGACACACGCACACAACCTAGCAGCTCAGCGCTTGGCGGGTCGCTGATTGTTTTTATCTAATTGACGATGTTTTAAGAAAACAAATGAGTCCAATTATGTCTATAAAAGAGTTTAAAATCCCGGTAAAAAACGCATGTAACTTCTTACCCCTGTAACAACGTGCCCCCCGCTCCCTATATAGGGAAGTGTTAAGGAAAGTAATTACTCTCTCACGGAACGGTTTGAAGATAATTACTGTTTTATTCCCCAGGGATCCTTCACCTTTAAAATAAGTACAGTTCATTGGTGTCGCTAGCGCGGCACATATTGAAGAATTAAGGCGTTGGGACCAGGACGACCTCGGAAGACCCGTAATCCCCGCCTGAACCTATTTGAAGAAAAGGAAGAGGTCGACGCTCTTGTGTATTACTCCGTTGGGGGGTTCACATACGTTGTTCCCGAACCCAACGTAAGTGTCATAGGAGGTTAGGGAATCCGCTGCTGAACGAGCCGTGACAAAGAACCTTCCCTCGTTCCTGTTCCTTTTCAAGTGCTCCTTCGCAGCCGGATCAAGTAGCAAGCGATTCCCTCGTTCCTGTTCCTTTTCACTAATTTACTTAAAATGTCCTTCAAAGTTAAAGATTTATTAAACTCAATTTTATTTGTAAAAACCAACACCTTAAATCCATCTATACTAAGCCCAAATCAAATGTATAATGATATAATTAGTAACCTAAGAATGATGCCAAAATATAAAGATTTCCCAATATCTCTAGAAGTAAGCAACATTCATACTTTAATTAACATTTCCCGATTTAGTATGTTATTATTTAGACAATAAGCCTATTTTTATCATAAAATTACCTTTAGTTAGTTTGTTAGAATACAATATATATATAAGAACTTACCTTTGCCAACTCCACATGCTCAAGATAGAGCAAACTTTTTTGCCATGATCATCCCTTCTGAAAAGTTTGTAGTGCTAAGTAAAGATAAAACAAGTTATGTTTATCTACAAGACATAAATAATTGTAAAAATATCCCGACAAATACCTACCTTTGTGATGTTATAGATGTAGCTACAGTATCCACTAATGTACCCTGTGAAATAGAAATTATGACTAATTTCTGGTGATCTGGATATATGGCATAAGTTAAACAAAACAAAAACAAATGGATTTTTGTTCAAACCAAACCCACTAAGATATTAGTGGAGTGTAGTAATAATTTAACCGAATACACTCTATCCGGTACAGGCTGAAGTTAGAAACTAAGCTCTACCCTAGTATAAATGTTCCTGGAATATTTTCGGATTTTAATATAATTAATGATAGTTGTTTTAAATAACTTTAACAAATTTTCAGTTAACCTTACGTCTTCTATAAATGTAAAAACTTTGAATTTAGAAAATTTTAAATCTTATAACACCGATTCCGATCAGATTATCAAACGACTAGACACCCTAGAAAGTCCAAATTTGTATAATGTTAGTTTCTCTATAAGTCTTATATCTGTATCACTTTGTATTTCTATTATAACCTATATAATTTATAAGAGGGGAAAATCTTTCAGCGAGCATTTTAATTTTAACAAAGAAAATACAGAAAATCATCATCACTCTGATCAACCACAGCTACGCATAGAGTAGCCGTAAACTCACTCTTCCTCTTAACGGGAGGGGGGGGGGTTGTTATAGATCCCCTTTTAATAAGGATCCGCTGACACAAAGCACACAGTCAGCACTCTCTTAGTAGCTTCAGTACTTTCTTATTTCAATACGAGCAATACTAGTCAGACCGTCAAACACTCTCATCCAAAACACTCGCCTCCCAAATTCAATTCTTAATTTGTGTCTTTCTATAATTAAATCCAGTTGTAATTTCTTAATAGTTTTTTAAAAGACATTTCGTGAAGCCCCGTATAACAGATCGTTCTCCTTCTCTCTAACCTTCACGACGCGGAGCAACTGGTTTTATATAACGGGTATGAGTAGGGCTCTCGTACCTTCTACAGAGGGTTACGCCTTGCGATGCCGTCTCCTTTGGTTTAATACTCAAAGTTTTACAATGACAAAGTAAGTAGTACTAGTCGTGAGCACCAAATGACAACATTTGAGCGTGTACATTTTCCAGGCAATATACTGCAGGCCATATCCAATGAATGAGGAAGATCAAGTAACAGACAAGCCACATGAAAGAATATTTACAGTACCCACCCGGCACCTTTTTGTACTTGACCAAACAAGGAGCCTATAAATCGACTATTGTGGACAAGGCTGTGCTCACGACTCGTGCTGTTACGACGCTTTTTTTACTGAAAACGAGGCAGAGGCATTCCATCTTAGTCCTCAGGGGTGACAACGCATCTGACTTACGCATTTTGATTCTTAATCGAGGATAAATAAAAGATGTCTATGGGCCACAACGTCCACTTACCATCAGGTGGACTGTGTACTCGTTTGTCACCATTATTCTATAAAAAAACGATACCTATGATTTACATACCTAAACAGCACTTTTTTCACATCGGCCGTAGCCAAAGAGCACGAGTTAGGCTTCGAGCTACTTACTTCCCCACTCACTATATTCCCCAGATGTTGATTTGTTGAGTTGATGTTGATTCCCCATGTGATTATTTCCTATTTCCTAACCTAAAAAATAGTCCACCCTTAATACTTTGAATATCTAGTATGTAGTGTAGAGGTAAGGAGTACAGACTCTGTATAAAAGTGTCCGTAGGAAAGCGTTAAATAAGTGTGGCGCCACTGTAGCTACAGTCTAAATATTTTTTTTATTGCACAGACTCACCAAAATTCTTTTTACAATAATTATTTTATTGCTTTCAAAATTTTTGTTTTCAAAATCACTCTCAACGTATTTTACGGCGATTTATCTACACTGTAGCTACTAGAGCGCTGTAGAGTTTTTGACCTGTTATTTACTGCTTACAGATGGACACATTTTCAACTATTCTCCTATGGGAGATTGTCCTCCTTACCTCTATACTCCATGATACCTAGTTAAAAATGTATGTCAAATAAGGCGAAATTATACAAAATCCATACTATTTAAAAATACTTACTTTATTGTAAAATATATATCAAGTTTATAACACATGGACATAATATATATTCCATCATAATTTAACAAAACTGTTAAAAGATTAAGGCACTTTATAATCTATCTTATCACCATGATTACTATTACAAACATAAAAACCGCTAATAAAATTATTTTATAGTAGATATCTAAATTAAAAAAAATATAAATAACTATATAGGGACATTAATATTTAATACCAGTAAAGTAACTTACGGCTATAACAAAACATTATCAATTGTTTAGTAAACTACCTACAACCTTTAAAAATAATTAACTTATACTCAAATACATTGGGTGCGTTTGGCAGAAAAAAGCGCTAGCAAGCGCTTATAAGCGCTGAAATAGTTTTCGGCCAGGACACGATTGCTACTTCAGTAGCGCTGACACAATCCGCCATTTTGCTTATTTAATTTGTTTGTTTTGAAGTAGAGTTTATGAGTTGTTTTGTGCAATATTAGTTTTAAGTAATATAATGATATGAATAAACATATACATGTTATTAAAAATTCATGATCGGTAAGTTTTTAATATGAATACTTTACAAACATATATTTAAATTAGGTTAGGTTCCCCGGTTAAAACTAACATCGTGTCCTGGAGGAAAATAGCTACTTACGATTTGACAGCGCTTACCGCTTACGATCGCCATTTTGCTTACAAGCGCTTACTAGCGCTTTTTTCTGCCAAACGCACCCATTAACTATATGGACCTTTACTTAAAGAACTAAATATTTAACTGCAAAAATAAACTCGTTTGGAAAACATTAATATTAAATATAAAATGTTGCACATGCCTCAAAGCAATTGGAGTAGTCTTTTCAGTCAAATTTACCGTAACACATTGTTATATTTGCCTTAATATCTTTAATCTTGTAGTTTTTCTAAACTACAATGTAGTGTAGTGACGCAGTGACTAATAATCTGACTACCGGATAAATAAAAACGTACATTATAATCCATGTTTAATTTAAAATGACTGAACTGCGACAATGAGAAGCTTCAGGTTTCCTGTGACAAGGCGAGCGAGCCGAGCAAACCAGGCAAGCGAAGAGAGCTTAACGGGGCAGCACCAAATTTAAAGTTTATTTCTGAAGTATTTATTTTAACAAAATAATGTAATTTAACAATTTCCGTCGACGGTCGCAAATCTTCTTTAAGCCCGACTTGAGGGTAACTCAGATCTTTTTTCGGGCGAAACCAACATTCAGTCCACATTTCTAAAGGCAACAACTGACTATATATTCATAATGAGTTTACGCTTTGTGTTATGTACACAAATATAAAAATTTTGGAAAGAATTGATGTAATACAATTTATTTATATTTATTATTTGTTTTACTGATTAATATTTAATTCATAAGAAAAAATTAAATCTGGATATTAAAAGAATCGGATCAGATAAAAAATTAAAACAATAAAAAAATAAAAAGTAATAAATAAGTAGTGTATATTTAAAAATAATAGTATATAAATAATAGTTAAATTAAATGCATAGCAGTATTACATTTCAATATTAATATATATTAATAGGTTTTATTTCGACTGCGGGTAAGAGTTACTTACATGCACTCATTTTTTTTCTCCAAACAGAACTTCTCAAATAATGATCAATGACAATAGAAGGTTAACAGGTTTTCAATTACTTCTTTTTTAAATATAATACGATATGTTTATATTAATTATAAAGTACTGTTGGTTCTATGATCAATAAAAAACACTATTATAATCATAATAAAATTTTGATCGAAATTAAATATTTTAGTACAGTGATTAACACTATAATATTACTCATCCGTTTAACAGTGTTGCCATAAAATAATTTATTGTTATCTAAAGAAAAAAAAATTAAAAAGGAAAACATGTAACTATTATTTTTTACATAAATTAAGCGTAACAGAATCCACCACCACTCCTTATCATGCAGTGGGTGTCAGCATTTTTTGATAACAATTGTTATATAATAAAAAAAAAAGTTGCGTTTGCCAACCAACCTGCCAAACGTGGCAACTGACTGAAACGACTGGTAAATATCCATCCTTATTTTTAGCAGTGGATTTTTGACAGACTTACAAATGAATAGATTGATTGATTCGCATACGATGCACTGTGAATAGAAGAATATTCTGGACATAATATTTAAAATCTGCCCGTGATATTGGTTTTAAACAGCACCATTGTTGTCACTAGCAACTTGCGTTAGAATATGTTTTATGATTTGATCAATGGTATGCGTGTCAAGCATGCGGGTGATGTTTTTATCTTCAATGACGTAGACGAATAAATGCTTGGCGTTTTCTCGCAGGCGCTGCACTCTGGTCCACTTGTCGCGATCCGCGGCGCGGGCTCCGCAATGTTCTATTACTTTTTCCAACATCTGAAACAAAAACATATAAAAGTAAAAGTAACTTTACAGCCTACATATATATATATATATATATATATATATATATATATATATATATATATATATATATATATATATATATATATATATATATATATATATATATATATATATATATATATACGTCCCACTACTGGGCACAGACCTCCGCTCATTTCAGAGAGGGTTTTAGGGCAAGGAATAATCCGCCGCGCCACGTGGTAAATCAGCACTTAAAAATGCAATTAACAATTTCATTGGTGCCGGCGGGGATCGAACCCGGTTTGCTCGCGTACTGTGAAATTTACAGCGAGCGCTATCCATCTGAGCTACCACGGCTATGAAAAAACATATAATATAATGTTTACTACGAGACTTTTACTGGCAGTAGCTGATGTTACTAGAAGTAAAATAGGCTACTTTTATTTATACAAATATATAAAATTAAAGTGTCATTTGCAATGTCAAAATAACAGCTTTTTACTATATATATGTAAGTATATACAGTACTTATAACAAAAAAACATTATTTTTAATTTTTTGTCTGTCTGTCTGCCTGTTTCGGATAAT
The DNA here is from genome assembly GCA_036936625.1 of Parnassius smintheus behrii. Lineage (NCBI taxonomy): Eukaryota > Metazoa > Arthropoda > Insecta > Lepidoptera > Papilionidae > Parnassius > Parnassius smintheus. Next base: position 32,126,689 of record JAUPFT010000012.1, read on the forward strand.
CTCCGAAATGTCTGGTGCGATTTTGACGGCTTCTCCACCGGCAAAGAGCTGATTTTAGAGGGAGTATCTCAGACTACTTATATTTTAGAAAAATCCTTAGCGTTTCGCGCTAAAAAATTAAAACCCATGATATCCAATCGTAATAAATTCAACGCGGATGAAGTCGCGGGGAACAGCTAGTAAACTAATCTACAGTTAACATGAAGTGGTAATTCTGATCTCAATCACATGATACATAACAGTGTAACAAACGCAAATATCTTTTAGCTAAAACAAACCATAGAATACTAAAATAATACAATATATACTTATAATAATACTATAAAAATACAATAGAATGGCTGTCAACCTTATTTTGTACGACGATAGGCGTCGCCGGGAGCACACATACAAGCAATAACGTTGTATTATCACTATTACAAACCCGATTCGCTGTGTTGACAGACAGATTTTTATACATATTTATTTGTAAATAGCGTGCAATTTGGCATTTTCTAAATAATTTGCATGGGAAATTTGGAAACGATTGTAACGTCAAAACACATCTCGTGTTTACATTTATACGTGTGAATTGACATGTTAGTGACATTTTAGTGGCTACATGGGCTCCGCCCACTCCCCCGTTCTATTATGTATGTATTACAGTATTCAATGAAACAAATGAACTGCGACGAAGAAAAGCACCAAGGGGAGAGACATCTGCTACTGTGACTATCGATAGGGTAGTTGAAACTCATGATAATGATTATTGCAATAGTTTTTTTAAAGCTGTTAGAATGAAAATGTTATGGTAATGGTATGAGCATACTAGTCAATGACGTCGTAGTTTCAGATAATTTAAAGGTAATGCGTGTGTCTTATTATATCTATTGTATTGCAGACTGCTTATATGTTTACACCTCGACGTGAATAGGAATTACCGAACAGCTTTTCCACACTTTTTTTATAAGATAGGGTTACATACAAGCATACAGTCCACCTGATGGTAAGTGGTTGCTGTGGCTCATAGATATCTACATATATCCCCGATTACGAATCAAAATGTAGATGCGTTGTCACCCGTGAGGACTAAGATGGAATGCCTCGTTTCCAGTAAAAAGGGTCTCCGGTTCTCTACACTCACCACATGAAACAAAGCAGCAATAAGTTACTATTTTATGCTGGTATTCTGTGAGAGCGTGGTCCTGCCCCGGTCAAACCGACCTATTCGTGCTACAACTATACTACTAATATAACTGCAGCATGACTCTACCACGTTTCACTTAAAAGGGTTCAAGCATGTAAGCATATAACACAGATGCAAGAAAATGCATTGCGCTGGATTAAACATTTGCTTTAATTAAATGTTAAGTGTAACTATAATCTTAATTTTAAATTAAGTTTTGAATTTTTTCCCCATGCTCCGACTGTACCTTCATAATAAGGGCTAATAGTCTTGCGCTTACCAGATGTCGTTATTTGGGACTGAGGTAAAGTAATTTGTTAAAAAAATGTCGTTTTAATTGATAAGTTGCGTTTTAATTACAAGTTTATCGGTTTCTTGAGTTTTACGTAAATTCACAAATGAATGCCTCAGCGGTTTGCTCACTTTAAATTTTTCTAAGTTTTCTAGTTTTAGGTATATTCGTAGTTTAGTTTATTTCTAATCAAATAAGAAAACAGTTTAACTAAATTAATTAAAGAAAGAAACATTAACCCTACATTTTTCAAATAAATTAACTTCCCCAATATGAAATCTGTCAAATTCTTAAATATTTCACCTTATTACAAACTGGCACCACTCTGTTGGCTGAAAAGTCCTCATTGGCTGATGTAATGTTATATTAATAAGTAATCTGTTTGTGTATGGACTTACACTAATATAATGAAATCAATTACCGTATATATGTGGCGTTCTTTTTATAAATGTAATCTACAAATTTTTGCACAACGCCCTCTGGTGGTAGCGTAAGAGAAACAACCATTCCGTTTCGTTTTATAGGTGGCGTAAGAGGCGACTATATATGTCAACCGTCTTATTGTTTACGACAGATAGAGGCATAACCACTTCGTTTACGGCAGGTACAATACCCACACTGACGAAGGGAAGCAACAAGGTGGGAAATGCCTGCTACTGTTATCCTCAAACCACCTGCTAAGCGCAACGATTAAGGCAAAATTCTGCTTACGAGAGAGACCACGGCTTACCTGATGGTAAGTGATTATCGCCGCCCATGAGCAACTACAACACCAGGGGAACTGCAGGTGCATTGCCGGCCTTTTAAAAAGGCTCTCTTCTTGAAAGTTGGATACACCACCAGTTGGAGTTGATGACTACCACCAGAGATTTTTCCGGACTGATAAGTCCGGAAAAATCTCTGGTGGTAGTCAGTTCCACAAGGAAGTTGTGCGAGGAACATAAGGAAGTTGTTCTTTTAAATCACACAGTGGTGGACCGCCAGTCATCTAAATGGTATGGATGGTATCGCGAGTTTTTATCCGAATTAGTAGGGAATTAGTCCGAACAATTCCTCAGAGCACTCTCTGTGGTAACTGCAATAAAATACGCAGAGATGAAACATCTCTTCGCAGTGCCAGTGAGAGAGTGCCGATCGAAAAGAGATCGGTCGCCGACGATTCGAACGGCTTTACGCTGGATGCGATCAAATGGAAGGAGCTTGGCACTGGGGAGTCTCAGCCCAGAGATGGGAACAGTATTCCACGTGCGCTTTCTAAAGTTCCAGGCGGTGTGCCGGCATGAAATACTGTCCCGCTCTGCTGAGCACGCCAAGGTTTGTAGAGGCCAATTTGGCCTTCTTCTCTTCTAAGAGGATTCCGATACTGGCTGAGGCAACAATGGGAGTGCCTTGAAACTGAGGAGAAACGACGAAAGGGTTCTTTTTAGCGGTAAACGCGCAAAATTGTGTCTTCTGGAAATAGAACTGTCTGTTGACTATTAAGTCTACAATTAAATACATAACACATATGAGTATTTACAACATAATTAAAGTAAACTGAGCCGTGATAGCTCAGGGCCTAGTTGTAAATTTCACAGTGTGCAAGCACCTCGGTTAGAATTCCACCAGCACCAATGAAATTGATAATTACAATTTTAATTGCTGATTTGTCACGTGCTCCGCAGTGAAGGAAAACATCGTAAATAATCTGACCTACAAATCTGAGAAATAAAATATTTCGAACACATGTAAAGATTGCCAATATGCATTGAGGCAGCACGGTGGATATTTCCTCCCCCCAAACCCTCTCAGAAATGAGAGGAGGCAAGACAGTGTGACGTATATAGGCTGTAACTTTAGTTAAAGTAAAGCAACACACCGTGTCAACAGTTTCGTCAGGCCAGCCGAACACATCGAGGGTCTTCTTATCAATTAGCTGTTCAAGTAACTTTTTGAGGCTTTCTGCAAGTTCTTCCTCTGACATTAATGGATTATCTTCATTCTGAAATAAACAAACATAAAAATCATTTTTGTTGATAAAAACTTTGGTATTGGCCAAATATATCTGGTGTTATATTGTATAGGCAATGTTGTACTAATTTTCTGGTTTAGACTTACATATAGATAGCACTGGCCAGTTTAATATTTACCAAAAGGTATTGGAAAAGTTATTTGTACATCTTAAAAGGAAAAGGCACTTCATTGCTGTACGCTGTGGCTGCTTTTGTACGTGGTAGAGCCATGCTGCAGTTATATTAGTAGTGTAGTTGTAGCATGAATAGGTCGGCTCGACCGGGAAAGGACCACACTCTCACAGAATACCAGCATAAAATAGTAGCTTAATGCTACTGTGTTACGTATAATATCAGCGTTAGTGCGTTATAGGAGTTTTGCCGACAACTTAACCGCCGGTAGGTTGCTGCTATGTTATCGTTTAAATAATGATTTAAAGTTGATTAAGATATGTAAAGTGGTGTAATTTTGTATTACAAATATTTGCGCCAGTGGACTGTTAGTGGAAACAATGAATCAAGTGCTCCGAGGAGAGCTGAAAGCCAAGAAGCTTCTCAATACCTGTTTGTGTGATTTTCGTTTATGTATGTATGGACATTTTTGTATGGATTTGTCAACAATAAATGGTCGTTCAAAGCTCACTCTTTGTGCGGAGTGCGTCATGTGATTGAAATTCATGTGGTGCACTCCGCTGATTGAGTAATATTTGAAGACAGCTTTTTTTATAGGATAGGGTGGTAAGTGGTTGCTGTGGCCCATAGAAATCTACATCTATCCTCGACTACGAATCAAAATGCAGATGCGTTGCCACTTTTGAGGATTAAAATAAAATGCCTCGTTTCCAGTAAGAAGGGTCTCCGGTTCTCTACACTCAACATACAAAACACAGCAGCATTAAGCTGCTATTTTACGCTGGTATGCTCTGAGAGCGTGGTCCTTTCTCGGTCGAGACGACCCATTCGTGCTACAACCATTATATAGCTGCAAATTGGCTCTATCACATATAAAATTTAAAGCAATAAAAAAGAATGTCATCATTTAATTTTTAAATTTAATCATATTATTATTTATTATACATATATAAAACACAAGAAAATGTTTCTACCTATGTCCATTATAGACTACGAAATCATTCAACCAATGTGCCCAAAATTGGTTTAATTAGAAAAGCAATAATGCGAATATTGTTTTAGACCACTAAAATAATGCATTAGGCAACATATAAAATGACAACGAAAAAACAAAATTTTCAGTTTTGACAAAAAAAATGTATTTCTTATTTTAGCGTAGCGAATTACATAAAACTAAAATTACACAAACCTTTAAAACGACTGGTGTTTCATCGTTTATAGATTCCTCTTGCTCCATCATGCCACCGTACAGGACACCCGTCCCATATCCTTCTAAAATGCGATCCGATTCTGCATCTAACACATTCAGAATCGCGTTCAACTCCGACTTTGAGACCCTTTCTGTTCCTAGGTTCAAACCCTGTTAAAACAATGTGATTATTAACTATTGAGGCGCAGAAGTTTACTGGGCGGTAGGGCCTGTTTCTGCCAGCACACAACTGCACTTGCACTGCTGTGTTGAAGTCTGAAGGGTACACAGAGCCAGTATAATAGCATTCCTACCTAGGCAACGTATCATCGAGAACAAGATTGTTTTTTTTTTATATGAGAGGTAGCTAACTAGCATGCGGCTCATCTGATGGTAAGTGACTACAACCGCCCATGAAGAGCTGCAACACCAATGGAATTGCAGATGCGTTGCACGCCTTTTAAAAAGAGTAGGCTCTTTTCTTGAAGGTCCCTAAATCGTATCGGTCCGGAAACATAGCTGGTGGTAGTTGATTCCACAAAGAAGTTGTGCGAAGAATAAAACTGAACTGTTTCCATCAAGGTTACTAGTGAAGCCTGTTAGCACGCCTCTACACTAAGTAAAACGCTGTTTGGTGATATTTTGCAGCACCAGCTTACATATCCCATGTACGACTAGACTTGCGCGTTTTTTATACAGTCAGAAGCTATTATATTTTATATATAAGAGTGTCTTAGGCCCTGCGGCTCTATCGGTCATAACGTCGTAGGTAGTAAACAAAAATTACATAAATAAAAAATAAATTAGAGAGATACTTCCATTCATTCTGTTGATGTCTGGTACCTGACACTAACGCCATATTGTGTCGGGGAATAGAGCATCGTCGCTGAAAAGTTCCAACGCCAACTAGTACCGAATAGAAGAACTAAGCATTCTGGAAAACTCCACACTCGAACTTTCTCCACCTAGTCGGTCGGGACCGGTATTTGCTGGAATATTCTAGGTGTTTCAATGGAAAAGGCCTATCTAAAGCCGTTGAAAGCCGCGGTCCGATTAGTATTGAATTGGCGATCCGAGCGAAACTTTCGGAGTGAAATAAAGTGTTAAGTGTTAATAATTATTAGTGTGATTTAAGTTTTAATTGGTGTTCAGTAATTAAAGTGTCAATTTTGGTAATTCAATCGGCAGTTTCTATTGTCACGCACCCTAAGCTCGTAACAATTCACTGTATGCATTTTAAACGACAAATTATTGCTGCATGCTATTCAAGTATGTCTTTTTGCATTGTGTGTCTTCAAGAAAACGGAAAGCCGTTAAGCATCTGGTTATCCACTAAGGTGGGGGACGGAATTATGTCATGTAATGCCTGCACACAATATCCAGTGTAGAATACTAAAGCCATTTATTCTCGATTCAGACTGAGAAGACCGATTCTTTAAAATGATTTTAAACAAATATGAATATAAAATATTACAAGTAATAAAATTAAAAAAATTATACAACCGACTTCAATATAAATAAAATTACAACATCATCAATGTGCTCGAAATCAATTAAATACGCATTATTAAGGGGTAACTCAAAAACTACTGGTCTTCTACTGGTATTCTTGATGAAATTTATATGGGAACACATGAAAAACATTAGCTATTAAATAAAAAAAGAATCATCAAAAACGGTTCACCTAGAAATCAGTTCTGAGGTAACACACATAAGTTCAGTTGAATCGAGTACTTCCATCTTTTCGAAGTCGGCTAATTACGGACGTGTTTTAATAAAAAGGACTCCATACGAGCACTTGGCGTACGTGCGTGAGGTGGTCGCGGAACACGGCGGTGTGGTGCAGGCGCACGTGGCGACACATGGACTTGTTACAATACAAAGGATTACATACGAGCACTTGGCGCACGTGCGTGAGGTGGTCACGGAACACGGTGGTGTGGTGCAGGCGCACGTGGCGACACATGGACGTGTTACAATACAAAGGATTACATACGAGCACTTGGCGCACGTGCGTGAGGTGGTCACGGAACACGGTGGTGTGGTGCAGGCGCACGTGGCGACACATGGACGTGTTACAATACAAAGGACTACATACGAGCACTTGGCGCACGTGCGTGAGGTGGTCGCGGAACACGGTGGTGTGGTGCAGGCGCACGTGGCGACACATGGACGTGTTACAATACAAAGGACTACATACGAGCACTTGGCGCACGTGCGTGAGGTGGTCGCGGAACACGGCGGGGTGGTGCAGGCGCACGTGGCGACACATGGACGTGTTACAATACAAAGGACTACATACGAGCACTTGGCGCACGTGCGTGAGGTTGTCGCGGAACACGGCGGGGTGGTGCAGGCGCACTAGGCGACACATGGACGTGTTACAATATAAAGGACTACATACGAGCACTTGGCGCACGTGCGTGAGGTGGTCGCGGAACACGGCGGTGTGGTGCAGGCGCACGTGGCGACACATGGACGTTTTACAATACAAAGGACTACATACGAGCACTTGGCGCACGTGCGTGAGGTGGTCGCGGAACACGTCGGGGTGGTGCAGGCGCACGTGGCGACACATGGACGTGTTACAATACAAAGGACTACATACGAGCACTTGGCGTACGTGCGTGAGGTGGTCGCGGAACACGGCGGTGTGGTGCAGGCGCACGTGGCGACACATGGACGTGTTACAATACAAAGGACTACATACGACCACTTGGCGCACGTGCGTGAGGTGGTCGCGGAACACGGCGGGGTGATGCAGGCGCACTAGGCGACACATGGACGTGTTACAATATAAAGGACTACATACGAGTACTTGGCGCACGTGCGTGAGGTGGTCGCGGAACACGGCGGTGTGGTGCAGGCGCACGTGGCGACACATGGACGTGTTACAATACAAAGGACTACATACGAGCACTTGGCGCACGTGCGTGAGGTGGTCGCGGAACACGGCGGTGTGGTGCAGGCGCACGTGGCGACACATGGACGTGTTACAATACAAAGGACTACATACGAGCACTTGGCGCGCGTGCGTGAGGCGGTCGCGGAACACGGCGGTGTGGTGCAGGCGCACGTGGCGACACATGGACGTGTTACAATACAAAGGACTACATACGAGCACTTGGCGCACGTGCGTGAGGTGGTCGCGGAACACGGCGGGGTGGTGCAGGCGCACGTGGCGACACATGGACGTGTTACAATACAAAGGACTACATACGAGCACTTGGCGCACGTGCGTGAGGTGGTCGCGGAACACGGCGGTGTCGTGCAGGCGCACGTGGCGACACATGGACGTGTTACAATACAAAGGACTACATACGAGCACTTGGCGCACGTGCGTGAGGTGGTCGCGGAACACGGCGGGGTGGTGCAGGCGCACGTGGTGACACATGGACGTGTTACAATACAAAGGACTACATACGAGCACTTGGCGCACGTGCGTGAGGTGGTCGCGGAACACGGCGGTGTGGTGCAGGTGCACGTGGCGACACATGGACGTGTTACAATACAAAGGACTACATACGAGCACTTGGCGCACGTGCGTGAGGTGGTCGCGGAACACGGCGGGGTGGTGCAGGCGCACGTGGTGACACATGGACGTGTTACAATACAAAGGACTACATACGAGCACTTGGCGCACGTGCGTGAGGTGGTCGCGGAACACGGCGGGGTGGTGCAGGCACACGTGGCGACACATGGACTTGTTACAATACAAAGGACTACATACGAGCACTTGGCGCACGTGCGTGAGGTGGTCGCGGAACACGGCGGTGTGGTGCAGGCGCACGTGGCGACACATGGACGTGTTACAATACAAAGGACTACATACGAGCACTTGGCGCACGTGCGTGAGGTGGTCGCGGAACACGGCGGGGTGGTGCAGGCGCACGTGGTGACACATAGACGTGTTACAATACAAAGGACTACATACGAGCACTTGGCGCACGTGCGTGAGGTGGTCGCGGAACACGGCGGGGTGGTGCAGGCGCACGTGGTGACACATGGACGTGTTACAATACAAAGGACTACATACGAGCACTTGGCGCACGTGCGTGAGGTGGTCGCGGAACACGGCGGTGTGGTGCAGGCGCACGTGGCGACACATGGACGTGTTACAATACAAAGGACTACATACGAGCACTTGGCGCACGTGCGTGAGGTGGTCGCGGAACACGGCGGGGTGGTGCAGGCGCACGTGGTGACACATGGACGTGTTACAATACAAAGGACTACATACGAGCACTTGGCGCACGTTCGTGAGGTGGTCGCGGAACACGGCGGTGTGGTGCAGGCGCACGTGGCGACACATGGACGTGTTACAATACAAAGGACTACATACGAGCACTTGGCGCACGTGCGTGAGGTGGTCGCGGAACACGGCGGTGTGGTGCAGGCGCACGTGGCGACACATGGACGTGTTACAATACAAAGGACTACATACGAGCACTTGGCGCACGTGCGTGAGGTGGTCGCGGAACACGGCGGTGTGGTGCAGGCGCACGTGGTGACACATGGACGTGTTACAATACAAAGGACTACATACGAGCACTTGGCGCACGTGCGTGAGGTGGTCGCGGAACACGGCGGTGTGGTGCAGGCGCACGTGGCGCAGCAGTTGCTCGCCGCGCACGTAGGCGCGCGCCGCCACGCAGTACATACAGCGCCGCGGCCGCTCCAGCGTGTGCGTCAGTACGTGCTTGCGCATGTACGCCTCGCTGTGGAACCGCTTCAGGCACACCTCGCACTCGTACGCTGCGCACCGCACCAACAAAACAATCATACATAATACAACTGTAAATAAGCAAACCTTCTCAACAATACCAACTATTCTTTATAGAATGGGGGTAACAAATGAACACACAGTCCACCTGATGGTAATTGGATGCTGCCCCATAGATTTTTTTCGATTAAGAATTAAAATGCAAATGCGTTGTCACCTCTGAAGATTATGATAAAATGTTTTGTTTCCATAAAGGTTCGTTTTAATATTTAAACGAGGATGTAGGTGCCTATTAGCATAGCATCCCAATTACCACCCAATAACCCCAATTACCATCAAATTGACTGTGTATTCGCTTGTCACCCTTATTCTACAAAATAAAAAGAACAAGTTAAAACATTACTACAGCGTCACCCATCGAATCCTAGCATAGCTATTAACTATCGTATAGACAAAACAAATGTGTGAATAAGACTTCTATCCGCCAAATTGTTCACAATCACTAAACAGATGTATTAAGGATTTTATAAATCTAAACGATTATATAAATCGAAAACATAAATATAATTTTGTAGTAATTTTAATTTTATTTCATAACTTTACTCACATCTTTCTTCCAAATGTGTTTTAACGTGAACTTTAAGACTATATGAATTGGCAAATTCTTTTTTTGAGTACGAACAGTTTTCAAACGGACAAAATAGTTTCTGGAGCCCCTTATGCTCTCTTACGTGAATTATTAATCTGCAATAAAGAATAAAATTTGATATAATTAAGAGATGGTGGACCAAACTACGGATAATTCTAAAAATAAAGAGTTAAAACTGTGTCAAAATTAAATAGCAATGGTTTGTGGTGTATAAAAAGTGTATGCACGAAACACAAATTTTTATTTTAAACGCAACTTATCACATAGCTTTTGAAAGGAAAACACACACACACACACGCTCACTCGAACGCATTAACATTAATTTAACGTTAATCCTCAACTTTACCATATATATTTATTTGAAAATAAATGCTACAGTATTTTCGGCATAACAGAGGATCATGCTAAGCCATTTGAGGTAGTATAGGCTCTTAATGGACGACTAGGCCGTTAATTAAATGCCATTGTTCAACTAGATGCCTAACGATGAAGTCAAATTACAATGACATTTACAACCTTAATATTTTGGGTGATGGAATATTAATCGTTGTAGTTTTATCGATTTTGTGAAACTCTCATTATTTGCCTTACAAACTGTCATCAATCCATCCATTACAGCCCATCGTCCACTGATAAACCTAGGCCTCTCAGATAGATTGCCTCATAGAATACTATAATACATACATAATAGAACGGAGGAGTGATCGGACCCCTAGTAGCCACTAAAATGTCGCTAACACGTCGATTCACACGTACACGAGATGTGTTTTGGCGTTACAATCGTTTCCAAATTTCGCATGCAAATTATTTAAAAAATGCCAAATTGCACCCTATTAACCAATATTAAATAAATGTGTATTATAATTTAAACGATTTTTTTAATGGTGACTTTGAACATTAATCAAAAGTCTAAATTTTGATTAATGTTCAATTCTATGGATTGCCTTATATTGTCATAGTTTGACACACTTAAGATTGGCAACCACAGTTTTCTATTACTTCGAGTCGTTATCATAAAGATAAAGTAAAAGTAAAGTAAAGTTACAGCCTATATATGTCCCACTGCTGGGCTCAGGCCTCCCCTCATTTCTGAGAGGGTTTAGGGCAAGGAAGTGTCCGCCGCGCTGCCCAAATGCGTGTTGACGAACTTCACATGTCTTCGAAATATTTTTTTTCTTATTCCTCAGACATGCAGGTTTCCTCACGATGTTTTCCTTCACCGCCGAGCACGTGGTAAATCAGCACTTAAATTTGCAATTAACAATTTCATTGGTGCCGGCGGGGATCGAACCCGGGTTACTCGCGTTCTGTTATATTTACAGCGAGCGTTAACCACTGAGCTACCACGGCTCTGTGGTTAACGCTCGTAATCATAAAGATGCTTCTGCTCATCTCGTTACATTTCCCTCTGTCACCTCTTACGACACCGGGTAGTAAATACTATCAAACCGCCTCGTCACGGCAATACTTACAAACTGTGATACTTTGTCTTTAAGCAGGTCACTAAAAATTGATTCTTCACTATTTTAACGCTAAGCAATTTAGCTCAGCTAATACTAAGGCATGACCTGAATTTCCTCTAAATAAATGGCTAGCCTACTAATTATGCGGCAAGTGAATTAGGTGGGATGATTGATAATATTAAATTGCGCAAACGTACAAAGTTTTAATGTATAAGACTTATGAGCAGCAGTTGCATCTTCTGCAATAGGCTGACGTCTATGATATAATTGTAAACATTACCCATTTTTGTTCGGGAAGCACTTGCCGCACTCTAAGCAAATGTGTCCAGTATGCCTTTCCATATGGCGATTTAGTTGCACCCGCTGGATAAAGGAACATCCGCAAATGAAGCACTTGTGCGGCTTCTCCTCCACATGAGTCAATATATGACGGCGTAATACCTCCAGAGTAAATGTCGCATAACCACACTGAAAACAACAAAGTCTCCGTATATTTTATTTACATTTATGCCTTTTACTTGTGGCCATGGAAGGAAAAGGGGAGATCTCCCGCCGGGCAAGGTGTTCTGCCCGGGGAGTGGCCAACGCTCCGTGTGATAGTTCAGAGATGTTCTATATATACTGTTTATGATTCGGAATTTTGATAGTGTGTTTCGCTTACGGCGCGACGACAGCGCCGCCACATACTGATTAACCCGAAAAAGAGTGATTGGATTTAACCGAACTCGGGTCATCAATAAGCCTCTTTTTTATAGAATAAGGGTGACAAAACGAGCACACAGCCCACCTGATGGTAATTGGATGTTGTGGCTTATCAACATCCATCCTAGATTAAGAATAGAACATTTTTCAGTGTACTTCACATCGTTATGCGTACTTTTTAACCGTGAGGTCAAACCTTTAGTCGAATAATTACAGTTACTGTTTAATACCTTAATGAATAATTAAAGTATTCATATATAATATTGTTACGAGCTTAGGGTTCGTGACAATAAAAACTGCCGATTGAATTACCAAAATTGACACTTTAATTACTGAACATCAATTAAAACTTAAATCACACTAATTATTAATCACACTTAACACTTTAGTTCACTTTATTTCGCTCCGAAGCTTCGCTCGTATCGCTTTATATAGGGCTCTTCCACCGAAACATCCCGAATATTCCAGCAAATACGGGCGTCGACCGACCAGGCGCAGTGAGTTCGAATGTGGGGCTTCTAGAAAGCTTAATTCTTCCATTTGTTACTAGATGGTAGATGGCGCTGTTGCGAGGATTCCAGAAAGATCATGACACTCATATTTCTGATACTTGATACCAGATGGCGCTAGTGCCATCAACTGTGGCGCACAACACTGCCCCCTCCTTAAGACATGCTCGTCCCGTGCGTTATCGGTCCCATAATAACGCGCCAGTCGATCCACATGGACGATCTTAGGAGTACCTCTTGCACCTTTTCGAAACGGCTCCGCAACGTCAAGGGTTGTCCTATCCCATGGTACAACATTGTACAATTTCGATGCTCCTCTACTACGAGTCTGAGGTCCCTTCACAACCGCACAACTTGTACATGTGCGACACCAATCCTCGAAATCGTCACGACAATCGACCCAGTAAAACTGTTCTCGGATCTTCAGTAGAGTTCGTTTAACTCCGAGATGAACTGAACAACCATTATGGTACAGCTGTAGAACATCCGGCACTTTAGCTTTAGGGACAACCATTTGCAAACGACAGCTGTCCGACCATTTTCGCATTTACGGCACAGGACTCCATCCTGAATCAGCAAGCTGTCCCATTGCGCCCAGTAGCTTTTAGTGGTCGAACTCATCGCTGAGATGTCGCTCCACTTGGGCTTGGTAGCACGAGCCTTCATCCATTCCATAATCGGCTTGATGTCCGGATCTTCCTGCTGTCTATGTTGTAAGCTGTCCTCACGTTGCTGAGGTGGTCTGTCCTGAGCATCCTCACGGATACCACTTCCTTACCGTCTTGCCTAGTACTGTTGCCTAGTACTCGCAATCATCAGGATAAGGACTTCTTGACGATGCACCTGTGTTGCCACGCCATTTCCCGGTGCAGTGTCCGGCAGCAAAGTCGTATTCCTGCTGCTGCTGGGCGGTGCCGTTAGCCGCATTACCCCCTCGAGATCGATCACCTTCCATTTCTACAGTTCGCTTAGGGCAGCTGGATCGAAGATGGCCCCTTTCCCCACAGCCATAGCACCTACTGCTGTATCCTTTATTGCGGTTGCAAACTGTAGCGGCTGCAACCTCCCTGACGCGATGGAAGAAAAGATCCTGCCGCACAGCTTCCACCTCCAGTGCATGTGCCAAGGCGTCCTTAAGCGTCTCGTGGTGCCCGAGCCTCACAGCAGCTCTGACTTCAAGGCCGCGGATGCCGTCGATGAATGTCTGCACCAGGTTCCCTTCAATGAGCGCAGGTACAGACTAGTATGCTTTTCGAACCATCTTCTCCACCTCAAGGGCCCATTGCTGCAGGTTTTCGTTGCTGCGTTGCACGCGATCTTTAAGCTGCGCGCGAAAGACGTGTTCCGGGTGAGCGTCGCCATATTTCACCTCCAATGCCTCAAGGAGCTGCTCGAAGGTCAGGTTCTTACCGAGAGCTTCCAATACAGTTAAGGCTTGGTCGCGCAGGCCTAGGGTGATTGCAGTCATGGCCTGACTTTTATTCCAGCCGTTCGCCTCCATGACGGCCTCGAACTGGATTTTGTAGGCCGACCAGGAAGAAATCCCGTCGAACGGGGCACTTTGAACCAACGTAGCGAAGGTGTTGTAGCTACTAAGGGAGCTGTAATTCCATCCCAAAATTTGAGGTCGTTCAGCGTTTTCTTCACGTCAGCCACGTTGTCAACCCGAATGTTCACTTGGTCGATTCGGGTGTTAACTTCCTCGATTCGGGTTTCAGCTTCCGACAGGCGTTTGTCATGTTCAGCAACCCTATCCTGCAACTCCCTTTTATCTCTTCCCGAAGGTAGTGTGAATGTCCTTCATGAGGAGCATCTGCTCTTCCGACCGACGAGTCTGTTCCGCCTACTGATTTTTCAAACGACGGGCCTGTTCCTCCTGTCCGCGCTGTAGCTGCTCTTCCAACCGACGGACCTGTTACTCCTGTCGGCGGGCCTGTTCCTCCTGTCGGCGAGCCTGTTCCTCCTGCTGCTCTTTCAACCAACGGGCCTGTTTCTTCTGTCCACCCCGCAACTGCTCTTCCAATCGGCGTGCCTGTTCCGTCTGCTGGCGGGCCTATTCCTGCAACATCATCATAAGAGCACCTAAGTCATGTGCTGCAGGTGTAGGAGCTGCTGACGGGCCAGCCTCCCTGGTTGGCAGTTGGCCCACCAACGTCTGCGGCGTTGCACCACCAAATCTTCTCTGGTCCGTCTCCTGCTGGCGTTGAATTCGAGTACGGATACCCTCCGTGTCGTCCTTAGGTAAAATCGGCACGATTTAAACTTCACTTCTGACACCAATTGTTACGAGCTTAGGGTTCGTGACAATAAAAACTGCCGATTGAATTACCAAAATTGACACTTTAATTAATGAACACCAATTAAAACTAATTAACAATCACACTTAACACTTTAGTTCACTTTATTTGGCTCCGAAGCTTCGCTCGTATCGCCAATTCAATACTGCTCCAATCGCGGATATCACCGGCTTTATATAGGGCTCTTCCACCGAAACATACAGAATATTCCAGGAAATACGGGCGCCGACCGACCAGGCGCAGAAAGTTCGAGTGTGGGGCTTCTAGAAAGCATAATTCTTCCATTTGTTACTAGATGGCGCTGTTGGGAGGATTCCAGAAAGATCTTGACACTCCTGTTTCTGATACCAGATGACGCCAGTGCCATCAACTGTGGCGCGCAACAATATGTAACTGTCGTGACGTGAAACGCCTTGTAGTGGCGGGGGGGAGGTGAGGGCTTATCAGCTGTGGCTTGGTCACCTGTGGTGAACTAGGAGGACCCCACATGGCTAGCCCGATGTGAAGGCTGGCCCGAGGTGGCCCCTCCGAGTGTAAACCTTTGAATGTGTTCTT
The DNA here is from genome assembly GCA_036936625.1 of Parnassius smintheus behrii. Taxonomy (NCBI): domain Eukaryota; kingdom Metazoa; phylum Arthropoda; class Insecta; order Lepidoptera; family Papilionidae; genus Parnassius; species Parnassius smintheus. The sequence continues at coordinate 32,142,356 of JAUPFT010000012.1, forward strand.
TGCATCAATTAAAGGATAGTTACACCCATATTTCTTCATTAATAATAATACAGTTTGAAAACTACATTATAATATTTATAATTAGCTACAGAAATAATATCTCTACTTACCCCTTATGTTATTCCAAGACAGCATTAACAAAAATTATAACAGTTACATCAATAAACATTTTGTAATTTATTTTAGTAAATAAATTTTACATTTGATTATTATTATTTTAGACATGTACATGATCAAATGGCGGATTTAATGCTAATAGCATTCTCTGACAAAGTAAAATTGATTGAAAACAAACTGCAAAATTATTAACATGCATGTGAACACCAAAAATTATATCTATGTAGCTGTTTGACATGCTGAGTGAGCAGCATGCAAGCAGAGAAAATTTAAGATTTTACTTAAGATTAAATTACTCTTTTCCTTTCTTTTATTTAAAAATTACATAAACTAAACGCTGGACGAGAAAAATTTTATGCACAGATTTATTTCTAGTTTCATGTCTCAAAATATTCTATCCGTTAATTCAAAGGTAATTAAAGCCAAAAGGGCGCTGAGGCATAGGCGCCCATATATTATGTGTACTATATTGTAAAATATTTACCACATCACATCGAAATTTCTTCTCCCCGTGTATTTCTAAATGCTTTGTTATTGCTGCTCTGGAGCCCGTTACTTTTCCACAATGATCACATTCAAATTGAAGTGGTTTTTCTAAAAAAAAAAAATGAATGTCACAAATATGTAAAAAGAACATATTTAATTTATGGGTGTAGTTACTCTAGTTTGGAAGCCATATATCCAACTGTAAGTAATAATTTTGGAAAAAGAACACACTTACCCAAAGAACAATAGCCATCGTTCTGCACAAGATAGTTCAATATTGTATATCCGGAAAATGTTGACTTGGTCAAAATTGATGTGGTGAACATTTAGTGATGTCTTCTTTTTTTATGGAGTAAGTTGTGACAAACGAGTTCACAGTCTGCCTGATGGTAAGTGGATGTTGCGGCTCATAGACATCTACATACAGGGTGGTCCAAAAGTCGTGGATCAAACGCAACTAGAGGTTAGATGGGGTCATCAGCTGCAAAAAGTTGTTCTACGGGAGGTCCTTAAAGTCAACCCCTGCAGAGTTATAATTTATTTTGTGTTTTTATGAGAAAATTGACTTTTTTTAACCAATTCTTATTAGAATGCCAAAAAATAAACATCCTCTATCTTTTTTATAATTTTCACTAGATTGGTACTGATGAGTCCTTGCGTTAGACATGCTATTTACGGTTGTTTATTGGGTGTGTTGAAGATAATGTTAAGTTTTACGATTATTATTTTTCTCAAATCATAACTTTTTATTTACTTCGGACCCCACTGTGAAAAAAAAATACTCTATCGAAAAGTGACCCTGTATTACAAGTTTTGGCGCATTTAATAGGGATTCTGAAAAGGTATTACACATGGCCATGAGTGGCTCTAATATCTTTCTAGGACGAAAAAACAAAGCAACGATTGTGAAATAATTGTTTTATTAAGCAAAACATTTTACAATAAATGCTCAAAATTCCTGCCTCTGACCATAATACATAATCTGCACCGTCTAATAAAATTCCTACGTAACCTACGGAATGCACTTCTGTTGTTAGTTACTTGTACTCTAGCAAACTCGAGCTTTTGTCGTAGTTCTTGTTCGCTATTGTTCTCTCCTTGGTAAACTATTTCTTTAAAATAGCCCCAAAGAAAAAAATCTAATGGATTTAAATCGGGCGACCGGGGTGGCCACGCAACATGTCCGCCTCGACCAATCCACCGGTTGGGGAAGCGCTCGTTCAAATGATCTCTGACTGCTCGAGCGTAGTGAGGCGGGGCGCCATCATGTTGCAGCCACATTTCTGCTATTCTTTCTTCTGGAACTTCAGCTTCGTTAAGAAAATGGTTTAAATTATTTTGCAAAAAATTTAAATACTGAGCACCATTCAGCCTTGCTGGCATTTCATGCAGCACCAACTGCTGGCCAATTATACCAGCCCACATGTTAATACCAAACAGATTCTGGAATCGATCATTTCTTATGATATGGGGGTTTACCCTGGAGTAAAAATGTAGATTGTGGATATTGAATACTCCCATTCTTCTAAAAATTGACTCATCCGTCCATAAAACCTTGTTAAAGAACTGCGGATCTTCTCTGTGATATCTTAGCATCTCTCTACAAAACCGCACTCTAGGTTCATAGTCACCGGGCAGCAAAGCTTGCACCCTTTGCACGTGGTAGGCGTGATATTTTTTTCTGTTAATGACACGTTGCACCGTCGATCTTGGAATCCCGATATTACTGGATATTTGGCGTTGACTTATACTAGGATCCAATCTTAATTCTCTCAGCACTTCATCTTCATTTTCAAATTGCATCACTGGTCTGCCTGCTCTCATAGCATGCTGACCGGGTAAGACTCCCTCCATGTACGAATTATGTACGTGCATAAAGACCCTGTAATCCGGAAAACGATCACGGTTAGGGTAGCGTTGACGATATTCCCTGGCAGCAGCCCGGGCATTACCGTCGCAAAAGCCATACAGGTAATGCATTTCTGCATACTCCCGTTGGGTGTATTCTCTCCTCGCAGCAGCCATCTGTCCACTTTTGTAGCCAATCCGTCCGATTCACACAGCACTGGTCACAGGTAGGCAATCTATCACAAGTCCGAAAAACAAAGCGTAGGTCAAAGGAAAGAAACTGGTCACAAGTCGTCGTAAAACCGAGAAAAAGAACACGTGCGTACCCACAGGCAGGAAGCGAGTTACTAAAGAACACTAAACATTCTAAAGAAACATGCTCACGCGCATCCCCCAGCCCCCGCCCCTGCCGGCCCAGCCTTTTGTTTCCTAGAAAAGATATCGCTACCTGAACTGACGGGCCAACCGGCCTTTTACTGACAAAGGATTAAATAGTTAGTGTAAAAGAGAGGCAGAGAGTCTTTGTCATTAATTGTATTAATTCTAGTTTATTTTTAAATAAGCCTAACCGAGTTTTATGGTTGGGTTAACTTTGACCTTGCCATGAATAATCGTCCTAAAAAGATATCAAAGCCACACATAACCATGTGTAATACCTTTTCAGAATCCCTATTAAATGCGCCAAAACTTGTAATACAGGGTCACTTTTCGGTAGAGTATTTTTTTTTCACAGTGGGGTCCGAAGTAAATAAAAAGTTATGATTTGAGAAAAATAATAATCGTAAAACTTAACATTATCTTCAACACACCCAATAAACAACCATAAATAGCATGTCTAACGCAAGGACTCATCAGTACCAATCTAGTGAAAATTATAAAAAAGATAGAGGATGTTTATTTTTTGGCATTCTAATAAGAATTAGTTAAAAAAAGTCAATTTTCTCATAAAAACACAAAATAAATTATAACTCTGCAGGGGTTGACTTTAAGGACCTCCCGTAGAACAACTTTTTGCAGCTGATGACCCCATCTAACCCCTAGTTGCGTTTGATCCACGACTTTTGGGCCACCCTGTATATTCTTGATTAAGAATAAAAATGCAGATATGCTATCACCCCTGCGGACTAACATGGAATACCTCATTTTCCAGTTAAGAGAGTCTCCGGTTCTCTACGCTCACCATATGAAACAACGTAGCTGCTATTTTACGTTGGTATTCTGTGGGGGGGTATTCCTAACCCAGTCGAGCCCACATACAAAAATTTATGATGATTATCATTAGCTTCACAAACTGCAAAACTGCTCACAAAAGCTACTTACGACTAATAATTACTAGAGATGGGCCGAATATTCGTTTTATATTCGGTATTCGGCATATTCGGCAGCTTTACCGAATATCCGTATTCGGCCGAATATTCGGCTAAATAATAAAATAAAAACCGAACATTCGTTAAAGTCATACTCAAAGTGTCCACCGTATTGAAATGTACTTAATGAGTAATATAAAGACATGGCTTTCATAATTTTACTTTTGAAATTATATTTTATTTACGGGTTAAATTTACTTGTATAGCGTTATGTTTTTGAGGCACTGTAAATTTATTTCTAATTATAGCAAATAGAAAGCTTGATAATTTTTTTTGAATCAAACAAAGAAACATTACATTACATTAGTACATTTCACTTTACTTTGGTCGTCTGTTTCTCTAAAATAAGTCGAAATTGTAGATCTCCTGCCACTCATTTTTATCATATTATTATCAATTTTCACTAAGAATAACACAACGAAATCCTTTTTTCTCACAAAAAGAGTCAAAATATAAACATATACCAGCAATTTTGTCAGTACTAGATGATGCAATAACATGTCAGGTGTGGCGGGAGAGCGAGGGGCAGGGTCCGGTGCTAATCCCGGGCGGTTTACAGTAACAAGTTTCGACATAAATTGGTCAGGTACCGAGGCGATTCCGCAGAATTTAACAGTGGTAGAGCCACGCGGCAGCTTTGCTGTAGCACGTATGGGCCGGCTCAAACCGGGGTGGTACCACGACCTCACAGAATACCGGCGTGAAGTGGAAGCTCTGCTTCCGCGTTTCGTCTGGTGAGTGCAGGTGGCTGGAGGCCCAAATCCCCCCCCCCCCCCATCAACATGGTAGCGGAATTAAATAATGATAGACTACCCCAGGAGGGTACCAGCACCCCTGGAGAATCCCTCGCTGAGCATCCACGACCATGTTTCTTCACTTCTGAGCGTGGGTGCTCAGGCTGCCCCGCGTATTCTGGGGGGGGGGGCGAAATTCCGCTCAAGACTACAACTGCTCGGGGCAAACGGAGCAACAAGACCAAGGCGACCCCTGCCACGCTGTCCGTGAATTTCTGCAATATCAGGGGACTTCTCTCTAACCTAAACGCCGTCCACTACCATCTCGAGACGGCGAGGCCAGCTCTGCTCTTTCTGACCGAGACGCAGGTGTCCTCTCCGGCTGATGTCTCGTATCTCTCCTACCCAAACTGGAACACTCCTTTGTGCCTCGGGCTGGAGTTTGCGTTTACGTCAGAGAGGACATATGTTCTCGACGCCTCGGCAGACTTGAAGGTTCGGACCTGTCCATCCTTTGGCTACGCGTAGACAGCGACGACCATCCGCGCGTCTACGGGTGCCTCTATGGGTCCCATAGCGGTAATGCCGAAACAGACCGACTCTTCGACCACGTCCAAATGGCTGCAGATTCGTTGCTACAGCAGATCCCCTCCGCAGAGATCGTGATCCTCGGCGACTTTAACGCCCATCACGCCGAATGGCTTGGTTCACGTTTAACCGATCATGCGGGGAGATCTGTTCATGATTTTGCCTTGGCATATGGTCTGACACAACTGGTTACTTCGCCTACGCGGATTCCAGATGTGGAGGATCATGCACCTTCCCTGTTGAACCTTCTGCTGACCTCTCACCCGGACGGATATCAGATTTCCGTCGACGCCCCTTTAGGCTCCTCGGACCATTGTCTGGTCCGGAGTGTTGTGCCACTCACGCTGAAATCGCGTTTGCATTCTGCAGGCTGCCGCCGTGTTTGGCACTATAGGTCAGCCGATTGGGATGGGATGCGGTCTTTCTTTGCATCCTACCCTTGGGGGCGGGTTTGCTTCTCGCCGGATGATCCCAACGTTGTTGCGGATTCTGTTACTGATGTGGTACTTCAGGGTATGGAACTTTTTATTCCTTCCTCTGTGGTGCCCATTGGAGGCAAATCTCAGCCATGGTTTGGTCGCTCCTGTAAAATAGCATCATGCTATAAGCAGGAGTGCTACCAAGCCTGGGTTGATGCATCAGCGTCCCGGAATGTAAACACCAGCGCTCTAAAAAAGAAGTATAATTCCGCCTCTAGGTCCTTCAAAAGAGTCATTGCCAAGGCAAAGTCAGAGCACATAGGCAGAATTGGCGAGAAACTAGTTCGCCTTCCTTCTGGAACCCGTGCATTCTGGTCTCTCGCTAAGGCTGTCCAGGGGAATTTCTGTCAGCCATCTCTTCCATCTCTGCACAGGGAGGACGACTCACTGGCCCATACTGCAAAGGAGAAAGCCGATCTTCTAGGCTCTTTCTTTGCGTCTAACTCGACTCTCGATGACGGGGGGAGTACGCCGCCGACCATCCCGCGGTGTGAGTGCTCCATGCCGGAAGTGCAGTTCACACAGCGCTCGGTTCGCAAAGCACTCCTCTCCCTGGACATCCACAAGTCGAGTGGGCCTGACGGAATCCCCCCAATTGTGCTGAGGACGTGTGCTCCAGAGTTGGCACCGGTTTTAACGCGTCTTTTCCGGTACTCCTACTCCCTAGGCGTAGTCCCAAAATCATGGAAGACGGCTTTCGTCCACCCGATCCCTAAAAAAGGCGACCGCTCAGACCCGTCCAACTACCGGCCAATCGCCATCACCTCCTTGTTCTCCAAAACAATGGAGTCCATTGTAAACTGCCAGCTCATGAGGTACCTTGAGGATCACCAGCTGATTAGTGACCGCCAATACGGTTTTCGCCGTGGTCGGTTAGCTGGTGATCTTCTGGTCTACCTCACTCACAGATGGGCGGAGGCAGTAGAGTTCAAGGGGGAGGCATTGGCCGTTAGTTTGGACATTGCGAAGGCCTTCGATCTGGTTTGGCACAAAGCGCTTCTTTCGAAGCTCCCTTCCTATGGGCTTCCCGAGAAATTGTGCGATTGGATCACCAGCTTTCTTGCAGATCGGAGCATCAAGGTCGTTGTAGACGGTGCAAGCTCCGATTGCAAGCCTATTAATGCTGGTGTTCCACAGGGCTGCGTGCTATCGCCAACGCTGTTTCTTCTGCATATCAATGATATGTTGCATACCCGTAACATTCATTGCTATGCAGATGACAGCACTGGTGATGCTCTTTACACCGGCCGAGCCAATATTTCTCGGGAAAACGTCTCCGAGTGCCGGGACAAACTTGTGTCTAAAGTCGAGTCTTTGCTGAACAGAGTCTCGGATTGGGGACGACTAAATCTAGTCCAGTTTAACCCCCAGAAGACACAAGTTTGCGCGTTAACCGCTAAAAAGAACCCCTTTGTCGTATCCCCTCAGTTTCAAGGCACTCCCCTTGTTGCCTCAGCCAGTATCGGAATCCTCGGCGTCGACATATCGAGTGACGTGCAGTTTCGTGGTCACTTGGAAGGGAAGGCCAAATTGGCCTCTAAAAAGCTTGGCGTGCTCAGCAGAGCGGGACAGTATTTCATGCCGGCACACCGCCTGCAACTTTACAAGGCGCAGGTTCGGCCGCACATGGAATACTGTTCCCATCTCTGGGCTGGAGCTCCCCAGTACCAGCTCCTTCCACTTGACCGCATCCAGCGCAGAGCGGCTCGAATCGTCGACGACCGAGTGCTTTCCGATCGGCTCGATTCACTGGCGCTGCGAAGAGATGTTGCATCTCTTTGCGTATTTTATCGCATCTATCACGGGGAGTGCTCTGAGGAATTGTTCGGATTAATCCCAGCCGCCAAATTTCGTGAACGCACTACACGGCAAACGTCCCGATACCATCCACACCATCTGGATGCTTGGCGGTCCACCACTGTACGTTTCACAAGGAGTTTTCTTCCACGTACAACCTCTCTGTGGAATAGTTTACCACCGGCGATTTTTCCGGACCGATACGACCTGGGGACCTTCAAGAAAAGAGCTTACTCCTTTCTAAAGGGCCGGCAACGCACCCGCAATACTCCTGGTGTTGCAGTTGATCATGGGCGGCGGCAGTCACTTAACATCAGGTGAGCCGCATGCTCGTTTGCCCCCTTTTCCATAAAAAAAAAAAGAATCGGTTCGGTAAAAGTTTTACCGAACATTCGGCCGAATATTCAGTACACTGTTCGGTGTGCGTTTCTTGATGTGATTAAATTGTCATATTTTTCATACAGCTTAGCAATTCACCTCACAGGCGTGCGCCCATACAGAAACGCACGCACGCAGGCACGCACACATGTACACATGTATAAGCCCCGCACTTTGATATTGCGACTGGCGACCATCTAGTATAGTCGAATTGTCAGTACCGTTCGCAAGGTCAGCCAGCGCTTTTACGCGTATAGAGTACCTCTAACCACATGTTTTCATAGCTTTTTATTTTCGTTATCCTGTTTTATTTTTGTTGTTAATTTTTGTTATTGTTATCATACTTATTCTGTTACAATGAGTAAGCAAGTAATTAAATTAAAATAGTAATTAAATTAATGATCGTGAAATGATTATTAAAGTGGACAGTTATTTTGTAAAGGAGAAAGAAAATATTTATAATTAAATACCTATAAATATATGTATATAATATAAATACCTATAACCCAAGGTTATTAACATTTTTCACCAGAGGTGGCAACACCTCACACGAAAAGATAGATAGATAGATAGATAAAAGTGTTTATTTGTTTCTCCAATTACACACGTAAATTCAGTGACTAAACTAGATATACAAATCAAAGTATTATGAAAAAAAAATACATAACTTAAGATCTAAATGTACATGTGTGTTGTAGTTTAGCAAATGGCTCATAGCTCAGCGATTAATATTACTCAGAGAGCAAACACTGATTTTCAGCTATTACCCTCGCGGTGGCGAGAAGAAAATGAGCACAATAGTACAATCAGAAAGAAAGAAAGAAAAAACTATTTTTTGCACGTTAATATTATTGTAGTGTAAATATTTGTGAATGATGTGTCCTTTCTGCTCCACGATTTATATCTTGGGCTTAATTTTTTAAAAATTAAGGAAAAGATGTGTAAGACTGCGTACCCAATTAAGGCTAGTACTTAAATGACTAAGCCAACCATGATGTGTTAGTAAAAGAAAAAATAAAATGCCATGGTTTATAGCTGGCAAACAAAGTGTTTGGGAATACCTTCTTTTTGTTTTTGAATTTATTTATATTTTAAATTTTATTGAAAATAAGATTAAAGTTTTTGTTTTCTGTACTTTTTGCGGTTGGTGATGTCACGCAGCTCTTATGTGACAAAAGCAAAATCAACGTGCGGGGCTTATACACACACATACATACATAAAATTTGTATTAATCATGAGATCATTTATCTGAAGTATTATGTTAAAGAATTTTTATTTTTGCCAATATCTATTTTCTTTGTATATTTATTGTGGGGAAAGACACAGGCACCTGAGATACAAGTTCACCTAACATTAAGAGTCAGTGACTTCACAGATATTTGTAAAGTTATTGGTGAAATAAGCTTACTATTATAATATATATAATATAAACACTCACGCCTGTCACCCAGAGGGGTAGGCAGAGACTACGGACTTCCATTTGGCACGATCCTGACATACCTCTTTCGCCTCCTTTACATCCATATATCTACGCATACATGCTCATCGGTTAAGGGTACTTCTAACGTGGCCCATTTTAAAAATATCGCCAATTTGGTCGATAAACTTTTTTCTAGGGCGTCCCTTCCCGACTCGGCCGTTCACATCTGCCATATAAATTTGCTTTGTCACTCTTTCCTCATTCATTCTTTCTACATGAGCAAACCACCGAAGCATTCCTTTCTTAATCCTGGTCACAACATCATCTTGCATACCACATTTATCTCTTATCACGCAATTTCTCACCCTGTCATTCAGATTCAAACCTAGCATATTCCTTAAAGACCGCATTTCTACAGCATTTATTCTACTTTCGTGCTTCTTCTGCCACACCCAGCTTTCACTACCATACATTAAAGTAGGGACTAACACAGCATTATGAATTACCATACGTGCCTTTTTTGACACATTCTGGTTTTTCATAATAGAGTGTAGTGCCCCTTACTTACTTACTTACTTATCGTCACGCACAATCCCTAACGGGGTAGCCAGAGAGAACAGATCGCCAAGTGTCACGATCCTTACATACCTCTTTCGCTTCTTTCAGGTTCATTAACTTCTTCATACATGCACGTCTAGGTATCCGAGTACTCTTGACCCTCCCCTCTTCGAGCAATTTGCTCACATGGTCTTCGAAAGTTAGTCTCGGTCTACCTCGACACCTTTTAATATTTACTTTCGCTCTATATATTTTCTTCACCATTCGGTCTTCACTCATTCGTTCAACGTGCCCAAACCATTGGAGTACGCCCCTATCAATTTTTGTGATAAGGTCATCTTTCAATCCTGCCATATTGCGAATCTCTTCGTTTCGCTTTCGGTCGGCTATGGTAACGCCACACATTTTACGAAGAGATCGCATCTCCACTGCATTCAACTTGCTTTTATGCTTCTTCTGGCATACCCAGGTTTCGCTGCCATATAACAAAGTCGGTACCAACACTGCGTTATGTATTGCAAGGCGTGCACTCTTCACCACGCCTTGCCTTTTTACTAATGCATTCAGGGCACCATTGACTTTGTTTCCGGCAGCGACACGCCTATCCACATCTAAATCACATCTTCCATCCCGGCTGAAAGCACTTCCCAAGTATACAATTTCATTTACCTGTTCTAGACATTCCTGATTTACCCATATTTCACATTTCGTTCTCTCTTCGTCCTTTTCAAATACCAGAACCTTAGTTTTATTAGCATTCAAACGGAGACCTTTAATTTCACATTCCTCTTTCATACACGTGACTAATGCCTGCAGTTCTGCTTCTGATGGTGCAATAAGCACTGCATCATCAGCATACAGCAGACAATTAACTTTTATGTCACCCAATTTCACACCCAAACAGCTATCTTTCAGCTTCTGTAAACAGCTGTCGAGATACAGTATGAACAGCCAGGAAGACATGACACAACCCTGTTTTACGCCCGCTTGGACGCCAAACATGGGTGACAGGTCATGCCCTACCCGCACACAGGCTTTACAGTCATAGTAAAGTGACTGCACAGCCCTTAACAATCGACCATCCACACCATATCCCGGCAACAGTTCCCACATTTTCTTCCTTATAACCTTATCAAATGCTTTCTCCAGATCCACAAAAGCACAGAAAATCCTCTGGTTAACACTCAGAAGCTTCTCCGTGATCATGCGGAGAGAAAACATTTGATCCGTGCATCCTCTTACAGGTCTAAATCCGCATTGTGCCTCCCATAAGAATCTTTCCGATTTCTCTTGCATCCTGCGTGTCAAAACCTTCGAATAAACTTTACTTGCTAAACTGGTCAAGCTGATCGCCCGATAGCACCCGCAGTCAAAATGTGAACCTTTACCTTTATATAAAGGCACAATGACCGCGGATCGCCAATCATCCGGGACATCTCCCGTCCGCCAGCACAAATTGCACAGCAGATGAAAGCTGTCCCAGACGCGAGGCCCACCGTACTTGACCATTTCAGCAGTAACTCTGTCTAGTCCCGCAGCCTTACCACATTTCAAACTTCGAATCGCACGTTCAATCTCTTTCATGCTGATGACCTCAGTGTCATCGAGGTCCGTGTCTGGCGTGCCAGTCACGGCGTCACCCCCGGATCCTTCACTAAGATCATGACACGCATACAATTCTCTATAAAATTCACTCCATCGCTGCATGACGTCCGATTTTTCTGAGAGGACGTCATTGGTTCTCGAAAGCACTTTGTTCATTCTTAAAGCTGTCGCACCACTCCGGGACCTTCCAACCTCTTTCCAGAAGAGTTTGGAGTTTTCCCTAAAGTTGTGCGACAACCTCTCGTCCGCTTCTATTCTACACCTTTCACGTACTTCCTCAATCAATGTTTTCGCATGAACTTTCTGCAGCTTATATCTTTCTTTCATCTTCTCTCTCATATGCTCATCGTTACTAGAGGCCAAGTAGTCTAACCATGCTTTTTTCTTCTTTTTTACAGCTTCTTTCACTTCATCATTCCACCATGCATCTCTTCTTTTACTACTACCTCTTTTTGTCGTACCACATACTTCTTCCGCTGCACTTACCATTCCATCCCTAAGGTTCTGCCATGTTCTCTCCACACATTCTTTCCTGCCATCGATGGTGTCAAGCTTTTCGGCTACCCTCATGTGATATTTGTCCCTAGTATCCGCTTCCTGAAGCTTCCAGCTTCGGATGCGACAGACCGACTGTGGTTCTGTTACCGCCGTCCGGTGGCGCCAACCCGCGAACAAACCCCTAAATCTAGTAATTACTAGATAATGATCCGTTCCCAGGTCAGCACCCCTGAACACTCGTGTATCCATCACCTGTTTTCGCAGTCGGTCATCCACCAGGAACAAATCAATCATACTTCTCTCATTCTTTCTTTCTCTAGTGTACATATGGATCTTCCTGTGATTAAACATAGTGTTTGTCACAAGAAGACCCTTTTCCTTGCATACAGCCAGTATAAGCTTGCCAGCATCATTAACCCTTTTATCGCCAAACTTTCCAAGCACCGACTCGTATCCTGGTCGAGCGATACCTACCCATCCATTCAAATCACCACATACAACAGTTCTTTCGTTTCCCTTAACCAAATCTAGAACTTCTCTTACATTCTCCCAAAACTCCTCCAGCTCAGCCCTGGACGACGAAGCTACCGGCGCATAAACAGCCAAAAGGAATAACTTCGTCAGTCCCATTTTGAAGCGAACCCAGAGAAGTCTTGAGTTCACAACCTTGTACTCAGTCATAAGATCGACCAACCGGGACGACAACAGCACTCCCACTCCCTGGCAGGCGTTCTCGCTTTCCGGGACTCCGGACCATATAGCTAACGTCCCGCCAGGGAGCTCTTCAATACCACTGCCTTTCCGTTTGGTCTCCGACATACACACGACATCTAATTCTCTTTCTTTCATTATTTCGATCAACTCATTCGTCTTATCTCTCATGCCTCCTCTAACATTCCACGTGCCAACTCTGCACTCCGTCCTCCACCTTCCGCCGTGTCGGGCTGTGCGTGACGGGTGGCGGTCCCCATCGCCGCTTTGCGCGCTGCATTCCACACCAACGGGGACGAGCTGGTGTGCGTCGCCTTGGGGGGACGCCCTAACCCTCGTTCGCATGGGTGCGCAGCTGTGTAGAATTGCAGCCCTGAAAAGGGCTGGCAGGGGTCGCGACGAGCACGCTTCTACAATGACCCCCATGTAGTGCCCCATTCACTCTATTCCCAGCATTTACACGTCGTTCTATATCCCTATCATATCTACCATCCCTGCTAAATACACATCCCAAATACACAAACTCATCCACTTGCTCAATTAACTCTCCTTCTATTCTTATTTCACATACCGTTTTGCTTTCTTCTCTTTCAAAAACCATCACTTTCGTCTTACTTGCGTTCACTTTCATTCCCCTTTCTTTTAATTTCCAGTTCATTAATGTAACCACCATTTGCAACTCAGCCGCCGATGACGCAAGTATGACTTGATCATCGGCATATAAAAGGCATTTGACGGTTAACTCGCCCATTCTTAACCCACATTCTTCATATTTCAAAGTTTGCAAACAACTGTCCATAAATAGGTTGAACAGCCAAGGGGAAGCTACACAGCCCTGTCTGACACCTTTTTGGATGCCAAACCAGTCCGAGTATTAGCTATTAAGCTTACTATTATTTATTGTTAATATGTTTATTTAATTACTGTACCAAATGTTCACTCGTTTAATGCTACTCCTTATTGCGGCCTTTCTATATTGTCAATGGTATACAATAAAATGTTTATAGGTATGCTATCAGTCGGAGACCACAGGATCTCTTTAGTTTCCCTTAGTATACTTACAAGACTCGGCATAATAGATGGGGTGATTATTTTCTTTATCCTACTTAAAAGCTATGAAGTATGCTATGAAGTATTACAATAATAGATGGAAATGATACCTGAATGATTTTTCTGCACATGAATGATTAATTTTGAGAAATTTTTAGTATGGTACGCGCAGTGTTTACATGTGAACTGATCTCTAGCAATATGCAATCGTAAATGTACCATTAAGTTGTCTTTCCTAGTAAAAGTGGCATTACAAATCTGGAAATAAAAAATTGGTTAATTTTCTTGTGAATTAGTAGTAATATTTAATAATTAATATACAGGGTTATTTTGCAATATATTTTAAATTGGCAGAGAAGGTTAAGAATAAGTAATATAAGCAAATGGTGAAGAAATATTCATTAAAAATCTCTAACATTCTGGCCTTTTTATCTTTTAAATTCGGAATGCCTGGTAATCTATTATTTTACTATGCACGCACACATTCGTAAGGGTCGCTCGGTCGGCAAAAACTTTGTAAATTGAATTGCACACAGAGGAGTATACGCATAGTTGTTGCCCATAAATCACATTCAATATTTGGTAATTTCATGTTAAAGTAGGAGCCTTATTTACTCTTATTTTCAAAAAATACAATAACGATATATTATTATCTTAATATATATAAATTATGTGTCACATTGTTGATCCGCGATGGACTCCTAAACTACTAAACCGATTTTAATCAAATTTACACACCATGTGCAGTTTTGCCCAATTTGAGAGATAGGATTGTTTTTTTGCCCATAAGTGACCCACAATTTTTTTTTTGCGAAAATAAGAATTTTTAATAGGGCATGACAAAGTGTCGTCGAAAAGGGCAGAATGTCTGCCTGGTAAGCTAGTTATTTATATATTTGAAGTTGATAATAAAATTTGGCTTCTCTTTAAAAAATAACCCTGTATTTAAGTGATAATTAATGTTATACATACTTCACACAAGTAAGCGGAAATTCTTCCACCACATCCCCTTTGACTCATGTGTCTCATGACATGAGAACGACGGGTGAATTCTTTGTTGCAATGGGGACATACATGTGATTCCCTCTCATGATAATTATCAATATGTTTCATTAAAGTTTCTTTGTCTGGACAGGTTACAGGGCAGAGATGACATGTAATACTACCAGGAGCTTTGGAATGTTCATTCTGTAAATGTCCTTTATAGCTTTCTCTAAATCTGAACTTCTTCTTACATTCTTTACAACTGAATGCAGGCTTGAAATATAAAAATAAAAATAAAATATAATATATTATTATAAGCAATTACAAAAACTCTTAAACAATTTATAAAGCAATAGAGCAATAAATGAAGTAAATAAAGTTCACATGAATGAAATTCGTCACTGTTTTGTGATGCAAATGAACCTTCATGAAATGAAAATTCACTATCATCATCATCATTCCACAGACCTTCTGCAAGTCTACCGTTGATCATAGGTCTTCCTTCAAAGAATGACACAAAGCACAGTCATGTCATGTCTTACAAGGTCATCACATTATCTAGTGACATCTGCACTACACTCCACTTCTTGCTATCAAGACACTTTCTTCCCGACCACTTGTATCTTTAAGCCAATCTCTAACGGCGATAACGCTCCCTTGTGGGCGTTGGAGACCTAGAGGGGGACGTTAAGTTGCCCTAAAGCGGGCAAAAATGGGGGGTGTTGGTATGGTTTAATTTTTTTATTTGTTGGTGTGGTAATGGTTGATTTGTAATTTCATTTAGATACTTTATATTTTAAAATTTACTAAAATTAAAACCCACCTTCTACTCAATATCAAATAATTAGTTTATATTTCTGCTGTATGATGATATATAAACTAGAAATACTTAGGATAGCCCGTACGCCGTACACTATCAAATTGTAAAAAGTTTTTGTTAAATAACTTCTCTTTAATAAATTGTTCGATATTGGTGTAATCTAGTAGCATTCGGCTGGTTTATCAGTACTTTACTTAACTTGCTCAGTACCGTTGAGCATCAAAAGAGATAAATAAGTTTGTGTGTGTTTGTCTAATTCCTGTCGGTGCATGCTGTATTTAAATCCTATATAAAAGCTAGTAATAATTTTTATATTGTCGTTAGTGGTTTTGCGTGCAATCTTTTAACAAGTATTTAAGTTCAAAACTTTATTTACATATTTGTAAAAACAAAACCATGTTGGAAGCAAAAAAACTCTTCTTTTTTGCTTCTGACATGGCTTCGACAATATATATACGGCAATATAGTGCAGAATAAATTAAATATGGATTCGTGGGAAATTCAACAAATCCATCTTTGCATTTGTTTTTAACGAAACAATGAAGCTTTCAAGACTTCAAGATTATTTGAATAAAATGCATCCAGATAAGGACAAAAATGTAGCCTATTTTCAAAACCTGGAAAAGAAGCATAATGCTCAACCAAGTGTATCAAAACTTTTTTCGGTGGCTGCTAAGCAAGAAGATGACGGACTTCGAGCTTCATACAATATCTCTTTGTTAATTGCTAAAACAAGTAAAGCACACACCTTGGAGAAATGTTAATTTTGTTGGCAGTAAAAGAAGTTATAACTACTGTGCTCCATAAACTGGAGGCAGACATAATTCGAAAAATTCCTTTGAGCAAGTTCTGTGCAAAGATGAATTGATGAAATGGCATAAAACATTAAAGAGTCATTGTGCACTCATGTGAAGATTAGTCAATTTTCAATTCAGTTGGATGAGTCCACTTTACCAACTATTGAAGCATTGTTGCCACTTAACGTGAGGTTTATTAAAGATGAAAAAATATGTCAAGAACTATTATTTGCTAGCAATTTAGAGACACACAAAAGCAAAAACCATATTTAAAACACTGGAAAATTTTTGTGATGAAAATGGAATTTCCTCGAAGAATTATATACCAGCTGCGACAAATGGTGCTCCAGCTATGACGGGATGTCAAAAGGGATTCATAGAGTTCTTAAAAAACAAAATTCCAGATGTGTTTGCTGTACATTGCATTATACATTTACAACATTTGTTTGTTAGATATTTAAGTGTTCAATTTTTGCAACATGTCATCAGAGCAATCAATAAAATCCGAAACAACTCTTTAAATGATAGATTATTTAATCAGCTTTGTGTTACTAATGACGAAGATTTCAACCAATTGATCTTTCAGACAGAAATGTGTTAGCTATCAAAAGGAACAATGTCCAATTGTAAAATCGAGTCAGACAATTCAGACTCAATTTTACTACTGTTCTTAAAAAAATGCAAAAATACTTTAGTAACTTCAACCTTCATTCTTTCAAAGTATATTTTAGAGCAATAAAAATTGATGTAAAGTTTGAGGGTAGTTTAGATAAGATATTTTACAACTCAATTTATCTTTCAATTATGAATTGTTGTTTATCAAGTAGCTAAGCAAGAAGCTGTAACAAATCTTTTATATTACCTTAACAATAATATCTAATTCCACTGCTTTTTTTGGCACCTTTTTCTTATGTTTTGCTAAAAGAGTTTTTTTGTTTTTTGAACCAGGAGGTCGTCCAACTTTTTTACGCTTAGGGGGCATTCTGAAACATAGAAAACCCAGGATATGAAACACTCCTTGAAAATAAGTTATTAACAAGTTAGCTCACATAACATTTGATATTACTTTCACTCAGGCGCTTATTTGATTACGAAAACAATTATGGCTGCATAACCTTCTCAGTTCCGTTTAATTCGTCTGCCATAGATTATTAATTTATGTAAATTATCTGCATCTATCTACAAATTTGTTATGTTAAAGCACCTCTAAATGATGTGCATATAAAATTCTAAATAGCTTGACGAAATAATAAACCATAGTTTCATATCTATATAATTTTAGACCATAGTAAATTGAACTGTCACACAAACGTCACTACAAACCTCAACTCCCAAAACACAAACTCGTTCCGCCACGTATCTATAAAAACCATAGTGTGGTCCCTCGTCACAGAATACATTATAAAGGCCCCCGCGCACATCTTAAGGAAAATATAGTTTCTAGTCATTTTGAATATATTCAATATCCTATTGCATAAAATTTAGTTTTATTGATTATAGGGTCCCAAGTAGGTGGTAATACCCAGCCTCCTTCTCTACTGAAATTAGGATGTTTTTTAATTTCAATAGCCTCACGTATCATCCTTGGAAGGAATCGGTGTTCTTTCGCGAAAGAACACCGATTCCTACAAAGCGAAAAACTAAACCCAAGCATACCACTGCCAGACATCAAGACATAGTTCATTTTGCATAGATCGGACCATAAACAATAATTAAAAAAGCTGAAGGTACTCCGGGTTTAACAATGACATCGGGACGTCAGTCACCTCAGTCCCCCGTGACCGTAGACAGAGAAACCTATAGACAAATTGACGCCTTCTTTCGCATTCGCACACGATAAAGATAGATTTATGCATACGTCTTGCATAGAAATGAGACAGAGCGGTGTGATTGTTTGTCCCTTTTCCGT
The DNA here is from genome assembly GCA_036936625.1 of Parnassius smintheus behrii. NCBI lineage: Eukaryota > Metazoa > Arthropoda > Insecta > Lepidoptera > Papilionidae > Parnassius > Parnassius smintheus. Next base: position 32,160,503 of record JAUPFT010000012.1, read on the forward strand.
GCCGGTTTTTTTTTTGTTTAGCAAACTACACTTTGCTAAACAAATTTGACAGTTCTTAATGATCTAAGGAGTTTAAAAGTTGGTTTAAGTGAGAAAAAAGTGTTTTGTGAGCTAACGATTGGTGAATCATGTTCAATTCAGTTCTAAGAACAACTAAAAATGTTATCTAAATGTGTTTAAAAGTCATAAAGATTATTGTATAACCTAAAACTACGTTATCGTCCTTTCTCACTCGAGGCCATGCTAATCATTAGTCTATTGGTTTCTCTGTCTACGCCACGCCATGGGTGCTGGAAAGCACCCGAAACGTCGGGAATTAAAAATAAAAATAATTAAAATTAAAATTAAACGCGATAAAATCCGTAAAAGTAGTTTTAATCAATGTGTAGTGTTCGCGTAAATATAAGAAATCATTACGTAATTTTATTTTGCAGTTTGTCAAACTGATTCCCTCTGGTTTCTATAATTGAATGCATGATTGTAAAACCCCACCTCAGACCAAATGCGAAAGTTTAAGAATATAAATTAAAACTGTATGGTGTAAAAAAAATGAATATATTATATAAAAAAATTATTATATATTAATTATATAAAAAAATGAATTTTAATAGAGAAGATGGCTGGGTGCTACCATCTGCTTGGGATCCTATAATAAATAAAATTAAATCCCAACCCAAGCATACAACTGCAAGACTTCAAGATACCATAAGTTCATACTACATAGATCGGAACAAAAGTTAAATTTTAATCTATGGTAACCGCGGTTAACTATGACATATGGACGTTGAACATCTCAGTCCCGCCCGTGACCATGAGTGCTGTAAAGCGTTCGAAACGTCGGGTATTAAAAAGTTAAATATACGCGATAAATTCCGTAAAAACTAGTATTATTTCAATGTGTAGTGTTTGCGTAAATATAAGAAATCATTATAAAAAAAATGAAGTCCATGTTTTTCTTTTTTTTATTATTTATGTTGAAAAATATTTAATATATGGTATGTTAAAATGTGGGTGCATAATATATTCATAGATTTTTTATTGGATTTTTTAAGGTTTGGGATGAGGTGGATTTTTACAGTCATCATGTACAAGATGTGTGTTTTACAAGCAAAGTCCAATTTGTACGAATGTTTAATAATATTTATTTTCATAAAAAACTAACAAAATTAATCTAATGCTTTATCTTCGACATTTTCAGCTGTTGATCATTGCAATATTTCATCCCAGAATTTAATTTTTTTCGTCTTTAGGCACAAACTTAACGCATTTTTTCAGATCTTGCATCTTCTTTGCCTCAATGCAGAGCTGTCCATGTGCAGGTTCATTCGATAGCGATACGGTAATCTGTGGCCTTATCTTCAACAAAAATGTATGCTTTGTCAGTTCATCAGTGAATTCCGGCGTTGCGTTTTTACCGGCACATCACCGCCCATCTTTTTGAATGTGAGGTGATGGAAATATGAGATACTGAAGCTTACTTACTCCATTCTCGGAATTTGTCGATACTTTGTTTCAAGCGACAGTGCAGTCTTTTTGAAATGTTGAACCCACCATTTTTTTACTGTAATAAAATCACTCTGCCTGCTCGAAGATACGATTAATTTCATAAGTTCCTGTACACTGTACAGCCTCTGTTTACGAAAAAGCTATCTCTATTACACAGCAGAAAAGAATGGCCACGCATCGGAAAGATCTGTTGAATTGTTTTGAAACGCCCACTCAACTAGGGCTATATTCATTCGTACTGCTGTATTATTTTTATTTTGCCCTGCGCAGTTGTCAGAAAAGAGCATTAGTTCTACAAATTTTTTGTCGACGTACTCTTTAATGTATGTCATAATAAACGAGCATACTTCGTTTGGTCCCTTCTTTGCTTGCCCTTCATGATATATGAACAGGACATTTTTACCCGTTTTCAAATTGTGGATGCGGAAGATAAAAACGCTGAGTTGCCGTAAATAAAATATTTCTTGCACTGGAATTATTGGCAGTGATATATTTTTTATGTAATCGTAGAAAATTCCCAAAAACGTTTCATCTTCTTGGGATCTTTGCCTTGCTTCTTGAAGTTTATTACAGAGCTTCCTTGTCCTCCTTTTGTGTACTAGCTTTTCGGCCAAAGCTACCTCTTTAGCTACGTATTTCAGGGGTTTCGAATTGATTTTCAAGTCTAGACTCTCGCAGAGGCAGCACATATCTACTGCTGATCGTCCAAAGCGAAGAGCGAAGTTATCCCTGAATATTTTATTATAATATTCCTACTTAATGCTAGTTCCTGTATATTTTTCCTTATAAAGTCGAAACATTTTTTTTATACTGATAAGTCAGCAGGAAGGTACTTTATTATGCCAGAAGAGTAGTGGCTCTCTTTTGCTGGAAAACAGGATATATGAGAGATCACTGCAGTAATTTCATCACCAGACGTCGCATTGACTTTTTTCGATTTCCCTCTCTTGTCTTCTGATATTTTACCCAAAGCCAACAAGTCACGGAGCCTCTTAACATGGTCCTTAGTAATACCAAACAAGCTAAGAAAAGCAGAATGGCATACATTTTTCTTCTCATTACCAATTTAAACGGCTTTTGTAAACATTTTCTGTCTCAATGGGATCTCCTTCAGCACTCGGTGGCGTTTTATGTCCTTACAGGATATTAACCCCTGGAAATAGATATCTTGTTCATTTTTGGTGCCAAGTTATATAATTCGGCAAGGTTTTCTAATTTTTAGCACACTTTTTAATTTTTAGCACACTATTGTCATAGCCCGTACAGTTTAATTTTTTTGCCGTCAAGTAAGCCTGCCCATGAATACGTGCTTGTTTGAACTTATTCCGAAAATAATCAGCAGAGTTATCACGTCGTTTTTTAGTGCGTGTTTCACCCGAGGAGGACTCACCTGGGTTTATATAAATTACATTTTCCTCCGTTTCAGCACTCATTTTCACCATTAAGCAGTAAAATTTAATTTAATTTATGTAATACAAGTAATTCGTGTCCGTTACAGTTACCTAAGTTGTTCAAACCTTAGAGTAATTACATACATACGTATGCATGGAGAGAACTTACAATTCTACATAAATTGAGTCAATATAGTTGTCTTGCTTTTTCTAATTTAATTTTCAAATAAGTTAAAAAGTAACAAATATATTCAAACATGTTGCGTATAATTCATGCGTGGAAAATGAAATGTCAAGTGGTCATATTTAATCTCCTTTTACACTACTAAATAAAAAAGATAATAAGATCGTATTTATTTTCTCGAAGATCGTACTGGCTGATTTATTTAACAAACATTTTAAATTAATTAAAACAACAACAACAACAACAATTACATATATATATATATATATATATATATATATATATATATATATATATATATATATATATATGTATATATATATATATATATACAACAATTAATTATAAACAACAATTTAAATTAAGTCGTATTATATATTGTTATGTTTGATGTCTGTTGTCTTTAATATTTTACTACAATATTATTATAAAATTATATCTTTTAATAGAATATATCAATAGAAACGGTTTGTTTTATACTAGGATGCAAATCCCATTTTTCCGTAAGGAACATGGTTCAGAATTCGTAAGCTTCCACCAGTGTGTACGTTTCTATTATCCTAGAATTAAATTACATTATAAATGTAAGTAAACTGTATTTCACATTATTTTGGAAATAACAATTCGGTTTTTGTGAAAATGAGAGTGCATTTGTTACATATAATCGCTAAAATACAATGAAATGTAAAATTTATTTTAAACAATAGTGATGCGGTTTTAAGGTATATCAGCAAGGTCGACAGCCACACATCGAAATTATTTTGACGTGACAACGTCTTATAAATTGGTTTGCCGGGTGACACTTCAAGAAACTGCGTTACGCTCCGCTCACGTTATGCGCTCACAATGAGAGCGAGTGAGAGGCACGCGTCCCTTCCACTCGGGCATGGTTAGCCCGCCTAAGAGCGAGAGAGACAGACATAAAAAGTGTTATTTCATCCTTCTTCCTACTATACGAATGAATATTCACATTAAAATTATTTTACCACTCAAAGTCGTTGTCACGTAAAACTTTCGCCCGTATACCGACTTTACAGGCAACCAATTTTTTAATATTTTCGTTATTTTAGTATGCCTAAAAATGATAAAAAATTGGATGAGAGTAATTCCACGGGCACAAAACCATTAGACAAAAAATAGCTGCATTTGCTCAAAACACTTCTCCAAACATTGTTTTGTTAACGAAGGGTGATAGTGAAGGGTGGAATTAAATGCAATTTCTGTTTTATATATCGGAAAAATACAGCTATCATATTTAATTTTATTTTTAATTACGTATCATTTAATGTCAAAACAGCATATTATAGTCAATGGCGTTCCAGCATGCGAATAGCATTATTAATAATAATATCATTACATCCGTTTTGAAACTCCAAACGTGTTTGATGTTTTAGGAACCAGAGGAGATTATGGATACTTCGTCCCTCACAGGAAGTAAAAAATTGATTGAATGTGAGAATATTGTAAGCACTTTTGAAAGTAACTGGCTGAGAACTATTAAATTATAATATTTTATATAAAACGAAAAAATAAGTTTGCAATTATTACTTCACAGTAATTTTATAAACTTCATACCGATATTAACAATCTAGAACCAGAACTAATGAACATTAGTGAAAATTTAGCTCCATCCACAAGTTCAAATTGAGTCTTAGATAATTTACATCATACATAAGTAGGAACAAAAATTAGCTAAAGCTCAGAAGCTTTCGAAAAATCATCTACTGAAAATCACATCTCTCCAGCAAAGATTGTGGAGGCTTAAAAAGAAAAACATAACCTTAAATGATAGATTGCAAGAAATCCTAAACAACAAAAGTTTAGGAAACGAGAAAATACTTATGTTGGACGCAGTAACATTATCATATCTTAAGTCTATTTTCTAAGAAGATATAATATTGTAAGTATTATAAAGTATATACGCGTGAATTCTATAATTCAAATGCCTTATAAACTTTGTCTGCATTATTTTAATTTGTAAGTTATGCGTAATATAATAGGAAGAACAAATACTACTAGCGTAATAAACACTTTTGATGTAGTTTATGTCCAAAAAACGTTCGCAAGTACGTAGAACAAAGCTTTGACTTAAGCTTTTTGTACGATTATTTTTACATGTTTTGTTACAGCCAGCCTCTTGTCAAGGGTACCAATTAGTATTTTATTTATTTGCTTCATCTATTTTACACACCTTGTGAGGGATATAAAATGCCGACTTATTACCTTATGGCACTCTCTACCAGTTAACCCTGGACGATTTGAGAAACCGTAGCAGGTATAAAGATTTTACTAAATTATATGAGTAATATAGATATAAGATACAATAAACAATTTAAAAGTTATTTCAATACCTACAGTTAAATTGGTTTTATTTTCTTTGCAAATAAATATTTTGTTTGAATTTTTACTTTGTATTATTTTACTCACACCTAACTAATGTAAAGCGTATAAAAAAGCGTTACCTAATTTGGAAAACAGAATTTTTCTGAGTGGGTTTTATGATATATTTTAACTTTATAGCACGAATTACAAAATTCACCCAAATTGAAACAAAATTTAGCAAAATTGATTCTAAATCAAATGTTTTTAAGTTCCATTGCTGAACACTTCGTCCATAGCAGGTCTTTCCTTAGTTGGTATCCTAACTTAATATTTAATTTAAAACGTTATATCATTAAAATAATATTACGTATAAATTTACGTTATATCGCAATATCATTAAAATGCTAAATTTTTACCATAGATAAAACGAGTATATCGATAAGGCTGTTCTTTTCTATAGTTATCACTAGAATTGTCTATGGTGAATAAGCTAACAAAACGTCTACAACCGTCTACAACCTTGTAAATAGGCCTGGGTCGTATCGCGTTGTGGACCCCCCCAACAAGTTATATCAAATATACTGAACTTGTGGTTGAAAATTATCATAAAAATAAATCGTTTGCCGTTAAAACTTTTTGAAGTGTTGAAAACGCTTTTGACTTAATTCATTAGTGGTTGATGTTAAACCATATGTACTCTGTTGTTACGATATTGGCTCAGGTTTTGTTTTATACTAATTTTAACAAAGCGCGTCAGTTTAATATTATTTATTTTGCATTTTATCAAAATATTTTAAAAGATATATTAAAAAGTGGGATAAATAAATACTAGGGATGTTAATTAAGATTTTGTGAAATTGTGTTTTTATTATTTAGTGTAGTTTACAAATATAAGATTTTAATTTTCCGACATGTCTAATCTAATACCCATAATATACTCGCGCACTGTCGCACACGGCAAATCCAGCCACCGACCGATGCGGAGCGATATAGGTATTGCGGCGGTATATCAGATTTTGTATAATATATAGTTATGGAATGAATCTAGCGACCGACCGATGCGAAGCGATATAGGTACGCGGCGGTATATGAGATTTTGTATAATATATAGTTATGGAACGATTCTGGCGACCGACCGATTCGAAGCGATATAGGCATCGCGGCGGTACGCAAATATCAGATTTTGTAATACATTGTTTTGGAACGAACCAGTAAGCGGTTTTTGGATATTGTACCAATATATAGATTTCGTATCAGTAGACGGTTTGCATCGCCCACCTCTAATTGTAAAGGAGAGATGGTGACATTCATATAACTATCTGTTTTATCCTGTAAGAAATATCATATGCATAAAGAGTTCGATTACATGAGATTTTGTTCTGTATTTAAGACTCCCTCTATGCTAATAATTACTCCGACAGTACGTTTGCACTGAGAGACATCTAACACGTAATGTTTTGGAACAAATCGCATAAAATAAATCACGCAACATGTTTTGTTGATGGTGGCGTTCGCACTCACAAAACTGTGTTAAACTATTTAACAGATATTCAAACTTATCTTTCAACATGACAATATTTTTTCAAACATTTTGTTTCTGTAGTTATTAAGATATAAGTTAAAATGTGCAATATACAATAAACTGACAAACATATTTCCATCCATGATCCTTGAGTGCCTTTTGCCTGCAATCACACATATCATAAACTATTCCCTTGACTCAGGTCAATATCCTACTCAGTGGAAAAAAGCATTTGTGCGACCACTTCCTAAAATACCTAATCCCTCATTACCTACCCATTTCCGACCAATTTCAATATTGCCATACCTATCTAAAGTTCTGGAAGCTTGTGTTCACAAGCAAATCTCTATGTTCATAACCAAACACAATCTGCTGATAAATATCAGTCAGGCTTTCGTGCAGGTCACAGTATTACCACTGCATTGATAAAAGTTACAGATGATATTAGAATGGGAATGGATGAGCAAAAGCTTATGGTGGTAGTGCTTGTTGACTTTTTAAATGATTTTAACACAGTCGACCACCATATCCTTATAGCCTTCCTAACTAATCTTAGATTCTCAATCCCAGCTTTGGAATGGTTTTCATCCTATCTTCGCGGCCGCCAGCAATCAGTACGATTAGGACAAGAGTTCTCAAGATGGGCTGACATTGAAACAGGCGTGCCGCAAGGCGGAATACTTTCTCCTTTAATGTTTTCTTTATTCATAAATTCTATCACTTCAGTTCTCAACTGTTCGTACCAACTGTATGCAGATGATCTTCAGCTCTATGTGCAATCTAGTGTTAATAACCTTAATGATAATATTCATAAACTCAACCACAACCTCGATGCCATTAGAGATTGGTCGTACAGACATGGTGTTTTGGTTAACCCAACCAAATGCAAAACAATGGTTATAGATAGTAGCAGAATGTTAGCTAAGATTAATAACGATAACCTTGCTCCCGTATTTTACAATGGCACGTTGTTGCCATTTTGTAAGTCTGTCAAAAATCTTGGCTTACATATAGACCATACCTTAAGCTGGGAAGTTCAAGTTGCCGAAACAAGCCGTACAGTAACTGCCACCTTACGTTCTCTTCGTCGTCTCAACAACTTTATACCTTTTAAAACTAAACTTCTGCTAATCCAGACTTTGATATTACCCATTATTGATTATGCGGATCTGTGTTACCCAGATCTATCTCAATATCTTCTCGATAGTTTGGAGCGCCTTCTCAACAATTGCATTAGATTCATTTTCGGCTTACGTAAGTATGACTATATTTCCCAGTACCGATCTCAGCTTAAATGGCTATCTATTCGTCAAAGGCGTAGCTCCCGAACTTTGCAAGTACTACATTCAATTTTAAATGACCCCAATTCTCCATCTGATCTTAGGGATAACTTTCAATATTTGTATTCTACTAACGATAGAGTTCCCCGTTCCCAAAATTGTCTTAAAATTCGTATTCCACCACATAGGAGTGGTTTCTATAATTCCTTTTTTACTGTGCGGTCTATACTGCTCTGGAATGCCTTGCCTGTTTATATCAAGAAAACTAATAACAAGAATTATTTTAAAAGACTAGTTCGAGAATTCTGTCGTAAGAATAATACCACCTGACTATCCGACTATTGTTTTTGTGTTTTTTTTCTCTTTCACTTTATAAGTAATATTTTGTATAATGCATTTTAATATGTATTGTGTTATTTTATTTTTATCTCATAATATTTTATTTACTTATAGTTTTGTATAGAAGTACCCGTTTATATATTTATTATTTATCCTATATTATATATTAAGTAAGTATGTATATTTTACTAACTATATATCTATTCTGTTCATTTGCATTTTATTTTGTTTTATATATTTATTATTTATTTATGAAGTGATTGATTACACCTGCCACAGTTTCTCAAATCATCCAGGGTTAACTGGCAGAGAATGCCATAAGGCATTAAGTCCGCCCTTTATATCCCTTAGTATATAAGGTGTATAATGAAGATTAAATAAATAAATAAATAAAATATTTCGTTACAACATGTTCTTTGACTATGGAAACGCTTTTTGATTCATTGACAGAAAACAGTGTTTAAGTGTAAAACATGATTTTTTGTAAAACTCGTATCAGTGCAAACTCATGGTGATGTTCAAACTAACGAAACTAACGTTAAAAACATATAATATGTTAGAGAACAGGAGAACGATCGCTGTAGAAAATAGTGTCCCGAAAAATTTGGACGCAATAAGTGAGGCGCTGCGATCGCTAAGTTTGCTCAATAAAAGTCATTTTCAGTCTATTTTTCCGATCACATGCTAAACTGCTTGCATATCCACGCACAATAAAATATTTGTCCATTATTTAATGTTTCTTTTTGTCAAAAATTAAAAAAATATGGAACATGAAAATTTTCTCACCAATGCCGCGAAGAAAATTTGTACGTTATTCAACTAACCTCATTTACTTTACTCATAAACAGCTAACTTCGCAGCCACTACTCACCGACGGCAGCACCGCTATAAATTCTACAAGTTTTCAAGGACAGGCGGGCAATGCTTTAGTACGTAGCGATCGTTCTCCTTCTCTCAAACCTCCATGATGGTAAGGAGTGTAGAAGTAAGGATTATCAACTTCCGTAGTAGAATAGTTGAAAAAGTGTCCAAGTAAATAACAGTTCAAAAACTCTCCACAACAGCGCTGGAGTATCTACTGGGATGAAATGAACTTAGCAGTTGTCGACGGTTTGAAGTGTGCTGCTAAACTGCTCACTAGCTCTAAAATCTAAAATAATTTTATTTAGTAAATATAACCTCAAAAAAGTCGTCTCTCCCACACAGCAAACTTCGCAGCCACTACTCACCAACGGCAGTGCCGCTATAAATTCTACAACTTTTCAAGGACAGGCGGGCAATGCTTTAGTACGTAGCGATCGTTCTCCTTCTCTCAAACCTCCATGGTAAGGAGTGTAGAAGTAAGGAGTATCAACTTCCGTAGTAGAATAGTTGAAAAAGTGTCCATCTATAAGCAGTAAATAACAGTTCAAAAACTCTCCACAACAGCGCTGGAGTAGCTACTGGGATGAAATGAACTTAGCAGTTGTCGACGGTTTGAAGTGTGCTGCTAAACTGCTCACTAGCTCTAAAATCTAAAGTAATTTTATTTAGTAAATATAACCTCAAAAAAGTCGACTCTCCCACTAATATTTTTCGGCACGTTCGTTAAAATTTAAGTATAATAGCACTATAGCCCGTAGCTATAGTGGCCCACCCTTATTTAGCGGTTTTCTATGGACACTTTTTAATACACAGTCTGTACTCCTTACTTCTACACTCCATACGCCATGGTTAAAAATGTCAATATTGACAGCTGACAGTTTTAGGTGTTACCACATGTTTGGTGGTAAAAAAACACGTCATCCAATATAAGGTCGTTTTACGCTCATTGAAATATTCGTGCAACTATAACTGTGGAATACTTACGTGACTATATCATAAGGTGTGTTTCTACACTGTGGTTCATAAAAAATAGCTTGATCTCTGCGACAGCTGTCAGTAAAAATCACGCGTATGAAGTTCTGAATTTCTTAGTAGTACAGACACGTCGACGGAGAACTGTCTACGTACAGACAGTACCTGTCAATGTCATACTTTATAGACATGCACTAATTAGGTCGGTTTATCTCGTAGACAGAGAAACCTATAGACAAATTGACGTCTTCTTTCGCATTCGCACACGAAAAAGATAGATTTATGCATACGTCCTGCATAGAAATGAGATAGATCGGTGTGATTGTTTGTCTCTTTCTCCGTGCTGGTTGTTTTGTTTAGCAAAATCTACAGTTTGCTAAACAACTTTAACAGCGTAGCGATTTAAGGAGTTTACAAGTTGGTTTAAGTGAGAAAAAAGCGTTTTGTGAGCTTAAGATTGGTGAATCTTGTTCAGTTCAGTTCTTAGAACAATTAAAATTTTTATCTAAATGTGCTTAAAAGTCATAAAGATTATTGTCTAACCTACAATTCGTTATCTTCCTTTCTCACTCGAGGCCACGCCGATCATTAGTCTATAGGTTTCTCTGTCTACGGTTTATCTTTTATGAACTATAGTTTTTCTTGCCGTAGAGAATATAAATCCGCCATAAACAGTATTTCGGTAAAATTGTCTGAGATGGGCTTTTACAACCATGCATTCAGTTAGGAAAAAATGATAAAGTTTATTGGGCGGGCTGGTTGAATTTCAAAGAAGAACTCAAAAATTTGCAGCAAACATTTTCTTGAGAAGTATAAAAGAAATAGTGGAACAAAACAATTTCATTAAAAGGAGCCATTTCTGCATTATTTGTACCAGTACCAGTACCAGTACTTCTAATTTGACAAAAATAGAGATATATTTTTATACTCAAACGTCCATGGCTACTACGCTAGCCAAAACAAAAGTAGTGTTGTACGTATAGTTAAGTAGCCTTAGCGTCAAGTTTTATAAAACTGATATCTAGGGACATTTGCGGTAATTTTTGTAAGTATTGTTTTTTGGAATCGATAGCTGACGAACTTCTTTACGTATTACAAACGAGATGGCAATGTAACAAGCCTTAACGAGTGAACCGTAATTATTTAACATCAGTCTACTCTACTCTCTGTGTTTTGTGAACAAGTGCTTGTGGAGTGTCAACGATTATGTCGTAAGTACTTTAGTTTTATTTAATATTACTTAGAATATTATACGTCACAATAAACTAGATGATTTATGCTTTATAAATACGTATATACATCACAGTTCTTAGTGTAAAATCGAGTCCTATTTTAAATTTAAAGTATAGCTGTTTCGAAAGAAACCGCTCTCAAGTTATCAGCCCAAGTTTATTTTTATTTACTTTGTTTTTCAGTAAAATTATATTTAAGCAAACGAGTGTTAGTTCGTTATATACATAGTAATGAGCTTTAAAAACAGAAATAAACTATATTTATTGAAGATTCGTTAAAAATGTTAGTGAATTACTCAGGTATTTTGTTGTGGCTAGTTTTTATATCAACGAACGTAACGACAATAGTTCTAAATAAGGGCCGGTACAAACAGCAAAATGTGTTTGCCAGATGTTTTGCTTTGTTATTTTTTACGGTCTTAGTCTTGGGTCGTGCTGGTTTTGAGTTTTATTTCTTAATAATTTGTAATGATTCTTAATCATAATCGCAATTTCTAATGTTTCTTTAACATGTTATTATTGTTTTTTCCTTGATGATATTAATGGTTTAAATTAATACATACAACAATTTTTGATTTTAGTTTTAATGGTTTTGGCACTATGCCTTACTTCCGAAAAATAATGTCACACAATAGATTATTATTATTCAAGTCACTGATACATTTCGTCGACAATGAGACAGTTACAAAACCAAAAAACCTGTGCAAAATTCAAATGGTGACTGATTATTTCAACGACAAGTTCTCGCATTTATATTATCCTTCATTTAGTCCTTTTTTTGTAAATATTTAGTTTAAATCAATTCTTAGTTTTAAATAAAATACTATTATTTCTAAAATAATTTTTTTATTATTTCAATATACTGTACATTTATTATTGATGTTTAATTTAAAACCCCATATTAAAAAAATCTCATAACTACCTTTTTTTAAGTTGTTTAAATTAAAAAGTGTGTATGAGACCTTAAATAGGCGGCCATCTTGCTTATATTTTGATTTCGCGAACGAGTCCAAAGCGCTCGAGGCATCGCGGTAAAATTACGAGGAGTAGGTGTTTTGTTTCGATTTATTTAATTACATAACGCTAATTAAACATGAACATTTATACATCATAAAAAAGGAAAATACGTCTAGTTGGTGTGACTTTATTTTATGGGTAAAAAATACAATATTTCGTCGTTGAGGTTACGTTTTTTTCCTCCAAATTCAATGTTCACGACTATTTTTAATATCTTAAATTATTTTTTGGGGTTTGAAACATACATAGGTTTAATTCGCTTTCTTCTGTCAATTTTTAGTAGTTTTTGTCTCTACTTTATCTATTATAGTTAAGTAGCTATGTGGGTTTTATTATACAACATGCAAGCGCGGTAGCAGCCGAATTAGCGCCGAGCGTATCCGGACGTACAAGGGTAAATCAGTCGCGAGGGCTGGACGCTTGAGCGGATAAAACTAATTTAGCTATTATGAACCTAAGCAAGTATCTATTTATCAACCGAAAAAAATGTATAACCTTAATTAACCATCCGCACCTCACGGGTTACACCATGTTTTTTTATAGTACAATATTCATAGTATCACGCTATTTTTCCCAAGGGATTGAGTAGAACTTCGGATTATATTCTTTAGGCACAACGATAAAACTTATGGTTGCCACATACTGTCAGTACAACTAATCATTCCAACTGATCAGTTCAAACTAAAACTGTTGATACTTTTTAAAATATTGGATTTTAGGTATATCGATAAATAAACTTATATATAAAACTCCGATATTAATATACTATCGATGTAATAATTATCGATTTATCGAAAATTCAATATTTTAGAAAATATCAACTGTTTTAGTTTGAACTGATCAGCTGGAATGATCAGTTGAACTGACCGTGTGTGGCGTCCATTAGCGTAGTTAGGTATAGATATTTAGTAATGTTCCGGAAGCACCGTGCATGGGACTTGCGGTTCTGTGTGCCAGGATAGTATAAGCTCCATAGAATTCGATACTCACGACACTTGATGTCCTATTTATGCTTGATGGCTGATGACAGTGTGCCGAGCTCTTAATAGCGTGCGCCTACAGCGTTAGTCATAGAGAAGAGGAGCTCGTGGTTGAGTAATAGTTGCGCGGATCAATAGATCTGCGAGATTAAGCTGCACCTGCCGCGGTCAATCCATGAAAAGACGACCGCTTTCTTAATATATGTACATATTGTTACGAGCTTTTATGGTCCGTGACAATAAAAACTGCCGATTTAATTACCAAACTTAACACGTTAATTACCGAACACCAATTAAAACTTAAAAAAATACACTAATAATTAATCACACTAATCACTTTTAGTTCACTTTATTTCGCTCCGAAAGTATCGCCAAATTCAATACTGCCGCGGTCGCGGCGTCCAAACGCCTTATATAAGCCTTTTCCACCGAAACATTCAGAATGCTCCAGCAAATACCGGTCCCGACCGACTAAGTGCAGAAAGTTCGAGTGTGGGGGCTTTCTAGAAAGCTTAGTTCCTCTGTTCGTTACTAGATGGCGCTGTTGGGAGAGTTCCAGAAAGATCTTGACACTCCTATTTCTGATACTTGATACCAGATGGCGCTAGTGCCATCAACCGTGGCGCGCAACACTGCCCCCTCCTAACACATGTTCGTCCCGAGCATTATCAGTCCCATAATAACGCACCAGTCGATCCACATGGACGATCTTAGGAGTACCTCTTGCGCCTTTCTGTATTCGGTAGGTTACATCGTTGATCCTGGTCAGAATTCGGTACGGGCCGTCCCATTTAGCTTGAAGCTTAGGAGATTTCCCTTTGCTGCGGACTGGATTGTGCAACCACACTAGTGAACCTTCGTCGAACCCTTTGTTGTTTATTTTGCGGTCATACTGTGTCGTAAAGCGACAATTAAAAACTAAAGAACCTAACCTAACAACGAAACAACCAAAAAGAAAATAATTTATTTAAAATTTGTAAAGATATTTACAGTTTCTTTTATAAAATGTAAAGCGACAATTAAAAACTATAGAACCTAACCTAACAATGAAACAACCAAAAAGAAAATAATTTATTTAAAATTTGTAAAGATATTTACAGTTTCTTTTATATAAAAAAAGGTATGAAGGTGATGATGGGCTGTAGTGATGATAGTGAATTACAATTTTTTAAAAAAAAAATAAATGAGTTAATAAAGATAAATGAGTACGGAAACAATGTATGCACAGGCTATGCCTGTGGTAGATGCACAGCGCCTAATCTAGGTACACGTAGCGCTTGAAGTAGGTACACACAGCGACCAGAATGAGCACACACAACACCCGGAGTAGACACACACAGCGCCTGGAGTAGACACGCAGCGTCTGGAGTAGGTCCACGCAGCGTCTGGAGTAGGTACACACAGCGTGTTGAGCAGGTACACGCAGCACTTAAAGTAGGCACACACACCGCTCGGAGTAAGCACACATAACGCCCGGAGTAGACACACACAGCGCCCGGAGTAGTCACGCAGCGTCTGGAGTAGGAACACGCAGCGCTTGAGGCAAGCACGCACAGCGGCCGAAGATAGCGCGGGCACTAGTAGGTGGAGGCCTAGGCGTGGCTAGGCGACGACTTCAGGAGAAGGCAGAGACTTGCAAGATCCCGAGGCAGTGCGGAAAAAGCCTTTAAGAGGTGCTTCTCGTATGAAAGCTGAAGTGAGAACCTCTATTGGCCGATTGTTCGGCTTTTATACTTTTTGACGGAGCTGGGATAAGAACGAGAAATTATTTAAATCAAATTTGAAATTAAAAGCAAAATTTGTAAATGGCCAAGAAGAAAAGAGTATTTTTGAAGTAAAAACATCAGGCCGGTAACGATATTTGAATAAAATTTGCCAAGACAACCAGATAAACAACGATGTCAAAACATGTCAAATTTTGGTTTTAGGCTCGTAAGAGAGAAACGGCAATATTTAAGTGAAAAATGAGATATTATTGATATAGGAAAAAAGGTAGCGCAACAGCGCGCACGAAGCCCGGAATTGCAGAGTTACGGAGAACTAAATAAAAGACCGAAAAAGGTAGACTCCATTGACATCGATTTAAAAAGTGCTGATAACGTGAAAATACGACGTGAAAATGATTTGTTATTGTGTTCTTATGGTTTAAAAATGTTACAGGTTCCTATGGAAATAAAGGTGATGCAAAATATCCAGTTTTGAGATGAATGCAGAAAATCAAAAACAGAATGGAAAAATAAATTTAAAATAGTGTAAAATGGTATGTAAGTAGCATAACACTACATTTTGGTTTTCATCTTTTCAGACATTTGCTGGCCCGATTGTCTGACGTGCTCATAAATGTCATTCATTTTTTTCCGCAAGTCATTTGCATAACCGATTATACTGCGTGGGGCATCAGGTGGTATCACGGTGATCAGGTCTGCAGGCAGCCGTAATTCTCTTCCAAAGCTTGCGAAAGCTGGTGTCACTGAAGTACTTTCGTGAACAGCGCTTCGATATGACAACAAAAACGGTTGTATGTGCTTGTCCCAATCGCGTTGCCGATTGTTTACAACTTTTGCTAGGTACCTCTCCAATGTCTGATTAAATCGTACCACCATTCCATTAGATTGCGGGTGGTAAGAAGGCGTTCTTGTTTTATGAGTACCCATAACTCGGCAAGTTTCCTGGAATATTTGAGACTCAAAATTCCTTCCTTGATCGCTTTAAATCTCTAAAGATACTCCAAAATGACAGATGACTTCATGAACTAGTTTATCTGCAACTGTTGAAGCTTCTTGATTTGGAATTGCGAAGACTTCTGGCCACTTCGTGAAGTAATCCATCACAGCCATGAAGTACTTGTTACCACTTTCACTCTCCGGAAACGGCCCCGCCACGTCAATGGCTATTATGGCTATTCTCTCCCATGGTGCATCAACATTGTACAACTTCAATGCACTTCTACTACGAGTCTGAGGTCCCTTTACAGCTGCTCAACTTGTACATTTGCGACACCAGTCCTCGACATCGTTTCGACAGTGGACCCAGTAAAACCGTTCTCGAATCTTCAGTAGAGTTCGTTTAACTCCTAGAGGGCCTCCTGAACAATCATTATGGTACAGCTGTAGAACATCCGGTACTTTAGCTTTACTAGCTAAAGTACCGTAGCGGTACTTTAGGGGACAACTATTTGCAAATGACAGCTGTCTCCCCGAACATTTTCCCATTTACGGCACAGAACTCCATCCTGAAGCAGCAAGCTGTCCCATTGGGCCCAATAGCTTTTAGTGGTCGAACTCATCGCTGTGACGTCGCTCCACTTGGGCTTGCGAGTGCGGGCCTTCATCCGTTCCAGAATCGGCTTGATGTCCGGATCTTCCTGCTGTGCGTGTTGTAAGCGGCCCTTCCACTCCTTGCTGAGGTGGTCTGTCCTAAGCATCCTCACGGATATCACTTTCTTACCCTCTTGCCTAGTACTGTTCTCGCAATCATCATGATAAGGTCTTCTTGACAATGCATCAGCGTTGCCACGCCATTTGCCGCTGCAGTGTCCGATGGTAAAGTCGTATTCCTGCTGCTGCTCGGCTGTCCTGTAAGCCACACTACTCTTTGGAGATCGATCACATTCCCTTTTTACGGATCGCTTAGGGCAGCTGGGTCGAAGATGGCCTCTTTCCCCACAGCTGTAGCACCTTAGGCTGTAACTTTTATTGTGGTCGCGAATTGTAAGTGCTGCAACCTCCCTAACATGAGGAGAACGATGATCCTGCCGCTGCTGGGCAGTGCCGTTAGCCGCACTACCCTCTCGAGATCGATCACTTTCCCTTTCTACAGCTCGCTTAGGGCAGCTGGATCGAAGATGGCCCCTTTCCCCACAGCCATAGTACCTAGGGCTGTATCCTTTATTGCGGTCGCGAACTGTAGCTGATGCAACCTCCCTGGCGCGATGGGAGCGAAGATCCTGCCGCACGGCTTTCACCTCCAGTGCATGGGCCAAGGCGTCCTTAAGCGTCGCGTAGTGCCCGACCCTCACAGCAACTCTGACTTCAAGGTCGCGGATGCTGTTGATGAATGTCTGCACCAGTTTCCCTTTAATGAGCACAGGTACAGACTGGTATGCTTTTCGAACCATCTTCTCCACCTCAAGGGCCCACTGCTGCAAGTTTTCGTTGCTGCGTGGAACGCGATCTTTAAGCTGCGCACGAAAGACATGTTACAAGTGAGCGTCGCCATATCTCGCCTCCAATGCCTCAAGGAGCTGCTCATAGGTCACTTTCTTACCGAGAGCTTCCAACACAGTTAAGGCTTGGTCGCGCAGGCCCAGGGTGAGAGCAGTCATGGCCTGGCTTTTATTCCAGCCATTCGCCTCCATGACAGCCTCGAACTGGATTTTGTGGAAGAAGTCCCGTCGAACAGCGGAACTTTGAACCCACGTAGCGAAGGTGTTGTAGCTACTACGGGAGCTGTAATTCCATCTCCCAGTTTAAGGTCGTCCAGCGTTTTCTTCACGTCAGCCATCACGTTGTCAACCCGATTGTTCACTTGGTCGATTCGGGTTTCAGCTTCCGACAGGCGGTTGTCATGTTGAGCAACCCTATCCTTCACATCCTTTATTTCCTTTCCGAAGGTAGCGTGAAAGTCCTTCATGAGGAGCATCTGCTCTTCCAACCGACGGGCCTGCTCCTCTTGTCGGCGGGCCTGTTTCTCTTCGGCGGGCCTGTTCGTCTTGTCGGCGGGCCTGTTTTTCCTGTGCAAAAAAACTGCCGATTGAATTACCAAAATTAACGCGTTAATTACCGAACACCAATTAAAACTTAAAAAAAGCACTAATAATCACACTAATCACTTTTAGTTCACTTTATTTCGCTCTAAAAGCTTCGCTTGTATCGCCAAATTCAATACTGCCCCGGTCGCGGCGTCCAAATGCCTTAAATAGGCCTTTTCCACCGAAACATCCAGAATGCTCCAGCAAATACCGGCTCGCTCACTCGACCCCGCTATCTCATTCTAACCTAACCTGTCCGAGTCGGGATGCCCTAAGTCCCGAACTCGCTTCGTTCGATCTTACACTCAATAAAACACCAAAATAAAAAATTAATAAACAAACATTTTTCAATGTCTTTTTAAATGTTCGTTTTTTTGTGTAAATTATGAAAAAAACTTCATTCGATTATTTGTAAAAAAGTCAACATTTATACGCGAATTTTCATGAACATTTAAAGCCCTGAAACCAATATAAGCTTTAATTTTTGTTTATTCCTGCAATTTTTCCTTAAATCCGCCTTAAAAACGGAGATTTAAAAAAATCATCAATATCAGATGATTTTTCGATTTTCTAGAGCCAAAAAACGAGGGTACCGCGGTAGTATAAAATTATCATATTGGCCTTAAAACAAATCAATCTTATTTACCTTATTTCTACAAGTTTCTTTACTTAAATTATTAAGTTTACATTTATATTTAAGTCGAATGTTAAAATAAACTTCTATAATGTATTAAACGTTATTAGACGTCGTTTCAGCCACGCTACAACTGCTTTTATTGTGCACCACGTGGACTTATACTTTAACAGAGTAGAATTTCTGCGTACGGCAACTCCCCTATGATCCACCGGTCGCCCGTGTTACTCTATGACGATTTTATCCACGGTATGAAAATAATAATAAATATATTGCAGCAAGTAATAAAGCCGACAGACCAGCCTTTCTTTCTTTATATATTTGGTAATGGACTCGTATGGTTTACATTTACCAGGATCAAGTAGGTATAAAATTATCTTATATACTATTTTAAAACTTATTCACAATATGTTGATGCACCACATTGTGATGTTTTTTGGACATTTAACTGTAGCTTGAGCCAACAGTTACAATTGATGACGATTGTATCCCAAAGTGCCTAAGCAGACACCTTATCTTCAGAATCACATTAGCATCGGAAAACTTGTTTTATCGTTTCTACTACTTATAGTTCATATGCACAAACATTTAATTACAAAATCGTAACAATTTTACGTATCGACGTATATTTCTAACTATTATTTAAACAATAATACAGAAGCAGCAATCCATCAGCGCGGCAGTTAAGTTCCTGGCAAAAACCCCTGACCAGCCTTTAAGGTTTGACACATTTGTTGTTACCATATTCTGCCTATATATTGATAAATTAAATTTGCAAGAAATCTTTCTCAGTTGAAGGAAGGATAAAAGAAAAACAAAAATATAAATGAAATAAAAATACATTAGAAAACAACAGTAATTGTGTACAGCACTTTTTAATCCCTCATAAAAATTTATAAACTTAAAGAGTCTATAAATTTATATAGACCTTAAAATCCTACTCTTAAAGTATAGTTTTATGTAATATATGATTACTATTTGAAATGTGCGTTAGTTATTCTTGTTAGTTCGTGTTTAAATATAAGTACAATTTGTCCTTAGAGTGTTTATAAGTAAACCATAGAGCGTGCGTTAGTGAGTCAGAACCGTAAACACGGGTATGAATAGTCTTCTTAGGGTTCCGTAGTCAACTAGGAACCCTTATAGTTTCGCCATGTCTGTCTGTCCGTCTGTCCGTCCTCACTTAATCTCTGTGACCGTTAGCACTAGAAAGCTGAAATTTGGTACCAATATGTGTATCAATCACGCCGACAAAGTGGTAAAATAAAAATTGGAAAAAAATGTTTTATTAGGTTAGCCCCCCTATATATAAAGTGGGAAGTGATTTTTTTTTAATTTCAACCCTAACGTGTGATATATTGTTGGAAAGGTATTTAAAAATGAATAGGGGTTTACTAAAATAATTTTTTGATAATGTCAGTAATTTCAGAAATAATCGCTCCAAAAGTAAAAAACAATGTGTCCCCCCCCCTCTAACTTTTGAACCATAAGTTTAGAAAATATGAAAAAATCTGGAAAGTAGAACTTTATAAGGACTTTCTAGGAAAATTATTTTAACCTTGGATGGAAACAACAGTTTTTGTACAAACTCGTAATTGGGAACACTTACTGTGACGGACGGGAAACTACGGAACCCTACACTGAGCGTGGCCCGACACGCTCTTGGCCGCTTTTTTTATAGGATAGGGTGACAAGCGAGCACACAGTCCACCTGATGGTAAGTCGTTGCTGTGGCCCATAGACATCTACATCTATCCTCGATTACGAATCAAAATGCAGATGCGTTGTCACCCGTGAGGACTAAGATGGAATGCCTCGTTTCCAGTAAAAAGGGTCTCCGGTTCTCTACACTCACCATACGAAATACGAGTACAGCAGCATTAAGCTACTATTTCACGCTGGTATTCTGTGAGAGCGTGGTCCTTCCCCGGTCGAGCCGACCCATTCGTGCTACAACTATACTACTAATATAACTGCAGCATGGCTCTACCACGTATAAAGTAGTCTCGAAATCCCAAGGACGATGTTATGGTCACGAAAGGTCACGCGCGTAAATTGTTTCTCTCGACAATATTTGTTTGAGTTTTACGTCATCATGGTAAAATGTGAAGTACCAAGCTGGAAAAATGATTCACGGAGGCAAAATTTGCCATCCAATCATTATTGAAAATCAAGAAGAACAATAATATTTTTTTCATCGGTATGTATTTTTTTAACAAGAAAATACCGATTTTAACAAAATTAAATACGATATAAAAGATTTAGCAGGAGGCGTGCGGCCGCGGCGAGATAGCACGTGCTCCGCGCCTCGGATTTTTCCTAATTATTTCGCTATGTTGTATATTATATTATATTAATAGTATAATAAGTTAGGATTTTTTGTATTCATATAGATCCATGTCTAAAATAAAACTTTTGAAAATTTTTTTATAGGTTTTCGAAAAGTCGTAAATAAATGAGTGATAACAAAAAAAGCATAACCATATTTTTAATGCATATTTAGTGAGAGGGTTCTAATGCAATTACAATTAGATTTCAACCTTTTTGTTAACATTAATACTTATAAAATACAGTTAGTGAATAGCTGTGGTTGGACCTGATCGAGTCTCGACAGTTTGACAAATAATGAGATTGACTTCATTATGACGACTAGACGGTAACTTTTCAACGATGTCTCATTGATCGTGAGGGTGAAAACTGGCAGCGATCGCCGGATGGTGAAAGGCACACTGAACCTAAAGTTAAGTTGGAGAGGTCACGTCTGATGAAATCAACACCCCGTCCCCGTCGTGATCTAATTCAAAGCTTTGAAAACTTTCAGCTCGAGTCATAAAATCGTTTTCAGTGCCTAGAAGACTGCAATACAGTGGTCGATATGAATCAAATGCAGGTGGAAACTGTCCACACGGTCGGAGTAAGTTCTGCAAGACCCGTTGCAGAAGAAAAAAACTCTTCTGTCACACTCTTAATCTTATGTCTGTTAGACGGGAAATGAAGCTGCAGTCTTCAGCAGATTTGACAGGATACAAGTCTCCAACTGCATGCAGCGGGACTTACGCAATTTCACTACAGCTCGTTTTGAAGAAGCGATCGAGTGGAACCAGAGCTCCAAAGTCTTTTGCGGAAATCTGTCTGCCAGAAAGAGCCGACCGTTGAAGCTTAAGACCGAATAAGCAGTATCGTTTCCGGGACACCTGAGAATTTTAGGGAGATTGAGAGATTCTACGAGCAGCTGCAATCATCATCGTTGGAACCATATGCATGTGTGAGTAAAGATCCAAGAGCAAGTCTTATCCGACACTATTCGAATGTCGAGCGAGATTAGAATGTCTCCAGCACCTTTAAAACGGTGAATCCCCGGGCGAATATGGAATTACAGGAGAGCTTCGGAAAGCGAGTGAAAAACCGGTATATGAAGTCCTTCAAAAGTTCTTTAGTTTTGTCCTACATGGTGGCACTACTCCGAAGACGTGGCGCAGAAGTGGGTTGGTCTTGTTATTCAATAAAGGCGACATCACTCTCCTGAAGAAATACGGACCAATCTCCCTTCTAAGCTGCGTCTACGTGCTGTTTTCGAGAGTTATTACAAATCGTATTGCACACAGACTCAACAATTTTCAGCCTCCCGAACAAGCCGGTTTTCTAAAATACTTTAGCACCGTAGACCACATACATACCTTTCAGCAAATTGTATAGAAGATCGAAGAGTACAATCAATCACTTTGTCTTGCGTATGTGGATCATAAGAAGGCCTTTGATTCCGTCGATATTGATGGGCGGTACTGCTGTCCCTTCAGCAGTGCCAAGTTGACTGTCGAAGTACTGAAGTGTTATAAAGTAGGGCTATGAAGGCTGTGCGAGTACAGAACCAGAGTACACAGGCTGCACTAAAAGTATCGGGAATGGAATATTTCCACTGTTCCTGTCATATTGAAATCTTTTTAATTGAAAACTCCTTTAAAAATCGAATACCATTTGTTTATTTAAAAAAATATTCTCGGTCTTGTCACAAGGTTTTTTCAAACTTGTTTAGTCGTTGAGAAAGTGGAATTGACTCGAGAAAATTCAAGAGCGATGATTTATTATGACTTTCGAAGTGGTTTAACACAAAAACAGTGTGTTGACCGGATGATTTCTGCATTGGCGATGAAGCCTTATCCAAAACCACAATTTATCGCTGGTTTGCTGAATTTCAACGTGGGCGTGTCAAGCTCAGTGATGATCCCCGTCAAGGTCGTCCAAAAACTGCAGTCACCCAAGAAAACGTTGATGCTGTGCGTAAGCTGATTGAGGAAGATCAACATGTGACATACCGCGAAATTCAAGCAACTTTAGACATTGGCATGAGTCAAATACAAATAATCTTGCATGAACAATTAGGTGTAAAAAAGTTGTTTTCCCGATGGATACCGCATTCACTCTGTGCAGAGCAAAAAGCGGCACGCGTTACTTGGTGCGTCAGAACTCTCGAAAGATTCCACGCAGGATCCTCAAATGCTGTATACAACATCGTATCGGGTGACGAATCCTGGATATATGCGTATGAACCCGAAACAAAAAACCAGTCACGAGTTTGGGTCTTCGAAAATGAGTTAAAGCCTACAAAAATTGTTCGTTCACGGAGTGGTGCAAAAAAAGGTGGCCACGTTTGTCTCCAAAACCGGCCATGTTACGATTATTCCCCTTGAGGGACAAAGAACGGTTAATGCAGAATGGTATGCTAGCATTTGTTTGCCACAGGTCGTTTCTGAACTCCGTAAAGAGAACTGCAACCGCCGCATCGTACTCCATCACGACAATGCGAGTTCTCACACCGCACATAGAACAAAAGAGTTTTTAGATCAAGAAAACATAGAATTATTAGACCATCCGCCGTACAGCCCCGACCTCATCCCTAATGATTTCTATACTTTCCCTAAAATAAAGAATAATTTGCGTGGACAGAGATTTTCATCACCTGTAGAAGCTGTGGACGCCTACAAAATGGTCATTTTGGAGACCCCAACTTCCGAATGGAATGGTTGCTTCAATGATTGGTTCCATCGTATGGAAAAATGTGTCAAATTTCTCGGAGAATACTTCTAAAAGCAATAAATACATTTTTAAATAGTAATGTTGTGTCACTTCCTTGATTCCAGAAATTTCCAGTGCCCTCGTACGAAACCTATCTATTTGCAGAGAGGTGTAAGATATGTAGTGTGTCATTAAATCCCCGAAACTCTTCACCGCTGCATTGGAAGATGTTTTCAAGCTACTGGACTGGAAAGGATACGGTATTCACATCTATGGTGAGTATATCACAAATATTCAATTTGCCAACGATATCCTATACTATTAAACGAGCAATTCTTGTATATATATATATATATATATATATATATATATATATATATATATATATATATAATCGGAATCTCGGAAACGGCTCCAACGATTTTCATAAAATTTTGTGTCCAGGGAGTTTCGGGGATAATAAATCGATCTAGCTAGGTTTTATTTTTAGAAAATGTATTTTTGTCCGTGTTTTTAGGCAATGAAAAATTGCTATAATATCGTTAGAATAAGAAGGTAAATGACAGTTTGTTAATGATTATAAATAGCTTAATTGGTATAATGGGCGGTCACAGAATCGTAAAACCCCGGTTCGAGCCCAGACCGACCGACCGACTTTTTTTAATTTTTTTTTTTTCAAGTTCCTTTCTTTTTTGAGAAAATCTATTTTTTCGAGCCCTTTTTTTAGTATTTTTTAAAAACACGAAAATTTAAATTAAAATAATTGCACTCATGATTTTTTATTCAAATAACCAATTCCGTTTTTTCTGTTATGTCGCTAAGATCAAAAAATATTATTTATATTTCATCAGTATGTACTTTGTATCTAAATATAATTTCCAAAACACACGAATTAAAAAAAATCGAGCGAAAAATACCGAGCAAAGCTCGGTCAACCAGGTACTAGTCCTTATGGCAGAATAGCTGAAGAATTTAAGCACTATGCTCAATGACCTCAATGGAGGCAGTATTGAGGTTATTGAGCATATGGCGTACCCAACGTATATGTCTTAAGATGAACATGAATAAAATAAAGAACGTGTACAACGTAACTAGGTAAGTCCAACTTCGACCGAGAGGTGAATCGAGGGAGTCAACTCAGCTGGGCAGCGTTTGGGAGATTATATAAATATCTTCTCGTAAGGTATATAGTTCTTGAAAACGAGATTGTACAACCAGTGCGTGTAGCGAGTCATGACTTATGGATCTGAGACGTGCTCCTTCACTGCTGGCCATATAAGGAAGCTTAAGGTCGCTCAGCAAGCTATGGAAAGGGCACGGAGTTTCTGTGCGTGATATTCTTAGAAATGAGAATATTCGTAGCAGAACATGAGTAACCGACATAGTCCAACGGATTAGGAAGTCAAAGTGGCAATGGGCCGACCATATAGCTCGAAGAACTGACAACCAATGGGAAAACAAGCGTCTCGAGTGGCAGTCCCGACGGTACGAGAAGGCCCCCACATACTTTGCATACCGGTGTAGGCAAAGTTTGAGGGGGCCTCCTACTAGATGGAGCGACGACTTGGTAGGACATGCAGGAAGTTGATGGATGCAGGTGGCTCAGGACCGTCCTTTGTGGCATTCTTTGGAGGAGGCCTATAATAATAATATAATAATAAGAGTAAGATGATGGAATACGGAAGAACGCGCAAAGGGCCGCTGCCTGGAGGTCGCCAGGGCGCGTCTGGAGCTGGCGCTGGACGTGACAGCATGCGAACCGTCAGCCGAGCGAGAGGTGCTGCACGACCACCCATCAGCCCCTCGCATCTATCATCCCCACCATCTGGCTTGGTGTCAGCAGGGTCTTCGCGGGCCCAGCAATCGGCACCCGCCACTGGTGGAGTACGCCGCATGCGATGGACAATCAAAATGAATACCAACGCATTGCGGGCGTATTTTAGGGCGAAAGGGGGAGAAGTTGAAGGTTTGGGATATCGGGCTATGATGCATCGTCTTTTTGCTGAGCTGGACCCATTTATAACCGTCACCGAGCAAAACCTGGCAGACCGAGTTCGGTATATCTTGCGCTCAAATATATTTGATGTTGCCGAACTCGAACGGCTACGACGTGAGGCTGTTCCTTCATCGGGTGACAATGCTACGGCTGAGGATACGGCGCCACAACTTGCAGACCAAACGGCAAACGTGGCTGCCGCCGTGAATACCCCAGTTGTGGTTGATTCAAACGATGATGGAACAATCGCCCAGGAACTTGAACTAGAGGAAATGAGGAGTACATTGGAAGAGGCGATTGTGGAAACGCGTAGTACGCTTCTCAAAAATCGACCACGACTTCCCCGCATAGCCCTAAGCAAGCGGAATCGGACTGTCGTGAGGGCTCTGAACCCAATGCTGGTGACCTATTTGGAAGCCAGCCGGGATCTTTGCGAGACGGACTCAATTCTTTTTGGCGCCGTCGCTATCGGCTTCATAAATCATTGGAGCGACCAATGGTAAGTGGAACGGGCCCAGCACCGAATCAGGCCAACACGGTCGCATTCTGGCGCAGTCTGTGGTCAGAGCCCGTAAACCACAGTGAGGGCCCTTGGACGGAAGTTGTGGCGAGTCAAGTGTGCGGGTATAACGCCCATGGACCCCGTCATCATAACGCCGGATGACGTAGCTGAGGTGGTCCGTAGGGCCCCGAACTGGAAAAGTCCGGGGCTTGACGGGTTGCATCACTACTGGCTGAAGGGGTTCATGGTGTGTCACGCTGTGCTCGCCCGACAGTTTCAAGAGGCTCTCAACCAGAAGTCGCTCCCAAGCCTCTTCACTACTGGGATCACTCATTTGGTTCCTAAAGACCAGGGTACCACAGACCCGAGCAAATACCGCCCCATTACGTGTCTATCGACCATATACAAGACACTAACATACATTTTGAGCGCGGGAATCACTCGTCACCTGGACTCAAATCAGGTGATGTCGCGCGCTCAAAATGGATGTCGGGGCGGCGGTCGTGGAACCAAGGAACCACTCCTCATTGGCGCGGTCATTGGCATAGTGGTGAAACGCAACCGTCGGAACTTCTCCGCCGCCTGGATAGACTACAGAAAGGCATTTGACTCGGTGCCCCATTCAAGGCTAAAGAGGGTCCTCGAGCTGTACAAGATTGACTGTACAGTTCGAGACTTCCTCGGACAGTGTATGGGATAGAGGAGTACGATCCTCTGTCATCTAGGCGAACGGATGACGGCTGCGGAAAGCCGCATAAGGATAACAAGGGGTATATTCCAGGCGACTGTCTGAGTCCAATCTGGTTCTGCCTCTCTTTGAACCCTCTCAGTACTTTACTGGGGGACTTCGGGAGGGGATTTCAGCTTCGGAAAGGAGGTACAAAAGTGACCCACCTTTTCTATATGGATGACCTCAAATTAATCGCCTCCAGTCGCTCCCATCTTATGGGGAGCTGGGGACGGATAAGTGTGCGCTCCTCCATGTTGAAAGGGGAAGGGTTGCTAACTCTGAGGGCATAGACTTATCTGTGCCCGTCAACTTAAGAACCCTTTCCGTGGCTGAAACATACCGATACCTGGGTATGTCACAGAATATCGGCATCGATGAGGCTGGTATCTATACAGTCGCCTCCCTCAACTGGCTACGTTCCGGTGACCTTTTCGGGGAAACCGAGGGTTTTGTCTGTGCAATACAGGATCAGGTTATTAAGACCAACAACTATCGGAGATACATCCTAAAGGATGGCACCGTCGATGTCTGTCGAGCTTGTCGCCATCCCGGTGAGTCACTTAGGCATGTCATCTCCGGTTGTTCGGCGCTTTCTAACTCTGAGTACTTGCACAAGCACAATCTAGTAGCCAGAATTCTACACCAGGAGCTCGCTCTGAAATACGATCTCGTGGACCGTAAATTGCCGTATTACATGTACTTGCCGGAAGCCGTGCTAGAAAATGACCGAAACAGATAAACGAACAAAATATCTGGACCCGGCTCACGAGGTAACCGACATGTGGCGTGGTCTGCCAGCCGAAATTATTCCTGTAGTCGTCTCTGCGAATGGGCTAATCCCAGTCAGCCTCTCGGGTCATCTGAGGCGACTGGGACTCCGTGACGGACCACCACCTCCCATGGCCCCACCGACCCTCAGGTCATACGGGCCGAATCTCGGGAGATGCGCGCGGTACTTGCACCTTGCTCTTTCCCGCGCGCACTTTCTTGACTCCCTACAAATATTTGTTCTATTCCTTGTCCCAGTTTAACGTCAATCTCCCCCTTCTGGGGCTGACGGCACAATAACGCCTACGTCGTCGGGCCTTCCTACCAGCATCCTATCCTGCCTCATCCTG
This sequence comes from Parnassius smintheus behrii, assembly GCA_036936625.1. Lineage (NCBI taxonomy): Eukaryota > Metazoa > Arthropoda > Insecta > Lepidoptera > Papilionidae > Parnassius > Parnassius smintheus. Next base: position 32,188,855 of record JAUPFT010000012.1, read on the forward strand.
CGATCGTGCCACCTATGCGCAAACTCACGCAACAGCCCGTAGTTCACCTCATCGCTGACGAGATCCGAGTAGTAAATCGGTCCCTGAACCGTTCGAACCAGCCCATCCAACACTTTCGCTCTTAGATCGTCATACAGAGGACATTCCCATAGGACGTGGTGAACATCCTCCTCTGCCGTACCACACTCACACATACTGATTTCACACAGTCGCATGTCATGCAGTCGCTTCCGAAAACATCCATGTCCAGTGAGAATCTGGGATGTTTGATAGTCCGGTGAGACCCAGGTATACCTGAGTCTCAACACCACCTCCGGGAAGAATCGATTTAACTCACGTCCTTTCGTTTCGTTTTTCCATCGATTCTGCCATATGCCAATCACTTCAGTCCAGATATCGCGCTTTCGTCTGCTCAACTCCTCTCTGGGCGCGGTCAAGCGTTCCAAACCCATCCTACCAGCACGAATGACCTCCAGGTCAGCAGGGAGAACACCAGCCAGCACCGGTAAGGCCGTCGTGCTAGTGGACCGGTACGCCTTGGTCAACAAGACAAGTGCAGATCGTTGCGATCTCAGTAGTACGCTACGGACTGTGTACATGTTCGCCCGCTCGTACCAGCACTCTGCTGCATACGTGAGCGTGGACACAAACACTCCTCTGTAAATAATTTCTAAACTCGGGTATCGCATACCCCATGACGATGTCGATACGCGAGTCATTTTGCCAAATCCCTTAGTCGCTCTTTTAGAGATATCAGAAGCGTGTTGCACAAATGATAATCCTGAGTCCAAAACCACGCCTAGTACCTTAGCGGTAGTCACAGACTTGATAGATTCCCCACCAAGTTTAATAACGGGGGGGGGGGGGGCGCTGAAGTTTCCCTCTAACAGTCATGGTGGTAGACTTTGAGGAGGAGAACTTCAGTCGATACCTCAGCCCCCATTCCCGTACAAGGTCCAGAGTGACCCGGGCCCTGGATTCAATACCTGCTCTCGATTCCGATTCAACCAAGATTGTGACATCATCGGCATAGGCAGTCATGGCAGCTCCCTCAGGCAGAGGGAGTCGAAGCAAATCGTCCATCAGCACGTTCCACAGTGTTGGGCCTAGCACGGAGCCTTGAGGACATCCCATGGTCGAGGTCTTCCACTCTACCCGGTCCCCGATGTAGAGGCCCACACGCCTGGAGGTGAAGTAGTCCACCAACATTTTATAGATGTTAGATGGACATCCACTCCTCTTAGCTTTGACCATCATCATCGGCCACCGGGCATTGTCGAAGGCACCGGAAATATCCAAAAAGATAGCTTGCACGTAGCATGCCCGAGAATACTTTGCCGTGCTGAGCAATACTCGCAGCGCTGTTACCGTAGATCGCCCCGGAGAAAATCCGTGCTGGTGCTCGGATACCCCGTGACTAATCACAGGAGCATACCTTAGAATTACACGTTCAAGTAACTTTCCCAAAACAGACAGGAGCGTTATGGGACGATACGCCTTGGCGTCAGTGAGTGGCTTGTCATTACCCTTGGGAATGACAATCAATCTACCGTCCTTCCATACCTGGGGGAAAACTCCCTCTATTACACACTTGGCATACACCGAGTGGAATTCCCTCGGTGCAGCCATCCAAACATTCCTCACGATTCTCGCACTCACTCCATCGAGACCCGGAGCCGTGTTGGGCAAGGCCCTGACTATGCCCCCCAGGTCCTCAACCGCAAGTGGAGGTGCAGCTCTACCAGAGGGCATAAACGCCGCCAGCATTCGAACCTGCCGGTGGTAAGGCTTGTCACAGCCAGGGTCGTCATCCGGACAGAGCGCAGTCATCAAGCTGTTCAAGGCAACTCCCAGACTATCTGGGTGCCCACCCGCGAATGCAATCCCATTGATCACATTCGCAGGCGGACGCACCCTCCCGCTGGCTAACCTGTATGCCAGGCCCCAAGGGTTCTCATTGCCAGTATTGGCGACCCTCGTGTGATGCGACTGCTGCACCTCCACCATCATCTTTCTATATCTCGCACGCACGCTATGAAAAGCCATTCTGGCTATCTCCTCTGATCTACCTCCCAGACGCCTTTTACTCTGCCATACACGCCTGAGCTTGCATTGCAGCTTCCGAGTTTTATCCAGTTCAGAATTCCACCATTCATACCCTGTGGAACCCCTAGGGCGACGCTCCCCTAGGCCTTCCTCCGCGGAGCGGGTGATGACCCCTGAGAACTCCTCCGCCAGGAGGGCCGCGGGTTTGTCCACATGCAACCATCCCATTCTTAATTTGATGATCGCCCGGAACCTGTCCCAATCCACCCCCCGGTCACGACAACGTGGGGGATCCCTGACGGGTGCAGCGCAAGTAGTCGGCCTGCTGGTAGTGGCCGTGGATGTAATTAAATTATGGTCGCCGGCGCAGATTCCCTCATGCACTCGCCACTCGGCAAGGTATATGTCCCCAGTCGATAATGTGAGGTCCACATTAGATTCTCCACCTGGCCCAGAGAAGGTATAGGGCTGGTCAGGCTGGTTCGCCAAAGTTAATGCCTGTGAAAGTATGAACGCCTCCACTTGCTGCCTCCGGTGTTCTGCAGTATGTCCTCGTCCCACGTAGTGTCGGCGATCGCAGTGCCAAAGTGACGAGTGCGCATTTGCGTCGAGGCCGACGATGACCCTTCTGACCTTTAGGCAACTCAGGGTGACCTCCAAGTGGTGCAGGTGGTCGTCGATGGTGTCACTGTATTTAAAGTACGCTGACACCACATAGAGGTCCCATCGGTTTACGTGGCACACCACACAGAACTCATTGCTGAGGTGGCTCAGCAAAGCTACTCCAATTGTTGGGTCGGCAAGATAGATGCCAGCCCACGGGTGACCACCCACCTGGACGATTCCTGCAGCCTGGGAGTACTGTTCTTGAACAAGAGCAATGTCCAGGTGCAGTTCACGCGCCAGAATAGGCAACTCAGCCGTGGCAAGCTCCCCCCGACCCGAGTTAATCTGCCCCACTTTAATAGTTTGTTCTTTTAAATAGCTGGACATGCCCTTATCGGCAGTATTGCGTGGTGGCCACGGAGCGTTGCTCTGCATACAATCTTGCTGGACAGTTCCTCGCCATGGTCACGTGCGTACCAGAGTCAGGCCGGCCAAATCTCTTGCAGGTAGCGCACTTTTCTTCTTTTGCTTGGCAGGTTCCACGCTCGTGTCCCGTCTCCCCACACTTGCCACACACAATTTCCTTGGACCTGCAGTATTTTGATGGATGCCCGTATTGCTGGCACCTCTGGCAGCACGTGACATCTACGTAGTCACAGGGCTCCACCACGTCCCAACCAATGTAGAGGCGATTGTGCCCCACCAGCACGTCCCTTAATGCTGCCGAGCACTGAAGTACAACAGTGGTGCGCCTGCTTCCTCTCCATGATTTCTTGAAGGCGACCTTGCACTCTTCCTTCACCTTCTTCTCACTCCAGCCACAAGCAGCAAGATTTTGCTCGTAGAGGCCGCTTAATACCTCCTGATTCTTGGGGTCATCCTCAAAACCCCTGAGGGCAACCAGGGGAAGGCGCTGCCTGGGCTCAGACACCCTCACTGATGGAGGGGCTGCAGTTTTCAGTTTTTCGGCGGCCTCCAGGGACGTGGTCTGGACCACAACACCTGCATTCCCCACTTTTCTCAACCGGTCTATTTGCAGGCCGCTGGTCTTCGGGTTCACTGCCTTCTTCAATTCTGATTTGGTGTCCTCCGCAGTCTTGATTGGCCCCTCAGCTTCAGCCGGGTAGAAGGTGACTCCACGTCCAACTCCGTGACGGACCGCTCCGAGCTCAAATGCAGAAGGCGCTGCTCCTCGATACCGCCCGCATTGTCCGCCGGTTTCTTTCCCTTTCCTCCTAACCTTCGGCCGTTTGGTCTACCCTGCCGAGGGCTTCCATCTGGTTGGATCATATTTATTTATGTATTTTTGGTATTTATTTTATTTTATTGATATTTATGTATATTTATCTTTTCATTTTAACTTAAAATTATATATTTATATATAGAACCCAACCAGATGAGAAAATTATATAGATGCCCCAAAAATAATTTATTTATTTCTCACCACAAACGACATGGAAGATACATTAGTGCTATTTTAACAATATTATGTCATTCATGGGAGACTGGTGACCGTGTAGGTTCAAAGACCCGTATTACAGGTCACCAGGCCTCCCCCGAACTTACTTGGCAATTAGTATAATATTACACAGAGATGACATATGTTATGGTTAGGAATAATATTATATAGAGCGATTTTATCAGTTTGGATACATAGAAATAAAAAGTAAAAACCACGTATGTTTGTAGCGTAAGTAGAGAGTTTGTGACTGTCAGCATGTCTGTGTGTATGTCTGTGAATATTTATGAGATAATTTAGAGTAAGGCGGTAGTCTCCTATAAACGCCATCGGCCGCTTACAGCGTCACGCTGCACGCCGCGTTACGATGCTTACTATAGAAATGTACTGTTGTGGTCTCTTACACAAGCTGATGTCGGCGTATGGACGTCGTAGGCGGCGTTAAGACGCCTTGCGCTGCGTCTCTAGTTATTTCGAACCATCGCAGCGTAAAGGTCGTGTCCAGCGTCAGTACAAAATGACAAAATTTAATAAAGAAAAAGACGAGTTATTGATTTATTATTATGTTTCAATTGGTCTTGATTAATACGAAAATATTCAGTAAAATTAGAATTGCTGTCTTTTAAGTATTTCATTATCAATAGCTGGAAACATCCTTCTTCCTTTCTCTTCATAAATAATCGGTGCCTTGTTGCCTTTATTTTTCTTCGTATACGGTCGACTTGTCAAAAGTATTGAATTTATATCCATTTTATGTACAAATATCACACACAACCACACGTGAGACGTCATCCGTTGCTAAGATATGTTGACCGCTGACGCTGTGCCTGGCGTTCAAACGCCGATCGGAACTTTTACGCTGAAGTCGGACGTCGCGTATAGCATTTGATAGGAGACCGTAGCCTAATTGTTCGGTATCTGTGTATGAAAGAGTCTGAAGATATTCCACGAGTCTATTTTTATATCACCATCTGTTGACTTCATAAATAGATAATTTTTGGTGTAATTTATTATATAAATACGGACCCAAAAATATATAAACGGAAAATATAAAAATATATAAAAAATATATGTACAGCATTGGACTTGTGAAGGGTTGTAATGATGACGATGATGATGATGAATGTTTAAGGTGCATATATGTACTTTTACGAACTGATAAAGAAAGAAAAAATATGTGTGCGTAAGAGCGTGTTTTTTTTCTATTATATGCCAGTGCTTGATTACGTGTCCTAGCTTTCCTCAGTGTTTCCTAGCGTTTTTTAACAAAGCAGTTGTCACACCTTTTTTAAATCAGGCGACAGAACGTTGGGTTCCAATTATAGACCCATTTTTTGCTATCTGTAATGTCAAAAGTCTTAGAAAAACTTGCTGATAAACGTTAAAAACAATGTTTAGAAAGGATCTTTTATCAGGAATCCAATATGGATTTAGAGCTGACAAATGGAAAGATGATGTTTGCTTAAAGATAACCTCCTTATTAATTTCTCAACTTGATCTTAATAAAAAACTGCTTACGAGTATTTGTGGATTTCTTATATTTACGCGAACACTACACATGATTAAAACTACTTTTACGCGATAAAATCCGTAAAAGTAGTTTTAATCAAGTATTTGTGGACTTACAAAAAGCCTTTGATACTATGTCTATTCCCATACCGTTAACTCGTCTGTAAAAAATTGGGATTAGAGGCATTACATAGGCATTAGGTTTAAAAACTATTTGACTGACAGAGGACAAAGAGTGAGGGTAGATGGACACTTTAGTAATGAAATGCCATATATCTACGATGTTCAGCAAGGAAGTACACGTGGGCCGACTCTTTTTCTTATTTATAGTCTTTGTATGTTGAATATGAGTCTGACGATACTGTACTTCTTTTTCACGGTGACATCTGGACGGGACTACACAATTTGGTTGAAAAGAAATTAGGCATGATAATACTTGCCTACTACATCCTAGTGCTTGCCTACTACATCATCTGATGGTAAGTGGTAATATGTTATAAACGTTACCGTTATCACTAAAGCCTATAGCTAGAGGAGATAGATAGATATAGGAGGAACATGCTTTGTAGCTTTCTTTGTGGGGAGGGGGCTCAATATTCAGTAGTTGATAAGTGAAGGACTGTAATGATGACAATTATAATTAAAACATAATTGTAGTCTGCAAGGAAAACACGCCAATTTAATAGAAAAATCTAAATATGAGGAAAAATAGCAGTCAGTTTAATGTTGTATGTACTTTTTGATTACGACGGTTGCGTTGAGTGCAGATCAGACATTCTCACTCAGTTCATGCTCCTTTCCTGTCACTAGAAGTCACTCCAACTCTAATATCGACTGTGATGAATTAAAAAAAATAAGTTAAGGAAATTACATTTATTTTTATCACCATTCAATACATAACTACTTAAATTATTTCTTACGGATTTTGTCTCTCGTGTTGAAACACCCAACACCAACAACTTAATAACGACTTAGTACGACTCAGTAGTAAAAGTAAAAATGGCTTTCAATAAAAATACACAACATAAGCAACACATTGGAGGGGGTTCTATGTTCAACAGTGGACTTTCATGAGATGAGACGCAGGGCTTCGACACTGCATCAAGTCAAGCTATATTATATTTTCTACGAGAGAACCGCCCCGGCGTCTGCTGGGTGGTGTCCGTTAATGCCATTTATTTTTTCAATTTTTCGTTTTATAAAAATAGCTTAGATCGCTCCTGGAGTTGATCTTAATCTGTTTGTGAAGCTTCATCATAATTTGTTTAGCCATTCCGAAAAGGACCGGACGGATAAACAGACAAAATTTTTAAAACGCTAACTCATATCTCAATAGCGTAGAAATAACCCCTGAGGATTTTTGAAGAATAGACCGTTATTACAAACGAGCACACAGTCAACCCCAAGGTAAGTGGTTGCTGAGGCCCAAGCAAGGATAGATGCAGATATCTGTGTCACACACATCTATAAAAGTTTATCAATTTCTAGAGCGCTATATCAATACACAAAACAATGCCGCAGGGGTTTGCTCGTTAATTTTTTGCACGTTTTTAACTCATTTTTAATTTTCTACTTTTATAAATATCTGTGGTTTGGTTTATTTATTTTTAATCTAATTAATATAAAATATAACGAATTGTATGTACATGAAGAAATATTAACCTTTATATTTTTCGAACAAATTGAGTTCTCCGCTTTAAAATCTATCAAATACACAGAAATCTAAATAGTAAGACAGTTTATTACTTAGATTTCTGTAGTCAAATATTACACCTCATTTGAAAGTGGCGCCCCTCTGGTGGCAGAAATAGTAGTGGATGCCCTTAATAGTTCAGCCATTGCGTAGATTAGTCCGATTAGGACAAATATTTAAAAACAATGTTATTTATGTCTAACGTCTACGTGCAAATAGTTTTTTTGCGCCTAGAAGCAAAGTAAAGGGCTACCCTCCGGGAAGCGGGGGAGGGAGGTGGTAAATGCTCTAATCATACCACGCATCCGGCTGCGTGGTTATGTGGGACTCACTATAAGACCTAGAGTGCCTACCCACTAAACACCACCTGGGACTCGCTTTGACCTGGGAAGGCCTTTTAGCCGTATCGGAGGCGACCCCCCCCCCCCTGGGGAAAGGGCAGCGCAGATATAAATAAGTAACTTAGTTAAATAGAATAGCTAGTTATATAAATATTACAGACAGACATTTCGATTTTATTTATTATGTATAGATGTATTGATAAATATTTTATGAAAGTAGTATACGTCTGACAACCGAAATATTAAATGTGACAATTTTACTTACGAGATCATTCAACATGAAATAACATTCATATCAGTTCTCAACACTCCTGGTGCACATGGACCTATCCCACTAAGTAGTTCTTTCCTTCCTTTTTCTACTCCCCTGACTAAAGGCCAAATGTCTTTAAGCCAAGCTACTTTTTACTGCATGGTAAGTACTTTTATGCCTAGGACTCCGTCTGCCAAATAACAGTGCTCGGACTGCTGTGTTCTGGACAGGTATACAGAGTCAGTATATTTACAGGCTGTGAAGCATTATGTCTGAGTCTTCAGAGACGACAATGCACTTGAAGGCTTCTGTGTTCGACGTTGGTTGCAGGTGTACATGGGCTGCAGTACCCACTTATTACCATCAGGTCGACTGTAAAGTTTGGCAATTCACTTTTTAAAAATAAGCTAACTGTGCTATGAATATTCTTGGTGGTAAAAAGTATACTTACTTAAATGTATACTTACACTAATTAATTTTTTTGAACATTTTTCTTACTTTAGTAAGACGGACGGATTTTATTTCCTTTGATTATAACCTTAGTAAGGAAGACATTACTAAAACGTTGATTGATGTCACTATAATTTAAACGATAAATAAAAGTATGCGGAAATACTTAATAGGTATATAAAGCAAGGATTTCAAAAGAAGTATTATGTTCAATTTTTAAGCAAGTATTATTATAACGTATAATTATTTCGTAAGTACATTATTAAAACAAATTTTTGTTATAATGTGTATACTATAATTTTTATTTACGTTTACAAATTTTGTTCGTACTAGTCACTTAGCACAACGACAGTCTTGACACGCCGCGCCGGATCAATCGTTCGGAAAACACATATCGCCTATTTTTATGAAGCCAACTGGGCAGGATCCAACTTTTATTAAAAATCTGTTATTTAGGCTATCTTCTTCTGAATCTAAAGGTAAAGTTGGCCTATGTCTAACCGCTGTAAATTTTGTTGCAATTGTACCGTTTTTTTTACGAAGCGCTGCACTCCATTCAAGGCTCACGATGAGAAACACACACAGAGCAAATTTTATATACATTTTAATTTATAGTATTTTATTTTATTTGTTATTTAGCTACAAAGTTATAAATGACTTCAAACTTAGCTACTTTACAATTGTGATAAATACATAGCTTGCCTAGCAATTCCTTTTATACCGAGGAAAATAATGAATCATATACGTAATTCTCTTTTCCTCATATGTGGTAATATGCTACATCTAATAATAGGTATTTAAATTAATTATAGTTAAAAATTTACATAGGTCCTGACATCGTGTCATACTACAATAGCGGGAAAATCCAAAACATCGTTAAAATAAGTGTCCAGGTTTAGGTATCAAATTATTGAATGTTTACGTGTTTCATTCTTTATTTACTAGCTGTGCCCACGACTTCGTTCGCGTATCAGTACTTTTAATGATGATTTATTTATAAATTAATTATTTGTAAAATTAACAAATAAGAGATTGCCTTAAATAAGCAAGCACCATCAGCAATTATTGATATTAAATAAAAAATTTGAAATGAAAACTAAAACTAAGTATCTACACTAACAAAATAAATGAAATTGCGTATCTATATTGTTACGAGCTTAGGGTTCGTGATAATAAAAATTGCCGATAAAATTACCTAAATTAACACTTTAATTTACTTTACACAAACTAAAGTTAAAAACACTAATAATTAAAAACACTAATTCACTTAATTCCGCTCCGAAGCTTCGCTTGTTTCGTCAAATCAACTCTGCCCCGATCGCATCTTGCGCCACCTATTTATTTAAATTAGCAAAATATCCGGAATGTTCAAGTAAACACGCGCAAGGTACCGAGATTTCGAGTATAGATTTTCTAGAAACTTAGTTCTTCGGGTGGCGCTGTCGGTTGAGAGATCTGTGATGTCATTCTCTGCAAAGCTCCCCTCGCTCTCGTTCCTGACACTAGATGGCGCTAGTTGACATATTCACACAACACTGCCCCCTCCTAAGACATGCTCGTCCCGAGCATTATCGGTCCCATAATAACGCGCCAAGCGATCCACATGGACGATCTTAGGAGTCCCTTTTGCGCCTTTCTGTATCCGGTAGGTCACATCGTTGATCCTGGTTACAATCCTGTACGGGCCGTCCCATTTAGCTTGAAGCTAAGGAGATTTCCCTTTGCTGCGGACTGGATTGTGCAACCACACTAATGAACCTTCGTTGAACCCTTTATTGTTCATTTTGCGGTCATACCGGGTTTTCATTTTCTCAGACATTTGCTGGCCCGATTGTCTGACGTGCTCATAAATGTCATTCATTTTGTTCCGCAAGTCATTTGCATAATCGGTTATACTGCGTGGGGCATCAGGTGGTATCCCGGTGATCAGGTCCGCAGGCAGCCGTAATTCTCTTCCAAAGTTTGCGAAAGCTGGTGTCATTGCTGTACTTTCGTGAACAGAACTCCGATATGACAACAGAAACGGTTGTATGTGCTTGTCCCAATCTCGTTGCCGATTGTCTACAACTTTTGCTAGGTACCTCTCCAATGTCTGATTAAATCGTTCCACCATTCCATCAGATTGCGGGTGATAAGAAGTCGTTCTTGTTTTATGAGTACCCATAACTCGGCAAGTTTCCTGGAATATTTGAGACTCAAAATTCCTTCCTTGATCACTGAAAATCTCTAAAGGTACTCCAAAACGACAGAAGACTTCATGAACTAGTTTATCTGCAACTGTTGAAGCTTCTTGATTTGGAATGGCGAAGACTTCTGGCCACTTAGTGAAGTAATCCATCACAACCATGAAATACTTGTTACCGCTTTCACTCTCCGGAAACGGCCCCGCCACGTCAATGGCTATTCTCTCCCATGGTGCACCCACATTGTACAACTTCAATGCACCTCTACTACGAGTCTGAGGTCCCCTTACAGCCGCACAACTTGTACATTTGCGACACCAGTCCTCGATATCGTTTCGACAGTGGACCCAGTAAAACCGTTCTCGGATCTTCAGGAGGGTTCGTTTAACTCCCAGATGGCCTCCTGAACAATCATTATGGTACAGCTGTAGAACATTCGGTACTTTAGCTTTAGGGACAACCATTTGCAAATGACAGCTGTCTCCCCGAACGTTTTCCCATTTACAACACAGAACTCCATCCTGAAGCAGCAAGCTGTCCCACAGGGCCCAATAGCTTTTAGTGGTCGAACTCATCGCTGAGACGTCACTCCACTTGGGCTTAGGAGCACTGGCCTTTATCCATTCCAGAATCGGCTTGATGTCCGGATCTTCCTGCTGTGCATGTAGTAAGCTGTCCTTCCACTCGTTGCTGAGGTGGTCTGCCCTGAGCATCCTCACGGATACCACTTCCTTACTCTCTTGCCTAGTAAAATGTTTGCAATCCTCAGGACAAGGTCTTCTTGACAATGCATCTGCATTGCCATGAGATTTCCCGCTGCAGTGTCTGATAGGAAAGTCGTATTCCTGCTGCTGCTGGGCGGTGCTGTTAGCCGCACTTCCTTTCTGAGACCGTTCACCTTCCCTTCCTAGGGTGTGCTTAGGGCAGCTGGACCGAAGATGGTCCCTTACCCCACAGCCATAGCACCTAGGGCTGTATCTTTTATTGTGGTCGCGAACCGTAACTGCTGTAACCTCCCTAGCGTGAGGTGAACGATGATCCTGTCGCCGCCAGGCAGTGCTGTTAGCTGCACTACCCTCTCGAGATCGATCAACTCTCCTTTCCACGGTTCGCTTAGGGCAGCTGGATCGAAGATGGCCCTTTTCCCCACAGCCATAGCACCTAGGGCTGTATCCTCTGTTGCGGTTGCAAACTGTAGCTGCTGCAACCTCCCTGACGCGATGGGAACGATGATCCTGCCGCACGGCTTCTACCTCCAGTGCATGGGCCAAGGCGTCCTTAAGCGTCTCGTGGTGCCCGAGCCTCACAGCAGCTCTGACTTCCAGGTCGCGGATGCCGTCGATGAATGTTTGCACCAGGTTCCCTTCAATGAGCGCAGGTACGGACTGGTATGCTTTTCGAACCATCTTCTCCACCTCAAGGGCCCACTGCTGCAGGTTTTCGTTGCTGCGTTGCACGCGATCTTTAAGCTGCGCGCGAAAGACGTGTTCCAGGTGAGCGTCACCATATCTCGCCTCCAATGCCTCAAGGAGCTGCTCGTAGGTCACTTTCTTACCGAGAGCTTCCAACACGGTTAAGGCTTGGTCGCGCAGGCCTAAGGTGAGTGCAGTCATGGCCTGGCTTTTATTCCAGCCGTTTGCCTCCATGACGGCCTCGAACTGGATTTTGTAGAACGACCAGGAAGAAGTCCCGTCGAACGGTGGTACCTTGAACCCACATAGCGAAGGTGTAGTAGCTACTGCGGGGGCTGCAATTCCATCTCCAAGTTTGAGTTCATCCAGCGTTTTCTTAACTTGGTTGATTTGGGTCTCAGCTTCCGACAGGCGGTTATCATGTTGAGCAACCTTATCCTTCACCTCCCTTATCTCTTTCCCGAAGGTAGCGTGAAGGTCCTTCATGAGAAGCATCTGCTCCTCCCTCCTTCCTCGCTTAGAAGAGCAGCTCAAACGCGATACGTTTGAGCTGCTCTTCTAAGCGACGGGCCTGTTCCGCCTGCTGATCTTCCAACCGACGGGCCAGTTCCTCCTGTCAGCGGGCCTGTTCCTCTTGTCCGCTCTGCAGCTGCTCTTTCAACTGACGGGCCTGCTCCTCCTGTCGGCGAGCCTGCTCCTCCTGTCGGCGAGCCTGCTCCTCCTGTTGGCGAGCCTGCTCCTCCTGTCGGCGAGCCTGCTCCTGCAGCATCACCATCAGAGCACCTAAGTCAGGTGCCACAGACGTAGAAGCTGCTGACGGACCGGCTTCCGTGGCCGGCGGCTGGCCCTCAGACATCTGCGGCGTTGCACCACCAAATCTCCTCTGGTCCGTCTCCTGCTGGCGTTGACTTCGGGTACGGACACCCTCCGTTTCCTCCTTAGGTAAAATCGGTATTATTTTATCCCACTTCTGACACCAATTGTTACGAGCTTAGGGTTCGTGACAATAAAAATTGCCGATAAAATTACCTAAATTAACACTTTAATTTACTTTACACAAACTAAAGTTAAAAACACTAATAATTAAAAACACTAATTCACTTAATTCCGCTCCGAAGCTTCGCTTGTTTCGTCAAATCAACTCTGCCCCGATCGCATCTTGCGCCACCTATTTATTTAAATTAGCAAAATATCCGGAATGTTCAAGTAAACACGCGCAAGGTACCGAGATTTCGAGTATAGATTTTCTAGAAACTTAGTTCTTCGGGTGGCGCTGTCGGTTGAGAGATCTGTGATGTCATTCTCTGCAAAGCTCCCCTCGCTCTCGTTCCTGACACTAGATGGCGCTAGTTGACCTATTCACACAACAATATTTTGTCTCATCCTGCAAACAAATAAAAAAGAAAACTAAACTCAACCCTTAGATTATGTAATAATCTAAGACTCAACCTAGGAAAGTTTTTTGACCTTTAAGTAATAGGTGTGATCGAGCTTAAGATAAGTTAGGTTTTCTATCAAGAAATTCTCAGTATCGGCCCGGAGTCAAGAGTTTAGCAGTGTTTCATCCCTATGCCTCAGAAAGCACGTAAAGTAGTTTTATCTGTATCTCATCTCACTATATTTTTGTCGGATTACTTACTCGGACACAATGAGAAACAGGGACTTATTTTGTAAAGTTCTGTAATAGGTATTTTTCATAATTATCGTAATTTCGTTTTGTGGATTTCCCAACCACCATGCAATCAAAAACTAATTTTCCCCCGCGAAAACCTATCGTGGTTTACACTTTAAGGTAAGATATTAGGAAAATGAAAAAAAAAACTAATAGCATTATTTTAATCCTAAAATATTCGTCAGTCACAAAAATCATTTAATATATTTTCCCTATACAAATATAAAATCACTTAGCACAAAAAAAAAAAAATTAAAAAGATTCTAAAAAAACTAACTTTACGGCAAATTAAATTTTATTCCGTTCATTTTAAATATGTCCAATATAAATTAAATTTTATAAACGCTATTTGCATACAAAATAAATAAAGTCTGATACAAAATAAGACTTTTGTCTTCTTTTAAGTATCTATCTATTGACGTGGCATATAAAAATATAAATTAATAATATGCACATTATTATTAATTCCAAATTTTAAAGTATAGAGAACAAATGCGTCAAGACGGCACTATGAAATCTTCCCCACTCCAAGAAGTACGAAAATGCCTACAATGATAGTGTTGCGCGCCTAAGTTGACGTCAGGTACCTGGAACTAGCGCCATCTAGTGTCGGGGAAAGAGCTAGAAGGGGTTTCCTAGAAAATGTCAATCTTGACTTTCGATCAACAGCGCCATATAGTATCGAACAGAAAAATTAAGCTTTCTAGAAGCCCCACACTCGAACTTTCTCCGTCTGGTCGGTCGGCGCCCGTATCTACGGGAATATTCTGGATGTTTCGGAGCAAAAGTGTATTTAAACCCGCTGCATGCCGCGATCAGGCAGTATTGAATTTGGCGAGACAAGCGGAGCTTCGGATCGAAATAAAGTGAATCAGTGTGATTAATTATTAGTGTTTTAAGTTGGTGTTCTGTAATAAAAGTGTAAATTTTGGTAATTCAAACGGCAGTTTTTATTGTCACGAACCTCAAGCTCGTAACAATGGTTGTCAGAAGTGGGATAAAATCATTCCGATTTTACCTAAGGAGGAAACGGAGGGTGTCCGTACTCGAAGTCAACGCCAGCAGGAGACGGACCAAAGAAGATTTGGTGGTGCAACGCCGCAGACATCGGAGGACCAGCCACCAGCTGCAGAACCGTCAGTAGCTCCTACATCTGCAGCACCTGACTTAGGTGCTCTCATGATGATGCTTTAGGAACAGGCTCGCCGACAGGAGAAACAGGCCCACCGACGGGAGGAACAGGCCCACCGACAGAACGAACAGGCCCGCCAGCAGGCGGAGCAGGCACGCCGATTGGAAGAGCAGCTGCGAGGCGGACAGGAGGAACAGGCCCGCCGACGAGATGAACAGGCCCGTCGGTTGGAAGAGCAGATGCTCCTCATGAAGGACCTTCACGCTACCTTCGGGAAGGAGAAAAAGGAGTAGAAGGATAGGGTTGCTCAGCATGACAACCGCCTGTCGGAAGCTGAAACCCAAATCGCGAAAGCTGAAACCCGAATCGAGAAAGCTGAAACCCGAATCGACCAAGTGAACAATCGGGTCGACAACGTGATGGCTGACGTGAAGAAAATGCTGGACGACCTCAAACTGGGGGATGGAATTACACCTCCCGTAGTAGCTACAACACCTTCGCTACGTGGGTTCAAAGTGCTGCCGTTCGACGGGACTTCTTCCTGGTCGACCTACAAAATCCAGTTCGAAGCTGTTATGAAGGCGAACGACTGTAATAAAAGTCAGGCCATGACTGCTCTCACACTAGGCTTGCGCGATCAGGCTTATACAGTTCTGAAAGCTCTCGGTGACGAAGTGACTTATGAGCAGCTCCTTGAGGCGTTGGAGGCGAGATATAGCGATGCTCACCTGGAACACGTCTTTCGTGCACAGCTTAAAGATCGCGTGCAGCGCATCAACGAAAACCTGCAGCAGTGGGCTCTACAGGTGGAGAAGCTGGTGCGAAAAGCGTACCGGTCCGTACCTGCGCTCATTGAAGGGAACCTGGTGCAGACATTCATCGGCGGCATCCGCGGCCTTGAAGTCAGAGCTGCTGTGAGGCTCGGGCACCACGAGACGCTTAAGGACGCCTTGGCCCATGCACTGGAGGTGGAAGCCATGCGGCAGGATCATCGTTCCCATCGCGTCAGGGAGGTTGCAGCAGCTACAGTTCGCGACTGCAATAAAGGATACAGCCCTGGGTGCTATGGCTGTGAGGAAAGGGGCCACTTACGATCCAGCTGCCCTAAGCGAACCCTAGAAAGGGAAGGTGAACGATCTCAGGAGGGTAGTGCGGCCAACAACACCGCCCAGCAGCAGCAGGGAAACGATTATAAGCCAGAACTGCGGGGCGGGTGCTAGATGATGTTAAAAGAGCCCTAAGGATCTCGATCCCACAAACCCATGATGGGAACAGTCTAATCATCAAGGACGAGGTCAACGGAGTGCCGTGTAAACTGACTATAGATACTGGAGCCTCTCGTACGGTTGTTAGTTCCCAATTTATAAGTCAGTTCCTTGGGGACTCCGCATACAACCGAGAACGCATTAATTTGGTAACAGCCACCGGTCAGCGTAAACCCGTCCGTGGAGAGAAAGAGATGGAGTTGAAGCTGGCAAAATGATCTACCTGCATAATGTCATCGTGGCTGATATGATGGACGACTGCATCCTGGGCCTAGACTTTATGAGGAATAATTGTTGTGAGATCGACGTTAAGCAAGGTGTTTTGAAATGTGGGCAGGAGGAACTTTTTATGGAAGGTGCGTTACCAGGGAACGTGTACAGCATTAAGAAGATTGTTCTTCCGCCGAGATCGGAAACGATTATGCCGGTTAGTTTTCTTTGAAACCCTGGGCAAGTTCACCGTTGTGTACTTGTGGAAAGGGTAAACAATGACCTTCCAGGAAAAGTAGCTCGAACTTTGTCGAAAAAGGCACACTGGTTGGTACTTGTGAGGAAGTGGATTGATTACGTCGGTGCCAATATCTATCGAGTGGGACCCCCAGAATGGATGCACAAACGAGAGTGACCACACTTTTGGAAGGCTGTCGCAGCGTTCTCTCCCCGAACGAAATGGTCAAGGCGAAGAAGTTGTTACTCAAGTACGCCGATGTATTCTCATCAAACGATGCTGACATAGGAAAGACTGGCTTAGTTCAAAACAAAATAAACGCAGGAGAAGAATTGCCTATCCGTCAGCGGCCAAGAAGATTGCCGGTAGCACGTGAAAAGGAAGTGGAAACCATGATTGAGGGAATGGTGAAGGATGGTGTTATTGAACCTTCATCTAGTCCATGGTGTTCACCCGTGGTGCTGGTAAAGAAGAAGGATGGCAGCATGCGGTTCTGTGTTGATTAACGCCGTCTGAACGACGTTACAAAGAAGGACAGCTATCCCTTGCCAAGAATTGATGACACGCTGGACATGCTTACAGGAGTAAAATGGTTTAGCACGCTGGATTTAAAAAGTGGCTACTGGCAAGTTGAAATTGACCCTAAGGACAAGGAGAAAACTGCCTTCTCGACGGGAAAGGGTCTGTGGCAATTCAAAGTAATGCCGTTTGGGTTGTGCAATGCTCCAGCAACGGTTGAAAGGCTGATGGAACTTGTACTGGCCGGGCTAATTGGTGATGCCTGTCTGGTCTACTTGGATGACATCATTATCGTAGGCCGTACATTTGAGGAACTCCTTCAAAACCTTGAACGCGTGCTTATGAAGATTCAGAGTGCCAACCTCAAGTTGAGCCCGAAGAAATGTTCACTATTCCAACGGCAAATTAACTTTTTGGGGTTTGCAGTATCGGAAGAAGGTATCCGCACAGATCCAGAGAAAATCGCCGCTGTCAAGGATTGGCCGGTTCCAAAAGACAAGACGCAGGTTAGAGCATTTTTGGGTTTGTGCTCCTATTACCGGCGATTTGTGAAGAACTTTGCAGATATAGCCAAACCTCTGCACAAGCTAACCGAGGAGAAGCGACATTTCCACTGGGATGAAAGTTGCAATATCGCATTCCTGGAGCTCAAGGACCGTCTGTGCAAGACATTTATTTTGGGATACCCTGATGCAAGCAAAGAATTTATACACAGACGCAAGTGATATAGGACTTGGCAGTGTGTTGTCTCAACGGAATGGTGACCAAGAGGTCGTGATAGCGTACTTCAGCAAGTCGTTGTCAAAACCGGATAGGAACTATTGTGTCACAAGACACGAATTGCTAGCTGTGGTAAAGTCGTTGCAGCATTTTAGCAAATATCTTCTGGGGCGGAAATTTCACTTACGAACTGACCATGCTGCACTAAAATGGCTATTGCAGTTTAAAAATCCAGAAGGACAAGTTGCGAGGTGGATTGAACTACTGCAGGAATACTACTTTGAGATCGAACATCGCAACGCAGCAACGCAGATGCATTGTCAAGAAGACCTTGTCCTGAAGATTGCAAACATTGTACTAGGCAAGAGAGTAAGGAAGTGGTATCCGTAAGGATGCTCAGAACAGACCACCTCAGCAACGAGTGGAAGGACAGCTTACACCATGCACAGCAGGAAGATCCGGACATCAAGCCGATTTTGGAATGGATGAAGGCCAGTGCTCCCAAGCCCAAGTGGAGGGACGTCTCAACGATGAGTTCGACCACTAAAAGCCATTGGGCCCAATGGGACAGCTTGCTGCTTCAGGCTGGAGTTCTGTGCCGTAAATGGGAAAATGTTCGGGGAGACAGCTGTCATTTGCAAATGGTTGTCCCCAAAGTTAAAGTACCGGATGTTCTACAGCTGTACCATAATGATTGTTCAGTGGGAGTTAATCGAACTCTACTGAAGACCCGGGAACAGTTTTACTGGGTCCACTGTCGAAACGATGTCGAGGACTGGTGTCGCAAATGTACAAGTTGTGCGGCTGTAAAGTGACCTTACACTCGTAGTAGAGGTGCATTGAAGTTGTATAATGTTGATGCACCATGGGAAAGAATAGCCATAATAGCCATTGACGTGGCGGGGCCGTTTCCAGAGAGTGAAAGTGGTAACAAGTACTTCATGGTTGTGATGGATTACTTCACTAAGTGGCCAGAAGTTTTCGCCATTCCAAATCAAGAAGCTTCAACAGTTGCAGATAAACTAGTTCATGAAGTCTTCTGTCGTTTTGGAGTACCTTTAGAGATTCACAGCGATCAAGGAAGGAATTTTGAGTCTCAAATATTCCAGGAAACTTGCCGAGTTATGGGTACACATAAAATAAGAACGACTTCTTATCACCCCCAATCTGATGGAATGGTAGAACGATTTAATCAGACATTGGAGAGGTACCTAGCAAAAGTTGTAGACAATCGGCAACGAGATTGGGACAAGCACATATAACCGTTTTTCACCGCCACCACCGTTTGGCACCAGCTTTCGCAAACTTTGGAAGAGAATAACGGCTGCCTGCGGACCTGATCACCGGGATACCACCTGATGCCCCACGCAGTATAACCGATTATGCAAATGACTTCCGGAACAAAATGAATGACTTTTATGAGCACGTCAGACAATCGGGCCAGCAAATGTCTGAAAAGCTGAAAACCCGGTATGACCGCAAAATGAACAACAAAGGGTTCAACGAAGGTTCACTAGTGTGGTTGCACAATCCAGTCCGCAGCAAAGGGAAATCTCCTAAGCTTCAAGCTAAATGCGTCGGCCCGTACCGGATTGTGACCAGGATCAACGATGTAACCTACCGGATACAGAAAGGCGCAAGAGGGACTCCTAAGATCGCCCATGTGGATCGCTTGTCACGTTATTATGGGGCTGATAATGCTCCGGACGAGCATGCCTTAGGAGGGGGCAGTATTGCGCGCCTAAATTGACGTCACGTACCTGGCACTAGCGCCATCTAGTGTCAAGGAAAAGAGCCAGGAGGGCTTCCTAGAACATGTTGACTTTCGACCAACAGCGCCATCTAGTATCGCACAGAAGAATTAGGCTTTCTAGAAGCCCCACACTCGAAGTTTCTCCGTCTGGTCAGTCGGCGCCCGTATCTACGGGAATATTCTGGATGTTTCGGTGCAAAAGTGTATTTAAACCCGCTGCATGCCGCGATCGGGGCAGTATTGAATTTGGCGAGACAAGCGGAGCTTCGGAGCAAAATAAAGTGAATCAGTGTGATTAATTATTAGTGTTTTAAGTTGGTATTCGGTAATAAAAGTGTATATTTTGGTAATTCAATCGGCAGTTTTTACTGTCACGAACCTCAAGCTCGTAACAATATCCTTTTTCATTTCATTGAATGCCTATACCCAGGCGTGGGTCATATTATATCGGCTGTATATTATAATATATCACCCGCGTCCTACTATGGAACCGCATAGTGGGGTATAAACGTGCGTGTTAGATCGTGGAAACTATGCGAGATATGAGGCAATCTATGGGGAGATCTATGTTCCGGAAATGGACTTTAAAATGCTGTAACTATTATCGGATAAAAGTAAGCAAATTATGTTTGCTGGTTCAATACAAACATTGCGATCTAGTATATATTCAGTAATCTATGATTGCGATGAAAGCAGCAAGCAAACCAAATAATTACTTATTGTTTGCCTTTCATATCTCGCTTTTAGTTAAACCTTATGTGCTTGAAAATACTTATAGCGCCATCTATATAAAATTATAGTAGTTATTTTTAATTACAGTAAAATAAAAATTGTGCGATATTTAGAAAAAAACGGGTCGGAATACTTTAAAAACAACTGAAAATCGGTTAACGTAATTTTTCAATGTCACGACAATGTAAATTTTAAAACATTTTTGAACTGCATGCGGGAAGTATAATATGCCTACTACATAGGTCACTCAATAAGTTTTGAGATGCTCAAAATTTAAAAATGGAACGCTGGGTGCGTTGTTTCATGTTTTTAAAAAGTAGATTTATTTAAAAATAGAACTCCATAAGCCACGTTCTATTAATTTTCCTGCAACGCTTCCCGCGCTTTTCATTTAAAGCGATGGATCTTAACCGTGAAGATTTGCGCGCTATGATCTATTATGATTTTAAATTTGGTAAAAAAAAAAGATGAACAAAGAACCGGCGCCCCGCAAACAGCAGTAACGGCAGAAAATGTATGGACTACTGAAATGTTGGTGCGAGAAGACCCACGAATTACATATACGGACATCGAAAAGATTGTAGGCATTCGTTCGGGGAGCATTCATACCATCCTACATCAACATCTTGAAATGAGGAAGCTTTGTTGTCGATGTATCCCTCGTTTGCTCTCCGAAAGCGAAAAACACACTCGTGTAGATTGGTGTCATGAAATGCGTATATGTTTTGAAAACGGGGCATCTAGGCGTGTTTCAAAAATTGTTACTAGTGACGAGACATGGATCTATCAATATGATCCGGAAAATAAAAGGCAATCATCGGTATGGATCTACTCAGAAGGACAGTTACCGCGACAAAACTGCAAAGACCTCGCAACGTCGGCAAAAAAAATGGTGGCTAGTTTTTTTTTTCGTGGAGCGGACATTTGTCGACGTCAATGCTGGAAAATTGTAGGTCAGCCAACTGTGAATAAACTATAGTTGCATTACCCAAAGCTTTCCAAGCTGTGCGGGAGAGAAGACCAAAGACTGGGCTTTGAGGAATCATGCTGCATCACGATAACAACTTCGCCTTACTTTTCGCCAACTCTTGCCATACCTCCCTTAAAACAAAAGCATTTTTGATGAATCTGGTGTTAAAACTCTAAGTCACCCATCCTACAGCCCTGACTTAGCTCCTTGTGATTTCTTTTTGTTCCCAGGAGTCAATGAAAAAAAGGCAGTTTTTTTCAAGCGATGAAGAAGCCGATCTCTCTATGAAGAAGCGATTTCCGACCTGTCAGATCAAGACTGGCAAAAGTGTTTTCAGAGTTGGTTTAGGCGAATGGAGCTTTGTTATAGAGCATGATGGAGAATATTTTGAAAAGATGTAAAATAAATATTAATAAGTAGTATCTAGGATACTTTTTGTATATCTCAAAACTTATTGAGTGTCCTATGTACCAAGCTCCGTTTATTCTTGCCGAAACTAAAGAAATAGTAAATAGCTCTTTAAAAATTTGATTTACCATGTTGCAGGTACTCGGTTGTTAAGAAAAAAATTAGAAGCAAACAAACTTATTTAAAATTTAATTAACAAATAATTTGCACAGCTCCATCTATCAATGGAGCAGTTTTCAAAAATTTTGTACGGCAAATATTTTTTTCGATTTTTAAAAATGTGTTTGTTTTAAATGATTTTACTAAAGAATTTGCTAAAAGTAATATAAAATTTGAGTAATTTAATGTTTGTTACCAATAAATATATACAATTTAGGAATAAAACAGGTTTATTTCCGAGCATGGCATTACCGTGTTCAATTTTGTTACTAAACAAAATTCATTTAATTAAATGTAGTTCTTTGATTATTCCGTGTTAAATATTTTATATGATTACATATGAAGACATTTAAACCCCCAAAAAAAATTTTACTTGTAAAAGTTTGCTAATTTTTAAATTACAATACAAAAATTTTCAACGGTGTTACTTAGGACGAAAACCAAACAATTTTTTTCTATGTATTTTAAAATAAAAATAAAATGTAAATATTGTTTGATGATATAAAATTACAATTTTTCGGCAAGTATTAATAAGTAAATATAACTAGTTAAAGTCCAAAACTAAAATTTTTATCAGTTAAAAACCTTCGTTATTTTTATGGACAGTAACAAAATTGATTATGATTGGTAACCAAGAAATTATTAAGGCCCATTTACAATGTTAGGAATACTGGTATAATAATTGGATTTAGTTTAATAAACGGAAAATAATAATAGGACTCTTAATTAAAATAAGCAACCCTTTATTTTAAAATTTATGATGTAACATACGGGAAATAGACTTAATTTCTAGAAACTGGTAGATTTCCCTAAATAAAAGAGAACTCTGTCGTTTGTTGTTGTTAATTAATTCATTTGAATGAGAATGCGTCTCCATTCTCATCAAAACGCAAGGATTTAGTAATATAGATGATATAGAAGTTGATATTTTAAAAAGCAATTTCTAAAAATGCTAAATCTATGCGATTGCATGTCCATTTCAAATCTTTATAAATTTGTTGTAATGATGCTTCTAAGGCTTAATTTATTTATTTAAGGTTTAATAACCAGAGCTATTTCTATTATTCTAGTTTTTTTTTTACTTTAGAATCATTTTCAGTTTAATACTGTACAATCTTTTATTTAGTGCTCCGTAAGATTTACATTTTGTTGAATTTTTTTTTCGTTTTCTTCAAGTGATTTTTGTAGTTTATACAACATTTTGCTGTAATATTTCAATGTCTTGTCACGCTCTCTATTTTATCTTTTTTATTTTCTTGATTCTTTGCCGCTTCTGTCTCTTCCAATGAATGATTGACGTTTTATGATTTTTGTTGATTTTGTTTTCCATTTTGTTTTTCGTCACTAGGCTTAGATTTTTTTATGTTTAACCTTAATCCTTTCTAAATTTTTTCGTCTTGATTCTTCAAACTTTTCTGGTTTATTCTGGCTTATTTCGATAGCGTTTCATTTCTTCCGTGGCAGTTAGCGGTGCCATTTTGTACGATAACCTTAAAATTAAAATCATTTATTTGAGATTTCATTCAGCACAATAACATCTCCATAAAAAACTGTTTAAATAAACAAAAACACGACTTCAATGTAATCTTCGCTTTTGAAAGTTAGGGAGAAGAGGTATTACTTCGTTAAAGTTTGTTTTTCGTTTATTTGAACATTTGTTTCACCATTTTTTATTTAAAAAAAAACTTTCTATATTATAATTTAAATTTACTTTGGTGATTTATTTAATAAAAAGTTAGAATGGAATATCCTATTACTATCAAAAAAGGAATTATGAAAATCGGTCATGCAATACAAACAAAATAAGTTTTAAATATAACAATACTTTTTGCAGGCAAGCTTTTATACGCATACTAAATTTCATTCAGTTGCTATTAACCATTAAGCATTTCCTTCATGAGGAGACACTCCTGTCTGTGACATCGGGTTAAATCTGTCAAAAAACTGCTTTGTCTTAAAAAATAAAAATGCTTGCAAAATTTTAGCTCAATGGGATACCAACATTGAAAAATGGTTTGCAAATTTTGACGGACATATTTTTACTTACATACGAACAGTGCAAGTTAAATAAAAGCAAAAACATACGTGGTCGATATGTGTGGTGTTTTTTTTTTTTTGGAAGTCTGTTTAAAATAAATCATGGCTAAAAACTATGTATGGCATCGCCAACATGAAATTCATTCTGGATTTTGATTAAATATATTCAGCAGATTATACGAGAGCGAAAAACAAATACTTACCTAACGTTAAACATACATTTCATATTCTAATATTTTCTATTCGTTGACAGTAGGCTAATGTATTCGTCCCTTAATGATATCAATTGCGTTACCAATGAGATCAACATATACGTTACCTACTCAAAAGTAACAAAATTGAGGTAACAAAATTTGAGGTTATGGGATTCTTTACCGCCTAAAAATATTATTTTATTAGCTAGCGTTGTAAAAAATAGTGGAAACAAGAGTGAATGCACATAGAAATCATTGGAAAAATGTTCTTTTTATTAAAGTATGTACTTACCGTTTAAAGTCCAGTAACAAGTTTGAGTTTAATTGGTACCCACGACACTCGTGCACGGATTGTTTGACACAGAATGCATGTCAGCCTACCAATTTAAGATTAAAGGACTTCGACATGGAGAAAAATGTTTACACAGCATTAAAACATCCAAAAAAGTAGTAATTTTTACAAAATATGTGAAATATCATCGTAACAATGTTGATAATCAAAATTGAGTTAAATCTAGGACAACAAATAAATTGAAAACATTAATAAATTAAATAAGTAAATACATGTACAAAGGTATCATTGTGTAAATAAATAGTGATGTGATTAATCAAAATGGAAAGATGTACTCCTAAAGTTTTATTTTTTGGTAAAATCAATTTTCAAATCATGTGATAGGGGATAGGACAATCTACAATCCATACAAAAAAATAAACAGGTTTCAGAAAATAAATATTTTATTATTTTAAACGATTAATTATATCTATAGATATGACTTTAAAAGATTAAAAAAAAATCTGATAAATATGGTGTTTTATATAGTCACAAAATAAACACGAACTTAAAGGACATCTAAATTTAAGGCGGTACAATTTTGGTGAGAACTGCTCAATGGCATTGGTTAATAAATAATAAATTATATGTTTTCCGTTCGTTGCTAGAAATAACGATTACATACTTGGTAAAAATAGTTCACTTTCTCTACTACAATAAACTCAAGGCAAATTTTAGATAACTTATTTATTTGTTTAGTAATTACATGTTTAGGCCAAAACTTTGAGAGACATGATTTGGGAACTCTAATTTGTAGATTCTATTGAATATCGACTATCAAAATATATTTTTATCTCAGAAATATCTTATACTTTAATAATGATAAAATACATTTTCGTTATATGCCTTTCAATTAAGATAAAAAAATCGACATAATTAAATTATCTACCGAAAAAGCTTCGATACAAGACCAATATCCCCGAAGTTCTACATCATTTTGACGTAAAATTTATACCAAAATATGTTCTTTCACGCGGGTTCACTTAGCCGACGTGAAGCACCGACACTCCGGGAAGTCTGCAATCTGCGAACATGTTCAAGATCGTCCCCAACATTACGTTAAATTTGATAAACCACAAATCCTCGCAAAAGAACACCGATTCCTACCAAGGATGATACGCGAGGCTATTGAAATTAAATAGGATGGATGGGTGCTGCCATCTGCTTGGGCAGAATGGCCCGCAAAGGCAATGTAAAAAGCAGATGCAAAAATTATTCTGAAAATCAGAATAGAATCAAAATCAGGAATAGAATTAATTTGATGATTAAGTGCTCACCTCCGCAGCTTCGCCTTATTGGTTGCCTTCGGGGACCAGCCTCAGCCACTACGGCTCGCATAGAAGACTGTGATTTGCTACGTAAGGGCGAAGGGGCTGCACTCCCCGCAGTACCGAAGCTGTTGCAGAAGTAACTGTGTCAATATTCATGTGTAAAAAAGTGAGTTGTGTTTTTGGAATCAATTAATTATCAAATTAATTCTTTCCTGGCATGGGATCAAATGACTGCGGCTTATTATCAGACGTGTTTCCGTACTTAAGGATTTCAATTATTATTCGGGGCTTTGGGTATACACTGTTACATACCATGACTTTGTTGTGGATCGAAGCACCACGCGTGGCAAAATAAGAAAACGAAATTCGTCAAATGACCTATCCCTATGCCGTTAGTTAATGAGCGGATTTAGAAGAAAGAAATATTCTATTTAAATTTATATTTCTACTTCGTCTTCTTTTTCTCCTTCTTAAGCTCAAGCTTTAAAATTGACCTTGAGTCCAGTCCATATTATTTATACAAATTTTGACATGGTGAAGATTTAGTTTAAATACGAAATTATCTCCGAATTCCGGCTGTACTTGATGTAAGTATTATTTATTTCCATACCCGTCTCTTTCCAAGACGGCATAATATGCGATTCACGTCGAAAACTTCATGTTTTAGGGTTTATCAAGGGCGATATCGTAACGTGTGAGCAGATTATTTGCAGAAAATTACGGCTTTAGAAAGATGAAGTCTTTATTTAGTGCACTACAATACAAAATCATGGTTTTCAATGACGGCTTTTTAGACAATCCCTTCATAGCGTTTTATGGAAATATGCGTCAGAGTTATCTTTTAATTGCAATACAACTATTATTATAAGCTAAAATACATTATTTTAACCGTTATTATAATGGAATATATAGTCTTTTAGTGCAACACAAAGCCTCAATTAAGAAAATATTTCGATTTAATATTTTTCGATTTAAAAACAGTACTATAAAATTACCAAAACTGCCCACTTCAATGTCATTTTTTCCCGTGTATTTGGATATAAACTTATCTATTAAATTATTTTATCAAAATACAGATAATGTCAAATATGCAAAAAAATATTTAGCTCGTTTTGTTTAGTCAATTATTTTAAAAAGATTATAAATCATCACGCGCAGACGAAACGCCGTCCGATTCAGTACGCTACGGGCGCTTCTCAACGTTAGGACGTATCATTTTTTTGGGTTAATAAAACGATAGCGCTATACTACGCTATACTATAGCTGGCGTCTATTACCTAGCTTCATCGAGAATTTTAGGCTATTGAGACTTTTATAAGTGATATTGTTGGTATGCAGTAAGTAATTTTGAAATATGTCTATGGTAATATTTAAATATCAAATGATGTGATGCTGGCTAAATTTACATTTCTTACATATTATTTTAGAAATGGGTTATAAACGTAAGCAATTCGGAATTATTGGATTCGGATTGTAAAAAAACAAAATCGTTGGCTTTTTTATTATTTTATTAATAATTTTATACGTTTATTCACCGTTACAGCCGTAAAGTCCACTGTTGAACATAGGTCACCCCCATTGAATGCTTCATAGGGGCGATATTTGCCATAGATGTCACGCCACGCTTGGCAAGTGGGTTGCCAACCGAAGTTTTTTATTTTCATTATCAGGAAGACGCTGCTTCCCATCTCCTGATTTGTTTTCCTCTGCGCCTCTTACGACACCCACGGGATGGGTTAGTGGATATTCTTACGCCACCACTACACGGTAACGTTTTTACACGAATTTAATACGTTACGTTACGTTATTTAATAATAAGCAATTTATAATTATAATATCTATCACTATAAAATATATATTTGACGGCTCCGTAGCGGAGTGACTTGGCAATGAGTTGTAACGCCGAGGGTGGCGTGTTAGAAAACCGCACGAAACAAAAAAATTTAACCTGTGTATAATTGTTCCGGGTCTGGATGTTTACTACGGTTCTTGATTTTAATTGTCCCCACGATGTACTTAGGAAAAATTCCTAGTGTGGAGGTAACGTTATTACAAAACAAAGATATTAAAAAGATATGGAGCCGTGCTTGAGTTGAGTAGCTCAAGGGCGAGAGCTTCGCTTCTGAGCTAGTCAAGGGCGAAGTGCTCGCCGTAAACGCGAGCAATCTGGGTTCAATCCCCATTGACACCAATGAAATTGTAGTTTGATGAATTATATTTACATTATGAAAGAATAAGAGTTCATCAAACGATATCTATTATATTATATAAAAATATTTTTCAATTAGAACGTATATTACTTACTTACTCAATAGGGTAAAAATATAAAGCCGACTTCAATTTACTAAAAGGATTAAATAATTTCCACATATTCGCTTCCGAGTTCTAAACACTATGTCTTAATGCTGACTTCATAGGCTGTTATGTGGAAATTATTTTATTATTTTAGTTCCAATAGTATCTAGATGATTCGTGCAACTAAGGGCAACTAGCCTTGCGCTTGCCAAGCCACACACACAGAGAGAAAATTAGTAGTGTGCGTCAATATTACGCCGTTGACTTGCACATATTTGATTATATGCTCTTAAATGAAAACATCAACATTAACCTTTGTTTAAATACACGTCGATTTATATGAACAGCCTTAATAATTATCTATATCTATTTCATTATATACATTTAATATATTTCCTATATGTTTCGCAGGTTTATGGAAAAATCAGGTTTTTGATCAAAAACTTTGACTTTTGATCAAGGACTGGAAGAAGACAAATTTATTACTTAATCTTATCCTGAAAAGTCCTATTTTTTGATCAAAAACCAGAACTTGTTTAGGTTTATAATAAAATTTAAGGTTAGGTTAGGTTATCTAATTGTTTTATTTATTTAAAGAAATAGCAAACTGATATTGATTTTATCATAACCTAAATTAGTCTAGGGTTTTGATTAAAAAACTGGGTTTTCTCAGGTTTATGATAACATAAAGTAGTAATTTTGTCTTCTTCCAGTTCTTGATCAATAACCAGGTTTTGTTATAAATCTGCGGAATAAATATATCTGACTAGGGTAGTTGGACCAATACATGAACGGTTAAGCGGAATTCCATTTATTTTATTTTTTATTATTTCTCTTGTACAATGAATATTCAATGTCTTTAGTTGTACAATTTGTTAGATATGTGGATATCAACTAGTTAAACTGTTTTTACTCTAAATGATTTTAAATAATGTTAAAATTGCGATAATATCCAAAAAGTATCTTTGGCCCCAAATTGTGAACGGTTTGGAACTAATTCTGAACCAAATCAGCCTTATTTATGAACTAAAAAAATGAAAGGCAAAATTCTATATAAAAAAAAACATTATAGTAATTAAACATGATTTCTCTTACTTACCCATATAAATAAGTATCCTGAGGTATAATCCTCAGACATTATTATGACAGTTATGAAGTTTCTTGTGTAGTTGCTAAAAATAAAATTAATAGAAATCAAGTGGAGTTCCGTATGAAAATACATCTAAGGGTTATTGTGATACAGGAGTTTTATGACTATCCTTTAAAAGTCTTTTTCCTGAAAAAACTGTGAAACGTGTAGTAGTAGTTCCGTCTGCTAAGAAGTTGCACAGTACAGTGACATACTCTTTTTCGTTTCCTGACGCAACATCAAGTGTTACGATAATTTTTAAGAGCTATAATGTTTCCAGTTTTTGGGCAAAGTTGCACACCTATTTCATTAAGATTGACCACTCTTGTAGCATCATTTAAGATTTCTAGTTGATTTTCGGACTCAAGATGCTCATGGACTTCATCAAACCAATTTTTGAGAGACTTTTCAGTCACTCCAGCTCGTGCTCTTGAAATTACTTCTGCTGGCCGTTTAGTAATTTGCGGATGTCTTTTAAGGAACAATTTCATGCATTGTTCCCCAGGAAAATCTCTTTGAGCCGTTTTTTCACGTGTAGTAGTGGTCGAAAATGACTGTACCATACATTTGACATCATTTGGGTGCAATGGACACCCTAAACTAGGTTTATCTACGATCCAGTGTTCTAATTTTAGTTTAGTTATTTTATTTAGTAGAATTCATAAATTAATCGTATCTATAATTATTCCCTTAAGTAGATTCGTACGCTCGTGCGCCATTTACATCAAGCGAGCGTTCCAGAAAACCTTCGCAAACACAGACAACCGAAGAATGCTCTATGTTTATTGAATGTTTACAGGAAAAGAATTTGATAGCGATGTGGTAAATGATCATTCGTTTTTTTTTTCTAAATTGACCTTTACACTTCTAAATACAGATTGTGGCGGCGCTGTTGTCGCGCTACAAGTGACAAACACCGAAGCCTAAATCGCGCTATCAACATTCCGAATCATAAACAGTATATATAGAACATCTCCGAGCTACCACACGGAGTGTTGGCTGCTCTCCGGGCAAAACACCTTGCCCGGTGAGAGATCTCCCCTTTTCCTTCCACGGCCACACAGATCCCTAAAGAGAGGTGCGCCGTAACCACAGTTACCAGAGTCGGGTCGCAACCTCCGGAATCTGAATGCTACCTTTATTCATCTTATTTTATTTTTTTATTGCGAAAACTTGCAAGAGATTTGTATTTGTGCTAGAGGTAAAGGTAAATACTTAAATATTTAAACATTCTAGTATATACAGCGGCGTTCAAAAGAACAGGCAATTGTACGGGAATTTTTCATGACACAGAGGAGCGGTGGGCTCCGATCTGCGATGAAGACATTTTTACCTTAGTCATGAGACTGGTTGACATGGGTATTTATTTCAATTAATATATTGTGTAATATTTTTTTTTGTGACAGCAATTATGATATTGGTCTAAACAGACCATTATCACTCCAACCAAAACTATCTATTGTGATCGCTGCTATGGCTATAGTTCACTGCTAAGCCCTATGTCTTCAATGAATAGAAGGAGTTGCTTAGCTGTGAGCAATTTCATTTCTTCTGGGCGTAGTACATAGTTTTCCCAGATAAGTGTTACGTTTACACATTAAGGATCCACAATCAGTTAGAATGTGTGGGGGCGTTTCTTCCGGTAAGGAACAAAACCGGCATATCCTTGAGTTGCTTGGTCCCTGAATGAATGTGCTTTTTACGATAACAGTGTCCAGTCAGGGCTCTTGTCATAATGCGCATTTTATTTTTACTTAATCCTAGGGCTTCTGAAGCGAATTTACGATCAAAAGCCCGTATTAAGGTTTTAGAATGTTTTAAGTCTGGTGTATCAGAACAGATCTTAAGTGTTTATTTGTGATAAAGTGTTTCAAGGGTCAATCGGACTAGGCTTTTTTCCACAAAATGGCTTGGGTCCAAATTGTGTACTCTTTGAGCCCTCCCGTGCGATGTTGTCGGTGATTTCATTGCCTACAATAATCAGAACGGATCTTAAGTGTTTAATTGTGGTAAAGAGCTTCAAGGGTCAATCGGACTAGGTTTTCTTCCACAAAATGGCTTGGGTCCAAATTGTGTACTCTTTGAGCCCTCCCGTGCGAGGTTGTCGGCGATTTCATTGCCTACAATACCCGCGTGACCCGGAAACCATCTTAGAATGACCTTGTTGTTACATCCCAGGGTGTTTAGACGGTTTAAGCGGTCTCCAACCAGCTTCGAGTTCATTAAGTTTGATCTCGGCGCTAGCATTACTGCTTTACTATCAGAGTTTATGTAGATTATATGGTTGACGTAGTGTTTTTGCAGACTGATTTCCGCACACTGAAGTATGGCGAAAATTTTTGCCTGGAAGATAGAGGTGAATCCCACACCCCAAACTCATACTAAGCTTCTTAAGTACGATCTAAGCCAGTTATGGGCCACCCTCCTGATGCCTATGCTGTATAATTTTTAAAGCAAAATATTTGGTAATACTCGATCATATGCCTTACTCAAATGTAATAAACATCCAGTAGCGTATTTCTTTTTGTTAAGAATATCTCTATCTTATTCTCTAAGAATATCTCGCCTAATATATTTTGTGAATGTTTGAAAATGGCTATGGTAGTTGACCGGTTTCATCGAAAACCATTTGGCTATCATCAATTATATTAATTTTCTCGCAAAATGAATAAAGACGCTTTGTCATAGCGGATTCAATTATTTTAGAGTGAGATGGTACTAGAGTTATGGGTCAGTAGTTGTTTCTTAAAGTAGGATCTCCAGATTTGAATATTGGTCTGACTATTGATATTTTTAAATTATCGGGGACTACATCTTCATTAAAGGATAGGTTAATGAGAAAGGCGAGAGATAGCGCAAGTTCTTGAGCAATTTTTTTTATGAGTGTTGGAGGTATTTCACCGTATCCATAGCATATTTTATTTTTTAGGTTTCGAATGATACGTGTTATTTCTATAATGTCGCCTGGTGTCAGATAAAAGGAATTTTTAATAGATGAGAAGACAGACCGGCCTGTCGTCGATGCATCTGCCTTTGGCTCATCTTGTCCTCCCACCGACCAAGTGATTAGTTCAACTGATAATCAGTGCAAACGGATTTATGCCAAAGAAAGTTTCACACACACGGTCAGTTCAACTGATAATTTCAACTGATCAGTTCAAACTTTATACCCAGGGAAGTGTAATAGGATGCTTCCTCTTTTTGGTGTATATAAATGAATTGCCTAAAATTATAAAGGAAATGAGTATATGATTTGCAGATGACATGTCAGCAATATTACCTGTGACAAATGAAACAGAAATAAATAATAAATTAAACTGCATTCTTAATGAAATAGTTACATGGCTAAAAAGATCACAATTTAGAATTATATTGTAACAAAACCAAATTAATGATTTTTAAACTTACTTAAAGATATAAATGAAGATCAGTATAAAACTACCAAAGAGAAACTGTGGTTATCAAGGAAACGAAATGGTGAAACAATTAAAGAAAGTTAAAACAACTACAACTAAGTGAAGTGAATATTAGAGATATCGAACTGAGATCGATTACCTGAATTGTTGTTGTTACTGTTATTTGTAGGCATTTTGATATTTTGTATTTTTTATTATTATTTTCCAGATACGTCCGCAATTATTTTTATATCACTAAAAAGCCCAGAAAAATAATCGAAAATAGATATTAAAACGCTGAATGTAATCGAGAATCGATTATATTGCGCTCGTTTAAAATCTGATCAAAAACTATAAGTGAATAGTTTGAAGTTTGAACCGTCAAGTCAAGTTTCGAAATGAGAAGTCCTTTATTGATTTATATATAGCTTAGAGTAATTACAAACATTCGTACGAGTACGAGTTCTATACGTAATAGAGAGAATATACTTGCCTCCCTTTTTCTAATTTAATTTTCAAATAATGCAAAAAGGGGAAAATCTATTGAAAGATGTTGTATGTAATACATGCATGGAAATAGAAATGTCAAGTGGTCATCTTTGGTCTCTTTAAACTATGCCAAGTATGATGGCGGCTGTACACGCTCATCTCATTGTCGAGACATGGATGGAGAGAACACACCATGTACCTACATTGTACACACTCGTTGTATCATTTGAACTCCGTATGCCCGCTGAGATGGACCCAGATGAATCTGTTACTGCGTTTTGCCTTTGAGCTATTATAATTTTCTATACATTTACTAAAAAATAAAATTATTAAGCCATTGCGAAAAAGGAGATGGTGGAATGGTTTTTATTTACCGTAACAGTACCATGTACGGTGAACAGAATAGAGTAAGTACGCTCTCGTTTTCATCGCAAAATTCACGAGACCCTTTGACTCGAGCGAAAAAAACCAACACACTTCCGAGAGCGCACGAGAGCCATGGGCACCATATACACACTCGTACTCAACCCGTCTCGTGGTGTCTCGACGAGCGTGTACAGCCGGCATGAGAGTAAGTACCCTCGTCTCTTCTGATTATTAGTAATTATTAGTACATCCCTAATATTAGTAGTATATGTCTGACGTTATTTAACAAGACACTACGTCTTTAATTTATAGTAAATTCATTTTTAATGTTTCAACATCGATATACACCTTATTGTTTAGTGATTTATTTTTGTTACTATTGTTACTATTATTATTCGAACGATAAATCAAATTGCTTTCTAAATCACGTGATATAATATAATCATCAGATTATTGTTAAATATTGAAAATATTCATTTCGCAAACTTTAAAAATTAATAGTTGCGAAGGCATGAATGTTAAGTCTTGACAGACACACGGTACGTAAGCCTTGGATCACATTTGTAATCTCAATTTTATATGCGGACTAACGATTCACCCCAGCTTCGCAGGACTCCAAGATATCACTATCAGCGCCACTTACCGAGTTCAATAGTGAGTGTTCATGAAAATCGGTCCAGTCGTTATCAAGTGATGTTCTTTAATACATGCGGCAATTCATTTTTATTTATATAGATTTACCTTAGCGGAAAACCATCAACTATATTCAACAAAGCTTTATCTATTTCGATGTAAATATTTCGAAATCATGAAGTTAAGGCAGGATCTTAATAACCAAATATTATTACTTAGAAGCTCTAACTCTAACAACACATACCATCCCGTAAGTATCGTGAAAGGCGAAAGAGGGACAGGATATAGGCAACAGTAACTTAGTGATAACACCTCAAAACAATAAAAAGCGGTCAACAGCTCGTCTCAGCTCTTTTAAAAGTTAGTAAGTACAGAAAAATTATTGCGAATTATATAATTATTAAAAAAAACGGGTTTATCGAAGCTAATTCTGATAATATCCCGACTATAGACATTTTTATGGTGCCAGATTTTTTGGGAAATGATATACGATTCAATTCAGCTGAAATTCGAGGTGCATCACTGTGAGTTTTGTTAAAACTATATATTGTTGTCAATGTATAGATGTACTAAATCTATGGTTGGCACCATATTATATAGTGATAACAATGTAAGTAAAACTTAAATATTTTCATTAAACATAAATTATTATTTTATTAAGGTATCACAGAAAAGTTGTGGTGACAAAGCGACAGGTTATGTTCAATTACGAAATAATCACCAGGAGATGTGTACTTTAGTTTGCTATAATATTTTAAATTAATAATTGTACTAATAATATTAAATAAAAGAAAAACCATTTCGTAGAAATATACAAATCTATTATTAAGTCTGTAATAAAGATTCCTCTGTTAGCTCTAAAATTTCGAGTTATTATAAAAGTTTGTATTTGATACAACTTTTTTACAAATTAATTTGATATAAATGATTAATATATTGTTGAAACATTCATTGAAACATTTTGTTGGGAGTTGTTTTTGTATTACCTATTACGTACCGAAACAAGCACGATAACCAAATTAGACATTTTTTACTTATTAAATATATAAGGTACCAAGGGTAATATGATCACTTTAAGCTTTGCCGTCCTATAAAACCAAAACTAGGAGGAAGATACATACAAAACCCAAAGTCACGTACTATAACTAATATATCAATAAAAAATAGTAAATAAGCTTTGGCATTAATTAGGAACACTTCGATAAATCAACTTAATAAAAACTAACTACAATAAGCCATATTAAAGTGGACTAAAATATTTACAACTTTTCATTTTGTCTTTATCAACTGTTAAAATTAATGATTTCAAAAGGAAGGATAGGCCCATCTAAATATTTTACTCATAACTTTTTCATACAAGAAAAAGTAGCGCATCTGTCATAATACAAACGTCATATCATAACACGACGTAACCAGGGTCGGATTTCGTAGTATAATTATCCTAACTGTACCATTATTTCATAGTTTGTAGTATATACCTAGTCAGGTCATAAATTCTGTCACATGTTTAATATAAAATAATTTAAACAAGTTTATTCATTATGTAACCATTTATATACCAAAATGAACTTAACAAAACATAGATTCTTATGACACTAAAGTTTATTCAAAATGACCTCCGTGATTTTGAATACAGGCCTTCAATCTGCGCGGCCAGTCGTCTATCGCAGCACGAACGAGGTCCGTGTCAATATCGGCGGCTGCCTTAATCAAGGATGTCTTGAGTGACTTCAAATTGGGATGAGGCTTTGAGCACGCCTTTTCCTCCAAGTGTTGCCATATCTTGTAATCTAACGGATTCAAATCTGGACTGCAGGACGGCCAGTCTTCGTGCCGGATGAAGTCGATTTCACACGCCGCCAGCCAGTCTTGTGTGCTCTTTGCTCTATGAGCTAGCGCCGAATCTTGTTGGAATACCCAGTGTCTGTTATTGAAAATGGTATGAGAAACAGGTTCCACAAGGTTTGTCAGGACTGTATTTTGATACACAACTGCATTCGTTTTTAACCTTTCTCACAAAAATGTACCTCTGTTAAGCCCCAATAAGAAACTCCCAACCATACCATGAGCGAGGATGGAAAATGACCTCGTTGGACACGCGGAATACGGTTACTCGCTCCTTCACTACTGTGTGCGTACACCTTATCATTTTGTTTGTTGTAGCTCTCTTCTACGGTAAAAAAAATTTTCATCCGAAAAAAGAATTTCCCGATATTTTTTCCCGCGTACCGCTTCAACAAAGCGCGGCATCTCTTCAGTCTCAGGTCCATTAGACGAGCATTCAAACGATGTCCTGTTTTTCTTCGATATGCCCGAAGCCCTAAGTCTTCATTTAACACCCTTTTCACCGTGGTTCTGCTTAACCCCATCTGAATGAAGGGCCAACAGTTTCTGCTTACGTTTGGAATATCCTGGAATTCGCGCCTTCACAGCTTTTATCACTGCTGGAGTCCTAACAGACCGCGACCACTTCTTGACCTGTCATCTACACTAGAGTCTTCATTGTATCGTTTGATGGTACGATAAACGAATCTTTTGGTTGTATTCAAATTTTTCAGTACGTCAAAAATTTGAATTGGCGCGTAACCGCAACGATGCAACGCAATAACTGCAACACGGTCTTCTTTAAGCGTCCACTCCATATTTAAAAATAAGTAAAATTCTAAAAAGTATACAGTTTTATTTTCATGAACAATTCGAAATTTGAATTCAATAAACTTTTTTGTGGCTAACATTCTAAAAGAAAAGTTTTTACTGTGTGATTGTCACACAGTAAAAACTTTTACTTACTTAACTACTAATTTCTGACCTGACTAGGTAGTATCGTAATAATACTAAGCGCAAATACCATCATTTTACCTAAAGATCGACTTGTATTATTATTGGGTCCTTTTACATTTTAATATTAACCCTACGATATCGAGAATTGCTGTATTGTACATGAGTACCGCGTTTTTTAAATAAAATTAGAATTGGCTCCCTTTCTGGTCAATCGGTGTTCGATCGATGCATTTATGTTGCACCCTGATACAACTATAATGAGGGGCTACCACGATAAAAACTCTATGCTCCAGAAGCAATCGGTTTGAAAAGAGAATTTCAAAATATTTTATGAATCAAATTTTCAGATTCAATTAAGCAGATATGGTTTCTTTTATACTCTTTTCGTTTTATCCTTATTAAATATAAAATATATTAGGTACCAATATTCAAAATTAAACTTATTCTAAGTTTTTTAGACACAAATAAAACGGAAATAAAAATAAAACCGTCAAAAACGAAACGTATAGATAAACTCACAGATTATATTATAATCGCGGGAGACTTTAACATAAATATTTTAAATAAAAACAAAATTACACGTAACTTTTTGAATTTCATGGCTTCATACAACCTTAAACAATTAATAGATAAACCAACGAGAATTGCTAAAGAGTCCTCCACTTGCATTGACTTACTATTTACTAATTATTCTTCCCTTGTAAAGAAATCTCAAGTAATAGACTATGGGATCTCAGATAGCAATAAACATAGAAATTGATACAAGTAATTTATTAATAAAACAAAATATTACGTACTTTAAACAAAAAAGACTATTTACCAATGTTAATATAAATAAATTTAAGGAATCACCAAATAAAATAAAATGGGAGAATATAATAAACAGTAATAAAGGATTAAATGAAAACTACTCGCATTTCTTAGCCAGTTTAACAAAAATACTGAATAATCATATACCACTACAAAAAATTAAAATTAAAAACTACAGTACTAAAAAAAGTTGGCTTTCGATGGGATTAAAAAAATCGTGCAGACATA
Organism: Parnassius smintheus behrii; assembly: GCA_036936625.1. Lineage (NCBI taxonomy): Eukaryota > Metazoa > Arthropoda > Insecta > Lepidoptera > Papilionidae > Parnassius > Parnassius smintheus. The sequence goes on from JAUPFT010000012.1 coordinate 32,226,544, forward strand.
AAAGAATATTAAAAATAATGCAAAATGGAACTAAAAACGAAGTTATACGAACACATTACAATACTTACAGTAAAATGTTAAAAAAAATGTATAAAAATATCCAAAAGAATAGATTACATTAAACAAATGGAAAAATCTGACAATAAAACTAAAACGATGTGGAAAATTATTAATAATAAAACCGGTAAAAATAAAATGAAATTACTTCAAAATATAATTTTAAAAGAAAATAATATATTAATTTCTTCCCCCCACATCGTAACAAATATGTTCAACGAGTATTTTGCCACTGTAGGTCAATGTTCTAACTCCAATAATATGGTAAATAGACATCCCGTTATAAATCCACCAACAAACTTTCTTTTTAACCCCTGTTGATCCAAGAGAAATAATGAATATAATTAAAAATATTAAAAATAAACATAGCTGTGGCATTGATGATATACCACCAATCCTGGTAAAGAAATGTGCAGAAATATTAACTATCCCTTTAGCTTCACTTATAAACCAAAGTTTTGAAAATTCTCAGTTTCTGGATGCACTAAAAATTTCACTAATAAAACCAATATTTAAGAAAGACGACCCCCTAACGCTCAGTAACTATCGACCCATAGCCCTGCTTCCCACGTTTGCTAAAATATTTGAGAAAGCCATGTGTAACCGACTCTATCATTATTTAGAAAAATACAATATATTAGACGAATCACAGAACGGTTTTAGAAAAAGTAGATCAACAACTCTGGCAGTATATAAATATATCCAAACGGCAGTGCAAAATATTGATAATAAAAGAGCCACCATAGGCCTCCTTTTTGATATGACGAAAGCATACGATAAAGTTCAATTTAATATACTTTTAAATAAATTAAAGGGTTCGGGAATTCGTGGAACGGCCTATAAATGGTTCCAATCATATCTGACAAACAGGAAGCAAATAGTTCAAATCGAACACCGCAACGATGAAAAACGGGAAATCGTTGTAGTACAGTCCCAAATCCGGGACCTCACATGTTCAATCCCTCAAGGTAGTGTCTTAGGATGCCTATTGTTTTTAATATATATAAACGATTTACCCAAGATAATAAATAACGAAAACACATTAAGCGTACTCTTTGCCGACGATGTGTCAGTGTTAGTGAACTGCGATAAAAACACAAATTATAACTATATTGTCTACAACACTCTACACACTATAACAAATTGGCTTGAAGATCACAACTTAGAAATTAACTTTAAAAATACCAAAATTATGCAATTTAAAACATATAAAAACATAAACTTTAATAATATACAACTGGAAGAAGTTGATACTTTTAATCTTTTAGGTTTGAAAGTAGATTCAAACATCAATTGGAAAACGAACATTAATTATATAAAGTCTAAAATTTCAAAATTTACGTATGCTTTATTTCAAATTAAATACACCACTAACACAGCCACGGCATTGTCAGCTTACTATGCCTATGCTCATTCGTGGCTTAAGTACGGAGTTATGTTGTGGGGAAGTAGCGTCGATGTGCAGCAGCTTTTTATTACCCAGAAGAAGTGCGTTAGAATACTAGCCCAGATAGATAATACTACTAGCTGTAGACCGTATTTCAAACAACTAAATATTCTTACCTTACCCTATATGTATATTTATGATCTATGCCTGTTTGTCCACAAAAATAATAATAGTTTTAAGAAAATTAAAGATACGCATAACTTAAATACACGTAACAAAAATAAATTATACCTTCCACAGTCGCGAACAAAAATGTTAAATACAAGCCCCTACTATATGGCAATAAAAGTATATAATAAATTATCACAGGAAATAAAAAATATATCAGAATTAACCAAATTTAAATCAAGACTCGGTAAATATTTAAAACAAAACCCCTTCTACACAGTAGAAGAGTATTTAGATAAAAAATAACACTATTATATATTTTTTTATATCTTTTTATAGCTTTTAATTTTATTTTATTTTATGTATGTTAATAGTATATAAGCAGTGCCTTTGTCAAATTTGCAGTGCCAGAAAAGGGCGTCTAAGTTGTAAGCACATTTTTAATTTAATACCAATTATGTACACTTAGATTGCAAATAAATGATTTGATTTGATTTGATACCTCCTAATCTAGGAGCTAGTATTTATGTTGCATCGTCAAGGATGTATCAATACAACTATAATGAGGGGCTACCACGATAAAAACTCTATGCTCCGGAAGCAATCGGTGTGAAAACAGAATTTCAAAATATTTTATGAATCAGATTTTCAGATTCAATTAAGCATATATGGTTTCTTTTGTAAACTTTTTTGTTTTACCCTTATTGAATATAAAATATATTAGGTACCAATATTCAAATTTTACTTACACGTAGTTCTTTAGACAAAAATTAAACAAAAATAAAAATAAAACAGTCAAAAAACGAAACGTATAGATATACTAGACGCGTGACGCCAAAATCCCGGCACATGGAAAAAAAGAAAAGAAACATGAAACGTCAAACGTGATATAATTTTTTTTAAATAGTATAATTTTATTTTCCGTGTACAATATTTTTGAGGGTCTGAACCCAACCCTGGCCTAATCTTGGTAATGCAACTAAACTAACTGTAAAATAAAACTTTAAAAATGCGTTTATATAATTTAATTGTAATAAAATTAATATAAGGTTATTTACCAATGATACGATATCCCATGTTTTTTTTTTAATCTTCGTATCGTATTTTTGCTGGCCTTAAACTATAATTTTAGGGCCAGCGCACTGGTCCGTTTTAGTTGCTCGGTCGGCCCGGTATTTACGCTAGTAATATATAATTCAATGATATTAACCGGATGACCATCTTACCCTCACATACTATATATTAATAATAATTAAAAAGTGTAAACCAATTAGTTAACTTCATGCCCAAAAATAACATTCTCCTTTGGCTACTCTTTGACAAATAACCCTGTATAATCTATGATTGGTTACCATAGTGATAATTGTGTACAACAAGGCCGCAGTAACTTTCTATACCTACATAAAAATATTAATTAGTATGTATTATGTCTACTAGTTTCGGTAGAGTGTATTCCTTGGTTATTTGCGGTTTCTACGTCTGGATCTTCCCTAGGAGTAATAGTTCTGTGGTGTTGAAGCATTCTAATATTTTTGAATTGTGGTTTGATTTTATAATATCGGTTAAATATAATTTTTAGAGAATGTGCAATGGAAGGAGAATTGGATTCCGATGTTATAAGAGCGACGCAATTATCGTTAGGAAAATTTGTGAAAAAACCTCCACTCACTGAGAAGTTATTAAAAAAGCCTCCATTTAGATTTTTGCACGATATTATCACAAATGTAAGTATAAAGATTGAATAAAAACCACAGATATAAATCCGTGTCAAAAACATAAGGAAAAAAATTATGGAGTGTAGAAGTAAGGAGAGCAATCTCTCATAGGAGAATAGTTGAAAAAGTGTCCATCTGTAGGCAATAAATAACAGTTCTTAAACTTTCCACAACAGCGCTGGAGTAGCTACGGGGATGAAATGAACTTAGCAGTTGTTGACGGTTTGAAAACTGCTCGGTAGCTCTAAAATCTAAAATAATTTTATTTAATAAATATAACCTCAAAAAAGTCGTCTATCCCACTAATATTTTTCGGCACGTTCTTTAAAATTTAACCCGTAGCTATAGTGGCGCCACCACTATTTAACGGTTTTCTACGGACACTTTTTAATGCACATGTCAATCAAATGTAGTTTTAAATAATATTTTTCTAGGTACTAAGCACTACTGGATTTTTGGAAGGTCTTTTCGAAGAAGAGGAATTAATATCGGATAATGTAAAAGATAGAGAAAGTAAAATACGTTTCCTTAATAAGGTCATAACAGTTTTAGGTAAGTAAAACTAATTTAATTTATTTTAGCTATAGGTATTTTATAACAATGAAAGAAACCAACGAACATTGATTAAGAATGTTAGAAAAACAATTATCTAAGATCCACATAATAAAACAAGTTGATGTCTTACCTAGTTTGAAGAGCATCTCCCGCCCTCCCTCAATTGCGTGCCACTATCCTCCTGTAGAGGTGAAACACATGTCGTATTACCGACGGTGGTATGTCTTTCCTAGTTTAGTGGTATTGGAAAGTGGTGCTGGGATTAGTGGTAACAGGGAATGTGCACGCAATTAAGAGGAAACGGGAGGTGCTCTTCTAACTAAACATCATTTTATTTTACTACGCAAATCTTAGCTAATTGATTTTCTCATTTTTAATTAGGGCTGGAGAAATCCAGCTCCACTCCCACTACGAGAAAGAACCTGTATGGGCCAATAGGATTGTGGTTGTCTGTGACAGCGTTCCTGTAGCTTTAGCAAACGGCAAAGAGATGAATACCGCAATGTTTTAGTTGGCAGCAGTCCGTAATTAAGCTGCCCATGAGTATTTTTTAACGTAAAAAAGGTACACATAACATATAACACTCGTCAACATCTTAAGCGTCGTGATTTTTGTCTTGTCTATACTTTACTTATTATGAGATAACCGTTGAGAAACATCCTCTTAGGAAAATCTGTTATAATAAAGACAAGTTGGATATTCCTTTAAAGTCTAGTGTTTACAAACTTATTTGTGATGAATGCCATGCCGTTTGTAAACGGCGTGACATTCGTCGACTAGTTCGAGAAGTTGCGACCAGTCTAACCTACGTAAATGTGGTCAGACTGGTCGCAACTTCAAAAGACATTATAAAGAGCATTTGGCCGTGTACACAATTTGAATCCCGATAAATACCATTTCGATAAACATCTCTTGGACACTGAATACAACTTAGCCAATGACCACTATTTTGACTACATAAACATACAGATATATATATATATTGTTACGAGCTTGAGGTTCGTGACAATAAAAATTGCCGATAAAATTACCTAAATTAACACTTTTATTTTCTTTACACAAATTAAAACTTAAAACACTAATAATTAAACACACTAATACACTTTATTCCGCTCCGAAGCTTCGCTTGTGTCGCCAACTCCAATACTTCCCCGATCGCATCTTGCAGCGCCTATATATACAAATTAGCAATGAAGCATCCGGAATATTCAAGTAAATGCGCGCAAAGCAACGAGTGTTCGAGTGTAGATTTTCTAGAAACTTAGTTCTTCGGATGGCGCTGTCGGTTGAAAGATTTGTGATGTCATTTTCTGCAAAGCTCCCCTCGCTCTCATTCCTGACACTAGATGGCGCTAGTTGACTTATTCACGCAACAATATATATATATATATATATGATATACATACTACGTAATAAAAAGCTACGACTGTGTGTGCTGGAACAGTTAGAGATATTAAAAATAACGTTGCACTGTTGAACGAACAAACAAATGTTTCTAACTCATGTCACTAAAGCATCTTTAAGCCTACTTCCTAATAACATATAGCCTCGCAATATGGTTGTTTGTAACCCTCACGGTGGCCAAGGATTGGTTGCATAGTTCAGGGTAGGCGGGCGTTTTGCGGCCGTTTGTTGTTGATTTTACAGCAGACGGCTGCATATTTTAGGAGGTGATTGGTCGCATATTTTATCGCATGACGTAGTCGCTTGCTACTTAAGTGAGGAGCGGTTGCGCCAGCGAGTAAAATATGCTAAAATAGCTGCAGTTTAACTCGCCGCTCATTTAACAATCGGCCACCGCAAAGTCTATTAGACCTGAGGATGCCTCGTTTAGAGGCGAAACACATGTTGTATTATCAATAGTGTTGTGTCTTTCCTAGTGTAGTGGTGCTGTTGCTGGGGTTATTGGTGAAGGGAATAGTGCACGTATTTGAGTAAGGGTAGGAGATGTTCTTCTAACTAGATAAGACACATCATTTTATTTTATTACGCGAATCTTGGTTAATTTCTCTTGGTTTAAGCACATTTCATATAATGGATGAATGGCAAAGTAACGCCTGATTCTATTAATTTTCTCCAAACCTTCTTCGTATTTGGGGGCGCTAGACGGTACGATTGATGGACAACTCCACGAATCCACCGCTCAGGCTTCAATTTTGATGGCCTAATATGCTCTAATTGGGGGTTGGAATATCTGACGTCCTTTCACTCCCGCTCTCCACAGCCTCCTTCTGCGACATCACCTGCTAGCAGGAGGTAACACTGGTTTTACACAACCTATCACATCCAACTATAGTCCTAATCGTAACTGGGAGCAGGAGGTCACGACGCAAGTCAGCACAAGCCGGCAAACCTCTACCACAGTGATGGTATACGTTTGTTGGTTCTCTTCTGGCTATACGGCACAGGTATTTGTCAAGCAAAAAGTACCCGCATCTGTTAAAAGGTCAATGAGTCGTGCTACCCGTTTACCTAAAGTGATACCAGACGAATAGCCTCGAAACATCTGCTTCCTAATCTCGTGTGGGTCAGTCACTCTTTTGATATTGCACTAGCATTAATCTGTCGATCATGAAAACTCTTTCTCTCATTTTTAACTATCTGGCTGAGTGATGATCACCTTTGATCCGGAGTTTTGAGTATTATATATTTTTTTACACAGTATTATTGTAGTACTACCCATTTAAAATGTGTTACAGGTTTAATCACAGGAAAATCCTTGAAAGCTAAACCGTCTAAAATAATCGCTGGGCAAGAACCAGCAAACACAAATGAGTTACTTCAATGTCTCGGGGAAGCTTTGGAAAAAAAATTGTCGTCTGAAGAAGCTGTAAAAAAATACAAAGAGACTACAAAAATTACTGTGTCACATGATAAAAGGAATAAAGATGCTGTAAAAGGGTTAAAGAAAAATAATGATACTAAAAAAGTTTCATCAAAGGGTAATGATAAAACTGCTAATACAGAGAAAGATAGTAAAACGATTCTGAAATTGCGACAAAGAGATAATAGCATTACTAAGAAAGATTCTCCGCCTAAAAAGTCGCAAAGTACGACAAATGTTAAAAAAAATCGGGTTAAAAGCCCAAAAGAACAAAAAACGTCATTATCAAATGAAAAAAAGAAGCAAGAAAAATCGAGTAATATTAATCAAAATGATGAACAATTAAAAAGTGCTGAAAAAAAGAGCAACGAAGATGATCCTCAAATAAATAAAAATCATGAAAGCGTTGTAAATGTTTTACAAAACGAAAAAGAAACATTGTTACAAGACAGTGAAAAAGAGCAAACTGATTTTGTAGATAACAATGCTTCTAATTATATATCTGAAGCAACAGTATCAAAAACTACCGAAGAGGATCGAACAATTATTCTTAAACATGACGATTATTTGAATAATCAGAAAGATCTTGATATTGTACCCGTTAAGGAAGAACAAAATAAAAAAGTAATTGAAGAAACAAAAACACTTTTGATTGACACTAAAAATGAGAAGAATAATGAAATGGAAAATCAGAATAGCTCACGCACTACTCACCTTGATTCAAATGTGGTTAATATGTTTGAAAAAAGGACACAGAATGTAAGACCGTCATCATCTAGACCGGGAGCTCCAAGAGTAAAAGATAAATATGACGCTGCATTAATAGGAAATGAAAATCCTATTCTGCATAAAGTGAATATTATAGAGGAAAACACAATGCCGGAAGAGGTTTGTAGCATCGTGTACAATATTAATAAATAAAACTACCATTGAGCAATCATTAAAATGAATATTCTTTTTATTTTAGGAAGAAGATGGAAGTATAATTATTGTGGATAATCAAGCAGGCTCAATTTTAACATCGCAAAATGAGGAACAAATGCAATTATCGTCAAATCATCATGGTCACTTAGTGCAGCAGATATTAGATTCTCAAAAAGAGTTTTCGCAGATATCTGGGAAGACAGAAATTGTAAGTCTATAATACCAAATTTTACTATCAGTTTGTTTGATCACAGAAACTTAGAAGTTCTCACCTACTTATGGATATTGTATTAAACCCCATATGGAAAATATATGTTTAAAAATATTAAATATTTTTATTCAACAACTCCGTAGGCTTTTAGATTAGTGAAAAACAATGTGATCAGATACTACGTTAAATTTTGCTTATAGTTCATAAAATATAGCTTGATCTCTGCGACAGCTGTCAGTAAAAATCACGCCTATGATGTCCTGAATTTCTTAGTAGTACAGACAGTGCCTGTCAATATCATACTTTATGCACCTATTAGGTCGGCATGCCCATAAAATATGACATTGACAGGTACTGTCTTTACTACTAAGAAATTCAGGACTTCATAGGCGTGATTTTTACTGACAGCTGTCGCAGAGATCAAGCTATCTTTTATGAAGTCGTAGGTACGTGAGTCGAAAGTAAGTCCATAGAAGCTGATCAATCGCAATCGTAGTACAGTCCCAGTACTTTGATAACGTTCGTTATGTATCAAATGTATTTTGGTACGGTAGCACTAACTCTTACTTTCGTCTATCACTAGAGTGTAACCGTTAGATATTAAGTCTACGATTGTGCTATCTCATCTCGTGTTATTTCTGATTTCAACAAAAAATACATGGTTAAAACTGACAAGGTAAACAAGGTGATTTTTCGTTAGTCAACATACTTAAAAAAATGAAAACTTATGCTACTTCGACATAGTATTTTTTTAAAAATAATAACTCAGATTTAATTGTATATCAGTCTTTACGTTATCAAGAACGCTTACGTGAATTCGTCCGTGAACGATTCTTTATGGAAATGTGAGTGCATATGGGACACACGACCCAATGATGGTGCTTTATTAGTTTAGATTTGGGATGATCCGTATCTGAATGCTACCTTTGATGACATCTTATTACCATTTATTGTTGCTACCATGCATGATTGTAACTTCTGCAAAAGTTTGCCCGGTGCGTTGTCACTTCAACGCCTTTCAACCATAAATACGGAAAGCTACGACGGTTCTCTGGACTTTTCGGCGAATTTCTTCAATTCGATTTTCATCTAATAGAAAAACCCGTATCATAGTTCTATCAACTATTTTCTGGCGACTTTGTGTTTGTACAGTATTGCCGTATCGTGTCATCTTTCAACAACATAGATGGTGGAACGTATTGGATATTTGTCTTCAGACTTTGCACCATATACGACGAGAGAAACTAATGGAGCTTTGCCCATTTTGACTAAATCCTTGTACCGGCTCTTTTCGAAATTAATCTCTACGCCTTGGAGTTATTTATGACCTTCGTCACCTGGAGGTTTTTCATTTACATGCATGCATTTTGCATTTTTAAATTGACGAAGGGCTAGTTCAATCCCTTAAGAGAATTGTCTGGCATCTCGGCGGTACATTCCGTAGTTCTGGAATCGTCAAATTTATACTATACCGTGAGTTTTGATCAAAGCAAAAACATCGAAATTATTTTTAAAGATTTTGCCTTCTTGCGTCTGTTGATAAAGATTTGCGACTGCTGCTTATCTTTTGGACAAAGATTGGGTGCCTGTTTAGCTCTATTGCCTCTTGTTTAGTTTTGGTTGTTATTAATTGTTATAGTTGCATTAAAGCGACGCAGGTATCGGAACACTGCACTTGTCTCACACCTTGAGGCGTCTTCTAGAAATACAAATACATGAGATATAGCTCCACTTTTAATGACAGCTAGGTATCTAGCGCTTGTAATGACCCCTGTCGTTTCCTACACTATAATGGGCTGCCGACCTGGTAAAGTAACAAAGCGATGGATACCTTAGGACCGCGTGTATTTTGGTGAAAATTTTAAAGGAGACATATAACAAGCTGTTGGCTTGTGAGAGATATTTTCAAGATGATGCTAACGAATATATAATGAAATATATAATAATAAGTAATTATTAAAAAAAAATCCAAACTTTGTTTGAGTACTTAACCTATTTTTTTCTTTGTAGGAGTGGCAGTTTGGGGCGCAAAAGGCTAGAGATGTAATAAATCAAGAAATTGAACAAATACGATTTAATGTTCAAGCTTTATCACGTGTCAGTAATCCCTTGGGTAAATTGATAGATCACGTTCAAGAAGACGTGGAAGTTATGCGTCAAGAGCTTCAAGAATGGATAAAGAAATATGAAGAAACATCGAAAGAACTGATAAAGCAAAAGGTGTAAGTTCAAACGTTAATTGCTTAAAAAAATTATATTTACTAATTTATTTAGATTTTATGCTATTTGCGATTTATATTCCTATACAGGATTAATTTTTCCAAGAATAACCAAGTTTTATATTTAGATATATAGTTTTTGAAAATACGAGTACATAAAACTTCTACTGTTATCTCGCTCCTCTGTGCGCGATTCAATTCACTACGTTTTTGAAAAACTAGTACTACCTATGAAATTGCCGTTCTGCGGAACCGGCCATTTCAAATCAAAGTAGTTTTTGTTTGGCTAAGAATTCTAATTTCAAATTAATTTTATTTTAAAAACATGTTTTTTTTCAGTTATTTGTTTATTGATTAGCATTATGTTTTCATCGCGTTTTTATATAATACTTATGGAATAGTGGTACAGTAACGCGACACGCAACATTAACGACGGCAATGGCAATGGCCTTACGGAGCGAATACTACAAACGAATGCACCATCGCATCGTTTTATCTGTTTTGTTAATCGAGCGACCCTTAGGACACATTCTTAGTGTGTGTAATGATGGGTCAACTCGTCTTACTAATTTGAGTTAACTCAAGATGCGCTTAACGAGTTAACTCGAGTGGATATTCACTAATTCGAGTTCGGGCAGAAGAGTAGAGGTATTCGAGCTGCGTAATTCGAGTTAACTCGAGTCCAATTTCTTCCGAGTTGGCACATCTCTATACCACTACTATAATAATATGTTATGTAAAATCATATCATATTGTTCATCTTATTAGATAGATGTATTTTTACTTATAAACAAGAATAAGTAGGTGCCTATTATTTTTCAGTGCAAATACGGAATCCCTACAGCCGCTTCAAGCAAAGATCAAGCAATTGGATGCAGAAATTGAGGAGAAGCGTGAGAAAATAAACGATCTCAGGATTGTAGTGTTTAAGAATTTTTATAGAATTGAAAAACTTCTCTCTAGTGGGAGCGTGCAATAAATCATGAATTGTGTTATACTTGTTTTAAATACGAATTAAATCGTTTAAATTATATCTTAGATTATTTTTTGTTTTCATTTGTGACTAGGTTCTATCGTCTGTCCTAGTACATGAATAATGTTCTCCGTACTGATTTTGGCCTGATTCGGGAATTTATATATATATATATATATATATATATATATATATATATATATATATATATATATATATATATATATATATATACATATATATATATATATATATATATATATATATATATATATATATATATATATATATATATCGTAAGTTAATATACAGTTAATCAATATCGGAGTTTTATGAATCGAGAAAAATATCGATATATCGGCTTTATTTAAAAAAAACCGTGAGTCATTTTAGTTTAGTTCATTTATTATATTTATTAATGAAAAAGTTATAGTCCCTATTAATTATTGTTTAATTTAAATAAGGCGATTATGTGTAGGTACCAATATTTTTCCTTAAGTGTTTTCAAAATGCTCGTTGTTTTATATTATGTTCTGCTGTTAAATATGTTAAGAAGCATAGGTGCTACAGATGTAGCTGAAGAAATCAAATATTTAACAGCTATTTAGGCAGAATAGGAGTAAACTCAAGTTCACAAGACGCCTAACCGATCAAAATAACTTGAGGTTTATATTAACATAGAAGCACTTGTTTCGTCGTTTTCTCTAATAGTTTACACGCGCAGACACTTAAATCACAAAATCCTTCGATCAACAATACCAAATGTTGATCGAAGACAAAGACCATGGGTGCTGGAAAGCACCCGAAACGTCGGGTATTAAAAATAAAATAATTAAACGCGATAAAATCCGTAAAAATAGTTTTAATCAATGTGTAGTGTTCGCGTAAATGAAAGAAATCATTAAATACAACAATAAACATAAACATTTCTATATATAATATTAGACAGGCACTAGGGTACTAATAAATTATGCGGTAAATTACGGTTTATTCCATCCATAACTTCTTTAGTCGACTGCGAGCGGGTGGGAAGACTAGTTCTTTGTTTTGTAAACCGCGAACGTTCGCGGACGTTCTTTTCGTCAATCTAACACTGATTTTATACAGTGTGACTAAGAATGCGAAATTATTTTTCAAAAAATGAAATATTGGAAAAAATATGTTAAAAAATTTTATTTAATTTTTTAACTTAAATTTAATTTGTTGGATAAAAAATATTGTCAGAACCAATTTATGCTAAGTTTTGTTTCAAGTTAATTTCAGATAAGAATATAATTTTATGGCGTATTTACTTTAAAACAATTGCTGTCGTAAATGAAAATACAACTGCATGTTATATTCACCTAGATAACTACAACCACTGTTTATGTTCCTCTATAGCCACCGTCACGAGAAGCTATTTTGTAAATAAAGAACGTCTACAAAGTTACGTAGCGACAATTCAATCAACAAAAATAATCCAAAATTCAATCAACTCAAAGTAACATACGTGTAATACGAAACTAACGAGCAATTTCACTTGGTCGGATTATATTTTAGCGATATAAAGTGCTGTGGTCTAATGTTCTGTGCTACTGAACGCATCTGCGTCTGACTAATGGAACGTAAACATTTGGGGCGTTTTAAAACCATTAAATTAAAACAATCCAAAACCATTAAAATAATATTAAGTTATACAGTGGATGAGATTGCAAAAAAAATAAGGTGGAAGTCTTAAGGCTTCTGTCGTATATTTTTTCTCTTCCGACCATTATTATCATCTTGGTGCGGCACGTGCCCTCTTCTAAATCCGCCTTACTCTTGGACTTGGACCATTTTCATTCATTCATGTCTACTGGTGATCATAGGAATCCTTCATATATTTTCTCAAATTTCGCCCAAGTTTTCACGTTAGGCAGGCGTCTACAACCGCAGTTTTTATTATTTTCAATTGTTATCAGCCGCTAATCGGAACACTGTAATTAAATACTACTATATTCCAGTCCGAAGGGTTTAGAGAGCCAGGATAATAATATAACTTGATAGCCTGTGAAGTATTCTCATCGTAGTCCTCAGAGGAGGCAGCTGATCTGTAGTCTTCGTTTGAAACGTTCTCCAGGTGTCCATGTACTGCAGTAGCCACTTACCATCATGTATGGTATAAGTTTGTTTGTCATTTCAGTTTTACAAGAAAAAAGTTGCTGCCCATCTCCTGTTTCAATTTTCTTCCGCCGCCTTTTACAAAACCCAAGCAACGGTATGAAACCCGTACGGATGGCAACTCTACCTACAATAGTTTTCATAGAATATCTAGTGACGCTGTTAACATTACCAATATTCTCTCGTTAACCACTCCAAATTAGCTTGAATTAGAAAATTCCAACAAACATCTGCTAGGAGTGGTTACCGATAGAATGATGGTATTTAAAATTTAAGGTTATCCAAAATAAATAAAAATATTCATAGGATTTAACATAAAAATTATGAAATATCATTTTTAATTCAAAGACTTTAAATAACTTATTTTATACAATATTAATTTAGGTACCTACCCTAAATATTAGTTAATTTATAACATAAAGTGGCTGATTTTTTAATCAGATAAGATAAAAACTATTCATCAAATTAATTTTAATATGGCTGGATATAGGTAAAAGTGAACAACTAAACTAATTGATTCATAGAACTGTAAATTTTAATTTATTTATATTGTAAACTTTTACCCAAAGATTGAAAAATCAGCCCTCAATCTGTGATGAGCTATAATAAGACAAGTACAAGTTTTTAGTAACTTTTTGCATCATTTTTGTTTATTTATTTGATATTTAAAGATTTCATACATTTTGCGGGTTTATAAAACAAAATGTGTTTACTAAACTAAATGTTCAAATTATCTGAAATCAATGCAATCCACTTATATTATTTAACTAGATAAAAATTATAGTCGAGTCGAAATTTTAGTAGTAATTGAAATATGGCCAATGAACTAAATGAATTAAAAAGTTGTTTTTTTTTTCTCAAAAAAGAACTTGTTTTATTTATTGATTTTGTTTTAATGGGTTCAAGCGGTTCTACATTTTTAGAAGTCAAATTTCATCCTATTCACGTTGTAAGGCCACGTATGTTGAATAGTAGGGAACTTTTTCGTCTCACTTATTCTGTGAAGAACTGAATATATTGTCTGAACCAATTTCAACAATGCTTACATGAAGCATAATTAATAATTCTATCTAATTAAGTTATCGTTAAATCGATTCTGTACATATTCTACAAATATGTTTAAAAAACCTTTAAAATTATTTTTCAAAAAATGAGAAGTTCACAGTCAAGACAGACCCATTTTTAATTTATGCTCCATAATAACTTTATTTAAAAGTGTTACAAAAGAAAAGAAGAGTAAACACGTAAAAGTAAACCTTCAATTCATTTTTCTTGTTACCGTAAAATCTTACAAGATTGCCCAACTAATCAGTTTTCCCAGCAAGGTGCTTTTCATAATTTTTTAAAAAACCAGTCACATTTTTAGTTGCGTTTATTATGTATAAATTAGGTACTTATGGTGGAGTAAGTCTCCGACAAAACTACGTAACTTTTGACTTTATTTTTGTCTGTTTACTCGGCTGTCAAAACTCTGTCGAAGTTAGTGGTGTAGTTTGCGGGCCAAAACTCATTTAAAAAAATTTCTTTAAGCATTTGACTGCCGTGTGAGTCACTTTGTACGGAGTACGTATTGCAATTAAAACGTGACCAACGGCAGTTTAACTCGATTTGTAATTGCAGGTAAAGTACAACAGGTAAGTAAGTTTTTTACCAGTTTCGTAATAAATACACAAGGAAGATCGAATATCTAACGCGAAATCTCTCTTAAATTCGAAAATATGGTGATGGGCAACGTTACATTATTTTTTTCTAAAGCAGATGTTAAGACTGCTCGCAAAAATATTACCTTTAGAGTTGACACTTCAATGTAAAATTAGATCTCAGTTACGTAGGTACTTAGTTTCACATTCATTACGGAACTATTATCCGCGCGCAAGTTTGCCGAGTAATCCCTAAAACAAACCCTACGAAATTAATAATGAAGCTAAGAAGCTTAGGATCACTACACTTACACCGGGCACATCGGCTGATATACACAAGAACTGAAACTTAGAACGCCTAAAAAAAGAAGCGGGTTGGTTTTACTAATCAAGTCAACTAAATTTGAGAAGTCTGTCACTGTGTGGGCGTCAAGGGGGGCTTTTTGTAAGCGCCCCCATGCAATTTTAGCTGCCGGAGCTCAAATTTTAAAAAAGGTACGAGCAAAGAAAAGATAAGAAATGGAGCAATTTTATGCTAATTTAAGTGAAACGCTAAATGATGTAACGCCGATGAACATACTGAACTACGACGAGATTAACTTGTCCGACAAAGTAGGCCACTTCAAAATGTGTTTTTACAAGGGGCGTCAAATGTCCTGAAAGGATTCTAAATAGCACAAAGAGTGGAATGTTCATCATGTTCGCTGCAAGCACAGCTGGGACATGTCTATCAGCATGTGTGGTTTATAAATCTTCAAAACAGATATTCCAAAATGGGCCAGGTCTATGTACACTACCTTAGAAAAAAGGGGAAAATCGGTAGAATTCGGGAAAAGTGCAGATAATTCATTTTAATATATCCTGTCGTGGTAAACAATTAATGTTTATCAATTATTTTCTCACCGATTTAGTTACTCTGTGCTCATTAACAACGACAATAAACCATAAAGCGACTATTAATCATAGGAAGAGAACAGTCAGTTGTCACAACAGTGTCAATAATACTTGAAATCTTGAAATAAATATGTCAAACTTCACTAATCAATAAATATGACAGCTTCCCGCTATGACGGGTTTTTGTTGTGTTGCAATTTCAAGTGTAATTTCCTGTTAAAGCACAGGAAATAAAGCAATCACAGCTATTGTTACGAGCTTGAGGTTCGTGACAAAAAAACTGCCGATTGAATTACCAAAATTTACACTTTTTATTACCGAACACCAATTAAAACTTAAAAGACACTAATAATTAATCACACTGATTCACTTTATTTCGCTCCGAAGCTTCACTTGTATCGCCAAATTCAATACTGCCCCGGTGGCGGGCTTCAACGCCTTTATATACGCCTTTTTCACCGATACATCCATAATATTCCAGTAAATACCGCCCCGCGATCGACCAGGTGCAGAAAGTTCGAGTGTGGGGCGTTCTAGAAAGCTTAGTTCTTCCATTCGATACTAGATGGCGCGGTTGGTGGAAAGCTCGGGAATGTCATTTTCTTGAAAGCCCTCCTCGCTCTATTCCCCGACACTAGATGGCGCTAGTGCCAGGTACCAGATGTCAACTTAGGCGCGCAACACTATTATGAAATTATTGGACAGTTGACAGCCGTTTAAAATGTGATTCCGTATTTTTGAGTATAGTGTACAAGGATCTGGCCCAGGCTCCATACATTTTGGAACATCTCATTTCTATTCAGAGTGGTTTGAAGGAGGCCCAGCTGGAACTAGGTACAATTGTTCCAAATCGGGTCGGTTTGATATGGCTTCATTCGAAGATTACTTCAAAACTATAGTGGCTGAGTAGGCAACACCAATTCCCGGGTCAAAAGTAGTCATTGAGATCGTATAAATATTTTTTTTCTTGACAGGACAACTACCCTAATGAAAATGCAAATAATGATCAGCAGTCGAACGCAGAGCCGGATGAACCAACTTTGGTACCTACAGAAAATGAACTACCACCGCCCGAAAATGATAATCGACCTCCGGAAAATCAACTACCATCACGAAATCCCCGCATAGTACCTACGATCAAATAAAAGTAAATTATCGCAGATTATGGGATCTATTGTGGCAAAGATGAAACAAGTCAACAATAGTGCGAATGAAAAGAAATCGGATCGACCATCTGATTCTACGACGAAGAAAGTGTCACCAAATGTTAACAGTGGTAGTGCACCAAAATAGGTCGGCATGCCCATAAAGTATGACATTGACAGGTACTGTCTGTAGTCTGTACTACTAAGAAATTCGGGACTTCATAGGCGTGATTTTAAGGTCCATGAAGTAGGCACCCGGAAATAATTATTAAAAATGCGACTAGTATAAATGATATGATGTTTATCGGTACTAATTATTTGTTTGCGCGTCAAATATTTGTTTAGATATTTAAAAAAACTAAGGTGGGTGCTGTGAAATAATAATTTTTTATTTTTTGCTTAAAAATGATGGTAAAAGAATAATTAAACAATGTAAAATTGTAGATTTTCACATGCGCAATCAGCACCCGATATCAGTTTATTCATAAGTTATTTATTTACATCGTAAATAAATAATTAAATAATCCCATAACCCCAGCCGCAGCGTCCGAGCTCGACAGTGCAATATCCCTGTACGCTAGCGCTTAAAGCGCTTTTTTTTCTTCAGTTGGCAGCAATATTATATTATATTATTATTATTATATATTTAATAGTCAAATTGCGATTTTTCGCGTATAATAGCGTCACCTTTTCTCCTGACGATTTTAATCGTCATTTTCTGTCTTCTCAAATAGTTTCTGATGATTCTAGAGCTAATGCTATCTCTTTTATATCTTCCATGCATCCTTATTCTCATGAAACTTTCACTTTTACTCCTGTAGACGAAGACGAGGTACGCAAAGCACTTTCCTCTATTAAATCGAAAGCCGTTGGATGTGATAATGTGAGTAGGGTAATGGTTTTGCACATGCTGGATTCTGTTTTACCCGTGATAACTCCATATAATTAACTTTTCGCTGATGAATGGTGCTTTTCCAAATGTCTGGCGTAAAGCCTTTATTATTCCCATCCCGAAATCTACTGAATGCAGCGCTTTATCTAATTTGAGACCAATTTCTATCCTGCCTTTTCTTTCTAAGGTTCTGGAAGCTGTTGCTCATAAACAGATTTCTGCTTCTGTTTTCTCAAAGAATATTCTTTCCCCTTATCAGTCTGGTTTCCGCCCGGGTCATTCTACTACTACTGCTCTTCTCAAGGTTACGGAAGACATTCGTGAGAGGATGTAAAAATCAAAACTGACCGTTCTCATCTTAATTGATTTTTCTAATGCATTTAATTCTGTCGATCATGGTATCTTGTTAGCTCTTTCTCATTTGAATATCTCGTCTTCAGCTCAGGAATGGTTCTCAACATATCTTCGAGGGCGCCAACAGGCTGTGCGTACTGGCCATATACTAACTGGCGTGATGTGTCAATTGGCGTCCCTCAAGGCGGTATTATCTCTCCTCTTCTGTTTTCCATTTTTATAAATCTCATCACACTAAATCACAAGAGCTCTTACCATTTGTATGCTGATGATCTGCAGTTATATGCGCAAGTGGAACCTTCAAATATCCTAAGTGCTATTTCACTGTTAAATGATGACTTGAAATATATCTCAGAATGGTCTACCGTATATGGCATAAACGTGAACCCGTCTAAATGCCAAACGATAATCTTAGGTAGCTCAAGATTATTATCTAAACTGGATATTCCCACCCTACCATCAATTATGTTATAAAAATGTCATACCATTCTCTACTAACGTAAAGAACGTTGGTCTGTACATCGATGGTTGCTTAACATGGAACAAACATATACAGGAGGTGAGTCGCA
Source organism: Parnassius smintheus behrii (assembly GCA_036936625.1). Lineage (NCBI taxonomy): Eukaryota > Metazoa > Arthropoda > Insecta > Lepidoptera > Papilionidae > Parnassius > Parnassius smintheus. The sequence goes on from JAUPFT010000012.1 coordinate 32,245,210, forward strand.
AAACTACTGGAACTTTGCGATCTCTATATCGATTTAAAAACTTTCTTCCCACCAATACCAAGATTTTACTTGTCCAATCACTTATTGTACCGATTATTGATTATGTCGATGTGTGTTGCTCAGACCTGTCTCAACTTCATCTTAATACATTGGATCGTCTGCTTAACAACTGCATCAGATACATTTATGGACTTCGTAAATACGATCTTCCTTTCGTACACAGCTAAACTGGCTGCCTATCCGTCAGCACAGATATGTTAGAATACTCTGCACCCTTTTTTCAATTTTGAACGATCCATGTGCTCCCGAGTATCTGAAATCTAAATTTCAATACCTGGGAGATTCTCATTTTTCTCTCCGTTCCTCGGCCAATCTTAAGTTGCTCACTCCTTTACACCGTACTGGTTATTTATCTCATTCTTTCGCCCTCATGGCCATCAGACTCTGGAACGACATCCCTCTCGATATATATATATATATATATATATATATATATATATATATATATATATATATATATATATATATGTAATACCTTTAAACGAGCAATTCTTATATATATATATAAATATATAATCGGAATCTCGGAAACGGCTCCAACGATTTTCATAAAATTTTGTGTGCAGAGAGTTTCGGGGGCAATAAATCGATCTAGCTAGGATTTATTTTTAGAAAATGTCTTTTTGTCCGCGTTTTTAGGCAATGAAAGACTGCTATAATATCGTTGGAATAAGAAGGTAAATTTTGACAGTTTGTTAATGATTACAAATAGCTTAATTGGTATATTGGGCAGTCACAAAATCGTAATACCATGGTTCGAGCCCAGACCGGCCGACCGACTTTTTTTTAACTTTTTTCAAGCTTTCTTTTTCGAGAAAATCTATTTTTTCGAGCCCTTTTTTTTAGTATTTTTTAAAAACACGAAAATTTAAATTAAACTAATTGCACTCATGATTTTTTAATCAAATACCCAGTTCAGTTTTTTCTATTATGTCGCTACGACCAAAAAATATTATTCCTATTATAATTTGTATCTAAATATAATTTCCAAAACACAAGAATTAAAAAAACCGAGCGAAAAATACCGAGCAAAGCTCGGTCAACCGGGTACTATATATATATTGTTTATTATATATATATATATATATATATATATATATATATATATATATATATATATATATATATATATATATATATATATATATATATATATTTTATCCTCTCTATTTGATTATTGCAGCACCGCCTCCATAATGTCTATCTCTGTTTAGCCTAATGGTTGACTGGGAGAGAATGCCATATGGCATTAAGTCTGCCATATGTACTTTTTTGTGCATGAAAGTATAAATAAATAATCCTAAATTTTCGTCATTTTATATTATTATATTCTATTGTTATCGCATTTACTAATACTTGAGTATTATTAACTCACTTTTTATATTTTAGAAAAAAAAACCTATCTACCTACTGTATTAAAAAAAAGTGTAATTGATTGAGAAATAAAAACACTTACTTTGATACAGTCTTTCAATGTTTAATAAATTGCCAAGTTTACTGATGATATCATATTAGATGTAGATGGTTTGGAGATACGATAAAAGAGAATTGAAACTCCTAAAAGAATTTCCTCTAGCCAAATAAGTCAGTGTCAGTTCAAGTTTCACTTAACTGGTAGGGCATCTCTCATAAACGTATCCTCACGTTCAATGAAGCTACCTATCAAGGATAGCAATTCAAATTATCCGGTGTCATGCTTAATAAAGCTGATTTGTACTCTTTGGTGTCTTCTGACGTTAGCTGGTTCATATAAAAAAATAGCTCTTCCAGAAATCTCTCTGTTATTTATCTATTTTTCCACCCATATTTGCTTCTCCTTCATAAATTCTTCTCGTCTAGTAATTACGCCCCAATATTTTTAGAAAATGTTTTCAATTTCCTTTTTATTTGTGAAACGCTTATTTTTTAACGATGCATACGTGTAGTTATCGCAACAAAGTAGAAATGACTACTGGAGGCTTGTAAACGACGCGATCCAGTTACCAGTGCCACAACAGCGCCGGTAACCAGGGATGCTAGCACCAGCTACTGTATCAATGTAAATCAGCCATTATACAGTGAGAAAATACTGGCAGAATAGCAGCGATGTTAGTATAAAGAAAACTAAAATCCTGGTCAACGCTGGATTGTCGTACACGCTGGTGGTAAAAATAGATTTATTCCTGGCGCGAAATGCTATAAAAATGCAAAAGTAGGTACCTACGACAGGTGATTACCATCACGAAATGGTCACGAAAAATTTCACTAAGAGGCTTAATGAAAAGTTAATACCTAATTTGCCTCCGAACAGCATAGTTGTAATTGATAATGCGTTGCGCCGTACCATTCTATACAGTCAGAAAAAATACCATGCCGGTCATGATTAAAAAGCGAGATGCAAAGCTGGTTGACAAAAAATAACATTAGTTTTGAAGCAAAAATGACAAAACCGGAACAATATCATTTAACTCTTGTAAATAAACTGGAAACAAGTATATTGAAGACGAATTGATGAGAGACCATGGTCACGAAGTTTTACATCTGCAACTTTACCATTGTGACTTAAATCAGATTGAATATATTTGGAATTTGATTAAGCAAAAAGTGGCTGGCAAAAATATCGATCAGTCAGAAAGAAAAATAAATAATGTGGCAACAGTAGCAATTTAATTGATAACGGCTGCAGATTTGAAGAAAGAGGTGAACCATGTGGAGATTTGAAAATGAGTACTAGGAAAAAGATTGCCTCCAAGAAGTATAAGAAAGTGAGTTGATTATTTCTCTTGGAAGTGAAAAAAGCAGCTCGAAAATTAAACAGGAAAAAGTTGATGACAGTAATAACAATATGTCCGGAATAGAGCAAATTAATTACTGTAGTGATGATTAGCTTTTTGGATATTTTACATATTTTTTGGTTTATTTAACATGCAACAACATACATAAACTAGGGCCTGACCAAAAACCTGACCTATATCACTAAATTTCCCATAATATTCATATCCATATTGTAGTGACCATAATACAATCGCAATATCAAAATCATAACATAAACAAACAAAATTATTATCAATATTCCTTAGTTGATAGTCCTAAAGATTTGACTTACAAAATATTTTACATGTACATGAATACTACCTATACTATTTAATATCACTTAAAAAACAGTCAATTATAAGCATTAAATATGTTCGTAAAAAATAGGAACAAAAGCTTTTTGCACTATGTACTTTACAAAAAAGTCATATGAGCCAAGTATCACGTCAATTCACCCGACAATGTATCCAGGGGCAATAATGCAGCAGTAGATACTTAGAAACTTCACTTATCAACACGCTCAGCTTTGGAAAAATCTAGTAAACTGTAGATAAGCTAAGGCCCTGCCTGAAATAAGCAGTTGTTTAACCAAGGTCCTAATGAGATTGAACAAACCACAGATCTGGATAGTAACAAGTGCTATCACAGAACATGGCTCTTTTAACAAACATTTATACCATAGGTGTTACATATAATTGCAGGGTATGTATAGGGGAACAAGAAACGGCAGCCCATGTGTTGCTAACATTTCCGGTGGATGCTGCATACAAGGCTAAACATCTCGGCACACCGGAATCACTCCTTGATGTTGCTCGTAAAATCAAAGGACTGTCGAACTTCTTTCGGGAGATATCATGGATCGATTAATTACATTATTCCCGCCTACACACAAAATATGCGCTTAGACGTGGAGTTGTGAAAAACAGTCCCACTTTATCTTAAGGTCCTATGACAGATTGATTATTTTCATAAAATTATCTCTAAAGCTCACGTTCTTAAGGGTACATTAGCCACTCATTTTTCCATACAAATGTAATCTGACAGTTACTGCACTGTTTGATGGTGCATGTACAAAATAAAAAATTATTTCAATTTGTCTCATCATTATCTAGTCCTGTATGGAAACACAAAAGTAAAAGAATATATTTAAAAGTACTAATTTTAACACATCTTTGGGCGGAAATAAATACTATAAGAACGAAAATTGCAAGACAGTTACCATACAGGGATAGATTAAGTGTTCAAAAGTGCAAATAATTTTATTTTGAACAGATACATTCAATAGATTTTTCATGATATTCCTAAAGGTCTGTTTATAAAATTTTGCATGCTCGTTTTGTGGTAAATCATTATGCCTTTCGCTTTCGCACATGATGTCGCCTGAGATAGCATGCATTTTAACCCTGCCTACCAATTAGTTCGTGCCATCGACTAAGGCCACCTTAAGGTAGAAAACACAGAATCTGAGGAGATTTCTGCAAAATGGGGAAACTTATAAAAAGTATACATAATTATTATATATATTTATACTATACATTTTTGCCCCACTGTCCAAATAAAAGTTATTATTACATCAACATTATCACATCAACATCCAATAAAATGGATCTATCCAAAAAACGTTACATTTAAAAGTAATATTATTTAAAAAAAAATATTCAAATTGGACTAAAAAAAATTGCAAGAAATCTGGCCAAAGTTGTATGGTTTTGCACAGTAGCTACCTTCATTTGAATAATTAATTTTTTGTGCTATCTTTTGATAATTAATACAACAATACCAAAATTTATTTATAAAGCTTTAATTTAATTGCATTTTAGATCAAAGATGACAATTTAGTTTAACTGTGATTTGCTTGTAAAAAATAAATCTCACACAGAGGAGCACCACACTACACTCATAATCATATGACCTTATTGGTAAGCCACGCAAAATATATTATTTCCTTCCATGATTCCAAATGCAATGTTTTTATATACAGCAGTAATGCACTTGATTGTGAAAAGGAGTGATGTTCTACGATATAACACAATTATACCTAATAAACTATAAACTTATTTATTCATTTTTGACAATTTGTCTAGTTATTGTATTACATATATAGTTTTCATTTTTTATGAAAATTTTAATTAATAATTATATTAATGCACTGCTATAATAATTTTAAGAAGTTCTTGTGTTATCTTTTTAATATATAACAAAAGTAAAAACCTATAACTACGTACTTAAACTATTTATTTTGATTTACATTACAAGGTACACAAAGGCTGACATGGCAGCCATGAGCAACATGCCTTCGATGTCCTTTCAGCATATTAGCAGCTTGTTCGATACGCATTACCAATCTGTGTTGATTTTCAAGTCTTTCCAAGCAATTGTTGCAGATTGTTTTAGGTAAAGGATCTGATGGAGAAACCTGGAATTTTAATGTAATTAGTTTACAAAGAGCATTTGTTATTATTTTGAATTTATATAAATCAAAACTTACATTTATAGAAAGGTACCTATTGATTTTTTCAGATATACATAGACGAATGCCTTCCTGTCCGTAAATATGTAAAACTACACGATGCATTTCAGAGCACAATCGACATATAAAACCTGTTAACACACCTCGATCTAAGCTACCCATCTTGAAAGTTATTACAATTTTAAATTGCACTTATATTTAATAATAACAATATTTGTGTTTCTAAATAGTGATTGAGTATTTTTTGTATTGAAAATCTAGGTATTTCTATCTGAAAAAAATGAGAACTAGAGAACACGAAATTCTATCTCAAAAACAATAATAAACCAAAGAGTAACTACTAACTAACTGTCCCATAAATAATAAACACAGATATTGTCAATAACCACAGATCATATATAATATATAACCGTAGACAGAGAAACCTATAGACAAATTGACGCCTTCTTTCGCATTCGCACAAGAAAAAGATAGATTTATGCATACGTCTTGCATAGAAATGAGATAGAGCGGTGTGATTGTTTGTCCCTTTCTCCGTACCGGTTTTTTCGCGAGCATAGCCCTCTCCATGGCTCGCTGAGTGACTTTGAACGTCATCATTCGGTCAGCACTGAAGGACCACGTCTCAGTTCCGTGGGGCATCACTGGCAAAACGCATTGGTTGTACAGTTTCGTTTTCAGGTTTTAAGGTATACCTGACGAGATGACATGTAATTTCCCGAACGCTGCCCAGTCGAGTTGAATCCGTCGAGTGACCTCTCGGCTGAAGTTGGACTTACTTAGTGAGACTATTTGTCCCAGGTAAATATACTCGTCAACAACTTCGAGCTTAGTGCCCCCAAACAACTACAGGCTTAGGTGTGACGTGGACGTTACACATGATCTTCGTTTTGTCAATGTTCATCTTAAGACCTATCCGTTGGGAGACATTATTGAGGTTACTGAGCATAGTGCTTAAGTCCTCCAGCGATTCTGCCGTAAGGACCATACTATCGTTGGCAAATCGAAGGTGAGTGATGTACTCGCCATTGATGTTAATATCGTATCCTTTCCAGCCCAGTAACTTGGAAACGTCTTCCAATGCAGCGGTGAAGAAAAGATATATCAGTGTTACTAAATTAATTAATTTTGTCTTCCAAAATAATAAATAATAAAAAAATATTTGCTTCATACGTGAGGTTTATATTATAAGGAGTGATGGAGTGATAGTAAAAAAATAGAAGTTTATAATTTGTTTCTAGACAACACTGAATCAAATTGAAAAGTGAAAAATTATTTAAGAAATACATATGTCCGCCGAATTATGCATGTGCTTCTTTCTTGTTATTTCGTATTTTTGAGTGTTTTATCGTAATTGCTTTTGTAAAGCACAAAACGTAGGGCTCAATAATGTGCTTTAAGTTAGATTTTGTAATTGGTGCAGTGGCAAAAATATAATTCCTTCTTAATATAAGTCCTTTGATGAGGGATGAAATCTCATCATTGGACACAGAGATAGGTTCGGAGGCCGTAGGGGGTGAGTTCCGGCGGCGGACCTCATCCTCCACTGCCTGGACGTGTGAGGGGTCGACGGGTTGAGAGCTAGGAGAGCATTGAGCGGCAATGCTATCTGCAAAGCACTCAGCCTTTTCCTCGTCCTCGAAGGCAACCGTGCCGTCGGGACGGGAGAGAGAGGGAGTGTGGGTGATAGCGTCTATGTGGAGGGCTCTGGCCATCTGATAGTACGCTGTATGAGATGGAGAGATATTCTCCATGAGTTTGCTCTTTTCGAGGTCTCGAAATTCAGAGAGGCGGAAACGGAGTTCTCGTTGAAGACGATTGGCCGCGCGCCTATATTCGGGGGTGGGATATTTTGCTGCTCTCCGGAAAGCAGCTTTTTTGGCTTTTAATAGGTTGCTAATATGTAGGGGAAGCCCACTATTGTTAGCAACCGGGACGACCCTTTCGTTCTCCTTAAGGGAGGATTTAATAAGGGTGGAGAGTGAATCGACCGCGGTGTCGGTTTTTTCGTGGCTGTCTAAGTCCGACGGTTGGGAGATGGTAGAGTCCTGTGAGTCCAGAGCTTTAGCTAGGGACTCCTTGAATCCCTTCCAGTTAGTGAAGGTTTTCGTGTGTGTTGGGGGAGGTGGCTGATGGCCAAGAATGAGGGAGACCGGTCGGTGAGTGCTTACGTATCGACTTCCTTTTATATATCTTCAAATACAACTGCTGGCCTCCACTCACAACATAATTCGTAGGAACGTTTTAAGTTCCTGATTATTCCTACTAACATTTCGATTAAATATTCATTATGAAACAGATGCTAGCAATGTTCACGAGTCTCTTTAGCAAGTTTTTTAAATAAAATATTTTCATTAAATGTAAGATTAATCTTTTCTAAATGCACCGGTCATAACTAGGGATGGGCTGAATATAGATTTCACCGGATACGAATATTCGGCCGAATATTCGGTTAAATTTTTACCGAACCGAATATTCGGCCGAACATTATTCGGCAGTATAACCTCGGGACTTAACCAATTTATGTCGAAACTTGTTACCGTAAAGCACACGGGATTAGCGCAGGACCCTGCCTCTCGCTTCCCGCCACACCTGACATGTTATTGCATCATCTAGTACCGAGCAAATTGCCGGCACATGCTTATGTTTTGACTATTCTTGTAATAAAAAATATTTCGTTGTTTTATTCTCAATTAAGAGGATACCTTGAAAATGAATCGAAGTTTTGAGGACGTGGCTTATTCCTTTGTCGGTGAAGCTAAAGTACGACTGGAGTATCAATATAAGGAGTATCAAAATGAAAGTGATGCAATGACTTCATAGTACGCAAATTATGAGATAGCCATACCGAGCAAGCGCTCGGAAAAAACGAAGTAAGCGCCAAACAACATTTTTATTTATTTTAATAAAACTTCGTTATGGATTAAAAAAACTGGTTTATAAGAACTTATATATTTACTATCATCATCATCATCATCATTACAGCCCTTCACAAGTCCACTGCTGAACATAGGCCTACCCCAAGTAATGCCACAAAGCACGGTCCTGAGCCACCTGCATCCATCGACTTCCTGCATGTCTTACCAGGTCGTTACTCCATCTAGTAGGGGGTTGCCCTACACTACGCCTACCGGTACGAGGCTGCCACTCGAGAACCTTTGTTCCCCATCGGTTATCGGTTCTTCGAGCTATAGCTATATATAGCTATATATTCGGCCTATTGCCACTTCAGCTTACTAATCCGTTGGGCTATGTCGGTAACTCTGGTTTTACTGCGGATGTCCTCATTTCTGAGTCTATCACGCAGAGAAACTCAGAGCATAGCCCTCTCCATAGCTCGCTGCGTGACCTGGAGCGTCCTCATACGGCCATCAGTGAAGGATCACGTCTCAGATCCGGTAAGACATCACTGGAAACACGCACTGGTTATACACTTTAGTTTTCAGAGATTGAGGTATACCTGACGAGAAGATGTGTCGTAATTTCCCGAACGCTGCCCAGCCGAGTTGAATTCGTCGATTGACCTCTCAGTCGAAGTTGGACTTCAGAGGTCAATCGACCGAGAGGTCAATCGACTTCAACAACTTCGAGCATAGTGCTCCCAACAACTACCGGCATAGGTGTGACATGGACATTAAACATGATCTTTGTTTTGTCCATGTTCATCTTAAGACCTATCCGTTGGGAGACACCATTGAGGTCATTGAGCATAGTGCTAAGTTCCTCCAGCAATTCTGCCATAAGGACTATATCGTCGGCAAATCGAAGGTGAGTGATGTACTCGCCATTGATGTTAATACCGTATCCTTTCCAGTCCAGTAGCTTGAAAACGTCTTCCAACGCAGCGGTGAAGATTTTCGGGGATATAACATCCATCACCCTGTCTTACACCTCTCTGCTGTTGGATAGGTTTCGAACTCTGGCTCTGTACTCGGATAGCCATCGTAGCCCTACTGTACAAATACTTCAGCACTTCGATATACCGACAGTCAACTTGGCACCGCTGAAGGGACTGTAGCACCGCCCAAATTTCGATGGAATCAAAGGCTTTCTCATAGTCCACATACGCCAGGCAAAGTGGCAGATTGTACTTTTCGGTCTTCTGTACAATTTGCCGCAGGGTATGTATGTGGTCTATGGTACTGAAGCCTTTTCGGAAACCGGCTTGTTCGGGAGGCTGGAAGTCGTCGACTCTGCGTGCGAGACGATTCGTAATGACTCTCGAAAGCAGCACGTAGACGTGGCTCAGAAGGGAAATCGGTATGTACAAGGTGTCTCAAAAGTAAGTTCACATTTGCTTATCTTATTACGCGAAAGCAACTATTCTGAGGGGCGCGGGGGGTATGTCAGTCGGTAGTCTGGCTCTTGGGAATTTAGTCGCTATGGAGCGTTTCTCTGGTGCGGACCGTGCGTTGTGCGTACGTGAGTTTTACAAAAACGGTAATTCGGCGACTGTAGCGTGTAGAAAATTCTGCAGTATTCGACATATTCGTCACTTAAATGATGCGCCTAGCACTCGTCTCATTGCAAAATGGGTTGAGAAGTTTGAAGAGACTGGGTCAACTCTGGAGAAACCAAAATCTGGGCGACCAAGAACATCAAGAACAGCCGAAAACGTGGACAGTGTTACTCAGTCTATTCGAGATGATCCAAACCTCTCGATTCGGAAGCGTGCTGTTGCTTTAAATGTGCACAGATCTTCATTATGCCGCATTTTACACAAAGATTTAAAGCTGCACCCGTACAAAATTCAGTTAGTGCAAGAACTGAAGCCTCAAGATGCTGGTCAGAGGCTTGCCTTTGTAAATCAGATGATTGAGCGCTTTCCAACGTTCACCAACATCTTGTTTTCCGATGAAGCCCATTTTCACCTGAATGGGCATGTAAACAAGCAAAATTGTCGTTACTGGAGTGCAACCAACCCAAAACAAAAACATCAGAAACCGCTACATTCACCCAAAGTCACCGTATGGGCAGCGATGTCGGCGCGAGGAATTATCGGCCCTTACTTTTTTGAAGATGGAAGGGGACGCACACTCACAGTGAATTCAGAGCGTTATGTGGAGATGTTAGACGAGTTTTTCGTACCCCAACTGCAAAACTTTTCTGGTTACAACCAAAGAACATGGTTCCAGCAGGATGGAGCAACTTCACACACGTCCAACAGATCTCTGCCTCGAGTTCGAGAAATTTTTCCGAACAAATTAATCTCCTGGCGAGGTGACATAAATTGGCCTCCACGGAGTCCCGATTTAACGCCTATGGATTTTTTCCTGTGGGGTTATGTCAAATCAAAAGTTTACGCTAATAAACCGACTTCCCTGGCACAATTAAAAGAAAATATCCGTCATGAAATGGCAGCCATCACGGAGACTACCTGCCGAGCTGTCATAGGCAATTTTAGTGCCCGACTAAATGAATGCCGAGAGCGCAACGGTTTACATTTGGACAATGTTATTTTTAAAAAATAAATTCCCAAACAGTGTACTTCAATATAAAATAAACATTTTTTCAATAAAGCTAAGACTTTTCTTTTAAAAAAAGATTTAAATGTGAACTTTCTTTTGAGACACCTGGTAGTTCTTCAAGAGAGCGTTGTCGCCTTTCTTAAAGAACAAGACCACCGCGCTTCTGTTCCACGCCTCCGGAGTAGTGCCATCATGGAGGACGGAATTGAAGAGCTTCTGAAGGACTTCAAGTACCGGTGTTCCACCCGCTTTCAGAAGCTCCGCCGTAATTCCATCAACGCCCGGGGCCTTGCCGTTTTTAAGATGGTGGAGAGCCATTCTAATCTCGCTCAGACTGACTTCCGGGATATCATCGGAATAGTGTCGGATATGACTTGCTCTTGGGTCGTTACTCACACTTGCGTGTGGCTCCAACTATGATGTGTACAGCTGCCCATAGAACCTCTCAATCTCACTCAGAATCTCAGGTGTCCCGGAAACGACGTTGCCACACTCAGTCTTCAGCTTTGACAGTTGGCTCTTTCTGGCAGACAGATCTCTGGCAAAAGCTTTGGAGCCCTGGTTCCGCTCGATCGCTTCTTTAATACGAGCAGTATTAAAGTTGCGTAAGTCTCGCCGCATGCATTTGGAGATCTGTCTATTCAGTTACCTGTATACTGTCAAATCTGTTGACGATTGCAGCCTCATCTCCCGTCTAACAGCCATGAGTTTAAGGGTGTGATCGGAGAGTTTTTGTGTTCTTCTGCGGCGGGTCTTGCAGAACTTAGCTCCGACCGCATGGACAGTTTCCACGAGCTTGTCATTCATATCGTCCACTGCATTGCAATCTTCTGGGCACTGAAAGCGGTTACGTAACTCGAGCTGAAAGGTTTCGGGATTCTGGGTTAGAGCACGAGGAGGACGAATCATTGACTTCATTAGACGAGATCTCTCCAACTTAACGCTTAGGTTCAGTGTGCCTCTAACCATTCGGTGATAGCTGCCGGTTTTCACCCTTGCGATCACTGAGACATCACTGAACAGTTGGCGTCTGGTCGTCATAATGAAGTCAATCTCATTTTTTGTCGAACCGTCGGGGCTCGATCAGGTCCACTTCCTGTGGGGCCGCTTCTGGAAGAAAGAGTTCATCATAAAGAGTCCCTCTTTCTCCATTAAGGCGGCCAGCTGCCGGCCCCTTCGGTTCCGTTGCCCTACTCCAAATTTCCCTACCTTCAGCTCACCGCTTTCTCTTGTGCCTAGTTTTGCGTTGAAATCTCCCATCAACACCGTGTAGTGGGGTTTGGAGGAATGTATGGCTCTGGAAATATCCTCATATAATTCCTCCACCTCCTCATCGGGATGTGCTGAGGTTGGTGCGTAAACCTGTATGACCTTCAGCGAATACCGTTTGGTGATTCCGAGTATCAGGTACGCGACCCTCGTCGACACACTCCCAATCTTTACAACGTTGTTGACGAGAGACTTGTGGACGATAAATCCGACACCTCCTTGGGACAGATGGTCGCCCTCCCGGTGATAGAACAAGTTGCCGGACTCGAGGATTGCCGTGTTCTCCCCCTCTCTTCGGACCTCGGATAATCCAATAATATGCCAGCGCAACTTGTCTATCTCTTCTTCCAGCTCCAGTATCTTCTCGTCAGTCCTCAGGGTGCGTGCGTTATTTGTTGCCAGGTCGAGTCGTCGTAGGTGGCAACCGAACCTCCACCAGAGATTCTTAGCACCACCGCCACCGTAGCCAGGAATAGCGGGGCCGCCGGGGACTGGGGGCCGTTTGTTTGCGTCGTTATTCATGGGGGGATATTTGCCATAGTTGCCACGCTTGGCGAGCGGGTTGGCAACCGCAGTTTTTTATTATATCACAGTTGTTATCAGGAAGATGCTGCTGCCCATCTCCTGCCTGTCTCCCTCTGTCGCCTCTTACGACACTCACGGGTAGATATGGGGTAGTGGATATTCTCAATCGCCACTACTATGCTTTAAAAATAATTCCATGAAATTATTCGTAAAGATATTGTGGTGTCATCAAGAAATGTAAATAATTAGAGCCTACTTTGCAATTTTTTTCTATCAAGAAAATTACATGATATCGTGTTTTCCTTTTATGCAAACCAAGGTCATATAGTCAAAAATCATACACCAAAATTTTGGTTTGTAATCTATAAAACTTATAAAAAAATGTTAAATAGAAAAACCACCAAATTTTCGAGGTGTCACCTTAAAGTTAAAGTTATAGTCTATATACGTCCCACTCCTTGTCATAGGCCTCCGCTGATTTCTGAGAGGGTTATAGGGCAAGGAATTGTCCACCGCACTCCCCCAATATGCTTGTTGGCGAACTTCACATGTCTTCGAAATAATTTTTTTCTTATTTCTCAGACATGCAGGTTTCCTCACGATGTTTTCAAAATTTTTGTAAATCAGCACTTAAAATTGCAATTAATAATTTCATTGGTGCTAGCGGGGATCGAACAAGGTTTGGTTTTTTAATAAATTTACAGCGAGCGCCATGAGCACCATCTGAGCTACCATGGCTCTTTATTCTTAGTGAATAAGATAAAGAGCTCTAAGAATTTTATTCTTAGTGAAAATTGATAGTTATATGATAAAAATAAGTGGGAGGAGGTTTACTTTTTGGACTTATTTTAGAGAAACTGACGACCAAAGTAAAGTGAAATGTACTAATGTAATGTAATGTTTCTTTGTTTGATTCCAAAAACATTTTATTAAGTTTCTATTTGCCATAATCGGAAATAAATCCACAGTGCCTCAAAACCATTAATGTATAGATTTATGCTTTGAGGCACTCTTAGAGTAAGTAGATTTAACCCATAAATAAAATATACTTTCAACAGTAAAAGACATCGCATTACTCAATTCGTACATTTCAATACATTGGACACTATGAAAATGTTCGGTCCGAATGTTCGGTGATTTAGGCGAATATTCGGCCGAATACGAATATTCGGTAAACCTGCCGAATATGCCGAATACCAAATATAAAACGAATATTCGGCCCATCTCTAGTTATAACCTTTCTGTTTTGGACACGTCAGTACGCACGATGAAAATAAAGTACATGCGCAATGGCTAGAACATACTTAGGTCCGAAAAATAGAGAAAATCCATATTTTTTTAATTTTATGTTTAAAAAGTAGGTATGTGGAAAATAAAAACTAGTTGTTTAAGGGGATAGAGTAAGTCAGCTCAAATTCTAATTTCGTCCCCACTTGCCCGCGCGTCGTATGCTATGTACCGACATGTTTGTAATCATTAATACTGTAAGTAGAAAGGACGTTAGACACTTATTTCATTAGGTTTATCATATTTATGCCTGTTTCTTAACGCCAAGCCAGTTGCTCCTTATTTTTATTACGGTTATTTTCCATTTTAATTTTACGTCGTCCTGTTGCGTAATGTGTATTCCGATCGTAAGCGACACAACTACTCCCTTTAAAAACCGGAGCGATACTAACGGGACGACAGGAATCAAACTTACGCGCCGATAGTTTAGGTAATTTCTTTTTACAGTGAAAATAATGGTATTTTACAAAAAGTAAATAACATAAGCACTGCTTTATAGTTAGTTCAGTTAGTATGCAAACTTTCGTGATCTTATTTAAAGTATTTTATGAATAACAGCGGTTTATTGTTTATTTTGGAGGTAATTTTGGATTTTTTTTCTATCGAGAAAATTTTACGAAATCGTGTTTTCGTCTAACATAATCCTTAACATTAATCCTCAACTTTACCATATATTTATTTCAAAATTAATGCTGCAATATTTTCGGCATAACGAAGGATCTTGCTAAGCCATTTGTGATTATATTTCCCCTTAAAGATAATTATTATTTATGTGAAGATTTATATGATAGATTTTTATTACTTAATATATGATTGTTTCAAAGAGTACCACAACTATTAATTGTAAATTTTTTATTTTTAATAATAAATGATTATCTTCGTGAGTTTCTCTCACTTTTATTGTTTATCAACCTACGTATAATAAAATAGTCAACCCACTCAAAGGTCATCCAGAGAGGTTTTTATTGGGTGCCGTAAATGTAACAATATACAAAGTTAACAGGTATAAATTAATCAGATAAGGAGCAAGTATGTTAAATAATTCTAATAGGTACTAAATTAGTTATTTATTTAATTACACCAACAATAGGTATACACCGCACGCTTCAAGTTATTAAAAAGTTACTAAGTAGTTATAAATACATAAGATACAAAAACTTAGGATAGAACAAAGTAATATTATGTGTGTAAAACAATGACTTACACCTATTTATAAACAAACATAGATTATATAAATAAAGCAGCATATCGGGCATCAGTAGTCTTTCAGAACATGTTGCATAATACTATCCAAACGTCAATGCAAAGCGCAAACTGTATGTTGAATGGCACTTGTGATTAAATTTCTCTTACCAGTGCCACCACCGTGTATGGTGCGTTTACCATTTTTAGATGGGTTTTTGTTATTTATGGGATATTTGTAATTAAAGAACACATTTAATTACGTCTTTTCTTCCGTAATCCACAAAAATATTAACTGGCACCCAGGTGACGTTTTTAAAATTTAAGTAGCAATGAATGGGTTAAGGCTACCTGACTTTATAGATAGGATTGGTCGAATCGGTTCTAAAACCGAATTAGCACGCCCCAAATTCACGTAGTCTTGTCTGCCCCACACCTAGAGTGTTTTTGTAAAAAACTTAAGTAGCAATGAATGGGTTAAGGCTACCTGACTTTATAGATACGATTGGTCGAATCGGTTCTAAAACCGAATTAGCACTCCCCAAATTCACGTAGTCTTGTCTGCCCTACACCTAGAGTGTTTTTTGTAAAGCCGTAGGAACGGAGGGAGAGCAGCCCCTGCCCGCTGTAGCAAATCGCAGGCCCCTGAGTGAGCCGTAGCGGCTGAGGCGAGCATGGGTGCTACGCAAAGGCGAAGGGGCTGCACTTCCTGCAGTGCAGAAGCCTTCATTGCAGAAGTAACTTTGTGTCAAAATTCCTGTGTAAAGAAGTGAGGTTATGATTAGTGATCGGATAGTCGGATGCATATTTACCTAAAGTTCATTCTTGGCTACGAAATTATGGAAGCGGCTTCTTAAAACATATTTATTAAAATATAAATCCCGGGATTCCAGAAAATACACGATTGCGAAAATAGTCTGTATCATGGTGTTCCTCACCAGACGTTGTCTATAGCATGTGGTATTTATTAAAAAAAAAAAAAAAAAAAAAAAACGGGGAATACATAATTATTAGTGTGTATTTACTTGAACTTAGAGGAAGTTATTATATCTAGTTTATATATATATATATATATATATATATATATATATATATATATATATATATATATATATATATATATATATATATAAGTTAAAATAAGTAAATATACCTACAACCAATTTGATTCTATAGTAAAAAAACTAAATTTGTCGATTCCAAAATCTCGGGATTTTTTCGATACAAAAGTGCATTCCATAATAGCCAACACCTACACTTTAGGTAAATATGCATCCGATTATCCGATCACTAGTTACGATTTTACAAAAAAAATATTACTCATAAACTATACATTTTCGCAGGGGGAAGGGTAGGGGAGGCTTCCCATTAACCCTCCCCCTCCCCCCTCACACTCAAACCACGGTACGAGAGTACCGGATATCAATAGTTTAACGAATTTTGACGACAGCGCAGCCAGTCGGTCGATGACTTCAGTCACTCATGTGCATAAGGCGCCTAAGCGATCAAAATAACTTGAGGTTTATATCGACGTCGATTAAAAAAATCTTGCCTAGATATTACAATATATAAGGCCCAAAAACTCCATCGTGTTGATTGGTGTCGTGAAATGATTCAGGTTTAACGGAGGTGACTCAAATGCTGTGTCCAACATACTTACGGGTGACGAAAGCTGGATTTATTTTTAGGATCCTAAAACTAAGAGACAGTCTGCTGTCTGGGTGTTTCCTTAAGAGGAGTTGCCAACTAAAGTGAAGAGAGGTTGAAGCGTGGGAAAAAAGAAAATGGCCTCGTTCTTCGGAAGGACAGGTCATTACGCAACAATTGTTTTACAAGAACAGTTACTGCAGAGTGGTACACTAACAATTGTTTGCCACTTATCTTGGAAAAAGTTCGGGAGAAACGACCTCGCAGTTGGATTCTCCTTCACCACAACGCTTTGTTGCACACCGCCAAGGAAACAATAGACTAACTTGGCAACGTCAGACGTGGAATTACTGGGTCACTCGCCCTATAGCCTTGACCTCGTGATTTTTATTTATTTCCGAAAATAAGGGAAAAACTTCGAGGAAAACGTTTTATGGACGCCGAGGAAGCAGTGGCTTCGTTCAAAATGCCATCCAAGAGACCACTTAGGACGAGTGGGCAAAGTACTTTTCTCATTGGTTTCATCAGAACAGTGAACAGCAGTGATGTATTGATGTAAATGGACACTATTTTGAAAAGATATAATTGAACTAATAACTTGCTAGTTTGTTCAGTTTTTAATATTCTAAGAACTTTCAGTATTACCCTCGTAGACGCTGATAAGCGGACATATTAACTTGAGGCTTATATCATCATCAGGGCACATGTTTTATCGTTTCCAATAATAGTTCAAGGACGTAACAAGAACTAACTTTGGAACTGAACTTATTTAAGTCCAGACGGGACGATTAATCTTCAATTTTTCGTTTTGTTTTCCTAACTGTGAAATATAGATAGCACAAATTAGCAGTGATTATTTGCTTAAAGAACTCCTAATGGATTATAGGAATCCTATCAAATACTTTATATTTTTTGAGTGCATGTCTGGTTTTAGAACTGATAAAGTCGGCTATGTAGCTCACAGAACAATAATGCTCCTTAGGCTCCAGCTCGGCATACAATTTTACAGCGTTTTATATGTTTTAAATAACTCATTTGTCATCATAGGTTATAAACCATTCCAAAAAACACTAATTTCTCTGAAGTAATAGCAACGTGCCATGTAGTGGCGGTTAAGAATATCCACTACCCCATATCTACCCGTGGGTGTCGTAAGAGGTGACAAAGGGAAACAGGCAGGAGATGGGCAGCAGCATCTTCCTGATCACCAACTGTATAACAAAAACACTGCGGTTGCCAACCCGCTCGCCAAGCGTGGCAACTATGGCAATATACCCCCCATGAACAGTTACAAAAATAGACGGCCCCCAGTCCCCGGCGGCCCGCTATTCCTGGCTACGGTGGCGGTTCGGTTGCCACCTACGACGACTCGACCTGGCAAAATATAACGCACGCACCCTGAGGACTGACTAGAAGATCCTGGAGCTGGAAGAAGAGATAGAAAAGTTGCGCTGGAATATTATAGGATTATCCGAGGTCCAAAGAGAGGGAGAGGACACGGTGATTCCCGAATCCGGCAACTTGTTCTATCACCGCAAGGGCGACCATCTGTCCCAAGGAGTCTCTCGTTAACAACGTTTTAAAGATTGGGAATGTATCAACGAGGGTTGCGTACTTTATACTCAGAATCACCAAACGGTATTCTCTGAAGGTCATACAGGTTTATGCGCCAACGTCGGAACATCCCGATGAGGAGGTGGAGGAAATGTATGAAGATATTTCTAGAGCCATGCATTCCGCCAAAACTCACAATACGGTGTTAATGGGAGACTTTAACGCAAAACTGGGCACAAGAAACAACGGTGAGCTGCAGGTAGGGAAGTTTGGGACAGGAAAACGGAACCCAAGGGGCCAGCAGCTGGCCGACTTCATGGAGAAGGAGGGACTTTTTACGATGAACTCTTTCGTCCAGAAGTTACCCCACAGAAAGTGGACCTGGTCGAGCCCCGACGGTTCGAAAAAAAATTAGATACACTTCATTATGACGACCAGACGCTAACTGTTTAGTGATGTCTCAGTGATCGCAAGGGTCAAAACTGGCAGCGATCACTGAATGGTTAGAGGCACACTGAACCTTAACGTTAAGTTGGAGAGGTCTCGTCTAATGAAGTCAACACTCTGTCCCCCTCATGCTCTAATCCAGAATCCCGAAACCTTTCAGCTCGAGTTACGTAACAGCTTTCAGTGCCTAGAAGATTTGCAATGCAGAGGACGATATGAATGATAAGCCCGTGGAAACTGTCCATGCGGTCGGAGCTAAGTTCTGCAAGACCCGCCGCAGAAGAACACAAAAACTCTCCGATCACTGGCTGCAATCGTCAACAGATTTGAAAGCATACAGGCAACTGAACAGACAAATCTCCAAATACATGCGGCGAGACTTACGCAACTTTAAATTGCTCGTATTAAAGAAGCGATCGAGCGGAACCAGGGCTCCAAAGTCTTTGCCAGAGATCTGTCTGCCAGAAAGAGCCAACCGTCAAAGCTGAAGACTGAGTGTGGCAGCATCGTTTCCGGGACACCTGAGATTTTGAGTGAGATTGAGAGGTTCTATGGGCAGCTGTATACATCATCGTTGGAGCCTCACGCAAGTGTGAGTAACGATCCAAGAGCAAGTCTTATCCGACACTATTCCGATGATATCCCGAACGTCAGTCTGAGCGAGATTAGAATGGCTTTCCAGGACCTTAAAAATGGCAGGGCCCCAGGCGAGGATGGAATTACAGCGGAGCTTCTGAAAGCGGGTGGAAATCCGGTACTTAAAGTCCCTCAGACGTTCTTCAATTTCGTCCTCCATGGTGGCACTACTCCGGAGGCGTGGAGCAGAAGTGTGACTGTCTTGTTCTTTAAGAAAGGCGACAACGCTCTCTTGAAGAACTACAGACCGATTTCCCTTCTGAGCCGCGTCTATAGTACGTTTCTAGGGCAGGCGGAAAAAAGTACATTGAACTCAAGTATTATGTTAGCATCGAAACAAAACGACAGTTATTGCTTCCATACATTTCTTTATAGATTACGTATCGTTATACGCTAAGCGTGTCTCATGGTACGGGGTAGGGTGAAGGAAGCGGTCATTCAGAGATAATAAACCTGTTTCGACGCGATTTGCGATAGGTCTCACGCTGCTTTGGGATGCGCTTGCGTGTAGATAGTTTGAGATTTTAAATTTTCGGTTATAGTAGTTGTTTTCATTTTTATTAAGTTTGTTTTGTTAGTTGTATTATTACGTTTTGTACTAAAGTTTTTGTTATTGTTTTGTGACGTTTCGCATATTATCACTAGTATGAAATCGGGTCCATCAACATGAAAATCTCATAAAGACTTTACGTCACCACGGAAGAAGCGGAAAAAGTCGCATATTTCGGAAACCGAAAAAAATATGATTGTAAACACCTATAAATATGTAAAAGAAACGTGGTCTAGCGACATATATCCATCCAAAACGGATATGAAAAAGAAGACTTATCGCCAGTCTTCTTTTTCATATCCGTTTTGGTTATAATCAATGTGACGGTAAATATAAGAAATCACAATGTGACGGACTCTTCTACGTCTTCATCATCATAAAATGATTCTGAAATAGATACAAATGAATAGTCTGTCAAGTGTCTGTCACAATCTATTATGAGAAGTTTTATGCATGCTTAAGGTTGGCTGCTTAAGAATGCTTAGCATCTTCGTCTTTTTACCTGACTGCCAAGAAGTGGTTATGTTTTATACAACTACCTACCTACCTACTTATTAAAGTACTTTTCTACTATTAACGTAGAAATGATAATTGCAGTAACTCATCATCAATTTATACATAATAAACTTGAATTAAAATTGATTTGCTTTTTAATTAATTTAGGTACAGGATAATCTTCTTTCCTTATTATATAATAATAAACATAGGGCATGTAAAGAACTTCGCACTCGGCACCCTTATCTTTCACTCTGATGATGTATTAGAAGAATAAAAAAAAAACCTAAACATAAAAGATTGCCTACCCCGATGATATCGTCAAAGATCAATGTACTTTTTTCCGCCTGCCCTAGAAACGTACTATACGTGCTGTTTTCGAGTCATTACGAATCGTCTCGCACGCAGAGTCGACGACTTCCAGCCTCCCGAACAAGCCGCTTTCCGAAAAGGCTTCAGTACCATAGACCACATACATACCGTGCAGCAGATTGTACAGAAGACCGAAAAGTACAATCTGCCACTTTGCCTGGCGTATGTGGACTATGAGAAAGCCTTGGATTCCGTCGAAATTTGGGCGGTGCTACAGTCTCTTCAGCGGTGCCAAGTTGACTCTCGGTATACCGAAGTGCTAAAGTGTTTTTACACTAGGGATACGATGACTATCCGAGTACAGAACCAGAGTTCGACACTTATCCAACTGCAGAGGTGTAAGACAGGGTGACGTTATATCCCCGAAACTCTTCACCGCTGCATTTCTCATCATCACGAATCTGAGACGTGGTCCTTCACTGCTGGCCGAATGACGACGCTCAAGATCGCTCAGCGAGCTATGGAGAGGGCTATGCTCGGAGTTTCTCTGCGTGATAGACTCAGAAATGAGCATATCCGCAGTAAAACCAGAGTGACCGATATAGCCCAACGGATTAGTAAGCTGAAGTGGCAATGGGCCGGCCATATAGCTCGTAGAACCGATAACCGATAGGAAAGAAAGGTTCTCGAGTGGCAGCCTCGTACCGGTAGGCATAGTGTAGGGCGACTCCCCACTAGATGGAGTGACGACCTGGTAAGACATGAATGAATTCGATGGGTGCAGGTGGCTCAAGACCGTGCTTTGTGGCATTACTTGGGGGAGGCCTATGTTCAGCATTGGACTTGTGAAGGGCTGTAATGATGAATAGCAACTTGGTAGAGCCATGCTGCAGCTATATTATTGTTGTAGCACAAATGGGTCGGCTTGAACGGGAAAGGACCACGCTCTCACAAAATACCAGCGTAAAATAGCAGCTTAATATTGCTATTTCATATGGTGAGTGTAGAAATCGGGAGACTTTTTACTGGAAACGAGGCATTCCATCTTAGTCCTCAGGGGTGACAACGCATTTGCGTTTTGATTCTTAATCAAGGATAAATATGGTTCGCAGCATCCACTTACCATCGGGTGGACTGTGTACTCGGTAAAAAAGCAAAAAAAAATAGCTTGACCATTCGATTTTCTTACATTTCATGTGACATCTACTTCTCAAATTTTTTTTTTCATAAAACCAAGTACATATTTCCGTCTTTCTATAATAGTTATTTGAGTATCATATTTCTACAACGGTTGTTTACTGGTCGTTCAATGGCGTGGTTAATATTCTCTTTAGAAAACTTTAAAAGATCGTCCCAGATCTTGGTTTATCTTCACAACTTTTACCTCATTTGCTTATTTTTGGAAACCAACGACAGCATGCACTTTCGTCTATCAATGCCTTTTTCATACACTTCACAATTATTTCCACACATTACAGCTGTATTTTACCTTTTCAAACTCATAATTTCAAATGGCAAACAGTGTTGGATATGGTCCTGGCTACACATGTTAATCACACAAAGATTTGATTAGGATTAAGCAAAAATAAAACACAATCAAGTGAACTGTTAATATATTTATCATGAAAATTATAAAATTAATAAAACACCAAATCAATATGTTTAAAAGTTGTTTAATTCATCCAAAAGCGATTTACATTTATCTCTAAGTATTTTAACAGCTTCAACGAATATAATATTCGGTGGCATTGCTCCGACAGACTCCACATTAACTGTAAAAAAATAAATTATAGTCATTAAATTTGTATACATTAACTTAGCAACAACATTAGCCCTTCAACCCCTAAGCGGTCCAATTCGACCGCGGTGCTATTCCGTCAAAATTCATCAATATGAAATTTCCTATCCTCTAGTGCAATAAAAAATAGTTATGCTATGGATATTTATTTATAATCTACGTTCATTTCGTACGCCATTTTCGCGTGAATGTTGTGTTGATTTTTGGATTTTTCGAGTGTTTTAGTATAGTGTTTTATAAAATTGTAATAAAAGTTTTTGTGTGAATATAATTTATCTTTTAACGTAAATAATTTCGAGTAATATATACTGAAATAATTGTGATTTTCACGCTGCCGACATTCGCTTGGTATGTTTTGTTTTTGTTATCAAAATAGAATAAGTAGTCTTTTTCTAATGAAGTAAAACCTGACTTTTATATAGAGAATTTTGTATAGATTTTATAATGCCAAACTTCTTCATAGAAAAGTAGTCTTTAAATATAGGTTTTAATGGTTTTAAGTGCTGCGGGTGGGTGCGGTCGCATGCGACCGCTCGGGATTTGCCGGGCGCATGCGACTGCATGAGAATTTTAAGGGGACTGAGGGGTTAAAACGTTACCACGATATTACAATTCACAACCATTTTGACCGGCCGCCCGGCAGCAAACGTCAGGTCTCCTTATTAGAACTTAATGATCCTTATTACATCTTAATCGTCCGAATCTTTCACACCCTCTCTATGATATTCTGCCCAATTAAGTGCCGCATCCTGTAAAATTACTCATCTTTGTTGTCCCTGGTATCCTACCACCTTTCACCTTTTCACACATGCTTTGGCCCATGAAAGGTTAAGAATCAAAATGCAGATGCGTCGTCACCCCTGAGGACTAAGATGTAATGCCTCGTTTTCAGTAAAAAGGGTCTCAGGTTTTCTGCACTAGCCATATGAAACAGCAGCATTGAGCTATTTTACGCTAGTATCCTTTGGTTACGGTCGAGCCGACCCGTTCGTCCTACACTCATATATGGCTCAACCACGGCTCAGCATGGCTCAACCAGGTAAAAACTGTAAAATTACTAAACAATTTTAATGACAGTATTAGAAAATGTGGGGGTCTCGACATTGTACATTGTGAATTTCATAAAATATAATGTTATGTGAATAAGTCAACTAGCGCCATCTAGTGTCAGGAGCGAGAGCGGTGGGGGGCTTTGCAGAGAATAACATCGCGGATCTCTCGACCGACAGCGCCGCCCGAAGAACTAAGTTTCTAGAAAATCTATACTCGATTTCTCGGTACCTTGCGCGTGTTTACTTGAACATTCCGGATGTTTTGCTGATTTGAATAAATAGGTGGCGCAAGATGCGATCGACACAGTGTTGATTTGACGAAACAAGCGAAGCTTCGGAGCGGAATTAAGTGGATTAGTGTGTTTTATTATTAGTGTTTTAACTTTAATTTGTGTAAAGTAAATTAAAGTGTTAATTTAGGTAATTTTATCGGCAATTTTTATTGTCACGAACCTCAAGCTCGTAACAATTGGTGTCAGAAGTGGGATAAAATAATGCCGATTTTACCTAAGGAGGAAACGGAGGGTGTCCGTACCCGAAGTCAACGCCAGCAGGAGACGGACCAGAGGAGATTTGGTGGTGCAACGCCGCAGATGTCTGAGGGCCAGCCGCCGGCCACGGAAGCCGGTCCGTCAGCAGCTTCTACGTCTGTGGCACCTGACTTAGGTGCTCTGATGGTGATGCTGCAGGAGCAGGCTCGCCGACAGGAGGAGCAGGCTCGCCGACAGGAGGAACAGGCCCGCCGACAGGAAGACCAGGTTCGTCGTTTGGAGGAGCAGCTGCGGGGCGGACAAGAGGAACAGGCCCGTCGGTTGGAAGAGCAGATGCTCCTCATGAAGGACCTTCACGCTACCTTCGGGAAGGAGATAAAGGAGGTGAAGGATAGGGTTGCTCAGCATGACAACCGCCTGTCGGAAGCTGAAACCCAAATCGCGAAAGCTGAAAACCGAATCGAGAAAGCTGAAACCCGAATCGACCAAGTAAACAATCGGGATGACAACGTTATGGCTGACATGAAGAAATCACTGGACAAACTCAAACTCGGAGATGGAGCTACAGCTCCCGTAGTAGCTACAACACCTTCGCTACGCGGGTTCAAGGTGCCACCGTTCGACGGTACCTCTTCCTGGTCAGCCTACAAAATCCAGTTCGAGGCTGTTATGAAGGCGAACGGCTGGAACAAAAGTCAGGCCATGACTGCTCTCACACTAGGCCTGCGCGACCAGGCCTTAACAGTTCTGGAAGCTCTCGGTGAGGAAGTGACTTATGAGCAACTCCTTGAGGCATTGGAGGCGAGATATGGTGACGCTCACCTGGAACACGTCTTTCGTGCGCAGCTTAAAGATCGTGTGCAGCGCATCAACGAAAACCTGCAGCAGTGGGCTCTAGAAGTGGAGAAGCTGGTGCGAAAAGCATACCGGTCTGTACCTGCGCTCATTGAAGGGAACCTGGTGCAGACATTCATCGACGGCATCCGTGACCTGGAAGTCAGAGCTGCTGTGAGGCTCGGGCACCACGAGACGCTTAAGGACGCCTTGGCCCATGCACTGGAAGTGGAAGCCGTGCGGCAGGATCATCGTTCCCATCGCGTCAGGGAGGTTGCAGCAGCTACAGTTCGCGACCGCAACAAAGGATACAGCCCAAGGTGCTATGGCTGTGGGGAAAAGGGCCATCTTCGATCCAGCTGCCCTAAGCGAACCCTAGAAAGGGAAGGTGAACGATCCCAGGAGGGTAGTGCGGCCAACAGCACCGCCCAGCAGCAGCAGGGAAACGAGTAAAAGCCAGAACTGCGGGGCGGGTGCTGGCTGATGTTAAAAGAGCCCCAAGGATCTCGATCTCACAAACCCATGATGGGAACAGTCTAATCATCAAGGGCGAGGTCAACGGAATGCCGTGTAAACTGACCATAGACACTGGAGCCTCTCGTACGGTTGTTAGTTCCCAACTTATGTCAGTTCCTTGGGGACTCTGCATACAACCGAGAACGCATTAATTTGGTAACAGCCACCGGTCAGCGTATACCCGTCCGTGGAGAGAAGGAGATGGAGTTGAAGCTTGGCAACGTGATCTACCTGCATAATGTCATCGTGGCTGATATAATGGACGACTGCATCCTAGGCCTAGACTTTATGAGGAATAATTGTTGTGAGATCGACGTTAAGCAAGGTGTTTTGAAATGTGGACAGGAGGAACTTTTTATGGAAGGTGCGTTACCAGGGAACGTGTACAGCATTAAGAAGATTGTTCTTCCGCCGAGATCGGAAACGATTGTTCCGGTTAGTCTTCCCCGAAACGCTGGGCAAGCTCACCGTTGTGTACTTGTGGAAAGGGTAAACAATGACCTTCCATGGAAAGTAGCTCGAACCTTGGTCAGAACCACTGACATCTCAAGAATACGTGTGTTGAACCTTTGCGACCGGGAACAGATTATAGAAAAAGGCACACTGGTTGGCACTTGTGAGGAAGTGGATTGGTTACGTCGGTGCCAATATATATCGAGTGGGACCCCCAGCAAGGTTTCAGAAACGAGAGTGACCACACTTTTGGAAGACTGTCGCAGTGTTCTCTCCCCGAACGAATTGGTCAAGGCGAAGGAGTTGTTACTCAAGTACGCCGATGTATTCTCGTCAAACGATGCTGATATAGGAAAGACTGGCTTAGTTCAACACAAAATAAACACAGGAGAGGAATTGCCTATCCGTCAGCGGCCAAGAAGATTGCCGGTAGCACGTGAAAAGGAAGTGGAAACCATGATTGAGGGAATGGTGAAGGATGGTGTTATTGAACCTTCATCTAGTCCATGGTGTTCACCCGTGGTGCTGGTAAAGAAGAAGGATGGCAGCATGCGGTTTTGTGTTGACTACCGGCGTCTGAACGACGTTACAAAGAAGGACAGCTATCCATTGCCAAGAATTGATGACACGCTGGACATGCTTACAGGAGTAAAATGGTTTAGCACGCTGGATCTAAAAAGTGGCTACTGGCAAGTTGAAATTGACCCTAAGGACAAGGAGAAAACTGCGTTCTCGACGGGAAAGGGTCTGTGGCAATTCAAAGTAATGCCGTTTGGGTTGTGCAATGCTCCAGCAACGTTTGAAAGGCTGATGGAACTTGTACTTACCGGGCTAATTGGCGATGCCTGTCTGGTCTACTTGGATGACATCATCATCGTGGGCCGTACGTTTGAGGAACACCTTCAAAACCTGGATCGCGTGCTTATGAAGATTCAGAGTGCCAACCTCAAGTTGAACCCGAAGAAATGTTCACTATTCCAACGGCAAGTTAACTTTTTGGGGTTTGTAGTATCGGAAGAAGGTATCCGCACAGATCCAGAGAAAATCGCGGCTGTCAAGGATTGGCCGGTTCCAAAAGACAAGACGCAGGTTAGAGCATTTTTGGGTTTGTGCTCCTATTACCGGCGATTCGTGAAGAACTTTGCAGATATAGCCAAACCTCTGCACAAGCTAACCGAGGAGAAGCGACATTTCTGCTGGGATGAAAGTTGTAATATCGCATTCCAGGAGCTCAAGGACCGTCTGTGCAAAACACCTATTTTGGGATACCCTGATGCAAGCAAAGAATTTGTAGTTGACACAGACGCAAGTGATATAGGACTTGGCGGTGTGTTGTCTCAACGGAATGGTGACCAAGAGGTCGTGATAGCGTACTTCAGCAAGTCGTTGTCAAAACCGGAAAGGAACTATTGTGTCACAAGACGCGAATTGCTAGCTGTGGTAGTCGTTGCAGCATTTTAGCAAATATCTTCTGGGGCGAAAATTTCACTTACGAACTGACCATGCTGCACTAAAATGGCTATTGCAGTTTAAAAATCCAGAAGGACAAGTTGCGAGGTGGATTGAACTACTGCAGGAATACGACTTTGAGATCGAACATCGCAGCGGGAAATCTCATGGCAACGCAGATGCATTATCACGAAGACCTTGTCCTGAAGATTGCAAACATTGTACTAGGCAAGAGAGTAAGGGAGTGGTATCCGTGAGGATGCTCAGGGCAGACCACCTCAGCAACGAGTGGAAGGACAGCTTACAACGTGCACAGCAGGAAGATCCGGACATCAAGCCGATCCTGGAATGGATGAAGGCCAGTGCTCCCAAGCCCAAGTGGAGCGACGTCTCAGCGATGAGTTCGATCACTAAAAGCTATTGGGCCCAGTGGGATAGCTTGCTGCTTCAGGATGGAGTTCTGTGCCGTAAATGGGAAAATGTTCGGGGAGACAGCTGTCATTTACAAATGGTTGTCCCTAAAGCTAAAGTACCGGATGTTCTACAGCTGTACCATAATGATTATTCAGGAGGCCATCTGGGAGTTAAACGAACTCTACTGAAGATCCGAGAACGGTTTTACTGGGTCCACTGTCGAAACGATGTCGAGGACTGGTGTCGCAAATGTACAAGTTGTGCGGCTGTAAAGGGACCTCAGACTCGTAGTAGAGGTGCAGTTGTACAATGTTGGTGCACCATGGGAGAGAATAGCCATTGACGTGGCGGGGCCGTTTCCGGAGAGTGAAAGCGGTAACAAGTATTTCATGGTTGTGATGGATTACTTCACTAAGTGGCCAGAAGTTTTCGCCATTCCAAATCAAGAAGCTTCAACAGTTGCAGATAAACTAGTTCATGAAGTCTTCTGTCGTTTTGGAGTACCTTTAGAGATTCACAGCGATCAAGGAAGGAATTTTGAGTCTCAAATATTCCAGGAAACTTGCCGAGTTATGGGTACTCATAAAACAAGAACGACTTCTTATCACCCGCAATCTGATGGAATGGTGGAACGATTTAATCAGACATTGGAGAGGTACCTAGCAAAAGTTGTAGACAATCGGCAACGAGATTGGGACAAGCACATACAACCGTTTTTGTTGTCATATCGAAGTTCTGTTCACGAAAGTACAGCAGTGACACCAGCTTTCGCAAACTTTGGAAGAGAATTACGGCTGCCTGCAGACCTGATCACTGGGATACCACCTGATGCCCCACGCAGTATAACCGATTATGCATATGACTTGCGGAACAAAATGAATGACATTTATGAGCACGTCAGACAATCGGGCCAGCAAATGTCTGAGAAAATGAAAACCCGGTATGACCGCAAAATGAACAATAAAGGGTTCAACGAAGGTTCATTAGTGTGGTTGCACAATCCAGTCCGCAGCAAAGGGAAATCTCCTAAGCTTCAAGCTAAATGGGACGGCCCGTACCGGATTGTAACCAGGATCAACGATGTGACCTACCGGATACAGAAAGGCGCAAGAGGGACTCCTAAGATCGTCCATGTGGATCGCTTGGCGCGTTATTATGGGACCGATAATGCTCGGGACGAGCATGTCTTAGGAGGGGGCAGTGTTATGTGAATAAGTCAACTAGCGCCATCTAGTGTCAGGAGCGAGAGCGGTGGGGGGCTTTGCAGAGAATGACATCGCGGATCTCTCGACCGACAGCGCCGCCCGAAGAACTAAGTTTCTAGAAAATCTATACTCGATTTCTCGGTACCTTGCGCGTGTTTACTTGAACATTCCGGATGTTTTGCTGATTTGAATAAATAGGTGGCGCAAGATGCGATCGACACAGTGTTGATTTGACGAAACAAGCGAAGCTTCGGAGCGGAATTAAGTGGATTAGTGTGTTTTATTATTAGTGTTTTAACTTTAATTTGTGTAAAGTAAATTAAAGTGTTAATTTAGGTAATTTTATCGGCAATTTTTATTGTCACGAACCTCAAGCTCGTAACAATAATTAATATTTAATTGTCACTCCCATGATTGACTTGACACTGGCACAGTTCTATTAAGAGAAGCCATAAATTAAAAGAAAAAGTAGAAGTACGCGTAAATATAAAACCAACCCGAACGCATCTCTCCCGTACGCATCAAGTGAGCTGCTTACCCATATGCCCCCTTTTCTAAAACCCCTTTAAAAATAATGTGTTAACACATTGAGTGCCAAAAGTTAGCGTCATAGTGAAATCGGTGGCCACCATACAAATGGTGTGCTACGCATTGTTACGTAGCTGGCACCCACTAGAAAAAGTATCGCATGGATGCCAATCTACGCAATAGTACGAATACGTAATATTGCGTAGCTTGGCATCTCTGTTACTTACTTTCGTCCTGTTTACTCCTGCATTGCTAGGTGATTTTTTTCAAACCATTTTGTGGATTCATTAGTGCAAGCAACAAACAACTACACAAAAGGCACAAAAGGGCCTGTACAAAAACATGCCCGTTTTAGGTATTGGAAAGATACTAATCAGGAAGAAATGCGTAAATTCATTAGTATGTTGCTCTGTATGGGACTCGTTCGTTTACCTACTATAAGTCATTATTGGAAAATAGATCCACTGTACAAGTTACCAATTTTTAGAAAACTTATGAGTCGAAATCGCTTTCAAATATTTCATTTTTCTGAAAGTGATGACACAGCAACATCAAGACTGCATAAAATACAACCAATATTAGATCGTTTTAACAATATTACGTCTAGGATATATTACCCACAAACTGATTTAAGTATTGATGAATCGATGGATTTATGGAGAGGAAGACTGGTTTTTTGTCAATATATAAAAAATAAAAAACATAAATATGGCGTGAAACTGTATGAACTTTGCGAATCATCAGGAATAGTTATGAAGATACGTGTTTATAGAGGAAAGAGTGAGAAGCCGCCTCCGGAAACATATTATCGAAGTTGTATTAGATCTAATGGAAGGGTATTTAGACAAAGGCCATGTTATCTACACTGACAATATTTATAACTCACCGGATCTAACAGGGCGTCTTAGTCAAAGAAAAACGTACATATGTAGTACTCTTCGAAAGATCTGCAAGAACCTTCCTCTAGACGTAGCCAACGCTAAGTTGAAGCGTGGCGAAATGGCATCAAAAGTATACAATGACATTACTGTTTGTAAGTAGAAAGACAAACGCAAAACGTCTTAGTGGTTTCCAACAAACATAAATTGCAATTCGTGACACTAAGAAAAGGAACGGGAAATTTTCGTTGAAGCCTACTATCGTTGCTGACTACAACCTCGGGATGTTTGGTGTGGACAGAGGAGACCAGATGGTTTCATATTATTCGTGCCTTCGAAAAACTCTTAGATGGCATAAGAAATTGGTATTACACATTTTTGAAGTTTAAGTCCAAAATGCCCATCAATTACTTCGTGTCAACGATCATACTTCGAAAATGCTTCTGATAAAGTTTCGTGAAGATTTCGTAAAATATCTCATGGGACTAAGTTTGAATCCAGCAGCAGTGTCATCCGGGGCATCATGCGCAGCACCTGTACAACCACAAGATGCCCAAGACAAACTTCAACTTATACCTTTGTCGTCGTTACAAGGGCCCTCTGAACCACCACCTGATCGCCTGCTAATGTTGCGAGTCGCTTATCGACAAACGAAGGTGCACGAGTTCCATTGCAAAACTTTCATTACTTAGAAAAATTACCACCCACCGCTAAGAAAGCCGTTCCAGCCAAACCTTGCCGCGTTTGCGCAAAAAACAATAAGCAAAAGGAATCATCGTTTGTGTGTGCTACTTGCCCTGAAAAGCCTGTTATGTGTAAATAATAGCTCTAAAATTTTCTATACTGATCCTCTTATTGCATAGCTTATTTTAATTTTTTTGTTACGATTTATTTTTCGTTTCATTAGAAATACGTTTTCTAAATTTATTTTAAAATAAATAATTACTACTTTTGTTATAAAAAGTAAACTTAATATGAAGTATCTCATTAGAAAACTAATATTTTTCACTAAAATTGCCTAAGAAAGCATGTCATTTGTGAAATATCAAAGAAATAAAGTTAGTATTTTTCTGTCTCTTATTTTATTTAAGAGGTCAAAGAACATAAAAATATGCAATACAGGGTGCCAATTAATATAATTTACCATTTATGGGCTATGGAAGCTCTACGTAATATTTCGTAGTTGGCTTCCACCATTGCTTCAACCTACGCAATATTGCGTATTTGGCACTCAATGTGTTAAAAACAACCAGCGAATGTACAAGCGTCACATATTTTTAAATCTAATAAAATTAGAGATTTTTCTTAAAAATTCCCAAAAATAGATACTTAATTGAGGTAATTTTATAAACTTCCATGTGTTTGTCATCTAATATTTAGAAAAGTAGCATCAAGTATGCCAAGGCGGATAAATTAGTCAGCCCTTTATTTTTAACCTAAAGCCAAATTATTGTCGAAACTTAATGTTTACTTACAAATAAAATGATCGCGTACTCTGCTGAGTATAACGGCATCTTTTATGTCTTCATATCTGTAGACATTCCGGCTACAGGTATCGTAACGCGCGTCTTTAACAAATGCTTTGCCTTCGGAATCAATTCCTATAACTCCTGGTGAAAAACAGCTCTGAAGTATTGAAGCTTGACCCCCTCGTATTTCACGCGTCAATGTTACCTCTGGTAGTAAACGATATGACGCTGTAGCTGTAAAAAATTGACCAAATTCAAATTTTGTCTCGACTCTACTACCCTAAAGCTATTAGTATCATTGAATTCAACGACATGGTACCGATACTGGTGACGATAAAACAGAAGTTCGATATCTCAAAACATACTTAGACACAAGATATTTTCTCAATTCTACCTTTTTTTTTCTTTATTCTTAATATACACTGAAATGTATATAGGTGGACTTAATGTCCGAGGCATTATCTACCAGTCTACTTTAGAGTAGTACAGAGATATATACAAATATATAATAGGTCTAACTATAATAGGTATAAAAGGTCATTTCAAATCAAAATAATTTTTGTTTGCCCAAGAAGTCTGATTTCAAATTAGTTTTTTTTTAAAAACTTGGAATTATATTTTTCAAAATTAGTCATTTGTTTAATGATTAGCGTTATGTTTTCATGGGCTAGTCTACTCCTAACTTTTTGATATTATCAATAGGACTAGATGAACACTTATTCTGCTCTCCTGTCCGGCGAGCAGTTTGGCGTATGGCTCTAGGAGAGAGCGCAGGTCGTGTTGATCCCCAGGGCAAGGCCGAGGAGTTCTCCTTCACGTGGGTGCCGCCTGTCATTTGGTCTAGTTCAATAGGAAACAGATAGAACACAAACACTCGGACGATCCTCTTTTTCTTTTCTTTTATCCCACCCTCTTTTCCTATCCTAACCCAATCCAAGGTGTCAAGCATACCGTGCCGATAGATGCGTGGCTAGAGGGAGTCCAGTCGCAAACGGTGACTACCCGAGACCAGGGCGATTCAGGTAGTACTTTAGCCCTTCCCTCGGCATGTGGGGCTCTGCCTGGGGTGACCGAGTATTTCCCTAGCTAATCGTGGGAACAAAATGGACGAAAACCGACATTTTGAAAAAGATAGTGAAAAATCTTCTTTGATAGAACGAGCGTTAGGTTTGGAAGAGGCTCTTTTAACCTCACCAACACCCTGCAACATTGCTCCTCAACCTAGGATGAGCAGTGAAGTGGAAGCCACGTTTGCAGCCGAACCACAATCGGGAACAAACCAGGGAGAGGAAAAGAAAAAGTTCGCTAGGCCTTATAAGCTTAGTAGGGCAGCAAGGAAAAGGTACCGAAGGCTGATAGCAGCTGAGATAGGAGCCGAAGAGGCCCTCTCTCTTTGCCAAAAGCCCAGGGACGAAATTCCTCTGCCCAAGCTACCCCCAGTTCTAAAGGCGAAAAAACGCAGTCAGTCTGAGGAAATGTCCCCCAAAGACCAGCCCAGGAAGTCTGTGAAGCTGGCAACGGGGGAGAAGAAGCCCAGCTTCAGTGCCGTAGCTGGCTCCGCGCGTATAGGAATTCGCAATTTGAATCCTATGAGTGTGGAGCAGATGCGGCTGGTCCACCAGGCACTAACACAGGCCATCGCTAAGACGGCCTGTGGGGCGCAACCGGGAATGGGTCCAAAATTTTCGGGTTTCACCCACAAGCCAGGTTGGATTCCGGTAACGTGCCTGAATAAGCCAAGCCAGGACTGGATTGTGGGTGAAATCGGAAAACTTAAGCCCTGGTCGGAGGCAGAGCTCTCAGTAATACTCGAGGGCGCAATACCTAAGCCTCAGCTTGGCACTACCTACTTGCCCCACAGCGAGGCTGACTCTCCAAAGGAGGCGGCTGTGCTGTTGAGGGCACAAAATGAAGAGCTCCATACTGAGCTCTGGAGAATCCTCCACTGTAGGGACGAGAAGAATGAGTTCTTAGTAACCTTTTCTCTGGACGACCCATTGGCAGAGGTTCTTCGGAAGGTAGGCGGCAGGGTCGTCCTTGGCTTTAAAATGATAACTTTTTATGTCAGGGAGGCTCTGAAGCGGCAATGGAGCCCGAACCGCCCCAACCCACCCAGCCCTCCACCTCTCGGGGTGAGACTGGAACGACATCAGTGAGAGTGACGAAGACTCAAGGCAGAGATTTCGCCTCGGTCCGGCGGCCTCCGCTGGTGTCGTCCACGCGTGGGGGGGAGGGGAGGTGGGAGCGGTTTGGCGATAGGTCCCCGCCTTACCTTTCGCCACCAAGTGCGCAGGTAAAGGACGTCCTCGTCCTCAACAGGCAGAAAAGATCCCTGCCCCCCCTCGCCCATAAATGGCTAAACCCAAGGGTAAGACGAGGGTCCTCCAAGCAATTCTCACCACGCAGCAGCTGCTTCTGCCGTGGAAGTTTGCTTTGCAGAGGACTACATTGACCTCGCCTTTATACAAGAGCCTTGGGTGGCCAACAGTCAAATTCTGGGATTGTCAGATGCCGGTAAGATTTTTTTTTTTAGAAAGAATATTAACAATGCTATAAAGATTACTAATATTCCCCTTAACCACTCGTGGTAAGTTTAAATTGCTTGTGTTACGAGTGGTTCATGCCAGTAGTCGAATGGTGGATTCGAACCCACGACTATTTATATATAATATTCTTGTCAATACTGAAGGCAGTGGTCCCAGAGCTTGTATAATTTATCGTAAAAATATTGAACATTTAGCTGTTCCAAATTACTGCAATGATGAAAAACTAAAAACATCACAAACATCTGCTGGATATGCTAGTAACTAAAATAACAGCTTTGAATTTTTGTAAAATATATAAAATACAAACCAACAGGAGAAAACTTGGCGTGATCCTTTCCAATACCCTTTACAGCAATGAGTTGAAGATCTAATTCGTGCCCTGGCCTCATTTTAGATATCAGAATGTCACCATGTACAGGTCCTATATCAGTCTCCTTATAAACAGATGCCTGGTTGCCAATTGGGTGCCATTTAATTTGCGAAGAATATACTGGAAATTGTCAAAAATATACTGGGTGACTATTTTTACTGTCTGGAAAATAATATGAAGGTACACAAAATGTACTGACTATTCCACATTGGTTTCCTCAAAAGTATTTGTAAAATATAAAAATATATAACTAGATAACAAAACCAACATAAAAACAACTCATCATAGGTAAACTAAAAATAGGCTATGATTGCTAGTTGAATGAGATGTAAGAGCGAGCGAGACGCATGCACATCTTTCGTTATGTAGGCGCCAGGCTACCGAGGGGGAGGAAACGGCCGACACATTGTTGCAGCCAAAATTTTTAGAATTAGCTGACACGCACCTTACTTCACCCAAAATTATTTTTCTCTTATAAGTATTTAGGCACTTTTGATATTTATTTTTGATTTTGACTGCCTCGTTGGTCTAGTAATTGTAGTAGTGTGACAGTTGATCATGAGGTCCTAGGTTTGAATTCTAGGTCGGGACAAAAAAATCTAATTATTGAGTTTTTCCTTCAAGAAATTCTCAGTACCTGTCTGGAGTCAGGAAATTGGCTGTGTCTCACTGTAAGTAGACTTCCCAGTACGAGTTACTGCCTACTAATGCAAGATCAGTATATACTGGTTATCAGTAAAACACTTGGTCGAATTTATAATAATTAAATTGAAACAAGCAACAAGTCATTCATTCTTCATCATTACCACTCTTTCATTAATATGCCATCGCATGTCCCATGTTTGTAAATAGGAAAAAAATGTGAAACAGAAAATTGTAAGTACAATGTAAATTATCTGAGTTTCAAAGACATTCTCATTCATACAATCTTAATTTTCCTCAATGTTGCATATTAATCTTCCTCATACACATTGCATAACACCTCGGTGTTTTTTACTATCAACTAATCAAAGGATCCAATTAGTTTTCTTACTACACCTAACCCTACTGTAGGAGCAGCTTTAAAAAAGGCGCGTAATGGGTTATGTAATACTCTTGCATGTGGACGTAAGGTGCATTTTGATTTAATACATGCGCAACAATTGGTAGGCTATTTTAACAAAGGTCGCTTCTGAGGCTTGCAAAGTATTATAAACATTAGTGACATTATAACTAGGTTTAAACTTGCAAGTTTGCTATCAGAGAGTGATCCGTTTGTTCTTGAACTATCATTTATTCTGAGTTACAACTCAATTTGTGGTATATGAGTCTTAAGCTTCGAATGGATTGTTTGGGTTCAAGTGATTAACTTCTTTTATGGGTGCATCAATGTTAAAAATAATTGACATATTTGCATTTCATTATAGAAGTATTTTTAGTGAAATTTATTTTACCATAATTTATTCAAAAGGCATTTCTAAGATCCAAAAATAGTGTAAAAGGTACAAGTTTAACCCTGACATACTTCCTAAATTGAAAACAAAGTTTAAAAAATCAAGTACTGGATGTCAACATAAGCCAAACTATAACATTAGCCAAATTGACATATTATTTGCATTTGGTTATATGCAATGTTTAGTGAAATTTATTTTTGTCGCAATTAATTCAAAATGCATTCCAACATTCAAAAACAACGTAATATGTTCAATCCTGACAAGCCTTTCAAACTAAAAACATTGTTAAATATTAAACACAATAATAAACAAGCTTATAACTATAAAAAATGAAACCTACCACTATGGTTTTCATACAAATCCTCTGTTCTATATGAGTCCTTGGGTTGTGATTTATTTGTGGTGCATTTGACTTTTAGAGAAAATTCCAAAGTATCAAATTCTGTTCCTTCAGTAGCATCTGAAAGGTAAGATTAAGAAAATAGATTGTAAAGCTTTTTAACTGTTTTTAAATGTGTAAATCCATTGAGGTGTAAAAATATATAAGTAAAAATTATCATTTACCTTCTGGACGATATTCAAAGAGTCTTGGATCAGCTTTGAGCGGAATTAGTCCCAGCCTATGGGCTAATACTTCATCTTGTATAATAGATGTGTTGTTTGAAATCATTACTTTTTCAATTGCCATACTGGGAACTTCACTTAACATTAGTCTTCGAAAAGCATTTGCGAAAGCAGGTTGAATACCAATCAAATCAAATTCCATCTCAAATTTATCTAGTCTTACAATGACTATACGGAAGTTTTTGGCAAATTTTTTAAAATTCCACTTTTCATCAGCCATACCATAATCATTCGCAGCATTCTGTAAAAGTACCTCAAAATGTTTAAATTGATATCAAAATATGAATGATGTATTTTACTAGAACATAAACATAACCTTCAAGCGATATTCTTCCAAGAAAATCCTCGGTTTTTGTTCAAGATTTGGCATAATTTCAAACACACCCTACAAATTTGTAAAAACGATTTCTTTTGATAGTTAACAATAAAATATTTAACTTAGAAAAATGAATTAATAAATTAATAATAAACTTTTCATATGTACATACTGCATACTGCATGTACGAATTGCAATATATTGGGTTGGGTATGCTCCGAAATACAACGCAACCAACATGACGTCATTTGCATTGGACAGTGTACTGTCCAATGCAAATGACGTCATGAATCGAGGCTATACTGGTGATTCGTTCCAAAACATTGGACAGTATATGACTTCATACTTTTGCGCCATTTAGAAAAGTGTTGGCGATTATTTTATCATTTTGTGATCCAAAAATCATTATATCCTCCATTTGGAATTTTCTAGTCTAATGGATATACCAGCAATTATTCTATAATTTTTTGTATTTGAATAAATAGAAACAAATTCTGGGA
The DNA here is from genome assembly GCA_036936625.1 of Parnassius smintheus behrii. NCBI lineage: Eukaryota > Metazoa > Arthropoda > Insecta > Lepidoptera > Papilionidae > Parnassius > Parnassius smintheus. Next base: position 32,282,781 of record JAUPFT010000012.1, read on the forward strand.
TGCTTCATTCAGCGCACACACAATTAAAAGTTGTTTTATTGTGGCAGGATATCCGACGCAATATGGCGGCGGCACGCCAGTACAATATAGTGTCAATTGATGACGTCATTAGCATTTAACAGTGTACTGGGTTGTATTTCGGAACATACCCATTACTTTCCTCTATGTCTATGACTGCAGCTGCACCCTATTTAACCTGGGCATGTCGAATGTCGATCGATCTGAAATCGATTTATTGAAAAATCGGTTTCTTATTAGTTCGATCATTTGTTATCAAATGATCGATATCTGCACTATATCGATCCGAAAAATCGATCCAAAAACCTTTTGAATCGGATTGATTTAATAAATAGCGATAAAGTTCCTAAACTGGCTGCTTATAAAATTTTTGCTGTTATCGGACGCAAACACTACCGATCGTACTTGGTTGATAATTTAAACGTAACCAATAAATATTAATGAATGTATCCAAAGATGTGGATACTTACTTTTTTTTATAAAATAACGCTTTTACTTACACCTACGCGTTTGTATGTGGCAGCCAGTCACTGCGGACTACTGCGGTAGTGAAATATCTACGGAACGTTAGTACACTGCAGTTTTTTCGCAAAGAAATGTCATTGTAATTTTCGTAGACTGCGGGTGCAGACGTCATTTAAAAATTTCGTCCGGGTCGTCCCAGTCATCGCTTTCAGATTCTGAAGAGGAAGGATTGTTGTTACTGGCGGCAGTATTAAATAGAAAGTGTAGAATTTGGGTGCATGAAATAAACCAGGTAAACGAAGGAAACTTGGAGAAAATAAACTATGCAGATAACCTTTATCACATGAGGATAGTTTATATATCAGTCTACCTATTTCAGTAAAAATATTTCAGTATTTTCTGCTTCAATGGTGCGAAAATCTGTCCTCACCGACAGAACGCATGCGGACGCCTTGCGATGCGAAACACCACAAGCGAAACGTCTGCGTCTGTGTGACGACGATTTCGCAGTTTCTTGAGAAACAATACCAACAAAGACGCAACCATTTAATCTATGGCAGTGCTAGAGAGACATAGCATATGCGAAACTTTGCCATATTACTGACGGTTTTTTCATTGTTTCGCAGCCGCATACGAACGCGTAGTTGTGCTAAAGGTGCAAGGGTGACAAACGAGCACACAGTCTATCTGATGGTAAGTGGGTTGTGGTTCATAGACATCTTCATTTATCCTCGATTAATAATCAATACGCAGAAGATGCATTGTCACCCCTGAGGACTAAGATCAAATGCCTCATTTCCAGTAAAAAGGGTTCTATTTGCCGCTGGTATCGTGTAAGAGCGTGATCCTGTCTTGGGTGAGCCGACCTATTCACGCTTCAGCTAATATAGCTGTAGCGTTGCTCTACCACTTGCTAACAAAAAAATTGTCACTTGACATTATCATTTCTAATTTAACCCGTGGATCCTGTTGTTTAACCTAATCTGTGCTACTGCTTTGAATTTACTTTATTTATCAAAAATATACTGTGAAAAAATATTATTTGTTGAAGTTTATGGTAACAAAATAAACAGTATTATGTTCATGTAGCATTCATTTAAATTTTATCGAGGAACGTACGTTTGTTAAAGTATTGTTGTTCTTATATGTATTATTAGGCATGTTTGAAAATGTCGCAATTGAAAATCGATATTTTTGTAATCGATTTAATCAAGAATCGATTCTAATATGTTCGATTCTAATCGAATTGGACATCGATTTTATTTAAAGTGAATCGACATGCCTAATTTAACCCTTTTCTTTAATAACTGGCTTTACGGCTCTGGTTTCTAGACTTTCTGAGCCTATCCTTTCTTTTGGAATCTTCATTTTATGTTCTTTTTCTTCACAATATGCGTCACATTGCGAAGCCCTTGGGAGATTTTGACGACAGCTCAACCTAGCGGACAGTTGATGACGACAGCCACTCAAGTTCATAAGGCGCCGAAGCGATCAAAAGAAGTTGAGGTTTATATAGACATCAAAGCACTTGTTTCGTCGTTTTCTCTAATAGTTCACACGTGCGGACAATTAACTTACAAAATCGCATCACTTTTACGAATCAAAATCCACTTCAAAACATTATACTCTGTGATTTAACCAAAGAGTACAACAGGAGTATACAGGAGTTAACCGTAGACAGATTAACCTAAAAATATTTTTTATTAAAATTTATGGCTTGGATACTTGTTCTTTAAGCCATGTCTTCATTTCTTTCGGGATCTTTTGATTAGTTAGTTTTTATTAGTTATTAGTAGACTTAGGATAGTAATATACGGACATAGTGTGCAAGTGAGAATAAAAAAAATCAATATTGTAATATAGCAAAATAGAAAAGGATAGCAAATCTCTTGACTTTTTAATCGTTATTGGCCGTTTGTTACGCCCAAATACTTAACTTCAGTGGAAAATGGTCTTTACAATGAAGCTTCGTTGTGACTAATTTATCCAATAGTCTCATTTTGGTAAAGGGTATTATAACAGTTTTATCAGCATTAATTTTGATAAACGGCCCTACACCAGTTATTAAAGGTGTTTAGGACCTTTTGTATGATTCATGATAAAGTACTTTGGCAAAAACCCCTCGCAATGACCACAAGGTCGTCATAACTCAGTATATCAATGCGAAAGTCTGCATTCTTGTACAACCAACCGCGAGAGTCTAAAGAAGAGGTGACAATACATCTCCTTGTGGACAGCCTCTCGCAGTTGCAACCTTTTGCCTTTCTGTTTGAGAGCATCGACTTCACCCATCTAGTGGTCGTTGGGTCAGCACTTTTAGATGTCAGGCCCCCAACAAGGAGTATTGTGATTTCTTTATCCTCCACCCTGTCAATAACACTGATCAGGACTGTTTCCATAGAGTTGCCTCTGCGGTAGGCATGCTGGTTTTAAGGTATGGGCATCATAACTAGAACTACATTTACTACTATATTTATTTATTTAAAAAATATTGCACTTAATGAGTACCTACTATTGGTAGATTTAATGCCTTTAGGCAATCTCTGCTAGTCAATCACGAGCTAAGCAGAGAAACTTAAGCAGATGCCATTAAAAACATGAGAATATCTAAACGTGGATATAAATATAAAAACATACATACCATACGTGTATATATAACTACAAATAACCTAAACACTCTATGATATAATACTCTAATTATTATATAGCGTGTCCCAGGAAACCTGTACAGCGAAGGACTGTGGTCTAGGGACACCAATACCTATAGATTGGACCCCCATGTATATTACCAGGATTGATCGGTGGATGATCTTGTGAAGGTGAATCGATAGATCCTGACCGCATTGGTGTTGTTTTAGAAAAAGCTTCAAGAGATCCCTCTAAAATTACAAGAGCAATTCAAGGACGTACAGGTAAATAATAACAATTGTTTAGGGTCTTCATGTGTTGGCTTCGATTCCATGCACGCCTTCCAAAGGGCCGTAACATAATTGCCCTAGACTTCAAATTGTAGACAACGATTATAATAATAAAAAATATTTGTGTTACTTTTTTTGTCCTTTTTTCACACGAATCTCTCGCACTACCATGCACAGAATACTGCGCAATGAGGCGTATCCCAAACGGAAAGTACAAGATTTAATGGCACTGGACTACCAACGCCGAATTGAATTTTGTCAAGAGATGTTAAGAAGAAACTACGGAGACCTCAACTTTTTCGACCGAATATTATGGACAGAGAAATTGACATTCCCCTGCAACGGAATATTTAATATGCACAAATACCATTTCTGGGTGACCGAAAATCCAAAATTGGTTCGGTGTCACAATTTTCAACACCAATTTAGTGTGAATTTGTGAACGCGTGTTGTTGTCAGAGAACTGATTGGATAAAAAGAACTCCCAACGAGATTAAATGGTCAAAATTATCTAAATTAAAAAAAATATTTTTTGTGGAGGCTATAGCAGATTCGGATGTCACTTTATTAACACGCTAGAACATGATATTTTAGTGCGACGGTACCATACGGTACATACGAGTATTAGAGGTCATTTGAACCAGCACTTCTCAGAGAGGTAGATTGACTGTAATGCACGAATCGCCTGACCTCCAAGATATCCGGACCTGAACCCCATAGATTTTTTTATCTGGGAATGCTATAAGGAATTAGTGTACCGTCGCGGATTCTCGATTTTGGAGAAGTTAAAAACTGAATTAAATCCAGCTCAAAAAAAGTAAGACAAAACACCCAAGCCTACCGAGATTTGCGCGGTAATTTTTTTGCGTCGATGGCGTTTGTGCATTGAGTCAGGTGGCAGGCACTTTGAACATTTATTGTGCAAACAGTATTAAATGAATGATTTCTTAAAATAATTTCTGTTATCTTATTTAGCACAATGTGAAATAATAATTTTGACTTCACTTTAATTGCGCTGTTTTATATCTTTGTATCTAACATTCATAATTATTCACCATAATAATTGGAAAAATGTGAGAAGAGTTATTTCAAATGCATAAAATAATTTTTACTATTTTCGACTGTATCAAATTTAAACTCCGTGTTTGCACAAAAGTGCCTTATAAAGTATAAAGTTTTTGTGTGGTTTTGACAACTAAAAACCCCCATAAAGTTTTTGAAATTATCAGAAAGCTATTCAGTCAGGGTTAAGTAATTTTTTTTCAAGTTGAAATCAAATAAATATTTCTCTCAAACAGAAATTTTAATTTTGTTAGCTAAATCTGGGCTAATATTAGTTAGAATTTTGGTGTTTACTATTTTTACAAACGAACATACGTGCTAGCCATAACACTGACAAAAAAATCTGAGATTTACTTCACGGACAAAGTTATAGCTAAATTTATTGCAAATTTAAAAAAAATACTGAAAATGTAACAAAAAAAAATCATATCTCGAAAACTACAAAAATTGCGAAAGACCACGGACCACAGACCTTCGCTGGTACAGATTTCCTGAGACATTCTGTAATAATACTTTATACCTATAAGGTATTTTATATATTTTATATATTAAATAAATACAAATATTCAGGACAAAATTACACACTCGCAATTATAAGCTTCCCTTTCACTGTTTTTGAATACAAACAGAACATATATCTCTATATCTATCATTATTTCTATTTACCACTTACTTACCTAATATTTTGCGTAGTACTAGGTTGCAGTAAAAGTATCGGGAATAGAATATTTCCACTGTTCCTGTCATATTAAAATCTTTTTTGATTGAAAATTCCTTGGCTTTAAAAATCGAATACCATTTATTTATTTAAAAAAAGATTCTCGGTCTTGTCACAAGGTTTTGTCAAACTTGTTTGGTCATTGAGAAAATGGAATTGACTCGAGAAAATTCAAGAGCGATGATTTATTATGACTTTCGAAGTGGTTTAACACAAAAACAGTGTGTTGACCGTATGATTTCTGTATTTGGTGATGAAACCCCATCCAAAACCACAATTTATCGCTGGTTTGCTGAATTTCAACGTGGACGTGTCAAGCTCAGTGATAATCACGTCAAGGTCGTCCAAAAACTGCAGTCACCCAAGAAAACGTTGATGCTGTGCGTAAGCTGATTGAGGAAAATCGACATGTGATATACCGCGAAATTCAAGCAACTTTAGACATTGGCATGAGTCAAATAAAAATAATCTTGCATGAACAATTAGGTATAAAAAAATTGTTTTCCCGATGGATACCGCATTCGCTCTGTGAAGAGCAAAAAGCGGCTCGTGTTACTTGGTGCGTCAGAACTCTCGAAAGATTCCACGCAGGATCCTCAAATACTGTATACAACATCGTATCAGGTGACGAATCCTGGATATATACGCGTACGAACCCGAAACAAAAAACCAGTCACGAGTTTGGGTGTTCGAAAATGAGTTAAAGCCAACAAAAATTGTTCGCTAGTCAAAGTCAAAATCTTTATTTGCAGAATAAAATGTTTAGGTAATACAGGTATTTAGTATAAGAGTAAGTCTCAATAATATTCTACCGGGAGTTGTACCGGTGTGCAAATATATCTTAAAATAATCAAATTTAATTGTACATATATGTCAAAAGATTAAATAAATTATATAATACATCAAATAATATTGCAATTAATTAAAATATTCCTTAACATTATAATAACACTTGTCAAGAAGCCATTTATTAATCTCAATTTTGAATTTATTCAAAGGCATTTCTTTTAAGTTATTGGGCAATTTATTATACACTTTAATAGCCATTATAGGAGCACTGTTTGCATAAAATCTAGAGCTGTATTTGGGATAAAATAATCTATTTTTATGCCTTGTTTGCCTTTCGAGAGATTCAGCGTGGGTTTTGAAGTAGTTCGGGTGTCGCTTTACAAAAATACATATTTCTCGAATATACATGCATGGCAACGGCAATATATGTATCTTTTTGAACAAAGGCTTGCAGCTATCAAGAAACCACGCACCACATATAGCTCGCACACATTTCTTTTGTAATTTAAACGCTCTAATCATATCAACAGACTTTCCCCACAAAGGCAGAGCATATAATAATACTGACGACACATAGCCGTGATAAGCAGCTAGGGCTGCTTTTTGAGATATTGTTTTTCTCAATCTTTTTAAAGCATGTACAAACCGGTTTAATTTTGTACAAATCTGGTCAATGTGAGGCTTCCAGTTTAAATTTTTGTCAATTTTTATACTTAAAAACATAACTGATTCAACATTTTCTATCTTCGAATTTTCATATTTTATATTCATATTTATAAGTTCCATTTTGTAATTTCCAATTTGTATTATTTTTGTTTTGTCAATATTAAGTAAAAGATTATTTGAATTAAGCCATGTCACAATAGTATTAATATAATTATTTATTTCGGATTCATATATGTCTTTTTTGGTGCATTTAAATATAAAAGTTGTGTCGTCTGCGAACAAGATGCATTTATGATTGGTTATTTTAGACAAGTCATTAATATATAGCAAAAAGATTAAAGGTCCTAAAATACTACCCTGAGGGATACCACGGTCATTAAATCTAAACTGTGAACGATGTAGTTCTTTGGTAAATATGCTGTCTTGTCATGCTTGCGTTAGCCAAGTAATTTCTGTGCATTGTTTTCGGCCTTGCAAGTAACTGCTTAGCCATGTGTAAGCCGCACCTCTTATCCCGTAACTTTAAATTTTTTTTAATAGAATTTCGTGGTCAACAAGATCAAAAGCTTTGGTCATGTCCAGCATGAGAGCAGTTACAGGAGTTTTTCCATCGATACTCTCTGCTATGTCTTTAATAAAATTGAAGCATTCTAAAGTCGTGGATCTGTTCTTGCGAAAACCGAATTGATCTTCAGTTAAGATACCAAATTTTGTATAAATTTACTTAGTCTATCGTACATATTTCTCTCAAATAACTTTGATTACGTTCGCGGAGTGTTGCATAAAAAGTGGTGGCCACATTTGTCTCCAAAACCGGCCATGTTACGACTATTCCTTTTGAGGGACAAAGAATGGTTAATGCAGAATGGTATGCTAGCATTTGTTTGCCACAGGTCGTTTCTGAACTCCGTGAAGAGAACTGCAACCGCCGCATCATCCTCCATCACGATAATGACAATGCGAGTTCTCACACCACACACAGAACAAAAGAGTTTTTAGAGCAAGAAAACATAGAATTATTAGACCATCCGCTGTACAGCCCCGACTTAAGCCCTAATGATTTCTATACTTTTCCTAAAATAAAGAATAAATTGTGTGGACAGAGATTTTCATCACCTGAAGAAGCTGTGGACGCCTGCAAAACGGCCATTTTGGAGACCCCAATTTCCGATGGCTATCCGAGTACAGAACCAGAGTACGAAACCTATCCAACTGCAGAGAGGTGTAAGACAGGGTGACGTTATTTCTCCGAAACTCTTCACCGCAGCATTGGAAGAAGTTTTCAAGCTACTGGACTGGAAAGGATACGGTATTAACATCAATGGCGAGTACATCACTCACCTTCGATTTGCCGACGATATAGTTCTTATGGCAGAATCGCTGGAGGACTTAAGCACTATGCTCAATGACCTCAATAATGCCTCCCAACGGATAGGTCTTAAGATGAACATGGACAAAACAAAGATCATGTTTAATGTCCATATCACACCTATGCCGGTAGTTGTTGGGAGCACTAAGCTCGAAGTTGTTGACGAGTACGTTTACCTGGGACAAATAGTCCGGCTAGGTAAGTCCAACTTCGACCGAGAGGTCAATCGACGGATTCAACTCGGCTGGGCAGCGTTCGGGAAATTACAACGCATCTTCTCGTCAGGTATACCTCAAAACCTGAAAACTAAGTTGTACAACCAGTGTGTGTTGCCAGTGATGACATATGGAACTGAGACGTGGTCCTTCACTGCTGGCCGTATGAGGACGCTCAAAGTCGCTCAGCGAGCTATGGAGAGGGCTATGCTCGGAGTTTCTCTGCGTGATAAACTTAGAAATGAGGATATCCGCAGTAGAACCAGAGTGACCGACATAGCCCAACGGATTAGTAAGCTGAAGTGGCAATGGGCCGGCCATATAGCTCGAAGAACCGACAACCGTTGGGGAAAAAAGGTTCTCGAGTGGCAGCCTCGTACCGGTAGACGAAGTGTAGGGCGACCCCCCTACTAGATGGAGTGACGACCTGGTAAGACATGCAGGAAGTCGATGGATGCAGATGGCTCAGGACCGTGCTTTGTGGCATACCTTGGGGGAGGCCTATGTTCAGCAGTGGACTTGTAAAGGGCTGTAATGATGATGATGAAATTCCGAATGGAATGGTTGCTTCAATGATTGGTTCCATCTTATGGAGAAATGTGTCAAATTTCGCGGAGAATACTTCGAAAAGCAATAAATACATTTTTAAATAGTAATGTTGTGTCACTTCTTTGATTCCCGAAATTTTCAGTGCCGCCCTCGTATAGAAAAATAAACCGAATACTGAATCATTAGCCCTTTACAAGTCCATTGTTGAACATAGGTCTCCCCAATAAAATTAATAAATAATAAATACTTAATATTTTTTGCATATTAAAATCAATTATATTTTTATTAGAAACGAGTTAACTTATGTGCATAAAAGCAACATCAGCTTTTTTTCCGGAAATTATCATTTCTAGCGACCATTAAAATCTACTAATTATAGTTATTACATTACTAATAAATAAACGAAAGCATTTAAAATGTGCTCGAAACGAATTAATTCAGCTTATTGCCACGAATTACCATTTTTACGCAGCATTTTTGTGTTACTTGGACATTTTTTCGATTGGCAATAAAAATGCAAACGCGTTTTTCCCCTGAGAACTAAGATGAAATGCCTCGTTACCTGTATAAAGGGTCTTTGATTCTCGATACTCTCCGCACGCAGCAGCAAAATGTTGCTATTTCATGCTGGCATTTGGTGCGAGCGTGATTCTTCCTTGGTAGAGATGACCCATTCGTGCTGCAATCACAGAACTTTCGTACATAATTATTAAAAATACTATATTCCTTGCGTAATAAGCTGCAGCGTTGCTTTACCACATACAAGTATGTACAGTACACAATTATTAAGCCGTGGTAGCCCAGGGGTTAATTCGATAGGTTATAGTAGGAAATGAGTTACTAGCGACTAAAGCTGGTAGATAATTCTGGCGGTATAAGATTGAAGGAAAAGCGGCAGTCTTTCGATGTCTAAATAAGAAAGAAAAAGAAGAGAAAACGAAAATCGTAGGAAAGTAAAAAAAACGGAAAAGAATGATAAAAACTAAGGGATAACTTCCAGGCAAATATCAAAATGTTCTGGAAACTCTTTGGAACTCTCATGTGAAAATCAAAAAAGCCTAGAATAATTGCTGTATGAGAATGGAGAATGAATTACGAGGTTTTGTAAAAGAGCTAGAAGAAATACTTTACGTGTTTAAGTGTAAGTTGACATCTAAAGATAATGTGGATTAAGAATGTTTACTTAGAATTCAAATGCCTCTTGATGCCGACAAGCGAGCGAAGGCGAGCTAGTTGCAAATTATGGTTAAATTAATGAAAATGTCATTAAAAGAAAGGGAAGTGAAAGTGAATGCAAATAAGTCGAAAGTAATGGTTTTACGAAAGAAAAGAAAGTAAAACGATATGTAAAATAATAAAGACCGAAACAAGACTGAAAATAGAACAGAATTAAAAGAAACTATAAACAAAGTAACCTTCATTTTAATAGACTGTATTTTGCGCTGAGAGCCTAAATTAAATATCCGTACTAAGTTTAGCAGCAAACAAAACCCATTAATTTCCTTTCTGTTTATAATTTGCAATTGGTTCCCACCTCTTCCTGTCAAAAATTTTTTGCAGCCTCTAACCTTTTAACGTGCTCATTAATATTAGCTATTTGTCATTTACATATTGTTTAATAATAATAATAATGTCCTCCAGACCGAATTTTGGTAACGGCGCCCAGCCTCAACGGAGACTAGCCATCGGCGCAGGACAGGATTAAAGTGTCCAAGTGTATGCGAAAGCACAAGTGCACTCTCTATTCCCTCACTCTCATAATCCGATTGGACGGTAAACCGACACGACCGGAGAGAGATCAGGCGCAGGACCAACGGCTTTACGTGCTTTCCGAGGCACGGGTTGATACATCGCCAATTTCCTGACTCCGGGCAGCTACTGAGAATTTATTGACGGAAAAACTCAATTATTGATTTTTGGCCCGACCCGGGTTTCGAACCCAGGACCTTATAGATCAGTAGTCGCACTAATACAACCACTAGACCAATGAGGCAGTCAAAATATTGTTTACTAGGTCTAATTAAAGAAAAGATCATCGTTTGGTGATATTTTTCCTTCCTGTAATTTTGTTGGTTATATAAATGTGACCTGCCGTTTTCAAATATTTTTTGGTGTTAAGATATCTTTTTCAGGAAGATGTTTTTAATAAAACGTCGGTTGAGCTTTTCGCTGTCATGTAACTAGGCTATGATTTAATATTGGAGTGGCCGTTAGGAACAAAAAAATAAAACATTGCGTGGTGTTGCGGTGGGCTTATAGTGCACAGGCATGGGACCGTGTTTCCCAAGGGCTCGCCGCTTAGACTAGATAACCGGTAATTATATTCAATAAAAATTTACCGATTTTTCTTTTGCTGTGGTTACTTTTTAGATACTCGTACAATGCTAGTACTAATCTATGTTTTAGAATCATGTATTGAAATAAACGGCGTTATATATTTTTTTAAATTTATTAAGCATAATTATGTTACATTCTCCAGTACAATACTAGCATATAAGCCTCTAGGGGTTTATCTACGCTAGATAAACGATCGTGTTCTTTCTGTTCGACCCGATTCATTGGCACTGCGAAGAGATGTTGATTACCTATGCATTTTTTATCGTATTTACCACAGGGAGTGCTCTGAAGAATTGATTGGGTTAATTCCTGTCGCCAAATCCACTAACGCACAGCAAAACATAACTCATGTACCATTCAAAAAAAGAGCTTTTAAAAGGCCGGCAACGCACTTGCAATTCACCTGGTGTTGCATTTGTTCATGGGCGGCGGTAGTCAATTACCTTCAGGTGAGTCGCATGCTCGTTTGCCCTTTCTTCTATAAAAAAAAATCTGGATGATGGAACCACTGTTGTCCAGCACTTTTGTGCGGAATTTTTCTGGAATCCAAGAGGTATTTTTAGAACAATAATAAAATTTATTATAAAAAACGATTAGACTATAAATTAAAAAGTTATGTAAAAAACCACCTTTTTCGAAATTTTTCGTCATCGATTTCTCTTAAACGCATTAACCGATTTTGAAGCGGTTTACAACAATCGACTTCGTTTTCCACGTTTAGAGCTGATTAGATTTTGGAATTGTTCATTACATCTGTTTAAAAGTTATTACAAAAAGACATTTTTATTTCATTATTGAGATTTCTCAAAATCTACCGGTTCAAATTGGTTGAAACAGTATAGAAAATCTAAGTTTGGTGAAACCCTTGCGAATGCCAACAAGTTCATTTAAATCGGTCAAGCAGTTCAAAAGTTATGAGAGGTTTTTACACAAACACACACACACACACACACACACACACACACACACACACACACACACACACACACATACACACGCACGCACGCACGCACGGACGCACGCACGCACGCACTCACGCACGCACGCACGCACGCACGCATACGCACACATACATACAGAAATAGTGACATCCTCGTAGAAATAAATAAGAAAAAAAAAGAATCAGAACAGATTCCTAGGAGGTCAAAATGTCGAGATCTGATGAAACCTCGATTTTATAAAAACGGGGTAAAACCGATTACTTCCCGATTTTTTGAAACTCATTGATTTTAATGGCAAGAAGTTAAAAATCTCACACAGGAATTAATTACTCTCAAAGAAACAAGTTACTGAAACTTGTTTCTGATCATGAAAATGTTTTTTTATTATGTAGATATTTTTTCCATGCTCAAATTATTCAAAAATGTCTGATTATGATTTTATCCGTTCTTACAACAAGAATCTATAAAAGATTCTCGAAAAATTTATTTGTTATATACACACACTACACTAATAAATAATATATAATATATACTAAGCGACACTAATTTTGGAAATAGTAAGCAAAACCGGAATTTACTTTAATGTCGGTAATAAAGAGTCAAAACAGCTTTTTAATCAAGTAAGATTCATGCAGATAGGATAAACAGTACAGTTGATATATTTTTTTTATTTCAAGATTTCAATCTTTCATCAGCTCTCCTGAAAAGTTGGCTATTTGTCGCTTGCTAATTTTTGTCTTTTCACCGTCAATATTGATGTGAAAGAAGCGTAAGAGGTGTGTCAGGTGTCATACAAAAAGTTTATACATTTTGAAAAATCTGTAAAAACAAATCAGAAATGCCTCATAGACAAACCGAAACACGACACTAAGAGCACTTCTCCTGATTGGAAAACATAGGTTAGAGGTGGTGTGATAGTCATTAGCACTTTAATACGTGCAACCAAACTCTGACAAACTTCTAGCCACAAAACAGCTCTTTGATTGTCTATAAAAGCACATAATAATAATAATAATGTCCTTCACACTGTATTTCGGTCACGGCGGCCACTTCCACCGGAGACTAGCCATCTGCGCAGAACAGTAATATAGTAGGTACACAAGTGTGTTCGCAAACACAAGTTCTCCCTCAGAGAAGCAGAACTCCCATTTCTTCATTCTTATAGCCCGTGGGACATACCGATACGGCCGCAGAGTTAGCAGGCGCAGAATCAACGGCTTTACGTGCTTTCCGTACGACAGGATACGGAGGTGAAACAGCGGCAACTTCCTGACTCCAGGGTGCTATGGACTTTAAAAAGCCAATGACTAATTTTGGCTCAGCCAGAGAGTTATATTCGGGACCACATGATCAGCAGTTACAGCTAAAACTACTAGACCAACGAGGCAGTCAAATCAAAACCACATTTTATATTTTAAGAATAAAAAAATTACGTTGAAAGTTTAAGATATGCAATACGTAAAAAAAAGATTTTTAGTTATATCATAACTCGCCTACTTTTATAGTATCAAAGTATCGTAAGCATACGGTGTTACGTTTACCGTTAGCAATTTACTTGGTAAGAGGACAACTTTACTTAAACACACTGAAGCAGTAAAGTGCAGCGAAAGTGTTTGGTGTCCGCCAAATGATAATCTGTATCAAGAGCCGCTGGGTACTTATGCAACCGACTGGTCTCCATCGCCATTCGTAAACGCAGACTCCAGTGGGCACTGCACCATATTCGCAGTTACTGTTCGAGCTCTCAGCTAACCAGCACGAGAGTACAAGTGCCATTATTGTGATCTAATGTGATATTTAGTAAATATAACTAGTGATATACGCATAAAATGAATTACCATCATGTTTTATTGTTTTTTATTTTAATCGCGGGTGGGCTGGATTCGGGTAAGATGTTATGTTAACTACTGTTCCTTTTTAGTCGTTAAATACGAACTATCGAAATTATTGGGTAAAAGTTATCAAAACTGAATTAATTAATTTAAATATTACGTAAGTAAATTACGACGTTTCATTTACATTTTGCCCAAAATTTTAGTGGGTCATGCTCATAATGAATACCAGATTGAGTAGAGGAAAAAGATATAACACGAATACATACATCATGTTATTGTGATATTTTACTAATGGTTTGCGTCTAGGATTCGAGTCTAAGACCAACAGCAAGTAAACCAAAACGTAAGATATATATAGATATCTGGAAGAATATGCACATAAGGAAATACACAAGGCAAATGTCAGTATTACAGAAATCTCATTAGCCTACCAATCATGGCGATTATGGAAAATATTTATTTCAAATGAAATGGCTCATCTCCATCTAAGGACTATTACCGACCAATGAATAAAAAGATAAATATTATATAATCAATCCTAGATAAAAAAAAACAGAAATTAAGTATTCATCATTCAACAGCATTTTATTATTTTCGCAATGGTTACACACGTAGTTTTGGCGTGCCCTATTGCGAGTTCGATTATTGATATCTATCCGCGTGCAAGCTATATTTAAAACACCCATATGATACAGGAGTTCTTAGAATTATTTTTCTATTAAAAAACGCCCCTATCTTTACGAAAGAAAAATTATATTTTGTCTAGCTATTTCTTCTTCGTCAGCACGTGAACAATGCACTGCTACTTGAGATATTTCCCCATATTTGAGAGGATTTGCATTATTTGCAATGGCGTCTTTTTTGTATTCACCACACTGACACGTTTTGCGCCTTAACATACACGTGATATTTTTTTTATAGAATAAGGGCGACAAACGAGCACAGAGTCCATCCACCTGATGGTAAGTGGATGATGTGGTCCATAGACTCTACATTTATCATCGATTAAGAATCAAAACGCAGATGCGTTGTCCCCCTGAGGACTAAGATGGAATGCATCGTTTCAAGTATAAGAGGGTCTCCGGATCTCTACACTCACCATACGAAACACAGCAGTATTAAGCTGCTATTTTACGCTGGTATGCTCTGAGAGCGTGGTCCTTCCCCGGTCGAGCCGACCCATTCGTGCTACAACCATAATATAGCTGCAGCGTGACTCTACCATGTATAAAATATATGTGTCAAATGCCTAATTATACCGGGGCTAAGAGATCTTCTTAATTCTTTTAGTCATTTCGACGAGAGGTATTTCAAGATGTATATTATGAAATAAGTTAAAATATAATTTTTAATGACGCAGTGCTGTTTTAATTTGAGGTCATATTTTGGTTTTAACTACGAGAACGAAATGAATGTATTGAACCGGATGTTTAATACGTAACTGACATAATTAGTGTTGGTTGTCTCAGATTTGTTCTTTCACGCACTCGTTTAGTAAAATAACATTTTATTTATTATATAATAACATATTTCGGAAACGTATACTTGATAATTTTATTTACCAAGAAACTGCAACCGAAACAAATATTTTGAGCCATATTTTAGTAAACACGATATAATATAATCCATACATTTAAATAAAATTAAAATGTCTATATGTAATATCAAAATAAATGCCTGCTCTTGAGCTCAGGAGCTACCATAAAGTTTTACCATTCCTAAGAATTTTGCCTGAGTGTGTCTCTCGCGTAATTGATGAAACTTCACGAGCAGAAAGATAAAAATTGCAAAAGTAAGTTAATAGGCTATATTTGATCCGAAAAAACATAAAGAATTTTTTGAGATATCAAAAATTGCTAAAGTAAATGGTTTTTGATGATTATCTTATAAACTATACGAGGTGTACCGTCTCTTAAAGTTTTGGTGCAAATTCGATTCTTAACATTTTTCACTTAAACTTAATACAAAACTATGAGTGATATGGGATAAAGTGCTAAGACCTTTTTTTTAAGTAAAATGAATTGATGAACACATTGTTTTATTTGAAATTAAATATATGTATATTTGTTTACAACAGAATAAATCATAATAAA
The DNA here is from genome assembly GCA_036936625.1 of Parnassius smintheus behrii. NCBI lineage: Eukaryota > Metazoa > Arthropoda > Insecta > Lepidoptera > Papilionidae > Parnassius > Parnassius smintheus. The sequence goes on from JAUPFT010000012.1 coordinate 32,298,756, forward strand.
AAATCGGCCAAGTGCGAGTCGGACTCGCGCATGTAGGATTCCGTACCATCGTAAAAACACGTTTCTAGTTTGGTAGCCCCATTGAATTTTTAATTTTTTGCTATAACAACAAGTACTAAAAATTAAAGCGGCAACAAAAATACACATTCTGTGAAAATTCCAATTTTCTTTTCCAATTGACGGATCATGCGATACAGCCCGTTGACAAACGGACGGACAGCAGAGGCTTAGTAATAGGGTCCCGTTGCTTACCCTTTGGATAAGGAACCCTTTTTAGAGTTCATTCGTAAGATTCTGTGTAAATACATTTTACGCGAAACAATTAGGTGCATAATTAAAACTTAATTAAAAAGATCAATGTTTTTAACTATTGTTTATAACAGATTATTGTTTATAACAATAATTATGCATATTAGTAAAAATTGGTTTTTACTGTCTCCTTACCGGCTACTATTCCAGAAAACTGTTTTTCCGAAGACTGGTTTTTAACAGTTTTTATCAGTGAAGAATCAATTTCATAGTACCTATTGAATCATTCTTTAACCAAATATTGTTCCAGCAAACCTAGGTATTATAATTGTTCTGCAAGTTTTTTTTCTTCAAAATTTAATATTAACTAATATTAAATTTTGAAAAAAGTAATTATATTTTGATCGCTTCTTAAAATATACAAAAAAGTACACCTAAGTAAGTAAGTAAAGTGTACTGAACAACTATTTTTAAAACAGTTGCGAAAAAATGAAGCAATATATACATTGAGCTATTATGTACTACGTACTAGAGGAGACACCGCATTCAGCTACTCTGTTCCACTCAACTGCGGTTCATGCACTGCACTTTAATCAGTCACTCGCTAGGCGCTTGTAGAGTTGTCACGTGTTGTGTTGATTTAAAAAAAATCTCTTGATAAAAATATGCCGTCTTGTGTACTTAGATATTGCACAAATAATTCAAGAAATGTCAGTAAAAACCAAGGAATTACTTTTCATCGGTTAATAAGATACTTATTCAATAAAAAAGTATTATAAATTAATAATAAAACAAATTATTCCTAAGACGCCATCTCGTGTCACTGAATATAGATTATGAAATTAATATGTTCAGATGCGACATTTCCGTGGGTACTTAAGTATAGGACGAATATATTATTATACACATTTTTTTTATAGAAACATATATAAGTTATTATGATTTGGCAAAAATTTCCATGTTTAAATCCGCTTATTATTCTTTTATTTTATTTTTAAGTTTCCACATCAAAGTCAAAGTGGAATAAATTCGTCCATTTTTAACTCTCGCGTGCCCAGCATTTATGAACGATTATTTACAACATTTATGATTCTAATTTAAATAAATATATTTGTAATTTAAATTTTATGTTAATAAGTTTTGTTAAACATACATTTAGTACGTTTTTTTATATTTGACATAGATACCTTTTAAAATATTCAGATAAAAATATCATTAAAATGTAATTCTGACATAATATTATGTAATATTATATTAAATTAGCACATATACAAAATAAAAAACAATTTAAAAAATTGTACTCGATATAATTAACAATACAATATAAATAAACAATTATTACATACTGACCATTCTACTTACGTATAATCTATAATAACAAAAACTGACCGCGCAAGCGCAATGCGCGTTTATACCAACTGCGCATGCGCGACTCTACTATTACCGCGCATGCGCGAAGACATACGAGTAGTGCACAATTTTTGTTTGGAATAGCTTCTCTAGTACGTAGTACATAATAGCTCAATGAATATATATTATAAAGAACATTTTTGGAAAATGGCGCCAACCGTAAAAGAATACAAGCAGACATTTTTTTTGTTGTCTTCACCCATTCTGGGTAAGCAAAGGGAACTATGTCCATACATCCAAGTCTTCAGTAGGATTTTTTTATTGATATGAAATGAAAATCAAATTTAATGAGATGAAATGAAATGAAACCTAACCTAACTCATTGAATTAAATCTGATATTGAAACAAATTAGTAGCTTCTTTTTAGAAATATTTCCACGAATCATAAAAACTTCTATGAATTTTTTTTAGTAAAAACTTCGTGGTTGGTTTTTAGAGTTCCGTAGTCAACTAGGAACCCTTATAATTTCGCCATGTCTGTCTGTCCGTCTGTCCGTCCTCGCTTAATCTCTGTGACCGTTAGCACTGAAATTTGGTACCAATATGTGTATCAATCACGCCGACAAAGTGGTAAAATAAAAATTGGAAAAAAATGTTTTATTAGGGTAGCCCCCCTATATGTAAAGTGGGAAGTGATTTTTTTTATTTTCAACCCTAACGTGTGATATATTGTTGGAAAGGTATTTAAAATGATTAGAGGTTTACTAAAATCATTTTTGATAATGTCAATAATTTCGGAAATAATCGCTCCAAAAGTAAAAAACAATGTGTGTCCCCCCCCCCCTCTTTTGATCCATAAGTTTAGAAAATATGAAAAAAATCTGGAAAATAGAACTTTATAAGGACTTTCTAGGAAAATTATTTTGAACTTGGATGGAAACAACAGTTTTTGGACAAACTCATAAGTGGGAACACTTACTGTGACGGACGGGAAACTACGGAACCCTACACTGAGCGTGGCCCGACACGCTCTTGGCCGCTTTTATCTTTTTAATAGACATTATTTTGACAGTTGGGAAAGAGAACGCACGAGTTCAGAAAAAGTAAAGAAAAAGCTCGAGATGTAATAGCCCACATCCCGAACTATGGAGTGTAGAAGTAAGGAGTACCAACTCCCATAGTAGAATAGTTGAAAAGGTGTAACAATCACCTGTAAGCAGTAAATAACAGTTCAAAAACTCTCCACGACAACGCTGGTGTAGCTACTGGGATGAAATGAACTAACAGTTGTCTACGGTTTAAAGTGTGCTGCTAAACGCCTCAGTAGTTCTAAAATCTAAAATAATTTTATTTAGTAAATATAACCTCGAAAAAGTCGTCTATCTCACTAATATTTTCGGCACGTTTTTTAAAATTTAGCCCGTAGCTATAGTGGTGCTATCCTTATTTAACGGTTTTCTATGGGCACTTTTTAATACACAGTCTGTACTCCTTACTTCTACACTCCATAATCCCGAACGCTATACGTCCCTGCAACACGCCACTTTTTGAGCAACTATATTAATTTTTTTTTAAATTTAGAAGCTTCCTAGTTTTTGAAATAATAAATTTACGAAAAAGTAACGAAATTTAAAACCTTTTGCTCCAATCCATATTTGTACGGACTAAACAGTGCCCGAATATCCTCTTAAAACATACACTAATAGATTTCACACAAAATAAAATAAATAAAGTTCATGAGTACTATAAAAATAAAAAAAACGTAGTTAGTAATAAAATATAGTACGTTAACAATATTAATATCATTTAAGGAATTGTTTTCACTGTGACATAATTTCATATAAACCATAAAAACATAAAAAACTTAAACGACCGCCATGATTGCAAAGTTACGTTATATTTTACTTCGTTATAATATAGTATATTACAAGTAAGTAAGTTTCAGTTACGCTAGCATGTTTGTACAACTGAGGAGAAAGTGGAAGGAAAAAGAAGAAAAAATAGTGATTGCAACCGGCAGTACACACGAATATTTAATGAGATAATTATAATGTTCATGTAACTACAGACGTAAGATTAAAAATATACTTTTAACGATTTCCAAATATTATTAAAATTTATTAAAAATTACTAAGCATTTTCTTAACGATCGGTCCTATTTCCAAAGTGACAGACAATATTATCATATATTACTTAAAATCTAGTCTTTATTAACGAAGAACGGTTGTACTAAAATAGGATGAAGGTATTTTATTGATATTTTGATTTATATAAGTTAAATTTACAATAAAATTATAATTGAAATTAACTCTTGATTATCAATATTAACCTCGCTCATAGGTCAACTGGTGAAATCTCACTTTAATTTCGTAAATGAAAAGACTAGTTACAAAATGTGTACTTGTAAGTATTTAAACTTTGTTACTGAATCGAGCTCAAGGCTTCTAACGGATTAAGTACCTACGTTATCATTCAAACAATTATATTTCAGAGAGACATAATAGGTCAAACGTAATATTATGTATATGTAATATTCTAAGGGTTCAATTATATCCTTCCTTAATCTTTACATGAAAAACTTAAAATTATTAACACACTTAATTAAAGAGTGAAATGACGAATAAAAAATTGTTACATATTAGAAAATTATATTGAAATATAATAAAAAATATGCTCGGATATGCCCTTTTTCTTCTACTGTAATAGCCCGTGAAAGTCTTCTGCTAGACATGGGCCACTCCGGTTAAATTTGTCCTTGCTAGTTGCAGGTCTGAATATTTTACGCCACACGTAAAAGAGATAGTTACAACGCCATCTATCGGATGTCATAGTATTATTCTTGTGTTTCCTATAGTGTTCTTTACAACACCTACGGAAGGAAATGGAGTAATGTCTTAAGTCACACGGCTTAGAATGTTGAACCGGCTCATTTTGTTTCAAATATTAACCCTCTTTTTATACGCCACTTTACACGTGATCGAGCCGTGCTGCTTGCGATATTATTGTTGTAGCAAGAATGGGTCGGCTGGACCGGGAAAGGACCACGCTCTCACAGAATACGAGCGTAAAATAGCAGCTTAATACTATTATGTTACGTATAGTGAGTGTAGAGCTCCGGAGACACTTTTTTATTAAAAACGACACATTAAATGTAGATGTCACATCATCCACTTACCATCAGGTGAGCTGTGTGCTCGTTAGTCACCATTATTCTATAAAAAAACGCTATGCTATGCATCACCCTGATGGAGAAAATTCTGAAAATAATTGTTTTATAGTGAAAAATACACCCAAATACGTTATCTCATAGATGTGACGTTAACGTTCAGCGTGGCCAATGTGAGTGACTCTTATAGTAAATTTATGTGTGCCGTTTATACCTTTTCTTTAAAAAAGTAAGGGTGTGAAAGTTACAAACAAACACACAGTCAACCTGATGATGAGATTTGATCAATGATTAGGAATCAAAACGAATGAGTGAGAGAGCCACGTTACCAGCCAAAAAGGGTCTCCAGTCCTTATCACTCACCATACTAAACACAGCATTATTATGCTGCTATTTTACGCTAATACTGCGTAAATATGGTCCTTTCACGGTCAAGCTTATTTATGCGTGCTGCGGTCCCAATCGCCGCAGCGTCGCCCTACCCTATCTATAACAGTAAAAGGCGTCTAAAAGACTCAAGGTCGACTTTGATAAGGATTAAGAAAGAAATTTATAAACTATGAACTGATTATTAACCTTTACATGTCCTTGAAAATTATTTTAAAGTGTTTCCACTCGATAACTTTCTTCACAAATTTACCCATGTGAAAGAGGTAAAATAACAACTTAATCGAACTCGAGTTACTCGCAAACGATATAAGACGTCATGCTAAACTATAACGTCTCATAAGATATGGGGTAATACAGCTGGCAGCCTTAAATAAATCTTTTATTATTAATAATAATAACTCTACTCATATCTTTTAATTTAGGTGAGCAATATAAAAATGACATAAAGTAAGCTAATTTTATTTAGTGGAATATGATGAAAAGTGCTATTTAATGGCTGAACCAGGTGTTTTCTATGTAAATTATGTCCATCTTTATTGTAACCTGTTAAGGTAAATAAAGTTATTTATTGATTCATTCACGCTATGCCGTAATAGCTATACATTTCATCATCATCAGTTTGTAACTTTACATATTATTTCTTACACATTTTGTACAAAGTTTTAGATAAAAAGTCTCGTAGTTAGAGAATGTTGTTAATTTGAGCGACCGCAACTTATTCTAAGTAATGTAATTTATTTCTATTGCCCAGCATACGTTCAATTGTAGTCTTTGATTGTAATACAACGGCGAGTACTGATCATGTACGACGAGCGCTTTGCTGCGCTGCAATTTGTAAAAAGCAGCCACTCAGTTTCTACCATAGAATACTATAATAAATACATAATAGAACGGGGGTGTGGGCGGAGCCCGTGTAGCCACTAAAATGCCACAACACGTCAATTCACACGTATAAATGTCAACACGAGATGTGTTTTGAAAATGCCAAATTGCACCCTATTTACAAATAAATATGTATTAAAATCCGTCTGTCAACACAGCGAATCGGGTTTGTAGTAGTGATTAACTGATAATACGACGGAATTGCTTGTATGTGTGCTCGCAGCGACGCCGAACCTCGGTACAAAATAAGGTTGACAGCCATTCTGTTGTGTATTATAGTATTCTATGGTTTCTACCATTAAACTAGTGTTTACGAGTTGATAATGTTACTATAAATATATCGAAATTTACATCGATTTGCGACTACCTAACACATGACTTGCTTAATATAACCGCGATCAAAGCCACGTAAGACACTGAACCGAAACAAGCATTTAGTTCAACAAACTAAGAATGAAATTCATCAACATATCGTAACGTATTTATGGTAACAAGTAAAATCAAAGAAAGTTTTTACATATTGGTAATTAGAAAACACATAAGGCACTTAAACGGGTCGAGGTCAGTGTACGCAAATAAACGTTTACTGGTCGAAGTATAACTATGTTGATGCCATATTGGCCGATTTTCGACCACAGAGACAGCTTCTGTGTTATCGTAACCTACCATCTATGAATGAGCTAATGACAGTGACATTCACTTGTCAAGTAGGACGAGTTCTCTATCAGTTCGTAACAGCCCACAGCTGCACTTGGATTTCCCTTCTTGCAGGAAGGAGTTGACGTCATTACAGTGACAGGTGAAATGGCGGATACCTTTTTGCACAATTTAGGAAATGGTAAACGACAATCTGTCAGAAGCCATTAGGTATATCTGGCCTTTACTGCAGTCGCCTTTTAACATACCAACGGGACGATATGGGCTAATAGATTTCCTTACGCCACCACTCCACAGTTAGTACCGGTGCCCGATATAACGAGGTTATGCATAACATGCAAGAGTTTCAAACACAGCTCTGTGTTTAAACACATCAACATTTTTATTAAAACGTTACTAGACATGAAAACCAACAACTTGTGATAATGAAGTATGAACAAATATTGGTTCCGACTGTAATCCCATCATATGGTATTATATGCCTATCCCTAGGCTTCACGGTCTTGAAATTTCACCAGCAGAAAGTAGAAGTCATACTGTTGCTTTTCATCAAAATTACTGGCAATAAAATATATTTCATCTCAATCAAAACACTTGAATCATTTTATTAATTGAAATAGAATGGTTAGGTATATGCAAGGCCACGCTTATCGAATTTTATTATATAAGTATTATACGTTGCACACGAACTGCTAGATCAGTAGCTAATTTATTGTTAAACTCAAAATACATTTAGATTAACATTCAGTATACAATTTACGCAACTGAAGAAGCAAATAAAAAAAATTCTTCTCAGATTTATGTAACATGAAATGATTATGCCATTACATCTTATGACCATAATGCATATCTAAATAATTTTAAAATTTAAAACCGTAATGCATAATAATAACATATTCACGGACGTATATACTTGACTTTCAGGTGATCGGGGTCATAAGACAGCCACCACTTAGTCTTTCACTTTTTGATTTAATAAATACCTAAGAACTAAATACCGTTACGAAACAAAACGGAATTTTTCGTTATAAGTACTGTACAGTTGTACATGTTCAAAATAACAACTTGCTTATAAAATTATTAGAGAATTAAAAATTACAGTAACATGGTATTAACCAATACATATTGAGAAAATATTATCTTCGTTTCTAGGTAGGATATTTTTTAATATATTCATCTAAATGATGAATTAATAATCTTTTGAACCATATTGCCTGTAGTTTGCCTGTAGATTGCCTTTTGAACCATATTAGAATTTTATAATAATGATGTCCTACTGTAAAACTAACAAAATTAATGACATATCTTAACGTAATCTTCATGTCATATCGTTGATATATTCATTTTTATTGTTTCCTATATAATAATAACAATTATCAAAAGTCAAATTCCCAAAGCCGGAAGTCTTCAACTGTGCTGCACATATGTAAGTGCTGCAAGTGTACGTTAGCATAGAGACTAGTCGTACTCCGCCTAATCTCTATGTAACGCTTTTCAGTTTTGTAAAAACATTAAAATAAAAGTGATAAACTGATAAACACCTATATCTGTCATCCTCATCATCATCATTACAACACTTCATTAGTTTAATGCAGAACATAAACCTCTCCCTAGTAATGCACTAAGCACAGTCCTGAGCCACTCGTCAAGTCGTCATTAACTCCGCTTACCGGTGCGAGACAGCCACTTTGTACACTTCTTACTCTACCTTTCCTTCCCCATCGATTTTTAGTTCGTCGAGCTTTAAGACTCCCTCTTACCACTTTAGCCATATAGACATAGCCAAACGGATCAGCTTACTGGTCCGTTTGGCTTCAGCTTACTGATCCGTTTGGCTATGTCTGTTACTCTCATTTTTATTTGGATATCGTCGTTACGGATTCTATCACGCGGAGAAACTGCGAGCTTAACCCTATCCATCGTTCGCTCCTCATACGGCCAACAGTGATAGACCATGGCTCAGTTCCATATGCCATCACTGGTAACAGCAATGGTTGTACACTCCAAAATACAAGTGCGTTGACGCCTGAGGACTAAGATATAATGCCAATTACCAGTAAAAAGAGCCTTCAGTTTTCTACACTCACTATATGAACCATAGCGACTTTATGCTGCTAATGCGCGTTGGACTTCTATGCGAGTGTGAGCCTTCCCTTGAACCGACCCATTGGTGCTGCAGGTAAATACTTCGCAGCTTGGCTCTACCACGTAATGTTGATGTAGCTAACCTAAGTAGCGGTCAGAATACCTGAATAATTAGTCTGAACCCCGGCCGTGGCAAACATTTAGACACAACAGAGAGAGAGAGAGAGAGTACTTTGTCTAAAACGACTTGACTTTACTGGTTTAACACTTAAGAAGAAAATCTTAATGATTTAAATAAATGCTTTTGGATAATGCAAACGACTTAACAATTGTATACAAGCCCAAATAAATACAAGTACACACAAAATACACACACGACTTCCTTTCTTACAGTTATATCTTGTTACATACATGATGTCGACACCGCAGTCTTGAAAAACATTTAATATTTGAACAGAACATTTTGGGTTTTCCTCAAACTGGTGTGTCAATATTAATTGGGAAATAAGGTATAATGAACATCCTTTAATTTAGTAACAAGTTTTACCATTTACACACACAAAAATGATCTAAAAATGTTTAGGTTTTCAGATTATATGCTGAAAAAAATGGTATAGCCATGTTGCAGTTATATTAGCACTATAGTTGTAGCACGAATGAGTCGGCTCGACCCGGGATGGACCACGCTCTCACAGAATACCAGAGTAAAATAGTAGTTTAATGCTGCTGTGTTTCGTATGGTGAGTGTAGAGAACTGGAGACACTTTTTACTGGAAACGAGGCATTCCATCTTAGTTCTCACGAGTGACAACGCATCTGCATTTTGATTCGTAATCGAGGATAGATGTAGATGTTTATGGGCCACAGCAACCACTTACCATCAGGTGGACTGTATGCTCGTTTGCATCCTATAAAGAAAAATAAAAAAACAGAAGTAAGAAGAAAAAGTGGATTTTGAAACTTATTGTAACTTTTTCATACTCTAATTTTACCACAAAATAAATAAACGTACTGTAAAAAACACTACGAGACATCCGGTACTGAAATCGTCAATCCGCCAGCCATGTGTGATGATTACGAACAATTCTTGCGGACGGATGACTGAAAACATGGACATTTATGTAATTAAACACCCAAAATAGAAAAGTCAGTCAGTCAGGCCTTTTTATGTTTTGGGATTTTATTATTTACCGAAAACAATTTAATTGAATCGTCATCGATTTATGTAACTTTATTTTATTTTAGTAAAACCTTCTTTACTTAATTCTTAAGATTTATTATTTCCGCTCTGTCCTCACTTAAAAACACAACTTTTAAAAAATAAACTAAGTAGAGAGAAATAAAGTAATATTTACATTGTTGCAAGTTGATACAGATTACAGTAAAGGAAATCTGTCATGAGCAAACAATGCCAAAACTGAACGTATACCGACGTCTGTTGCACAATATCTGACCACTCTTTGTCATGAAGAAATAATGTTGATGATTATTTTACCAATCTGGCTAATCTAAGTTGAAACTTCTCCACGATTTGCATTACTTGACAACAAAGATCACCATTAATTGTGGTACCAGATGATAAAAAGCTGTGATAAAAAATACTAGCGAAAAACCGCCAATCTGCCACCATAAGCTTCGTTCAGCTAATCTTTCGTTTCTATTTAGATATGGAGCTACCATGGTGAACGCTTGCGATGGTCGTATAGTATTCACTTCTCATCGAAAGTGACAACTCAACTCTAAATTCCGTAATTTATATGTCGATTCAGCAATATATTACATAAGCTAGTAAGCAGAAAAAACATAAAACCTAAAGAAACGCATGAATAACTGATTTATAATAAGGAATAGCATAAACTAAATATTAAATTTATTTTAATTTAGAATTAGAAGTCAATCCTTTTAAAACTAACCTATAATAGCTATAACGTTCACACGAGGCTATTGTCGCAAATTAGCTTTAGCTCTAATAACCTTTAATGCTAGAATTATCCTCTTTAAACTTACAAGCAAAGTGGGTTACGAAATGCGCGTAGCTTACCCACTTAAAGGTATAATTCGTTGACCTTCGCTCGTGCAGCCAGTCGGACTTTGATCGGCTACCAGCCCGCCTAAGGGTATTAGTGTTCTGTGGCTAACACTCTCTCAATAATAAGATAACAATCAATGCCGCGACTTATTACGACCAAATATCTGCATAATGGCCATTGTAGATAATATTTATGTAAGTAAGCTAATTTTCACACAATTATTTTTAAATGTTCTATCTTACTGAGCAAGTAAACTACAATTAGTGCATTTCAACAGAAGTTATTTTGTTTTTATCGCACATCAATTTAACCTAAAATTATCACTGTAAATCACAAAACTCATAAAAGTACACAATTATTGATCCATGTGCTTCAGGTTATAATTTACCAATCATCTGTTTTTTGAGAAGTAAAATATTTCGAGGACAAGTCCGCCTAGATGTTCCGAAGCGAGGCGCTGGACTAATTCCTCCAGAGCCTCTTTAGAAATTAGAGAAAGCCTCTACCCAACATTCTGTAGGGGCCTGGAATGTCTTTTTTTTTAAGTTTATTTTTTTAAGTTTTTACCCTCCATATCCCTTTGACATCATAAAACTTTTAAAATTGACAGTGGTAGAGCCACGTGGCAGCTTTGCTGCTGCACGTATGGGCCGGGTCAAACCGGGTGCCACCGCGATCTCACAGAATACCGGCGTGAAGTTAAAGCTCAGCTTCCGAGTTTCGTTTGGTGAGTGGAGATGGCCGGAGTCCCGATCGAGTGGGCCTGACGGAATCCCCCCAATTGTGATGACGTGTGCCCCAGAGTTGGCACCGGTTCTAACGCGTCTTTTCCGGTACTCCTACTCCCTAGAAGTAGTCCCAAAATCATGGAAGACGGCTTTCATCCACCCGATCCCTAAAAAAGGCGACTGCTCAGATCCGTCAAACTACAGGGCTATCGCCATCACCCCCTTGTTCGCCAAAATAATGGAATCCATTGTTAACTGCCAGCTCATGGGGCACCTTGAGGATCACCAACTGATTAGTGACCGCTAATACGGTTTTCGTCATCGTTCGTCGGATGAGCTTTTGGTTTACCTGACTCATCGATGTGCGGAGGCAGTAGAGTCCAATGGGGAGGCACTGGCCGTTAGTTTAGACATTGCTAAAACCTTCGATCGCGTTTGGCACAAAGCACTTCTTTTGAAGCTCCCTTCCTATGGGCTTCCCGAGAAATTGTGCAATTGGATCACCAGCTTTCTTGCAGATCAGAGCATCATGGTCGTTATAGACGGTGTATGCTCCAACTATAAGTCTATTAGTGCTGGCGTTCCACAATGCTGCGTGCTATCGCCAACGCTGTTTCTTCTGCATATCAATGATATGTTGCAAACCCGTAACATTCATTGCTATACAGATGACAGCACTGGTGATGCTCTGTATATCTATATATCATATCTGTGCGGCTGTGCCAACATTTCTCGGGAAAACGTCTCCGAGTACCGGGACGAACTTGTGTCTGAAGTCGAGTCTTTGCTGAACAAAGTCTCGGATTGGGGGCGACTAAATCTAGTCCAGTTTAACCCCCAGAAGACACAAGATTGCGCGTTAACCGCTAAAAAAACCTTTTGTCGTATCTTCTCAGTTTCAAGGTACTCCCCTTGTTGCTTTAGCCAGTATCGGAATCCTCGGCGTTGACATATCGAGTGACGTGCAGTTTCGTGGTCACTTGGAAGAGAAGGCCAAATTGGCCTCTAAAAAGCTTGGCGTGCTTAGCAGAGCAGGACAGTATTTCATGCCGGCACACCGCCTGTAACTTTACGAGGCGCAGGTTCGGCCTCACATGGAATACTGTTCCCATCTCCGGGCTGGGGCTCCCCAGTGCCAGCTCCTTCAAGTCAAAGCAAATCAAATCAAGCTCAATCATCAGCATCATAATGATTGAGCTTGATTTGATTTGCATTTCGATGTTGCAAAAAAATACTTCAATTTTATTTATAAGTAAGTAGGTAGCCACAAACCATTATATGACCGATTTATATCACTCCGAAGCATCCGTGCCGAAAATTGCATTCATGCTTTTTACTGTTCTACATCTAAGAATATTCCATTATATCTTATTTCAAAATAATCCGTGAGGTAATTGTGTAATAAGATAATTAATATGTATGCTAATAGATAAAACATTCAGTGTGGCTACAAACAAAAAAATATTTAAACCACATGAATTTATAATAAAATTTAGGTATTTTTTTAGTCGAAATAGTTATGTAAACACTTTGTTTCCGCAGAATGAACATTTTACCTTGGCTATGTAATTTCTTCGCGTCATGGAGGGGGCTATGCTCGGGGTTTCTCTGCCACTGCTGCGAGATAAACTTTGAAATGAGAATATCTGCAGTAAAACCAGAGTAACCGACAAATCCCAACGGATTAGTAAGCGGAAGTAGCAATGGGCCGGCCATATGGCTCTAGGAACCGCGAACCGATGGGGAAGAAAGGTTCTCGAGTGGCAGCCTTGTACCGGTAGGCGAAGTGTAGGGTGACCCCCACTAGATGGAGTGACGACCTGGTAAGACATGCAGGAAGTCAATGGATGCTGGTGGCTCAGGACGATGCTTTGTGGCGTTCCTAGGGTGAGGCCTATGTTCAGCAGTGAACTTGTGAAGATGACGACGTAATTTCTTCATTATTTATAAACATGTAAAAGTTCACTGTTAGATATGAGCGCAACCAGTTATAGCGAGGAATTCTTACATAAGGCATTCGAATTAACGATCGCAGTGCCACATATCTCGCAACTTTGACGCAGCTGTGTTTTGTACGGTGCGTATAGGGAACCGGGGAAGGACCACGCTCTTCTCTTCCTAGATGTGTTCCAAGTATAATAGCGGGGGACTCAGAATATAACAACGTTTTTGCAAAGGAGTCGGTTTGACAAAGTTGAAAGAAGGCTGTTAGTGTAGTTTTTGGCGTAATATCGTCTGCGAGGTTATCGCCTATTTTGTGAATTACAATGCACCAAAACGTTTAAAGAAAATCAGCTGGTGAATTTTATGTTTTTTATCGCTCTCTAAACTAAAAACTATTAATTTGGTTTCAGTATCCTTTATTTAGTCCCCTGGACTTGTTTTTTCAAGAATATAATAAATAAATTTTTCATAAGCGGGGAATCGAAGCAACTATTTGGTTTATTTAACCTGTGAATTCGAATTAAAGTGACTAGGTGTAGATTAGCACAGTGGCAAAATGGTAGGTTAAGTAGATAAGTTAGGTATTTGAACAAGCGTTGTAAATTACTAGGTATTGGTACGATCGTGGGCGGCACATGAGTAGATAATTCCGTCTACTCATGTGGCTGCGGGCCGTTATCAGCTAGATTTTAGATATTTAAGTTTTACTGCTGGTTTTATATTTAGATATTTTCATGATTTTTTATGTATCCTTAATCCGTCTGTCTTCGTTTTCGGGAGCGTTTCAAAAATACTCGGTTTTAGAATGAAAGATACGACTTTTCTACAGATTAATTATTTATGTATAGATAAATATTTCGTGAAAATAATTATAGTTCAAAACTGTATTTAGACGGTTTACTTTTGCAACGAGATGCGAATTTCTTATTATCTTTCAATCAACAGCAACCTTTTCTCAATAGAATCAGGCTGTTCTCGTGCCATGAGCTTGGAACTACAACTAAGCAGTGCAGTAGCCGGAACCAAAAAATTAAGATTATATAATGCAGCACCTGTATAATACTTATTGTTTTTATTTAACTCGCACATAAAATAATTTATTATAAACTAGCTACCCGCCACGACATCACAAGGGAGATTTCTCTCTTACAGCCCACCCTACCACTTCTATTTGCTATTACAGCGATACGAAAACTATACAGTGACATTTCAATAGACGCCCGAATTTGACAGGCACCCAAGCCCAACACACAACATGGGCTATCTTCTATCTTCATCAATAAACATTAAAATAGCTATTTGACTCTGCACAGGCTTATGAAAATTGGTTATAAACAGTTGTACGTATATATAGGTTAACGGTTAGGATAGGTTTAAGGCTGCAATAGTACTGGATGATTTTTTTACCGTCTGGAAAAAATAGGGTGTAACAGGTGAACGGAATAAAATCCTATGGCCATATATATATATATATATATATATATATATATATATATATATATATATATATATATATATATATATATATATATTTTACAATTTTTTTATTCTACATCAACATATTACGAAATTGATCTGTCAATAAATACTACTAATTTATATTGCATCAAATAAATAACTACAAAATGTTTGAACTAAATAAATAAATCAATTTAAATGAGATTGGAGGACACGTGCCTTGAATTGAACACGAGTTTGTAAAGGCGCGACTAACCCGTGCGTGTTTCAAGGCATTACTGCCTCCTAGATAACACGGAAACGGAAATACACCCGGCAGACCGGAGTGTAGAAGTTGTAGCGTTTTGTCATGACACATAATACTTTGACACAGGCGAACGGGAACGCCTGCATGTGGCTACTCCCCTCTGTTCCGCCGGCGCCCCGCGTTACTCTATGGCTACGATTAGTGTCCTCGGTAATGTTTAATATACTTTAATGTAACTACTTCGTTCACTAATCCCCTTTTTTGCGTATGTGCATTGAATATTATAACAAACAGCACGTTTCAAATAAGTATAATTTACATTACAGTCCTCATTGCAAGAAGTAAAAACATCGTTATTTGTATTTTCATATGGTGTTCCTTTAGTTTTTATGCAATTTTCATGTTTTTTATACTTATATAAAATTGCATATAAATTATAAAATACATAGACCAACAATTTTACTCTGCGATGTAAATCATTGATAAAATATTAATTTCTTCGATTGATTCATGTTTTCTACATTTTCACACATACATTTCGTTGTTTGGTGTTTGTAATCTATCGGTGCGTCAATAAATTTTAATAATAAATAAACAGTACTTACATCGTTTATAGGAATTAAGGAAACGTTCAGTTGAAATAAAACTTATCATTGTACAATGAGAAAAAAGCAAATCTCATTGTTTTTGCAGCATAGGTCTAATTAATCTTTAGAATAATGTGTATCACTGCTTTTTTTATAACTAGCTTTGGTTATAAAAAAGTTATATGTGGAGTTAATAATCCACTAAAAATGAGCATATTATTGTATTGAAAATCCGTTGAAATTAATTACAACTTAAATTTCTTATTTTGTATTACTCAGTCATCCAATAAAGACGACTGCCGAAACGTGCTGGTGGACGCGGTTTCGAATCAGGTAGAGATGGTGTAGCATCCGGAAATTTTTGGTAGCATGGACACGGTGGCGACTCGGGTGCGGGACTCGGGCTGCGGTGTACACGCGGTCGAGTAAAATAACCAAAATCTGGTCTTTCCATATCAAGTTTATCCTTCATACAACCATCAAACACCGTTTGCGTTGTACGACACTTGCTAAAAGAATAATTCCCTGAACTCTTGTCTACACAATTAACGTATTGATTGAATTCTTCCAAGCAGTTCTTCTTCACCTTTTTGAAGAACTTCATTGTGCACGATGTGACTTTTTTGCCGAGATCAACACAAGCTCGAGGATCATCCAACTCGTAACGACATAACATGAACTCGTTATTAATGGCTTCGCAAGCCTTGCCGAAATATGGCCCGGCGCTCATTAATGTAGCAGTTGACAAATCAACCTCGGGTACCGTCAGCTCGCTACATGTTGGCAGATCCACGTCTTCCGTCACCACCATAATTATTGATAAAAAAAATCTAAACCAACTTTTATATATCTAGACGGTACACTCAACCGAAAAGGTAATACTTGATAGAGAAAGCTTAAATATTTTGCTGCTTTTACTTTTAAAGGCAAGTTGTCAGCACTCAACACTTATATTTTTTTACTTTAGCTTATGTCTTTTTAAACTTTTTTCTAACCAGCAAAGAGTTTTTTTATATATTAACTACGTTTATTAACCGGGAATACTACTGCACATCAAGCAACGTCTTTTGATTGGTCATCATTGATAATGAAATGTGACTTCGTTATGCTGGCAGGTAGATTATCTAAAAAAAATGGTCTTGCGATTAGATTTGAATCACGCGTCTTCAAGCAGAAAAGCACCGAAGCGGTGTCTAAATGCGTGTGCCTACCACCCATCCACGTATAACCACATAATAAATAATCGTTTAAGGAAGTATAACATACCTAATATCTTGTCCTGATCAGATAACTCTTCGTATCAAAGTTCGCAAAAGCGAACTTATTTATAAGTTATATTGATAAGTTCGCTATTGCACACAGAAAATAATTTTAAGATTTGCACAACACACAACTTCGTAAGACTAGTAATCAGATCAGTCTGTAAGCGTATTATTAACCATCATAAAATAAAATAAAACGTTTAAAATAGGTTGTTTTGAATATTTTGTACCCTTTACATATGTATGTACATATAGTTTAAAATCTACCACCGCCAGTTCAAAAATAAATCTTGACCATAGTTTAAAAACTGGTAATATTCGTACCTAGCATTTTGCTCGTCGCGCAATTTTTTTTCTTTTTATGATTGTAGTAAATGTTTAAAAAAATTGTAGCTTATTGAGTAGGTGACAATGCAACCTCGAAGAACTAGACTGTACTACCCCTGATTCGCACGCACGGCCTATGTGAACTCGTTCGAACCACGTGAAACTAGTGAAAATAAAAATGATTTACTCACTTGAACCATACCGCACACTAGAATCACTTCCCTATGTTAGTTAGGGTTGGAGGGTTCGTTAGAGGGTTGGACGATCCGTCTAGAGCCGGTATTATAATTTTGATCAATTGACGGCATTAAATCTTTAACAAATTAAAGCCGATTTTCATACCAATACCGGAAAATCGTTGAGTTAACAATAGGAAGCGACATGATCTTGAAGCATTTTGGTTTAACGGCTCTTTACCAATGCCGATGCCGATAAAATAGAACTTTCAAGTCTCATTAATATATTGTACATACTCATTCACTAAACGAAATTAATAAAATATATATAATAATAATAATAAATTGCTATGGGGACTCACAGCACAGCACAGCGATTGCTGCTAGCTTGCCACATCTTTTTCTGATGTCTTTCACAGAATTACGCACACAAAGCCAACACTTGTCTACTCTATTTTCATCGCGATTGTTTGTGGCGATTCTGTCTTTACTGTCTTCTTTGGTCAGAGCAACAATAAATTTCTTTCTCCTGAATTTGTGTTTGGTACATTGTTTCGTTGTCCCTCAAGCGTCCAACTATTACCAGGAATGTTTCCGATTAACATACAGACGCTCTTTTGATCATAAGTAAAAAGTGATATAAATATGATCAGTGTTTGCGAACACAGTAACGATCTGGGCCAAAATATCTGAACTTCATATTAAGCAATATTCGAAAACAGCTTTTCATTGGTAAGGGACTACACATATTTATGTACCTACTTATATTTTTGTTGCAATTTATCATTTGATAAAACTGCTAATGTTATTAGAAATATACACTGTGTCAACGTAACAATTACAAGTAAATTACAGTACGGTAAATATACAACTTATAATTACACGACAGTAAATGCATGCGGTCAAGGAAAAACGGCCAACTTTTATGACCACAACGCAAACGTGAAAGCAGGTATTAGTGACTATGTAGTAACCAGCGGTGCTTAACAAAAAATATCTTTAGGTAAACATAGATTACATTACTAATCTATACAGATAAATAAAATTGAAGTGTCAATTTTAAGTGTCAAAATAACAGCTTTTTACTAAATGCATATGAAAGTATATACGGTACTTATAACAAAAACATAATTTTAAAAAATTTTGTTTGTCTCTCAGTTTGTTCGAATATACTCGTAGGTCGAACATCACACCAATCTGTACTCGAAGCTTTGGATTCTATTCCTAAACGGGCCACCTGGATCGAATTTGACTTACCCAATGTAGAGGAACTTCGCCTAACTATCAAGCAGCTCAAGTGCGGCTTATCCCGGTGGCTACTGCAGTTACCCCGAGATGCTTTAGTACAGTTTTGTTACAGCCCTACTATACAACCACCTCGTAAAATGCTGATCCGTGGCCACGGGATCACAGGATCACAGGAAATTCTGTAAAATCGTTTCTCAATCAAATGAAAGGGTCAGTAGTCAAATTGCAACACATCTGTCCATTTGATGTGCGCGGAGGCGTCTTGGAAGACTGTCTTGGCTCCTACCCTATTTGGAATATTTTTCACGTTGCTTCTTAAAGCAGATTTCGGTAATGATCAACAGGATATCCATCTTTAGACGAGGGCCGATAGGAATCTTTACAATATCTCCCTTTCGAGGTCAAAGCGTTATCATGAAGACTTTTATTCGTCTTTTTGCCGATGATACCGCTTTTACCGCAACGCCTCCCCGTGATTTTCAGATCGCGGACAAATTCTTACATGCATTACATCTGTTTTCTTTGTCCATTAATGCCAGAAAAACTGTGGTATCTGTTCAAGGGACTACAGAAAATCCAGTCAAACAATTAAATGGCAATGCTTCGGCAGTCATAAACAAATCGACATGTACATCGTAAAAGCATCGACCATGTTCGCGTAGCTTCGTACAAGAGTATGAAACAATAACCGACTTACAGCTAAAACCAAAATATCATTATAATAAGTGTGCTACCGTCAGCGTACTCTTATACGGTGCCGAAACTTGGACGACATATTCAAGACAAGAACGTCGTCTTGCTGCTTCCAAAACGGTCTTCATAGTCACCAGAAGAAGTTTCACAAGCCACACGCTGCTTAAATCGTGCACACATGCCGACGTTTCTTTTCCTTTCGATACGATACGTTCATTAATAGTAACTCGTCCGCTGATGAAGAAAATATGACTTGATCATCGGCGTCCAAGATTCACTTCACGGCTAATTCATTCATTTGTAACTCACATTCTTCGAAAATATCTAAACAACTACCCATATACAGATTAAACAGTCTCGCGGAAGCTATACAACGCAGTATGCGTAGATCCTGACAAAAAGGTCCCTTTAAGAAGAGATTTTAATGCCTTTATGGACTTAGCACTCAACTCAAACAAGGCCAACGTTTTCAGTAAAGCAACCCGTCCACTCTGTAAAGACCTTTTCCAAGTCTAAAAATGCACGGAAAACTTTCTGGTTTTTGGCCAAAAACTTCCCTGTGATCATCTGCATAAAAAAGATCTGTACCATCGGTACACAACATCCCTTTTCTAAATCCAGCTTCATAATCATATAATAATACAATCAGTACATTGGAGACTCCTCGCACTTCTTATTACTAAGTAATATGACACACGGTAGACAATCAACAGAAATTATCTTTTAATTTAATTATGGCTGCAGCACAACTAGGACGGCTCGACTGGGGAAGGACCACGCTCTTACAAAATTCCAGCGTAAAATAACAGCTCAATGCGCTGTGATTCGTATGGTGAGTGTAGAGATCCAGAGACCCTTTCTTCTGGAAACGTGGCATTCCATATTAGTCCTCGTGGGTGGCAACGCGTCTCCATTTCAATTCTTAATTGAAGATAGATGTAGATGCTCGTTTGTCGCCCTTAATCTATAAAAAAAATTGCCGTTGATACGCTTACAACAGTAACCATATTATTTCTTTCTACAGGCGAGTGCCAGTCGTTGTCCTGTCCTAAAGTACGTACGAGTAGCGGCTGGCTGGATCTGTTCCCTCTGCCCTGCAGAAAGCATGAAGAGTGCCTTGTAATGGGATCGCAGCATCTTTGCTGCAAAGGTTTCTGTACAAAAGGCGTAAGGAAGTCATCTGCTATTCGGTCAGTACCTATGATGTTAATGACTTGACAATATAATATATTATCTTTATAATTTGAATCGCTTTTATTATTAACGCTTTGCAATAATTACACATCATGCTTAACATCGGCATTCAGCTTAAGTAGTAATTAATAAAATATAGGTTCGACAAAAATTTATTTAAGCTGTTGTTTATTACGATAGGGTTTCGTGGGTTTTATTTTTTTGTTCGGAACCCTAATTCTATTTCTAAAATAAAAGCCTCAGTTACTCCTTATAACATCAGATATCTGCTAGTGAAAGTACCGTCAAAATAGGTTTAGCTAGATTAGCTGGAACAAAGACGGACAAACAGACAAACGGTTTTTTTAATTAAAACACCGTATATACATTCATATGCATTTAGTAAAATGCTGTTATGTTGACTTTAGAGACAAATAGTTCAATTTGATTTATTTGTGTAGATCTAATGATAAAAAAAAAACATCATTTTTCTTTGGTGTGTATATAACTTTATTTAAAAAAGAGAAATGATTTAAAGGATGTTTTAATAAAACATTACATTTTATAATGCATAACTTTTGCCTCCTCAATAATGAAAGATGTATCTAGCAGTGGAACGTTTGAATTTCGGAAATATCACAACAGGCTTTAAAAGGAATGTTCTACAGAACGCCGAAGTAGATTAATTTGTCAAGTAAAGAGTACCTACTAACAAGTTTGTACATTGTAGTTTATTATCAGGCTTATAAACCTACATCATACGTTGTACACATACACGTTGTTACATACACGTTGTTTTCTACCAACTTCAAAAAAGGAAGAGGTTCTCAATTCGACTATGTTCGGCTGGTGCTTTTCATGTTCCCATATAAATTTGATCAAGATCTGACCAGTAGTTGTTGAGTTATTATTTGAGATATTACGTATTTAAGTAATTGACTTCGAATACTTACATTGGTGATGTTCTTATTTTATTTATATTAAAGTTGGTTGTACAAAATTTTTAATTTTACTACTTGTTACGTTTTAAGTTGTTAAAGGGAAGTTGTTTTGAGTGGTTAAGGGGAATATTAATAATGTTTATAGCATTGTTAATATTCATTTTTTTTTTAAAGTTAAGTCGTTGTTTTACTACAACCTCACCTGAAAACTGGCGAAGAAGCCGGAATTGGTAAAGCGCACGGAACTTGTTTAACAAAAGCATATACAAGATGAATGAGTACAGGGAATCAGTTCTCTTAATATAGCCTCCTTTACAAAGGATAAACAATAAAACTAGGCTCTTAAACCTGCGTGAAAACATATAGCTGTTATTCCGTAAGCGAACACCAGCACTTCGGAAGTCTGCAATCCGTGAACATATTCACTTATTAAATACTTATATCAGATTTGGTGGACTACGAATCCTCCCAAAGAACATTCCTGCTAAAGTTGATGTGTGAGACCGTCGATTTCCGATCGATCAAAAACATCTTAATTTAAATACGAAATACAAGACATATATATACAGGCAAGTTTTATCCAAACCTGAACAAACCACTCTGCAAGAAGTTCGACGATCTATTCAAGATATCATCTAGATCAGTCCATAATTAGTAGATTTCTAAAATTTTAAAAGCTGAAAGGGCTACTCATGTCATCAAGATGTTGAACACATCGTTCTTCCCGTAACCTCATGAGTGTTTCAAAGCATTAAAATTAGTTTGATTAAATTTTTTACTTTTTAATTATTTTTATGATATTAAAATCTTTAACTTTCGCCATTTCACCACTACGTATTATGACACTGGTTGTAAATAAGTAGTCAAGGAAAAAGCAACTTATTATATAAGACAACCGAGTTTAGTCTTCCGGTAGCTAAAGAGTAGTTTTATACGTTTTTGTATTTTACGAGTATACGTGAAAAAGTCACGCTGCAGCTATATTAATTGTAGCACGAATTGGTCGGCACGACGAGGTAGGACCAAGCTCTCATAGAATACCAGCGTAACATAGCAATTTAATAGCAACACAGGCTGCTGTGTTTCGTGTGGTGAGCGTAGAGAACTGGAGGCTCTTTTTACTGGAAACGAAGCATCCCATCTCAAAACGCATCTGCAATTTGATTTTTTGTTGAAGACACACAGCATCCACTTACCATCAAGTGGACTGTGTGCTCGTTTGTTACCCATATTCTATTAAAAAAATCTTAAAGTTTATAATTATATATTATTATGAATATCTGTATAAAATTGTAGTCATTAAAAAATAAATTGGTATCGATATAGCGCATAAATAGAGGCTCTATAAATTCTACACCATTTAAAGCATGTCGCATAATATATATGTTATATTTATCATTCATCTAAGATTTGAACAAATTTTCCTTTTACCTTGCAATAAATTAGCGCTAGATATATATGTAAAAGTGAGAATCTTCATTCTGGGTCAAATCTATCTGTTAGGCCATCGTGGCTTGCGATATAATTTCATAATAAATTAATTTGGGATAGCGTTGATCTTTTGTAACGTTGAACTCTTCTATTTCAATATAAGCAACTAAGTTGTAAACATACTAGTGGCTCTCAATCAATCAGTCAATGCATTTAACATTTTATCTAAACATTTCATCTAAACATTTCATTTTAAATCATTTTAGCTTGGATATGCAATAAAAAGCGCATCTCATGACTAACTACTATTACTATAAATTTTTGTCCATTAATATAATCGTTTTAAATTAATTTAACGTTCCAATTTTATTTTGTAGATTATTAGGTTTACTACCATGTACCAATGAAATTGCCTTTTTTTATGAAATAAGTTAACGTAATTTTTGCACACATCGAACGCGATACGGAGATGTAGTGCTCTATTGTCACCAAATCAATAAATCGCGATCTACTCAACTTAAATCACTTCCACCAGCTACATATTGCCCTTAATATAAAAAAGAAGTACACCATTAGCAGGAGTATAATATTTGAATTAATACTTCTGACGTAGTGATATGATCATTTATTTCGATTAATCCTATACTATTAAACGAGCAATTCTTGTATATAAATATATATATATATATATATATATATATATATATATATATATATATATATATATATATATATATATATATAATCGGGATCTCGGAAACGGCTCCAACGATTTTCATAAAATTTAGTGTCCAGGGAGTTTCGGGGATAATAAATCGATCTAGCTAGGATTTATTTTTAGAAAATGTCTTTTTGTCCGTGTTTTTAGGCAATGAAAAACTGCTACAATATCGTTAGA
Organism: Parnassius smintheus behrii; assembly: GCA_036936625.1. NCBI lineage: Eukaryota > Metazoa > Arthropoda > Insecta > Lepidoptera > Papilionidae > Parnassius > Parnassius smintheus. Next base: position 32,322,678 of record JAUPFT010000012.1, read on the forward strand.
ATAAGAAGGTAAATTTTGACGGATCGTTAGTGATTATAAATAGCTTAATTGGTATAATGGTCGGTCACATAAAAACACTCTTAAAACCCCGGTTCAAGCCCAGACCGACCGACTTTTTTTAATTTTTTTTTCATGTTCTTTTCTTTTTTGAGAAAATCTATTTTTTCGAGCCCTTTTTTTAGTATTTTTTAAAAACACGAAAATTAAAATTAAACTAATTGCAAACATGATTTTTTATTCAAATAACCAGTTCAGGTTTTCTATTATTTCGCTAAGATCAAAAAATATTATTCATATTTCATCAGTATGTAATTTGTATCTAAATATAATTTCCAAAACACACGAATTAAAAAAAGCCGTGCGAAAAATACCGAGCAAAGCTCGGTCAACCGGGTACTATTAAAAAGTTAATTGAAAATAATTTCACTTGGATGTCAGTTGGTATTGGACGTGAACAAAATAGCTTTCGAAAAACTGAACTTATCAGTTTGATTTTTTTATTAGCTTTAGTTTAGTTAGGAATTCTTTTACTGTAAACCATCCCGTCCATTAATATTTGACAATTTTTTTGATTAACAAAATACGAACCGGTATCAAGCAGTCAAAAAAATTCATGTTAATTAAACAGAAATAATGTTTTGTAACTTTAAACGAAATACGTGTTTCGATAATTTACAAAAGTAAATTCAAAACATTACATGAGCGTACGATGTGTACACTTTTGGATTTTCCAAATATTTTTTTCGGGGACGAGCGATTGACCAAAGCTGGTTGGAGACATGAGACATGCGAGCTTCTCCATAATTATGTTCAGTTCTTCACAGTACATATCTGCAGTAATGCTTATCCGATTTGGTGTTGCTGCTGTGATGAATCACACCTGCGCTAGACCACCAAACCAACACGCGACACTAGGGGCAAGTTTTCTTTTAGGGCGTTGTTTAAGTGCCAAACCAGGATCGTCGCAGGTAATAATGCGATTCAAAATTCCTTCGTTTGTGTGCTTGTTAAGCAGTGCAATGCATGTCTCGACGCGTACTTCGCGCTGGCAATTATTGAGTTCGTGGGGCACCCATTAGTCAATTTTTTTTATCTTGCCAATTTGACGCACATGAACCAATATTGTTTGATGCTAACGTCCAAAGCTGCTGCTAATTCAGCCGTTGATTGAGTATCATCAGCTTAAAAGTTAAAGTTACAATCTATATACGTCCTACTTTTGGGCAAAGGCCTCCTTTTATTTCTGAGAGGGTTTTTAGGGCAAGCAAGTGTTTGTCCCAATTCGTGTTGGCGAACTTCACATACATGTCTTCGAAATATTTATTCTTATGTCTCAGATATGTAGGTTTCCTCACGATGTTTTTCCTTCACCACCAAGTACGTGGTAAACAAGCACTTAAAGTTGCAATCATCAATTTCACTGGTGCCGGCGAGGATCAAAACCGTGTTGTTCACGTACTGTAAAATTTACAGCGAGCGCTAACCATCCTATTTTTAGGGTTCCATAGTCAACTAGGAACCCTTATAGTTTCGCCATGTCTGTCTGTCCGTCTGTCCGTCCTCGCTTAATCTCTGTGACCGTTAGCACTAGAAAGCTGAAATTTGGTACCAATATGTGTATCAATCACGCCGACAAAGTGGTAAAATAAAAATTGGAAAAAAATGTTTTATTAGGGTAGCCCCCCTATATGTAAAGTGGGAAGTGATTTTTTTTAATCTCAACCCTAACGTGTGATATATTGTTGGAAAGGTATTTAAAAATGAATAGAGGTTTACTAAGATCATTTTTTGATAATATCAATAATTTCGGAAATAATCGCTCCAAAAGTAAAAAACAATGTGTCCCCCCCCCCCCCTCTAACTTTTGAACCATAAGTTTAGAAAATATGAAAAAAATCTGAAAAGTAGAACTTTATAAGGACTTTCTAGGAAAATCATTTTGAACTTGGATGGAAAGTCGGAGCGCCTGCCGCGGAGCGTGCAATGTTGCACGCTCCATGTTCGCGCACGTACCCACTACCGGGAGCAGTTGCAGGAGCGCAGAACACTGCTGGAGCGCGAGCATAATGGATACCCACCTTTAAACTCATAAGTGGGAACACTTATTGTGACAGACGGGAAACTACGGAACCCTACACTGAGCGTGGCCCGACACGCTCTTGGCCGGTTTTTTCTTTTTTTTATAGCATTGGTGACAAACGAGCATACAGTCCACCTGATGGTAAGTGGATGCTGAGGCTCATAGACATCCACGCTTATCCTCAATTAAGAATCAAAATGCAAATGCGTTGCCACCCCTGAGGACTAAGATGGCACGCCTTGATTCCAGTAAAAAAGGCCTCCGGATCTCTACACTCACCATACGAAACACAGCAGCATTACGCTGCTATTTTACGCTGGTATTCTGTGAGAGCGTGGTCCTTCCCCGGTCGAGCCGACCCATTCGCGCTACAACTATAGTATAGCTGTAGCGTGGCTCTACCACGTACAAAAATAATCTGAACTACCACGGCTCATCAACAGCTCTATAATCGCCTTTAATTCGTCATTGTCGATTAAAGTTTTGGGAAGACCACGGGATTAATTTTTCAGGTCGAAATTTTCAGAACGGTAGCGGGCAAGCCAAAATAAGGTGGTGCGTTTGTTTGCGGTGCTGCCACGACGGTACTCATATTCTATAATTAATCCATTTTTAATGTATCCATGATACCTAACGAAAAAGATTCAAATGCGATGAATTGACTAATTTTGAAAAGAATTTCATATTATTAAAAAAAATTATTTTGAATTAGAATTGTTAGCCAAACAAAAATTATTTTGATTTTAAATGGCCAGTACTGCAGAAGGTCAATTTCACTGTAAAGATCTATTTTTTTACCGACTTCAAAAAGGAAGAATTATTCAATTAGACTATATTTTTTTTATGTGTGTCATAACTTCGCTGGGTGAACCGATTTTAGAGATGCTTTTTTTACCTGAAAGCTGGTGCTTTTCGTGTGGTCACATATAAATTTAATCAAGATCTGGTATTTTTTGAGTTATTTTTAATAATACGTATTCAATTGACTTTGAATACATTGATTCGGTCGTATTGAAATCGGAAGTACAATTTTTTTTTATTGCCGCTTGTTTTTATATTACAGTTTTGGTATGAAACACATATGTTAAATTCTTTTAACATATTTCTTGACATTTGTGTTTTATACAACTATGAATAAAATATAAATTCTTTTAGATTATATTATCAATCTCAGAAAGTGCAATAAGTCACCTTTCTGAAAGATTAAATAAAGCTTGAGAGTCGCTGTCATATAAGAAATCCTTACAATTTTACTCTGTCCATCGGCTCTTATCTTCTAGTTTTTAGCTAAATTCTCGTATCAACAAAGAAATATAGACGGAACGCTGTGTAATGACACGGCGCGGCGTTCCGTGTCTAGTGATGCCCAAATAATGCTCAACTTCAACAACACGCATCCATGCACACATCTTTCTTCTTCCTTTTTATCAGAACATAAAAGTGATGACAAAGTCCCAGAAACTATACGAGATCTCTCTATTACCAAGTTTAAATATTTAATTAAACAAAAACTGTATAAAAAGTGTTATCTACATCTACACTAATATTATAAAGAGGAAAGATTTGTTTGTTTGAATTGAATAGGCTCTGAAACTACTGAACCGATTTGAAAAATTCTTTCACCATTAGAATCCTACATTATTCCTGATGAACATAGACGATAGAACGTTTTCAAAAAATTTAGGGATCCGTATGAAAACTTCGTTAATGTAACCCAATGTGTGAAAAAAATACCAAAAAAAACCTTATATCGCGTACGCTGCGGAAACTATTGACAATAGAGCAAAGTGATTAATCTACATAAAAGTCTGCAATACCATATGTCCAACTATTATAGTTATCTCACAATAACTATTATATATATATATATATATATATATATATATATATATATATATATATATATATATATAATATTATAAAGAGGAAAGATGTTTTGTTAGTTTGTTTGTACCAAATAAGTCCGAGACTACTGGACCGATTTTAATAAATTTTTACCAATAGAAAGCTAAATTATAGGGGGGGAGGGTGAGTGGATAAAATTTAAATTTTCTGTATAACGTGTATATACGCGGGTGAAAACGCGGGGTACAGCTAGTTGTAATATAAATTAATACATGGTTGATAATAAGAGCTGGGAATTAAGTGGTCGCTTCCAAGTTCTTTATAAAATAAATTTTGTAAATAGTTTGTTACCATTCATATTGTAAAATTTATTTTCAAAAAAATTCTGCTGGGTTCCTTGCTGGTTTTTCCCAGTGTAGAGGTTTTTTCCAAACCTCTAGTAAAGTAAAAAATGACTTTGAATAAGAATTACATGTGATCTATATTGAATAAAAAATATTTTATTCTATTCTATTGGCTTTAGATAGACGGCGACATCTCATTCACGCCAGACGTTGAAGACGACGTCGTCATGTCCTGACGACCTGTCAAACGTCACAACGGTCTAAAGACACTGAAGGTCTACAACGGGAAAGGCTAAGCAACGGATTTATGTTTAATAGGCACGTGTTGCCTGGGCTAAGGGCGGTGAAATGTTTTTGAAGCGAAAACTTATTTATGCACGTTGGGCACTTTTAGGATGGGTAAAGATATATATATCTATATATTTATATATATATATATATATATATATATATATATATATATATATATATATATGTATATATGTTTATACATATACACTGCTATTTTACGCTGGTATTCTGAAAGAGCGTGGTCCTTCTGCGGTCGAGCCGTCCAATTCATTTTACAAGTTACAACCATAATATAGCTGCAGCGTTGTTCTATCACATATAACGTATAGATACCTAGATATGTATTTTTAAAATCGGTTAGATTTCCGTTTACAATAGAAACAAAGTACCTAATAATGGAGATTTATTAATAAAACATATACTCTTATATTTCACGAGTAGGTTTTTTTTTTAAATAAAATGTTATCCACACAAAAAATAAAGGCTTATTAGCAGGCTGGGCTTCGAGGTGCATTGACTTAAGTCCGCTACAGTCGCTGATCATTCATAACCACGCACATCATTCACTTTCCATTCTCAAATTCGCAATCTTCAAGCACTGTTTCCGCTAATTATTCGAATTCATTTACGTATGTTGTAGTGAAGAGGTCGACAGTAGTGTAGTCGAGTTGATTAGCGTTACAAGTAGCACCAGCACCAGCACAAGCACTTCAACCCCTAGTACCACAACCACCACGACCACGACTACGACCACAACTACAACTCCAAGTACCACCAGTTCAACAACCACCACGACCACACCGGCGCCGACTACGACAACCACGACAACGACGACTGAAGCGCCGAGGCCGTTCTTCCAGCTGCTGCCGATACAAAACACACCAGCCCCACCTTCAGCACCTGCCAAAGTTGGTAAGTTTCGTTAACCTTACTTACTTTTAGTTTTATACAGTAAAACTCAGATTTTTCACTTTTCAAATTTAAATCATTTTTCATATTATTATATTTTTTATAATTGCACGGGTTCAAACCATTTGACTCATCTATCACCGCACAGCCGAAACCGCTAGATTTATGAGAGTTAAATAGGGTGTCATATTTGAAACTTTTTATTTATGGGGCGATTGACTTGAAAGTCAAAACTTACTGAACGTGTTCCGAGTATAAAATAATAAACGAATATTTTGCGATTTTCAAAACAATCTCAATATGAAAGAACGCAACTACTGGACCAGAGATTAAATAATGTTACTACTTAACCTGGACATAGAAGGATGTAATTGGGACAATATGTTTTTATAGCATAGGCAAACACTAAGAAAGGATTTCGGAAAATTCAACCCCTAAGAGGGTGCAATAGGGGGTTACAGTTTATGTGTATGTTATTACGCGGTGATTAACGCGAAACTTATACCAAGAAAATACTAATCCACCTAATTTGCGATTTTTCAAAACAACAAATTACAAATGTACCTTTATATTTGTTTAGCGATTTTTCTTTTTATAAACTGGTGCGAATACTTTTGAAGTAATGTAATATCCATTTTAATTTTTTCAAATAACTTTTAATACGAGGGTGCATATTTATGTGAAGTATATATATTATATTATACTATTAAACGAGCAATTCTTGTATATATATAAATATATAATCGTGATCTCGGAAACGGCTTCAACGATTTTCATAAAATTTAGTGTCCAGGGAGTTTCGGGGATAATTAATCGATCTAGCTAGGATTTATTTTTAGAAAATTTCTTTTTGTCCGTGTTTTTATGCAATGAAAAACTGCTACAATATCGTTAGAATAAGAAGGTAAATTTTAACAGATTGTCAATGATTATAAATAGCTTAAATGGTATAATGGGCGGTCACAGAATCGTAAAACCCCGGTTCGAGCCCAGACCGACCGACCAACTTTTTTAATTTTTTTTTCAAGTTCCTTTCTTTTTTGAGAAAATCTATTTTTTCGAGCCCTTTTTTTAGTATTTTTTAAAAACACGAAAATTAAAATTAAACTAATTGCAAACATGATTTTTTATTCAAATAACCAGTCCAGTTTTTTCTATTATTTCACTAAGATCAAAAAATATTAATCATATTTCATCAGTATGTAATTTGTATCTAAATATAATTTCCAAAACACACGAATTAAAAAAAACCGAGCGAAAAATACCGAGCAAAGCTCGGTCAACCGGGTACTTATATTTATAAGCACAGCTCAACAGTCGCTGGACGTAGAAACGTGAAATTGAAACTGTAGCTTCAATTTATTACTTACGTAGGCATCTACTAAGAAAGGATTTTGGAAAATTCTAATCCTAGGTGTAAAACGGTGCTACAGTTTGTACGACACTTTTTTCTTAAGGGGCGATTTCATATTTGTATGATGAAAAATTATTAAATGATCTTTGTAACATAAAATTAATTTAATGCATTTTTTATTTTTCGTTATTCGAACCATACAGTGATAATATCAGGGTACATAATTAAAAAAAGTTTAGTTTCTTGAAAAGTGGTGTAGATAGTTATAGATAGTTAGTTGGTCGAGCAAGTAGATGAGTTTGTATATTTCAGATGTGTATTCAGCAGGGATGGGAGGTATGATAAGGCTATAGAACGACGAGTGAATGCAGGAAATAATGTAAATGGGGCTCTACACTCTATTGTGAAAAGTCAGAATGTATCAAAAAAGGCACGTATGGCAATTCACAATGCTGTGTTAGTCCCTACTTTAACGTATGGTAGTGAAATCTGGGTGTGTCAGAAGAAGAACGAGAGTAGAATAAATGCAGTAGAAATGCGTGTCGCTAAGGAGTATGTTAGGGCTGAACCTGAGTGACAGGGTGAGAAATTGTGTAATGAAAGAAGAGTGTGGTTTGCACGATGATGCTGTAACCAGGATTAAGAAAGGAATGCTTCGGTGGTTTGGTCATTTGGAAAGAATGAATGAGGTAAGAGTGACGAAGCAAATTTATGTTGCAGTAGTAATTGGAAGAGTTGGAAAGGGACATCTTAAACTAAAGTTTATGGACCAAGTTGGCGATATATTGAAAATGGACCAAAGTAGGAGGACCCTTAACCGACGAGCATGTATGCGTAGGTATATGAATGTGGAGAAGGCGAGAGAGGTGCGTCAGGATCGTGCCAAATGGAAGTCTGTAGTCTCTGTCTACCTCTCTGGGTGACAGGCATGGGTGCCTGTGTTATGCGTGGTGTAGATATGCTTAAAACGAAATTATGATAATAATTACGGACAGTACCTGCATATTTTAAAAGATTAAAAAATCTACCCCCATATAACCCTTTAAAGGTGGATCGATAAAAATTGGTATTTGGACTTTTGGCACGGAATAAATAATGGTAGTAAAGTAAAGTAAAGTTACAGCCTATATACGTCCCACTGCTGGGCTCAGGCCTCCCCTCATTTCTGAGAGGGTTTAGGGCAAGGAAGTGTCCGCCGCGCTGCCCAAATGCGTGTTGACGAACTTCACATGTCTTCGAAATATTTTTTTCTTATTCCTCAGACATGCAGGTTTCCTCACGGTGTTTTCCTTCACCGCCGAGCACGTGGTAAATCAGCACTTAAAATTGCAATTAACAATTTCATTGGTGCCGGCGGGGATCGAACCCGGGTTACTCGCGTTCTGTTATATTTACAGCGAGCGTTAACCTCTGAACCACGGCTCTAACAATAATGGTGATTTTGGTTGAAAACTAAGAAATACGTGTTTCGAAGTTTTTGGAAATTCTACTTCCAAGATTCGTAATATTTTAAGTAAAATTAATGAAAATTGTAGTGTGTAATGGGCGTGCGACAGAGCGAAATTTGACATGACGGACAGCAGCGTCTTCTTAATAACAACTAAAAATAGGTAACAATAACACTGAGGTTGACCGAAGAATCGCCAAACGTGTCAACTAAGACAAAATCCTCCCTGTTAATGTTATGATGGATGAGAATGAAAATTTGTTTTTAGGTTTTGAGTCGAAAACTAAGAGACACCTGTTTCAGTATTTTTGACAGAGTATAAAATTAAGGATAAAATATTATTTGAAATCCTATTATGTTTTAATTATATCTTTTATAAGCCTAAAGTTTCAGTATACAGTTAAGAATATACTTACTCGTATATTCTTAACTGTACACCGATGTATATTGAAACAAAAACGAAATAAAGTAAATTAAGAAGGATTCGTGATTTATTCCATACAACCTCATTACGCGAAGAATTGTTTACAAGGAATAGCTAGTTGGGCAATGAGGATAAATTGTATAATAAAGTTAATAAAATAAAAATAAAAACACAAAATGATGACCGTTGAGAAAAGTAGGATACGTAAAAGAAAAAAGGGGAAGTTTTGAGTTTTTGAAGAAAAAAATGGATTAAGTAGGGCGAATACGTAGAGACAAGAAGTTCCACAAGGGTATAGCTGTAGTAGAAAATAATTTATTGAAGAAGGAGGTAGAATGTTCTGGAGTATGAAGAAATAAGATGAGAGCGGTTTCTACTATTCGTAAAGCCATCATTAACACACCAGAATATAAGAAAGTTTCTGTGGCTTGAGCCCTTCTTTATATGCGATCTCATAATTAGCGTCGGTCCCGGTCACCGCGGAACGAACAACTGGTAGCATATAAAATTTTAAAGTAAAGATACAGCCTATATACGTCCTACCACTGGGCACGGGCCTCCCCTCATTTCTGAGAGGGTTTAACTAGTAGCATATAATTTATAATAAACATTATTTTATTCTTATAACAACCAATTAAAAAACGCATTGATATCATCTATATTTTTGTTATTTTATGCAATTCATTACAGATTCTGGGAGCCATACTTCTATGTCTCCTATCTAGCAGTTCATTCTATATCTATTATTCTATATCTATTCATCTTCATAATAGACACCAATCTCTTACATATTTCTGTAGCCAAGCAACAAAGCACTCTTTTTTATGTTCTAGTTCAAAGAATACCAAAGCTAGTAGGTAACTATAGATATATAGGCTGTGAGGTATCCTTTATGCACTTATTATTTCTGCATTTTGTGAGAAATCGATAACTTCTGTATGTTCCAATACGTGTTGGCGAACTTCAGATGATCACATCTTCAAAATATTCTTATTCACCAGCCATACAGATTTCCACGACCTTTCACACAAAATTAAAATATCAATATCATTAGTGGCGGCGAGGATCAAACCAGGATTGCTCACCTAGTGAAATTGATGACGAGTGTTTAGCCCGCAAGCTTCCACAAAAAAAATACTTAAAATGTTTTTCCCTCCGTCGAAAACGTTACTCTAATGTATTTTCCAATAATATACGCAGAAATACTCTATTTTCTTATTTCGTAAGCAAATAAACACCTATTCAATTGCCACAGAAGCACTACATTAACTCATTTACAATAAGTAAGAATTGTGTAATTCCTTATTTCATTGCTACTTACGTCTTATAAGCGTTTCGTTTAACTAAGTTCTCTATCATTAAAATAAGTAGCAAATTAAAAAGATTATAGTAAATATATTGACGAAATAACGCATATTTATTTAAAATCATAGAGTACGTAGACGTTCCCCTCTGTCAAAGTATAAGTCAATGCGGTATTATGAGTAGTACACGTACAACTAATTGCAACCCCATTTCGTTTATCCACCTTAAGAAATCCACCCTAGGGTGGATACTCGGAAACGCGTTTTTGTTTATCCACCCTAGATGGGATACATAATCAGAATTCACTTTAAATTGTTCTACCGCCTTTCCACCCCAAGTACGTTCAACAAAAAATATATTCATACTTTAACATATTATTGATTAATTTTTAATAACCACAAACTTAAACAAAAATCATATTATGTATTGCGTTTAAACCAAGTTAAACTTCCTCGTTTTAAATGATAATTAATTTATAAAGTCTGCAATATGTCCAGGAAATGACCAACAATAATTTCATTATTGAGTAGACGTAATTGTATATCCTTGACAAATCCTTCTCTGTTTAATGTATATTTGCAATTGTTTTTAGTTTTTTTGTTACAACAGTTGTTTTATTGTAACACAATATGTGTTAGCGAAAAAATGGGCGTTTTTTTGCAAGTAATCCAAGAACTTTACCAAATTTGGATGTTTCTATTTACCTCCATTTAAAATAATTTTAATGCCAAGATTCTAGCCGAATTAGTAATAGTAATACGAATGCATTCCAAACATCCACATAATTTTCGTTCTTGAGCCATGTCTTTTCATGGTATTTCACAAACGCCATCATATTATCAGCATTATTCAAAAAAGATTTTACAAACAGCCATTTCTAGAAACGACTGTACACAGGCAAGGGAAAAAATTAGAAGAAAAATAATATACGAATTCCGATTATCCACCCCATCTGGTATCCGGGGTGGATAAACGGACACGCGTTTCCGAATATCCACCCTAGGGTGGATTGCTTGGGGTGAATAAACGGCACCTTTCACATATAAGTAATTTTTAATCATAATTTACTTCTTTTTAAATTAAAAAAATACAATAATAACGGCCGTGTTGTACGAATTTGTTTACCAACATAGCAATGTGGTACAATATGCTGATCGGTCAAGCGACTGATCAAAGTTGTCGCTGTCACCGAGTGATACTCTCATGGAGCATCATGATACTATCATCATACTAAAGCATAGCCCGCCTGCCTTTGTAAATTGTAGAATTTGTAGAGGCGCTGACGTCGGTGAGTAGTGACTGCGAAGTTAGCTGTTTATGAGTTTTCTCCGCGGCATTGGTGAGGAAATTTTCATGCTGCGTAGTTTTGTAATGTTTAACAAAAAGAAACATTAAAAAATGGAGAAATATTTTATTGTGCGTGGATGTGCTAGTGGTTTAGCATCTGATCGGAAAAATAGACTGAAAATGACTTTTATTGACCGAACTTAGCGATCGCAGCGCCTCACTTATGGTGTCCATATTTCTGGGACACTATTTTCTACGGCGATCGTTCTCCTGTTCTCTAACCTTCATGGATACTCTTATAATGTAATTATGTGTGTGTGTGAAATTGTTATTTTATTGTCCTAATTGTTGTGTTTCGTAGTGACAGACGATTGTTTTTGTGTGCGCAGATTTTTCCCGCAAGCAATGACAAATAGTTCTGTATCGGTGGATAACACTACTTCCTATACGTAGTAATTTTATTCTCTTTGCTACCTCCCTACGGTCAGCCTCTGTTGCTCTATGTTTAAAATAGATATAATTTTATTCTAAAACTAATCTATATTTGATTAAATTTTATGATTTTAATTTCTAACGCAGGTAAGGGTCAGAAATTCGTATGCCCCAAGAAACCAGCGCCAGTGGTGTTATTCCCAATCCCCTGCGAAAACAATTCACAGTGTCGCGCCAGCAGCGGTCCAGATCAAGTGTGTTGCCAAGGACGCTGTGTAAAGGGCGAACCAGCTCCACGACCAACCGTGCAAAAATCACATCAACGTAAGAATTTTTCCATAACCAACTTGTCCGTAGCAGTCTATTGTCGATTGGTGGTGGCGTAAGAAACCCATCACCATATTCGTCCCATGAGTGTCCTAAGACAAGATGTCCTGAGAGAAATAATGTACTACCCGGTTACAACAGCTTATCCGCTTTACTTCCCCACTGTGTTCACGATAAAAAAAATTAGCCTTTAACAAATTACATAGTAATAATTTATTGGTATCATTAATTGCTAAACCTAAAATATATTTGGCATCTAATCTGGAAGATCCCTAAGATCGTCCAGATATTTATCAGGCAATTCCCGTCAAGGCATTTAAATAACATATAATAAAAATTTACAGCACTTCTAGGCGTTATCCCACGGGAGTGTCCATCGTCACCGCTGGGAGAGTTATTGTTCGAAGTGCAATCATGCAAATCAGACGCAGATTGCTGGCCTCGCGTGTGCTGTCCCGACGGAACGCGCTCCTACTGTCGCACTGCACGCGCGAGACTGGACCTCGTACCTGTGGCCAATGCCATTGATGGACGTAAGTTTCTCTGGTGGTGCTTTATCGTAAATATTTGCATTACAGAATCCTACATTCTCGTATTTTGAAAAATGTATTTTTTATAGTATAAAGGTGACAAAAGAGCACCCAGTCCATCTGATGGTAAGTAGATGCTGTGACCTGTAGACATCTACACTATCTTCGATTAAGGATCAAAATGCAGATGCGTTTCATCTCTGATGAGGACAAGGATGGAATGCCTCGTTTACAGTAAAAAGGGTCTCCGGTTCTCTACACTCACCGTACGAAACACAACAGTATTAACCTGCCATTTCGCGTTGTTGTTGTGAGAGCGTTGTCCTTCCCCGGTCGAACTAACGCATTCCTGCTACAACCATAATATATCTGCAGCATGGCTCTACCACGCATTTTCTTAGCCATATATCTAACTGGTTGTTTTTGCACAAAATCACTGGATTTGCGAGTTGCGACTTAGTCCGACCATGCCCATCACTTGTACGAGCTGCTACATAGCGCCGTAGTCGGATGATGCCTTTCTATCATATTACGCCAATACATTCGAAAAAAAATATATCTACAGCTGTCTGAAAAAAAATACTTTAAAATACGAAATTTGATTTCTCCGTTCATATTATTGAGTATTACGGCTACAAATTTTTTTAATAACTAATTGATTTTCTCTGAAAATAACCGTGGATGTTTGGCCTTGCAATCGCGCATTACAAAATATTTCTAGCTGTAACAGTTTTTTTTTTTTAATACTAAAAAATATAAAATAGGAATTTACGATTTTACTATGACGAAATGTTAACATCTATGGTAAAAACGTATAATAACCAGGGTGGCCAATAGCTTAAAAAACATGCCTACTTCATGCAGATTGCACTACTAAGAATATATGAGTATGTCAATTATGTCCATCATTGTACGGACTCGGCATGTGAATAATTTGATATAGATTGTTATTTTTAAAATCGAAGTTTTCCAATCTTTTATGAATACCAGTCCCTTTAAGTCAAATAAGTCGTTCAGTTACCATCGTCCTATTTGGACCCATTTTTAGTCGTTATAGCGGTCGAACCGCTTGAGGTTCGTGACCATAAAAACTGCCGATTGAATTACCAAAATTTACACTTTTATTACCGAACACCAATTAAAACTTAAAACACTAATAATTAACCACACTGATTCACTTTCTTTCGCTCCGAAGCTTCGTTTGTCTCGCCAATTCAATACTGCCCCGACCGCGTCTTGCAGCGCCTTCAAATACACATTTTCATCGAAACGTCCAGAATATTCAAGTAAATACGCGCGCCAACCGACCAGGCGCAGAAAGTTCGAGTGTGGGGCTTCCAGAAAGCTTAATTCTTCTGTTCGATACTAGATGGCGCTGTTGGTCGAAAGATTAGTCATATCATTTTCTGGAAAGCTCTCCTCGCTTTGTTACCCGACACTAGATAGCGCTAGTGCCAAACGTCAACTTAGGCGCGGAAAATTATCAAGAAAGATGTTAGTTTATTACTGTCAGGTTATTACTATAGTTATTATCAATATACGTGGTAGAGCCATGCTGCAGTTATATTTATAGTATAGTTGTAGCACGAATAGGTCGGCTCGACCGAGGAACGACCACGCTCTCACAGAACACTAGCGTAAAATAGTAGCTTAATGCTGCTGTGTTTCGTACACATAAATCTAAAAAAAATATTTAGATTTCTGTGGTTTCGTATGATGAGTGTAGAGAACCGGAGACCCTTTTTACTGGAAACGAGGCATTCCACCTTAGTCCTCACGGGTGACAACACATCCGCATTTTGATTTTTAATCGAGGATAGATGTAGATGTATATGGGCCGTAGCAACCACTTACCATCAGGTGGACTGTGTGCTAGTTTGTCACGCTATCCTATAGCAAAAAAAAGCCCCTGCTAAGTGCACGTGTTGTGATGAGCAACTGGAACCCTACCTCTACATAGTGCAGGGCCCGACTCGCGTTTGGCCAGTTTCTTTATTCTAATATTCGTATTAAGAAAATTAAGTAGTTAGGTAATAAATTAATCATTGTGTAGTGACGATGCAAGAATATCATCCACTACCTTTGAGTATTACTCAAAGTCCACTACCCGATAACGTTTTTTAGGTGTAAGAGGCGCAGATGGAAACAGAGCCTGAATCAGGTTCTCCGACTTTTCGCGCGTATCAGTGTTGCTCTCACATGACAAAGAAATAAACTCACTAGATTGAAACTAAGTATATTTCTGAGGGTCCGAACGGCCTATCTTGAGGTAAAGTTGAGCTAGTGAGAAAACACTAGCTGTGTTTGGTAGAAAAAAGTGCTTGTAAGCAAAATGGCGAAACTATAGTTTTCGGTCAGGACACGTTTGCTAACTTCAGTAGCGCTGACACAATCCGCCGTCTTGCTTATTTATTTTGTTTGTCAATAGTTTAGGTTCCCCGGTTAAAGCTAACTTAGCGTCCTAGAGGAAAATAGCTATTTACCATTTGACAGCGCTTACCGCTTACGATCGCTATTTTACTTACGAGCGCCTCCTAGCGCTTTTTTCTGCCAAACACAGTGTTTAGTGTTTTCTCACTAGCTCAACTTTTTCAACAACAATTTCTACAGAATAAAATATTTTGCTAACTGCAGAACTAATGCATAGCTTCATTCACAAAGCCACCGGAGCCCGATGTATCAATGATACTCCGATTGATTGGATTGCAAGCTTCTGACTTCTGAGTACTTATTTCAAGGAAATGTCTCAGCGCTACTTCGAGAGCGCCAAGACATTCCAATCTGCAAGTCGTAACAGCAGCCACCTACGTTCGGAAACTAATGTCGCAACGTGCTCGCGGCATCTTGGCTTTGATAATTATTATTTATTTAACACAATTAGAAATGGCAGCACATTTTGATATTCGCCTAATTTTCTACCATTTTTTAGGGTTCCGTAGTCAACTAGGAACCCTTATAGTTTCGCCATGTCTGTCTGTCCGTCCTCGCTTAATCTCTGTGACCGTTAGCACTAGAAAGCTGAAATTTGGTACCAATATGTGTATCAATCACGCCGACAAAGTGGTAAAATAAAAATTGGAAAAAAATGTTTTATTAGGATAGCCCCCTATATGTAAAGTGGGAAGTGATTTTTTTTTAATTTCAACCCTAACGTGTGAAAGTTGTTGAAAAGGTATTTAAAAATGAATAGGGGTTTACTAAAATCATTTTTTGATAATGTCAATAAGTTCGGAAATAATCGCTCCAAAAGTAAAAAACAATGTGTCCCCCCCCCCCCTCTAACTTTTGAACCATAGGTCTAGAAAATATGAAAAAAATCTGAAAAGTAGAACTTTATAAGGACTTTCTAGGAAAATCATTTTGAACTTGGATGGAAACAGTACCCACTACCGGGAACAGTTGCAGGAGCGCGGGGCGCTGCTGGAGCGCGAACATAATGGATACCCACCTTTACTCATAAGTGGGAACACTTATTGTGACGGATGGGAAACTACGGAACCCTACACTGAGAGTGGCCCGACACGCTCTTGGCCGGTTTTATTTTTAATTCATCTTAAGCATCAAACTACTAAGTAGGAACTAGCGTAAATAGCTTTTTTAATTCCACTGTTAGACATGATGTGCCTTCAAGAAATCTAAGAATAAGCCAGATAGCTTTCAGGCCAGGATCTACCTTACTAGTACTTGTAATGTGTCCAAATCACTAGACTGTAGTCTTTTAAATTAAGGTATTGCGTTCTTGGTGGATTTTTCGCCATTAGTTAAGTCATAAGAACTTCGTCTGCTAATCTAGTAGGTGCATCATCGGATTTGAGTAAAAAGGCTAAAAATTAACATTTCCTCATTTGACTTAAATAAGAAATACGGAATGATAAAAATATCTTGCATTAGTAATCCTCAATTTTTTTATACATTTTTTCTCTTTCTAGCCCTCCGGTCGTTTGAACAGTACTTACAATGTACTCCGCCGCCTCAACACGATCCGTTTCCACAACGGTGCAGTTCTAGTGTAGACTGTTTTCCCAATCTGTGTTGTGCCGAAGGTGGGAAGAAGCATTGCAGGCCTCCTCAACGGAGTCTTTTTTCCCTACTCGTTGGAGTCACACAGGTAATTTTTTTTTAAATAAAAAGTTACTAATCGTGGAATAGGTCGGCCATTGTTTGCAGGGTAAGCGAATAAAACCATAATTGCTGGAATCTATACTTAGCTATTGCCTACGATTAAGAAATTCGCCAAAAATCTAGGGTATATGGAGTCTCTGCCGTAGTAAAAAAGTTTGTTGCCAGTCAGGCGTGCACGGGTCTGGTCTGGTAGGTATATAATTTTGCGGATGTCCGACTGGAAAGGGGTGGATGGCAAGACGCATACCAGACGTTTATAAATTTCACTGTCTGGAGCGTGGAGTACACATTTCTATTAATGTAAACTCCTTTTTAATAATTTTTAGTATGATCACTCTTTTTGAATTGTGAATAATAAATTATACTACTACCAACCTGCATAGTTCATTGCATTACAAATTTAAGTAGTACAGACTTTCAACCAACTCTGGTTGTTCACATACTTTTTTACTAATTATAAGCCAGTGCTATACCACAATCCCACCACATTGAAATTTTAGCGAAACACCTACGACAGGGCACAAGCTACAGTTTCTTGTGTCATGTAATTAATTAAAAATACTTTTCATAAATTATTAATATACTACAAATTAATGATGCACTTTTTTATTTTTCAGAGGTTTGGATAAATACTTCAAAACTGCAGTAGTGAGAAATAACAATTCGTTAATATACAATAATAAAGTAGATGTGTAATTTATGTTTTATACTTTTGTATGTCTTAGAAATAAATAAATGTGTATATTAAAATATTGTTTTCATTGGGTTAACAAATAAAACGAAATTTTTGTTTATAGTTTTTATTAACCTATGAGTTCAACCATTTAGTCCAGCTGAAACAAAAGAAAAAATAAAAGGTTATTTTTTTAAGAATGGTATTTACAGGTTTTTAACATCCTAAATGCAAATCTGAGAAATACTTGGATTGTACATTATATAAAATTGTTATGTACGGAGTTGTAATAACCTTCTAACTATGCTCCGCTTGATTGATTTGGGTATAAAGTTCCCTGGCTAATGATTCAATGGTCTGACATTAAAGAAATAATTATACCACAATATGTCGGTTCTACAAAATTTCCATATTTGGACTCATATTTGGAACATTATTGCTAAATGACTAATCCCCACAATGGAAGCATAGGTCTAAGTATTATCACATCTGCTATCTTTAATATTGTTTAATAATTTGATAATATAATATAAACAAGTCAAAACTGGTTTGGACAAAAAAAATTAGGCCAGTTAAATAAAATGCTTAAAATGAGAGATAATTTAGCATTTTTTCATTAACAGGCTTACAACTTTTATTGCTTCAGCACTTAACATGAGATGTCGCAGAAATACCATTTTGAGAAACCTTAAGTTCATAAAAATAGAGAGCATTGTCTATTATACAGAAATTTTGAAGAATGACGAACAAATTCTGTTACTAGGCTATTACTTTGCCATACATTACCTGTTACTCGAATAACTACAGAACATAATAATACAAGAACAACTATATCAAAATAAATACATCAAAATAATGGACACTTTAATAGTACATTACTAGCACAAAATGTTGCATTGCTTTAGTATAAATTACTTTATCATCATTTCCCTCCAATTTCAAATACAATTAATAATTTTTTTAAACATTAAAAAATCAACATCTTTGTGGCTTTTTGCCATAAGAATAATCAGTTTACAGGTAGTAAACTACAATAAAATCAAAGTAATTTATATTTAAGACAAAGTAGGAGATAAAGAAGAGAATCAAATAAGAATTTAAACATCATCAAATGCAATAGAATGTTACTTATAAAATCTACAGTGAGAAAAACCCTGCCAAGTGACAAAGCAGAAATGAATGAACTTAGGCCAGCATTCAGACAATTTTCACAATGCCAAAATTTGAAACTAGGCATTTATAAAAAAAGAATGTGTATTCACACAAATTTTGACACTGTTTAGTTTAAGTAAACTGGAGATAATCTCTGAACATCAAATTTAATATGAGCATTCCTTGTGGAGCATTTTGGGGGCAAGTTAGAAGTTTTTTTTAATTACATTGCTAAGTCATATTATAAGCTTCTGTACATACTCTCAATAACAATTTGAAATAAAAGCTTATAATTAGATTTGTTTTAGCAGTTCTGTAAACTAAATAAGGAATCAAGCTCAGGGGATTGAGTCAATCTAACTTAAAATATTCTAAAGTGTACTTTTTGATGATCAAGAATTATCACTTTGAAGATTCTTTAGAACAGTAAGCAAGCATTTGGCTGTAATGCTGAGGGCCATGGATTTGATTGCAGAAAATATTTGTGTGGCTAATGTTCCAGGTCCAGGTGTTTATTCTCTTATAGATCACCTCATATTTTTTGCCAAAATTTCCAAGCTTAGCAAGCGATGGTGTAAATAAATATCAACTACCCCATAACATCCTTCCTAGTATAGAAGCAACTTATAGTTTGCAAATTAAAAAAATAAATGATTTATGCACAAACTTAGGATTTTTTTCTGTCAGTTCACAATTTTAGTATTTTTATCATGCAACTTAGGTTTTTCTTAGAATGTTTAGCTGATCACAATGGGCATTTAATAGCGGGAGCTTGACCGCTGATGGATCGCAGCTCTTGTTTCATACTTTAAATAAATAATTGTTTGAACTGGTTTTGATATGTACAAGTGAGACAATTTTTGTATTAAATGTCTCCAAATGAGATTATAAGTGGACAAGATGAGACAAATGCTCCAATCACCCAGTCCATTTCGGTGCCTTATAACTTAATACAATGTTGTCATGACTGCTGACTAAAGCTATTGTAAAAATTTGCCAAAACATCACGTGACGCATTAGCATATTGGGAGGAAATATTTTTAACAAAATGTATTAATAAATAAAATATATTATTTCAGGCTGACTAAATAAAAAATATTAGTGTAGTTAAATACTGAAAGAATAAAACCTAAATGGGGAGAGATTGTAGTGTGTACTTGTCAAGTCCACATTAAAGCCCAACAACTCTCGCTTCGCATTAGAAGCGTGCAAAAGTTGAAACAATGCTTAACAACAAAATATAAAATGATACTACATAAAACGCATAGATTTTCAGTATTTCAGGTGTGTAGGGAGACTGCACTTGTGATTTGCACAAAGTAATTAATAAATGCCGAATTTTTAACAAGGTTTGTTTTCGATCAAATATCGAAAGTGTATGAGGTAAACAACATTCGCTGGTAACTTAATATCAAAATTAAATAACAAAAAGTACTTGTGGCGTTAATAAGAACTTTACCTTTTTGAAACCGATGTCATGTGCATATTCCCTAAAGCACTGTCTGCAAATGTTCAAGCCGTATTTCCGAATAAGTCCATGTCTGTTAGAGCAGGCTCGACTGGAAATATTACATTATATATATCAAATAAAAGTAATAAATTTGAAACGAAACACGTGTTTAACATAACCACTTTTAACCTTACAATATTAAAAACGATAGTGATAAAAAAATACATACCATGAACGAGAACCTTGACCGTATCTACGGGGGTGAGAATACCAGATATTTGCATGACCCATCTCGAATTAATAATTTTTCACCCACAATGCGCCTTTACAAGCGACCGCAATGGCGGATGTACAGAATAAAAAGGAAATTAATAAACAAGTATTTATAGTTGTTGTCTTATCTATGGTTGCCTATACCGTAGACAGAGAAACCTATAGACAAATTGACGCCTTCTTTCGCATTCGCACACGAAAAAGATAGATTTACGCATACGTCTTGAATAGAAATGAAATAGAGCGGTGTGATTGTTTGTCCCTTTCTCCGTGCCGGTTTTTTTGTTTAGCAAACTCTACAGTTTGTTAAACAACTTTAACAGCGTAGCGATTTAAGGAGTTTACAAGTTGGTTTAAGTGAGAAAAAAGTGTTTTGTGAGCTTAAGATTGGCGAATCTTGTTTAGTTCAGTTCTTAGAACAGTTAAAATTTTTATCTAAATGTGTTTAAAAGTCATAAAGATTATTGTATAACCATTGAGTTACAATACCTATAGAGTCACAAACAGACAAATAAAATGTCCGCGCCAAAACTCGGCGCACGCTGCGAAGTGCGCAGAGTTTTTGTTTAGTTGTAAGGCGACCACAATCCTCGTACAACGTCCGCGATGCCAAAGTGTTCGGTGATTTCCTGCCCAAATAACAGCAGACACGTGCGAAAAAAGGATGGTGTTTCATATTTTAGGTAAGTATCATACCAAATTTACGTATTTATGTATCCACAGTGCATGTTTTCATTTAAATTTCAATAATTTTCATTTTATTAGCAAACTAAATCACTCACCGCCGACCGCGCGGCGCCGCGATAACGTGCCCTTGAGTGAATGATGATGACATTGCATACGAGCGACTTTGAACATTGTACAAGCAGGTTAACGTCTAAATTCGAGCAAATGTCATTTTGAACTATATAATATCAAAATATATAGGTATATGGAACGGCGCTCGGACATTTTTTGAGTATTGTCAGTTAGAGATTGTGACTCTATAGGTATTGTAACTCAATGTGTATAACCTAAAAATTCGTTATCGTCCTTTCTCACTAGAGGCCACGCCGATCATTAGTCTATAGGTTTCTCTGTCCACGATTAATACAAATAAAGGTTAAAAGTATGGAGTGTAGAGGTAAGGAGTACAGACTCTGTATAAAAAAAGCGTCCGTAGGAAAGCGCATAATAAGGATGGCGCCACTGTGGCTACGGTCTAAATTTTAAATAACTTTTTATATTTTTTATTGACTTTAATTAATTTTTTTGCGTTTCGTATGGTGAGTGTAGAGAACCGGAGACTCTTTTACTGGATAAGAGGCATTGCATCTTAGTCCTCAAGGCTGACTACGCATCTGCATTTTGATTCGCAAACGAGGATAGATGTAGATTTACTATGAGCCACAGCAACCACTTACCATCAGGTGGACTGTGTGCTCGCTTGTCAAACTTTTCCTATAAAAAAAAGAGCCAATTAAAATGTTATAATTTTTTGTCTGTTTATTTTAAAATGTTGATAATCAAAAATTATCATAAGAGTCATTAAAGTTTAGATAGTCGTTATTAGAGATTGCAAAATCCGGATATTTTTGAAATCCGAGTTTTTGAATTTTCTTATGATTATAATCCGGATTTTTCGAAGTTTTGGGGTGATTTCATAAAACTGAAATACGACGGAATAAAATCAACCAAAATAAACAAAAACCGTGTAGTGGCGGTTAATAATATCCACTACCCCATATCTTCCCGGGGGTGTCGTAAAAGGCCACAGAGGGAAGCGGGTAGAAGATATGCGAAGAGTAGCATCTTCCACCCAACCAACCCGCTCGCCAAGCGTGGCAACTATGGCAATATACCCCCCATGAGCAACGACGCAAATAGACGGCCCCCAGACCATGATAACGGCAGGGCAGGGGGTGCTAATAATCTCCAGTGGAGATTCAGTTGCCACCTAAAACGACTCGACCTGACAAATTACAACGCACCCTGAGGACTGACGAGAAGATCCTGGAGCTGGAAGAAGAGATAGACAAGTTCCGCTGGAATATCATAGGATTATCCGAGGTCCGAAGAGGGGGGGAGGGCACGGTGATCCTAGAATCCGGCAACTCGTTCTATCACCGGGAGGAAGACCATCTGTCCCAAGGATGTTGGATTTATCGTCCACAAGTCTCTCGTTAACAAATTAATAAAGATTGGGAGTGTGTTGACAATGGTTGCGTACCTTGTACTCAGAATCGTCAAACGGTATTCGCTGAAGGTCATACAGGTTTACGAACCAACGTCGGCATATTCCGATGAGGCGGTAGAGGAAATGCATGAGGATATTTCTAAAACCACGCATTCCTTCAAAACTCACTATACGGTTTTAATGGGAGACTTCAACGCAAAGCTAGGCACAAGAAAAATCGATCCGCTCAAAGTAGGAAAATTTGGGATAAGGCAACGGAACCCAAGGGGCCAGCAAATGACCGACTTCATGGAGCAAGAGGGATTCTTTATGATGAACTCTTTTCTTTCAAAAGCGGCCCCATAGAAAGTGTACCTGGTCGCACCCCGACGGTTCGAGAAAAAATGAGATTGACTTCATTACGACAACTAGACGACAACTGTTCAGTGATATCTCAGTGATCGCAAGGGTAGTAACTGGCAGCGATCACTGAATGGTTAGAGGCACACTGAACCTGAACGTTAAGTTGGAGAGATCTCGTCTAAAGAAGTCAACGCTAAGAAGCGATTGAGCGGAACAAGGGCTCCAAAGTCTTTGCCAGAGGTCTGTCTGTCAGAAAGAGCCAACTTTCAAGGCTGAAGACTGAGTGTGGCAGCATCGTTTCCGGGACACCTGAGATTTTGAGTAAGATTGAGAGGTTCTATGGGCAACTGTACAATTATCGTTGGAGCCACACGCAAGTGTTAGTAATAATCCAATAGCAAGTCTTATCCGACACTATTCCGATGATAACATGAACATCAGTTCGAGCGAGATTAGAATGGCTCTCCAGCAACTTAAAAACGGTAAGGTCCCAGGCGAGATTTGAATTACAGCGGATCATCTGAAAGTGGATGAAAAACTGGTACTTAAGTCCTTCAGAAGCTCTTTAATTCCGTCCTCCATGGTGGCACTACGGAGGTGTGGAGCAGAAGTACGGTGGTCTTGTTCTTCAAAAGAGGAGAAGCAATATGAGCAAAAAAACGCGTAACGATTTTTTTTTTAATAAAATTAAATTTAGCGACATATGGGAACTTTAATAAAAAATAAAAATATCAATTTCTTTGCAACTTTTCGCTACACAACTTTGTTTAGCGGAAAGTTGCAAAGAAATTGATATTTTTATTTTTTATTATAATGGATTTCCGCAAAGTAACGCCTGATTCTATCAATTATATGGGAACTTTTTTTGTTACTAAATTCATGTTTAACTAGGGACTTTTTGACGGCAGTCTAGAGACCTACGGTAATTCAATTTGGCAACACTAGGTCTATGGATGTCCTTCGTTGTATCAAAGACACACGCAGTGGACATTAGGGATGATAGGGATGTTACAGAAACATCGATGATGACATCGATGTTGGCCATTATCGATGTTATAGCACATGTACCTATTTAGTAGGTTAAAATTAGATGAACAAAAAATAAGTAGTGTTATTTATGGGTTATTAATAAAAAAATTTTGTGTGGAACAGTAATTTTAAAAATGGGAAAAATTTAACAAATATTTAGTTAATTTGTTATATTTTTTGCCGATAATGATGAATATTATGATTTTGATATTTAAATGTTCCTATACAATTATGAATCTGGTATTAAACATTTTACGATTTAGACGTAGGTTTTTTATTAACTACTACAATCGCGAAATTAAAAAAATGATTATAGAGGGAATATTAACAAACTTCACAAAAACAAAATAATAGACTTTTCCGTCACCTTTGTTCACACAATTTTTAATCAGGCAGCCACAGCAGTAAGTATTCACAGCCGTTTATAAAATGCACTGTAGAATGCACTATGCAGTAAAATTTTCTATGCTCACGATCGCTCAGTGATTTATTTTCATAAACTTCAAGCAAACAATAAATTTGTTATCCCAAGCTCAAAAAACACCTAAATATAATTAAATTTGTAGATACATATTGTTTCGAAATTATGTGTATATATATATAGACGGCAAGGGAAAAAGAATTAATTTTAATATCAATTTTAGTAGAATAATTATTAGGCGACAAGCGCCAATGACACCACAATAACAATGCGACGGCAGTTACAACTGTGACATTACAGTTCACACTTGGCAGGGATTTCGACACAACACAATAATATTCTGTAGGTAATCGATGCGTTTAGGAATCCTTAATTATTCAAAATTTAAAATCTTTAATAGGAGATGAAATATTTATTTGATATCTATTTTGCGGGTTCGCTTTGTTCACAAGTACTTATTAATCGATTATTGGTTCATTGACATCGATGTTTGACATATGGCAACATCGATGTTTAACGTGTGATAACATCGATGTTTCAATTTCTAACATCGATGATCATCGAACATCCCTAGTGTATACACGACGTGTCCAACGTTGCCAGATACACTGTAATTACAGTAGATCTACCGTATTTTCACGCCGTCTACTGGACACAGTATTTTTATAAATACAGTGTATGGAGACACAGTATTTTTTTCAACCAAAAACAAAATTTCGTTTTATAATGAAAGCTACTTATGAAAAATATCGTAAATTATGAATACGACGAATGCGTCCGCCGACCAACACAAAAGAGTACATGGCACAAAGTAATAAGAGTACGTACATGGTATTCCCCGAGGAATTAGGGAATTCTCAATATCCGCCGCACCATAGACGTAAGTATTATTCAGATAAACCATAGACTTATATCAATGAAGTTGGATATGCCATAGTGTTGTTTTAATGTTATTGATGTGTCATTTAAATTGTCCGGTATATCGTCTTAGTATTCAGTAGCTTGCTACATATTTATTTATCTATGGTATTCAATTCTAAAATATTACGCTTAAATATTTTCTGCTGTAATTTAAATTAAGTTTTGAGTGTAAATCGTGATATTTTTTTTTGTGGAAATTATGTCTCGCGCAAGGGATATTTCTACAGAAAGTGAGAGTGGTCCATCAACTCCCAAAAAAGTAAAAAAAACAACATTATAAAAAATTTAGAGATCCAAAAGACCCGTACCGTGCTATTTGTTTAATGTAAGATGCGATAATGTCCGCAAACAGAGAGAGGCTTCGAAGAGGCACAGTGAAAAAATGACGGCAACTGTAGAAATTTGCCAAGATGCTAAAATCTTTTAACTCTGAAGTTTACAAAAAATGGGAGACAATCGACAGTGACAGTAAAAGTAAAGTAAAGTTACAGCCTATATACGTCCCACTGCTGGGCACAGGCCTCCTCTCATTTCTGAGAGGGTTTTAGGGCAAGGAAACGTCCGTCGCGCTGCCCCAGTGCGTGTTGGCGAACTTCACATGTCTTCGAAATATTTTTTTTCTTATTTCTCAGACATGCAGGTTTCCTCACGATAATTTCCTTCACCGCCGAGCACGTGGTAAATCAGTACTTAAAATTGCAATTAACAATTTCATTGGTGCCGGCGAGGATCGAACCCGGTTTGCTCGCGTATTGTGAAATTTACAGCGAGAGCTAACCACCTGAGCTACCACGGCAAAATAGTTTAATCACTGTCACGCTGACAGTGACAGTGATTAAACTATTTTATCTATTAAAATATTGAGATATTTAGTTAGTTTGGGTATAATATATTTAAAATAAATGCATATTTTGGTTCATTAAAAATGATTTCCTTTTAATACGTCATTTAATTACACTGTAAAATACACTGTATTTTTTTTTCATATAAACACTGTATTTTTCTCTCAAACACCGTAATTTAAAGTGGACAACACAGTATTTTCAAAAATCTGATCTGGCAACCCTGGACGTGTCGGACATTTGTTACTTCGCAAGTTCGGTTGCACAGATTACTTCGGTTGCCTTTGCCTTTTTAGGCGAAGTTTATTGTAAAAATGGGGCTTTTGATAGGACTTTTAAAACGAATATTTAAATTATTGTTATATTTTGCATTATTTATTGCAGTTATACTTGTTATTCCTAATTTGCCTCCATATACAAAGTTTACCAATATAGAGTGAGTTTCCACTTTATGTGTACATAATTTACCGTTATGTGAAAGTAGTAATACCTAACTTTATTTTTATAGGCTCGAACCAACTCAGCCTAGAGTTGGAGTCCTATCACCGAATGAAGCTTTAAATAATGCACAACAGTTATTCAAGGACAAATTAAAAGGACCTGAAGCTTTTCGAATATTTGACGGTGAACTTTACACTGGACTTATGACCGGCGAAATAGTTAAAATTTCTCCTGGAGGTCATATCACATTTGTTACCAAAATAGGACAGCCATGCAGTAAGTAAAATTCATACTTAGCTACCTTATTAACAAATATTAATTTTACAATGAATAAACTATATTAAATCTTGAAATTTAAGACATGTGTTGAATAGTATTTTATAAAAATCGAAAATAATGAATAGAATCAGGTGTTACTTTGCGGAAATCCATTATATTAAAGCTGTAGTAGTAGCCTAGTTCAAAAAACCCCTCCCGACCTCCCTCAATTGAGTGTGTTAGATTTATTTAAATGTTGAGTCACTTGAATAAGCTTTAAATTATTATAACTTATAGCTAAATGTAGGGTGACAGGAAAAGTCTTTTCAATATAATATAATAACTTTTATTTAATATGGTGTCTCCGGGTTAAACTATGAACATCCGGCGGTACTCGCGTTCAGTGGTGGGAGTGGGAGGGGGGAGGAGGAAGGTTCAGGAGAAGCCCCTCCTGCTCTTCGCCATTTGTGGAAATGTATAGTTTATGTGTAATAATTTTTTTTGTAAAATCATAACCTTACTTTTTTACACAAGAATATTGACACAAAGTTACTTCTACAACGGCTTCAGCACTGTGGGAAGTGCAGCCCCTTTTCCATTGTGTTGCAAATCACGGTCACCCTTGGTCGACTCTGCAGCTTCGGCTTATTGGTCCTTCGGGGACCAGCCTCAGCCACTATGGCTCACTTAGGGGCCTGTGATTTGCTACAGCGGGCGGGAGCTGCTCTCCTTCGCGCCTACAGCTTTACAAAAACACTCTATGGGTAGAAGAATACATGAAGTCAGGGCGTGCTAATTTGGTTTTAGAACCGATTTGACCAAACATCTATAAAGTTAGGTTGCCCTAAACTCTGCTAGACACTGTGGTTAACGAAATAATGTAATGTGAATTGTTATAATTTTGTTTTCTGAAAAACCTCTTGACTGCTCTCCACTGTGACTCAATTCGTTATATATTCGTATTATATTAGAGTCCCGTCTTCAGCTACAAATGGATTATCTGGGTCTGAGGGATTAACTTTTTATGAGTGTATCTGTGTTAATAAAACAAATTGACATATTTGTATTTTAATATATGCAACTTTTAGTGAAATATATTTTTATTGTAATTAATTCAAAAGGCATTTCCAAAATCCAAAAACAGTGTAAAAACCTCCTAAATTGGAAACAAAATTAAAAATCATGTACTGGATGTCTACATCATAATATGAGAACAAATTGACATATTTGTATTTTGTTATATGACATTTTTAGTGAAATTTGGTTTTATCGTAATTAATTCAAAACGCATTTCTGACATTCAAAAATAGTGAAGGTTCAAGTTTACCCCTGACAAGCCTCCTAAACTGAAAATATAAATAAAATCATGTACCTGTCTATAGCCAACCCAATCTCTATCCTCGGAAGAACCTGCATGCAGGAAACCCAATAGGATTTTTCTTTTAAATATTATTAATTTACAATATATTATTTTATATAATTAGTATGAACCAACAATACATAATTATTAAATACACAGGTCACAAATTGGCATTAACATTTAAAAGAAATATAATATAATAGCAAAATACATAGGTCACTTAGCTTAAGTATTTTATTCTAATAAAATAGGTTACTTAGCTTAAGAGCCCCTTGGCTCTTTACAGCCGACTAACAGAGTTACCCCTTTTCACTTGTTCGCTAGTTGGCGGTTATGAAACAACTAATTGATCTATTCATCAAAGCTAACTTTTATACACATTTTATTACATTAAAGTCAGGTTAGCCAGAAGCTTACAAGCTTGTTGTCAGTTGATATCATTTAATTGTAATCTATTTATTTATAATAAATTATCTTACAAATCCAATAAATGATAGTAATTATTTAAGTAATTAGTCGGCACTTCTAGTGAACCAAGAATAGGAATTAGGGAACATGATACAAATTTAATAATATTAATTTAAATTGTAAGTATTAACAATCTTATTTTGTGGGTAGGTAGTAAATTAATATATTTTAATTAAACCTACATACCTACCTATGTATAAACTAGTTATTAAATTACCTACCTAAGAATTGTCATACAGCTCCGCTTCTGGCGGTACAGTGCCAAGAATGCTGGCTTCTTTTATATAGAAGAAGGAGCAATCGAGCATGCAACTCACCTGATCAGTGACTATTTCCTCTATGAACATTTAGGTTTTGAGCCCTCTTGTCCCCAGCGCCGACAACAATTCTAATAATTGATTCCATTTTATCATTTAAGCTGGCCTTTCTCAAGAACATATTTGTGGACGTCCCCTTGGATTTGAGATAGATGAAAAAAATAAATTAATGTATGTTGCTGATGCATACTATGGTATTTGGAAAGTTGACCTCAAGACGGATAAAAAGCAGCTTCTTGTTCCGCCAAATGTGGAAATAGATGGAAAACAAGCAAAATTTTTTAATAGCATTGCACTGGACAATAAGGGTGACCTGTATTGGACGCACTCATCTAGTGACTATGACTTAAAAGATGGTGCAATGACAGTGCTTTCTGATCCATCTGGGCGGTAAAGCTTATAATTTATTTTTGATTATCTATTGCTAGATTTTCTTTTACCATATTTGTTTGAAATACTTTAACTCAATGTTATATATTTTTTTACAGCTTACTACACTATGATTCAACAAAAAATATAAGCAAAGTCCTACTTGATAATTTGTGGTTTGCTAATGGTGTTGTAATTTCACCAGATAATCAATTTGTGTTAGTTGCTGAAACTAACAGCTATAGAGTAATGAAATATTACATTAATGGCCCTAAAAAAGGAACATCAGGAGTGTTTATAACAGGGCTACCAGGTAAGAAATAATAACTGTGAGTTTTGTTATGTAAATTATTAATTTTAACTCTTTTAACAGATAAAACAGAAACACTGTCTGCTATTTATATTAAAAACATTACATTTATACACTTCTACTATTGATTTGTATATATGATTTGACTTATAACATATTTTTTTAGCTTTTAATTAGTGTTACAAGTATTTTAAAAAAGTTTTTTTATCATGTACACTTGTATCATTCCAACAATTGACATAAAACATATTTGAAAACCAGACCACATGTCCACAATAAATGAGTCATCAAATGCTCTATAACTGTCACGTGACTTCATCGCGCCGTAGCGGCCTAACTAGTGTCGTCCTTGGACTATGAACTTAAGAATTTGCATTTACAAATACAAGTTTTGAATTCATAATGCTATATCAATTATCCATACAAAATGCATAATCACCATCATGTTTCAGTTCCATGACTACTGTGTTTTGAAATTTCTTGTAGTCTGATAAGATTTTGACACCATTTGGATCTATTATATGGAAGGATATATCCAAGTCTCCATGTTGTCCATCTAATACTTCGTAATGTACCTCCATTACTTGACCAACTTTACCTTCTTTGAAAAAACAAGTTTGTAACCCAGGACCAATTCGAAAATTCATATCATTTTCGTATATTATATACTTTAGAAAAAGTTAAAGTCAAAATGCACAAGATTAAAAAATAGATATTCACCATGTCGATTATGTTAAATGATATTAAGTGAGCTTTTTTGTTAGGCTGTAACTGCATCGAATATTGTTTGTACAGTTGGAATGTGTCTATGCAAAACATTGAATACGAATCCTTTATCCACCACAAAAGTATTTGTATTCAATGTTTTACACGTAACATAATATATTATGTATTCAATAATATAAAAAAAGTTTTGTACAGTTCTACTTAATTTTTCTTTTAGGTGCTCCTGATAACTTACATGTTCTTCCTGATGGCTCAGGTGTCCTTATATCTTTATTTGTTGCTTTTGACAATGAAAATCCACTTATTAGCCAAGCTTTGGCCAACACACCACTTGCTAGAAAATTTTTGGCACGTCTTAGCCGCTTAATTGAAATGCCTTTTGAATATCTCCATGAACAATATCCACATGTTGTGCTAGAGGACATTATATATAAGGTAAATATATTTTACGAATGTAGAAATCACGATTTTGTTAATTTATCTAATTTTACATATCCTATTATTACAGATCGGTCACTTCTCAAGTATAAGCAGTATGTTGCCAAACATCTCTGGATTATTACAAGTAGATTGGAATAGCAACATTGTGGCATCATATTTTAACACAGACAATAGTGTTGATCATATTAGTGATTCTATTGTATATAATGATAAGTTGTATATGGGTGGCCCACATTTACCATACATTGCTTCAGTACCAGCTCCACCACTTTTAAAAAAAGCTTTCACTGTAAATAAACCATCCGGTGCTTCAGCTATGAAAAGCGAAGAAAGTAAAAAAACTTCTCAGCCTAAAGTTCAATCAGCTCCAACTGCAAAAGTAGTAAAGGACAGTACAGAAAAAGACAAGATCAAAGTTGTCGACATGAAGGATAATAAACCGCTAGTACAAAAGTCATCTGAACCAAGTTCACCAGAAAAAAAGGCAAAAGTGGATAGTGCACAAATCAATAAGGGAAACCAGCAACAAAAAGATAAAATTGTGACAAAACCAACAAAAATAGAAAGTGAGACTAAACCAAAATCTAATGAACCTAAAGTGACTGGAGCAAAACCGAATACCGATCCTAAAAAACCAATGACGAATCAGAATAATAATTTAAAGCAACCTGAAGAAAAACCTAAAGTTATCTCTAAACAACTGGATGAGAAACAGAATAAACAAGAGAAAATAGTCAAAGATTCTATAAATAAAGGTGATAAACTCAAAGTAGTTACCCCGGAAAAAGTACCTCATGCAAAGTCAACAGAATCTAAAGATGAAGCTTTAAAAACTACAAATGAAACACCGAAAGTACAAAAGAATAAAGATACTGTAAAAATGAAGACCTCACATACGAAACAAACACCACAAAACCCTGTACGAGATCAAATACCAGTCAAGGAAGATATTCCTTCTGACAGAATAAAGCCCAATGAAGAAACACTAAAAGTGATCAAGAAAAGCGGTCCCATTGAGATCCCAAACCCTAATTAAAAGTGGTTGTGGTGTGGGTTTAATAATAAGAGTTAGTGAACCCACTTTTCATTGTACTTCTTCACATTCGTATTCCTATTTTTTTTGGATAAATGGGTTTTCATAAGGATTTTTTATATAATTGATTTTTTAAATTTGTTAAATATTCTGTTGGAATATTGACCGTTTATATAAAGCGCATATTAAATCATTCCTAAGTGCATTCCAAAATTTTAAATGCTTAAAATGTAAAAATTATGAATATTTTTTAACGATTTTTATTACGATACAAAATGGTGATCTCAAAAATATATAATATTGGTTGTTAAACATTCTAACCATTTAGGAACGAGAGACTGAAAGCTAGAAAAAGATGTAAAATTTTCCGTCATAGATGCTTTATTTTGATTATCTTCTTCAGGTTACCAGTGCATTATAATAGAGAATATAAAAATATATACAACATGTAAGAAAAACCCTGTGGTTTCTGTAAAGTGCGTTATCGGAATCAGTATTCAAACATATAGAAATAACTTTTTTCAGAAAATTCAAATTTTTTTTGAATAAATTTTCATTTGCAAATTGTATGTTGTTTTATTACCTCTGCATTGCCCGTGGAGCAAGAGTATTGTCAAAGACCCAGCTTTACCGATACGCGTGTCAGAGGTAAAAAATCACATACAAGTTTCAAATAATTTTTTTAATTAAATTAGATATTTTATTTTAATTAAAAAAATCTATACGTTTGAATACGGATTCTTATAACGCACTTACGAGTAACAGGGTTTTTGTTACATGTTGTATAATAAATTGCATACTATCTACACAGTTTAGATGTACATTTTAGTGTATATTTTAGGTTACATACCAGTTACCTAATTGCACTTATTTTTTATTCATAATATCATATGGAACAATTGTTTTATTCTTTTTATAAATTTACGAACTAAGTTTTATATTATAAATAGTTTAGAAGAAAAACTGTTATTTTTAATAAAACTTATTTTTATAAATTTATTTTTATTTTTTATCCTTTACCTCTTTTACTTTCGAGTACGCATAGCTAATTTATTAAAAATAATATAATATTACAATATTTAAAAAATTTTGATAGCCCCGGGCCATTTGTCACTGTTGCGTTTCGATTTACAATAAAACAGCAGCACATGACCTTAGGCTTGCAACACAAAATTATGATGTAAAAAGTTATTACAACACCTATCCAAATATGGCGCAGAGATGCTACAAGATATCAAAAAACTCGACATGATCCTACGCATAAATTGACGATCGTGTTTCAACCACGGAAATCTCGTGGCGTCGAGATACCGTGGATTGAGGCGTTGATAATAAAATACCAATTAAGATGGTGTGTCCACATCGAAAGTATGGACAACAGTATGTTACCGAAGGCAGTATTCTACTCGAAACTCTCATACGGTAGAAAGATGTGCTCAAACGTCACCGTACTGCCTGCAGCTTACCAAGTTCTAAATATGAAGAATTTACAGAGATCAACAAAACAAGTCCTTCCAGTGCTTTTCTATGACGCGATAATAATAAAAACACGAATGTCTCCAATACATACGGTTTCTATGCTGTACGTATTAACATTTTGAATTATCTAGCACGCCGGTGTCAATAATTATTACGCGGGGGGCGTTACGCTGACGTCATTCATAAAAATTCTTCCCCTTTTGCCTACAATTTTTAAGGCGTCTTTTTTTAACCGAAGGTGGCCGAAGCCGAAACTTCGGTCGGACACTAGTATACAAACATTTGACTTCAGAGAACTTGTCCCTTAGTTTTATCTCTTATCATAAATATCGATGATGAAGAGGAAGACTACGCGACGCGTTAGTAGGCGCAATAAACTGGGACCAAAGATTACTATGTATAATAACCTAGACCAGGTAATTCTGAACAAACACTGTCACAGTTAGGCACATTAAATAATTATCTGAAATAAATTTCAAATCACGTTGACAAAATATGTACATAAATAATAACTTTTCGGCCGCTCCATCCCTTTGGAAGAATTGGCCAAATATCGGGGAGTCACGTTCGACGCCCGCATGAGTTTCGCGAAACATGTAAGTGTACCTAGTGCGCAACAGAGCCAAATCAGTCGGTGGCCGTCTTCACCCTCTTGTCAACAGAAAGAGTAAGCTATTCTTAAGTCACAAACTCCTGCTATACAAAACTTGCGTTAGACCTAATATGTCATCCCCCGGTGTAGCCTTCCACCACACGTATACGGCGGCCAGCCTAAACGTAGAGTAGCCATCGGCGCCGGACAGGATTACAATGCCCAAGTGTATGCGCAAGCACAGGTGCACTCTCTATTCCCTCACTCTCATAATCCGATGAGACGGTAAACAGACACGACCGGAGAGAGATCAGGGGCAGGACCAACAGCTTTACGTGCTTTCAGAGGCACGGGAGTGAGACACCGCCAACTTCCTTACTCCGGGCAACTACTAAGAATTTCTTGACGGAAAAACTCAATAATTAATTTTTTGGCCCGACCCGGGATTCGAACCCAGGACCTCATGATCAGCAGTCGCACTACTACAACCACTAGACCAACGAGGCAGTCACCTATAAGAACTACAGAAAGTACAACACTTCTTCATCCGAAAAGCCACGGGTGCACGGTGGTATCAACGGAACTCAAATTTGCACAATGATGACCAAATTCCCTCAATCTTCGAATACTTCAAGGAGATATCTCAGCCTTACTTCGATATCGCCGAAACCCGTCCAAACCCGCCAGTGGCAACTCAGCCAACTACGTCCCTATACCAAACATCGCGCCGATTCTGCAGATCCCGTAACGTAGGTACTTATAGAACCATCACGACCGCTCGAACCCGTTGACCCAAACATCGCAGGCACATCACACATTAACACTACACCCACACCAAATGGAACAAGCACCAATAGAATGACGGATAGGGCGCGTCGCATCCGTAGG
The DNA here is from genome assembly GCA_036936625.1 of Parnassius smintheus behrii. NCBI lineage: Eukaryota > Metazoa > Arthropoda > Insecta > Lepidoptera > Papilionidae > Parnassius > Parnassius smintheus. The sequence goes on from JAUPFT010000012.1 coordinate 32,357,336, forward strand.
CGGGCACGATGCGTTCCATCACATACCGTACATCTGGGCGGTTCTGACCGCCCAGAACATCGAACAATACGAGCTAAGCAGTCAGAGACGGGGGAACGCACTCCCCCACTCGGATAGTGGTTAGATAAGCTCAAAAAACCTCCACAGAGGCGACATCGTGATTGGTAACAATACCAAATCATAAACGATCATTCTCATCATCATTGCCCTTCCCTTTTTAATTAAGGCCTAAGGACGCGAGACCTGAGTCTGTTGAAGGTTTGAGAGCCGCATTGGCTAACAACTCTAACATCACAGAATGAAGATAAAGTTGACTGTGTTTTCTTAGTCTAATAAACAAATTTTAGCGGTTTACAAAACAAAGAACTTCTTCTTCTCGCCCACTCGCAGTAGACATCTAAAGAAGTTAATCACAAAATAAAGTTCATAGATCCAAAATAGCTCCGTACCAACCTGATGAAGAATTTGTCTAAAAAAAATCCAGATAACTAAAATAATATGATCTCAAATTTTAGTAGTAGAGCCGTGGTAGCTCAGGGGCTAAGCGGCCGCTGTAAATTTTACAGTACACAAGCAGCCCTCAGTGCTCGGCGGTGAAGAAAATCATCGTGAGGCAACCTGCATGTCTGAGAAATAAGAAAAATAAACATTTCGAAGACGTGTAGTAGTTCGACAACACGCATTGGGGCAGCGCGGCGAACATTTCCAAGCCCTAAAACCCTCTCAGAAATAAGAGGCCCGTGCCCAGCAGTGGGACGTATAGAGCCTGTAACTTAATATTTTAGTAATGATGATTTTGCTGTACATATTTATTTACCAATATGATCAGCATTTCAACTTGCTACTCAAGTATGATTAGCAAGGATTAATTGAAAAAAAAATATTTTAAATTAAATGCTTTTCAATAAATATAAATATATTTAATCAGATTAGTTAACAAAATGATTACCACTAAAATTTTTAAATACAACTTTAAATTAACATAAGGAATGGAATGTCTGGAATGAATTAATAATTCAGGTTTATTTGTAGTGAACACCAAAAATGATTGTTAAAATACCTTATACAGGCTAAGTGTCTTTTACAGCAACTTAAGTTTACATAATTTGCCACTAGAAAGTTAATGGGCAGCTTGCTTTTAATAATAATAGATTAATTATATTATGACTAACAGAATTCGCAACTATAAAGGAATTGTGTGGCAATTATACTAATAACAACGTGACTAGATAAAGAATGTAATCGCTCAGACTTCTACCGTATTAAGTGTGTTAGCGATCGATAAATAACTCTTTCATTACTTTTGTACGCAATAATGTAACGTTAAAATAGTGATTATATGGCCTTTGCAACGCAACATCAGAAACGGCTGTATTTATTTAATATGTCACGATTTGTTTTAATGTTACGTTTTGTTTGCCATGTTACCTACCATAAATTAATAATGGTGATTAGTGTTTTTAGTATGTATATGTATGATTGCATTATTAGTATGAACGTTGACCTTCACAGAATTTTAATCCCACACGCATTAAGTATAAGATGAAGCGTGAGGGCGGCTACAATAATCCCGCCAGATTCGTTCGTTATTAGCTCCTTAATCCGTCAGTTCCCTTAACATTCTCATGCAGTCGCATGTGCCCGGCAAATCTCGAGCGGTCGCATGCGACGGCACCCACCTGCAGCACTTAAAACCATTAAAACTTATATTTGGAGACTACTTTTCTATGAAGAAGTTTGGCATTATAGAATCAATATGAAATGCTGTGAGTGTGCGCGGTCGAATTCGGCCGCATGAATTTTGACGGAATAGCGCCGCGATTGAATTCAACCGCTTAGATGCTGAGGGGTTAATCAGTTATTTGTGTAATTATCATAAAATTTTGTGTAACTGCTTAAGAAATTTCGCAGACTATCCCTACAAAATTATCCATTGCTGAAAACTTGTACCGACAGCTTTTTTTAGCAGTCTTTTGTCGTGTGTTGAACTTTGTGTCAATAACATCATGTAGACAATAAAATAGTATCATCATAAATTTACTTTACAACGATCATTACAGACAATTTTAAATTTGTAGTAAATTTTACTGTTTTTTTTTTGTTAATTCTAGCACTCCTGAGTTTGTTTTACATTCTTTACCCCGCCGCGCAAACCTTGATTTAGATTTATTTTTTATTTCCGATTTTTTACATTGATTGTAGGCATAAGTAGCCTGTACATATCCACACAACAGTTTCTTAACTAAGTCATGAATAACAATAAAAGTTTAACTATTGTACTAATTTAGCATCTCCATCCAATTTGTATCCGAAACAAGTTTTATCGGAAATTCATTTGTAGAAGTGACATACCGTCTAAAATCATTATTATACAATGTTAACTATCATATGAACACGACCCATGTTGTCATTGAGGCAACAAATAATTTTATTATTTTAAATAAGTACAAATGACATATGAAATATACTTACTCGTTAAGTTTTCATCGTGGTCATGACACCTTCAATGTTGTCTAAGTGACTACGCTACTTACGTTAGATACAAGAAATGAAAACTCGGTCATTATTAGTCTGATAAATTATTTAGGAATAGTTTATTTTGTTTTAACGTTAAAATAAAACAAGTGGTAAAATTATGTACAACCGATTTCAATATAAATAAAATGAGAACATCATCAATTTTGTAAGTAGTAGTCGAAGTCAATTATATACGCATTATTAAAGATAACTCAAAAACTACTGGACAGATCTTAGTCAAATTTATATAGAATCACACAAGAATCACCAGTTTTGTAATAAAAAGAATCATCAAAATCGGTTAACCTAGAAAAAAGTCGAATTGAGAACATTTTTTTTTGAAGTCGGTTGAAAAGAAAAATTTTCAAACAAAATAAATATTATAGTTTTATCTAATAAAAGATTAAACACGCTTTAAAGTCTTACCTTAAAGCGGCAACGTCGCAGTCTCATTCGCTGTACCTAGCGCGTCGCCGCTCCCATATATTTTAGAAAGTCCGAATTCATTACGGGAGTCGGGATAGAACGTCGAAATGGCAACATCGCTTTCTTTGTTTTAAATACGGCAACGGATAATGAAGATCATGTTGTACTATACTATAAAATATGATGATTGTCTCATCATCGCAATGATTTTTCAAAAATAGGAAAGTTATTGATTCACTCCGATTTTCGTAAATCGAGTTTTCATCAGATCTCGACGTTTTGAGATCCCAGGAAACCATTCTGAGTAATTTCACGTGGACGTCCGTACGGGTGTGTGTGTGTGTGTGTGTGTGTGTGTGTGTGTGTGTGTGTGTGTGTGTGTGTGTGTGTTCGTAACTTTTGATTGGGATGCGGTTTGCGGCGTTCTAAGGATCTCAATGTGAATTAGATTTGGTTATAACATGAACTGATTAAGACGAGATTTTGAGAAATCCCAAAAATAAAAATTTTAAAAAACTTTTAAACGGCTTTACCGATCGGTTTCAAAAACTTATCAGCTCTTAACCTCAAAAAACGACGTCGAATGCCGTTTAGAAATTAAAAATCAGTTCATTCGTTAGTGAGATATCGAAGGAGAAAGAATTTGAAAACAAAAACGTTTTTTTTTTAACATAACTCTGAGATTTCCCAACATAATTTGGCGAAATTTGGAGCGCTTTACACTTGAAATTAAGAAGCGGGAAGTTTCAGGGATGGCCTGCAGGGTCGACTAATTTTTTTTAAATAAGATAAGGGTGACAAATTAAGAAGCGGGAAGTTTCAGGGATGGCCTGCAGGGTCAACCAATTTTTTTTAAATAAGATAAGGGTGACAAATTAAGAAGCGGGAAGTTTCAGGGATGGCCTGCAGGGTCAACCAATTTTTTTTAAATAAGATAAGGGTGACAAATTTAGAAGCGGGAAGTTTCAGAGATGGCCTGCAGGGTCAACCAATTTTTTTTAAATAAGATAAGGGTGACAAATTAAGAAGCGGGAAGTTTCAGAGATGGCCTGCAGGGTCAACCAATTTTTTTTAAATAAGATAAGGGTGACAAATTTAGAAGCGGGAAGTTTCAGGGATGGCCTGCAGGGTCAACCAATTTTTTTTAAATAAGATAAGGGTGACAAATTTAGAAGCGGGAAGTTTCAGGGATGGCCTGCAAGGTCAACCAATTTTTTTTAAATAAGATAAGGGTGACAAATTAAGAAGCGGGAAGTTTCAGGGATGGCCTGCAGGGTCAACCAATTTTTTTTTAAATAAGATAAGGGTGACAAATTAAGAAGCGGGAAGTTTCAGGGATGGCCTGCAGGGTCAACCAATTTTTTTTTAAATAAGATAAGGATGACAAATTAAGAAGCGGGAAGTTTCAGGGATGGCCCGCAGGGTCAACCAAATTTTTTTAAATAAGATAAGGGTGACAAATTAAGAAGCGGGAAGTTTCAGGGATGGCCTGCAGGGTCAACCAATTTTTTTTAAATAAGATAAGGGTGACAAACGAGCACACAGTCCACCTGATGGTAAGTGGTTGCTGTGGCCCATAGACATCTACATCTATCCTCGATTACGAATCAATTTGCAGATTCGTTGTCATCCTTGAGGATTAAGATGGAATGCCTCGTTTCCAGTAAAAAGGGTCATGTCTCATAGTTTTCAATTGGATTTGGATGGATTATATAGTATACTCACAAGCTTTGTTTGGATACAAAAAGGATTAACAACAAAAAATCACATAAGTCAACTTTCAGTTCTGATCTAATTTTCAGTTTCTTTCGAACATATCTTAATTCAAAGTGATATATTATTTATATTACATTACATTTTTTATTTATGTACACTAATAAACATCACACTATTGTTGTCTATTTAAATTTATTGCATAATAATTTAATTCACAATTTCTATAATTTACTACATCGTAATATCTAAATTTCTCCAATTAGTCCAATTAGTTTATAGTAGTAATACACTGAGACATGGGTTTGTAAACAGGGTAGTAAAACTGAATAATGTAACTTCGTTCACTTGGAGGCACGGTAGTGAGACTTTTAGCAGCCTTGTGCATTGTCAAAATAGTTTATTTTTGTATATTTAACAACTTTATATCCTAAACTTAAAGTTATTCATAAAAACGAAAGCATAAATCAGCCAAACTAACAGCAAGATGCGATATTTACCGAGTAGTAATAATATACGGATTCGATTTAAAAAAAATGGTGTCAATCGTTTACACATCGATTTAGGATTTTTGTCCTTATTGTTAAATAATATAAATTGTTTTAAATGTACATTACGTGAATCCGAATTTTATATTACGAATTAAACTGGAGATCAATTTGACAAAGATAATCAATTTTAGTTCAAATATATATATATATATATATATATATACATATATATATATATATATATATATATATATATATATATATATATATATATATATATATATATAAGGTATTATGTCACTTGAAAAAAGGTAATAGATGCTTTCAAAAAAACTTGAAACCCAATGACCAATATTGTTAATACGGAGTTCATGAAAAATAACCAAAGTTTACTAACAAATTAGTCAAATTCCATTCCAAAAGCTCGATTTCTTCAAAATCTTTTTCCCTCTACTGGTCAACCAGTGAATAGTCTACTTACTGCTGCTTGTGACTTTTTTACATCTGGCATATAAAATGGTTAAACAATCCTGACCCTGATTAACCTGTCATGAGATGTGCATTATATTTTTTAAATTCGCATTACTGTTGGCAGAAACATGTCCAGCATGGACGGTTTACAAGCTGGTGAAAAACATATATACCAAAAAATTGTTGAATTGTGTGTCTAAATCTTAAATGCGACAGTGTTCTTAATAATTATAAATATATTTTAACACGAGCTTTTTTTTGTTGAAATTTTATAGGTTACTTTGAAGCTAGATATTTCGTAAACCAACCTTAGTTCGCTAAGTCGCTAAAAGTGGTTTATGAAACTGCAATATTATTTTAAAGGACAATTCTATTAATACCCCATTCAATATAGAATCAGAAAAAAAATATTCTCTGTTAATATGTAGAGAAGTACATAATATTGCTGTCTTAATGTTGAGACATACAGAAATAAATTTATATCTAATTCAGTCAAAAAGTAGCTGTGAGCTGTGACACGTCAGGACAGGCGGACAGAACAAAACTTTGTGTTCAAAATGACAACAGAACCTTGAAAAGGACAAATATATGGTGTTCATAACATCACTTCCAACCGTTTCATATAATTGAAATTGATCTCCTGTTCTTTACTTATTAATTCTAAATTTTTTAACTATGATTTAATTTTCAATTAAATTTGTTAATTGTATTTTCTAAGCTGGTACTAGAAGCTGAGCGGTAGCTAAATGAAGACTTGCTCGGCGGCTAACGCGTCCGCAAATGGTTTGACAACGCACCGGGTGGCGAAGTAGAAAATCAGTCCGAATGTTATTGATATGGGAAGTGCTGGCAGAGCTTTCTTGAATATCGCTAACAGTAGTAAGGTTAAGCAGAGTCCCTGAAACAAGTTAAATAATCATTACTACAAAGTTAAGATTGAAAATGGTTTAGAGATCAAATTAGCCGAATTCTGGGTTCGAAATCCAGCCAGAGACAATATTTGTGAAAATTTTCAACATATTTCTGATACCGCATATACGCTAGGATATATCATAACACAGATTGGGGTAGATAAAATTGATAAAAACCGTGGTAGCTCAAACACTTAGCGTTCACTGTAAATTTAACAGCATGTAAGCAACTCGGGTACGAACTCCACAAGCACTAATGAAATTGTTAATTGCTATTTTAAACGGTAATTAACCCATAAACCTATACCTGCATGTCTGTTGAGAAATAATATATTTCGAAATCACGTGAAGTTTTTAAATCTTCAACATGCATTGGAGCAATACAGCAGACTGATTGCTCAATAACCTGCTCAGGAATGAGAGGAAGCCTGTGTCCAGCAGTAAGGCGTAAAGTAAAAAAAGTAAAGTTACAGTCTATATACGTCCCACCGCTGGGCACAGGCCTCCCATCATTTTTGAGAGGGTTTTAGGGCAAGGAAGTGTCCACCGCGTTGCCCCAATGCGTGTTGGCGAACTTCACATGTCTTCGAAATATTTTTTTTTCCTATTCCTCAGACATGCAGGTTTCCTCACGATGTTTTCTTTCACCGCCGAGCACGTGGTAAATCAGCACTTAAAATTGCAATTAAAAATTTCATTGGGCCGGCGGCGATCGAACCCGGGTTACTAGCGTTCTGTTATATTTACAGCGAGTGTTAACTATCTGAGCTACCACGGCAGTAAGGCGTGTATTTAGATAATACTATTTTATTTGCCAAGCTTATCTAGATAGGTGTCAAAACTGATTTTATCTTCTTAGGCGTACATTACGCGCTCATGCAGGCGTCAATCAATTCCATTAATCGTGATTGATAAAAAACGGATGGTGACTGATGGGCGTATATTACGCGCTCATGCAGGCGTGAATCACTGCATTACACGGTAGGTTTTTCGTCAATCACAACCATGATTATTGTAGAACTGACAGCCTGCATGAACGTGTAATGTACGCCTTTTGCCGAGTGGAGCTCGCCCAAGTACTATGAATTAACATAACATAAACACTCACGCCTGTCACCCAGAGGGGTAGGCAGAGACTACGGACTTCCATTTGGCACGATCCTGACATACCTCTTTCGCCTCCTTTACATCCATATATCTATGCATACATGCTCATCGGTTAAGGGTACTTCTAACGTGGCCCATTTTCAAAATATCGCCAATTTGGTCGATAATCTTTTTCTAGGGCGTCCCTTCCCGACTCGGCCGTTCACATCTGCCATATAAATTTGCTTTGTCACTCTTTCCTCATTCATTCTTTCTACATGACCAAACCACCGAAGCATTCCTTTCTTAATCCTGGTCACAACATCATCTTGCATACCACATTTATCTCCTATCACGTTTATCCCTTATCATTATTACTATGAATTAATTATACACATAAACTAAAAATAACTCATACATTGATTTTCCAAAAGTTGATAAGCTCTTAAAAGTTAATATTATTAAAAACAATGTAACTAGTTGCCTCCGACAAAAGAAGAAATAACCACGTTAAATAAGTAAGACTATTATGGAGAATAAGGTCAAAATACATAATACCAGCTTGAAATGGTATCAAAATATTGCTGCGAGAACCCGATCCCTTTTAACTGGTCACTAATAAGACATTAAATCTTAAATCTCATGGTAACAATAATTAGGATTCAAAAGGGATAAATGAAAGTATCTATAAGCATTCACTTATCAGGTCTCATTTGTCATCCTTCACTAGCCAAGCGTGGTAAAAAAGTAAATCTGATAGTAAATTGGTTTTAACTAAGGTCATAAAGAGGATGATGTTATTTATTAAAGTTACTAGTTTATACTTCAAGGAACTCACAATAAGTATTGCCACAAAACAGGCAAGTGTTGTATTCCAGTCTCCATATGAACTAGCCTTGCCAACTAGTACACTATAGAAAATGAAGTCGCCCAAGCCGAGTTTTACACCCTCTGTAATGAAAATAAGCATTAAGTCATGAGTATATTAATTACATTAAAATAATAAGCACATCTATACAGGATGTCCCAAATCTCGACGTCAACCCGTAACCAGGTGAAAAGGCAAGTCATGCTGGTTGTCAAAAATTTAAAAAAAATCTAAATTACATGTTTTCAAATTATAAGCATTAAAAAAAACGGAAAAATTTCACATCCTGTGATAGTCTTTTCCTCCTGTTGCCACAAATCTTTACTTTTTCCAACTATTTTTTTTTTGTTATGAAACCCTGAATAATGCTGCTGTAAACAGCTGGTATCAAAACTTCAAAACCAGTTGCTCTAGCTTACATAACATTTTCTAAAAAGTTGCCTAGATTTAACTGACTGTATTGAAAAAAAAATGTACTACGCAAGTTTGGCAAGTAGCGTCAAAAATTGGCGCATTTAGTAAGGATTCAAAAATAATATAACACTCGATAAATTGTAGCTGCAATCGTGGACATCGTTTTTTTTTTTCTCGTAAAATCCCAGTTTTAACAAGTTTTTCTTACTTGGTTAAAAATTATTCTAATGTACCCAAGGTTTTCCAAAGGATCGTAAATTGTAGCTTGAAGTGAAGGAGTCTTTATAAAGAGAAAAAAAAAACAATGTCCACGATTTCAGGTACAATTTAACAAGTGTTATATCATTTTGGAATCCTTACTTAATGCGTCAAGCATTGTTCAGGGTTTCACAACAAAAAAAATTGTGGGAAAAATTAAAGATTTGTGGCAACACGAGTAAAAAGACTATCACAGGATGTGAAATTTTTCTGTTTTTTTTAAAATACCTATAATTTTGAAAACATGCAACTTAGATTTTTTTAATTTTTCTGCCAACCATCATGACTTGCCTTTTCACCCGGTTCCGGGTTATCGTCGAGTTTTGGGACCTTTATATTATTGTTCAAACTATTCACAAGCCCATGGAAAATGTCTCAAAACAGGCATAGTACAATTTACTTACAGGTTACAGTAGGTGGCGCGCGTATAGTACCTACAAATTTATGTAAAAGTTATATATCATCATCATCATTATCATTCCTAATTAACCCTTTAATCCCCATAAAAACCCATGCAGTGGTATGCATCTGTCAAATCCCGAGCGGCCGCATGCGACCGCACCCACCCACAGCACTTTAAACCATTAAAACTTATATTTAGAGACTGCTTTTCTATGAAGAAGTTTGGCATTATAAAACCAATACAAAATTCTCTATCCTGTGGTCTAAACAAAAGTCAGGTTTACTTCATTACAAAAAGACTATTGTATTTTGATAACAAAAACGGGTACATACAAAGCGGATGTCGCCAGTGTTAAAATCACTATTATTTCTATATATTACTCGAAATTATTTACGTCAAAAGATAAATTATATTCATACAAAAACTTTCATTACAATTTTATACTAAAACACTAATAAAACACAAAAATCCAAAATCAACACAACAGCATCCAAATGAGAATGGCTTACGTAATGAACGTAAATTATAAATAAATATCCATAGACTAACTGACTTTTTATTGCACTAGAGTATAGAAAATTTCATATTGATTCTATAATGCCAACTCCTTCATAGAAAATTAGTCTCTAAATATAAGTATTTACGTGCTAAAGTGCTGTGGGTGGGTGTGGTCGGATCCGACCACTTGGTATTTGACGGAATATCGCCGTGGGCGGATCCAACCAATTGTGTTTTGAGAGGTTAAATAATATAACTCTTACAAATTTCGAATGATATTTCCACAATTACAGTCAAACCTGGGTAAGTGAGAACTGTATAAGTGAGAAAACTCTATAAGTGAGAGTAATAGCCAGGACCCGTCATTTTAAGATCCCAAAACCTTTATTAGCGAGAAACAGAAACCTCTGTAAGACAGAGTCATTTTTCCCTCATGAACCTCCGTAAGTGAGACTGCTACTTATCTATACCTCTATAAGCGACAGTCGAGCTTTATTTATTTTATATTATTTAGGAGGAACTATAGCTACAAAATAAAAATACATACATACATAAAAGATACGTACAGTAACAACAAAATAAACAAATGACAAAATAAATTACAAATTTAACATCTGCTATTTTATGACTCAATCTTAACTGTCGTGGAACTTTCTACCATTGTTTTTGTATTGTTTCTTTTTCTATTCTATTTTGTGGAACTAAATAACGTTGTTATTTTATCACATTCTTTTCGAATGGACACGTGTGCCTGTGTACCGTCCTGTTTATTGGACTTACTCAGTTTATATTTAATCAATTGCAAAGGAAAATTTTGTTCTGCATCATCTCAAAACGGAAAATTAAAGAACTGTCATTATGTGATAAACTCAAAATAGTGATATGAAACGTAACCTATACACACTATTAAAAATATATATGTACATAATATATGCTGTGCATATTATTCACCTAATTTTATCATATTACATATTAATTACATTCGTACTTGCTGTGACTTGTTATTGCAGTGTACCTCTATAAGGGAGAAACGCTACCTATGTACCTGCATTAGCGAGAAACTCGAGTTAGTGAGAAACCTCTATAAGCTAGAATGAGATTGTGCTCCCTTGAACTTTCGCTTATCCAGGTTTGACTGTAATTATTTTCTTTTGCGGCAACAACGCGGCTGGTATTGAATAAATATTATACCATCTACATATTCTATTCTAATAATAAATCGGGCGTTGAAAATATTCGTTTTGTTACTATGCTTTGCTAACTGTTGTAAATAGAAATAAATAATAACCAATAAAAACAGTGTGCAGACCAAATTGTATCACATGGGGCTAAGTGTAAAGAATAATGTGTATATATTTTTGGTATAGTTAAACCTTTAAACTGTTATATAAAAATATATTGCTTTTCATAAATAATAATAAATAAAATAAATAAAATAATAATAATAATATTCCACAACTATCACACAACGCCATCTAGTCCCAAGCTAAGCAGAGCTTGTGTTATGGGTACTAGACAACTGATAAACATACTTATATATTTCTAAATACATAAATATTATAGATAAATTACACCCAGACACAAAACAAATGATCGTGCTCATCACACAAACATTTGTCCTGGGTGAGAATCGAACCCACGACCTCCGGCATAGCAGTCAGGGTCACTAACCACTAGACCAACAGGCCTGTCACTAAATATTTATTCTAAGGCCTTTTGAACATTATAAGACTCGGACACTAGACAAAAAAAAATGCCTTTGACATTACTGGACATGCCGATGTATATTGAAAATAAATCTTTTTTGATCTGGCAACCATATTTCTTTTTTTAATAATTTATGTACACACAACGAGATACAGAAACAGTTATACAACGTATAACCAAAACCCTGTGGTTCCCGTTAACTGCGTTATCAGAATCAGTACCCAAGTGTATAGAAATAATTTTTTTTTCAAAAAAACGCATATAAAAAAATTATTTTCAATTTAATAAAAATTGCAAATTGTACGTGGTTTTATTTCCTCTAACTCACAAGAGTATCGGTAGTGCGGGGTCTTTGACAATACTCTTACTCCTCGGCCAATGCAGAGATAATAAAACCACATACAATTTGCAAATCAATTATTTTCATTAAAATTAATTTTTTTAAATGTGTTTTTCTGAAAAAAAATTATTTCTATATGCTTGGATAATGATTCGGATAACGCACTTGACGGGAACCACAAGGTTTTTGTTACATGTTGTATAGTAAGTTCGTATAAAGGTTCTACTTATTTCATAATTTACTGTTTCCAGAAGAACCATAAAGGAAAATATATTAAAAAAGGCAAAATTAGTACCTATTTTACTAACTACTAATACTACTGAATAAATAAATGTTATAATGACATAATATATATAAACTCGTACTAATATAATACAATCATTATTTCATCATCAATACAGCCCTTCACAAGTCTACTGCTGAACATGGGCCTTCCCCAAACAATGCCATAAAGCATGGTCCTAAGTCACCTGCATTCATGGACTATGGCTATATTAAAAAAGCCCCAAGGATCTCGATTTCACAAACCCATTGTTATTTTAGCAGGTTGTCACTCCATCTAGTGGAGGGCCATCCCACACTTTGCCTACTGTTACGAGGCTGTCACATAAGAACCTTGCTTTCCCATCGGTTGTCGGTTCTTCGAGCTATATGTCAGACCCATTATCACTTCAGTTTATTGGTTCATTGGGGCTATGTTGGTTACTCTGGTGCTAATTTGGATATCTTCATTTCTAAGTTTATTATGCAGAGGAACTCTGAGCATAGCCGCTTGCAGTGACCTTGAGTTTCCTCATACAACCAGCAGTGTAAGATCACATCCGAATAATATAATAATATTACATTAATTAACAAGATGCAAATAAAATATCTCTTATGATTTTTAAATGTCAATAAAGTTTCTGAATTCTTTATAATAGACAATAGCGAGTTCCATAACTTTTTCTAAAGATAAGCAACAATAATGGGCTCCATTTTTTTTATAGGATATGGTGACAAACGAGCACACAGTCCACCTGATGGTAAGTGGTTGCTGCAGCCCAAAGACATCTACATTTAATGCAGATGCGTTGTCACCCATGAGGACTAAGATGGAATGCCTTTTTGCCAGTAAAAAGGGTCTCCGGTTCTCTACACTCACCATACAAAACAGAGCAGCATTATCCACTGACACGTCCATGGATACTACGCCATCCAAAATAAAAATTGCCTTGTACGTCCTGGATACTAGTGTAGCCAAAGCGTTAAGTTTTATAAAACTGACATCTAGGGACAATCTGCAGTACGTTTTGTGAGTTTTATTTATGGAATCAATAGCTGACGAATTACTTTACGTATCAAATACGAGATGGCAGTATAACAAGTCTTGACGAATGAACCATAAATATCTTACTTCAGTATCGGTGTTCTGTGTTTTGTGAACAAGTGTTTTTGGAGTGCCAGCGATTATGTCGTAAGTACTTTAGTTTAATTTAATATTTCGTAGATTATTATACGTCAAAATAAACTAGATGATTTGTGCTTTATAATTACATATATATATCACAGTTCTAAGTGTAAAATCGAGTCATATTTTAAATTCAAAGTATAGCTGTTTCGAAAAAATGGCCGCTCAAGTTGTCGGCCCAATTTTAGTTTTGTTAACTTAGTTTTTCAGTAAAATTATATTTAAGCAACGAGTAATAGTTGTAATAAACATAATAATGCACTTTGCAAACAGAATAAAACTATATTCACTGAAGATTCCTTAGAAATGTTATTGTGTTCCTCAGGTCTTTTGTTGTGGATAGTTTGATATCCACGGACGTAACTACAATGGCTCTAAATAAGGGTCGGTACAAATAGCAAAGTATGCTTGCAATATGTTTCGCTTTCTTATTTTTTGTGGTCGAGGTCTTGGTTGGTTTGGGTCTTGAGTTTTTTTTTTCGCTTAGTTGGTTGTGTAATTGTGTTTCATCATGCTCTTATCTCATAGTTTTTGTTCTTGTGTTATATTAATGTTATGTTTGTTCGTGATTGTCGACTTTTGCTCTCTTTTCTATTTAACTTCACTTTACTTACATGGAGGATGTGTTCTACGATTTCAAATCACTTTACTTTCCTTGTGATGTATTGACAATAATTTAATTCTCATATTTAATCAAAATCATTCATTTTTCGGTATACGGTTTTCGCTTTGCACCACTGCTCAATGTCTGGCGCCAGTTTAGAAGCTGTCGTATTATTTATTATGTAGATCTCTTCATGTAGAACGCTTTTCAAAAGAAATTACATTGAAGAACCTCATAACTTTCGAGAAAAAAATCCTAAATAAAAATGGCTTTTGTTATGTAATCATGTAATAAAAAAGGGTCCTTACTGCCATAAAAAATAGCTTCTATTAAAAAGCGACCCCAGAGATTGCACCGTACTTTCCATCATTTACTTAATATTGTGCTATATAGCCTATAACCGTTATAGGGTCCCATCTATCACTGTACCAAAAGTCATCAAAATCAGTTCAGCCGTTTTGACGTGAAAATGGGACATATATACTAACAAACATACAGACTTTCGCATTTATAATACATGTTATTAGGGATTGGATACCTACTCATTTAAAATAACTCTCTTCTAAGTTGACGCGGGTAATTTTTAATGCTTCTTTACCACATTATTATTGTTTTTTTCCCTGATGATATTAATGGTTTAAATTAATACATACAACAATTTTAGATCACCGACCGAAACTAACTTAGCTCGTGGAAGTCGTAGAGGCCGAGGGGTTCGTACTAGAGGTGGGAGGGGACCATCTCAAGTTAGGAGGTATTTTCTATTTTTAGTAATTTTGTTACTAAAAACTACTTTCGTACATTTTGTTTTTCTCATCTTATATTAGATATGTAGTCAAGTTTTAAATAATTATATTATATTATAGATCACCTAGTGAAAATGATCTGCCGTCTAACGACGGGAGCCATAGAGGCCATGGTAGTCGTGGCGACCGTGGCAACCATTATGGTGGAGAACGCCCTAACAGTCGGAGACACCGGGGAGGCCGAAGAGGACGCGGAGGACACGACAATCAGCCCTCCCAAGCAAGGATGTAAGTATATTTTACACAGATTTATTGTTGGACTATTATTTTTGATACTACAGGATATTATTTCTTTGTAGCAGTGAACTAGACTTAATTCGCGCTCAGCGGCAGCTCACCTAGAAGCGTGTTGCAGCGCTGCCAGCAGAAGTAAAAAGGGAGCTTTTAACTCGCAAGCGTGACTCTGAGGTTGCTAGAGTTATAATGCCTGACGCGCCTCCGCGCAAAAGGCGCGCCCGGTAAATGTATTTACTACATACTTTATCATAATTTAGCAACACGTGTTTACTAAGTTTTCTTTTTCTGGCAGATTGGCGTCGCCGGAGCGCGAACCATGCGAGTTCATGGAACCAGAATGTGATAGCCAGCGTAAAAAAATTATTATTTTAGGTAAAGAGTCATTTGTTGTTAATAATTTTACTATATTGTTATTGTTTTATATTTGAATTAATATTATTTGTTTTAGAGGATATACAATTGGTGCCCCCCAAACACGCCGAAATCATGGCTAACGTCGAGATACGTAAGTAAATGTTTTACTATACCTAAGCCTGTTCCCAAACTTTATTTTATGACTTAATTAACCTGATGCTTTTTGTTACAGATAACATTCAACAATCGCCGCCCGGGGATGTCGAGATAGGTAAGAAAATATTTTACTACACCTGAACCTTTTCACAATCTTATTCTTTATGACTTGATTAACCTGATGCTGTTTGTTACAGATGAAATTCAACTATCTCCGCCCAGGGACGTGGAGATACGTAAGTAAATATATTGCTAGGCCTATGTATTATTCATTTTATAAGAATCCTAAGCCTCATATTGTTTGTTACAGAAGACCTGAAACCTAGAGATTTGCTGCGTATCGGTACGTCAGACCTCGATACCGTCCCTTATTCTCCCGACTACTTAGACAGTCTGGATCCGGATCGCTTAGATACGGAGATCAATAGAGCCTTAATGGCAAAAACTCCTAAAAAAAGGGGCATACCTTCTGCAAATTCTTCCTCAATAAATCCCTTGATAGATTGAACACACATACACTCTCGCACATTCATACACTACACACATACACCTAAAAAATTATTATTGAATCTTTTTATTTTTAATGTTTTTCCTTTTTTGAAGTCTTTCTGCTTCTTCGTCAAAGGCCAATTCTGGTCACATTCATAGAGATAAATTCTAGTGAAAGTTAAGGTCAATTTGAAGTTGAAGTAAACAATTTATTTAAGCACAATTCTATTTCAGGAAACAATATGGTAGCCGAGGCTGATGACGAAGTAACTGTGACGCCTTCCACTAGCAAACAGCGTACTTCGATTGGTACGCATTATTCAATCTAGAAGTCAAATATAGAAAACCACGAATTGTTAACAGTAAGTTTTTTTTTTCAGGGGTTATTGACAAGAATTTCGACGTTGTCGTTGGCGACTGGATAAAACTGACCGATGACCTAAGTGACTGTGACATGGACACAGAAAACGAGGACTGCTTTCTCCCTGTCATGACCTCACGCAACGCTACGGCGGAGCCTGCAGCTGAAACTGACATGACGTTGTACGAGGTTCGTATACTAGAGACAGAAGACCGACGAAATGACCTAGCAATCAGGGAGATCGCACCACATGACTGTTACAATTTTGAGTGGAAAAGAGATCGACAGACTTTTACAGGACAACGAGAAAATTTTACCGGGACTCCAGGACCGACATTTTCGATTACAGAGGAGACTAGTATCGTCGAAATTTTTTATAAAATGATCGACAGCGACTTTATAGACAGAATTTGCACAGAGACTAACAGATATGCCGACCAAAAAATAAAATTATTGAAAGACCAGAACAAATTCTTACCCACTTTAAGACTACACCGATGGACACCGACGGACAGGGATGAAATGGTCAGTTTTCTAGCCATATCAATTCTTCAAGGGCTATACCCCCTGCAGGAAGAGGAGTCCTATTTTAGTTTCAATGGTTTTGGCACTATGCCTTACTTCCGAAAAATAATGTCGTACAATAGATTTTTATTATTGAAGTCACTGATCCTTTTCGTCGACAATGAGACAATTACAGAACCAAAGAAACTGTGCAAAATTCAAATGGTGACTGACTATTTCAACGAAAAGTTCTCGCATTTATATTATCCTTCCCAGGAGGTTGTCATTGACGAATCCCTTCTGAAGTGGCATGGGCGACTAGGCTTCGCTCAGAAGATTTCGTCAAAGGCTGCGCAAGTCGGAGTGAAGACTTATGAGCTTTGTGAGTCTTCCTCTGGTTATCTTTGGAAGTTTTTTATTTATGCGGGAAAAGAAAAGACTGGGACTGCGACTGCAACAGCTACATCTAACGAGACTAACCCTATTGACACTGACGAAAGACCTGATGATACAGACACGACTGAACATGTCATAACTGGCAGTAGCGATGTACGTCCCAGCAATGCTACTGCCAAAATAGTTTACGACTTAGTAGAACCTCTACTTCACCGCGGACACACGTTAATAATGGACAATTTTTACAATTGTCCATTATTAGCGCGGTGTCTGAAACGACAACAGACAGACTGCTTTGGGACCTTACGACTGAATCGGGAATTCGTTCCCGATTCATTGAAGACAATAACAAAAACAGAACTAAGACAAGGTGAAGTATTGGCAAGCTACTGTTCCGATTTGTCGGTAATCGTATGGCGAGATGCTAACCTAGTTAGCATGCTCTCGACATACCATTCCCTCCAAATCGGTACGCGACAAAAATATGACCGACTGACATACAAGCCAAGCGTTGTCCTGGACTACAATAAGTCCATGGGAGGAGTGGACAGGAAAGACCAGTTCTTGTCTGCTCAGCCCATGGAACGTGTAAGAAATAAAATTTGGTATAAAAAGGTATTTCGTCGTCTTTTTAACTGTGCCATTTTTAATTGTTTTGTTTTATTTAAAACGGCTAATCCAAATATATCACACAGACAGTTCAGGACAACTTTGGCGGAAGACTTACTAAAGTTACACCGACATATTGACCTCACGACAGAACCACGACTTATGAATTCGAGAACCGGACTGATGAAAAGGCCAACGACAACCACGACCAGCAGACCTAAAGTCGAGCATCGACATTTCCCAGTTAAAACTGGCTTTAAGCAAAGTCGCTGTTGGTTGTGCGCCCAGCGAAAAGTCACAGCCAGAACTATTTGGAAGTGCCTAGAATGCAACATAAATCTATGCATTGATGGTTGCTTTATGCAGTACCATACATAATTTATTTTGTTTTATTTATTTATTTTAGTTTTAATTTAGTCCTTTTTTTGTAAATATTTAGTTTGTAATCAATTCCTAGTTTTAAATAAAATATTTAATTAGCAATAAATTTACTTGAAATAGTCAATGATAATTATAGTAAGTAAAGGTTTGTGAAAAAAAATATATTTATTATGTCAATATACTGTACATTGATTTTATTATTTGTGTTTAATTTAAAACCCCAACTAAAAAAACTCATAACTACCTTTTTTTAAGTTGCGTAAATTACAAAGTGTGAATGAGACCTTAGATAGGCGGCCATCTTGCTTATATTTTGCCTTCGCAAGCGAGTCGAAAGCGCTCAAGACATCGCAGTAAAATTACGAGGAGTAGGTGTTTTGTTACAATTTATTTAACTACTTAGCGTTAATTAAACATAAACATCTATGCATTATAAGAAAGGAAAATACGTCTAGTTTGTTGTTGCATTATTTTATTGGTAAAAAAATACAATATTTCTTCGTTGTGGTGTAAATTAATAAAATTTATACGTTTATTTTTCTCCGAATTCAATGTTAACACTCGTTTTTAATATCTTAAATTAAGTTTTTAGATCTTAAAATATACATAGGTTTAATCTGTATTCTTCTATCAATTTTTCGTAGTTTTTTTCTTTACTCTAGCTATTATAGTTAAGAAGCTATGTAGGGTTTTTGTTACAAGATGCGAGCGCGGTAGCACCCGAATCAGGGCCGCGCTTATCCGGACGTACAAGGGTATAACAATCGCGCGGGCTGGACGCTTGAGTGGTTAAGCTACTATTTTACGCTGGTATTCTGTGAGAGCGTGGTCCTTCCCTGGTCAAGCCAACTCATTCGTGCTACAACTATACTAATAATATAACTGCAACATGGCTCTACCACGTATGAAACGGTCCGTCGTTACATTTAATCTGAAAGGATATTGTGACGATAGATTGCTCAAAGCTTACCGCTTACACGCAAAACAATTGGTTGTTGCGAACAATCATTTACTTGTTTGAAACGGAACGACAAAGATGTACTATCACGGACAGAAATCCGAATAATTAATATGCGCTATATTTTAAAACGGAAAAGGAGCATCTGTTGTATGCCTATTTGGCGGTAAATTTAATCTAGCTACTATGAAGAAAAAAAAAAGAAAATGTAGAAAAGTGTGGGTTAAAAAGCGGCTATTAAAGCGACATCAATATTAAAATTTTTAAGAAATTGAGGTTCCACCCAAAAGAATGGCACAATTAAATGAGAATGACGGAACCGACAAAAATACACTCACCGGCACGGAAACTTGGCCACTCGTGAATTTGCTGATTATTTGCACTGAAACGTTTTTTTAACAGTAAATTAAGGGTAGATGCATTCAATAAGTGTCTCTAATGGTTTTAGAACATAGAAATTTAATGTTTACTTCACCGAAATTTTTCTTTTCAAGATAACATGTTTTCACTAAAATTAACATCTTTCCATTGTCACTTTAAAAACACTACAAAGTTAAAAATTAAGTCTGTTTCTTTATTGTCTATCAGTTTTAATATCGGGTGTTTCCTCCTCTAGCCCTGATAACCGCTTGCATTCGATCTGGCATGCTTTGAATGATGTTTCTGACATCAACTTGCGGTATGCTGTCCCAAGCGGCCAGCGCTGCATTTCGGAGCTCATTTAGAGTTTGTGGCGGTTTGGAGCTGGACTTTATCTTTCTTTTGAGCATACCCCATACATGCTCAATTGGATTTAAGTCCGGGCTACGAGCTGGCCACTGTAATTTTTGTATTCCAACCTCTTCCAGATATTCCTCTACACAATGTGCGACGTGCGGGCGTGCATTATCGTGCATGAGGAGGAATTGGTCGTGTCCAATGAATCCCGAATAAGGCATTACGTGCTCCTGAAGAACTTCCTCGATGTATCGAGTAGCTGTAAGCCGATTATCGACGATGACCAACTCTGTACGTGCGTCGGAACTTACACCTCCCCATACCATTATTGAGCCTCCATGGAAACTCACAGTTTGGGTGGTGGTAATGGGTAGAAACCTCTCTCCTCTTTTTCTCCACACTCGTTCTCGACCGTCTGGAGCACGTAAAGCTATTCGACACTCATCTGTGAACAATACTCTAGCCCATTGCTCGTGGGTCCAATTGACATGTTCTCTTGCGAACTGAAGTCGGGCTACTCAGTGCTGTCTGAGAAGTTCTGGACCTCGTGCTGGTCTACGAGCTTTTAAATTCACTTCCTCCATTCGTCTTCTCACCGTACGCTCACTAACATTAACGCCTCTTGCGATTTGGAGCCGCTGGCGTATCTCAACAGCGGTCAGGTAGCGGTTTCTCAAAATCTCCATAACAATAAAACGATCGTCCCGGGCCGATGTGCACCTTACGCCCCCACTGCCTGGCCTGCGGGTGTAGCGGCCTGTCTCCTGGTATCGTTTCAGTGAATACTGCATTGAGGACCGTGGTACGTTAAGCACAATAGCAACTTCACGCTGTGTCAGCCCTTGGTCAATTAATGCTACTGCTTGTGCAACTTGTGCTGGTGTTAATGGCATTTTTATTGGCTTTAAAGCACCTTTAGTTATTTAATTAAGACACAAGATCACAATAATTGAATAACCTTACAGTAAACTTTTCACAACACACAAATTTAAAATGTGAACTTAGTCGCTCAAATGACCCGATTAAACTAAAAATTAAAGAATTCGTCATGGTGTACTTAAACATAATGAATTACCCTCTTGAACTTGAGGGTAAACATTTTTTGACATACTTGCATAACAAACATTCATCAGAAACACTTAAAGCTTTTGCTATCGCGAGATAACCGCTTGGCCAAGTTTCCGTGCCGGTGAGTGTATCTCGTCGATCGCTACAATCCATACACAGTCGATTTATTGTTACATCGATTTATCGTCAAGATTGCCGGAGTTTTTGTTGCGATCTCCGATATCGTCTGCGATCAAGTAAATCGCTAACGATCGTAACATACACTACAGATCGATTGTTTCGATCAGTCTGAACCAACGGATCGTACCGTATATGGGCCCTATAATAGTGAAGCACTTACTCTCGTCGTCGGCGTCAGGGGGCGGGTGCGGCTGGGACGGCGCGCGCGGCGGGTCGAGGCGCGTGGTGTAGTGCGCGGGCGCCGTGCCGTCTACACGCAGCCGCCGCGGCGACCCGCGCCACGCCACGTCGAACCCGCCCTCACCGTCGCCGTCGCCATCCGAAACGCCTGCCCGACCTTCTGAGAACGATACATTGTTGGTGTTACGATTCGCCATCACGACAGGCAAAGGTCTTACACCATACAGCCTCGCCTGATTTATATTTTTTGTTCACAAAACTCTTCATAATACGCTGATGCGTCACATTGCGAAATTTTGGGAAATTTTGACAACTTAACATTTGTTTTTACACATATATATATATATATATATATATATATATATATATATATATATATATATATATATATATATATATATAAACCAATATTAAATAACACCAACGGGAGCATTAACCCGCCGGTAATTAAGTTTACGCGAAAACTACACGAACATTTCAAATTTAAAATTTTATTTTTTATTATGCTATTGCCTATGCCTACACTATCCAAAATATAGATATGTTTACCTTCAAAATAATATTACGATACTTTGTGAAGTTGACAGCAACTTACCTAATCTGAGTGTTAATAAAGATAGTGTCTCAAGGCACCTATGCAGATAAGTTAACTTGAGGTTTACTCAAATTTGCATATATAGTAATCATATTGTATATAAAAAAATGTAACATAACCAGACCATTAAAGAAAAGCAGTGCTAAAGTATGAGATGACACACGATGAATCCGCCTCTGCATGCCGTTTATCATGGGAGAAGCTAATGTTTATCTCTATAACTATTTACTAAACAAACAATGTCAATTTAATATTTACATGAGACGCACAATATACATAGAGGACATATACTGAGCTGTTTAAACTCGACTTTAAGTCACTATGTAATCATTTTTTATTTAATGTCATTACACAAAAAGTACCCAGAAAAAAGTTTGAAGTGACAGTGGCTTGTTTCGATTTGTTTGTTATTTTACCTATTAATTGCGAGTTACTCTTACTGCATTAGCTATCATAAGGGTATTGTCTAAAGGATTATATTAGCATAATATATTACATATATACTCAATTTTGACCCGTGTTTTGATGGAATACTTTTTGTGTAACAACATCCAATTTATGGATGTGGAACAAAGGAGACATAAACATACAACAATGAGCCACATAACAAGTTAGATCATTCAACAATCAATGCATATATATGATTCAATAATGTGATGCTTCGGTAGCAGGAAGTGTCAAAGTGTTTAGTAAGATCAATTCCAACAATTTGGTATACAAATAATTGTTCCAGGTCTAGGTTGGCCCATGTGCAATTTATATGCATGTAAAACACGACTTTTTAATAGCATTGAATGACAAACAAGCACACAGTCCACCTGACGGTAAGTGGATGCTGTGGCTCATATACATCCACATTTATTCTCAACTAAGGATCAAAATGCAAATGGCGTTATCACCCCTGAGGACTGTGATGGAATGCTTCTATTACAAACCTCTATGATACTGACGAAGTTTCTGGTGTGAAGGTAGGTAACACTTTTAGGGCTAGAAATAAGTAACAATTCCAGCTTGTTTGTGTGGTATTATGACTCCCTCTTTAAATAAATTTTTGATGATGAATAAACTTTCATGTCATTGTCATGCCATGCCGTTATAACTTATTTATCCCAATCATAATAGACGACTCACTACCGTTGCCTCCACTGAAAAGGTTTTCTTGCAAAACTGAAAACTGAGACTGACAGATATTAGCACACAAAGAATTAAAAAGGCGCAGTTTTATTATAGGATAGGATAGGACTCTATCACCACTTAATGTCAGGGTGGGATTTTTTTCAAATTGGCCCATTAATGAAAAAATGATTGAACCACCGATGCTATTATACACAGCTACGGCACATGACACGGCACAGGGGCGGAGTAGAGTGGGGTTTGGGTCACAGACCGTGCGGGTTGAGGGGGCGGAGCTCCCGCGGGCGCTGCTCACCTGCGGCCGCGCCGGAGCCGCTCGCCCCAGCAGCGCCGCCCGCCGCAGCCCCGGGCGTCGCCATGCAGTACATCACCGTCGCTGCGGAGACAATTCGCTTTACACTACTTGATCATCACATTATTCATCCACTAAAATGTTGACTATTTCGTATTGCAATTTAGAGTATTTTAATGTAAAACCGAATGTTGATACATTATATATTAATGTTAAAATTACATGACATATGTTTTAATAACATATTATAAATAAATGTAAAAAGAAACACTGAACCGACGACATTGACGACTCCAGCGAGTCAGTAATTCATTCTTGGGGCGATGTATACGCTTTTACAACAAAATCCCAGAAAATATACAAAATTTGTCGTCATACACAACGTTCAAAAATGTTATTAAACTAAGTTTGTATAAAAAGGGTTATTATAATATTAAGGAATTTATGGATGATAATAACCCCTGGGAAGGGTGATCACTACCAAGCTATTTCTAGTTTGTCTTGTGTTGTTAATTGTAAATGTGATTGTAAGCTATTATTGGAAAAAAAAAATTGTCCCGCTGGGTTTCTTGCTGGTTCTTCCCAGGACAGAGGTTTTTTTTTGCGAACCAGTGGTAAATGAAAAAAGTTACTTTTAATAAGTATTGTTATAATCTACATTGAATACAAAAGTTTCTGTTTCAACCCCTTTTTACGTTTGCAAGCTTGCCAAGAGGCCCATGCCTAGTTGTGGCTTCTTTACAGACATGAGAATATAACAATAAATAAATAATATTCACTTACATGAATAAATGAGAGCTGGAAATATTGGCTCATTTCTTTCTTGAGCAGTTTCAACTAATATCCTTAATGGTCCTTTTGGAGTCAATACAGCTACTAAATCTAAAATAATGTAACAAGCAAATCAAGCACTTAAATAAAAAACAATACAAGTTAAATAATAACTTAATAATAATTTACTTATTACTTAATTTCATTTCTTACTTTACTAATAATAAAACCATTTATTTAAACTTTACTCCTCAGTAAAGCAACAGTAACACTAAAATATAACTTGGCAATTTAGTAAATTTTTTCTTTACCCCAGATAGAAATAACAGCAAGGACAGCCCATGTGGTCCACTCTGGAAGATATTTAATGAAAACTAGAGCCATTAATGCTGCTATGAAGATCAGGTATGCTTGTTGAAGTCTAAGTGGTCCCTTCCAGTGAATCACTATCATTCCCATTACACCAAAGTTCCACATAACAAAAAATAGAGTAATATAATCCATAGGTATATTATAGGCTCTTAGTGCTTCCCTGAAATATAAAAAAATAGCTCATTACTTCTATAAGCCGTGATAGTTCAAGGGAAAAGCGCTTGTGAAATTTCACAGATTTACCACATACTCATCATTCATCATCATCATTACAGCCCTTCACAAGTCTTCTGCTGAACACAGGCCTCCTCCAAGAAATGCCACAAAGCACGGTCCTGAGCCACCTGCATCCATCAACTTTCTGAATGTTTCACCAGGTCGTCACTCCATCTAGTGGGGGGCGCCCTACACTTCACCTGTCGGTACGAGGCCGTCACTTTTTTCCCCATCAGTTATCGGTTCTTTGAGCTTTATATGGCTTGGTCCATTGCCACATCAGCATACTAGTCCGTTGGGCTATGTCGGTCACTCTGTTTCTACCTCCTCGTCGTAACTCTGAATCTCACTCAAAATCTCAGGTGGTCCGGAAACAATGCTGCCACACTCGGTCTTCAGCTTTGACAATTGGCACCGGCAGACAGATCTCTAGTAAAGATTTCGGAACCCAGATTCCTTTCGATCGCTACTTATACAAGCTGTATTTAAGTTGTGTAAGTCCCACCGCATGCATTTAGAGATCTGTCTGTTCAGTTGCCTGTATGCTGTCAAATCTGTTGACTACTGCAGCTCCATTTCCCTTAATAAGAGTGTGATCGGAGAATATTTGTGTTCTTTCGCGGCGGGTCTTGCAGAACTTAGCTCCAACCTCATGGACAGTTTCCACGAGCTTATCATTCATATCGCCTACTGCATTGCATTTTCTAGGCGCTGAAAACGGTTTTGTAATTCAAGCTGAAAGATTTCGGGACTTTGGATTAGAGCACGAGGGGGCCAGATTATTGACTTCATTGAGACTTGAGAGACTTCTCGAACTTAACGTTCACCGTTAACCATTCGTTGATTGCAGCCAGTTTTCACCAAAACCCTTGCAATCACTGAGACATCACTGAACAGTTGCCATCTAGTCATTTTGACCATTTTTCTAGCGACACCAACCAAAGCGCGTACAATATTCCAGTTTAAATATAGTCACATTAGTTGATAAGATATAAGTGTATTTAACTATAATTATAATATACTTACTCTATATACAAATATGAGAATAAGAACAGTAACATCAGCGATGAAAGTATGAGCCAACCATGGATAACCCTGTAACATCTCTTCTTATACAACACAATGAGCAGGACAGTCATTAAAGCTATCACACTGAGCAGGATCATAGAGTTAGCAAGAGCATTCCATACTTTTGTTACTGCATATGGACTCTCTTCATGGAATGGTGTATATGCACTGAAAAATTAGAAGTTGTTAATTAATGCAAACATATTAATATTCTACTTTACATTACATTTATGTGTGTGCGTGATAAAGCGCTTGCATGTGTTTTTACGTGGTAGAGCCGTAGTGCTGCAGCTATATTATGAGTATAGTTGTAGCATGTATGGATTGATTAGATCGGGGAATTACCATGCTCTCACAGAATACCAACATAAAATAGCAGCTAAGCACTGCGGTGTTTCATAAGGTGAGTGTAGAGAACTGAAGACCCTTATTGCCCAAAAAGAGGCATTCGATCTTAGTGCACAAGGGCAACAATGTATCTGCATTTTGATTTGTGATCGAGAATTGATGTAGATGTCTATAGGCCGCAGCAACCATTCGCCATCAGGTGGACTGTATGCTCGTTTGTCAACCTTATCCTATAAACAAAGTGATATGCTATGTTACAAAATCGCTAAAATTTCAAATAGGATAATGGTTGTGTGATGTTGTCACCCCAAATGTTTTAGATTTCTCTAATTATGTATATTTATTAACTTTTTCTTTAGATTACTCTGTATTGTATTGAGCCTTGGTGAAGCCACACAAGCCTCAACCATTACTATGATAGAACTGAAACCTACAACAGTAAAGGAAAGACACAATAATTTTTAATGGAATATCGAAAATATCATGCAGGGACTTCTTAATAGACTTCAACAAAAAGGAATACGGTCAGTGAAAGCAACACCAGTTATTGGAAAAAAAAATATCTTTAATATTTTGTATAAAACCAAATAACAGACATTTTACAGTTTTTGCAAAATGTAAGAAAAGGGACTTAATGCCTATGGTGTAAATAAATTTGAAAATAACAGTCATTAAAGTATATCTATATTAACTATTTTACAGTTTTTGCAAAATGTAAGAAAAGGGACTTAATGCCTATGGTGTAAATAAATTTGAAAATAACAGTCATTAAAGTATATCTAGGTATATTAACTAGTGGTTGCCCAAACAACAGGTCCAAATTGATCGTAATTCATTAAATTTAAAGTTTGTATAATTAAGTAGGCTATTTTTCACTTGCAACATCATTTTAATATATAAAACAAAGTTATCTAATATAAGTACAAGTAAAAAATAATATAGTGTAGTGAATGAAAGCAAACGATGTATGTTTAATTTCTTTTAATTTACAGTATAAGTCACATAAGAGTAAACTTGGACCTGATGACCAGATTGTCACCAATATAATTGGTATAGTCGCTACTGTTTTCTGCTAGCAATCTTATACAAACATTTAGTAAAAATTTTTTTCAGCTACGATTGTCTTGGATATATTATTTAGAAATTATAAGATGAATATATTAAAATTATTTAACAACAAAATTAATTTTAATAAATTACATTTTTGGACATATGCCATCTTTTACTACCAGCCGACTGTAACATCTACCAGAACAGGGTATTCATAAACTACTACAACAATAATGTTACAGAGCTTATTGTAGCTTCCAAATTAAAGATTAAATTTAAATGTAAATAAAAATGAAGCCAAATGAATTTTTTATCCAGTTACAAGATGTAAAATCATCTATCATTAACACTAATATAAAACAACAAAAATGAACTAAAAAGACATACATCAATATTAAGTAATAAGACATTCATGTGATTTATTATTGATTTTAATTATTTTTACATGACCGCCACAGGTTTTCTTCTTATGATGAATAGTATGTGTCTATTTTTTAGCAAGCTTTGAAGCTTAACCCTTCAATCGTAATAAAAATACCATGCAGTCGCATGCGCTCGGCAAATCCCGAGCGGTCGCATGCGACCGCACCCACCCACAGCACTTAAAACCATTAAAACTTATATTTAGAGACCACTTTTCTATAAAGAAGTTTGGCATTATAAAATTTATACAAAATTCTCTATCCTGTGGCCTAAACAAAATCAGGTTTTACTTCATTACAAAAAGGTTTTATTGTATTTCTATAACAAAAAAAATATACCAAGCAAATGTCGGCTGTGCGATAATCACAATTATTTCAATATACATTACTCGAAATTATTTACGTAAAAAGATAAATTATATTCACACAAAAACTTTCATTACAATTTTATAATAAAACACTATACTAACAGTAGAAAAATCCAAAAATCAACACAATAACATTCACGCGCAAATAGCCTACGAAATGAACATAGATTAAAAATAAAAATCCATAGGATAACTGACTTTTTATTGTACTAGAGGATAGAAAATTTCATATTGATTCTTTAATGCCAAACTTCTTCATAGAAAAGTAGTCTCTATATATAAGTGTTTATGGGTTAAAATGCTGTGGGTGGGTGCGGTCTCACGAGACTGCTAGGGATTTGACAGAATATGGCCGCGGATTGAGAGGTTAAATTGCTTGATAGATTTTAACATATAAAGTATTTTTAGATTTGCCTTAATTGTGGAAGTGACAAAAGGCAATCTTTTAGGCATAAAATTTTTTAGCAGTCAGGTGTTTTTTTAAAGAACTATTTTAGTCTACATTAATTTTGTGTGGCTTGCCTTGGGAAGACCTACATTCAGCAGTAAATAGCTATAGAGATAATGATAATGATGAATTTTCTAACAAAGTTTTTCTCCAATCCACAATTAGTAATCCATAGTATGGTTATTTGATTGTACAATTGTCTAATTTTAGAAAAAAAGCTATACTTACAGATAGACATCTTTGACAGAATAGAAGTTGATTGAGGAAATTGTAGCAACAACAACAAGCATACAGAGTGTCACCGGCACAAAGAGTTTGATAACATGACGAGCCCCATACTTAAGCTCAAGTTCCTCAACCTGCGATTCCACCTGCACTCCTGGGTTACTGACACTAGGTGGAGAATCTCTGTTTTCTCCTGAACCATCCCCCTCTCGTTGCTCCACACTCTATAAAAGTGCAAAAATGAGAACTATGTGTTCAATTTCTTTTGATGGTAAAACTACATAATATTTTGAAATGACAATGAATATTGTGCATATAAAATCATGCTGTTTTTTAATAACTAGCGATGTAACAATTCTGATACCAATATAATCGGCAAACCGATATATTGGCATCGCCGGTTGTATACATCCGATATCAAGTTTGAAAAGCAGGCAACACAAACAATGTGCGCGCGACGTTCTTGCTCAGCTCAGTTGCTTCAAAGTGTGTTTTCAACTACAGGTCTCTTTCTCTTCTTTCGTCTCAAAATGATTTACACAACAGAATAATCTGCTTATAATTTAAACAAACTTTGTTTTCTTCCCAAAAATCTACCAAAAGTTAACTGTAATTACTTACTTTATCTTTTATATGGGTTTACTTTACCACTTTGTGTAGTGAAAATTACTTTCTTAATTAGCACTTTGATTGCTTGATAATATTCTTGATTACTTCACATTAAAAAAAAATCTTTGAATTTTTGTATTGAAATTTTGATTTGAGATTTTGGTTTTTAACCTTCGCAAGGTTCAGTCTCTAATAAATATAAGTAACTTTTATTCATAATAAAGAAAATTATTCATTATTTATTGTTTTTTTTTTCTATTTCTACTCAGTCACAGATAAAGGTATTGGTATCACTAATTATTTACTACAATAATTGGTATCATATTGGCACAATTATGTGGCCTAATAATTACCATTACTACCTAAAAAACCCTATTGAACATAAACCTCCCTCACAGATTGCTTCATAAAAGGGATTTTGCAATACTTGCCACACTTAGCAGGCAGTAACTACAGTTTTGTTTAATAATTTTGAATTACTGCTGCCCATTTCCTGTTTATGTTTCACTCTATCGCCTCATACTCACGGGCACTGGCACTTAAAAGAATGGCATCCGGGAGCTTTAGGTAGCAACTATGCAAACTTCTAGTTCTTCAAGTTTTGTTACATAAATCAATATATAACCATAGTTACATATAGTAATTGCTTAAGCAGTAGACTACATGGTGCATCATTCAAAATATTTACAGAGGGACTGTCCACAAAATGCTAGGACAAACTACAATTTACTTATTTTAGTTTTATACCACAAATTGAAAAAAAAAATAAGATGGCAATACAATATTAACAATAATGTAAAATTATGTTCAATTATTCAAATTATTTGTTAATTTAATGCAACTGTACTGCTTTCGTGACCCTGTTGTTTGAGCAATATTAAAACTATTTTGATATAAATTAATACTTTACATTGCATACATATTAATAAAGTTACTGGAAAATATATAATAATCTATACTATTTTTATAATATTGGCCTGAGACAAGTATTGTCCAGTTTACAGAAAAACATTCTTAGATGAGTAATGTAGAACTGATATTTCTAATAACTACAATAACATAGACATGACAAAAATGATAGTACTACTTCAATATAATATGTTATAACCTAGTTGTACAAAAATAATGTTATTGATTTAGTATCAGAATGTAATAATTATTAAGAGCATTCATAAATACGATAGCGTTATATCAATACCTGCATATCAAAACCACAAATAGAGAAAAAAACGTTCTCAAGTAGAAATTACTACCTACACCGTAATTTCGCTGGGTTTGGTCGGATTTGGTTTTTCTTTTTCTCGCTATCCTTTCAGCTATCTCTCTATCCGGACGAGCTTCTGCTATATGGCCATCCATGAGTGCAGTATGCTCTGTTGCTGACGCCTCTGAATCACTACTGGAGTCACTCATTTAATGCGAAATTAAAGTCTTAGACATTATGCTTATATATCAAGGGAATTTACGTAAAAAATGCAGTTTCACCTAAATTCGATACAGATTTTAATAGTTTACTAAAATTCAAAGAGAATTATTATGAATATGTGAGGGCGTAAGCATTTTAGTGATTTGCATAGATTACTTTTTTTAGATAAACTATAGGGTGGGGATGTTCGATGATCATGGATGTTAAAATTTAAAACATCGATGTATTAACATCAATGTTGCCACATCTCAAACATCGATGTTAATAAACAAATAATCGATTAATAAGAACATGTGAATAACGCGAACCCGCGAAATCAATAACAACTAAATTTTGCATCTCCTATTAAAGGTTTAAAATGTTGGATAATTTAGAATTCCTATACGCATTGGTCATCTTAAAAAATATCATTATCGTGTATGGAACTTAACCGTCAAGTGTGAACTAAAATGTCACAGTTGTCACTTCTTTCGCTTTGTTATTGTATGGTGTCGTTGTTGGTTGTCGCCTAATAACTATTCTACGAAAATTGATATTCAAAATAATTGTTTCTTCCCTTGCTATCTATACCCACATAATTTTGAAATAATATGTAAGTATCTAAACAATCCAATTATATATAGCTGTTCTGTTGTGAGCTTCTTTAATTTTATAAACGTATGTAGATACTTTCTGCTTGGGCTGCCTGATTAAAAATTATGAACAAAGATGACGAAATAGTCTATTATTTTGTTTTTGTGTAATTTGTTAATTTTTTTCTCTATAATCATATTTTTATTTCACGATAGGAATAATTGATATAAAACCTACGTCTAAATCGTAAATTAGGTCTCATAGTAAATTTTTTCATACCAGATTTATGAGTGTATAGGAACATTCAAAGATCAAAATAATAACATTCATCATTATTGGCAAAAAATATAACAAATGAACTAGATATTTGTCAACTTCTTCCCATTTTTTTATTACTGTTCGACATTCAAATTTTTATTAGTTTCTTTTATTTCGTTAATAATAAACCATCAACAATTTTTTTATTTATTAAATTTTAACTAATTTAATAGGAACATGTGCAAAAACATCGCTAAGGCCCAACATCGATGTTTTGAGTAGGATAAACATCGAGCATCGATGTCAAGATATCGATACCAACACCGATGTTTCTGCAACATCTAGCATCCCTACTCTAGGAATGGCGATCGAAGATCGATTAATTGAAGAATCGATGTATTGTGCTAAAAAGATCTATTTTAAATCGATATACAGTCCTGAATCAATCCAGTGAAACGGTATTACACCCTCGAAAATCGAGATTGAATCTTTTTCTGGTTTTATAAGAACTTATAAAATTATCTATAATTAGTTGTGGGAACCCAAACTCTTAAAAAATGACAGTTTTTTTATTATAATATATTATAATAAAAAATTATAATTTTCAGGGACGGGCGGGGTATGCTTTAGCACGTAGCGATCATTCTCCTTCATGGGAGAATAGTTGAATTAGTGTAACTTCCATAAACAGTAAATAACAGTTCAAAAACTTTTAGGCAAACTAACATTTGTCCCAGCAAATGCCATCCCAAAGGTGCGCACAATCCTTGGCCTGTTATTGCCTGACCTGAAGCATATCAGTCTTCCAATGAGGGCCCTAGCCTTTGTGATACGTTCTTCAATTCCTATTCTCCAGGCTGGGATAGTGCTACTTTGTCCAGTAGTGCGTCCAACCGTGGAAAGTTTGGCGCCTTAACACGGCATACTGCCAGTGCGGCACCAAAAAGAATTGAGATCGCCTCGCAAAGGTCCCGACTGGCTTCAAAATAGGTCACCAGCATTAGGTTTAGAACCCTCACGACAGCCCGATTCCGCTTGCTTAAGGCTATGCGGAGAAGTCGCGGTCGATTTTCGAGAGGCGTACTGCGCATTTCCACAATCGCCTCTTCCAATGTACTGCTCATATGCTCTAATTCCAGTTCCTGGGCGATTGTTCCATCATCGTTTGAATCAACTACAACTGGGGTATTCACGGCGGCATCCACGTTTGCGGGTTCGCATCTTCAGCCGTAGCATTTTCAACCCTTGAGAGAACAGCCTCACGTCGTGGCCGTTCGAGTTCGGCGACATCAAATATATTTGAGCGCAAGATATACCGAAGTCGGTCTGCCAGGTTTTGCTCTGTGACGATTATAGATGGCTCCAGCTGAGCAAAAAGACGATGCATCCTAGCCCCACAGGCAAAACCTCCAACTTCTCCCCCTTTAGCCCTAAAAACGCCCGCAATGCGTTGGTATTCATTTTGAATGTCCATCACATTCGGCGTACTCCACCAGTGACGGGTGCCGATTACTGGGCCCGCGACGACTCTGCCAACACTAAGCCAGCTGGTGGGGATGATGGATGCGAGGGGCTGATGGGTGGTCGTGCAGCGCCTCGTGTTTGGCTGGCAGTTCACACGCTGTCGCGTCCAGCACCAGCTCCAGACGCGCTCGGGCAACCTCCAGGCAGCGGCCCTTTGCGCGTTCCTCTGTATTCCATCATCCATATTAGCGGGCGTCATTTAACAGGAGACGCCCGAAACCCGGCGCCGTTTCATGGTGGGGTCATGTGCACAAGCGGGCCTTTGCACCTTCAATTTTTGCCAAGGCGCGGCACTAACAACTCTTAGCAAGGTGCTGACTGACTGCGCTGACGTAGCAGTTTTGTAACATAACCGTTACGACAGCGGGCGATGGGGTCGTCACTTCCCTACGCCTTTCTATTATAATGGGGGGGTATCTATATAGTTTTCTCATCTGGTTGGGTTCTATAAATATATAATTGTAAATGAAAATTAATAAAATAAAATAAATACAAAAATACATAAATAAATAAAAGCCCAACCAGATGGAAGCCCTCGGCAGGGGAGACTAAGCGACCGAGGGTTAGGGGGAAAGGGAAAGAAACCGGCGGACGATGCGGGCAGTATCAAGGAGCACCGCTTTCTGCATTTGAGCCCGGAGCGGTCCGTCACGGGGTCCCAGTCGCCTCAGATGACCTGAGAGGCTAACTGGGCTTAGCCCATTCGCAGAGACGACTACAGGAATAATTTCGGTCGGCAGACCACCCCACATGTCGGTCACCTCGTAAGCCAGGTCCAGATATTTTGATTGCTTATCTGTTTCGGCTTTCACGAGGTTCTCGTCATACGGAATGGTAATATTGAACAAAAATATCCTGGACTGTGCCCGATCCATCAGCAAAATATCAGGCTTATTTGCAAGAATAGTCATGTCTGTGATGATGGCCCGGTCCCAGTAGAGCCGCGGAGACGGCGTTGTACTTGTAATATGGCAATTTCCGGTTCACGAGATCGTATTTTAGAGCGAGCTAAGCTTAACTAAGTTAAGTTAAGCTTACTAGGTTGTGCCTATGCAAGTACTCAGAGTTAGAAAGCGCCGAACAACCGGAGATGACATGCCTAAGCGACTAACCGGGATGACGACAAGCTCGACAGACGTCGACGGTGCCATCCTTTAGGATGTATCTACGATAGTTGTTGGTCTAACCGGATGAATTATTATTATTTTTATATATTTATATTTATAACTATTATTATTATTATTTTCATATTACTTCACCGTTTTTTAATGTTTCTTTTTGTTAATAATTAAAAAATTGTATCGCAGATACTACTTACCACCGGCAACGCAGCTATAAAATCTACAAATTTTCAGGGGCAGGCGGGCTATGCTTTAGCTTTATACATTAGTACTCTTATTAGTTTGTGGCTTTAGCACGTAGCGATCGATCTCCTGTTCTCTAACCTCTATGCCACAGACGTATATAACCACAAACTAATAAGAGTACTAACGTACACTACACTGAATCAGGGCCCTGAATGACGGGTGGGCGTGGTCCCTAATAAGGGTCGTAAGTTGTTACACTACACTGATTTTACGCCCTTACTCAGTCATAGGAATGGTGAGTGAAAAAAGTATATGTATTTATTAAACCTATATTATTAAACAGTATCAATATATATCGCGTGATAAATATCAATATATCGTCATGTTTTGCGTGATGTAGTAGGATAAGGGCCAAAATTTTATTACTATACGTTTTGAAGACGAAAAAATAACACGACAGTTAATAGTAAAGAAAAGAGGAGAAGAAAGATATGGGTGAAAGACTATTTAAAACTTAGGTAAAATCACTCAAATATGCGGATTACATACGTCTGGATTTTTTTTTGCGCCCGAAGCAAATATGGGCAACCCTCCGGAAAGCGTGGGAGGGAGGCGGTGAATGCTCATAGCATACCACGGAGCCGGCTGCGTGGTTATGTGGACTTTTACCCACTAAACACCGCCTTTTAGGAATTGGCTTAACGATCTGACTAGAGGTCTCTAAGCCGTATACGAACGCGACCCTCCTTGGCAGAAAGGAGGGCGCAAGCGGCAAAAGCCGCTTAGAAGAGTGCCTAACTAAGGCAGATTAAGGGATGTGTTACGTAGGCTCGGCCTGAGCCGCCAGGAGGCAGTTCAGGTCAGCCGAAAGCTTGTTGGGGGGGGGGGGGGTCCGAGAGAGAGTTTCTCGGTCTGCGCACACTATAGCGAGTGTGGATAGGGGCTGCATAGGCAGCTGTCTCACGAATGAGATGATTTGGGTGGGACTCTGAGGCTTTGAAAAATCTCTCAGAGAGTGATTTAAGAAACTGCTGGATTGTTGGGAGCTCTAAGTCTCGATGTAGGTCGGCATTACGGACATAATAGGGCGAGTTAGTGGCCCTACGACAGAATAGATTTTGAACTATTTGAAGTTCACTTATAGCTTTGGGCTTAGCATGTGCGAAAATGGGGGCCGCGTAGGTCATGACAGGTCATATGCAGACCTTATATAGGGTTCGCTTGTTGCGGAGGGACATTTTACTGCGTCTGCCCAACATGCTGTTGAGCCTACCCATGTAAAAACGTGCGGTATGAGTAACCTTCTAGATATGGGGCTCGAAAGTGAGCCTTGCATCAAGGGTGACGCCTAGATATTTGGCTTTAGTTTGTCATGGGACAGGGGTTCCTAACATCCTAATTGGCGGAGTGGTGGTGAGACGACGTCGTTTATATTCGAAGCAAACGGCGGAGCTTTTCTCCGGGTTTACGTCGATACGCCATTTTTGGAACCAAACTCCTAAGTCGCTTACTGACTTTTGGATCTTGTTCCGAATCTGTGGTAGTGAGTTGCCTTTAGAGTAAAGGGCTGTGTCATCTGCAAAGAGGGCTAGTTTAACACCATTCGATGGGATAGGGATGTCGTTGGTGAATAGTATGTATAGGAGGGGAGCGAGCACAGAGCCTTGAGGGACACCGGCTTTTATTTGACGAGTAGAGGATAGCGTGCCTTCGTGTCTAAAGCGAAAAGTACGATCCTTCAGATAGGAGGCTACAAGGCGAACGAAACGGTCCGGGAGGCCTAAGTCGTACAGTTTGTAGATAAGGCCCTCGTGCCAGACTGTCGAATGCCTTGGCAATTGCAAAGAAGACCGCGATGGTTTTTTGACGGCGAGGATAAAAACCGCTGAGGATGTATTCCACTATGCGGTGAACTTGCTGGGGGCACGAGTATTTGGCTCGAAACCCGAATTGTTGTGGGATAACAAGAGGGTCGCCGTCTGTGGGAAACAAATGGCGCCTCAAGCGCACGAGAATAACTCGTTCGAAAAGTTTGCCCATGGCGATTTCTTATATTTACGCGAACACTACACATGATTAAAACTACTTTTACGGATTTTATCGCGTTTATTTTTCAACGCATCAACGTTCCGGGAAGTCTGCAGTTTGTGATCATATCCTAGACGGCCCCAACCATTACATCAGATTTGATAGACCACAAATCCTCGCGAAAGAACACCGATTCCTACCAAGGATGATACGTGAGGCTATTGAAATTAAAAAAAACATCCTAATTTCAATAGAGAAGGAGGCTGGGTACTACCACCTGCTTGGGATCCTATAATCAATAAAATTAAATCTAAACCCAAGCATACCACTGCAAGACCTCAAGACATAGTCAGTTCATTTTGCATAGATCGGACCATAAACAATAATTAAAAAAGCTGAAGGTACTCCGGGTTTAACAATGACATCGGGACGTCAGTCATCTCAGTCCCCCGTGACCATGGGTGCTGGAAAGCGCCCGAAACGTCGGGAATTAAAAATAAAAAGTAAAAATAAACGCGATAAAATCCGTAAAAATAGTTTTAATCATTTACCCATGGCCTTGAGGAGACTGATGGGACGGTGATTGGAGGGGAGGTGGTGAGGTTTGCCTGGCTTGGGAATGCCAATGACAGTTGCCTCTTTCCAAGAGGTGGGAAAGTAACTGAATTCGAAGCAGGCGTTAAAGATAATGGCCAGTAAGGCGATTACCTGCTCCGGGAAGTGTTTGAGGGCTTGGTTGGAGATACCATCCGCACCCGGTGCTTTTTTGGGCTTAAGTCCTTTGATGGTATATGAAATCTCATCTTTGGACCCAGTGATAGGGTCAGAGGCGGTAGGGGGCGAGTTCCTGCGTCGGACCTCGTCCTCCACTAGTTGGATGTGTAAGGGGGCAGTGGGTTGTGAGCTAGGAGAGCATTGAGCGGCGACGCTGTCAGCGAAGCACTCAGCCTTTTCTTCGTCCTCGAAGGCAATGGAGCCGTCGGGACGAGACAGAGGGGGAGTATGCGTTATAGCGTCTATCCGGAGGGCTCTCGCCATCCGGTAGTACGCTGTGTGGGAGGGAGAGATTTTCTCCATGAGATTGCCCTTTTCGAGGTCTCTGTAATCTTGGAGGCGGTAACGCAGTTTGCGTTGCAGGCGGTGGGCCGCGAGTCTATATTCGGGAGTGGGATAGCGTGCAGCTCTACGGAGGGCAGCTTTTTTGGCTTTTAACAGGTTGCTAATATCTAGGGGAAGACTAGTTTTAGCAACCGGGACAACTTTTTCATTCTCTTTAAGAGAGGATGTTATAAGTGAGGTGAGATTTTCGACCGCGGTGTCTATTTTCCCCGTACTGTCGAGGGCGTCGGAAGAAAGGGTTATGGGAGGGTCCGGAGTGTCTATAGCCGAGGCTAGAGACTTCTTGAAGCCCTTCCAGTTGGTGTAGGTTTTGGAAGTGGGAGTTGGAGATGGCTGATGGCCAAGAAGGAGGGATACAGGACGGTGGTCGGATCCTAGATCATCGAGAGTCTCGATTGCTCTAAGGTTAAGGGAAACTCCTTTAACTAGAGCAAAATCTAGCACATCAGGAGCGTAGGTAGTAATGTCGGGATAGTGGGTGGCAGTGAGGGGGCTGTAGACAGTCAGGTCGAGAGACTGAGTGATATTGAGCAGCACCCTGCTACTACTGGTAGTAGTGCGGCAGGTCCATTCAGTATGCTTGGAGTTAAAGTCTCCAAACATAATGACTGAGTCGCCTAATGCAAGGACGGCTTCGAAATCACTCTTAACGGGGAGGGTTCCGCTAGGGATATAGCAAGAGGCTATAATGATTGACTGGTGTCCAGTCATAGCTAATCTAGTGATAGTGGCTTCCATACTGGTAAGCGACGGAGTAGATATGTGGGAGCAATGAAGGGACTTTTTGTAATAGATGGCAGTACCGCCGCCTTTGCAGTCGGGTCTATCGTTACGTAGAAGTGAATAGTTTTTAATAGTAAGGCCTTTAGAGACCTTGGGGCTGAGATGGGTCTCCTGTAGGAGGAGGAGATCGGCTTCGCGATCTCGAAGAAATAGCCTAAGCTCTGGGAGGTTATTTCGCAGACCGCGGATATTGAATGAAACAAGCGACAAACCCTTTGGTTTGATACGACCGTGAGATATTGCGGGAGCAGAGGGCTCCGGCATAGTTTAATTACAAAGACCTTAGAAGCTTGATGTGCTCAGTAAGAGCAAGGAGACGGTCCTGAGGGGACTGAGCTATGCGCAGTTTACGCGCAAGGATAAGGATTTCATCTAAATTGATCCTATTGAGAGTGTTATGCACTAGGTTTAGAGATTCCACTACAGAGTCTGTCTGGTTTTGTGGGTCGGCGCAGGGCCGCGGGATATTTGATTCCTTTTGGAACCAGGGGTTTATTGGAAGCTGCGCAGGCTGAGAGAGCGGAAGGCTCATAAGGGGCCGAGGAGGGCCCTGAGGTGGCCGATAGGGGCCCTGTGGGGGCCGGTAGATGCCCTGTGTGGGCTGAGATGAGCCCTGAGGGGGCTGAGGTAGGGGCTGGCCCTGGCTGGGCTTGCGGCTTAGAGCCGGGAAGGTTCGGTCATTGACCTGGGGTGGAGCTTTGGGGCTCGGAGGTGGGCGAGGAGCGCGAGGGCAACCTCTAAAATTGGCCGGATGGCCTGTTTGTCCACAAAGGACACATGAGGGTGGGGATTCGGCGTTTTTGGGCCGTGGACACTCTTTCGATTGATGGGGTTCTAGGCACTTAATGCACCTGGGTGGAGCTGAGCAGTTGGCTGCCGCGTGTCCATAGAGTTGGCAGCGGTGGCACTGCGCTGGGTAACCGCGCCGGTGTGGGGCTTCGACCTTAACACGCGACAGGCCGCACACAGTGCGTACCTCGCGGAAGATAGCCTTCGCCTCCGGCACATTGGTGAGAACAAGGAGGGCAAGGTTAAACCTTTCACCCCTGCTGCTGTGCATTTTGTGCACAGCCTCTATTCTCTATTCGGGGAAGCCCTGAGACTTAAGGTCTTCCAGAATGTCCTCGTTTGCGAGTTCATAGGGAACTCCGCGGAGGACTGCCTTGACTTTCCTTTCTTCGGCGAGGGCGTATGTGTGATAGGACACACGCTCGGCCGTGAATAGGCGGGTTATGTTCCGGAAGTCTTCTATAGACGCCGGCACAATTTTGATGGCCTCGCCGACATTGGTGGCTTGGTCATATTTGAAACCCTTATCGTAGAGGGTTTTGGACAACTGAGTGAATTTCGCCTTGTCTCTGAGAAAGACAGGGGGCGGGACTTGGTTTTTAGCCAGTTTGGGAGCGCAGCGGGTTGCTGGCTTGGCGGTAGTGTCTTTCGACTGAGAGGCGGCATTGTTTGGGGCTGCGGAGGTAGGGGCAACGATGGGAGCTGCGGAGGAAGAGGAAGCGGCGGAGGGAGTGCGGGCGGCAACGGCGGCCGCCGGGGCGGGGGGAGCGCGGGAAGTCGCGGCGCGTTTCGGGCCGCGCTTTGATTTCACTTCTTCCGGGAGGAGGAGGTAACGGACGTGGTGTCCGAGTGCTCCATATCGGAGAAGGGGTACGCGGGCGAGTCGGTCTGCGGGACAGCCGCTTGGGTCGCGAGGAATGCCGCGACGGCGGGTGGGGGGACGCATGCCTTAGGGGCATGGGGGGTAAGATTAATCGAGAAGCTATCAAGGTCTACGCCTTGGGTTTTTAAAAATTGGTGACAAAGAGCCAAAATTTGGCTAGCATCCATGGAGGACATGTTGGGCGGCCGGGGGGAGGGAGACGATTTGATTCTTATGAAACTAGAGGTTCCTGTTCTGAGAAGAACAGGGCCTTGAGGGCAGATGGGGAGGACTAACGTTCTATTCCAGAAGCTGGGGTCCCTATGTTCCGAAAAGAACAAGAGCTCGCTCTGAGAAGAGCAAGAGACGATCTTCTAAGAACAGTATATACAACAAGTAACATTATAACAAAAACAATAACAATAACAGAAAAATTAAAAATAAAACAAAACAAGCAAAGCGCGTTCAAGCCTCCCCGCCGGAGCAAGGGGGCAGGAACGATGTGAAAACAAAGTGACTCACCAACGGCGTCTGCTCGGCCAGTGTTAGCCGGGGGGAGCGGGGCGCGCGGGCGAGCGGTTGCGCTCCGAAGGGTCGGAGCACGAAAGAACTGTATGCACGACCGCTCGGGGGCGGCGCGCAAACGGAACTGACTGTAATGTAATACGTCTGGAGTAACTGACCTCTATTTATACAAGTACGCTGGACTGGCTATACACCATGACATGATGAGGCAATTTGATTTGCGCCATTTTGGCGCTGACAGCAGAAGTGCACGTCCACGGAAGTAATAATAGGGATAAGACAGTGTGATAAAATATGTCGTTAAAAATAATTCTATACCCTAAATGGATTCTACCCGTAATGTCCATTCTAGTTATGTATCATATTAATATAATAATGCCATTGTCATTCATCATCACTAAAGCCCTTCACAAGTCCACTGCTGATCATCGCACTCTTCGAGCTTCGGCAGTGCCACGTATTCCAGGTGGCTTGACATATCGTAATCCATGGGGTCTTGATTAGCTTTCTACACATTTATTTGTCTATTGTCTTGACCGAACACTTAATTGCCTTTGTCGGTGGATGTTGCGCAAGAGGAAGCTGAAAAAAACCGTCAATATAAACGATGACCAGAATTTGTAAATAAGAAATAAACTAAAGTAGGACCACTACAAAGTTAAAGCACAAATTAAATCTTGAGACTCGAGAGAGACTTAAATTTCTAGACTCGCACTTACTAAAACCCCATGGTGTTCTGCCTCCACCGCAAATTGACAGGGCCACGGAAACGCTTTCATGCACACCCGCAGCCCCTCCGGCGCCAGCCGCCCATGACAGGCCCTCCTTAGTTGCTGACTTCTCCCCCCCCCCGTTTTTCTTGTCAGATAAGGCGCATCAAAACACAAGGCACACTGCCCTTCGCAGCCTCTGACTCCACCTGCACTACGGACTCCCGAGCCCGATATGTGAATGGAGGCAGGAAAAAAACAAGCACTTCGAAGCATCAAGTGGTGCAGCCTCACGAAAGTCACGAAGGATAGTAGAGTGGCATCGCATCGCCAATCGCCATACCAACACTCCTCTTTCCTGACGACTTAACCTCAACTACAGCGTTACAGTGAGAAGAATCTCCTCTAGCGAATTTTTGACACTTGGCTATGGCCTTTGAGTTTGTGCGAAAATGAGGAAGGAAAGAAGAAATAAAAAAACATTCGAAATAATAATTTAATACTTTTATACTTTCTGGTACTGGTACTACCAGAAAATATTGTCGGAATACTGCACTTTTTCAGTGGTGCAGTTCTCATGTCTAATAAAACAGTTGTCTGTGAAATGTTCGGAACAAATATGATCATTTTGTTTCGGACGCCAATTCACAATATTTATGCTTTTAAGCCATAATCTTAGTCTAGGTTCAGTTGGAAACCTGTTAATTAATAAACATTTGATAATCATCTGTTGTTGGCGACTTTATTTGTTAACAGATATGGGTAGGAAAGAACATCGATAAGTATTATTGACAAGGAACTCGACAACCCTATTGAATTTTATTATTTATCAAAACTCAGTAATATACAGCTAAACATGTTGGTATATATGATATTAAGATTAGTAATAAATTTTAAGTATTTATATTATCAAATAGTTTTAATTTGTTTATAGAAGATAATAGCTGCAAATTCATTTACTTGTGAAATGTTATACCACTTCCCTTTTGGTAACGAGTTTTACAGATTACGCACACTCTCATTATTATTAAAAATAGTTCTTATTATGTAACTAATATTATACACAATCAAACAACATAAAATACTTTCGTTTTTTAGTTTAAAGATCAAAATATAGATTTTTTAAATACGACAATTTAAATAAGACAGCAGACTTTGGCATATTATGTCAATTTTAGTTTCCAAGACGACCGTTATGAGTGCTTCAAATTGGTACAGACATTTTGTATGGTATAGCCAGTCCAGCGTACTTGTATATATATATTAGTATAGTATAAAGGTCAGTGTCTGGAGTCAAATGAATTCCGAATACCTGAGAATAGGGGAAGAGGAGTTCGAAGAGCTATTAAGTTTAACCCCTATATCGAAATACAAAATGCGGTTTTAAGACAATGTTTAAGTGCTAGGTAAAGATTATTTGTGACTTTAAGATTTTTAGCTTTATGTGCGCGTATTAGAGTGCGCACGCTTTGTGTTTTAAAGATCATTAGCTACTACCAAAATAATTTGTTATTAAGAATTTTTTTATTGCTAAATCATTTAAGAATATTTAAACTATTAAATAGCTTTAACTAGATCTTAAAACTAGACTGATGATGTTTTTTTTAAGACTGTTATATACCTAATTTTGTTGTTAAATATAGAAACCTACTAATTGATTAAAACCAAAAAAATACATAAGTATATGAAACGTACTAAATGTACCTTTTTATTCCAATCTTACCTACTAAGTCTAGTAATGATAGTTTACCCAACCCACCAAAGAGTTACATAGAAAAACAAATTTAAAAAGTAATTGTAACGAATCATTTACTGTGTTTCCTCCTGCTAACTCTAGTTTCGTAACTCGAGTTTAGTTCAAGTTGTGTAAATTTCAACTCGAGTCGTAATTTTTGCGAGGACCGATCAATAGTATGCGACATCGCTCATTAAAAACATCGAAGTGTATGTATTTTTCGAGGTTTTTATTATAATTTCAATGTATATATATATATATATATATATATATATATATATATATATATATATATATATATATATATATATATATATATATATAGATATGTTATTTGTATATGTTATTTCTTGTATGTTATTTTACGAAGTTTTACACTATTTTTACACATTTAATCTTATCGAATTATCAGAAAACACGAATTCATTAAATGTCTTTTATTACTTTTACGTTT
The DNA here is from genome assembly GCA_036936625.1 of Parnassius smintheus behrii. NCBI lineage: Eukaryota > Metazoa > Arthropoda > Insecta > Lepidoptera > Papilionidae > Parnassius > Parnassius smintheus. The sequence continues at coordinate 32,400,897 of JAUPFT010000012.1, forward strand.
ATTTCTTTCGAATTGAATTTTAAAATAACAATTTTCACAACCTGGCGCCTAGTAAGGGGTTTCTTTCCTAGGTGATTGTAGATCCAGCCTCTGAAAATAACCGCTCACAGGATACCGAAGTTGCCACGATAGGCAATTAAATCTTAGTTAGGCTATGAAGCCCGGAAAATAATTCCTTTATGCCATCCCATGTCTCCAACGCATGTAATTAATATATGCAATTCTTCTTCTGCTTTAGATTTATTTCTTATGTTGTGGTGCGTTAATTCTTTATGGTAGTTCCATATGTCACCTTCAGTATTAACGCATTTTCTGAATACATCTACAAAAACTATACTATGTGCCAAAATAAAAACAGGCGAACCGTTATAACCGTTCATCCATCAAAATCAATATTTTAGAAAGTAAAGTGATTGTAACAAAATACGAAGTACCGTAAGCCGCAAAAATAATTTCCATTACAAAAGACTGTACTTAAAGCTATTGATTCAAGTTGAAGTATAAAGTTCAAGTATATTTATTTTCGGTTGAAAGACCATTTGCCTGTCTGTTGATACGTAATAATTTTTTTTTTGGGATTGAGTTATTTCTGCTAAATAAACCTTTTCACTTAGACGTTACCTAACTTTGACGTATTTTTTTTTCGAATATTTATTTTTCGGTGACATGATATGATGATGGTGATAATCATCGTTCGCAACTTTTAATATACGGAATTTTATACCTTCGAATAGTTGGTTATTTCGTAACCTTTGACGGCAAGTTATGAACATAACTGTAGAAGTCTGCAGTTTGTGATTATATCCTAGACGGCCCCAATCGTTACATCAGATTTGATAGACCACGAATCCTCGCGAAAGAACACCGATTCCTACCGAGGATGATACGCGAGGCTATTGAAATTAAAAAACATCCTAATTTCAATAGAGAAGGAGGCTGGGTACTACCACCTACTTGGGACCCTATCCATACTAATATTATAAATGCGAAAGTGTGTTTGTTTGGTTGTTTGTCCTTCTTTCACGTCGCAACAGAGCGTTGACATGGCATGATTTTTTGCATGGGGATAGTTCGGTGGCTGTTGAGTGACATAGGTTACTTTTTTCCGCGGAAAAACATCTCATTCCCGTGGGAAAATAGAATATGTTGCAAAAGTTTGTCCTTCTTTCACGTCGCAACAGAGCGTCGACATGGCATGAATTTTGGTATGGGGTTAGTTCGGTGGCTATAGAGGGACATAGATTAGTGACATATTTAAGATCTTAAAACTAGACTGATGATGTTTTTTTAAGACTGCTGTATAGCTAATTTTGTTGTTAAATATAGATACTTACTAATTGATTAAAACCAAAAAAATACATAAGTATATGATACGTACTAAATATACCTTTTTATTCCAATCCTACTTTCTAAGCTTAGTAATGATAGTTTACCCAACCCACCAAGGAGTTACATAGAAAAACAAATTTATAAAAAGTAATTGTAACGAATCATTTACTAAGACCCCATGGTTCGAGATATGTCAAGCCACCTAGAATACGTGGCACTGCCGAAGCTCGAAGAGTGCGATGATCAGCAGTGGACTTGTGAAGGGCTTTAGTGATGATGACTGACAATGGCATTATTATATTAATATGATACATAAATAGAATGGACATTACGGGTAGAATCCATTTATCCATGGAATCCATTTTATTTATTTAGGTATAGGTCGGGTATAGAATTTTTATCGACATATTTTATCACACTGTCTTACCCCTATTATTACTTCAGTGGACGTGCACTTCTGCTTCAGCGCCAAAATGACGCAAATCAAATTGCCTCATCATGTCACGGTGTATAGCCAGTCCAGCGTACTTGTATAAATAGAGGTCAGTTACTCCAGACGTATGTAATCCGCATATTTGAGTGATTTTACCTAAGTTTTAAATAGTCTTTCACCCATATCTTTCTTCTCCTCTTTTCTTTACTATTAACTGTCGTGTTATTTTTTCGTCTTCAAAACGTATAGTAATAAAATTTTGGCCCTTATCCTACTACATCATGCAAAACATGACGATATATTGATATTTATCACGCGATATATATTGATACTGTTTAATAATATAGGTGTAATAAATACATATACTTTTTTCACTCACCATTCCTATGACTGAGTAAGGGCGTAAAATCAGTGTAGTGTAACAACTTACGACCCTAATTAGGGGCCACGCCCACCCGTCATTCAGGGCTCTGATTCAGTGTAGTGTAATAGGGGCATAGATCACTGTTAAATACGTCTGTGGCATAGAGGTTAGAGAACAGGAGATCGATCGCTACGTGCTAAAGCCACAAACTAATAAGAGTACTAATGTATAAAGCTAAAGCATAGCCCGCCTGCCCCCGAAAATTTGTAGATTTTATAGCTGCGTTGCCGGCGGTAAGTAGTATCTGCGATACAATTTTTTAATTATTGACAAAAAGAAACATTAAAAAACGGTGAAGTAATATGAAAATAATAATAATAATAGTTATAAATATAAATATATAAAAATAATAATAATTCATCAGGTTATTAAGACCAACAACTATCGGAAATACATCCTAAAGGATGGCACCGTCGCCGTCTGTCGAGCTTGTCGCCATCCCGGTTAGTCGCTTAGGCATGTCATCTCCGGTTGTTCGGCACTTTCTAACTCTGAGTACTTGCACAGGTACAACCTAGTAGCTAGAATTCTACACCAGGAGCTCGCTCTAAAATACGATCTCGTGGACCAGAAATTGCCGTATTACAAGTACTTGCCGGAAGCCGTGCTCGAAAATGACCGCGCCATCTCCGCGGCTCTACTGGGACCGGGCCATCATCACAGACAGGACTATTCTTGCAAATAAGCCTGATATTTTGCTAATGGATCGGGCACAGTCCAGGATATTTTTGGTCAATATTACCATTCCGTATGACGAGAACCTCGTGAAAGCTGAAACAGATAAGCAATCAAAATATCTGGACCTGGCTTACGAGGTGACCGACATGTGGGGTGGTCTGCCGACCGAAATTATTCCTGTAGTCGTCTCTGCGAATGGGCTAAGCGCAGTTAGCCTCTCTGGTCATCTGAGGCAACTGGGACCCCGTGACGGACCGCTCCGGGCTCAAATGCAGTAAGCGGTGCTCCTCGATACTGCCCGCATCGTCCGCCGGTTTCTTTCCCTTTCCCCCTAACCCTCGGCCGTTTGGCCTCCCCTGCCGAGGGCTTCCATCTGGTTGGGCTTTTATTTATTTATGTATTTTTGTATTTATCTTATTTTATTATATTTTCATTTATAATTATATATTTATAGAACCTTGCTAAGAGTTGTTAGTGCCGTGCCTTGGCAAAAATTGAAGGTGCAAAGGCCCGCTTATGCACATGACCCCACCATGAAACGGCGCCGGGTCTGGGCGCCTCCCGTTAAATGACGCCCACTTATATGGATGATGGAATACAGAAGAACGCGCAAAGGGCCGCTGCCTGGAGGTTGCCCGAGCGCGTCTGGAGCTGGCGCTGGACGCGACAGCGTGCGAACTGCTAGCCGAGCACGAGGCGCTGCACGACCACCCATCAGCCCCTCGCATCCATCATCCCCACCAGCTGGCTTGGCGTTGGCAGGGTCGTCGCGGGCCCAGTAATCGGCACCCGTCACTGGTGGAGTACGCCGCATGTGATGGACAATCAAAATTAATACCAACGCATTGCGGGCGTTTTTAGGGCGAAAGGGGGAGAAGTTGGAGGTTTTGCCTATGGGGCTAGGATGCATTGTCGTTTTGCTCAGCTGGAGCCATCTATAATCGTCACAGAGCAAAACCTGGCAGACCGACTTCGGTATATCTTGCGTTCAAATATATTTGATGTCGCCGAACTCGAACGGCCACGACGTGAGGCTGTTCTCTCATGGGTTGAAAATGCTACGGCTGAAGATGCGAACCCGCAAACGTGGATGCCGCCGTGAATACCCCAGTTGTAGTTGAGTCAAACGATGGTGGAACAGTCGCCCAGGAACTGGAATTAGATCATATGAGGAGTACATTGGAAGAGGCGATTGTGGAAATGCGCAGTACGCCTCTCGAAAATCGACCGCGACTTCTCCTTATAGCCATAAGCAAGCGGAATCGGGCTGTTGTGAGGGTTCTTGCTGTGGCCGTAGCTTCCTCCGGTATAGCCGCCACGCTGCTAAGCGGGGGCCGCTTTGCACATTCTGTTTTAAAACTCCCTCTAAATCTAGCCCAGGAAGAATCGCCGATCTGCAACTTTAGCAAAAATAATGCACGAGGTATAATGCTACGACAATGCAAACTTTTAGTGTGGGATGAAAGTACAATGTCGCATAAAAAATTAATTGCGAGCGTTTATTCAGATTTAACGAACAACATGCATGAAGACAAATGGTTATGTGAAAGGGCGATTCTTGCACCAAAAATGAGAGCGTTAACAAAATAAATTCAGATATATTAAGCGAAATAGCAGGAGAAATAACAGAGTATTTGTCAGTAGACACAGTTATGGACACAGAACAGAGCACTTCATATCCCGAAGAGTTTCTAAATTCTCTAGAGTTGTCAGGTGTGCCCTCACATAAGCTTCAATTAAAATTAGGCGTCCCAGTCATGCTAATGCGAAATTTATATGCTCCTCGGTTATGTAACGGGACAAGGCTGCGTGTGACACATCTTGGACGGAACATAATCGGTGCTACAATTTTGACAGGCGTAGGAAAATGTTATTATACCACGGGTCCCTATAATTCCCACAGATCTTCCTTTTCAACTCAAAAGGTTGCAGATCCCTATTAAGCTCAGTTGCAATGACAATTAATAAAGCGCAAGGGCAAACGTTACAGGTAGCGGTGGTCAACTTAGAAAAACCGTGCTTCTCTCATGGTCAGCTGTATGTAGCATGTTCGCGTGTGTCAAATGCCCAGAATCTCCACATTCTTTCCCCGAATGGAAAAACATATAACGTTGTGTACAGTAGTGTCTTAAAATAGTGTTCAGTTAGTTTTTTTTTTTCAAAATTCCCACAATCAATTAATCAGAATTCCCACAGATCTTCCCTTTCAATTCAAAATTTTCTATTAAGCTCAGTTTCTTTTCAATTTCAAATGCTGCACCTCTGACGGACCTATTAAGCTCAGTTTCCTTTCAACTCAAAAGGCTGCATCTCTGACGGATCTTTTATTTGGCTCAGATTCCTTTCAATTCAGAAAACTGCATCTCTGACGAATCAATTTAGCTCAGTTTCTTTTCAAAAGTCTGCATCCCTGATGGATAATTATGCTCAGTTTCCTTTAATTAGAAAATATCCCATTTCCATTTGAAATAAATAGGCTATTTTCATGCTTTTCTTTACACTGCGTTTCAAAACATTTAAATAGGCTGACGAATCAATTTTGCTCAGTTTCCTATAAACAGTTCATTTTGCATAGATCGGACCATAAGCAATAATTAAAAAAGCTGAAAGTACTCCGGGTTTAACAATGACACCGCGACGTCAGTCACCTCAGTCCCACGTAGCTTGCTACATATTTATTTATCTATGGTCCCACGTACCATGGGTGCTGCAAAGCACGCGAAACGTCGGGAATTAAAAATAAAAATAATTAAAAGTAAAATTAAACGCGATAAAATCCGTAAAAGTAGCTTTAATCGATATATCTATGTTTGAAAGAATTGATGTATCGTTTGCATCCCTAGTTACGCATCGAAGAAGTGCCCTAACTGCCCTGTAAGTGTTATTACAGCTAAAGTTGTCCATAACGACTATAAATTAATAGCAATAGACTACAAACTAAAAATTTCCAGCGCGCTATTAAATACGCTATATTATAGCGCGCTATTTATAAGAAAGCGTGTAGGAGGCCGGCAAGCGCGTTAAGTTTTGCAGCACGCTATATCTCGTAGCACGTTACCATACATGTCCTTCATTGAATAGATCATTGGATAGATAGACCGCGTGCTATATAAGAACATTATTATCGTAATAAGTCGCAATTTAGACTAAAATAAAATAAAGCGGTGAAGAAAAACCAATGAACGCTTTCTCATACTTTTCAGGCTTACGACTTTCTATAATCCTAAAAATATTTTTAAGGTATGTACTTTTTAAAACGAAATAAAATATTTTTTTGTTATAATTGATGTAAACGTTATTTTAGCCTTAATATAAATTATAAATCAAATAAAGGTGTATTTAAAAGTTTATTGATTGTATTGTTACGAGCTTAGGGTTCGTGACAATAAAAATTGCCGATAAAATTACCTAAATTAACACTTTAATTTACTTTACACAAATTAAAGTTAAAACACTAATAATTAAACACACTAATTCACTTAATTCCGCTCCGAAGCTTCGCTTGTGTCGCTGAGTTCAACTCTGCCTCGATCGCATCTTGCGCCACCTATTTATTTAAATTAGCAAAATATCCGGAATGTTCAAGTAAACACGCGCAAGGTACCGAGAGTTCGAGTATAGATTTTCTAGTTCTTCGGGTGGCGCTGTCGGTCGAAAGATTTGTGATGTCATAAACTGCAACGCTCCCCTCGCTCTCGTTCCTGACACTAGATGGCGCTAGTTGTGTCGTCGACTGGAGCGCGTAACACTGCCCCCTCCTAAGACATGCTCATCCCGGGCATTATCGGTCCCATAATAACGCGCCAAGCGATCCACATGGACGATATTAGGAGTCCCTCTTGCGCCTTTCTGTATCCGGTAGGTCACGTCGTTGACCCTGGTTACAATCCGGTACGGGCCGTCCCATTTAGCTTGAAGCTTAGGAGATTTCCCTTTGCTGCGGACTGGATTGTGCAACCACACTAATGTACCTTCGTTGAACCCTTTATTGTTCATTTTGCGGTCGTACCGGGTTTTCATTTTCTCAGACATTTGCTGGCCCGATTGTCTGACGTGCTCATAAATGTCATTCATTTTGTTCCGCAAGTCATTTGCATAATCGGTTATACTGCGTGGGGCATCAGGTGGTATCCCGGTGATCAGGTCCGCAGGCAGCCGTAATTCTCTTCCAAAGTTTGCGAAAGCTGGTGTCACTGCTGTACTTTCGTGAACAGAACTTCGATATGACAACAAAAACGGTTGTATGTGCTTGTCCCAATCTCGTTGCCGATTGTCTACAACTTTTGCTAGGTACCTCTCCAATGTCTGATTAAATCGTTCCACCATTCCATCAGATTGCGGGTGATAAGAAGTCGTTCTTGTTTTATGAGTACCCATAACTCGGCAAGTTTCCTGGAATATTTGAGACTCAAAATTCCTTCCTTGATCGCTGTGAATCTCTAAAGGTACTCCAACAGAAGACTTCATGAATTAGTTTATCTGCAACTGTTGAAGCTTCCTGATTTGGAATGGCGAAGACTTCTGGCCACTTAGTGAAGTAATCCATCACAACCATGAAATACTTGTTACCGCTTTCATTCTCCGGAAACGGCCCCGCCACGTCAATGGCTATTCTCTCCCACGGTGCACCCACATTGTACAACTTCAATGCACATCTACTACGAGTCTGAGGTCCCTTTACAGCCGCACAACTTGTACATTTGCGACACCAGTCCTCGACATCGTTTCGACAGTGGACCCAGTAAAACCGTTCTCGGATCTTCAGTAGAGTTCGTTTAACTCCCAGATGGCCTCCTGAACAATCATTATGGTACAGCTGTAGAACATCCGGTACTTTAGCTTTAGGGACAACCATTTGCAAATGACAGCTGTCTCCCCGAACGTTTTCCCATTTACGACACAGAACTCCATCCTGAAGCAGCAAGCTGTCCCACTGGGCCCAATAGCTTTTAGTGGTCGAACTCATCGCTGAGACGTCACTCCACTTGGGCTTGGGAGCACTGGCCTTTATCCATTCCAGAATCGGCTTGATGTCCGGATCTTCCTGCTGTGCATGTAGTAAGCTGTCCTTCCACTCGTTGCTGAGGTGGTCTGCCCTGAGCATCCTCACGGATACCACTTCCTTACTCTCTTGCCTAGTACAATGTTTGCAATCTTCAGGACAAGGTCTTCTTGACAATGCATCTGCGTTGCCATGAGATTTCCCGCTGCGATGTTCGATCTCAAAGTCGTATTCCTGCAGTAGTTCAATCCACCTCGCAACTTGTCCTTCTGGGTTTTTAAACTGCAATAGCCATTTTAGTGCAGCATGGTCAGTTCGTAAGTGAAACTTTCGTCCCAGAAGATATTTGCTAAAATGCTGCAACGACTTTACCACAGCGAGCAATTCGCGTCTTGTGACACAATAGTTCCTTTCCGGTTTTGACAACGACTTGCTGAAGTACGCTATCACGACCTCTTGGTCACCACTCCGTTGAGACAGCACACCGCCAAGTCCTATATCACTTGCGTCTGTGTCAACTATAAATTCTTTGCTTGCATCAGGGTATCCCAAAATAGGTGTTTTGCACAGACGGTCCTTGAGCTCCTGGAATGCGATATTGCAACTTTCATCCCAGCAGAAATGTCGCTTCTCCTCGGTTAGCTTGTGCAGAGGTTTGGCTATATCTGCAAAGTTCTTCACGAATCGCCGGTAATAGGAGCACAAAACCCAAAAATGCTCTAACCTGCGTCTTGTCTTTTGGAACCGGCCAATCCTTGACAGCGGCGATTTTCTCTGGATCTGTGCGGATACTTTCTTCCGATACTACAAACCCCAAAAAGTTAACTTGCCGTTGGAATAGTGAACATTTCTTCGGGCTCAACTTGAGGTTGGCACTCTGAATCTTCATAAGCACGCGTTCCAGTTTTGAAAGTGTTCCTCAAACGTACGGCCCACGATGATGATGTCATCCAAGTAGACCAGACAGGCATCGCCAATTAGCCCGGTAAGTACAAGTTCCATCAGCCTTTCAAACGTTGCTGGAGCATTGCACAACCCAAACGGCATTACTTTGAATTGCCACAGACCCTTTCCCGTCGAGAACGCAGTTTTCTCCTTGTCCTTAGGGTCAATTTCAACTTGCCAGTAGCCACTTTTTAGATCCAGCGTGCTAAACCATTTTACTCCTGTAAGCATGTCCAGCGTGTCATCAATTCTTGGCAAGGGATAGCTGTCCTTCTTTGTAACGTTGTTCAGACGGCGGTAATCAACACAGAACCGCATGCTGCCATCCTTCTTTTTCACCAGCACCACTGGCGAACACCATGGACTAGAGGAAGGTTCAATAACACCATCCTTCACCATTCCTTCAATCATGGTTTCCACTTGCTTTTCACGTGCAAAATATCCGGAATGTTCAAGTAAATACGCGCAAGGTACCGAGAGTTCGAGTATAGATTTTCTAGAAACTTAGTTCTTCGGGTGGCGCTGTCGGTCGAAAGGTTTGTGATGTCATAAACTGCAACGCTCCCCTCGCTCTCGTTCCTGACACTAGATGGCGCTAGTTGTGTCGTCGACTGGAGCGCGTAACACTATTTATAAAAATCAACTATTTAGATACACTATTATATACACTTTTGTATGTAAATTTTATTTACATTTAAAAACATTAGTTAGTCTTCTTTTATAGCAGACAACTGTGTCCTTCGATCACTTATAAATATACAGTATACACTAACTAAACAACGTCTAACACTAAGTTAGGTCGCGCTCGATGAATAGCGTGCCGAAAAACGGACAATGACCTTTCGGTCGTTTAACCAGGGGTTACAAACCTTCAATATATATGCACATCTTATATGTAGTACTTTCTTTATTTGTAAGGATTTTTTTATAATCATTGATATAATATATATTAATTAACTATTATTAAAAAGTTATGTAAAAGATCGCCGTAGAAGAAAAATCATCTACTGTTATAAAGTACTTTATTCATTTAACAACAAAAAGCATATATTTACACATAAAGATTCGAGTGATAACGACACCGAATAAGTTTTTTTTTAAATTTATTTACCATATCACAAAGCATTACAAGAAAAAAGTTATGCTAAAAAGTAGCATACAAAAAACCACTAAGGTTTGTGCTGACGCGACCTGAGTCGACATTTTATTAAAGTATAATTAATAATTAATTACGTTTTTAAGAAAAGAAAAAGAGAAAGCATTTACAGCCTAATAGGACCTGAGCAAATGCATAAACGCTGTTTTAAGTAGTACCATTATAAGTTATCCAAAAAAGTACAATTTAAGTTTTTTTTAAAATGTTTTTTATATTTGATTTGTTGCGGAATTCTGGGGGTAGGTTGTTTATAAGTCTTGGAACAATGTAACCTGCCGTTCGTTCCCCGTACATGTTGTTTGCACGGCTCGTCTGCAGCTTGTGTCTACTTACGGCGCGCGTACACATGGGATGCTTGATTTCTAATATTAAGTCTTCATTAAAAATGTGTTTTTTTTTAGTAGTAAATATTTTACTTGCGTATGAACTGGTATATGGAAATATATTACAGTGCTTGAAGAGCATACTATCATCATTATGAAATTGACGTCGAATTTTGTCTGTTACAATGTTTTTAAGGATTCTTATCTGGAGGTTATATATTTTGTTTAAATAAGTATTATATGTACGGCCATAGCTACCTAAACCATACTGTACATACGATTCTGCTAGAGTTATATAACATCATCTTAACTGGGAACGGAATTCTGTTCTTCAGTATTATAATATTAGCTAAGAATTGTTTTAATTTGCTACAAACATACTCGATGTGGTTATGCCCAGTAAACATACTATCGAACTGCATTCCGAGATACGTCTGGGTATTGACGAGATCTATAGAGGGGCAACTACATGTGTTATTACAAGAGGAGTGAAGGCAACTATGATTGTGAGCAACTATGTGCTTGGATAAAGTACAACACGTACAAGTACGTACTTATTCAAAAGATAAAACTTTATTTTCAGTATTATATAAGAACTTTATTTTTATTCGGTGCAATCATCACTCGTATCTTCACTTGATGTGTATTCAGATGAACTGTCTGTAACATTAATTATAAAGCGATCTGCAGTTTCGTCAATTCTATCATCCACGCCACGCATTTTTTGTTCAACCTTAAGGACATGCTGAACACAGTTTTCCCATTTATCTGGCGTCATTTGAGTTAAACCAACTTTAAGTAAATTTTTAACATCTATTGACTTGAAAGTTATATTTTTTCATGCAACGAACCCTTTCACATCTGCCCACACAAGTTCATTGCGGTTAAGCTAAGGTAACCTTACCACTGTGATGCCTATCTCTTTTGCCATCTCGTCGGTGACGTAACTTCGATAGTTATCTTTAACGGCCTCTATTTTTTCCATTAAGTGGGTCTTTGTGTCCGGGGGCACGTATGCGATCTGTTTGATTCGAGGCATTTCTGCATATTGTGTTTCCGCCAAGACATTGTTGGGTTTTTTTTCTAAACGTCTGGAGTGGTAACTAGCGTTATCCATAACTATGACATCGCCGCTTTGCAGTTTTTCTATTACTTTTCTAAACCAGTCCTCGAAATGGAGAGCGTCCATACTCTCATGGTAGTCACCAACCGTGCTTGACCAGAAGATTCAACTGTGGTGTCTTCCCATACCTTTCCCATAGTATGACCTGCGTTAATTCATGTTTTGTCAAGGTAAAAAATGTTACGTCCCTCGTTTCTTAATATTTGTATTTCTCCCAAATATCTGGTTCGCCACAGAACTATCTCTGGGTTATCTAATAGACCACTTTTTCTGTTTCTCTTTATATATTTGAATTTTAAATGGCGCAACGCACATCGCAGGGAAGTTTTGCTCAGGTTTGGCAACTGGTCATCTTGATTTATACTGAGCAAAATTTTGTCTAAAGTAATTCTCCTGGAAGAAAGAACTTCGTCTTCTTCTGACACTCGGCTCATATCTGAGGTCATTTTCCGATTTTCTCAATCGATTTGGCACATACTATAAATCAAATTTGCGTCACACGTCCTCTCCCAACAGCGCTGCTGCTAGAACCGCTAGATAAATACTTAATAGCACCATAGCGCAATAGCGCCTACTTACATAGCACGCGCTATGTGATATGAAGAGATAGCGCGCTATATGGCGCTATGCGCTATATTAACCACCATTATATTACACTGCATGGTAGCAAGGGCACTGCAGACCGGGTCCACCTTGACGCCCTAATTAGGGACCCTTACTCCTATTATTAGCTATTAATTAATATAATAATTATTGCGTAGGGACCCTGATACTTTAATAGGGGTATTATCTGGATTATAAATGACAATTTTGACAGCTCACTACTAGGCTGCACTAAAAGTATCGGGAATGGAATATTTCCACTGTTCCTGTCATATTAAAATCTTTTTAATTGAAAACTCCTTGGTTTTAAAAATCGAATACCATTTATTTATTTAAAAAAAAGATTCTCGGTCTTGTCACAAGGTTTTGTCAAACTTGTTAAGTCGTTGAGATAATGGAATTGACTCGAGAACATTCAAGAGCGATGATTTATTATGATTTTCGAAGTGGTTTAACACAAAAACACTGTGTTGACCGGATGATTTCTGCATTTGGTGATGAAGTCCCATCCAAAACCACAATTTATCGCTGGTTTGCTAAATTTCAACGTGGACGTGTCAAGCTCAGTGATGATCCCCGTCAAGGTCGTCCAAAAACTGCAGTCACCCAAGAAAACGTTGATGCTGTGCGTAAGCTGATTGAGGAAGATCGACATGTGACATACCGCGAAATTCAGGCAACTTTAGAAGTAGTTACGATGTACCAGTTCTGGCTCACTTGTAGAGAGTTGTACAAGTACGACGTTCGTCGATTCACGATCCTAAAAAAAAAAAAAAAAAAAAAAAAAAAAAAAAAAAAAAAAAAAAAAGTTTTGGCACGCTCTGATCACGAATCTGCGGTCCATTTTTGCGTAGGATGTACGGTTCCGGAGATGTGCAGATCAATTAACTCTTATCTAATTGATATCCGCTTCGAGCCTCAACCGTCATTAGCGCTCCATTGTCCTTATCTACTTATCTATTGTTGATTGACTACCGTCATTATCTATTATTCGTCGGCGTGTGGGTCGGCTTATGCTATTGTATTATACTCCTTTGTTCCTATCTACACTAATCTGACTCATTAATAAAACACATAACCCAATTTTGTTAAAAGTTTTATTTATAAAATACAAAATCTTATTACTTATTATCTATAAAATAGGAGCGAAACATCTCATCCACTAAAATATCGTTGTACAATGTGTTCCCTGTAAATATACTCGTAAAACTATGCATTGAACATCCCTGAAACTTATATAGCAAATACATTAAGCAATATTCGCCACAAACTGAAGTCCACTCATTCTGAATCCTATCAACATTCCAGTTCCATCTTTTACAATTTCTTTTAAAAAACTCTAGATGATATCGTACAGGTGCCCGTCCGAATGAATCAAAATATTGACCGACGTCATTCGTATCGATATATAAAGCTACCCAATGTGACCCTGGTTTATCATCTGTATCCAAATTGCATATTATATACGTTGGTACGTGGGTGTACATGGGTAGTTTATTGGCAGCATAAACATTATTTTCTAGAGTGGGGTGAATCTTTTTCAGATGTTGTTGTACATCTAGTGTATCCATAATATTACTGCTATTAGTAGATTATTACAGTACCAATCTACTCAATGACTAATATAGGAGTGATCAATTATAGTGATTTCTAAATATTAAATTGCATTCTTTGTGTTATACAAATCGTATTTGAGTCACCAATACACTGAACAAGACACGACAGGAAGGACGTAGGAATGTAGAGATAAGCAACAGAATGTAAGGTAAGCTTGTTGACGCATAAAGATACTATCAATTCTACTGCAGAAATTCTTTAGATTAGAATTATTACTCACTGGTACTATATAAGACCAAGCAACTGCAGTCATGGAGTTAGTGTATGGTCGTTTGACCGCAGTGGATCTATCAATACTACGTTTGTGTTACTTCAACGCATCAAAGGCCATGGATGTAAGTGTTTATTCTATTGACAAACTTACTTTTCTTTCTGTTATTTTCTTACGTGTGTATGATTTAGTGTTAACAAATTATATTTAAATATTATGTGTGTGTATATGGTTAAGCCGTGGTAGCTCAGATGGTTAGCGCAAAATGTAAAATTCACAGTACGCGACCCGGGTTCGATCCCCGCCGGCACCAATTAAATTGTTAATTACAATTTTAAGTGCTGATTTACCACGTGCTCAGCGTAGCCCTAAAACCCTCTCAGAAATGAGAGGAGGCCTATGTTCAGCAGTGGACTTTAATAGGTTGTAACTTTAGCTTTTTTAACTTTTATGATTAAGTGTTAACAAATTGATATTAACATGATAACTGTGTTGTTGCAGAAATCATTGAGCTTCGATGAAAATACCTATAAACAGTATTACTACTCGCCACTCTCCCCTCAAGAAGAGAGTGATGACATCGTCATTAATAATAACACATGCGATGGTGGAAAAAGAAAATCGCAATCGATTGATCATTTTTTTGAAGCTGAATCAAAAATAAAAAAGAGGAAGCTGTTATCATCAACCGTAGCACGAGCCGCTAGAGATGGTGTATCATACATTTCTACTAATTCTGACGACGGAGACCAAGCGACGCATCTCATCAAAATTGAAATGTACGATATGAAGAAGCTATCCAAGATTCCAACTACTGATCATTGGAAACATGCTTCCACGAGGATTAAATATTACGTAAAGACTAATAAGGATAGCATCTACGACAACACAAACGCCCTCGTATACAATATTACAAAGACAATAGCAGAAAGTGAAAAAGTTAAAAAATACTTTTTTAACAATGACAGTCATTAGCTGATCATTAGTGAATGTGATTCTGTTTACTTAAATTACAGGAAGACAAGAGCAGAAGAAAGAGATGAGTGTGGCATACGTGTACAGAACACATCATTGAAGAACAAAACTACAACACTGAGTGGAGATGAAAACGAGAAGAATATGCAGTACTCAAGAGCTGAATATCCATTCTTCAGTTCAAAATCTAGCCGGTTGCTCAGTTTCGAAAACTGGCCTCTCGTTATGCGACAGAAACCTGAAGATCTTGCAGAAGCCGGTTTCTTTTATACTGGCCATGCAGACAGGACCAAGTGTTTCCATTGTGGTGGTGGCTTAAAAGATTGGGAAGATGATGATGATCCTTGGCAGCAGCATGTTCAGTAGTTTAGTCAGTGTGCTTATGTAAAATTTAAACTCGAACAGAGTTTTGTATTACATTAAATAGAATATTTATAAAGAAATAAAAAAATAATATATTGCATACAATTTGTTTTATTTAATTTTATAATGTTTCACATAGTTACATACACACAAAATGCATTACACATAACTCATAAAATCTATCACACAACACATATTATAACCTTAACTACTATAGTCTACAGTAACATTTCTGTTTTTATCTATCTCAATAATATTATCAAACTCAGCATAAACTATACAGTTAATTGTTTGTATTAGTGAGGATTCAAATCGTACTTCTAATCTTACACTACCATGCTTTATGAGATTCCAATGAGCTGATGAGTTGGCTGATAAATCAGGAGTTAAGTCAAATGCTAATAGACAGTAACCTTTGGCATACTGTTCACAAGAGATTCCATTTCCTTCATTAAGAAAGTGAATACCAGTTCCCGAGAATAGAGTATGATATGCTGATGTAAATATGCTATTATTAAAAGATGGTTGCAAAGCTTTTGAAGGTATTTGTTGACCATCAATATATAAGCTGAAAGAATTAATACCATAGTTTTCAAAGTTAAATGGATTTTTAGTAAGGGAACCATTAAATGCAGAATTGTTCACAAATCCAATTATACATCTTTTGGGTACCTGCCCTAAAAATATATTATCAAGAGTTTTTCCTTGAACACCCGATGGAATTGTTAAAACTTTTACTTCAGCTCGAGTAATAGGATATTTAGCAGTGGTAGAAGCTAAAACTTTTTGATGTGCGAGTAATACACTTGGATTAATTCGTGCTCGTCGAACAATAAGAGTTGCATCCGTAATGCAAACTTTAAACTTTACATCGTTTGACCCAGCAATTAAATTAAAGCTCTCTCTAGATCGAACCAATTTAACACTCATTTCAACACCATTAATTAAAAATTTATCTTGGTTGAAAATGTCACCGTGAAGATGACCAATCATTTCTATTTCCTTACTTTCACTAATCAATTCCTGTCTTTTAACAAATCCTATGTTTTTACCATCCGTAGAATCCATTTTTCCTGCTGTATCATCATACCAAAGACTACAAGTAAGATGAGATTGTTTAGCAGCAGGAGCATAGTTTAAAAGGGTTTCCATGTATGCTCGATATGCATAGGTATTATTAGGTGGTGATACAAGTTTTTGGTTTAAATAAACATCAAGTTGACTAAAAAGTGAATGCAGCCAATTATTTACAGGTGCTACTATTGTAGTAGATATCAAGTTAGTTGAATCTTGATTTAATACTTTTGCCTTTATGTGGAGTAATGTATGAGACAAATCTATGTAGTCATCGCCTGTCCCGGGAACTTGAAACTCGATAGGTCCATCATCACCAAGAGATGAAATTGGTTTATAATGAATCCACAATCCATTTTCAATACTAGTTTGTGTAGACGGTAGTGCAAACAAATCCAATTCTGACTTAACGCACTCACAAGAATGATTATGAAGGAAAGACATATTTAATTTGAAAATATATCTTTGTTATTTTTTGGTTTTAGACCAAGTTTTTTCGCAGCTTTCACTTTAGCAGTTAATGGTGGAATGAACGAGGTCAATCGTTTTCTTTTAGTTTTATACCCAGATCCTGTCATGTTAAATTGATCAATTTTCTCATCAGCCTTTCGTTTTAAATTCGTACTAACTTGCTTTAGACGATCTTTTATTGAGGCTTCCATAGGACGCGCTTGAACCATATCCGATAAAAGTCCTACTCCAGCGCTTAATGCCTCCTTACCAATCACTCGAGCACCACTTGAAAGTAAAGGTAAAACTGATCTAAATAACCCCCCTAAGAAGCTCCCAATACCATGACCGCGTTGGTATGGTGCACCCTTATAAATTACTCCAACTCCTGACCCAGCTTGATGTGTATAATAATTTTCATTTGGACATTTATGATGATCACGAAGGGAATTCATTACTATAATTTTCGGAAATGTAGTTTAATACACACGGTTCCAAACTGGAATGGTATTTTTTGTCCTGTGCTCGATCTTATAACTATTTCCAGCGTATCGAACTCTCTTCGCATAACAGGTAAGTAGTGAGGTTGAGAGAAAACGTGCATTTTATTTGCACCATAAATGTATTTTGTAGGATCTAATGAAATGACTCTTAGTAAAGGAGTCATAACATCACCCACAATCTGAGGATCGATAATGTCACAATATAGAAAGAGATGGTAACCCTAAGTGTAAATTAGCAGGACACTTTCCAAAATTTCTCTCTAGGAGATTTTTATTTGGTTCATAACCTAGTTGTAAACTTAATTTGGGTGATAATGTTACGGATGTTATATTTTTATCCAAAACAGAAATAGACACAAATTTTGTTATTTCATCATAGCGAAATTTCAAGTTCTCTCCGATACCATTTAACACTCTTAAAATATGCTCAACGTTATCATAGTTGGTAGCTGGAATATGTTTTTTGTAGTACACTGTGGATGGTTTATCTTCATTAGGCATTAACATAGATTTTGTAATGTATATAACATTTTCATGATCTTGAACAGTAAACATGGTACATGGATATTGAAACTCGACAACTCCAACCGACCATTCACCTTCTAATTTAATAGCTTTCGGTAATTTCGTTGAAAAATTTGTGGTCTTGTTATCAGGAAAATATTCCATTGAACTATTGCTGAGCAAAGTTAAATAAAAACTTTCTTTATTCATATTTCTTTTAAACTAGAAGCTAAAATCCAACTGTTAAATTTATCTGGATAACCTTTCCACTTCACTAATACTTCTTTTCTGTTACCTGAGTAACGAGTGTCAATTATTTTATCTATTTTATATTGTGAGGTGGGGTTGTAAGTGATTTTCTGTAATTCTCTTTCATAAAAAGTACCAACTATTGGTTCATTTTGTAAATCTGTTATTGTATAAACAACCCATGGAGATCTATCAATTATTGAAGATATAATAAATATTTCATCACTCCAATTTGATTCATATCCTTTTTGGAAAGCATGTTTATATTTAGTTATTCGAACATAATCACCCACATTGAAATTTGGTTTAGGATTTTCTAAAGAAAGTTTGTTTGACCGTCTATCATAAAGATTAGTCCAAACTGTCATAATATTGTTGGAATTTACATCACATGGGCACATCTTAATACTAGAGTGAAAGCTGTGATTGTAAGAGTATATTAAATCTTGTAAAACATCTATATATCTATAAGTATTATTATGAGTGAAATAACGCCACATTTTCATTTTTAGTGTTCTTTGAAATCGTTCAACAATACTGGCCTTAATGTCAGGATTGTTAGTGGTATAGTAATTAATCTTTTTGGATTTAAAGTATTTTTGTACATCTTTTGAAACAAATTCTGTACCTTTATCAGATTGTATGTGAGTAGGTGTTAAATTACTTTCAGTAAATATACTTTCAAAACATTCTTTAGTTGTTTCTGAGTTTTTCTTTTTCATTGGTCTTGCAAAAGCATATTTACTAAATACATCAATAACACAAAGTATATACTTGAAACCATCATTATATTGAGAATAAGTTCGCATATCACTTAAATCAGCTTGCCACAGTTCATTAATATTTGATAGAATGTACCTATTACGCGGGAATTTTTTTCGAATGGGTTTATGTAATGTGTATGTTTCTTGTGATTTTAACCATTCCTTTACTTGCTTTTTATTCATTTTACCCTTCATGGCTTTTGATAATTTATCAATACTACCAAAACCAGCGGGATTAGATGGATCATAATAAATCCTGTTAATTTCTTCTAGTACGGGGTCCATTTTTCCCACTCAAGCCTTTTACGTATTTTAGTTGTAGACTTTTTATCTCTACTGCTCGGTGTAGAAAACTCTTGAAATTCAATCTCAGAGGGTTTGTTCAGATCTTTTGCTTGAAGTTGGTTAATAAACTCACATCTCTTTGGATTTCCAATATAAGTAAGTGGTACTTTAATATCTTTTAATGCTTCAGCAAATCTATCCCAACCTACTGGATCACTTCTTTTTAAGGGTCTTAGTGAATCATTTATTAAATCAACAATATTACTTCCAGGAATTTTTTCATTATCAATTGTGACTGTACCTTCATTATCCCAATGTATTTTACCTCTACTTGTTTCAACTAAGTTTAATAATAACTGTCCTTTTTTATTATAAGTTTTTGGTATTAAACTGAGTATTTGAGCTGGTGTGTAAAGTGGATTTTCAACATTTTCTTTACTTTTGATGGATCGATTCTCCTCCAACAAAGATTCAGCATCAACTGAAGTTTTTAGATCTCTATCTTTATTTTTAAAACCAATTTTAGACTCGTTTGAATCTTCATTAGATGTATCAGAATAAATTGGTAATCTGAGTGGTTGACGATCCTCTTCGGTAAAATGAAGGTATCTTTGCAGTGTTTGTAAATATAACATCCATTTCTTTCGGTCTTCCGTCTTACTATTCATAATATTTTGCATTTCGATATCTAATCGAGATAAACTACTACTCGTATTAACCTTATTTTCTTGTTTTAATTTTTCAATCAATCCAGGTTCGATAAGTATCATTTTCTTTGCATTTTCCATGTTAACTGGCTAGTCCACTCACTAATCCACTCAATATTGCACCTAATATTATTGGTAAGAAAGCCCCTCCTTTTTGTATAATTATATTTTTTCTTAGTTTATGTTTACACTTACGCACTAGTTGACGGAGTATATTTTTGCGTTTATTCAATTTTTGTTTATCTTGATCTTTAAGAGGTACTTTTCCTTGTAAAACGTTATGAATACACTCACAAATACAGTTAATTTCTTCTTCATCACACGTTTTAAGTAATGCTCTTTGATATTTTGGTTTAAGCGTATGCAAAGCGTTTAGCAAATGTTTATGCGTTGTGAGTCGACGATGCATCATTTAGCAATGATTTGAAATGTTTGATTCTTGGTGTATTTAAACTCTTTTGTGGGGACGTAGACTGTGCAGAAACCATTAAATGGGAAGACATTTGTCTTGATACGACAAAAATCATTGGTATTCTGTTTTAAATCTACCATTAAATATCCATGCGCCTCTAGAGTTGCATCCCTGTAGGCATCTGCAATAAATTTTGGGTTATCTGGTGACACTTGTCGTGCTAAATATCTTATTTGAGTTTTATCTCGAGGGTTTTTAAAATATATTATATAACTTGAGTTTAAGGATATGTCTCTTTGCCCTTTACCCTGATGAAATAAATTTTGTGTTAAATAAAATACACTAAGATTCCTGTGATGACTACCTTTTGTAAATATATCCACAATTCTTCCATCGGACTCTCTCATTAGATCATCAATAATAACAAGATGTGGGTTTTCACCGTCAAACATATTAACATTTGGAATTCCTTGATGGTAGTTAACATTTGGTAAATTATATAAAGGTTGCATTTCATCAAAGCACCATGTGATCTGATTAAAATCACAATTACATATTTCTGTAACTGATTTTATGAAATTTGTTACAAAATTTGACTTCCCACATCCACTTGGCCCCGCCACAATAGCAGTAAACGGATGGATAAAGTGAAACATTATACACGTCTAAAGTTCTAAGGGGTGAAATAAAAAATGAAAGTGTTGGTGTTAACAATTAATATATATTGCAAACATTATATAAAACAGAATGATCTGTATACTATTTCTAACACAATTAGTACATCATAATTTTACAATCAACTCAATCTCAAATAAATGCACACACACACACACACACACGCAAATATAAACAACAATTAACTTAAATTATTTACAATAAAACAACGATTAAATATGTAATAAACTCTACGTCATATTATACTATTATCATTATTTTACAATCAATACAAATTTTATTTACATGCAGACATAAAATTAAAAACTATCAACACTTACATAACGCAGTTTATAATGACCCCAAGCTAATGTTTCAATATTATTATCTAAAATATGCCTCTTTGTGTCATTATATGATAAACCAATCTTATTTAATTTTTGTGTAAAAATTGTGTGTTTAATTGATTTAAATCTAAGCATACTATAATATTGCACTTTTTTATTAAATAGAGAAGACTTATAATTATCCATGGTCATCTTTTTAGTGATACATTTATTTACGCCTTTTGCCTTGGCTATAGTCTTATTCTCTAAGTTAAAAGCGTACATTTTCGATCGTAAACCCACAAATTCTTTCATGATTTTACCATTATTTTCATCTTTAAAAAAACCTAATTTCTTTTTATTTAATTTTGGATATTCAAAAATATTATTTGCATCATAAGCTGAGGTATCAAAGTATGATGAAAGGTCAGGTTTTATATCAGAGTAAAAATCATCTGTAAATATATGATATATTAAACTATCCGTATCTGTATATAATAATTTGATTTTACTAAACTTTTTAACCATATAGTTATAATGAAAATCATACATTAATGTTTTTGAAATATCTAAAATGCAAAACCCTAAATAAATTGGTTTGTTATATATTAACTTTGTTTTTCGCAACTGAACCGCAACTAGGTTTTCCGAAAATACTGAAAGACTATGAAATTGTGGTTTAGCGATTAGATCTTGAGCACCTAAAGCTTTGCCCTGGTTCTCCCAGTGTGTAACTAATTTTATGTTAACCCTTTTTTCAATATTCTCCATAGTCTTTCCGAAGACTGAATTATTCATTAATTTATAAAAATCTTTTTCGAAATCTGATTTTGCTAACGTTCTTAATTTTGTGTTTAGATCTATGTACATCTTCAACCAGCGAGACTGTTTAAATTTTAAAACTCTATGAATTTTAGTTAATTTAACCCCCATTTCTATGCACTGCTTTAAATTTCTGTAATGAATTACATATTTATCTTTATTATTTAAATTTGGGACTAGTTTATTTTCATTAATATTGTCTGCACAAATGTTTTCGGGGCATAAAGGAAAGTCCGAATGTAAATCATGAAGTTCATCTGGATATTCCAAATCAACTTCTAAAATAAAACCGAAGTTCGATGTCTCAGACACATTAAATTCTGTATTCGGATTTACCCATTCGAATCCACCAGTAGGAAGACATTGAGACATAGCCCAACCATATAAATTGTTGGCATCAAAATATGTGATATATGAATTTGGTTTCCCTGCATCATAATCCCCCATATATTTGTTATTAGCTCTAGCATAACGATTACTACATTGAGATACACCACCCCTGATACCTGATCTAATAAATGCAATTTTCTCATAATCTGTTAAAAGTTCTAATTCTATTTTTGTATATTTTAACATTGCTTCCCAACTTAAACCGGGTGCTGTGTAATAATGGGCAGGGTCTAAATCATAAGTATTAATACATAACTTTCTAAAGTTTTCAAATACATCGGTTAAAAGTAAAACGTCTGTTTTTAAATACAGGTTTGAATAATCTAGCATATTACAACACCCAAAGTGTTTCCAAACATCTTTAGCATGATTGTAATCATCATTTGAAATATGGGAATCTGTGAGCGAGCTATAAAAAAATTTTTGTTCGGGGAGCGATGTTAGGCTTAAACTATCATAATTAGTCATAAGTTCATATGGATAAACGCCTTTCCGTTTTAAACGAAAGAAATCTTCATCATTAGGATAATTTCTACGTAATTCTTGAAATTGATCATTACTGAGATTTTTGGCCAATTCTTCTAATTTACATGATAAAAACTTAAATGAATCTATGAATCTTAATATAATTTCGTGGTTATTCATTTTTAATTTTTTGGAAAAGGATATATATTTTTCTTTATTTTGAGGGATAACTTCGACTTCACCATCACAAAAGTTTAACGCGTGAACAATAAAATGAGCATCATAGTGACTAAGGTTGTGTAAAAATATTGGTATATAACGAGGTTTTCTGAACTTCGAGCTACATGATTCGTGAGCAACACCTATAAAACTACCGGTGTACCAATCAAAATCATAAAAATGTTCTGCTAACTCTGTTTCACAAATATGACAAATGGTTGCATTTGAAATTTGGTTTTTGTCTTCATTTGTTAGCGGAAGTGGAGGATATTTTTGAAGTCTATTTATTTCTTTGAGATTGTTAGATAAACTTTCCATAAACACTTGTGCACAGTTGGGTCCGCAATACGTTACATATTTTGATAATTTATCATCATATGAACATTTAATATAATAACCAAAACTATGTACTTCATGTTTCTGAATATTGTGTGTGAAAGGTTTGGAAGGATCGTTAGAACATGATTCTATTGGTTTTAAAAATGCTTCAAAATCAGCATAAACTACGAATGGTATCATCAACTTTTTTTCATAACTATCAAATTTAATTTTATCATTTGAAATAGGTTGACCAAACCAATTCTTTTTTTTAAAAGTTTCACTGTTTGGTAATTCTGTACAAATGTGGGCACAATCGTATTGTTCATGGTTATTTAAACTTTCCTTAGATGGAAAGTGAAGTAGACATGCTTCGCAAATGTACATGATGTGACCGTCTTTTGAAATTTGTTTACTAACTAACCGCGATAAACTTTTTATGTAACAATAATGATTTTTTGTATCCTTGGAAAAAAATAATAAATTGATATGTCTATCTTTACGACACTTTGTTAAAAATAATGGACCTACTATAGAATTACATCGTTTTTCTTTATTATATTCTAACCCAAAAACATTAATACTAATATCATTTAATTTCTCTACTTTTGCTATATCAGAAATTTTAACTGGAAAGGAAATACCATCAAATTTAAGTTTATTTGCATGTTTAACGTACGATTTTTTTGTCTTTTTGCGACAAATAATTGAAAGGACAACTTGGCCGAAACAAATAATGATCGATAAACGAATCATTTTTATTAGATAGTTTTACGTCTAGAATAGCCATTTCTCTACATTGAAAATGTTTATGAGGATATGTAATGTAAAATCCGTCCATGTCGATGATGTATCTAATATTTTTTAGATTTTGTGTCATTTTGAACCCAAATGTTAAAAGTATTTACACGTGACTAAAATATGTTTGTTCCAACAAACTTCACATAACAATTCATTCTTCATTACTTCCCATCATCCCATTTCTTCCTTCTGCTCTTTTCTTCCTGTAATTTAAGAAAACAGAATCACATTCACTAATGATCAACTAATGACTGTCATTGTTAAAAAAGTATTTTTTAACTTTTTACTTTCTGCTATTGTCTTTGTATTTATGGCTAGGAAATGTCCGCGGCGCGGTCTCAATGCGTGTTGGCGAACTTCACATGCCTTCGAAATTTTCTCAGACGTGTAGGTTTCCTCACGATGTTTTCCTTCACCGCCGAGCACGTGGTAAATCAGCACTTAAAATTGCAATTAACAATTTAATTGGTGTTGGCGGGGATCGAACCCGCGTTACGTACTGTAAAATTTACAGCTTGCGCTAACCATCTGAGCTACCACGGCTTAATCATATACACACACAAAATATTTAAATATAATTTGTTAACACAAAATTATACACACGTAAGAAAATAACAGAAAGAAAAGTAAGTGTGTCAATAGAATAAACACTTAAAATTGCAATTAACAATTTAATTGGTGTTGGCGGGGATCGAACCCGCGTTACGTACTGTAAAATTTACAGCTTGCGCTAACCATCTGAGCTACCACGGCTTAATCATATACACACACAAAATATTTAAATATAATTTGTTAACACTAAATAATAATAATAATAATAATACAAACAACATAACAGATGATAAAACATACAAAACTGCTACGTCAACGCAGTCAGTCAGCGCCTTGCGAGAGGTGTGAGCGCCGTGCCTCGGCAGAATTTAGGGTGCAGAGGCCCGTTTGTGCTTATGGCTACACACGAAACGGTGCCGGGCCTGGGCGTCTCCCGTTAATGGACGCCCAAATAATGGATGATGGATAAGAAGATAGTGCGCAAAGGGCCGCTGCCTGGGGGTCGCCGGGGCGCGTCTGGAGCTGGCGCTGGACGCGGCAGCATGCGGGCCGCCAGCCGAGCGCGAGGAGCTGCACGGTCACCTAGCAGCCCTCCGCATCCATCATCCCCACCAGAAGGCTTGGTGTCGGCTGGGTCTTCTCGGACTCAGCAAGCGGCACCCACCGCTGGTGGAGCACGTCGCATGCGTTGGTCACAAGAAATGAATGAAAACGCACTGCGGGCGTACTTTAGGGCAAAAGGGGAAGAAACTGGATGTTTGGCGTATCGGGCTAGGATGCATCGTCTTTTTGCTGAGCTGGAGCCATCTTTAACCGTCACAGAGCAAAACCTGGCAGACCGAGTTCGGTATATCTTGCGCTCAAATATATTTGATGTCGCCGAACTCGAACGGCTACGACGTGAGGCTGTTCCCTCGTCGGATGAGAATGCTACGGCTGAGGATGCGGCGCCACAAATGGGAGAGCAATCCGCAAACGTGGATGCCGCCGTGAATACCCCAGTTGTGGTTGATTCAAACGATGATGGAACAGTCGCCCAGGAACTGGAATTAGAGCATATGAGGAGTATATTGGAAGAGGCGATTGCGGAAACGCGCAGTACGCCTCTCGAAAATCGACCGCGACTTCCCCGCATAGCCCTAAGCAAGCGGAATCGGGCTGTCGTGAGGGCTCTGAACCCAATGCTGGTTACCTATTTGGAAGCCAGCCGGGACCTTTGCGAGACGGACTCAATTCTTTTTGGCGCCGCACTGGCAGTCTGCCGTATCATAGGCGCGAAGGTTTCCACGGCTGGACGCGCTACTGGCCATAGTAGCGCTATCCCAGCATGGAGAAAAAGAATTGAGGAACGTATCGCAAGGGCTAGAGCTCTCATCGGCAGACTGATATGCTTCAGATCAGGCAACAACAGGCCAAGAATTGTGCGCACCGTCAGGATGGCGTTTGCTGGGACAAATGTCAGTTTGTCCCAGCCGGATATAACGCAAAAACTGACGGAGCGCATAGATGATCTGAAGCAGAGAATCGCTGCTTGGGGAAAGCGGATTCGACGATATACCGAGAGGTCGACACGGTTCAACCAGAATCGTCTCTTCCAGAGTGATCAGAAGAGGCTCTATGAATCATTGGAGCGACCAATGGTAAGTGGAACGGGTCCAGCACCGAATCAGGCCGACAGTGTAGCATTCTGGCGCGGCCTGTGGTCAGAGCCCGTAAACCACAGCGAGGGCCCTTGGACAGAAGTTGTGGCGAGTCAGTGTGCGGGTATTACGCCCATGGACCCCGTCATCATAACGCCGGATGACGTAGCTGAGGCGGTCCGTAGGGCCCCGAACTGGAAAAGTCCGGGGCTTGACGGGCTGCATCACTACTGGCTGAAGGGGTTCATGGTGTGTCACTCTGTGCTCGCCCGACAGTTTCAAGAGGCTCTCAACCAGAAGTCGCTCCCAAGCCTCTTCACTACTGGGATCACTCATTTGGTTCCTAAAGACCAGGGTACCACAGACCCGAGCAAATACCGCCCCATCACTTGTCTACCGACCATATACAAGACACTAACATCCATTTTGAGCGCGAGAATCACTTGTCACCTGGACTCAAATCAGGTGATGTCGCGCGCTCAAAATGGATGTCGGGGCGGTGGTCGTGGAACCAAGGAACCACTCCTCATTGACGCGGTCATTGGCAAAGTGGTGAAACGCAACCGTCGGAACTTCTCCGCCGCCTGGATAGACTACAGAAAGGCATTCGACTCGGTGCCCCATACATGGCTAAAGAGAGTCCTCGAGCTGTACAAGATAGACTGTACAGTTAGAGACTTCCTCGAGCAGTGTATGGGGCGGTGGAGTACGATCCTTTGTCATCTGGGTGAGCGGATGATGGCTGCGGAGAACCACATAAGGATAAGAAGGGGTATCTTCCAGGGCGATTGTCTGAGTCCAATCTGGTTCTGCCTCTCTCTGAACCCTCTCAGTATCTTACTGGAGGGCTCCGGGAGGGGATTTCAGCTACGGAAAGGAGGGACAAAAGTGACCCACCTTTTCTATATGGATGACCTCAAGTTATTCGCCTCCGGTCGCTCCCATCTTATGGAATTGCTAAACATCACTTGTGAATTTAGCAATTCCATTGGAATGGAGCTTGGGACGGATAAGTGTGCGGTCCTCCATGTTGAGAGGGGAAGGGTTGCTAACTCTGAGGGCGCAGACTTATCTGTGCCCGTCAACTTAAGGACCCTTTCCGAGGCTGAAACATACCGATACCTGGGTATGTCACAAAACATCGGTATCGATGAGACTGGTATGAAACAGTCAGTTTGCGACGTGTTTTATGCACGCTTGACCAAAGTGCTTAACAGCCTTTTGTCCGGTGTGAATAAGGCACACGCATATAACGGCTGGGTCATGCCTGTCCTCATGTATACCTTTGGCATACTCAGGTGGACTCAGACTGAACTTAACGCCCTGGATAGAAAAGTCCGCACTACCATGACGTCCCATAGGATGCATCATCCGAGATCGTCGGTAATGAGGCTGTACTTGCCGCGGAAGCATGGTGGTCGTGGCTTCTTGAGCGCGCTCACCATGCACAATCGCGAAGTGTGCAGCCTCCGTGATTACTTCCTGGCGAGATCGGATGATCCATTCTATAAGGACGTCATTTCTTGTGATAAAGGACTTACCCCTCTATCCTTAGCCAACGAGCAATGGCAAGACCCGGCAGTGCAGAGCATTTCCGACCGGGAGACCGTATGGAAGGAGAAGGAGCTCCACGGGAGGTTCTACAAGGCTCTACATGAGCCTTTCGTAGACACAGTAGCCTCCCTCCACTGGCTACGCTTTGGTGATCTCTTCGGGGAAACCGAGGGTTTTGTCTGTGCAATACAGGATCAGGTTATTAAGACCAACAACTATCGGAGATACATCCTAAAGGATGGCACCGTCGACATCTGTCGAGCTTGTCGCCATCCCGGTGAGTCACTTAGGCATGTTATCTCCGGTTGTTCGGCGCTTTCTAACTCTGAGTACTTGCACAGGCACAACCTAGTAGCCAGAATTCTACACCAGGAGCTCGCTCTGAAATACGGTCTCGTGGATCGGAAATTGCCGTATTACAAGTACTTGCCGGAAGCCGTGCTCGAAAATGATCGCGCCAGGCTCTATTGGGACCGGGCCATCATCACAGACAGGACTATTCTTGCGAATAAGCCTGATATTGTGCTGATGGACCGGGCACAGTCAAGGATATTTTTGGTCGACATTACCATTCCGTATGACGAGAACCTCGTGAAAGCCGAAACAGACAAGCAAACAAAATATCTGGACCTGGCTCACGAGGTGACCGACATGTGGGGTGGTCTGCCGACCGAAATTATTCCTGTAGTCGTCTCTGCAAACGGGCTAATCCCAGTCAGCCTCTCGGGTCATCTGAGGCGGCTGGGACTACGTGGCGGACCGCTCCAGGTTCAAATGCAGAAGGCGGTGCTCCTCGATACCGCCCGCATCGTCCGCCGGTTTCTTTCCCTTTCCCCCTAACCCTCGGCCGTTTGGTATCCCCTGCCGAGGGCCTCCATCTGGTTGGGCTTTTATTTATTTATGTACTTTTATATTTATTTTATGTTATTGATATTTATGTATATTTATCTTTTCATTTTCATTTATAATTATATATTTATAGCACCCAACCAGATGAGAAAACTATATAGATACCCCACAATAATAATAGTCTCCCGTTAATGGACGCCCAAATAATGGATAAGAAGATAGTGCGCAAAGGGCCGCTGCCTGGGGGTCGCCGGGGCGCGTCTGGAGCTGGCGCTGGACGCGGCAGCATGCGGGTCGCCAGCCGAGTGCGAGGAGCTGCACGGTCATCTGGCAGCCCTCCGCATCCATCATCCCCACCAGAAGGCTTGGTGTCGGCTGGGTCTTCTCGGACTCAGCAAGCGGCACCCGCCGCTGGTGGAGCACGTCGCATGCGTTGGTCACAAGCAATGAATGCAAACGCACTGCGGGCGTACTTTAGGGCAAAAGGGGAAGAAACTGGATGTTTGACGTATCGGGCTAGGATGCATCGTCTTTTTGCTGAGCTGGAGCCATCTTTAACCGTCACAGAACAAAACCTGGCAGACCGAGTTCGGTATATCTTGCGCTCAAATATATTCGATGTTGCCGAACTCGAACGGCTACGACGTGAGGCTGTTCCCTCGTCGGATGAAAATGCTACGGCTGAGGATGCGGCGCGACAAATGTTAGAGCAACCCGCAAACGTGGATGCCGCCGTGAATACCCCAGTTGTGGTTGATTCAAACGATGATGGAGCAGTCGCCCAGGAACTGGAATTAGAGTATATGAGGAGTACATTGGAAGAGGCGATTGTGGAAACGCGCAGTACGCATCTCGAAAATCGACCGCGACTTTCCCGCATAGCCCTAAGCAAGCGGAATCGGGCTGTCGTGAGGACTCTGAACCCAATGCTGGTGACCTATTTGGAAGCCAGCCGGGACCTTTGCGAGACGGACTCAATTCTTTTTGGCGCTGCGCTGGCAGTCTGCCGTATCATAGGCGCCAAGGTTTCCACGGCTGGACGCGCTACTGGCCATAGTAGCGCTATCCCAGCATGGAGAAGAAGAATTGAGGAACGTATCGCAAAGGCTAGAGCTCTCATCGGCAGACTGATATGCTTCAGATCAGGCAATAACAGGCCAAGAATTGTGCGCACCGTCAGGATGGCGTTTGCTGGGACAAATGTCAGTTTGTCCCAGCCGGATATAACGCAAAAACTGACGGAGCGCATAGATGATCTGAAGCAGAGAATCGCTGCTTGGGGCAAGCGGATTCGGCGATATACCGAGAGGTCGACACGGTTCAACCAGAATCGTCTCTTCCAGAGTGATCAGAAGAGGCTCTATGAATCATTGGAGCGACCAATGGTAAGTGGAACGGGACCAGCACTGAATCAGGCCGACACTGTAGCATTCTGGCGCGGCCTGTGGTCAGAGCCCGTAAACCACAGCGAGGGCCCTTGGATGGAAGTTGTGGCGAGTCAGTGTGCGGGTATTACGCCCATGGACCCCGTCATCATAACGCCGGATGACGTAGCTGAGGCGGTCCGTAGGGCCCCGAACTGGAAAAGTCCGGGGCTTGACGGGCTGCATCACTACTGGCTGAAGGGGTTCATGGTGTGTCACTCTGTGCTTGCCCAACAGTTTCAAGAGGCTCTCAACCAGAAGTCGCTCCCAAGCCTCTTCACTACTGGGATCACTCATTTGGTTCCTAAAGACCAGGGTACCACAGACCCGAGCAAATATCGCCCCATCACGTGTCTACCGACAATATACAAGACACTAACATCCATTTTGAGCGCGAGAATCACTCGTCACCTGGACTCAAATCAGGTGATGTCGCGCGCTCAAAATGGATGTCGGGGCGGTGGTCGTGGAACCAAGGAACCACTCCTCATTGACGCGGTCATTGGCAAAGTGGTGAAACGCAACCGTCGGAAATTCTCCGCCGCCTGGATAGACTACAGAAAGGCATTCGACTCGGTGCCCCATACATGGCTTAAGAGAGTCCTCGAGCTGTACAAGATAGACTGTACAGTTAGAGACTTCCTGGAGCAGTGTATGGGGCAGTGGAGTACGATCCTTTGTCATCTGGGCGAGCGGATGATGGCTGCGGAGAACCACATAAGGATAAGAAGGGGTATCTTCCAGGGCGATTGTCTGAGTCCAATCTGGTTCTGCCTCTCTCTGAACCCTCTCAGTACTTTACTGGAGGGCTCCGGGAGGGGATTTCAGCTACGGAAAGGAGGGACAAAAGTGACCCACCTTTTCTATATGGATGACCTCAAGTTATTCGCCTCCAGTCGCTCCCATCTTATGGAATTGCTAAACATCACTTGTGAATTTAGCAATTCCATTGGAATGGAGCTGGGGACGGATAAGTGTGCGGTCCTCCATGTTGAGGGGGGAAGGGTTGCTAACTCTGAGGGCATAGACTTGTCTATGCCCGTCAACTTAAGAACCCTTTCCGAGGCTGAAACATACCGATACCTGGGTATGTCACAAAACATCGGTATCGATGAGACTGGTATGAAACAGTCAGTTTGCGACGTGTTTTATGCACGCTTGGCCAAAGTGCTTAACAGCCTTTTGTCCGGTGTGAATAAGGCACACGCATATAACGGTTGGGTCATGCCTGTCCTCATGTATACCTTTGGCATACTCAGGTGGACTCAGACTGAACTTAACGCCCTGGATAGAAAAGTCCGCACTACCATGACGTCCCATAGGATGCATCATCCGAGATCGTCGGTGATGAGGCTGTACTTGCCGCGGAAGCATGGTGGTCGTGGCTTCTTGAGCGCGCTCACCATGCATAATCGCGAAGTGTGCAGCCTCCGTGATTACTTCCTGGCGAGAGCGGATGATCCATTCTATAAGGACGTCATTTCTTGTGATAAAGGACTTACCCCTCTATCCTTAGCCAACGAGCAATGGCAAGACCCGGCAGTACAGAGCATTTCCGACCGGGAGACCGTATGGAAGGAGAAGGAGCTCCACGGGAGGTTCTACAAGGCTCTACATGAGCCTTTCGTAGACACAGTAGCCTCCCTCCACTGGCTACGCTTTGGTGATCTCTTCGGGGAAACCGAGGGTTTTGTCTGTGCAATACAGGATCAGGTTATTAAGACCAACAACTATCGGAGATACATCCTAAAGGATGGCACCGTCGACATCTGTCGAGCTTGTCGCCATCCCGGTGAGTCACTTAGGCATGTCATCTCCGGTTGTTCGGCGCTTTCTAACTCTGAGTACTTGCACAGGCACAACCTAGTAGCCAGAATTCTTCACCAGGAGCTCGCTCTGAAATACGGTCTCGTGTCTCGGAAATTGCCGTATTACAAGTATTTGCCGGAAGCCGTGCTCGAAAATGATCGCGCCAGGCTCTATTGGGACCGGGCCATCATCACAGACAGGACTATTCTTGCGAATAAGCCTGATATTGTGCTGATGGACCGGGCACAGTCAAGGATATTTTTGGTCGACATTACCATTCCGTATGACGAGAACCTCGTGAAAGCCGAAACAGATAAGCAAACAAAATATCTGGACCTGGCTCACGAGGTGACCGACATGTGGGGTGATCTGCCGACCGAAATTATTCCTGTAGTCGTCTCTGCGAACGGGCTAATCCCAGTCAGCCTCTCGGGTCATCTGAGGCGGCTGGGACTACGTGACGGACCGCTCCAGGCTCAAATGCAGAAGGCGGTGCTCCTCGATACCGCCCGCATCGTCCGCCGGTTTCTTTCCCTTTCCCCCTAACCCTCGGCCGTTTGGTCTCCCCTGCCGAGGGCCTCCATCTGGTTGGGCTTTTATTTATTTATGTATTTTAATATTTATTTTATGTTATTGATATTTATGTATATTTATCTTCTCATCTTCATTTATAATTATGTATTATTAGAACCCAACCAGGTGAGAAAACTATATTGATACCCCACAATAATAATAATAATAATAATATTCCACAACTATCACACAACGCCATCTAGTCCCAAGCTAAGCAGAGCTTGTGTTATGGGTACTAGACAACTGATAAACATACTTATATATTTCTAAATACATAAATATTATAGATAAATTACACTCAGACACAGAACAAAGTTACAACCTATTAAAGTCCACTGCTGAACATAGGCCTCCTCTCATTTCTGAGAGGGTTTTAGGGCTACGCTGAGCACGTGGTAAATCAGCACTTAAAATTGTAATTAACAATTTAATTGGTGCCGGCGGGGATCGAACCCGGGTCGCGTACTGTGAATTTTACATTTTGCGCTAACCATCTGAGCTACCACGGCTTAACCATATACACACACATAATATTTAAATATAATTTGTTAACACTAAATCATACACACGTAAGAAAATAACAGAAAGAAAAGTAAGTTTGTCAATAGAATAAACACTTACATCCATGGCCTTTGATGCGTTGAAGTAACACAAACGTAGTATTGATAGATCCACTGCGGTCAAACGACCATACACTAACTCCATGACTGCAGTTGCTTGGTCTTATATAGTACCAGTGAGTAATAATTCTAATCTAAAGAATTTCTGCAGTAGAATTGATAGTATCTTTATGCGTCAACAAGCTTACCTTACATTCTGTTGCTTATCTCTACATTCCTACGTCCTTCCTGTCGTGTCTTGTTCAGTGTATTGGTGACTCAAATACGATTTGTATAACACAAAGAATGCAATTTAATATTTAGAAATCACTATAATTGATCACTCCTATATTAGTCATTGAGTAGATTGGTACTGTAATAATCTACTAATAGAAGTAATATTATGGATACACTAGATGTACAACAACATCTGAAAAAGATTCACCCCACTCTAGAAAATAATGTTTATGCTGCCAATAAACTACCCATGTACACCCACGTACCAACGTATATAATATGCAATTTGGATACAGATGATAAACCAGGGTCACATTGGGTAGCTTTATATATCGATACGAATGACGTCGGTCAATATTTTGATTCATTCGGACGGGCACCTGTACGATATCATCTAGAGTTTTTTAAAAGAAATTGTAAAAGATGGAACTGGAATGTTGATAGGATTCAGAATGAGTGGACTTCAGTTTGTGGCGAATATTGCTTAATGTATTTGCTATATAAGTTTCAGGGATGTTCAATGCATAGTTTTACGAGTATATTTACAGGGAACACATTGTACAACGATATTTTAGTGGATGAGATGTTTCGCTCCTATTTTATAGATAATAAGTAATAAGATTTTGTATTTTATAAATAAAACTTTTAACAAAATTGGGTTATGTGTTTTATTAATGAGTCAGATTAGTGTAGATAGGAACAAAGGAGTATAATACAATAGCATAAGCCGACCCACACGCCGACGAATAGTAGATAATGACGGTAGTCAATCAACAATAGATAAGTAGATAAGGACAATGGAGCGCTAATGACGGTTGAGGCTCGAAGCGGATATCAATTAGATAAGAGTTAATTGATCTGCACATCTCCAGAACCGTACATCCTACGCAAAAATGGACCGCAGATTCGTGATCAGAGCGTGCCAAAACTTTTTTTTTTTTTTTTTTTTTTTTTTTTTTTTTTTTTTTTTTTTTTTTTTAGGATCGTGAATCGACGAACGTCGTACTTGTACAACTCTCTACAAGTGAGCCAGAACTGGTACATCGTAACTACTTTTAGACGTTGGCATGAGTTAAACACAAATAATCTTGCATGAACAATTAGGTGTAAAAAAGTTGTTTTCCCGATGGATAGCGCATTCGCTCTGTGAAGAGCAAAAAGCGACTCGCTTTACTTGGTGCGTCAGAACTCTCGAAAGATTCCACGCAGGATCCTCAAATGCTGTATACAACATCGTATCAGATGACGAATCTCGGATATACGCGTACGAACCCGAAACAAAAAACTAGTCACGAGTTTAGGTGTTCGAAAATGAGTTAAAGCCAACAAAAATTGTTCGTTCACGGAGTGTTGCAAAAAAAATGGTGGCCACGTTTATCTCAAAAACCGACCATGTTACGACTATTCCTCTTGAGGAACAAAGAACGGTTAATGCAGAATGGTATGTTAGCATTTGTTTGCCACGGGTCGTTTCTGAACTCCGTAAAGAGAACTGCAACCGCCGCATCATCCTTCATCACGACAATGCGAGTTCTAACACCGCACATAGGACAAAAGAGTTTTTAGAGCAAGAAAACATAGAATTATTAGACCATCCGCCGTACAGCCCCGACCTAAGCCCTAATGATTTCTATACTTTCCCTAAAATAAAGAATAAATTGCGTGGACAGAGATTTTCATCACCTGAAGAAGCTGTTGACGCCTACAAAACGGCCATTTTGGTGACCCCAACTTCCGAATGGAATGGTTGCTTCAATGATTGGTTCCATCGTATGGAAAATGTGTCAAATTTCGCGGAGAATACTTCGAAAAGCGATAAATACATTTTTAAATAGTAATGTTGTGTCACTTTCTTGATTCCCGAAATTTTCAGTGCAGCCCTCGTATCATTAGCAGAAGATTCCACATCAATATTATAAATGTAGAACGGTATATTTACCTCTGCAGCCTTAAACTTACATTTAGGACTCAACTCAGCTTTCCCTTTCATACCAATAAATCTATTCCGAAGACGTTTGCGTTGCACTAAAAACCAATCTTCCTTAGGTTTCTCTGGTTTCCGTTTATTATTGACACTTAATGCGATAAATTAAATCATCATCATCACAGCTCTTCACAAGTCCACTGCCGAACACAGCCCTCCCCCAATGAATGCCATAAAGCACGGTCCTGAGCCACCTGCATCCATCGACTTCCTGCAGTCTTGTCTTACCAGGTCGTCACTCCATCTAGTGGGGGACGCCCTACACTTCGTCTGCCGGTACGAGGCTGCCGCTCGAGAAACTTTTTTTCTCCATTGGTTATCAGTTCTTCGAGCTGTGGCCGGCCCATTGCCACCAGTTTACTAATCCGTCGGGCTATGTCGGTTACTCTGGTTCTACTGCGGATATCCTCATTCCTAATTTTGTCACGCAGAGAAACTGAGCATAGCCTTCTCCATAGCTCGCTGAGCGACTTTGAGCTTCATCATTCGGCTAGCAGTAAAGGAACACGTCTCATATCCATAAGTCATCGCTGGCAACACAACGCACTGGTTGTACAATCTAGTTTGGAGATTTTGAGGTATGCCTGACGAGAAGATGTGTCGTAATTTCCCGAACGCTGCACAGCTGTGTTGAATCCGTCGATTGACCTCTCGGTCGAAGTTGGACTTACCTAGTCGCACTACTTGTCCCAGGTAAACATACTCAACAACTTCGAGCTTAGTGCTCCCAACAACCACCGACATAGCTGTGACATGGACATTACACATGACTCGTTTTGTCCATGTTCATCTTAAGACCTATCTGTTCGGAGACACTCTTGAGCCATTGAGCATAGTGCTTAGGTCCTCCAGCGATTCTGCCTTATGGGCTATATCGTCAGCAAATCAAAGGTGAGTAATGTACTCGCCATTAACGTTAATACCATATCCTTTCCAGTCCAGTAGTTTGACTGCTTTAAAACGTCTTCCAATGCAGTGGTGAAGAGTTTTACGTCACCTTGCCCTACACTTCTCTGCAGTTGGATATGTTTCATACTCCGGTTTTGTACGCGGATAGCCATCGTAACCCTACTATACAAACGCTTCAGCACTTCGATATACCGACAGTCCACTTGGCACCTCTGACGGGATTGCAGCCCCGCCCAAATTTCGACGGAATCAAAGGCTTTCTCATAGTCCATATACGCAAGACAAAGTGGTAGATTGTACTCTTCGGAATTCTGTACAATTTGCCGAAGTGTATGGTATGTGGTCTATGGTACTAAAGCCGGGAGGCTGGAAGTCGTCGAGTCTTCGCGCGAGACGATTCGTAATGACTCTCGAAAATAGCATGTAAATGCGGCTTAGAAGGGAAATCGGTCTGTAGTTCTTCACGAGAGCGTTGTTGCCTTTCTTGAGGAACGAGATCACCGCACTTCTGCTCCACGCCTCCGGAGTAGTGCCACCATGGAAGACAGGATTGAAGAGCTTCTGAAGGACTTTAAGTATCGGTTTTCCACCCTCTTTCAGAAGCTCTGCTGTAATTCCATCCTCACCCGGGAACTTGCAGTTTTTAAGGTGCTGGAGAGCCATTCTAATCTCGCTCAGACTGACGTCCGGGATACCATCGGAATAGTGTCAGATAAGACTTACTCTTGGATCGTTACTCACACTTGCGTGTGTGTGTCCAACAATGACGTGTACAGCTGCCCATAGAATCTCTCAATCTCACTCAGAATCTCAGTGTCCCGGAAACGATGATGCCATATTCGCTCTTCAGCTTCGACAGTTGGCTCTTTCTGGCAGACAGATCTCTGGCAAAGACTTTGGAGTTCCGCTATATCGCTTTTTTAATACGGGCTGTATTAAAGTTGCGTAAGTCCCGCCGCATGCATTTGGAGATCTGTCTGTTCAGTTGCATGTATGCTGTCAAATCTGCTGACTACTGCAGCTTCATCTCCCGTCTAACAGCCATGACATTAAAAGTGTGATCGGAGAGTTTTAGTTCTTCTGCGACCGCATGGACAATTTCCACATGCTTATCATTTATATTCGTCCACTTCATTGCAAGTTTATGGGACTATGGATTAGCTCCAACTTTACGTTTAGGTTCAGTGTGCTTCTCATCATTCACTCAGTTTTCACCCTTGCGATCTCTGAGACATCACTGAACAGTTGTCGTCATAATGAAGTCAATCTCATTTTTGTCGAACCGTTGGGGCTCCACATTCTATGGTGCCGCTTTTGGAAGAAAGACTTCATCATAAAGTGTCATAAAGAGTCCCTCTTTCTCCATAAAGTCAGCCAGCTGCTGGCCCCTTGCGTTTTGTTGCCCTATTACGAATTTCCCTACTTTCCGCTCACCGTGCTCTCTTGTGCCTAGCTTTGCGTTGAATCAACACAGTATAATGGGTTTTGGGGGAATGCATGACTATAGAAATATCCTCTTACATTTCCTCCACCCTCTCATCGAGATGTGCCGAGTCGAGTTGGTGCGTAAACCTGTATAACCTTCAGCAAATACCGTTTGGTGATTCTGAGTATAGGGCACGCAACCCTCGTCGACACACTCCAAATCTTTACGTTGTTAACGAGAGACTTGTGGACGATAAACCCGACACCTCTTTGGGACAGATGGTCGTCCTCTCGGTGATAGAACAAGTTGCTGAATTCGAGGAATACTGTGTCCTCCCCCTCTCTTCGGACCTCAGATAATCCTATAATATCCCAACGCAACTTGTCCTCTCATCCTCCAACCTCTTCTTCCAGCTCCAGGATCGTCTCGTCAGTCCTCAGCGTGCGTGCGTTATATGTTGCCAGGTCGAGTCGTCGTAGGTGGCAACCGAACCTCTACCGGAGATTCTTAGCACCTCCCTGGCCCGCCGTTGCCATGGTCGCCACCGTAGCCAGGAATAGCGGGGCCGCTGGGAACAGGGGGCCGTTTCTTTGTGTCGTTGCTTATCGGGGTATATTGCCATACCTGCCACGCTTAGCGAGCGGGTTGGCAACTGCAGTTTTTTTATTGCTGTTTGCTGTTATCAGAAAGATGCTGCTGCCTATCTTCTGCCTCAGTTCTCTACAATCACCTCTTACGACACCCACGTTAAGATATAGGGTAGTCGGTATTCTTGCCCGCCACTACACGGGTATGGTAAATTAAATGAAATCATATAATGTGTGTATTCATATATCAATAGATTTATGAAATAGAAATACTTTTCGGGTTAATACATTTTACTTGTGTTATTTATTTTTTACATATCTGTAAAATCTCCATTACCAAAGCAAGAGCTATGATGGGCTGGAGTTACATTCAATGCTAAATTAAAATAATTAAAGATAAAGTCCTTCCGGTGTGCCTTCCTTCTTGCGATACAGCACACTTTCCTTCGACTTTTTGAAGTCCTCATTGGTTACCTTCATACGTCGTTCACGAAGAGCCATCAAGCCAGCTTCTGTACATATAGCCTACCAAAAGAATAAAATGTGTATAAATAAATTGTGCGGACCACAAATCGTAATCATGAACAAATTTTAAGACGGCGACTAACAACGTCAAAAAATATAAATTTTAATACAAAGTGAAAAAAGAAAGTATATCACATTCTGAAGTTGGTGCTAAGATAAAGTACAGAAGAATTAAAAGCCCCCAAGGCTCTAGGTGACTTTTAGGAATGGAATATTCTCTCCAAATCTGTATGAGAACAACCCTGAAGCTATTTAATAAAATAAGAATCATCAATTGCGATTTTCAACAGTGGTGCCTTGAAATGCATCTACGATTTGAAAACGGGGCATCTAAGCGTGTTTCAGAAATCGTTAATGGTGACAAGACATGGATCTATCAATATGATCCGAAAATAAAAGGCAGTCATCGGTATGGGTCTACTCAGAAGGACAGTACTAACAGTGGTAGAGCCACGCGGCAGCTTTGCTGTTGCACGTATGGGCCGGCTCAAACCGGGGTGGTACCACGACCTCACAGAATACCGGCGTGAAGTGGAAGCTCCGCTTCCGCTATTCGTCTGGTGAGTGCAGGTGGCCGGAGGCCCAAATCACCCCCCCCCCCCCCCCCCCATCAACATGGTAGCGGAATTAAAAGATGATAGACTACCCCAGGAGGGTACCAGCACCCCTGAAGAATCCTTTGCTGAGCATCCACGACCATGTTTCTCCACTCCTGAGCGTGGGTGCTCAGGCTGCCCCGCGTATTCTGGGGGGGGGGGGTAAAATTCCGCTCAAGACTACAACTGCTCGGGACAGACGGAGCAACAAGACCAAAGCGACTCCTGCCACGCTATCCGTGAATTTCTGCATATCAGGGGGCTTCACTCTAACCTAAACGCCGTCCACTACCACCTCGAGACGGCGAGGCCGACTCTGCTCTTTCTGACCGAGACGCAGGTGTCCTCTCCGGCTGATGTCTCGTATCTCTCCTGCCTGGGGTACAAACTGGAACACTCCTTTGTGCCTCGGGCTGGAGTTTGCGTTTAGGTCAGAGAGGACATCTGTTCTCGACGCCTCGGCCGGCTTGAAGGTTCGGACCTGTCCATCCTTTGGCTACGCGTAGACAGCGACGACCATACGCGCGTCCACGGGTGCCTCTATAGGTTCCATAGCGGTAATGCCGAAACAGACCGACTCATGGCTACAGATTCGTTGCTACAGCAGATCCCCTCCGCAGAGATCGTGATCCTCGGCGACTTTAACGCCCGCCTATCATGCCGAATGGCTTGGTTCACGTTTAACCGATTATGCGGGGAGATCTGTTCATGATTTTGCCTTGGCATATGGTCTGACACAACTGGTTACTTCGCCTACGCGGATTCCAGATGTGGAGGATCATGCACCTTCCCTGTTGGACCTTCTGCTGACCTCTCACCCGGGCGGATATCAGATTTCCGTCGACGCCCCTTTAGGCTCCTCGGACCATTGTCTTGTCCGGAGTGCGGTGCCACTCACGTTGAAATCGCAGTTGCATTCTGCAGGCTGCCGCCGTGTTTGGCACTATAGGTCAGCCGATTGGGATGGGATGCGGTCTTTCCTTGCATCCTACCCTTGGGGGCGGGCTTACTTCTCGCCGGATGATCCCAACGTTGTTGCGGATTCTGTCGCTGATGTGGTGCTTCAGGGTATGGAACTTTTTATTCCTTCCTCTGTGGTGCCGATAAGCAGGAGTGCTACCAAGCTTGGGCTGACGCATCAACGTCCCGAGATGTAAACACCAGTGTCGTAAAAAAGAAGTATTATTCCGCCTCCAGGTCCTTCAAAAGAGTCATTGCCAAGGCAAAGTCAGAACACATAGGCAGAATTGGCGAGAAACTAGTTCGCCTTCCTTCTGGAACCCGTGCATTCTGGTCTCTCGCCAAGGCTGTCCAGGGGAATTTCTGTCAGCCATCTCTTCCATCTCTGCACAGGGAGGACGACTCACTGGCCCATACCGCAAAGAAGAAAGCCGATCTTCTAGGCTCTTTCTTTGCGTCCAACTCGACTCTCGATGACGGGGGCAGTACGCCGCCGACCATCCCGCGGTGTGAGTGCTCCATGCCGGAAGTGCAGTTCACACAACGCTCGGTTCGCAAAGCACTCCTCTCCCTGGACATCCACAAGTCGAGTGGGCCTGACGGAATCCCCCCAATTGTGCTGAAGGCGCGTGCTCCAGAGTTGGCACCGGTTTTAACGCGTCTTTTTCGGTACTCCTACTCCCTAGGCGTAGTCCCAAAATCATGGAAGACGGCTTTCGTCCACCCGATCCCTAAAAAAGGCGACCGCTCAGACCCGTCCAACTACCGGCCTATCGTCATCACCTCCTTGTTCTCCAAAACAATGGTGTACATTACAAACTGCCAGCTCATGAGGTACCTTGATGATCACCAGCTGATTAGTGATCGCCAATACGGTTTTCGTCGTGGTTGTTCAGCTGGTGATCTTCTGGTCTATCTAACTCATAGATGGGCGGAGGCAGTAGAGTCCAAGGGGGAGGCATTGGACGTTAGTTTGGACATTGCGAAGGCCTTCGATCGGGTTTGGCACAAAGCGCTTTTTTCGAAGCTCCCTTCCTATAGGCGTCCCGAGAAATTGTGTGATTGGATCACCAGCTTTCTTGTAGATCGGAGCATCAAGGTCGTTGTAGACGGTGCAAGCTCCGATTACAAGCCTATTAATGCTGGTGTTCCACAAGGCTGCGTGCTATAGCCAACGCTGTTTCTTCTGCATATCAATGATATGTTGCAAACCCGTAATATTCATTGATATGCAGATGACAGCACTGGTGATGCTCTTTACACCGGCCGAGCTAATATTTCTCGGGAAAAAGTCTCCGAGTACCGGGACAAACTTGTGTCTGAAGTCGAGTCTTTGCTGAACAGTCTCGGATTTGTGGCGACTAAATCTTTTTTTTTTATAGGATAGGGTGACAAACGAGCACACAGTCCACCTGATGGTAAGTGGTTGCTGTGGCCCATAGACATCTACATCTATCCTCGAATACGAATCAAAATGCAGATGCGTTGTCACCCGTGAGGACTAAGATGGAATGCCTCGTTTCCAGTAAAAAGGGTCTCCGGTTCTCTACACTCACCATACGAAATACAGCAGCATTAAGCTACTATTTCACGCTGGCATTCTGTGAGAGCGTGGTCCTTCCCCGGTCGAGCCGACCCATTCGTGCTACAACTATAGTACTAATATAACTGCAGCATGGCTCTACCACGTACAAACTACTAGTCCAGTTTAACCCCCAGAAGACACAAGTTTGCGTGTTAACCGCTAAAAAGAACCGCTTTGTCGTATCTCCTCAGTTTCAAGGCACTCCCCTTGTTGCTCAGCCAGTATCGGAATCCTCGGCGTCGACATATCGAGTGACGTGCAGTTTCGTGGTAACTTGGAAGAGAAGGCCAAATTGGCCTCTAAAAAGCTTGGCGTGCTCAGCAGAACGGGACAGTATTTCATGCCGGCACACCACCTGCAACTTAACAAGGCGCCGGTTCGGCCGCACATGGAATGGAATACTGTTCCCATCTCTGGGCTGGGGCTCCTCAGTACCAGCTCCTTCCACTTGACCGCATCCAGCACAGAGGGGCTCGAATCATCGACGACCGAGTGCTTTCCGATCGGCTCGATTCTTTTTTTTCTGCCTACACGTATATTACGCGTTTACAAGAATAGCGGAAACTAATCCACGATAAACTTAAGTCTACACAATCAAATAATTATTTAACAATATATTCATATTCTTAAATAAACAAACCTTAATGTCGGCTCCTGAAAGATCATCTTTAGACATGATAAGCTCAGAAAGGTTTACATCATCGGCTAATGTCATTCTTGATGTGTGTATGGTAAAGATTCTCCTCTTAGTTTTCTCATCTGGAAGTGGAAACTCAATCTTACGGTCTATACGGCCGGGTCTAATTAAAGCTGGATCTAAGGTTTCTATTCGGTTAGTTGCCATGATTACCTGAAATAAAAAAAAAACATCAAATCATTTTACTTTTCCAATATTTTTAGATAAACTATCTTTCATAATTTATTCATACAAGTAGGCTCACCTTCACATCTCCCCGAGAATCAAAACCATCCAATTGGTTGAGAAGTTCTAACATAGTTCTTTGAATTTCTCTCTCTCCACCTGAGTTAGAATCGTAACTAAAAATAATATAAAAAACATAATTACAACCGAAAACAACAATTATGTAATGCTATGTTTAAATAATTATAAATGTATTATGAGTTAGCTTCCCAATTGGAAATTTAAATGCTTGAAACTGGATTTGAATTAATCTGATTATTTTTTTTTTGTATGTAGTAATAATAATAATATTTTATTTATTTCTCACCACAAACGACATGGAAGATACATTAGTGTTACATCTCTATTTTAACAATATTTTGTCATTCATGGAAGACCCGTGGTGCCCGTGTAGGTTCAAAGACCCGTATTACGGGTCACCATGCCCCCTCCCCCGAATTTACTTGGCAACAAGTATAATATTATAAGGAGATCACTTATTTTATGGTTAGAAATAATATTATATAGAGAAAAAATAAAAAAATAATAAAAAATATAAAATGAAATGTAAAAAAAATATGTAGATTTTATAAAATTTGCATTCTTGATAAAATTCAAAATCCTGAAGATAAATTTAGCTTATTGTTAAGGAACTACTTTTACTACTATAGATGTTTTTCTTGCTGACCAATTAATTACCATTTGGCGGGGATGTAAGAATATCAATTACCCCATATCGTCCTGTGGCTTTTTTTTAATAGGAAAAGGGTGACAAGTGAGCACACAGTCCACCTGATGGTAACTGGTTGCTGTGGCCCATACACATATACATCTATCCTCGTTTGTGAATCAAAATGAAGATGTGTTGTCAGCCTTGAGGACTAAGATGGAATGCCTCGTTTTCAGTAAAAAGGGTCTCCGGCTCTACACCCACTACTACTTGACGCTGGTGTTCTGGAGAGTGTGGTACTTCCCCGGTCGAGCCGACCCATTCGTGCTACAACTATACAATTATTATAGCTGCATCATGGCTCTACCACGTAAAAAAGTCGTGAGAGGAGACAGAGGGAATCAAGCCAGGAGAGAGACAAGCAGCGGCGTCTTCCTAATAATAACTAGAATAAAAAACTGCGGTTGTTAGCCCGCCTGTCAAGTGTGACAATTGTGGCAAATATCTCTCTTATGAGGCCATCGAAGAGGAGGCTTATGTTCAGCTGTGAACTTTGATAGGCTGTAATGATGATGATGATGATGATGAAAAAGACCGAGCATTATAACACAAACCTAAAAATTATTTAACTGTTGAATTGTTATTTTTGTTACTAACTAGCGATCCGCCCCGGATTCGCACGAGTGATTTCTGAATCTCGACAACAGCTAACGGGTCCAAATATGAATGTAAACCATTTAGGGACCCATTCAAACACACACAAAAAATTTAATCAAAATCGGTTTTTGAGTTTTAGCGAGAGTAACGAACAGCAATTAATTTTTATATAATAATAATGTCCTCCAGACCGAATTTCGGTCAGCCTCAACGGAGACTAGCCATCGGCGCAGGGCAGGATCATAGTGCCCAAGAGTATGCGCAAGCACAGGTGCACTCTGTATTCCCTCACTCTCATAATCCGATGGGACGGTAAACCGGGCGC
This sequence comes from Parnassius smintheus behrii, assembly GCA_036936625.1. Lineage (NCBI taxonomy): Eukaryota > Metazoa > Arthropoda > Insecta > Lepidoptera > Papilionidae > Parnassius > Parnassius smintheus. The sequence continues at coordinate 32,445,384 of JAUPFT010000012.1, forward strand.
AGGACCAACGGCTTTACGTGCTTTCCGAAGCACGGGGGTGATATACCGCCAACTTCTTGACTCCGGGCAGCTATTGAGAATTTCTTGACGGAAAACTCAATAATTATTTTTTTTCACCCGACCCGGGATTCGAACCCAGGACCTCATGATCAGTAGTCGCACCACAACAACCACTAGACCAACGAGGCATTCAGTCAGATTTTTATATGTATAGAGTATAACTACAGTCTATAAGCGCTTCAACAAGTTACAACATTTTCTGCCACTTGATAAGAAACTTTTTGCATAATGTTTACATATATATTCTTATTAACTCATGCAAAATACTAACATAACTAAATTATTGTTCTGTTACTGATATTGAACAGTAGGGTTTTGTTCATCACCATTTCCATCCCGATCGCGATCGCGATCAACGATTAAGACTGCAAGGCTGCCACTTGATAAAAAAAGTGACTGGTTTTAGATGGTGCTAGCCGAAGAGTTGCAAAAGAGTTAGTTCACTATTCACCGAATTGAACTGATTATTTAAAATTAAGTAAGAGGTTCGGAATATTTGTTTCTGATAACTTGAATCTAGAAAACAACAACTTGAATTACAGCATCGAACCATAGTCTGTAGATCCTGAGGTGACATTCATAACTTGGCTATAGATGAGAGATAGATGTTATTGAGGACCCTGAAGGATCGCATCCGTCTTACGACTTTAGATTTAAACGGGAGAGTAGTTATTGAATTATAGAATTAGTGTTAATTGTTTCTTTTCTTGGTCAAATTAAGATGAATTGACCCATTACATTATTTAGAATAAAACCTAGCTAAAATAGTGAAAGAACATACCGTTTCGTGCCAACAGCATCAATTTCATCTATAAAAACAATAGATGGAGCGTGTTCCTCAGCAACTCTGAATAATTCTCGTACAAGTTTAGGACCATCACCCTGAGTAAAATTTAAACAAATTTGTTTAACTAGATGATACAAAAAACAAAAACAAATTCCTTAAAAATTGATATTCACCAAATACTTTTGAATCAGTTCAGATCCAACAACACGTAGGAACGTAGCTGAAGTCTGGTTGGCCACTGCTTTTGCCAAGAGAGTTTTGCCAGTTCCAGGAGGTCCATACAATATGACTCCTTTAGGTGGCTTAATACCCATTTCTTCGTAATACTCCGGATGTGTTAGAGGTAACTCAACTGATTCCTAGGTTAAAATAAAATGATAGTCGTAATTATATTGATCAATTTTCAAATCTAAAAGTAAAACAAAAACCATTGTAAATTAATTTATATTACATTTAAACCAGAAAAACAATTGGAATAAAAAAATTATGATGAAAAATATAAAAAAAAAAATTATTTAGATTAGAGAAAGAATGAAGCAGATAAGGTAGCAACACCAATGTAATTCCTTAACTGATTGTGAAACATGTAATTAAAGAACATTCTTTAAATGAAAAAACCTTTAAATCTACCAATACAGTGGAGCCCCGGTAATCCGGCACCTGGCTAATGCGGCGCCCCCTATAATCCGACATCGTCTATTACATACATGTATTCGCTTACGCACGATTGAACAAGTTACAAATTGTACGCCAATTCACTATTGTGCTCGACGCGTAGGGTATTGTTCTGATTCCGATTGTTAAGTTTGACTACATACATACATGAGAGAGGATAGCGGTGCGGCCTAGCGTGTGTTCATTGTTTACTGTTTATTCATTGTTTATTACGTATACGTACCTAGTAATGTCGTCTCAAGCTCAGAAGCGAAAGCACGAAACACTGACAATTAAAGAAAAATGTGATATTTTAGACCGCCTAAATCGTAATGAATCTTTCAGCAGTTTTGCAAGTGAATACGGCGTAGGTCGATCTACAATTTATGACATTAAAAAAAAACCACGAGAGGATTAAACAGTTCGTGTCAACTACTGACTGTGGGCCAGGCAAGAGACAGACACTCAAAAAAGCTGAACATCCAGAAGTGGAAGAAGCTTTATACATGTGGTTTCTTCAGGAAAGAAATAGGCATGCGCCTATTTCGGGACCCATGTTGGACATGAAAGCTAAATATTTTTATAAGGAAATAATAAAAAAAGTTTTTTGGTAAATTTTATAGCATTAATGATGTTAATTTTATAATAAAACGTTATCTTTCTATTGTGTTGTTTAATTTACTAAATTTGACATACATAACGAAGTATGATTTGTAATCTTATCATTGAACCTGTGATTTGTCAGATTACAAGGTACTCTTTTGTAAAAAAATTCGGACTATAGGTTATATTAGGTTACTCTATAATCCAAAAAATTCGATAGTTCGACACAGCCCTGCAAAGTGTTTGTCTGACTACCGGGGATCCACTGTATTGGTAAAATTAAATACCACAATTCCAATTTTTTAGGTGAATAAGATAATACTGACAACAACTATAAGTTAGCAACTGATCTTGATCACTTATCTATGTAGTACAAATAATAAAGGGTATAGAAAGTCAGTATGAATTACTGGCTGTGAGACATTCAATCTTAGGCCTGGTTTACATTTTGAGAAATGACAAGTGTGAATGGCAAGTGCAACTGACAAATGACAAGTGCTTAGTGCGTATTAAGAATGCTCTAAGAACTTGTAGTTGCACTTGCCACTCGCACTTGTCACTTCTCGAAAAATAAACCGGGCCTTAGTCCTTAGATGTGACAAGGCACCTGTAGCCTTCTTTATTACAATTCATTGCAGTCGTCCATGGTTTGCAGTAGTCACTCACCATCTGGTAGACTGAAAGCTTGACAGTCACTTCAGTATTACCAAAATATCCCGAAAAATGTGACTGCTTTTCAACACTCACGGTTATATGTGGGCAATTTTAACTAATGACTTGTCCCCTTTATGCAAAAAAGCTAACAAGTATTTTGAAATCTTGCAATGGTATGTTTAGCTTTGAATTTAATTTTATTGAATACTGGATCACACGCCGATGATAGCACTCAACCATCTTCTCTATTGAAACTCGATGACAATAAGTCGGCATTTTGATATTAATTGTTAATAAATGTTTAACTGTTTCTTCCTGCATCAGATTGACTGTATGCTTGCATAAAATTGACTGGGTTTTCTTTCTATGACTGATATCTTTGGATATGGATATGTATATATAGAATATCACTAATAAGCATACCTTTATTTCCTGTATCTGTGTGTCCAGTCCACCAATATCTGCATAAGTCTCTTGAGGTGCTTTTTCCAGTTTCATAACTGACACCATTGGATCAGTATCATCACCGAGTACACCAACAACAGCATGAACCTAAAATGTTACTTACTGAATAAAACTATTTTTACGGATTTTATCGTGTTTAATTTTGAAATTAATTATTAGTGTTTGCATAAATATAAGAAATCATTACAATAATTATTTGCTGTTACTATTCAAGCTTTAGAAAATAATCATTTAGGAAAAATGTTTTTCATGTTTGTATCCTGATGCCAGATTATTACTAAAGTAATAATTTTTCTACCAAGTGTATATTGCTCTAACAATGCAGTGCGCAAATTGCAATCAACAAACTGACAAACAAATTATTTTCTTTTTTAATTAATGAATCAATGTGGCGAATTTGGAACAGGAATAAAGTAATTTTGTAACAAATATATTTGGGAATGGGACAAAATTTTAAATTAAAGGTCGCCATGATTAGCTATGAAAGAAGAGCTATCGCTGAAAAGTACTCATCATCATCATCATCATCATTACAGCCTTTCACAAGTCCACTGCTGAACATAGGCCTCCCCCAAGTAATGCCACAAAGCACGGTCCTGAGCCACCTGCATCCATCGACTTCCTGCATGTCTTACCAGGTCGTCACTCCATCTAGTGGGGGGTCGCCCTACACTACGCCTACCGGTACGAGGCTGCCACTCGAGAACCTTTCTTCCCCATCGGTTATCGGTTCTTCGAGCTATATGGCCGGCCCATTGCCACTTCAGCTTACTAATCCGTTGGGTTATGTCGGTCACTCTGGTTTTACTGCGGATATCCTCATTTCTGAGTCTATCACGCAGAGAAACTCCGAGCATAGCCCTCTCCATAGCTCGCTGAGCGACCTTAAGCGTCCTCATACGGCCAGCAGTGAAGGACCACGTCTCAGATCCATAAGTCATCACTGGCAACACGCACTGGTTGTACAATCTAGTTTTTAGAGATTGAGGTATACCTGACGAAAAGATATGTCGTAATTTCCCGAACGCTGCCCAGCCGAGTTGAATCCGTCGATTGACCTCTCGGTCGAAGTTGGACTTACCTAGTCGGACTATTTGTCCCAGGTAAACGTACTCGTCAACAACTTCGAGCATAGTGCTCCCAACGACTACCGGCATAGGTGTGACATGGACATTGAACATGATCTTTGTTTTGTCCATGTTCATCTTAAGACCTATCCGTTGGGAGGCACTATTGAGGTCATTGAGCATAGTGCTTAAGTCCTCCAGCGATTCTGCCATAAGGACTATATCGTCGGCAAATCGAAGGTGAGTGATGTACTCGCCATTGATGTCAATACCGTATCCTTTCCAGTCCAGTAGCTTGAAAACGTCTTCCAATGCAGCGGTGAAGAGTTTCGGGGATATAACGTCACCCTCTCTTACACCTCTCTGCAGTTGGATAGGTTTCGAGCTCTGGTTCTGTACTCGGATAGCCATCGTAGCCCTACTGTACAAACACTTCAGCACTTCGATATACCGACAGTCAACTTGGCACCGCTGAAGGGACTGTAGCACCGCCCAAATTTCGACGGAATTAAAGGCTTTCTCATAGTCCACATACGCCAGGCAAAGTGGCAGATTGTACTCTTCAGTCTTCTGTACAATCTGCCGCAGGGTATGTATGTGGTCTATGGTACTGAAGCCTTTTCGGAAACCGGCTTGTTCGGGAGGCTGGAAGTCGTCAAGTCTGCGTGCGAGACGGTTCGTAATGACTCTCGAAAACAGCACGTAGACGCGGCTCAGAAGGGAAATCGGTCTGTAGTTCTTTAAGAGAGCGTTGTCGCCTTTCTTAAAGAACAAGACCACCGCACTTCTGCTCCACGCCTCTGGAGTAGTGCCACCATGGAGGACGGAATTGAAGAGCTTCTGAAGGACTACAAGTACCGGTGTTCCACCCGCTTTCAGAAGCTCCGCTGTAATTCCATCCTCGCCTGGGGCCCTGCCGTTTTTAAGGTGCTGGAGAGCCATTCTAATCTCGCTTAGACTGACGTCCGGGATATCATCGGAATAGTGTCGGATAAGACTAGCTCTTGGATCGTTACTCACACTTGCGTGTGGCTCCAACGATGATGTGTACAGCTGCCCATAGAACCTCTCAATCTCACTCAAAATCTCAGGTGTCCCGGAAACGATGTTGCCACACTCAGTCTTCAGCTTTGACAGTTGGCTCTTTCTGGCAGACAGATCTCTGGCAAAGACTTTGGAGCCCTGATTCCGCTCGATCGCTTCTTTAATACGAGAAGTATTAAAGTTGCGTAAGTCTCGCCGCATGCATTTGGAGATCTGTCTGTTCAGTTGCCTGTATGCTGTCAAATCTGTTGACGATTGCAGCCTCATCTCCCGTCTAACAGCCATGAGATTAAGAGTGTGATCGGAGAGTTTTTGTGTTCTTCTGCGGCGGGTCTTGCAGAACTTAGCTCCGACCGCATGGACAGTTTCCACGAGCTTGTCGTTCATATCGTCCACTGCATTGCAATCTTCTAGGCACTGGAAGCGGTTACGTAACTCGAGCTGAAAGGTTTCGGGATTCTGGATTAGAGCACGAGGGGGACGGAGCGTTGACTTCATTAGACGAGACCTCTCCAACTTAACGTTTAGGTTCAGTGTGCCTCTAACCATTCGGTGATCGCTGCCAGTTTTCACCCTTGCGATCACTGAGACATCACTGAACAGTTGGCGTCTGGTCGTCATAATGAAGTCAATCTCATTTTTTGTCGAACCGTCGGGGCTCGACCAGGTCCACTTCCTGTGGGGCCGCTTCTGGAAGAAAGAGTTCATCATAAAGAGTCCCTCTTTCTCCATAAAGTCGGCCAGCTGCTGGCCCCTTCGGTTCCGTTGCCCTACTCCAAATTTCCCTACCTTCAGCTCACCGCTTTCTCTTGTGCCTAGTTTTGCGTTGAAGTCTCCCATCAACACCGTGTAGTGGGTTTTGGAGGAATGTATGGCTCTGGAAATATCCTCATACATTTCCTCCACCTCCTCATCGGGGTGTGCCGAGGTTGGTGCGTAAACCTGAATGACCTTCAGCGAATACCGTTTGGTGATTCTGAGTATCAGGTACGCGACCCTCGTCGACACACTCCCAATCTTTACAACGTTGTTGACGAGAGACTTGTGGACGATAAATCCGACACCTCCTTGGGACAGATGGTCGCCCTCCCGGTGATAGAACAAGTTGCCGGACTCGAGGATTGCCGTGTCCTCCCCCTCTCTTCGGACCTCGGATAATCCAATAATATGCCAGCGCAACTTGTCTACCTCTTCTTCCAGCTCCAGTATCTTCTCGTCAGTCCTCAGGGTGCGTGCGTTATATGTTGCCAGGTCGAGTCGTCGTAGGTGGCAACCGAACCTCCACCGGAGATTCTTAGCACCCCCTAACAAAGAAAAAAACAAAATTGAAAAGTACTCATAACGTCGGAATTATAAAATAATCAAATAACACGCGAAAAAAATCCGTAAAATTAGTCTCATTAAAACTTATCAGCTTGTTATACCATCATCAAAGGCACACTAAAGTAACAGGGCTGATTGAAAGTATTAGAAATAAGGCACAACAAATTTAGTGCAAATTCCCAATCCCTCAGGGTTAGTAACACCTAACCCTGAGGGATTGGGAAGAGTCCAGAGTATCTTATGGAGTTGGATGGCATGGCAAGTTCTTTCACTCGGAATCGGAGTGTGCGCGATTGAACGCGGGAAAGCTTGTGCGAGCAATCGTGAGTGATTATTTTATCCACTTTAATGAGCGTCGACTCTTTCACGCTATTACTTCTCTATTTTTATGCAGAAAGGATAGAGCGTAAAAGGCTAGATTCAGAACGGGAAACTACCACAACCTGGAGTGTATGAAAGTCACGCAGTTTTGTTGAAGGCATGTTCTGAAGACTAGTGTTCTAAAGAAATGGACAAAAGCGTAGGAAGGAATATTACGCAAGCAGTTATGTTTGCTGGTCTAAGCATATAATGGATTATAGATTTATTTTATATATTATTTTCCATGTATTATTAAATAAAATTAAACATAAAATGGCATGTATGACACTTGTATATTGCCAAGAACTCTATGTAGTAAGATGCTTGCTCCATAATCATTTAAAGACAGTAATCGTTTTCACAAAACTGCGCATGTAAATTATATTTCAAATGCACACACTTGAACGCATGACTGAAGTATGAGCTGATGCGTGAGCGTGCGGCGTGCGCGTGCTATCTCTTTCTCTTTTTCTATCTTTACAAGCGTGTTCTTTCCCCCGCGAAAGTCGATTCACGCGGTAACAAGCTATTTTTGTAAAGGCGGCTAATAAGTCAAATATCATCAACTGTTTAACTAGTAGTTGTTGTATTATAGAATTAAGCCCATATTGATTAAACTAATTACTAAGGCTATTAATTATTCAATTTGTGTTTTCAATTAATTACTACAGTAAATGACAGTAAGATCTTATAGCCTTTAATAGAATATGATTATTTTGTAAATGACAAATGTGCAATAGTTAGATCTGATACTAGGAGCAACATTTAATACTGCAATAACAGATCCACCTACTGCACAATGACGGCAACTCACTACAAAATGAGAGGTATCGATTGACTCTTAAAGGGCTTAGAAGACAGGTGATTCTCATTATTTCTAAGTAGATGTTTTCTAATTTAATATTAATTATCTAATTTAATTATGAAAATTTAGAGATAAATAAAAAATATTATATACCTTATGATTCAAAAGTACAGAGCATCCAGGCTCCAATTGATCCTTATCCACAAAGGACAGAATGCTCACATAATGTTCACTTCCTACTGATGTAGAGACAATAGCATGATTGTCATCAATAATCTCCTCTAAGTTGCCTACAGACATAGGTGTACCCCTAAGGTCATCAACCTGCAACATGAAAATAAAAACAATGTGTCAATAAAACATACTATTTAAAAAAACGCACATAGCTAGCTGTCTGAGGATCTATCTCAACCATCTTGCATAATATGACATTTTTGGAGGACCCTGTATAAATATTATCAATCTTGATGAAAAAATGGTGAAAAAAATGAAATAGAACCATTATTTAAAAAGGATTTTGTTTTATTTCCGTAACTATACATATCAAAGGAAATTAAAAAAACACCCTTATCAGTACATAACTTCACATATCTTTGCCTCATTTGTGTGAGCAGTGGATTAAAAAGTGTATACAATATTTTAGTTTAAAATGTTTTCAAGTGCAAGTTTAAGATTAAAATACTTATTAGAAACAAAGGTACAATCGTAAGAAGGGTTGATTAATATTTATTGACAACTTGAAAATAATAGCTGTAAGATTCTGTTAGCATTAAGCATAGAATATAAATATAAATTTATATTTTTATATTATAAAATTCAATGAAGTAACAATAAATACAAAACATATGAAAAAAAAAATTCTCTATACAAAAACATTTTACTAAACAACAACAAAACAGGCAATTTCACTGCAAACTATAAAAATGCAGATACGTAACAACCATATGCAATACATGGGCAAGAGGCCAGCCACTAGTCATTGTCATACCATATGTACTCCACCCAGTTCAAAAACTTTATCAAACAAAAATTGTAAGAATTATTACAATTCTTAAGGAATTTATGGATGAAAATGATAACTTCAACGTCAGATTTTGAAGAAATGTCAGTTTTTCTAAGTTGGATTCTACTAACAATTATGAATAAAATATCAATGAAAACTCTAAATATGTAATCTCTCTTATTTATAATATAAAGTAAATAATTGTTTATTGAATATTTTAATATAAACAACCATAATCTATATATTATATAAAAAATAATTTTATTATTTCAAATATCTTCCCCACATAAAAACAAAATAATAAATAGTCTCCAGTATGCACTAAAGATAGATTTGCTTTGTCATTCTTTATTCATTCATTTTTTCTACATGATCAAACCACTGAAGCATTCCTTTCTTAATCCTGGTCACATCATCTTGCATACCACATTTTTATCACACAATTTCTCACTCCCTCATTCAGATTCAGCCCTAACATACTCCTTAATGACTGCATTTCTTCTGCCACACCCAATTTTTCAGTAATATATTGAAAATGGGCCAAATTAGGAGTACCCTTAACCTACAAGCATGTATGCATAAAGTGAAAGTTCAGTCTCTGCCTCTAGCACACCCCGGATACTCCATACAATGCCTGCAAATTAATTACCTATTACTACTACATAGGTAAATGACATTTGTAAATGTGTAAATGTGTGCCTGAAATTTAGTAGGCAATTATAATATTAAATAAAACAAACATCGGCTTAAATTATTGTATCGTGACAGAAATATTAATTGTAAGTAGTTATGTATTTATGGTTGAACAATGAAGTTCTAAACTTAATGATATTGTAGATAAGTAATAATGATAATAAAACTATGAATAATACATAATAGTAATATTATTCATAGTTTTATTGTTCTGATACATATATTATATAATATTGTATATATTTTATATATATACATATATATCCTATACCTTTAAACTAGCAATTCTTATATATACATATATATATATATATATATATATATATATATATATATATATATATATATGCATCACAATAATGATTCTACGTCCTTTCATTTCGCATTATTGTAGCGTCCACCACTTGTAGGCAATTTTTATACATTATGACAGCGAATATTCGTCCATTCAACAATTTCAAAGATAGTGTTTCTCATTTCTATGAAAATTTACCATATGTCGATATACAAATATTCGTATATTGCCAGACGGATGGAAACCAATCAGGACTCCCTTCCATATTACAAATTATCCAGAATCCCCGTAATATACATAGTTTTTAAATTCATTCTCCTGCTTAACGCAATTCCTTTGTATGCTGCGACGTTGCCACTCTTGTTAGTTATTCCGCTTTGTAATATTTTATTTATAGGTGATATTTTGTTTATATAGGTATTCGATATATTCCTATTGTCTGTTTTTTCGCAGGAGACAAAAATAACAGATCTTTATTAGATTCGTTTAGCACGAATAATACAGTTTTTATGATTCTGGTTCAGATTAGATTTAATTTTAGTCACTTAAGTTTCGTATATTGTTCAAAATAATGAAAAAAATCCACAGAATGTGCAGTTACGAAAAATACGAAATATCATTTTTGTCTCCGGCGAAAAAAACAGATAGATATCATGATTAATTTACCAACTAGATGTTCGTGTAGTAAATACGAAAAAATATCTAGGATTGCCAAGCCGTGATACATTATAGATTGATATAAGTCACTGACACACAAGACTCATTTTAATATAAGGTTTTACTGCATTAACTGCCAATGGGTTATTAATTTCTACAATAGACCGTGGCGTATTGTTGCTGACATGAATAACTCCGAAAATTTATTTTCTTGATCGTATTGTGTTTTGGTGCTCTCACTACGAGTTTACTTTTTACGATCACTATCTTAAGGATGAGTGCGAACTATATACCTAATTTCTACAAAATTACTCTCTACTTAACTAGATTCATTTTTGTGAAACGCTATGTTTGTTAAATTATGATATTATGTTTGGTTTTGCAGTTGAAATACAATTTATTTGTGTTTGTTGTTATAAACATTGGACGCTATATTACTAAAAACATGCATATCGTGCTCTAATTGGCGTCCGTATTGTGACCTACGCACATTGACAAATTTCCACGCTTATGCTTGCTCGCCTTTTGCTTGCATTTAAGTTTCTTTGGTTATATTTAGTAACTTAGGTAAATAAACTTATGTAAGTTGATTAATGTACTTGACATGGACATTGAACGGAGTATTTACCCATATACGGACGTAAGAATATTCTAAAATATTCACACTAAGTTTTATTTGACGTCCACTTCTTCGATAATCGATGTCCAAAGTTGTTGTTGATATATTTAGTGTTGTTAATATATTTAGTTTTATTTAGTGCTCAAGGCATATTTTGGTATTTTTTTCGGTTTGTACTGTACTCAGTGCTATTAAATAATTTTACTTTCCAATTTGTTTTCGTGTCCTTAGATTTAGCTACATATAATAATATGGACGTCCGAACATCCTAAAACATTCGTACTGAATGATATTTGACGTCCATATTTACGAATTTTGTTATATTTCTATACGTGGACGTCAGATCATCGGTAAGGTTTCATACCGCACGATATTTGACGTCCATATAACCATGAATATATTTATATTTTAATTTCTTGTGTATAAAACACACATTAATCATTACTTTAATGGCATTTTTTGCTATTGTTTTATTTTTATTTTGGTGTAGGGGGGCTCCCTATGCGGGGTGAAATAGTCACTTTGGTGTTTCATAAAAGGCTTCATTCTAGAAACGATAATTACTTATTACTTACTTACTTATTTCTTTTTTGATAAATGTTGCCATGCCATGTTAAAATTTTAACTTTGAATTACTACCTGTGTACACATAATAATATGGACGTCCGAATATCCTAAAACATTCGTACTGAATGATATTTGTCGTCCATATTTTTGAATTTTGTTATATTTCTATATGTGGATGTCAGATTATCGGTAAAGTTTAATACCGCACGATATTTGACGTCCATATAACCATGAATATCTTTATATTTTAATTGCTTGTGTATAAGACACACATTAATGATCATTGCTTTAATGACATTTTTCGCTATTGTTTAATCGTATTTTAGTGTAGGGAGGCCATGCGGTGTAAAAATAGTCAGTTTGGTGTTTTGTAAAATGTTTCATTTTAGAAATGATAAAACGCTTAGAAGCTTAGAAAACGTGTGAGAAAAATTAAATTATATTTCAACTAACTGCAAAACCGTACATAATATCATAATTTAACAAAAATAGCCTTTCACAAAAATGAATCTAGTTAAGTAGAGAGTAATTTCGTACCGAATAGGTACAATAGTCGCATTCATCCTTAAGATGCAGTGAGAGCACCAAAACTCAACACGATCAAGTAAATAAATTATATTTTCGGAGTTATTCATGTCAGCAACAATATGCCACGGTCTATTGTAGAAATTAACAACCTATTGGCAGTTAATGCAGTAAAACCTTATATTAAAATGAGTTTCTTTGCCAGACCATAGGTTATTAGTCAGAGGTTATTAGTCACAATATAATAAAACAAACTTCTATGAAACCTGTCAATATCTACAATTTAGTCCATCTTCCTGTACTCAATCAGAAGGTAACTTATACTCAAACAGAATTATGGGTTGCTTACAAAATACCTAACAAGAGTTCTTTTAGGCAGATTAGTACCAAATGTAAAATGTTAAAATATTGTGCAGCATGAAATAAACCGATAAGCCGACGTCCGCATCTACATTTATAAAAATATAACTGAATTCATATTTATGGGTGTCAAATATCATTCAGTATGAAAGTTTTAGGATATTCGGACGTCCATATTATGTGTAGGTAAATGTAAGGTTAAGAAAATAAGTTTAAAAGTAAAATTTCTAGTGCCAAGCGCAGTATAAACCATATAATAATGTCCTGCAGACCGAATTAGGTCACGGCGGCCCGCCTCAACGGAGACTAGCGATCGGCGCAGGACAGGATTATAGTGCCCAAGTGTATGCACAAGCACAGGTGCACTCTCTATTCCCTCACTCTCATAATCTGATGGGACGGTAAACCGACACGACCGGAGAGAGATCAAGCGCAGGACCTACGGCTTTACGTGCTTGCCGAGGCACGGGGGTGAGACACCGTCAACTTCATGATTCCGGGCAGCTATTGAGAATTTCTTGACAGAAAAATTCAATAATTGATTTTTGGCCCGACCCGGGATTCGAACCCAGGACCTCACAATCAGCAGTCGCACAACTACAACCACTAGACCAACGAGGCAGTCATAACCATACACCACCAAATACAAGTAACACGTCGGCAACGGTGACGGAACGGCAACGCCGCATCTCCTAATTTTGTGCGAAAGTCAAATACGGCCATAAATGAAAGTATTCACAAAGCGACAGCAGCGCTATTATTTTTGCAACGAAAATTTGCGGAACTACGTAAATATTCAGTACAGCAAGATTGGAAGAAAAATGACGTCCTTTTTTTTTTAGGTTTTGACATTTCTGTGGTCAGCATGACAAGTTGCGAACATTGCGCTAAGTGTCCTATTTGACGTCGTAAGCTGGTTGACGCCACATTATATGCAAAATTAGCCATAGTAGATGTACAATCAGTTACGGGATTTATTATATGCGATATATATATATATATATATATATATATATATATATATATATATATATATATATATATACATATGTATATATATATATATTCCCTAAGTTAAAGAAAAGAAAAGGTTATGTTTATTATTATTAATATGTACCTACATAATAATAATTGTATTTTTATCCATTGACTTAATTGAAATGAGTTATAAGCACAAGACTCTCATCTGTTGTAGTAAATTCAAATTAGGCTGAGTGAAATGCAAGTGAGAGAAAGGCTTTGATCAACATAAGTGAATTATTAAATTTAGAATATGGTTTACAATTACAACTATAGCATCATTACAAATAAAAAATGTAGTAGCGCAACATCTATGGCATATCTTTTAGTTTACTTCTACTGTTGAATGTTATGTATAAACATAATTAAGTCTGATGCTACAGCAGCTTTTTAATTCATACCCATAGATATTGATGGCACTGTAAAAGTGTAAAATATAGATAGATGATATTTCGACAGTTTTAATAATATGTACATAGTTATGAGCTTATGAGGGAAATTCATTTCATTTCAATAAATATGAAAAATAAATAAGAAAATAAAAATGAGTCATAATTTTTTTTAAATCTAATTATAAATATGTTTCACAGCGAGATTCAAACATAAGCACAGGGCAGTTGAGCATTATTCAAGTCCTAGCCACACTACAGTTGCTACGCTAACAGTACAACTATCAGTTGGTTAGTGAGTCATTTATCCAAATAGCCAAATAGCTGAATAGCTCGTTATCTAGCTGGCTATTCCACCACAAACAACCAGCTACCTAGGTTATAGCAATTTTGGCTATAGCAGTGTTCCAAATAAAACTAAATGCTCACACTTAGAATGTCTTTAGCGAAATCATTGTAACAACTATAATTTCACAAGTGTGCAAGATGGAATTGCAAGTGTAAGACGTTGATGTGTATGCTCAAAGTCGAAAATAAGATGCCACGATTAAGAAGTACACCCTTGGGTAGGCACAATAATTATAAGCAATTTTATTTTATAAACTCATATTTACATAAAACTAACCTTAGACCTCTCTTCTTCAATTTTTTCTTCCTGTGGCTTTAGACGCTCCTGGTTTCTTATAAATTCTTCTTCCATGAGGAGATAATCCTTGATCCGTTCTAATTTTAATAATTTCAATCGACATTTTGTATGTGGTGTAACTTGAGGTAGCTTTAAAGCTGCATCGGGGCCTTTTGCTTTGCGCTTCTTCTTTCCCACCCTGGTAGGGATGGGAGGTTCATACTTCTTCTTTTTATCTTTGTCATCTTTCTTGTCTCCTCCACTTCCACCTCCTGACTGGTTTTGCCCCTGAAACATGTAATACGTCCATTACGTTAGCCATACAGATTGCACTAATTAAAATTTTTTTAGTAGGTATTCAAAGTCTACCATATTATTGAGTTTCCACAATCTATTTTAAAAAATTTAAAATGGACTCAAGCACAACATTGATTACAAAGCGAAATTTTAAACTTTTTTTAATTGATGCTGATGTGTTAGGCAAAGGCACAGAGAACAATAAATCCCTGTATTCTGTATAGGATCAGGTACACTTCTTATAAGTTTGTGGTTGTTACTCTTTGATAATTAATAATTCAATTCTTACTGAATGTGTAGCGTATTTTTAGTAATATTAAATTTAAATACATTTCTTTTTTAAAAATACTATTTTTGTAAGAGTTAATAATAATACTTTTTACGAAAACTCAAAAAAGGTTTGTACATGAGTAATTATACGAATATACGAATGCATAGAGAGACTACATAAATTGAGTAAATATACTTGTCACGCTTTTTCTAATTTAATTTTCAAATAAAGCAAAAAGAGACAAAATCTATTGAAAATGTTGCGTGTGGTGTTGTGGTCCAAATGCGTGGAAATAGAAACAGGAGAACGATCGCCGTAGAAAATAGTGTCCCAGAAATATGGACACCATCAGTGAGGCGCTGCGATCACTAAGTGCAGTCAATAAAAATCATTTTCAGTCTTTTTTTTCCGATCAGATGCTCAACCTCTTGCACATCCATGCACAATAAAATATTTAGCCATTTTTTAATGTTTCTTTTTGTCAAAAATTACAAAATTACAGAACATGAAAATTTTCTACGAAAAAATGAAATGAAATTTTTTATAAATAACGATAACGTAGTATTACGTTATACAATAATTTTTATGACTTTTAAACATATTCAGATAAAAATTTTAATTATTCTAAGAACTGAACTGAACAAGATTCACCAATCTAAAGCTCACAAAACACTTTTTTCTCACTTAAACCAACTTGTAAACTCCTTAGATCGCTACGAACTGTCAAAGTTGTTTAGCAAGGTGTAGTTTGCTAAATAAAAAAACCGGCACGGAGAAAGGGACAAACAATCACACCGCTTTGTCTCATTTCTATGCAAGACGTATGCGTAAATCTATCTTTTTCGTGTGCGAATGCGAAAGAAGGCGTCAATTTGTCTACAGGTTTCTCCGTCTACGGAGTAAGTACACTCGTATCATGGAGTATAGCGGTAAGGAGAACCATCTCACATAGGAGAATAGTTGAAAAAGTGTCCATCTGTAATCAGTAAATAACAGTTCAAAACTCTCCACAACAGCGCTGCAGTAGCTAAAGGGTATGCAATAAACTTAGTACGTAGACAGAGCAACCTATTTACCCAGGTTTCTCTGTCTACAACTTAGTAGTTGTCGACGGAGTAAGGTCTTCAGAGTTGAGGAATTTAATATTTGTGGTGACTAGAGTAGTTGATGAAACTACAATATTTAAGACCACAAGTACTCACGATTCCAAAAATAATTTAGTAAATATAACCCAGAAAAAGTCACCGTGAAAACACTTCGACAGTGTTTTAAAATAACAATTTTGAAAACAATAAAATAACTATTATAAAAAAGACTTATGGTGAGAGACTGTGCGATAAAAAAATTAAAAAAATCCTTCAAATTTACCCTCTAGCTATAGTGGCGTCACCCTTATTTATTGCTTTCCTACTGATGCTTTTTTATAAAGTTGATTCTTACCTCTACACTCCATAACTCTTATTTTAGCAAAATGACATCCCTATTGTAGTAGTCATGGATTCAGTTTATACCATGAAGTTATAGATAAGGATGGAGACCACACTCCGAATACCTACTTGAAGCTTAACCTATGTATTACTATCTCGCTCTCTGTGGGCAGACCCTCTCTTCCTAAGTAGGTAACCTTTATTTTATTTTTCCCAGGATATCGCTATAAGTAGTTGCATTACATTAAGTGGTTTATTTTAAATATCTACATCTCTGTTTACTACTAAGATCTAGCCTATATAGATAATATATTTTTGTACAATTTTTGGGAATTGACTGGTTTTATGAAGAAAGGTTTTCATTTGCATGGGCAGAACCAGTATTTAAAATATGACCACGCATTTCCGTTACAACCCGTATAATGCCGAGCCTATTTAGAAAATGTGGAAAATAAATATATCAGAGAATATTTTATAACTACCATTTCGATAATGTATTTTCTAGTTATTGTATCCAATCCTAAACGGTACCAACGAAATATAAAATTAAAATTTATTATAACACTCCGGGTGTTCCATGAATTGGGCAAAATATACCTGATTTACTGTTCAGACAGACTATAAATCTATTTTTGGACAATTATTTAAAAAAAAACCATGAAGACTAAAAGAGCTTAGCGGAGCTCCTGCCTTAGACTTCTGACCTTACCCATCAGTGTCAGGCTGCTCTGAGCTGAAATGTGTATAATACTATATTCCACACATCCTGTTCATTTTAAGAATTATCTACAATTCTTAGGAATCTATATAATGACGGTTTTCATAGATATTTAGTAACATATGTACTATAATAGGAACGGTAATATATAAAAAAAACCTCAAAAAAAAAAAAAAACATTTTCCATATTAAAATCATTTATTGAATATTGTCTATTATACATGACTAAATATCATTGCTCTGTGTAGTTTCTGTCTCTTACCACATAAATCACTAAGTATATTTTCTGTATGACTCTTTAAGTGAGCACGTATACGCATATTAAAAAATGAATTAGCTATTTTCTTAACTATCATAGTTTCATGCAAATCATTACAATTAATTGAGTCCGTGATCGGGTGGTTAAACATTTCCTGCAACAGAGGAGTAAAATGTTGTGACACGACATTAATTAATTTGTTTTCAATGTTATTGGCTCTAAGTTGGCCCATCAAATTAGCTCATTGGAAAACTTGGTCACAATATTTTACAATTTTGTAAGCTGCTACCGAAGGAAAATAAAGTTTGCCTCGGTTCACAAACGTCGTAAATGAATTAAATTTATTTACAATCATATGATATGAATGATCTGTTGACACATAGTTAAGTGCTACTAACGCATTATACAATGTTCACAAGAAATGCGGGTAAGAATTTGTTTTATAATGTAGCCAGTTATATAATATAATATATTTTCCTGGTATGGACTAGCATGAATCTTTTCTAAATTTTGAAACATATTTTCAACGTCTTGTTAATATTCTGGTTCTTCGCGAGAATTAAATAAACTTTTCTGTTTATTGAAATCGACGACGTATGTTGTCTCAAAGCCATTTTAAAGAAGACATATCCTGAATTTTTTTAGTGTGGCGCGCCGCTTTTTGCTTAAGAATCTTAGTTTTCTTCTCAAGTATTTCTTCTTTACTAGACTTTATTTTCACTTGCACGCCCCTATCTATCTTCGCGGGATCGTCGTCTTCACTGCTGACCTAAGAAAACAAGAAAACTTTGTGAAATCGGTTATTTTTGCATCGTATTGCTCCACTCATAAGGGTCGTAGCGTGATGTTAGATAATCTTCCTGAAGAATTGGTTTTAAAAATGCAAAAAAGTATTTTCAAATCTGACTGGTATAGTTCCGGAGATTAGAGAACTCAAAAAAACAAAAAAAAAAAGGATCATATAACTCTTCTACATCATAATGTCAGTACAAATTTACATCACGTAATAGGTTATTAGACCATTAGTAGACAGAAATGATACTCCGGAGCGGGCCTTCATGAGCATGCATAAATGTAGCATCAAACAAGAAGCTTCATGCTTATTGTCGTAGTGACGGTTACCACACTGCGATTGGCACTAAAGAGTTTAAATATGTATGTGTTTTAAGCTATATAATATATTATGTAATGTAATATTAAAGTCATAATAAATACAAGAAAAGTTATGTATTTAGTAATAAAGGAAAAGGAAACTTACAGGTAACTTGTTAAGATAGCATAAATTTTCAAGAATTTTTTGACATTGTTTTTTACTAGTTGGTCTTCAATATAACAGGCAGTATGTTTCACTCCAATTTCCTTAAGTGCAGAACTACTTTCATAAATGTCAGAACTAGTGCTTGGTACAGCCAGAGCAGCTATTTGCACAATAGACTCTTCATGTAATGCACTTGTTGTCTGCAAATGATAACATATTTTACAAAATGTTGCTTTATATCATACATTTAAACGACTACATTTCTAAATATATAATATATTACGATAAATTAGATAATTAAATTATATTAAATTTTTACCTTGCCTGGTGATACTGTTTCTTGATTTATTATAACAGTAGGAACTGCTGTTGATTTTAAGCGCCTTGTTGTTGAATCATAATCTGATTCTTGAAAATGCAAATTGCAAATCCTTGCACTTTCATAATACTTCATTTTCAATGGTACAATGGATAACCACAAATTTCTCCGAGTACTGTTTTTAGGAAATCTAAAAAAAATATTCGTAATTATTGTAAACGTTAGTAAAGTATCAGAATAATGAGAAACAAAAACTAAATAAAAAGTAAATTATTTGCCTAAAAAAACTAAATAAAAAGAATATATTATTATGTTACTAATTAATAATTTAATATTATGAAATCTATGAAATCCGTCATTATATAGAATACATAGGAATTGTATATAATTCCTAAATTTCATGCATTTCCGGTAACATAATAAGAAACATGTACATATAATTAGTTAAGGACACGGAAAGTCTCAAATACATCCTTAATATGGTCACACTACTTCAGTGCGATTTCTTTTAAACAAAAACAATAAAATTGTTCAAAGTCAATTAAATTCAATGTAAAGCTATTTGATTTTGATAAAGTTATGATTTACTAATATGTTTAGAACTCTGGTAAAAAGTTTCAGCAAAAAATTAAGTGAAAATACAAAGAAGTATGTTTACAAGTATTCAATGCCAGAAGTCACTATTTAAACACTTACGCATGTAATCTTATATCACCTCCTGGACACATTTTTTGCATTTTAGTTTGCATCATTTCTTGAATTATAACAATAATTAACCCTTAATAAGGCAAAGGGATATAGTTTCCCACCAAGACTATTTTGAAAAACATGTTTACTTTACATGAAAGATAGCCCATAGAATGAACGCAACCGAAATATACTATTCTTTAGAAGATTTTAAATTTCATAACTTGCAACACTTTTCAAAAAATGACTACCTTATATTGAAATGTCAATGTCAAAGTTCAGTGACGTGAAAAAGTGCTAAAATAACGGTCGATTTTTGGTTACTTCCGAGAAAAAATCTTTTATTGTTCAACGAAAAATCTTGTAAGTAGATTATGTTTCCATCTTTTATGAAATGACAACTTTAGCTATGTTTTTTTATTGATTTTATGCGTATAACATTGATAACAGCGTTAAAATCTGCGAAATACTAAGTGGGAAAATTATTCCCTTGGCCCGATTGAGTTTATAATTTATTTCTTATTATATATATGAAAGTTTGAACTCACAAATATGTCAATACCAAATACAAATAATAATAGAATGCTGAAATTTGAATGAAAGTAAGCTTCTTAGGGGATGTAGATGTGATATTTACATGTAATAATTTATTTGTAGGATTCACCATGAATAAAAAAACAAATTTAGGGAAACGGGAGTTAGAAGATATCATGAACAACCTGTCAGATTTATCCGATCTTGACTCAGATGATGATGCCTATTACCAAACAGCCCCTGTAATCAGCCTGGCAGATTACCAGAATGAGTCTCAAGATGTTATTGTTGAAAGGCGTCTTGAAGGAATACGATAAAATGTACAAGTTGAGACCAATGATTCAAGAGCTTAATAAATTGTTCCAGCAGGAAACAGGTAATTCAAGTAAACAATCAATAGATGAATGCATGGTGAAGTTTAAAGGAAGATCATCTTTAAAGCAGCATATGCCAAAGAAGCCAATCAAGCGTGGCTTCAAAATCTGGGCACGTTGTGATTCTGTAAACGGCTATCTGTACCAGTTCGAAATTTATACCGGGAAAGGAGACAGTATGGAAGACGAGGGACTGGGGTACAATGTGGTTAAAAAGCTGTCAGCCGGCCTTCCTGAGAACACTCTGATAGCGTTTGATAACTTTTTCACTAGCTGTAACCTAATGGAAGATTTGTACGAAAATCAAATTTTTGCTGTTGGTACAGTTAGAGTAAATAGAAAAGATCTTCCGGAAATTTTTAAAAAGTCTCAACCAAAACATTTAAGACTTGAAAGGAACCAATTTGCAGCTGTAACTGCTAAACCAATTACAGCAATTAAGTGGCTTGATACAAGGGATGTTAATATTCTTACAACAGCTCACCATCCAACTGACACAGTATTTGTAAAGAGAACTCAGAAAGATGGTACTAAAAAAAAGTTCTCATCCCCACAGCTATCGCTCAGTATACGCTCACCATGGGAGGCGTCGATCACTTTGATCATTTCAGATCATCATATCCGATCAATAGAAAATGCAGGAAATTTTGGATGAGATTGTTTTTCTTTATGTTGGATGCGGCAATCATAAACAGCTATATAACCTACAACACTGTGCATGTAGCAAGTACTCATTCTCATAGAAATTGTCGATTGCGATTGGCTCGTGAGCTGATATCAAATTACTCTAACAAGTTAAAACGCCAGGTTGTTTTCAAAAACAAAAAGGGCTCCAACTTTGGAGTTCCAGATGCGATACGTTTACTCAATGTCGGCGTCCATCTTCCAGATGAAGGAAATACTTACAAAAGATGCCGATTTTGTAGCACAAAAAAAGAGGAGAGAAGAACAAAAATAGTATGTTCCACGTGCCAAGTTGCACTATGTGCAAAGAAATGTTTTAAATTATTCCACGAGGCTTCACCCCAAGAATAATTATATTTTTAACTCGCTTTTAGCTTACTTGTAATTAGCTATATTAATTATTAGAATAAAAATGCGATTGCAATACCGCTTTTTATTTAGCATGCATGATAATATTCACAGGTAAATAAAATAAAAGTTTGTAACGCATAAAAAAAAATTTAAAAATAAATGAAATGAAAAAAGCGAAACCAGGTGAAATACTAGTACATGAATAGCAACAAAACTAGGCATAATTCCCTTTGCCTAAATAGGCGAAGGGAATTATTTTCCCACTTCGAGACACAGTGCACATACATAATCGGGCAAAGGGATATTATTTCCCACCCAAAAAAAGGGGGTAAAAAACCATCCCCCCTTTTTCAAAATACTTTTTTTAAATTCTGCAGTATCTATTTACACTATTTCCACTGTAACTTACTTTCTAGCTGTAACACAGGCGCGAGTCTTATTAAGGGTTAACTTTATATATCTCAAACAACGCTGTGAACTGCTAAGTAAACAACCGCCATATTTGTCTAATTTATGTTGACATATAGGGCTAATGTTGCCACATTACCGGACTCTTAGGAAATGGGATTGTAATTCACTGATTCGTTAACCCAAAAATGCATAGGAGACCTTCAATTTTGGAATTTTTGGTGTAACTAATCGTAGTTCAACTATTTATTTATTGGTACATTGTTTTATAGAGCTTAACTTTCGATTTGGTTAGTGTGAAAACTATTTCTAAGAATTTACCAGGAGATTTAAATAAAAACATAGCAATACTGTATTCCACACTAAAAAGAGAAGTCAGACCACAGAGAGTGAGATAAAGATACGTAGGTATTTGACTCAAGCTGTTGTTCCAAGTGTGGCCTCCATCTTTATCTATAGCTTCATGGTTTATACAAAGCGATACAAAGGTACTCTGTGGTCATAGAGTCATAGACTTAGCATATTCCATGAAGTTATATAACTTCATGGCGTATACTGACGCATAGACCACAAACTAATAAGAGTACTAACGTACGTATAGACGGACGTTGTGTCCAAGGAGAAGAAAATTCCTTGTGGCAAAAATGAAATATAAAAAAAACCAAATCTACAAAAAAAAAAAACCATAATCATCATAATGACTCTGTATCCGATTTAGAATGACAGGTCAGCAAAAGTTGTCACGGAAGAAATAAGGTCATAGATATTTTGTAATATTTTAGATTATTATAATGTTAATTTTTGTAATTCATAGTTTTACAAAATGGTTACATGTTCTGTTAGTGACTGTGGTGTAATAATTAAAATAATTCTCATGGTTGCATATTTGAGATGGTTCGATGCCTTCTAAGAGGTTATCCCAGCTATCATTTCTTCAGCTACTCGTTGTTTAATCTCGTTTTGTAGAGAACGTACCCGAAGTTTATTGGCTTCCGTGCGGTAGCGTTCATAAGTTTTAAGCGCGGAATTCTTCGCTCTAATCAGCCGTCGAACATCCACCGGAAGCTTCGTGTATTGATCACTCGACACACGAACCTTACGGGAGCGTTCTTCGACCGCTGATGTGAGGTGAGTCGAAAGGGCGCTAATCGCCCTATCGGCCTCCTCTAGCGAGTCTATCTTGTCAGGTATAGTGTCCAAATGCTGGGAGTTTGTAGAATTAAGTTTGACCTCAAGTTTACGCCAGTCGACAATGGTTTTGGTCTGAGGGACCTCACCTGCCGGCTGGCCCAGTTGTAAAACGACTGGCCTGTGGTCTGAGACTAGTTCGATAATAACCTCTATCGAATTAATAGTAAGTCGGATGTCTTTTAGCGGTGCTATATCAAGGACAAACGGATGTTGGTTATCTGTAAAAGGATAGCGTGTTGGACTCTCGGGAGCGATAACGTCGAAGTTAAGTCTCTCCGTGAGGTCTCTTAAAATAATTCCGTTAGGATTGTTAACGCTGGAATTCCAACTAACATGTTTGCTATTTAGGTCTCCCGCGATTAATACGCTAGGGCCTAGGTTTAATAGAGCCGATATGTCAGTATCTAATACACTTTTTAAGGTAGGAAGGTATGCTGATTATGGGCGGATGGCCCGTTAGTGCTATTCTACAGACCGACCGTTAGTAAGCGGCGGGGTATCTATCGGTATACATTGCAAGGACCTTTTGTTGTAGATCAAGGTGCCGCCTTTAGGTCCGGTAAGCCTATTATTTCTTACTAAGGTATAATTAGCTATTTTGGGATCGCACGAACTAGGTTTCAAGAAAGTCTCTTACGTCGTATGTCGATATCATGGTCCCGTAAAAAAGACATAATTTCTTGCTTTTGATCTCTGATAAGGTTTGCATTAAAGAACGCGACAGTAAGAGACCTAGGCTTGGTTCTGTAGGTTGTACTGCCATTTTAATTACGAAAAGAATTGGCTTAGGCGCACTGGAACGAGCCTATCGTTTGGATAAGATTGATATGCTCAATGGTAGCATTGAGTCTATCTTGAATGGACTTGGCTTCGCGGAGTTTGCGGGCTAAGGTTGTGACTTCGGCCACATTTATATTGCTGGCGAAGTTGAACACTAACGAAAGGTCAGTGTCGATGTTTGACGGTGCCTGAGGGGCGGGTTTGGGCTTCTGGGCCTGGCGAGGAGGCACCGGCCGTGAGGTGGCCGCGCTGACAATCGCCGGAGGCTTAACCCATGCGTTGGGTTTAAGTGCTGAAGGCACGGGAGGGCTTGGGCTTTGCCCGGAAGTCCCTTTATTGGGGGTGGTTGAGGGACCGAGGTTGGTACGATTGATGGGGCAGAATGCCGTGGGCGCGACCTACTGGAGTTGCCCGCCCGCCCGCGTCGGATTGCTTCTCCGTTCTGCTTCCTACGCGGCGCCTTCGCCGCACAGAACACAGCTCGGCGGGCCCTCCGACTCGGGCTTTCGGGGGCACTCGGGTGTGCCATGACCGCCTAGGCACTTAATGCACCTAGGCCGGGCGAAACAATTTCTGGCTGAGTGGCCGTATAATTGGCATCGGTTGTTCGGGAGTTCACGGGAATTTTAAAATAATGCAACTTGAATGTGGTCTTGGACGATTATATTGACCTTACAGCAGCTGAGAGGGTAATAAAATATTGCAAAGACAAAGACCCTGTTTAAAATTAACGTTAAGTACGGACGTAATTACTACAAGTACGTTGTTTAACTCTTTGCTCAGAAAGAATGCGCAGACGCTCCAACATGCCCCTGGGCGTTGAAATCTTTGATGTCAACCAGAATTAAATGACACCGGTAATGGGAAAATCCGGTTAAATGCCCTCTTGATAATCCCAGTAGAAGTTCTGATGTCTGCAACTCGAACAATGCCATCGGCTCCTGGGTGAATTGCAACGACTCTTCCCAGCTTCCATTTCAGCGGTGGAAGGTTGTCTTCCTTGACTACCACCAAATCGTTTATCTTTAAGCTATCTTTGCAAGAACGCCATTTCACTCTTTGTTGAAGTTCTGAGATGTACTCCTTGCTCCATCGTTCCCAAAAACGCTGACGCAGTTGCTCAATGCGTTAGAATCTGGTTAATAACGGAGTGGAGTGATGCTGGTAGTCTGATTGCGGTAAAGAAGTCAGCGCGCGCCCAATTAAAAGATGTCCCGGAGTGAGGGGCGTACAATCTGCAGGATCTGAAGATAGTGGAGTGGTTTTCGATCTGGGTCAACGTGGTGTAAAGTTCTTCATACGTTAAGTGACAATTGCCCAACACTCTAAGCAACGGACCAAAATGAAAGTTAATATTATTGTGGCGAGTTTTATATTTTATATTTTAATTGTTGAAAATGCAAAAATGTTCATATTTTTATACTTTAATTTTAAACTATTATTAATTTATATTTTGTTAGTTGTTAATGATATGAATGTAAATAAAAATGCCTAAATTTTATAAAATTTAATTGATAAACCATATATGAAAATAAATTAATTTATGTACAAGCAGACACGCGCCGTGCACTTTTATGTATATACACAACTAAGAATGCGAAACTGGTTCAGTCGTTAGGCCGCGCCTTTGGGGCAACAAGATCGCCAGTTCGTCCGCTTCCGCGTTGCACGTCGCATGTGTCCATATCTATTGTTAACCTGAGACCCGCACTTACGCAATAAAAAGATGTGTGAAAATAGACTAATCTAATCATTTTACCACCCACCATACACACTTACATTGGTGACCCCGAACTGTACACGCCATGAGTGAGAAGGGAAAAAGAGATGGTGCAGGCAGTAGCACCAGCAGCGCCGAAAATAAGGACGGACCGTCGGGTGATTTGTGCCACGTGGGCATACGCGCGCCACCATTTTACCCACAAAAACCGGCATTGAGATTTGCTCAACTTGAAAGTCAATTTGTGCTGGCTAATATTACCACGGATACCACAAAATTTCACCACACAATGAGCAATCTTGACCCAGTCTACGCAGCGGAAGTCGAGGATATAATTATTGACCCCTCTATAGCTAACAAATATGAGTGGGTAAAGACGGAACTGGTGAAGAGGTTAACAGAGTCACGGGAGAAGAAAGTCACGCGACACTAATCCGCGAAGAGTTAGGTGATAGAACACCTTCACATTTTTTAAGGCACCTGAAGCAGCTAGCAGGCCCTGATGTACCGAAAAACTTCATGAGGACTATCTGGACCAGCCGCTTACCAACCAGCACGCAGTCCATCATTGCATCACAGTCAAAGGCTTCGTTGGATGAGGTGGCAGATTTAGCTGACAGGATACACGACGTCGTCACACCTAGCCCGCAGGTAGCAACAACCTCAGGATCAACCAGCCACTCAGGTACAATGTGCAAGCAAATAGCCGAGCTGACGCGTCAAGTTCACGCCTTACAAACAAAGCTAGACAGAATGCCACGCCCGAGGACAAGGTACAACTCTAGCCGAGGTAAGCGTAACAGATCGTCATCAAATAGATCTCAATCAAATTATAGAAAATCCCCTACATGTTGGTACCACTATAAATTCGGTGAAAAGGCAAATAAATGTGTTAAGCCTTGCGACTACGCGGGAAATGCACCAGGTAATCGATAATGGCGACCGCCCACTGCCCAAGTACCGGTCGCTTATTTATTACGGACAAACACACCAAAATGCAGTTTTTAGTGGACACCGGAAGTGATCTTTGTGTGTTTCCGCGTTCTACTCTAAAAGAGCACCGCCAAAAAACTAATTTTGAACTAAGTGCAGCAAACGGTTCTACAATTAATACCTATGGTTATGCTCATTTAGTTTTAAATATAGGTTTACGCCCCGACTTTTCTTGGCAATTCGTTGTGGCCGATGTAACTAAGGCGATAATAGGAGTAGATTTCTTGTCTTACTATAATCTTGTAGTTGATGCACGCAACAAACGTTTAATAGACAGTATTACAACCCTCGAGACCGCGGCTTCGCTTGCTCGATTTTCTGATGATGTTTCTTCGGTAAAAGTAATGCTAGGAAACACAACTTACCACCACATACTCGCAGAATATCCCGACATCACCAAACCACCAGGTATTCAACATACACCTACACACAATACAATACACCACATACGAACAACACCAGGCCCACCAGTTTCTTGCACGCCACGAAGGTTAGCACCAGATAAATTGAAAATCGGTAAAGCCGAGTTTGATGCAATGTTGCAGAATGGTACTTGCCGACCTTCAGAATCCGCATGGGCATCACCACTGCACCTTGCTCCCAAAAAAGAGAATGGCTGGCGTCCATGCGGCGATTACCACATGCTCAATGCCCGAACCATCCCTGACATTTGATGCATTTTTATTACGTGGTAGAGCCATGCTGCAGTTATATTAATAGTATAGTTGTAGCACGAATGGGTCGGCTCGACCGGGGAAGGACCACGCTCTCACAGAATACCAGCGTGAAATAGTAGCTTAATGCTGCTGTATTTCGTATGGTGAGTGTAGAGAACCGGAGACCCTTTTTGCTGGAAACGAGGCATTTCCATCTTAGTCCTCACGGGTGACAACGCATCTGCATTTTGATTCGTAATCAAGGATAGATGTAGATGTCTATGGGCCACAGCAACCACTTACCATCAGGTGGACTGTGTGCTCGTTTGTCACCCTATCCTATAAATAAAAAAAAATGACAAGTACCCAATACGTCATATTCAGGACTTTTCTTTTAGCCTTTCAGGTTGCACCGTGTTCTCTACAATCGATTTGATCAAAGCCTACAACCAGATTCCTCTGAGCTCGGAGGACATCCCGAAGACGTGATGGCACGACACCGTTCGGGCTTTATGAGTTCCCATTCATGTCGTATGGCCTCCGGAACGCCGGGCAGACCTTCCAGCACTTCGTGGACGAAATGCTCCGGGGACTGGATTTCACGTATGCATATTTAGACGATTTTTTGATCTTCTCTAGGGATCAGGAGACGCATGAACAACATCTTCGTCAGGTTTTCGACCGACCAAGGGAATATGGGATGGTGATATATACAGCCAAATGTGTATTCGGTGTACCAGAAGTGACCTTCCTTGGATATAGCATTTCTGCCGAAGGGTCTAAGCCTCTCCCTTCCAAGGTTGAGGCCATTAAGAATTTTCCTGTGCCAAAGGTAGCAAGAGAGCTACGCAGATTTATGGGAATGGTGAATTTCTACCGTAGATTCATCCCAGAAGCTGCTAAACATCAGGCACCCCTTAATGAGTTGCTTACGCTCACATCCGGTTAATTTCACCAAGAAAGAGTATGAAGCCTTCAATGCTTGTAAAGAAAGCCTCTGTCGAGCCACCATGCTGGCGCACCCAGAGTGCGACGCAAAATTAGCGCTGGTCAGCGACGCGTCAGATAAACCAATTGGCGCAACCTTGCAGCAGCTAAAAGGTAAGGACTGGCAGCCTTTAGCATTTTTTTCTCAGAAGCTCAGCCCAGCACAGCAGAAATACTCAGCCTGTCATCGAGAACTGCTTGTTATTTACAAAAGCATCAAATACTTCCGGCATATGATTGAGGCTAGGGATTTCGAGATCTACACGGATCACAAGCCCCTAACTCACGCATTCTTAACGAGGAAAGAAAACTGCTCACCGAGACAGTTTCGGCGCTCAGATTTTATATCGCAATTCAGTACCGATATAAGGCACATTGCGGGAAAAAATAATGTGATCGCCGATAACTTGTCACGGGTCGAGGAAATCGCACAACCCATAAGTCTGGAAAAGCTGTCTCAATGCCAGAAAGCCGATTGCGAATTAAAGCAATTGCTGGAATCCAAGAATTACCTCCAACTGCGAAGGATACGAGTACCTGGCTCAGACGTGGAGCTGTACTGTGACGATGATGGCAACACTATTAGACCATTTGTCTCGAAGAGTTTGCGTCAACTGGTTTTTAAAAACTTGCACTCATAAGCCATCCAGGCGGTAGTGCGTCAGCAAAACTCGTTGTCGAAAGGTACGTTTGGCCTGGAGTGCGCAAAGATTGCCGTGAGTGGGCACGTGCTTGTCTGCAATGTCAGCGAGCCAAAGTTACACGTCATGTATCTGCACCCATCGGTAAATACTCCTTGCCAAAGTCAAGATTCGCGTTTTTGCATATTGACTTAATCGGGCCTCTACCTATATCCCAACGCTACCGCTATTGCCTTACAGCCATTGACCGCTTCACGCGATGGCCTGAGGCAATACCACTGCCTGATATAACAGCTGTCACCGTGGCTAAAGCTTTGCTAAGTGGTTGGATATATCACTTTGGTTGCCCGACAGATATCGTTTCAGATCGTGGTAGACAATTCGAATCTGCTCTCTTTAAGTACCTATCAGATATTGCAGGATTTAGGCATAGACGAACAACAGCGTACTACTCTGCATGCAATGGATTAGTGGAGCGTTTCCACCGACAGTTAAAGGCTGCTATCATCTGTCATGCGAGTGAAAACTGGGTTGACTGCCTTCCACACGACCTATTAGGGATACGAAATTCTTTTAAGGAAGACATCAAGGCATCATCTGCGGAGTTAGTGTATGGGCAACCCCTATGCCTCCCAGGCGAATTATTTGCCCCATAGATCGAAGGCACCATCGACATAACAGACTACTTATCGCGTCTTCGCAATTTTGTCAAACAATTGCAATCGTCCTCTACCTCACATCACGGTAGTAAAAAACGACCCACATTCGTTTTTAAAGATCTAGCTACAGCGACTCATGTCTTTGTTAGGGACGACACCATAGGTGGTTCCTTAAAACCAGCTTATACGGGTCCATATGAAGTAGTAAAAAGAGGGGACAAAATATTTAAGTTACTAGTGAATGGTAACAAAATCTCGGTTTCAATGGACCGAATTAAGCCTGCATATGTACTTCAACCTACAAACAAACCTGAACAAACACATTCTAGCACACAATCACACATACAACCACAAACACAAAGTAAACATATTTTGAACAACCGACACACTCCTCCACACCCAGAAAGAAATATTGTCAGAACTCGATCAGGCCGTAGGGTACAATTTCCTGACTATTATCGTCCTTAACCAGGCCTCTGGAAGTGGGGTGATGTGGCGAGTTTTATATTTTGTATTTTAATTTTTGAAAATGCAAAAATGTTCATATTTTTATATTTTAATTTTAAACTATTATTAATTTATATTTTGTTAGTTGTTAATGATATTAATGTAAATAAAAATGCATAAATTTTGTAAAATTTAATTGATAAACCATATATGTAAATAAACTAATTTATGTACAAGCAGACACGCGCCGTGCACTTTTATGTATATACACAACGAAGAATGCGAAACTGGTTCGGTCGTTAGGCCGCGCCTTCGGGGCAACGAGATCGCCAGTTCGTCCCACAGAGTACCTTAGTATAAACTGAAAGTTCGTCCGCTTCCGCGTTGCACGTCGCATGTGTCCATGTCTATTGTTAACCTGAGACCCGCGCTTACGCAGTTCGTATTGCTAAATTCTCTTTCTCTTATTGTACTGTGTCCCTGTCGTCTCATTGTACCTTCTATATTGTGCTGTTGTTAGACTGTAATTACTGTGTGTACGTACCAGCACAATAAAAAAAGATATCATTTTACCACCCACCATACACATAATCATTGGCCATGCTTTCGCTCAAAGAATCGCAATTGCCCTTTAAAAATTTGGACAAGTTATTGTATGCACTGGATTACCTCTTCGAGCTATAAGCCTGCGCAATGCCAGCAAATAGTTATTGCTGGTTAAGTCACCTACCAACTCTAAATGAATCGCCTTGGTAGTGAAACAGACAAAAATAAATATATAAACCTTTACCAGTCGATACCCACGACCTTGACGAGTGGCGCTCATAATAGGGCCCGCATAATCAACTCCTACGGTCTCAAAAGGTAAGCCACCCGAAAGGAGACGCTGCTGTGGCAAGTTACCCATTAGTGGATTCGAAACCTTACCCTTCATGCGATGACATCGTATACATTTATGATAACAGGCCTTCGCTAGGCTTCGACAACCTATCGGCCAATAAGTATCTCTATGTTTGCCAACAGTAGCTGTGGGCCTGCGTGCATTAGCCTTTTGTGTTCATGGTCAAATAATAATTTTGTAAATATATGATTGGACTGTAAATATATGATTGGACTGTAATAATATAGGATACTTTTTGTTATATGAAAATTTAGAATTATCAAGACGACCACCAACATGCATAATTTTATTTTCGTCTAAAAATGCATTAAATTTGAGAAGTAGGCTTTTCTTAGGTAAATTTTGTTTATTCAGAAGCAAACTATACTCTGAAAAGGAATCATATTGACACTTTGAAATTATAATATTTAACGCGCTTCGTAATTCTAAATCCGTTAAGTAATTTGAAGAAATAAGCTGTCTTTTACAAGACATAATGAATCGTAAAACGTAAGCTAGGCATGGAACGTACAAGGCGTGAATAATTCGAGAAACGACTAAAATCAATGAAACAATCATTATTTTTCGGATGAGTAGTGACTGTAGTTAATATAATATTATCATGACGCGTTTCCGGCAATGTTTCAACATTCTTAGGCTGAGAAGGCCATTTTGATATGTCATACATTGAAAAATCTGGACCTGACCACCACAATCTAAGACCTGCCAGAGCACTAATATCCACACCACGAGATATTAAGTCTGCTGGGTTCCTATCTGTTGGGACGTGTCCCCACTTATGGTCACTGGCCTTATCCAAAATTTCAGCGACACGATTACGCACGAAAGGCTGAAGTTTGCAAGGCAACATTCGCAACCACCCCAAAACAATCGTGGAGTCTGTCCAGAAGAAGACTTGGTCAATTTGAACACGAAGGGAATTTACAACCTTTTCATAAAGACGAGCTCCTACCAACGCACCGCACAACTCCAATCGTGGTATTGTTGTGGGTTTGATTGGGGCTACACGGCTCTTAGTTAATAATCGAACCATAACTTGTGTTTTATCGCTGACGCTTCGAACATAAATGCACGCACCGTATGCGCACTCAGAAGCGTCAGTGAAAATATGCAGTTGCAGCACCCGGCATGGCTCACAGATAACTAGGTTTGGAATACGAATGTTATTTAAGAGAGGAAGAGATTTGATAATGCCATACCAGCGTTTCTTAATTTCGGGAGACAGTGGTTCATCCCATGAAAGTTTGTCTAACCAAAGCCTTTGTATCAACATTTTCATGGTGATTACATACGGGGCTAAAAGACCCAGCGGGTCAAAGATTTGAGCAATCACTGAAAGCAAATCACGCTTAGTATTGCCATCGGGAACTAGTAAATTCAATGGAAAGCAGAGTTCATCTGAATTCGAATCCCAGCCAAGACCTAACAACTTGTCTGGCTCGCGAGAACCAATATTTAGGTCAAGTGATGTATTGGCAATTTCTTACAGTAACTCGGGATCGTTCGAGCTCCACTTTCGCAATGGCATACGAGCAGATGCCAATACTTCGGCAACCCCTTGACGTATAGCCTTTACGTCATCTAAGTCATCAGCACCCGTAAGCAGATCATCGACATAAAAATCATGCATTATGACGTCCGCTATGGCTTTATTTTTGCACTGTAGGCCAAGTTGTTTCAGGTAGCGTGTTGCGAGAAATGGTGCACTTGCTGTACCGTACGTGACAGTATTTAATTGAAAGGTCTGTATAGGCTCACTAGGACTGTTACGCAAGACTATCTGCTGAAGGTGCCTGTCATCAGGATGAACGATTATGCACCTGTACATTTTCTCCACATTTGCAGATAAAACGTATTTATGTTGCCTAAAACGTAACAAAATCGACGTCAAGTCGTCCTGAACTATAGGAGAGAAGGAATTACGGCGGAGCTTCTGAAAGCGGTTGGAACACCGGTACTTGAAGTCCTTCAGAAGCTCTTCAATTCCGTCCGCCATGGTGGCACTACTCCGGAGGCGTGGAGCAGAAGTGCGGTGGTCTTGTTCTTTAAGAAAGGCGACAACGCTCTCTTGAAGAACTACAGACCGATTTCCTTTCTGAGCCGCGTCTACGTGCTGTTTTCGAGAGTCATTACGAATCGTCTCGCACGCAGACTCGACGACTTCCAGCCTCCCGAACAAGCCGGTTTCCGAGAAGACTTCAGTACCATAGACCACATACATACCCTGCGGCAGATTGTACAGAAGACCGAAGAGTACAATCTGCCACTTTGCCTGACATATATGGACTATGAGAAAGCCTTTGACTCCGTCGAAATTTGGACGGTGCTACAGTCCCTTCAGCGGTGCCAAGTTGACTGTCGGTATATCGAATTGCTGAAGTGTTTGTACAGAAGGGCTACGATGGCTATCCAAGTGCAGAACCAGAGTTCGAAACCTATACAACTGCAGACAGGTGTAAGACAGGGTGACCTTATATCCCCGAAACTTTTCACCGCCGCGTTGAAAGACTTTTTCAATCTACTGGACTGGAAAGTATACGGTATTAACATCAATGGCGAGTACATCACTCACCTTCGATTTGCCGACGATATAGTCCTTATGGCAGAATCGCTGGAGGACCTTAGCACTATGCTCAATGACCTCAATGATGTCTCCCAACGGATAGGTCTTAAGACGAACATGGACAAAACAAAGATCATGTCTAATGTCCATGTCACACCTATGCCGGTAGTTGTTGGGAGCACTATGCTCGAAGTTGTTGACGAATGCGTTTACCTGGGACAAATAGTTCGACTAGGTAAGTCCAACTTCGACCGAGAGGTCAATCGACGGATTCAACTCTCGTCAGGTATACCTCAATCTCTGAAAACTAAAGTGTAGTACAACCAGTGCGTGTTGCCAGTGATGACTTACGGATCTGAGACGTGGTCCTTCACTGCTGGCCGTATGAGGATGCTTAAGGTCGCTCAGCGAGCTATGGAGAGGGCTATGCTCGGAGTTACTCTGCGTGATAAACTCAGAAATGAGGATATCCGCAGTAAAACTAGAGTGACCGATATAGCCCAACGGATTAGTAAGCTGAAGTGGCAATGGACCGGCCATATAGCTCAAAGAACCGATAACCGATGGGGAAGAAAGGTTCTCGAGTGGCAGCCTCGTACCGGTAGGCGTAGTGTAGGGCGACCCCCTCCACTAGATGGAGTGAAGACCTGGTAAGACATGCAGGAAGTAGATGGATGCAGGTGGCTCAGGACCGTGCTTTGTGGCATTTCTGGAGGAGGTCTATGTTCAGCAGTGGACTTGTGCAGGGCTGTAATGATGATGATGATGGTGAATCGTCCGTCGTTGTGACGTGAATACGAATGCCCTGGGGTCCATTTTGGACTTTGGGGCAGAAGATCTTTTTAGAGTCTATTCACTTGGATAGGTTGCTCCAGCGAGATTTATCTTGTAAAATTATTGGTGGCGGTGGCTTCTCCTTCCTTACTACAGCCGGAGTCGGGTTCGCGGTTTTATTCGCGGTCTTGGTGCGCGCGGAAGGCGCGGCTTTCTTAGCCGAAGTGGCGTTGGGTGACGTAGGGGCCGAGTGAGGCTCGTCAACCTTTTACATGGCGGCGCGCTTGCG
Source organism: Parnassius smintheus behrii (assembly GCA_036936625.1). NCBI lineage: Eukaryota > Metazoa > Arthropoda > Insecta > Lepidoptera > Papilionidae > Parnassius > Parnassius smintheus. Next base: position 32,480,147 of record JAUPFT010000012.1, read on the forward strand.
TTTCTTACTCGAGACTAGGGTGAAGCCTACGTCTTCGGGTTTATCAGCTCGGTTGTTGTCCGTCTCCAGCTCGGAGCCTAATTCGGCGTCGTATACTGTGTCTAACACAGGGGTCGAGGGCCTGGTGCTTGGTGACATAGGTTCGTCTATGCGTAGTACGGCGCGTTCAGCGGTGGGCACATTACGCTGAGCTAAGAACGTAGCACAAACGTCGGGGCCCACTCGACTTAAAAAGTCGGTGAGTTCGGCTATTGATATAGCCGCCATCTTGTTAGTGATTTAAATAACACTTGTATATCAAGCTATCACCTATCGGCGGGGGAGGTGTGTGCCTAAACGAACACTTATACAACTAGCGCGTTGGTACGCTAGGGTGTGTACCTAGCTGTCGCCTAATGCGACAAGCGAACACAGAATTTAATCAATAGAATTGCTGCCTCTGAGGCAGCGGATGTGCAATAAACTACTTACGGTTTACTGGAAATCGGCAGAACATGGGGCACTAAACTAGCACTACACAATAGAACAATGGGCCGGCGAAGCACTTAGCACTTCCGCGAACAGGTAAAAGTCCTAGTCTTTGTTCTTGAAATAATCGCACTGGGAGCGCATGGGCTCAACCGATTAACAACACTTCGCGGTAGGGTCGCAGGCGATCGTTTGCGGCGAGGTACCTGATCGTACTGAATTTTGGGAATCGACAACGAATTTCTCTTCGATATATGTACTAAATTATCATTGCACTAATTTGCAGGTATTAGGCGGGGGTAATAATGGAAAACAAATGACTCATTACATAACAATATCGCACCTTCCTTTGTATGACCGCACCGCCTCCGTTTACTTGCCTTAATTTTGTTGCTCAAACACAAAGACTTGACTATGGAGCACACTCTTTTAAATATATTGTTAAATACTTTTTTACATATTCCCTAAATTCGACGCTAGGATTATATGACCTTTCATCGTAAAGTTCATATAACCTCTGTCTATTCTTATGGACCTACCGTCGCCAATTCATTAAATGCCTTGCGATTGTTCAAGGAGATTGTTTTAGAAATAAAGGTATTACCAATTTTATTGCAGATAAGCTTAAATAATGTTCCATACAACAAATCTGGATTATTTTGGTATGAAATTGATGGAGGTTTTTTACTATGTTGACCAATAGTTCTAAAAATAGTTTTCTCATTAATCTATTGTTAATTCATTGCAGCAGCAGATTGCTCCGTATTTTTTTGAGAATAAAGGTAGCAAAGGAACACAGTATATATGAAGTTAATAGTATGCTGTGACTTATAGACATTTAGGTGGCCTTGTTTTCAATAAAATGGATCTCTGGTTCTCTTGACTTTTCACTGGACAGCGACGTTAAACTGCTATTTTACTTTGTTACACGATTCTGTGAGAGCATGGTTCTTCCCCGGTCGAGTCAACGCATTCGTGTTACTCCCATAGTTGCAGCGTGGCTTTGATATGTAATCATTTTGTATATTGTTGGCTCCGTAGCGTAGTTGCTCAGCAATTGGTCACGGTGCTTCAGGTCTACTGGTACTAATCCCACATGTAACAAGTGCTTGTATGACCTACAAATAATTGATCTCGACCTGTTGATGTGCAAAATACACATGCAAACCCAAATCAATTATTTGTAGTGACTTATTTTTGTAAATTGCCTTCATGAAATAGAAAAAACTGCCTTCATGAAATTATTTGGCAATGTAGCTTAATCCGAGACTGTGAAACTGAAGTGATAATAATGAGTTCTGATTTTAATTTGACATTTAGCTTGAAGAACTGACCACTGGGAAGAAAATTTCTCCTAAATATAGAAAACACCATCCACGCTCATGTGTTCAGCGACAGACATTGCCCAAAAGAGAAGGAGGAAGGGTACTCATAGACATTCAGAACTTACACAATAAACAAATAATTTCACTGAGAGCATTTTTTCATTTACGATCGCAAGAATCTTCGTTACATAAGGCTATGGTAAAAGCTGACAAAAAATTCACTCCTCTTAACCTTTCAGAAACTAATGTAGAATTGACTGAGAAGACAAATCAGGAGAAAGTGCAGATATGGCAATAAAAATCTCTTCAAGGGCGCCACCGTTTAGACTTGATGGATTCAAACGTAGATAAAGATGTCTCCAACGCCTGGCTAAAACGCGGTGAATTATTTCATGAAACAGAAGGATTCATGCTTGCAATTCAAGACCAGGTTATTGAGACAAAAAATTACCGCAAGCACATAATCAAAGAAATCAATCTACAGGACGATAAATGTCGAAGATGTCAAAGTAGTTCTGAAACTATTCAACACATTATTGGGGCATGTAAAGCAATAGCACAAACCGATTATAAGCACAGACACGATCAGGTTGCATCGATTATACATCAATCATTAGCGTATTATCACAAACTAATTAAACACAGAGTTGCTTATTATAAATACATACCTGAAGTAATTTTAGAATCCGCTAATTTTAGATTGTACTGGGATCGAACCATAATAACTGATAAGACTGTTCACTATAATAGACCGGACTTAACTTTATTTGATAAAACTAACAAATCTGTTTACCTTATTGATATAGCTATACCAAACACCCACAATCTAAGTCAAACATACACTGAAAAGCTTACAAAATACTTCGATTTGACAATGGAAATAAAAAGTCAATGGCACGCCAAAGACGTAAAAGTGGTTCCTATTGTCATTTCGGCTACTGGAGTAGTACCAAAATCCCTACATAATAGTCTAAAATTACTTCAGTTACACTCTTCAATATATGTAGAATTACAGAAAGCTGTTATTTTAAATACCTGTAGGATTGTGCGTAAATTTTTGTCCTATGATAAGTAAGAACACATTTTTATTTATTTACAGCTTCTATACAAATAAGATATATCGTTTTAGCTTGGTGTAAAGCCCGCTGAATATATCTTTCTTTACCCCTCAAAACGGGAGATCAAAAATAAATAATAATTGTTGGCGACGCGTCTATAAGAATATTTCAATTTATTAGTTAATCGATTACGAACAGCTTCTAAAAACAAATTATCGAGCAATAATATTCTAATAAGAAAACACTTAGTTGAATCTTAAAGAAATATCGAATTAATAATTTGAAGGTCTTGGGTTCGATTCCCAGGCCGGACTAGTTTGTCGTTTTCTTAGTAATATTTTCTTAATAAATTCATATAGGGAATTTTGAAGATATTAATTATGTTTCCGGGTTCAGTTCCCGGGTTGAAATCACCTTTCCAATAATATTGTTAATTTAAAGGAATATTAAAATAAGGTTAGAGACCAGGATTTGTTCCCCGGTCGAAATAATCACTTTGTGTATAAATAGAATTAATGGAAATTAATTGCATAAGTATTATCTTATATAAGTTTGATACGTTTTGTATGAAAATAAAATGTTTATTTTCAATGTTTGATTCATAAAATATTTTGTTTATGTTATCTGATAATAATAATAATAATAATAATAATATTCCACAACTATCACACAACGCCATCTAGTCCCAAGCTAAGCAGAGCTTGTGTTATGGGTACTAGACAACTGATAAACATACTTATATATTTCTAAATACATAAATATTATAGATAAATTACACCCAGACACAGAACAAATGATCGTGCTCATCACACAAACAATTGTCGTGGGTGGGAATCGAACCCACGACCTCCGGCATAGCAGTCAGGGTCACTAACCACTAGACCAACAGGCCAGTCAACATTTATATGATATTTGATAAGAAACATGATATCTGATAAGAATCTAGTTAGAAATAATTTCCGACATTTGAGAGTCGTGTAGAATCAGTTCTTCACCTAGTATTGGTTGATAGCAGTGTGTGCTAAATTTGCCACCTTTTACCGACAATTGAGAGTCGTGTAAGAATTAGTTTTTCAAATAGCGCGAGTTCATAGCCGCGCTTTAACTTAGGAAGTCAAAATAAGTAGAAATTTAAAAAATAAAATATAAAGAAATAGAAATTTAAAAGTAAAATATTTCAGATTGACTTTATGAGCAAAATAGGTGAATTGTTATTTTCATGTGAAAATTCCTTTGGATTAGTGAAATATTGATAGTTTTGTGTAAGAAATTTAAAAGTGTTTTAAATAGTAAAATGTATAGGAAAAATGTAAATTAAACTATTGTATTAGTTAAGTAATTTATAATTTTAAATGAAGAACATTGTTTCAACCCTATATGTTAGATATTTAAGAATTCTAACTTATACATTGTACATATGTTGTAAAATAGGCATATTTTGTCGAATAAATAAAGGGTTTTTTGTGATATAAAAATATAATGTAACTCGGTAGACCCGTAAACTCCGCCTGAACCTAATTTGAAGAAAAGGAAGAGGTCGACGCCCTTGTGTGTTACTCCGTTACGGGGTTCACATACGTTGTTCCTGAACCCAACGTAGGTGTCATAGGAGTTTAGGGGATCCGCTGCTGAACGAGCCGTGACAAAGACCCTTCCTTCGTTCCTGTCCTTTTCAATTGCTCCTTCGCAGCCGGATCAAGTAGCAAGCGACTCCTCGTTCCTGTCCCTTTTAATTGGTCCTTCGAGCCAGATTTAAGGAACCAGCTGTGAACTGCTGGATACCATTCAAGAGGACCTTCGGAGCCGAGTGAAGATCAGCGACCGAAGGAAGCCGGAGGTTTGAGCTGAAGTAACAGGACCAAAGGCAAGAAGACCAGGCCGGCGCAGTAGGCCCAACAGGGCTTAGGCAGGACCGGACCTGGAATACTGGTAGTTACCGGAAGAAAGAAAACCGGGATTGTGGCTTGGGGCATGTGCTCGCATGGGGCACGTATCGCAGCCAGGCGCAGGGGCCTTTTGAAGGCGCTTATCGTGGCCATTTTTTCCTGTCGGGCAAGCGTGCTCGGCATTTTCCACTGGAGGGCCATAGTTGGCATTTCCTGTCGGACGACCGTGTCTGGCATTTCCTGTCGGGTCATCAGGCTCGGCATTTCCTCTACGGGATTGTGTTTTCATTTCCTGTAGCACTCAAAGGCGTTTGGTGTTTTCTGTTACCAACGCGGGAGCGCTCACAGTTGCCAGGCTAGGGTGCAAGAAAGAAGAGGACGCACTCACTGTTGCCAGGCAAGGGTGCAAGAAAGAAGAAGAAGCATCCACCACTGCTGCTGCCAGGTGAGGGTGCTCGTGTGGGCACCTGACTGCATCGCGGCCGGAGAGAGCGCTTGGACGAGGCGTCACCGGCGACTGGGTGGCGAGTACAGCATACATCCCGACCCCCTAACGGTGCCAAACCGGTCGGGCTCTGACACAACACCTTCGGGTGGAGCAGTACTCTCGGGCGAGACTGCGCTTGCACTACTGGCTCGACTGTCTCGCCATATTCCTCGCGATCGGCGAGGCTGAAAGCCGAATTAGAGGCGCGGATTAAATTCGAACGCTCAGAGCTCGAACGAGCACAGGCAGCTGCTGCCTTAGCCAAGTCTCAATTGGAGTTGGCACGTCTCAACCGAGAAGAGGAGATCGACTCGAGTGAGGATGATGAAGAGCGGAATACTCAGGTGGAACCTTTCGTAAGGAGTTGGGTTCAACAGACCATAATGAGCGCGCCGGTTAGTGTAACGCAACCCGACATTACTGATAAGGGATCACGCCGCAAAGGGGCGGAGGTCGAGCGCAACCTAGGAAATGCACAGAAAGCACACGCGTGTGAGGTGTCAGAATTGACCGAAGCGATTGTGAGTGCAATAAAGATAGCGGGTAAAGATAAGTCTTCCCAGCTTCATTTCCTCCAGGAATTACCGGTATTCGATGGAGACCCGGGTGAATGGATAATTTTCAAAACGGTGTTTGAAGACACAAGAAGCCAATTTTCAGGGGTGCAGAATGTCGCACGCCTTAGGAGGGAATTAAAGGGCACCGCTAAGGAAGCGGTTAAGTCATTGTTGTTTACTTTGTGTGAACCTGAAAAAATAATGAACGCTCTCGAAAGAAGATTCGGTAGGGTTGAGATGCTCATTCTAGCCGAAATCGAGAATGTAAAGCATATGCCAAGATTGGCGGAAGATTGTCGAAATATAGGTTCTTTTGCAAGTCGCATTACGAACGTGGTTGCTGTAATACAAGCGTTGAACCAACCACAGTATTTATACTCACCGGAGGTAGTAAGCCGTATAGTGGAGAAACTTGGAACTATGATTAAATTTAAATGGTTCGATATTCGAATATCGAGCTCAGCATCCTTTGGAGCCAGAGTTACAGAAGATGGCCAAATTTTTGAATTCATTGAGTGAACAATTTGGAACATCCTTAAGCAATGAAAATGTGCCTGAAAAACGGAAACGTCCTGAATTCAGGAAGCAAACTGTACACACTGCAAAGGTGTCTGTACGCAACCGTTTTAAGAGCGAGCGTTATTAACGCCGAAATAATAAAGGGCACAACCGACAAGTGGTTATGATAACCCAGGATAAGCCTGTAAGTCGGGTAACACATAAGTGTGTTATATGTTAACAAGGAACACTCTATAGTGAGTTGTTACAAATTTAAGGATATGAATAATCGCAAAAAATGGGAAGCGGTTACAAAGGCGAAAGTATGTTTCCAATGTTTGTCACCTAACCATAGGAGGTTAGAATGCAGAGCGAAAAAATGTGGTGTAGAGAGATGTAGAAAGGCACATCATCGAATGCTACATCGATATCCCAATAAAAATACCTCGCCGCAAGGGGATGAGGGGGGTAAAGAGGCTCAAATTACAACTGTTAGTACAGTGAATGCACTGGCATGTGCATATTTAAAAATTATACCGGTCGAGTTGTATGGACCTAGAGGAAAGGTCAAGACCACAGCTCTTCTGGATGAAGGATCAACCATGACACTCATAGAGGAGTGGATGGCTCAGAAGTTAGCACCTCGCGGACGCAAAGAAGAATTACGTATTGAAGCCGTAGGAGGTAAGCGAATTAAAGACGACAGTTCGTATCGCTTAAACGTTAAAATAAAAGGCATTTTCTCGAAATATTTAGAGGAGATAAGTACACAAACAATTAAGTCACTTAACCTTTCTCCGCAGTCAGTAAGCCGAGAATTATTGCAACGGTGTTCTCATTTGACACCGATTAAGGACGAGTTGATTTATGAGAGGTCCAGACCTACCATATTAATTGGCCAGGACAATTGGCATCTCGTAGTTACTCGTGATTTAATTTCAGAAGGTAAGAACCTACCTGTAGCATCGCTCACCAAACTTGGATGGGTTTTACACGGTCACATATCGGGTGGCATCAAACCAATCAAGATTGTTAACTACATTTCCACCAAGAAGGATGAGGACATGGAGAAGTTAATCAAGGATTATTTTTGTTTGGAATCTCTGGGAGTGTCTGCGCGATAGCCCGCGAACGACCCAGAAGAACGAGCTTTAAATAATTTGAACAAAACGGTACGTCGTATACCTAATAATAGGTACGAGACTGCTTTGTTATGGCGCACAGATAATGAGTGCATGCCGTCGAATAGAGCGCAGGTTGAAAGTCGCCTGTTTTATATCGAAAAGAAGCTCGATAAAAATAGCGAGTTGAAAAAAGAATATGAGAAGCAAATTGAAAATCTCATCGTTAACGGTTACGCAGAGAAAGCGAACCACATTTCCATTTCCCCACGCACGTGGTATCTTCCTCACTTCGCAGTGACTCATCCACAAAAAAGGAAAATAAGAATAGTTTTCGACGCCGCCGCAAGGACGGGCGGACGTTGTCTCAATGATGCATTGTTAACCGGACCGGACTTATTGAAGTCGTTATTTGGCGTTCTGCTACGATTCAGAGAAGGAAGCGTGGCAGTGATGGCAGACATTAAAGAAATGTTCCTGCAAGTGAAAATTCGGGAAGAAGACAGGGACAGCCTTCGATTCTTATGGCGACACAATCGTGACGCGCCACCGGAAGAGTATATAATGACGTCACTCATATTTGGAGCGGCATCATCACCATGCATCGCTGTATGAAGAATAGAAATGCGCTGGATAACGCACATATCTATCCAGAAGCAGCTTCCACGACGGAAAGCAATTTTTATATCGATGACTATCTACAGGCATTTCCCGACGTGACGACGGCCGAAAGGATAGTAAACGATATGTATGAATTACATAAACGTGCTTCTTTCCAACTGAGGGGATGGGCAAGCAACCGACCCGAGGTTTTATGTAAAATGGAGAATAAATATAAGAGCGACAGTGCTTCACTGGGAGATAAGGAGCACACAGAACGCACTTTAGGTTTGATCTGGAATATCAAACGAGATATAATAAGTTTCTCCATAAGTCTTCGTAACACACCGGAAGAGGTGATGGAAGGTTTACGACCGCTTACGAAGAGGGAGATAACTAGCGCTGTGATGTCAGTCTTCGATCCTTTAGGACTCGCATCACCCATAACGATTCAAGGGAAGTCGCTAATCCAGCAAGTATGGAGGACAGGCATCTCTTGGGATGAAGAAGTTCCACACGAATTACACGTGTTATTTTGTAAATGGATATCGGAAGTGAAGAAATTAGGTCATTTAGAAGTACCTAGAACCGTTGCTGAAGGCGTCGGCAAGGGAGAGTTACACACTTTCACGGATGCTAGTGAGAAAGCATACGCTGCCGCGGTGTATTACGTCACCACGGATGAGCTAGGAGAAAGGCGGATTACGCTGATCGCCACAAAGGCAAGAGTAGTGCCGCTGAAAATAATTTCCATTCCAAGGCTTGAATTACAAGCAGCTCTTATGGGCAGCCGATTAGCGGCATCAGTTAGGGAAGAGAGCAAGTACGAGATATCCGAGCGAATATTTTGGACGGACTCACGTACAGTGTTGCGTGGATTAAGTCAGATCCTCGCGCTTTTAAACCATTCGTTGCTCATCGATTGGCTGAGATCGAAGATCACAGTAAACCATGTGAATGGCGATGGGTTCCGAAGTCACAAAACGTGGCAGACGACGCCACTAGAAGTTTTCCTTCCACCTTCGATGTAAGTCATCGCTGGTTTCAAGGACCTGAATTCCTCAGGACAAGTCCTGATTTATGGCCCAAACAAGTAGACACCATAAATAGCCTAGAAACGGGTGAAGAAAAATCGCCTAAAGGCGTAAACGCGCTAAGAAAGCAAGAGCCGTTAAGTCTACCCGACTACGGACGATTTAGCAGCTTTAAGGAATTCCTTGGGGCAACTACATGTACCTTACAAGCGTTAGAAAAATTCAAGAGTTTAAGAAAGTCGGTTAAAGGACCCGACAACACAGCCGAAAAGTCAGTTATATGTTCCAACGAAATTTTATCAAAGTCGGTTAAAGGACCCGATGGCGCGTTGGCCATAACGCTCTTAAAAAGAGCTGAATTATTAATTTGGAAGTTCGTTCAAGACGAGTGTTTCCATTCGGAAATAAAATGCATGAAAGCAGGCAAAAGCGTTGAAAGAAGTTCACGCTTAAGTAAATTATCTATGGAAATAGGAGAAGATAACTTACTACGTTTAAATGGGCGTTTACCTTTCAAGTCTAATTTGACTGAGGAAAGTAGAAAACCTGTCGTATTAGTAAACACGAAATCGTTAAAATGATGATTAGAGAAGTTCATCATCATTTTGGACATGCCAATCACCAGACGGTGATGAATGAGGTGAACCAAAAATTTTAAGTCTTGAACTTGCGTAACGTAGTACGAAGTGTGTCACATCACTGTCAGTGGTGCAGGACATACAGGTCAAAGCCGCAGAACGTGCCACAAGTAAATCTTCCTCTGGAGAGAATAGCTCATCATGAACCACCTTTTACATGCTCAGCCGTAGATTATTTCGGACCTATGAGTGTGACTATAGGAAGGTGGCACGAAAAACGTTGGGGTGTTTTATTCACGTGTTTGACCACCAGAGCAGTACATCTGGAATTAGCAGCCTGATTGACACCAGCGTCAATGATAATGGCTTTGAGGTGATTTATCGTCAGAAGAGGAAAACCAGCCGTTATATACAGCGATAACGGGACGAATTTCAAAGCTGCAAATAAAGAATTATTGCAAGCATGCGAAGAGTGCTATGAGGGCATGAAAAACGAGTCATTGAGAAAATATATTAAATGGAAAAATATACCTCCGGGAGCACCGCACATGGGTGGCGCTTGGGAGAGGTTAGTAAGATCAATTAAAATTGCGTTGACCGCTACGCTCAAAGAAAGGAGCCCACGAGAGGAGGTTCTGCATACGTTGCTTTTAGAAGCAGAGCATACTGTAAATTCCAGACCTCTGGTAACATTCAGTATGGATAGTCCTGAAGAGGGTTTGACACCCAATCATTTTCTTCTCGGACGCTCATGTGGTAATCGACCACCTGGATTATTTTTAGAGCAACATCTGACGGGTCAACTCAATTGGAAAACCGCCCAGAGGTTAGCCGACCATTTATGGACGAGATGGCTGAAAGAGTACATGCCTACTTTAATACCTCGAACGAGTAATAACAGAAGGTTCATGGAACCTAAAGAATGTGATATTGTCTTGATAAAAGATCATTCGTTGCCACAAAATACTTGGCGGAAAGGCAAGATTAATAATAATAATATAATAATAATAATAAATTCTTTATTTCAGATAATTAAAATCCATATGTGGGTTAGTAACACAATAATAATAATAACAAGGGTTAGTTACGGTGGTAGTACAATGGTTTGCTTAAAATCTAGGGAAATAAAATAAATACATTGTGCCGAGACAGATCATCATGGGGGTGGATAGGGCCCAGTTATCAGTCTCTGCACAAGACATTTCCACAGCGGCGATGTATATCTGTCCGCTATGGTCCTCAGAATGCTGTTGTGACTGGCTCGTAACCTGCTAATAAGGGATGCGGTTTTTTTGCGTATGATGGCATTAAAACCGTCTGTTTGGTATGCCGCAAACATCCCTGATGCACTACAAAAACGAGCACCCAACAGCATCCTGAATATATTATTATATTGGATGCGCAAGGCTTCAAGCGATCTTTTGGTGTATTTGACCCACAGACTCCCCGTGTATACGCTCTGACAGTATGCTTTAAAAAGCGTAATCTTAACTTCTTTTGTACAACGGGAAAACCTGCGAGCCAACATATTACCTCTAACCGCTAAAGCCCTGCGCTCCCTTTCAATGTCAGCATCATCCTTGAGGTCACCAGTAATAATATGTCCCAGATATTTAAATTTAGTGACTCGTTTCACGTTCATGCCATTAAGGGTAACATTAACTGCAATATTGTGAGATTTACCAGCGGCCTCAAAGACCATGTACTCTGTTTTTTTGACATTGTATGTGAGCCCATGCTCAGTAGCATACATCTCACATACCTTTAACATCTCACTTAAGCCTCCCACCGTTGGGCTGAGCAGCACCATATCATCAGCGTAACTTATTAATGTTAACGCCATCTATACGACATCCGACGCGCATGCCGCTCAACTCCACGATAAGGTCATTTACATACATGTTGAAGAGCTTGGGAGATGTCAACCCCCCCCTGTCTTACCCCGCACTCCAACACGTATCCTTCCGACAGAGAATCAGCCCACTTTACAAAGTTAGTTTGGTTGGAATACCAAAACCCAAACACTTCCAGCAACTCGGCCGGCACGCCCACCTCCGCCAACTTTCTCCAAAGTATCTCATAGGACGCTACCGGAACCAGACGGTCACACAAGAGTGGTTGACGTCATTACTAGCACAGGTATTTTGAGGAGACCTACATCCAGAATAATAGTCCTGGTACCCGCGACGCCTCTCAAATGATGGTGCTCATGCACGGGGGGGAGGTTGTTGGCGACGCGTCTATAAGAAAATTTCAATTTATTAGTTAACCGATTACGAACAGCTTCTAAAAACAAATTATCGAGCAATAATATTCTAATAAGAAAACACTTAGTTGAATCTTAAAGAAATATTGAATTAATAATTTTAAGGTCTTGGGTTCGATTCCCAGGCCGGACTAGTTTGTCGTTTTCTTAGTAATATTTTCATAATAAATTCATATAGGGAATTTTTAAGATATAAATTATGTTTCCGGGTTCAGTTCCCCGGTTGAAATCACCTTTCCAATAATATTGTTAATTTAAAGGAATATTAAAATAAGGTTAGAGACCAGGATTTGTTCCCCGGTTGAAATAATCACTTTGTGTATAAATAGAATTAATGGAAATTAATTGCATAAGTATTATCTTATATAAGTTTGATACGTTTTGTACGAAAATAAAATGTTTGTTTTCAATGTTTGATTCATAAAATATTTTGTTTATGTTATTCGATAAGAAACATGATAACTGATAAGAATCTACTTAGAAATAATTTCAGACATTTGAGAGTCGTGCAAAATCAGTTGTTCACCTAGTGTTGGTTGATAGCAGTGTGTGCTAAATTTGGCACCTTTTACCGGCAATTAAGAGTCGTGTAAGAATTAGTTGTTCAAATAGCGCGAGTTCACAGCCCCGCTTTAACCTTGTACTTAGGAGGTCAAAATATGTAAGTAGAAATTTAAATATTTGCAAATTTCAGCAATTTATGTAAAATTGACTCGTAAAATATTTCAGATTGACTGTATGAACAAAATAGGTGAATTCTTTGTTATTTTCATGTGAAAATTCCTTTGGATTAGTGAAATATTGATAGTTTTGTGTAAGAAATTTATAAGTGTTTTAAATAGTAAAATGTATAGGAAAAATGTAAATTAAACTATTGTATTAGTTAAGATATTTATAATTTCAAATGAAGAACATTGTTTCAACCTTGTATGTTAGATATTTAAGAATTCCAACTTAGTACATATGTTGTAAAATAGGCATATTTTGTCGAATAAATAAAAGGTTTTTTGTGTATAAAAATGTAATGTATATCATAGTATAGATATTTTTTGTGCTATCTTTATAAATAAAATGTATAAATGTATGTCTTAAACAAATAAAGATATTGGGCAAACCGTGAGAGAGTGATAGTACAAATTGATGTAATTAAGTAGCGTAATCGCACAGAGGCCACGGCTCTCTTTCGAGTATAGCTTTGTTGATACCCCATTAGACTGGTTTTCATACAAATCGTTCGGGACCAGCTACCAGTATATAATTTAATCAAGAAAGAAAAGTATATAGGGAAGTGATAGGGAAAGTAATTACTCTCTCACGGAATGGTTTGAAGATAATTACTGTTTTATTCCCCAGGGATCCTTCACCTTTAAAATAAGTACAGTTCATTGGTGTCGCTAGCGTGGCACATATTGAAGAATTAAGTCGTTGGGACCGAGACGACCTCGGAAGACCTGTAATCACCACCTGAACCTATTTGAAGAAAAGGAAGAGGTCGACACCCTTGTGTGTTACTCCGTTCACATACGTTGTTCCCGAACCCAACGTAGGTGTCATAGGAGGTTAGGGAATCCGCTGCCGAGCACGCCGCATGCGTTGGACAACTCAAATGAACAGCAACGCATTGCGAGCGTATTTTAGGGCGAAAGGGGGAGAAATTGGAGGTTTTGCGTATCGGCCATGGATGCATCGACTTTTTGCTGAGCTGGAGCCATCTGTAACCGTCACCGAGCAAAACCTAGCAGACCGAGTTCGGTATATCTTGCGCTCAAATACATTTGATGTCACCGAACTCGAACGGCTACGACGTGGGGCTGTTCCTTCATAGGATGAAAATGCTACGGCTGAGGATTCGGCGCCACAACTTGCAGAGCAACCGGCAAACGTGGATGCCGCCGTGAATACCCCAGTTTTGGTTGATTCAAACGATGATGGAACAGTCGCTCAGGAACGGAACTGAAGCAAATGAGGAGTACATTGGATGAGGCAATTTTGGAAACGCGCAGTACACCTCTCGAAAATCGACCGCGACTTCCCCGCATAGCCCTCAGCAAGCGGAATCGGGCTATCGTGAGGGCTCTGAACCCAATGCTGGTGATCTATTTGGAAGCTAGCCGGGACCTATGCGAGACGGACTCAATTCTCTTTGGCGCCGCACTGGCAGTCTGCCATATTATAGGCGCCAATTTTTCCAAGGCTGGACACACTACTGGATAAAGTAGTGCTATCCCAGCCTGGAGAACAAGAATTGAAGAACGTATCGCAAAGGCTAGGGCCCTCATTGGCAGACTGATATGCTTCAGGTCAGGCAATACCAGGCCAAGTATTGTGCCCACCGTCAGGATGGCGTTTGCTGGGACAAATGTTAGTTTGTCCCAGCCGAATATAATGCAAAATCTGACGGAGCGCATAGACGACCTGAAGCAGAGAATCGCTGCTTGGGGAAAGCGGATTCGGCGATATACCGAGAGGTCGACACGGTTTAACCAGAATCGTCTCTTCCAGAGTGATCAGAAGAGGCTTTATAAATCATTGGAGTGACCAGTGGTAAGTGGAATGGGCCCAGTACCGAATCAGGCCGACACGGTCGCATTCTGGCGCAGCCTGTGGTCAGAGCCCGTAAACCACAACGAGGGCCCTTGGACGGAAATTGTGGCGAGTCAGTTTGCGGGTATTACGCCCATGGACCCCGTCATCATAACGCCGGATGACGTAGCTGAGGCGGTCCGTAGAGCCCCGAACTGGAAATTTCCGGGGCTTGACGGGCTGCATCACTACTGGCTGAAGGGGTTCATGGTGTGTCATGCTATGCTCGCTCGACAGTTTCAAGAGGCTCTCAACCAGAAGTCGCTCCCGAGCCTCTTCACTACTGGGATCACTCATTTGGTTCCTAAAGATCAGGGTGCCACAGACCCGATCAAATAGCGCCCCATCACGTGTCTACCGACCATATACAAGACACTAACATCCATTTTGAGCGCGAGAATCACTCGTCACCTGGACTCAAATCAGGTGATGTCGCGCGCTCAAAATGGATGTCGGGGCGGATGTCGTGGAACCGAGGAACTACTCCTTATTGACGCGGTCATTGGCAAAGTGGTGAAACGCAACCGTTGGAGCTTCTCCGCCGCCTGGATAGATTACAGAAAGGCATTTGACTCGGTGCCCCATACATGGCTAAAGAGGGTCCTCGAGCTGTACAAGATTGACTGTACAGTTCGAGACTTCCTCGAGCAGTGTATGGGGCAGTGGAGTACGATCCTCTGTCATCTAGGCGAGCGGATGACGGCTGCGGAAAGCCGCGTAAGGATAAGAAGGGGTATATTCCAGGGCGACTGTTTGAGTCCAATCTAGTTCTGCCTCTCTTTGAACCCTCTCAGTACTTTACAGGAGGGCTCCGGGAGGGGATTTCAGCTTCGGAAAGGAGGTATAAAAGTGACCCACCTTTTCTATATGGATGACCTCAAGTTATTCGCCTCCAGTCGCTCCCATCTTATGGAATTGCTAAACATCACTTGTGAATTTAGCAATTCTATTGGAATGGAGCTGGGAACGGATAAGTGTGCGGTCCTCCATGTTGAAAGGGGAAGGGTTGCTAACTCTGAGAGCATAGACTTATCTATGCCCTTCAACTTAAGGACCCTTTCCGAGGCTGAAATATACCCATACCTGGGTATGTCACAGAACATCGGTATCGATGAGGCTGGTATGAAACAGTCAGTTTGCGACGTGTTTTATGCACGCTTGACCAAAGTGCTTAACAGCCTTTTGTCCGGTGTGAATAAGACACACGCATATAATGGCTGGGTCCTTTACTAAGGACTTTATTTATTACTTTATTACTATATACCTTTGGCATACTCATAGAAAAGTCCGCACTACAATGACGTCCCATAGGATGCATCATCCGAGATCGTCGGTAATGAGGCTGTACTTGCCGCGAAAGCATGGTGGGCGTGGCTTCTTGAGCGCGCTCACCATGCATAATCGGATTCGCCTCCGTGATTACTTCCTGGCGAGATCGGACGATCCACTCTATAATAACGTCATTTCTAGTGATAAAGGACTTACCCCTCTATCCTTAGCCGGGCAATGGCAGGACCCGGCAGTACAGAGCATTTCCGACTGGGAGAACGCATGGAAGGAGAAGGGGCTTCACGGGAGGTACTACAGGGCTCTACATGAGCCTCACGTAGAAACAGTCGCCTACGTTTTGGTGAACTATTCGGGGAAACCGAGGGTTTTGTCTGTGCAATACAGGATCAGGTTATTAAGACCAACAACTATCGGAGATACATCCTAAAGGATGGCACCGTCGACGTCTGTCGAGCTTGTCGCCATCCCGGGGAGTCACTTAGGCATGTCATCTCCGGTTTTTCGGCGCTTTCTAACTCTGAGTACTTGCACAGGCACAACCTAGTAGCCAGAATTCTACACCAGGAGCTCGCTCTGAAATACGGTCTCGTGGACCCGAAATTGCCGTATTATAAGTACTTGCCGGAAGCCGTGCTCGAAAATGACCGCGCCAGGCTCTACTGGGACCGGGCCATCATCACGGACAGGACTATTCTTGCGAATAAGCCTGATATTGTGCTGATGGACCGGGCACAGTCAAGGATATTTTTATATTTACCATTCCGTATGACGAGAACCTCGTGAAAGCCGAAACAGATAAACGAACAAAATAGCTGGATCTGACTCACGAGGTGACCGACATGTGGGGTGGTATGCCGGCCGAAATTATTCCTGTAGTCGTCTCTGCGAATGGGCTAATCCCAGTCAGCCTCTCGGGTCATCTGAGGCGACTGGGACTCCATGACGGACCGCTCCGGGCTCAAATGCAGAAGTCGGTGCTCCTCGATACCGCCCGCATCGTCCGCCGGTATCTTTCTCTTTCCTCCTAACCCTCGGCCGTTTGGTCTCCCCTGCCGAGGGCTTCCATCTGGTTGGGCTTTTATTTATTTATGTATTTTTGTATTTATTTTATTTTAATTAAGTATATTTATGTATATTTATCTTTTCATTTTAATTTATAATTATATATTTATAGAACCCAACCAGATGAGAAAACTTTATAGACACCCCACATAATAATAATAATAAATCATTTTATTTTTTTCTCTTCACTATATAATTTCACATTATTTCTTAAATAATACGGTTGTAGATAATACGCTATGTTATAGCGCGCTACTTATAAGAAAGCGTGTAGGAGGCCGGTAAGCGCGTTAAATTTTGCAGCACGTTATATACTCTTAGCACGTTACATTACATGTCGTTCATTGGATAGATAGCGTTCTATATAAGAACATTATTTCGTAATAAGTCGCATTTTAGACTAAAATAAAATTAAGCGGTAATTAGGCTGTGTGAGCCTAGACCTCTCTGACTTTGAATATAAAAAAAATCTTTGACGTATCGAGAATACGACGTGTCGACGATTTGACATGCTGTTATATATTTGGTATAACTATAATTGCAATTTTGTTTAATCTGATTTCGTGTAACATGGAATTTAGATATTTCGTTTGAAGTTGTGTGTACCATAATATTTCTAACGTGTTTTGTAATGTTATTTAAGGAAATATAAAATGTCGGATAAATTTAATACATTTTGTTCGAATTCAGTGTAAATTTGTACCATCTAGTAATATAAGTTGCGACATCAAGACAATTGTCCTTAAGATTTGTTATAAGGATTCAAAATGGTTTTAGCAGATTTAGGTCGCAAAATAACAACTGCTCTGCAGTCTTTAAGCAGAGCTACCATTATCAATGAAGAGGTAATGTAATTGATTTTCGTTTGAATATAATCCAAAATTAATGACGTTCGGACGTAAATTCCATTGGCAAAAGTTTTTTTTTTTAAATTGCGTGGAGTGTTTCAGGTTTTAAATTCTATGCTAAAGCAAATTTGTGCAGCACTCTTAGAAGCTGATGTAAATATTCGCTTGGTAAAGAACCTAAGGGAGAATGTTCGTGCAGTTATTGACTTTGATGAAATGGCTGGTGGGCTTAACAAACGGCGGATGATACAATCTGCTGTCTTCAAAGAACTAGTTAAAGTAAGTATGTTTCAAATATGTTGCTTAAAACTACTATTTATTTTGCCTAAAGTTAAAAATTGTTTCTGTATGAATATAACATTTCAACAGAACGATTACTTAGTACAGTTATCAGAGTTAAGCAACTGTATGACCTAGTGCTTGAAATTTAAAGAGGCTATTATGTTGTGTGTCCCGATGTTTGAATTCTAGCTTGAGGCAATATTTGTGCAAATACATAAATTATTGGTATGAGTGTACTTTTATTGTGTACTTAACATATGGACTTATCTCTGACTTAGTACATAGTTCAGACGGGTAAGTAAAGACTTATGAAAGGTTTGAAATTCAAATAAAACTTGTTTTTACAGATTTTATTGTGTATATTAACTTATTTTATATTCCCAGCATTTCAAGCACTTTACAGCACTCATGGTCACGGGTGGGGGACTAAGGTGTTCAGCATCAAATTGGATGTTAAGTGCTCGAAATGTCAGGAATATAAACAAAAGTTAATTATACAATAAAATCCATAAAAACTATTTGAATGTGTGGTGTAATTCTATGAATGATTATTGTAATAAGAATAGGCCGTAATATAGTGCAGTTCAAATAGGTTAGATTGATAGGGGACCACATTCTCACATAATACCAGTGTGGAATATCCACATAATTCTGTGCTTAATATGGTGAGTCATGAGAACAGGAGAAGCTTTATACTGATAATAAGATATTTGATTTTATTTTTCAGGGATGATAACTAGAGTTGGGCCGATTAGCCGCCGACTAATTGGTGAAGCCGATTAATCGGCCTATTTGTAGTCACCAATTAGTCGGCGATTAATCGGGTAAAACCGCCGATTAATCGGCTCTTTAATTTATTAATTTCAGCAAAGGTTTTTCATGATTTTCTGCGTGGTAAGTGCGGCTACATTGATATGAGTAAAGCTTTAAATTTAAGAAAAGAATAGTTTCTCTCCCATGCGTAAAATAATGTCAGATTTATGTGTAGGTAAATCAAATAAATAATAAAATAAGTAGGTTCATACATACATTTTATTTAAAAATCAGTCTCACATGTTTTAATATTAATTATTCTGGACACAGGTACTTTGTTAAACAAAAGAATCTGAAGTGGCTATTTAAATTTAAAACTAAACAAAAACCTAAGTACTTACTATTTTAATTCTACTTTTTAACTTTCTCTAATCGTAATGCAAAGCAGTAACACAACAAAATAAAATATCAATAATGATATTCTTAATAAACTTAAAAAAAACAAATTTTAAGTCTCTTCCTTTGCATAACAAAAAAAAAACTTAATTCTTGAATAAAGATTGTTTAATTACACGCATGTAGATTTTTAAAAGACAAATAGAACAATACTTGTTTCTGTACTCAAAACTAAATTGTTATTGTTTTGTACTAAAAATTAAATTGTTATTTTCTGTATGTAAAATTACATCCAATTGTTTTTTCCCTGTTATGTTATTAAATAAAGAATCTTCAATCATCTTCATCATCAACGAATGACACCTACATTTCCCAAACGCCACCGAAACAGGGATTGTCTGGGCCGATTAATCGGCCAATATACTAATCGGCCCAACTCTAATGATAACTTATTTGATTTTGATTCTTAATTGAGGATTATGATTGGTCTATGGGCCTCAGTATCTAATATATATAAAGTCAAATTTTCAAACAAGTGTATTTTTGTTTAGATTGTAGGTAAAAACACAACTTTGGGACATATCTGATGAACCTCGTCTGATATAACTACAAAATCACGACATATATATGTATAGTAGTATAAAAAGACTATTTTAAAAACCAATTTGCCAAGGTGACATGAGCAATCCCAAGATTTATTTTGATTGTGATTCTGTATTTCTTTTTTCTTCTTTTTTAATTTTTTTAATTTTAAAAATGTTACCCCCACACTAGGATTTTCTCATATATTGTAGGGGCAGTTCACATACATAAATTTCACAAGGACAAACATTCAGACCAGGAATTATTATTTGTATGCCATACAAATACTTGTTCTGTGAGTGATTTGAACTTGTGGGCCTTATCTCTCAGAGCCAGTGTATTAAATATAACTAATCTGTTACAGTTAGTGGACCCAGGTGTAAAACCATATCAACCAGTAAAAGGAAAGCCCAATGTAATCATGTTTGTAGGGCTACAAGGTTCTGGTAAAACTACAACTTGTACAAAACTGGCTTATCACTATCTAAGGAAAAACTGGAAATCATGTCTCGTGTGTGCCGACACATTTAGAGCAGGTGCTTATGACCAGGTCAAACAAAATTGTACAAAAGCCAGGATACCTTTCTATGGCAGGTTAGTAATGAAACTTTTGAGCTGCAACATTTTGAACTAATTTATTAATAAATAATTAAATGTATTTATTCTTTTAGTTACACAGAAGTAGATCCTGTAGTAATAGCAACAACTGGTGTGGAAATGTTCAAAAAAGAGGGTTTCGAAATGATTATTGTCGATACAAGTGGTCGTCACAAACAAGAAGAATCACTTTTTGAAGAGATGTTGGCAGTGGCAAATGCTATTGTAAGTTGGAAACGAAAAAAAAAGTTTGATTTATTTTTGTACATTTTGCTGCTACATATTATGTAACATTTAGAAAAGCTCAATCTAGCAGCCATTTTTTACATAATATGTAGCTATTCTTCTTTTTTTTTTTAATTTTCTCACATTGTTTCGTACTGAAATTGCGTTTCTTTCTCCCGTATTGTATGGTATGTATATATATATATGTATGGACGATTCTTCCCACTTATGGTAAATTATGACATTTTATGATTTCTTTGATTTACGCAAACACTACTAACTGATATTTTCTTTGGTATTTATGAATTGTATGAATAATAGTAGAGCAATTTGTTAAAATTTAGAAATGTCATAATTGAATAAAACTATATATACGGATTTTATTGCGTTTAATGAACTTATTTTAACTTATTTTTTTTTTTTTTTTTTTTTTTTTATAGAATAGGGTGACAAACGAGCACACAGTCCACCTGATGGTAAGTGGTTGCTGCGGCCCATAGACATCTACATCTATCTTCCATTACAAATCAAAATGCAGATGCGTTGTCACCCGTGAGGACTGAGATGGAATGCCTCATTTCCAGTAAAAAGGGTCTCCGGTTCTCTACACTCACCATACGAAATACAGCAGCATTAAGCTACTATTTCACGCTGGTATTCTGTGAGAGCGTGGTCCTTCCCCGGTATAGCCGACCCATTCGTGCTACAACTATACTACTAATATAATTGCAGCATGGCTCTACCACGTATAAAATTATTTTTAATTCCTAATGTTTCGGGTGCTTTACATATATCTTTTGATATAGGTCAAACAAAAAGATCTATAAAAACCCGCGTGAAAGAACATATAGCTGGCGTGAAGCACCAATGCTCCGGGAAGTCTGTAGTTTGTGAACATGTTCAATATCGTCCCCACCATTACATCAGATTTGTGTATGTTTCACCACCACACTGATTCCTACCAAGGATGATACATGAGGCTATTGAAATTAAAAAACATCCTTATTTCAATAGAGGAGATGGATGGGTGCTACCAATTGCTTGGGATTCTATAATTAACAAAATTAAAACCAAACCCAAGCATACCACTGCAAGACTTCATACTACTGTGAGCTCCTTCTGCATAGATTGGACCAAAAATTAATATTCAAAAACTGAAGGTAGACAGGCTAACTATAACATTGGGACATCAAACATCTCTCTCTCCACGGTGACCACGGGTGCTTTAAAGCACCCGAAAGGTTGGAAATTAAAAATAAGTTAAAATAAGTTCATTAAATGTGATAAAATCCGTATATATAGTTTTATTCAATTATGACATTTCTAAATTTTAACAAATGACTCTACTATTATTCATACAATCCATAAATATCAAAGAAAATACCAATCTGTGCATTTTTGTCACCACAATACGATTTGAGCATGGTGTGTGTGTGTACCACTCATCACTATTATAAGTATATTATGTTTAAGTAATTATTTAAATTTATATATTTTAAATTAACATGTCATATTTTATTACCTGTATAGAAACCGGACAACATAATTTTCGTAATGGATGCTACTATAGGGCAGGCTTGTGAGGCACAAGCTAGAGCTTTTAAAGACAAAGTTGACATTGGATCTGTAATAATCACAAAGTTGGATGGACATGCTAAAGGTGGTGGTGCACTATCTGCGTATGTATTATTTAAAATATATTGTTCTATTACTAGTTACAATTTTATCAAATATGTAAAGTTTTATAAATTAATATAATTTGTAATGATTTAACTTTATTCTATAATAATAATAATAGCACTTTATTCGGGCATTGATACAAAAAAAGGTTAATATTACAAGTTAAAGTTACATTAGATAAATATAATTTTTTTAAATTTAGTTTCTGTTTCCAATTGTTGCTATAATCCTTTCTGAAATAATACTAGTTTTTACGGAATTTATCGCGTATATTTAACTTTTTATATACCCGACGTTTCGAACGCTTTACAGCACTCATGGTCACGGGCGGGACTGAGATGTTTAACGTCCATATGTCATAGTTAACCGCGGTTACCATAGATTAAAATTTAACTTTTGTTCCGATCTATGCAGTATGAACTTATGGTATCTTGAAGTCTTGCAGTTGTATGCTTGGGTTGGGATTTAATTCTATTTATTATAGGATCCCAAGCAGATGGTAGCACCCAGCCATCTTCTCTATTGAAATTAGGATGTTTTTTGATTTCAATAGCCTCGCGAATCATCCTTGGAAGGAATCGGTGTTCTTTAGGGAGGATCTGCGGTCTATCAAATCTGATGTAGTGACGGGGGCGATCCTGTACGTGTTCACAGACTGCATACTTCCCGGAGCGTCGATTCTTCACATCAGCTATATGTTCTTTAACGCGGGTTTTTATTGATCTTTTAGTTTGTCCTATGTAGGAGAGACCACATTCACAATCAAGCTTGTACACTCCTGCATCTTGCAGAGGGACATTACACTTGACCGATGGTAAAAACTGACCAATCTTCTTCAGCGGCTTGAAGTATGTTTTGATGGAAGCGCGCTTCAAGATGTAGCCAATCTTGTCAGTGACTCCTCTAACATATGGCAGTACAGCAGGTACACGCTCGACTGTGGCCGGCTTCTTTCGTTCACTGTGACGTAGGCGCGGGACTCGAAGCTTGTTGTCATGCAAAACTTGCTTGACATGGTGGAGCTCTGCAGCCAGGTGTTTACTGTCACAGATCCCTCGTGCTCTCTGAAACAAAGATTTACCCACGGTAGCTAGCTGTGAAGGATGGTGGTGAGAATCACCGTTTAAATATCTATCTGTATGGGTCTTTTTTCTATACACAGTATGGCTCAAGGTGTTATCAGGATTCCGAATCCTTCTATTATTATTTTGCTCCATTTGTCTGTTCACCTAACTGTATGTCCTGTGCATCTCCATTTAAGCTTTATTGTGACTCTCACATCTTTTGTTCTAGTATGTTACTTTATAGTTGTGGTTTTTACTCTGTCGTATAATCTTTTTACCATCATGCTTCTCCCCATGGTGTTTTGACAAATTTCTAGTTTTCTAACGTGGGTTTTGGTAAGGGCCTAGGACTGGCAGTCATATGTGAGGACAGGCAAAATACAACTGTAAAAGAGTTGGCGTTTGATGATCATGTCAGTATCTTTGTTTTTCATTATTTCCTTTAGCCTCCGGTATTGCTTCCAAGCGTTTCCTATACATCTGTCGATTTCCTTTGCAGTTATATCTGTTGGTGAAATTATTTGGCCTAGATAGATGGGTTCATTTACACAATCGATATTATTAATGTTGACACATATAGGTTCCGTTTCCCATTTATCATGACCTTAGTTTTCTGGGTGTTCATTTCCAATCCCACCTTGCAACTCTCTCTATCTTATTCATTGAGCATTGCCTGAAAATGGTCACTTGATGTTAAGAAGAATATCAAATTATCTGCGAACATTAGGTGTGACAAATGCTCACTGTTAATTTATAGTCCACTTTCTTCCCATTCTAATTGGTGAAATAAGTGCTCCCGTACTGCTGTGAAAAGTTTAGGTGACACGGAATCGCCTTGATGCACTCCTCTTCCTATATTTATTTCGTTTTCTTCTTTATCTAATTTGAGCTTTACAATTTTTATAGATATTTCTCAGTTTTCTGATGTATTTATGTTCAACACCTTGGTTCTTAAGTGCTAGCCAAATCAGTTCGTGTTCGAGCAAGTCAAAGGCCTTACAATAATCAACAAAGCAACAGTGGAAGATAATATTGTATTCTTTGCTTTTTTATGAACATTATCTACTTGCTTGCTCCCTCGGTTGATTTTCATCAAGTATTTTAGTAATTTTATTTAAGTTACCTTTAGCAAAGATTTTGTAGATATTTGACACTAGACTGATAA
This sequence comes from Parnassius smintheus behrii, assembly GCA_036936625.1. Classification (NCBI taxonomy): domain Eukaryota; kingdom Metazoa; phylum Arthropoda; class Insecta; order Lepidoptera; family Papilionidae; genus Parnassius; species Parnassius smintheus. Next base: position 32,504,552 of record JAUPFT010000012.1, read on the forward strand.
GTCTGTAATTTTTATGTAAAAATATTATAGTTGAATTGTCCACTGATTCTGTATTACCTAGCTCTTCAAAACATCGTTAAATGTATGTGTAAGTATAGGTACAAGGTGGCCTTTATTATTAATAAGAAATTTATTACTTACACCATCAGAACCTGAAGCTTTATTCTTCTTTTCTGTTTTTATAGCTTTATCTACTTTTACATTCATTATTTTTGGAACTTTATCTATATTTTTCGAGTCACTTGGTATGTGTATATATAATATTTTGTTTTGTATACAAGTTTTGAAAGAAGTAGTATTAGTGTAGCAGCTAATAAATAATTTTTGGCCTCCGAGTTGCACATTTGTCTATTCTGTCCTTAATATGGGGTATGCAATCACTTTTTGTGTCAATTGTTTATCTGCTTTATTTTGTTTTATTGCTTCCTGTTTTCTATATACACTTTTCCAGTGTTTCTAACTGGTACTTTTGTTGGTCTTTTCTCATCTTTACCTTGATTTCTTTACTAATTTCAGCTATATCTCTTCTTATACATTTTCTCTTATTAGTAGTAGTTATTAGATCAGCTCTAGTTTTCAATAGTTCCCTTGTTCTGTTTGATAGCCATATTATTTTATGTCGTTTATGCTTCTGTTTAATAAAAAAAATTATATTTTTTTGTTTTTAAATTATTGTCTTTGTACATAGAATTTCTTGTAATTTGTTATATTTGTCTTGTATATTTAATTCTTTTATGCTTTCTATGAAGCCTTCAATTTTTTTCTGTCAACTCTTCAGAGTTTACTGATGTTCTTATAAATTTAAGTTTAGTTATGACCATTCTGTGGTTACTGTTAAAGTTAAGATTACTTATAACTCTTGGAAAGCTTTACTTCTATTAGTTAAAACATAATCAATTTAGTTTTTATGGTGACCATCAGATGTCCATGTCCAAGTCCAATTTTTCGATTTCTGTTTTGGCTGTTTAGTATTTTGAGGTTGTTCTCATACGCGAATTAAATTAGTTTTTTTTTTTTTTCATTTCTTGTTCTCTTTCCTGGACTGTATTGGCCTAGTATTAACTCTTCATATTCTCTTTTATATCCCGTTCTGGCTTTGAAATCTCCCATCACTATCAAGTTATTGTGTGTATGTTCTTTTATTGGTTCTGTTAGTAAGGTGTAGTATGAGGCAATTTCTAACTTACTGGACTGTTTTGTTGGCGAGTAAATCTGTAGGATAGACCACATCACATTATTGGGTGGTAGTTTTATGATGAGTATCGCAATACGTTAAGATATGCCGATAAATTCTTAAATGAATTTGCCTATTTTAACACTTTTATATACATTTTTATATACCAATTATTAAATCATCCATCCATTACAGCTTATAAAAATTCCACTGATGAACTTAGACCTTCCCCATAAATTTACTTATGTGAGGGAGGGGGGGGGGGTTAATTGCCACAGTTGACACTTTTAGCAAGTTGGTTGGTAACCAAATGTTTTTCGTTAAAGTTGATGAGTTGGAAGATGCTGTTGTACTTCTGTTTTAGGTAGTTCTTATGACTAAATGGTTAGCAGCACAATCGTCCAAATTCAAGTTGTATTTTATTCAAAGTGTGTTATGTTTTTGAACATACATAACATTGAGAACATAAAAAATGCGTTTTTTTTACAAATATTTGTTTTGGTTGATTTGACGTTTCTAAAAATTGAGCCATGCCATGATGTCATCTACAATGGAGTTTATATGATTGTTGTATTTGCAGTGTTGCAGCTACACAAAGTCCTATTATCTTCATTGGTACTGGTGAACACATTGATGATTTGGAACCCTTTAAGACTAAGCCTTTTATTAATAAATTGTTGGGTATGGGAGATATTGAAGGATTATTAGACAAAGTTAATGAACTTAAACTTGATGACAATGATGAGCTGTTAGAGAAATTAAAGCAGGGCCAGTTTACATTACGTGCTATGTATGAGCAATTCCAGAATATTATGAAAATGGGGCCCTTCTCACAAATAATGGTAAAGTGTTGACACAATATAAAATTAAATGTACTGTATGATATGTCGTAATATTAAATTAATTAAATGTGTAATTGTTTTATAGGGAATGATTCCAGGCTTGTCTCAAGATCTTATGTCAAAAGGCAGTGAACAAGAATCAATGGCAAAACTAAAGCGCCTCATGACAATTATGGATTCAATGAATGAAGGGGAGTTGGACCACCGTGATGGTGCAAAACTTTTTTCTAAGCAACCCACTCGAATCACAAGAGTGGCGCAAGGAGCAGGAGTCACAGAAAGAGATGTTAAGGACCTGATTGCTCAGTATACTAAATTTGCGGCGGTAGTTAAAAAAATGGGAGGAATTAAGGGCTTATTTAAAGGAGGTGATATGGCGAAAAACGTCAACCAAACTCAGATGGCTAAACTAAATCAACAAATGGCCAAAATGATGGATCCTCGTATTCTTCAACAAATGGGTGGAATGTCAGGACTTCATAATGTTATGAGGCAACTCCAACAAGGCTCAAGTGGGATGAACAGTTTGATGGGTGGAAAATGACAGTAACTTTTTGCATTGCAAATGCCATCAATGAAAAGTTTTAAAAAAACCTATAGTCTGTCATTAAAATTTTATTAAAAATGCTGTTTTACTTGAAAATCATTTTCAGCAATGTTAATATGTATCAATATTTCAATACAGCCTAATAGCAGCTGATGGTAAAGTTTACACTTCGAACCTTAAAGACTATCGTTCATAATTGGCTAGCTCCATCACTAGAAAATCACATAGTAATGAAAAAAATCGCTAGATCGTATCTAAAAATCGAATAGTAGTCTAACTTGTAATAATTTGATTTAAAGATCGCTAGATCATAACATAGCATGGAATTGATCTTTTAATTAATTTATACGCCTGGAAATAACAGAGTTGGTGAGTTTATATTTATTGAAATAAGCTGAATTTCGACAACCGGTGGATTGTTGCTCCTGTATTTTGCACCATGTAAAAAAAATACGTATTTATGATAGGATTTGTAAAAAGTAAATGAGAAATATTTCTATTCATAAAAATTGAATTATAAATTTTATAATTCAATCTAAGAATATTTTTTAATTTGTGCCTTATTTGTCTAATCTTTGTTCCATAAAGTAAGTAAAGTAAAGTTACAGCCCATATACGTCCCACTGCTGGGCTCAGGCCTCCCCTCATTTCTGAGAGGGTTTAGGGCAAGGAAGTGTCCGTCGCGCTGCCCAAGTGCGTGTTGACGAACTTCACATGTCTTCGAAATATTTTTTTTCTTATTCCTCAGACATGCAGGTTTCCTCACGATGTTTTCCTTCACCGCCGAGCACGTGGTGGTGGCTTTGTTCCATATTTTATTAAAATGGTATCATGGAAGACGGATTTGTAAAATCAGAAAGCACTATTCTACCAAAGAAAATACATTGATGGTGGCAATTTTTTTTGCTTGCAATCCTGATTTTTGTTTTTTGCTCCTGGATCGGTACTACTTGGTCTGCTTTATCACACTTATTTATAAGCGTCGGAAAATCTAGAAATAACCGTAAAATAAGGTTAATTGAGTATCCATCCTGGCGATAACATTGATAATTTATTGATATCGGCATAAACTACAAATAACGTCAATGAAATAATATTACCTTGACTACAAGGTGGTTAACAGGGTATTTTACACCGTGTAAAAAAAATCAAAAATATATCATAGATTTTGTAAAAAGTAAACGAGAAACATTGATTTCTATTTATAACATTGCATTAAGAATTTTATATTTCAATTTTAAGAATTTTTTTTGTCTGCCTCAAATCTGCAAAACGCCGTCCGCCACATTAGAACCTGTCATGACGTCACTGATCCCTCATAAGCGTATAAGTGTTTTGTGTCACTGGTTAAGAGAACTAGTATGTAGAAGTAAGGAGTACATACTGTATTAAAAAGTGTCTACAGAAAACCGTTAAATAAGGGTGGCTCCACTATAGCTACGGGCAAAATTTTAAATAACGTGCCGAATAATATTAGTGGGATAGACGACTTTTTCGAGGTTATATTTACTAAATAAAATTATTTTAGAGCTACAGCAGTTTAGCAGCACACTTCAAACCGTCGACAACTCCTAAGTTTATTTCATTCCAGTAGCTACTCTAGCGCTGTTGTGGAGAGTTTTTGAACTGCTTACAGATGGACACTTTTTAAACTATTCTACTATGGGAGTTGGTATTCCTTAATTCTACACTCCATAAGAACTAACTAATGTGCTGTATTATTTAGAAAATAAAATACAAGCTTGCCAGGCAGACGTTCTGCCCGACTCTTTGTCATGTTCTATTAAAAATGTTTAAATTCGCAAAAAAATAATTGTGGGTTACTCATCAGCAAAAAAACTATCCTATCTCTCAAGTTGGACCAAACTGCACACGGTGTGCAAATTTGATAAAAATCGGTTAAGTAGTTTAGGAGTCCATCGCGGACAAACAACGTGACACGTAATTTATATATATTAATATACTTTAGTGGCTATCATAGTTTAGTTTACAATCGTTAGCAAGCATTGATATAGTTTTGGCGGGAACTTGGCCGTAGACGGATTTTCGCTCCTGTTTTGTCGCTTGAATAATGGTTTGAAGTGGATTTTGATTCGTAAAAGTGATGCGATTTTATGAATTAAGTGTCCTCGCGTGTGAACTGTTAGAGAAAGTGACGAAACAAGTGCTTTCATGTCGATATAAACCTCAAGTTATATTGATCGCTTGTGCGCCTTACGAACTTGAGTGGTTGTCGTCATCAACTGTCCGCTAGGTTGAGTTGTCATCAAAATCTCCCAAGGGCTTCGCAATGTGACGCATCAGCATATTGTGAAGAAAAAGAACTTAAAATGAAGATTCCTAAAGAAAGGATAGGCTCAGAAGGTCTAGAAACCAGAGCCGTAAAGACAGTTAATAAATAAGAAAGAAAAGAAGCAATCATTAATTATTTATTAAGTACCCGGTTGACCGAGCTTTGCTCGGTATTTTTCGCTCGGTTTTTTTTTAATTCGTGTGTTTTGGAAATTATATTTAGATACAAATTACATACTGATGAAATACGAATAATATTTTTTGATCTTAGCGACATAATAGAAAAAACTGAATTGGTTATTTGAATAAAAAATCTTGAGTGCAATTACTTTAATTTAGATTTTCGTGTTTTTATAAAATACTAAAAAAAGGGCTCGAAAAAATAGATTTTCTCAAAAAAGAAAGGAACTTGAAAAAAAATTAAAAAAAGTCGGTCGGTCGGTCTGGGTCTTATACCAATTAAGCTATATATAATCATTAACAATCTGTCAAAATTTACCTTCTTATTCTAACGATATTGTAGCAGTTTTGCATTGCCTAAAAACACGGACAAAAAGACATTTTCTAAAAATAAATCCTAGCTAGATCGATTTTTTATCCCCGAAACTCCCTGGACACTAAATTTTATGAAAATCGTTGGAGCCGTTTCCGAGATCTCGATTATATATATATATATATATATATATATATATATATATATATATATATATATATATATATATATATATATATATACATACAAGAATTGCTCGTTTAATAGTATAGGATATTATTCGTAACTCCTTGTTAAACATGTCAATACTAGTGTAATTTTAAATGGGGAGGAACTGAGTCTTGTTGATACCACCATTTTTCTTGGAATCACACTGGACGCAAAGCTTCAATGGCTCCCCCATATATCAAAACTAGCAGACTTAGTTCTGCAGCATATGCTGTAAAAAAGATTAGAACTCTTACCAATGTTGAAACAGCTAGAATAGTTTACTTTAGTTATTTCCATAGCATTACGTCGTATGGTATTTTGCTATGGGGACACGCGACTGACACTGAAATTATATTTATTTTACAGAAGAGGGCCATTAGAGCAATATATAATTCAAAACCAAAAGAGTCACTGAGACAAAAATTTAAGGAAATTAATATTTTAACTTGGCCTCTCAATACATTTATGAAAATGTAATGTACGTACACAAAAATAAAAGTAGTTTTGCGAAAGTAAGTGATATTCATTCTGTAAATACTAGGAACAGACACAAGCTAGTGGTACCAGTTACTCGACTCCATCGAGTCAGTAATTCATTCTTGGGGCGATGTATACGCTTTTACAACAAAATCCTAGAAAATATACAAAATTTATCATACACAAAGTTCAAAAATGTTATTAAACTAGTAGTAGTAGTAGTTTGTATAAAAAGGGTTATTATAATATTAAGGAATTTATGGATGATAATAACCCCTGGGAAGGGTGCCAAGCTATTTCTAATTTGTCTTGTGTTGCTAATTGTAAACATGATTGTAAGCTATTATTGGAAAAAAAAAATAGTCCCGCTGGGTTTCTTGCTGGTTCTTCCCAGGACAGAGGTTTTTTTTTTTGCGAACCAGTGGCAAATGAAAAAAGTGACTTTCAATAAGTATTTGTTATAATCTACATTGAATAAAAAAGTTTCTGTTTCTATAATATCTAAGTTAACGTAATTTCTTACAAAATTTGACTTGCGAAAGTTATACTTACATCAAAGTGATCTTCACAGATGAATAGTCTAGTTTTTGTAGACAATGTATTCGGTTATCTTCTTGCCAGTTTTAACTAAGTACAGTGAATTTCGGTTATAACGACGGCGGAGGGACCACTTTAATGTCCTCGCTATATCCGGAGTTCTCTATATCCGAAATAATAAAAAGTCATGTACATATTTACTTATCATTTATTTAATTATGTTATACACGGGTGTAATTGCAAAAACGTGTTATAGTGCACTGTTTTAAGTTTAGTTTTTTGTGCACGCTGTAAGGTGTATTCCATTTTCATAATTCCTTCAACATCTAAATTATTTTGGCCTTCTCCAAATAAACAGTACTTTTTGAGCGTTATAGCACATAATGCATCTCTAGTTGTTGGAATCTCGTTTAGATTGCAATCTTCTTCCTCTTCTTCATCTTCCTTTTCTTGTGTTTGAAGAAAAAACAAAGGATAAGAAAGCTTAATAGTTTTATGAATGAGTCTTTGTGCCTTTACCGACTCAGTCGCAATATGAGCAAGGGATTTCTAGGAATCGGTCATAAATGGTTCATAAAAACAAGTCGCTATACCCAAAAATGACGCTATAAGCGAAGTCGCTATTACTGAATGAATTTCTTACGAAAGTATGCTTTAAATTCAAGGGACGTAAGTTTGACGTCGCTATAACCAAAAAGTTGTTACAACCGACGTCGTTATTAATGAAATCCACTGTATTTCTTATATTTAAATCAGTTGGCACTTGAAAGGCACAACACAACAACAATGATATAGATGATAACTTATTATAAAGCTGGCTTTCTTCTATGGAATATAATATATATTATATCCCGAAATATAAATTATACCCGCGATTGCCCTTCACACTGTGAGATATATCTTTTAACCAGTGTGCGTTCGTCATTGGACGATCGGACGTAGCGGAGGCGCGGAAGGGTGTGCGGGGTACAGGAGGTGAAATATAATATGAAAAATATTTATAGTTTGGGATGTAATATATATTATATCTCAGTGGAAACGGTTCCATTTAAAAGTACGGTGAGCGATATTAATTTATATCTCGAGTTCTCGAGATGTAATATAAATTATATTATATCCCATAGTGGAATGTGGGCTTTAAACATTAAAAAGTATCTTATTCCTTTGCAAAATCGGCAAGATTCAACGACAGTGACGTCAGTTTAACAGCATGGTGGCTAGCGTTTTCACGCGAAAAAAACGATAGCTTAAAAGTAATTTTTATGGCACTATTCGATTTAAAAAAATTGTATAAAAACTATAGTGGTTCATTATCACTCTAGGATTCATTTAAAACACTTTGAAAATGGGAGTAATACCCTATTGTAGACATTCTTTTAGAGATGCTCGATGTTGGTATCGATAGCTTAACATCGCTGTTCGATGTTTATCCTTCTCAAAACAACGATGTTCGCCATTATCGATGTGTTTTGCAAATGCACCTTAGCATTAGATAAATAAAAAATTAGTCATGTTGTTAAAGGTTTATTATTAATGAAATAACTAAAATTTTATTGTCAAACACAAAAAAAATTGAAGTTAACAAATATCTAGTTTATTTGTTACATAGTACAATAGTTTTGCTTATGCTTATGTTATTATTTTGATCTTTAATGTTCCTATACACTCACAAATCCGGTAAGAAAAAATTACTATGTGAAAAAACGATTTAGACGTAGTTTTAAAATATGATTAAAGAGAAAAAATATTTACTACACCAGAACAAAACAATAGACTTCCCGTCACCTTTGTTCACAATTTGTAATCAGGCAGCCCAAGCTGTAAGTATGCACTCTCATAGTCACACAGTCAAATGCACTATACAGTGAAATTTAATTTTTTTTTTTAATATGGCAACCTAACAATTACTGCCAACCTCCAGTCAATAAAAATACTTGTAACTTGAAACGAAACGACGGACAATCTAAAGAGAAACTACGATTCTGATTAAAAACCAAAATCATAAAGTTAAGAACCATAGAATATTATAATAATGAATCATGAAATGACTTGTACTGAAGTATATTAAATAAATGATGGATATTAGGTTGAATTAGAATAATACTAAACTCAATACCACATTAAAAATAATCAGTATTACTAAATAAAGACGATTGATAGCTAAATAATGAATAAAATTTTATAATCTAATATTATTTAAATCTAAAAATTCCATAAGACAATTGAAAACATTTTTACTTTTTTTAGAAAAAATTAAAAGAGAACAAATTTCTGTAGGAAGAGGAATTTTAAGATTTACCAAAGTGTTAAATAATGAAGTATGATCATATAACGGACACGAGAAGAAAATATGGTTGAGGTCACCAATATCCAAACCACATTCACATATTGAAGAATTTTTAATATGAAGCCTAGCAAGGTGAACCGAATTACAGCAGTGACCCAAGCGCATTCTACATAACATTGATGTATGTTTCTTATTTAAGGATAATTTATAAAACCAAGGCTTAGAAGGAATGATGGGTTGAATTTTGGCATAGTGACAGCCTTTTGTCGTTTTGGTTTTGTTCCAATGTTTTGACCATCTATCTCTATATACTAATTTCGTAGTTCTTATAAGGTCATAGCAATAATTTTTAAATAAGAAAGTATCCCCACAGATTATAGCTTGTTTAGCAAGTTTGTCAGCATATTCATTACCAGATATACCAATATGACTCGGAATCCAAACGAGAGAAATGTTGATGTTTTGGAATTGGTGTAAGAATAGAAGTTTCTTAATTTCAAATATCAAAGGATTGCGGGAAATGTCATAGAAAGGATTACATAACAATGCTTGTAAAGAACTAAGAGAATCTGAAAATATCACGCTTGATTTTAATTTAAAAAGATAGCAATATTTTATTGATTGTAAAATGGCTAACATTTCTCCAGTAAAAACTGAAGATTCGGGAGGACTTTTCATTTTTTGAACTATTCTCCAATTTTGATGGTATATTGCATATCCAGTACAACCTTTTGAGTTAGTCTTAGAAGCATCTGTAAAAATATAATGACAATCTGGGAAATTCTTGTCCAACGTAAATACAAATCTTTTATTTGATTCAATAGAAAATTTATTTAATCCTATATCTAATATAACATTGGGTTTGAAAAGTGCAACTTCAAACGAATTGGAGAAAAGAGGCAGAACCGCCGACCTATAAATAGGATCTAGTAAGGAATTATAATGTTCATAGCTTTTAACTAGGTTAGGAGTTTCTTTATTACGCCAGTATTTTCCTGAATTAATTGAAATGTACTGAGAAAGCAAACGAATTTTAGGTAGTAATGGATGGTTTGAAAATTGAAGAGCCCGATAAAAAAAGGAATCCGATAAATATTGTCGTCTAATAAAAAGTGGAGGATCACCGCATTCAATCTGCAAGGCGTTGATAGGCGACGAATTCATAGCGCCTATAATTAATCTTAAAGACTTGTGTTGAATGATATCCAATATTTTTAATCCTTTTTTACAAGCTGGTTCAAGAAGAAATGAGGCATAATCTAATCGGCTTCTTATAATTGCATTATAAATTAATTTTAAATAATATGGATGAGCGCCCCACCATACCCCGCACAAAGCTCTAAGAATGTTCATATTTTTTTCGCATTTTTTTTGGGTATAAATTATATGAGGCATGCCGGATAATTTATTATCAAGAATTACACCAAGGAATTTAACTTGTTGAATATTTACGAGCGGATAATCAAAAAAGCGAACTTGGATTTCAGGTAAAACTCTTTTGCGCGAAAAAATTACTGTATTACTTTTATTTGGGGAAAGTTCTAGTCCATGATCATCTAACCAAGAGGCCATAGAGAGGAGATCTTGTTCTATCGCATTAGAACAAGATTCTATACATTTATCATTAACATAAACTAAGATATCATCAGCATATTGCAAAATTCTACACTTTGAAATAGACTGGTCCAAATCTGACGTATAAATATTGTATAATAAAGGACTTAAAACAGAGCCTTGTGGAAGGCCTTTAAAAACCTTTCGAGTATATTTTAGATCATCATCAATTTTAATATGTATATATCGATCTAGAAATAAATTGATAATCAAATTTGTAAGTTTTTTGGATATATTAAGCTTAAACATCTTTTCTCTAAGGATGTTGAGTCTGACATTATCGTAAGCAGAAGAAATGTCAAGAAAAGCAGCAAAGACCGATTCATTTCTCGAAAATGCTAGTCTAATATCTGTGGTGAAGATAGAAAGACTGTCATATGTGCTTTTACCTTTTCTGAATCCGTATTGGGAATTTGATAACAATCCATGACTTTCTACATACCATTCAAGACGGTTCTTGATCATATGTTCAAAGGTTTTAATTAGAGTTGAGGATAGAGCGATCGGTCTATAAGAAGAGCCGTCGTTAGGATTTTTGTCAGGTTTCAAGATAGGAATAATTACTTGAGTCCGCCAACAGTCAGGAACAAAGCCTATGTCAAACAAAACGTTAATGATATTTAAATAGTAGGATAAAATTTGATCATTACATTTGGCAAGTAGTGAATATGGAATACCGTCTAAACCAGGAGCTGAATCTTGAACGTGAGAAAGGACGAGCTTTAATTCATATAAAGAAAATGGACGCTCTAAGGGATCAAAAAAAGAATCACATGGAATACTTTGAGGTAGCTCCTCTCTCAAAGGAGCAGAAGAGGGGGCAAGTTTATCTAGAAAAGTGTTTATAGATTGAGAGGGAATGGCACCACTGTAAGAACAAGATGAAAAACAACAGCGAAATTTTCTAATATTACGCCAAACAACTGATGAAGGTATTGAAGGAGAAATTGAGGAACAAAAGGCATGCCAACGTGTTTGTTTTTTTGTGCGAAGAGTATTTTTAGTCACTTCTTGTACACGTTGAAGGTATGAATAGTTTTCCGAACTCATGTCTAATTTATATTGTTTTTCGGCTTTTTTCCTATTACGAATGGCCTCAGTACATTCAGAATCCCACCATGGAGGGGAGGGCCTACATTTATTATTTAGAGTTTTAACAGGAATTGTTTGATTTGCTGCATTTATAACTACGTTTGTAAATGCTTCAACAATTGAAGTTATATTATTTTCAGAAATAGGAGCGATTTTTTAAATTTCATTGTAAAGAAAAATATTGTACAGGTTCCAGTCTGCTCTGTCTAATTTGTATTTAATACATGGTTTTTTGTTAATTTCTGCCAATTCTTTGTTTGGAAAGGAAATCAGAATGGGAAAATGGTCACTGCCGTGAGAGCTATCTAGAACTGACCAATTTAGAAGAGTGGTTAAATTAGGAGTACAAATTGATAAATCTACAGCACTTCTAGACTCATTAGGACGAGAGCGATTGGTAATTTTACCAGTATTAAGGACACAAATATTAAGTTCGTCAATTATTTCAACTAATAAACTACCGTATTTATCAGTATTATCACCCCATAAATAATGATGACAATTAAAGTCACCAAGAATTATAAATGGTTTGGGTAAGGAGGCTATTAAAGATTTTATTCTGCGAAACGAATGGACAGAAGGGGAGGGAACATAAATAGAAACGAAAGTTATATTTTGAATTCTTACTGCTACAATATTAAAGTCAAATATTTCATCATAAACATCTATAATGGAATAAGTTATATTATTTTTTATAAGCAAAGCACATCCAGCATAACCATCAGATCTGTCACTTCGAACAAGACAAAAACCAGGTATTCTGATATTCGAATCCGGTTTTAGCCATGTCTCTGAAATAGCAGCGATACACACATTGTATTTTTTTAATAAATAGATTATTTCAGTACGTTTATCTAAAATGCTTCTACATTTCCATTGAAGGATCTTTGTGAGAGTGAACGTCTTGGAGAATTTTAGGTATAGAATTTAGTAAGCGAGCAACGTGGGACGGTAGTTTCGACGAATACGAAGATATGATTATGTTAATAAGGAAACTTATAATGCTTTCTACAGAATCAAAATTACCCTGTGAAGTAACTGGTGAAACCCGAAGAGCACAACCATCCTCAGGTTGCGGAATTGAAAAATCTTCAATAATTTTTTGATGACTTTTTTTGTCATATCCTGTTTGTGAATGGTGACGTAATGGTTTAGGAATATATAATGTTTTCTTATAAGAAGTTTTATTAGATGTAGCGGGGTTGGAAGGAAAATTATTCACTGTAGGATTAGTAGAAAGCGAAGAATTTTCAGGGAATTTAGAAATCAAAACATCAGCATATGATTTTGAAGAAACTTGTGGATATTTTTGAGATGCTTCTAGGTATGAGATAGACTTTTGTGCCATTTCAATTTTAATATTATTTTGTCTTGTGTGTTCAGGACATCTAGAATCTGTGGCTTTGTGATTACCTGAGCAAAATAAGCAACGAAAAGATCCATTATCTTTATCGCAAGAAGAAGAGGAGTGATCACTTCCACATTTTGAGCATCTTGGCTTGGAACGACATAAATCTTTAGTATGTCCAAATCTGCAGCACTGAAAGCATTGGATCGTTGGAAGCTTATAAATTTCAACAGGAATGGAAGAATAGCATAAATAAACCCTCGAGGGAAGAATTTGACCGTCAAATGTGATTACGACACTTTCAGAGCTTTCATATCTGACTTTGTCCTCGTTGCGAACTCGGTAATTTAATCTTCTTACTTTTAATACGGGAATGGTATTTGGATACGAAGATAATTCGGAAATAATCTCTTCTGGTGTCCAATCTTTTGGTACACCTTTTATAACTCCCATACGAGATACGTGAAATGATGGAATAAAGGTTTTATATTTATCATTTACGGATGGATTTTCTAAAAATAGATTTGCATCAATAAATTTAGAGAATTCAACCGTTATTCTATTTCTCCCGATACGTTTTAGGCCTCCATTAACTATATTTTGTACATTTAATTTTTTCAAAAAGTGACCAAATGAAATGGCATTTAAAGTTTTACCAGAATTAGGAGAGTCTTCTTTTACTTGAACATGAACGATAAAAGGACCTGAATCTGTAGAATTATAAGAACGAAGAGATTGAAATCTTTGTGACTCTATTTTTTTATTATCGCTATCAATATGCGTGTTAAGAGATTTAGAAGAGATATAACTATTGGCAGAATTTAATGTTTGTGATAGAGGAATGCCAGATGATTGTGAAAGAGGGATTTCAGATTTTTTTTTTTTTTTTTTATTTATTTAATATAAGAAAAAAAAATACATAAAATCACAATTTAAACATCACAAAAACCCTTACGGGTTTGTCTGGATGTTGAGACACTTTTGAGCAATCTGTTGACATTAGTTTCTACGTATTATTATTTAATAAGAATATCAAATATAGTATTAACAGTATAAAGTATAGGTACATTGTTTACAAACAAGTGGACATAAAGGAACCGGTTATAGATAAGCAGCTCGGCACGGCTGGCGGACAGCCGGCTGATGCTACTTGAGTGTGTTATAGACAGGATGTTTCGATTATCGATATGATATTATGTTAGGTTTGATTTCATTAAAATTAGATAACTTGTTATTAAAGTAAAGAATTAAAGTATTGCTTATATTTATTTTTATAGTTTTTGTCCGTTATTCCTAATCTGATTTTAGTGGGTATATCATTAACGAGGGTTGGTATTAAATACGCGTTCGTTCGTTTTCCGTAATAATTTCTAACTCTTGGTAATGCTAATTTTGATTGAGTTACTTTCCGTGTCATTGTTTTATGATTCACTTTTATTTGTATTTCTTTGTTCGTAAATTGTTCAATTAATAACCACATTTTTATTTTAATATGAACTGGCAATATCTCACAATATTTAAATAAAGCTAATACATCGTCTCCACAGCATATTGATTTTTTAATTTTATCAGGTATTATTATTTTTAAAAGCCGAAGTTGTAGGCTGTATATTTTGTCCAAATATGTTTTAAACGTCCTACCATAGCTAGTAATCCCATATGAAATGATTGACTCTGCGAGTGCATTATATAAATTTAGTAATATTTTAAATGGTACTTTGTATTTCAAGATAGCAAATTTGGCCAGCATTGCTCTCAGTTTTTCACATATTAAGTCGATGTGATAACCCCAGTTAAATCTGTTATCGACTACTAGTCCTAAATATTTGTAACGGGGAACCTGCTCTAACAATTCACATTTGCACCCGGTCCTATTTGTTTCAAAATCATGCAAGCACTGATGACTATGCGCAATTACTTCTATTTTCTTATCAAAATTGCGTAGGTAGTTAGATCGAATATGAATAATTTTAGTTTTACTAGCATTCAGTACTAAACCAACATCATGAGACCATTTACATAAGTTATTGAAGTCGATTTGTAAAAGGTGTTCGGCCTTATCTAGATCCTTATCGACTGCTATAAGACATGTATCGTCCGCGTATTGATAAATGGAACAATGTTTTATTACATTTTCCATATCATTCACGTATGCTAGATAATGCAAGGGTCCGAGCACGGAGCCTTGTGCTGTTCCAGTAGTTACAAATATTTCGTCACTGAAATCATTGCCGATCTTAACCCGATATTTTCTATCGTTGAGATAATCTTGGCACCATTGTAATATTGGCCCGCGGATACCTGTATTGTCAAGTTTTTTTATAAGAATATCGTGCCTAAGAGTATCAAATGCCTTACTAAAGTCAATGAATAATAATATGACATGTTTTTTATCATTCAGGTGTTGGTTTATTTCGTCCGTGAATTTAGACAGCAATATAGTAGTTGATTTCTTAGATTGAAAGCCGTATTGAGCATTTGATAATATATCGTTTCTAGTATAAAAATTGTGAATTTGCTGAGCCACATATTTTTCGACTACCTTATCTATGACTGACAGTATTGTTATAGGCCTATAGCTATCATACTCACTATGTGATCCCTTTTTATAAATTGGTCTTACGGTGCCAGTTTTCAATTCTTGTGGATATTTTCCTACTGCTATGCTAGTGTTTATCAGATGATTGTGTACAAGCAATATTGGATGATAAAGACATGGGAGATTCATAAGCACGTTGTCCTGACATATTGCTTTTGATAGAGTTAGAGCCTACAATTTTAATTTTAGATGATGAAGTATTACCAGTATCGCAGTCCGATTCTGAGAATGAGGAATTGGTGGAAAAAAAATTCTTCTATTTATGTCAACCCGATTAGCATGCTCTTCCTTCTTCCTTTCCTTCGTTTTATGTTTTCTTTTCTTTTTGTTTGAAATAATTTTGAAGTTGTCATCAAAAATTTCTTGCGATAATGACTGCCGTGGTTTTTTAAATGAACCTTCTAAATCATTTTCAATTTCCACATAAGCAGCTGGTGAGGAAATAATGTTAGTGTCAGAATAATTCGGATCCGGTGGCTTAGGCGGAATCGGATTAGACATGGCGACCGAGAGACTAAGGCTACGTTAAACTATTTTGTGATAGTATGAAATTGTCGCTAAATGAGATACAATATGAAAATGCAAATAAATATTATTAATATATACTAAAATATAAAAGGAATGTAATCAGAATATTACAAGAAAACTTAAAATAATTAAAATGACAACAAAAACGCGTAAAACCGTTATTGACGTTCAGTTGACAATCCCAGTGAAATTTAATAATAATATAAGTAATATTAATTTACGTAGAATAGTATTTATGCGACAACTGACAACGATCAACGTCAACAGAACAACAAAGCAAAAGCCGTAGACAGAGAATGCTAGGATTCTCGCTCTACGAAAGTCACACTTAATATTACTACAGTAGGGATGTAATTTTTTTAGTAAATCAGAACATACTAGTGTACTTACTCTCACATTTAGCATGGTATAAAGAGACTAAGATGACTGAAGATGATTTGCCTATTTTTGCCTAATTCGAAAACTAAATAAGAAAAAGTGAGACAAGTATATTGACTCAATTCACGTTGAATTGTAGGTTCTCTCTGTGCACACGTATGTATGTATTTACTCTGAGGACACACCAAAATGATTTTTTAAGTGATCGATGCGTTTAGGAATTCTGAATTAGGTACTCAAAATTTTAAACCCTTAATAGGAGATGCAAGATTTAGTTAATACTGATTTCGCGGGTTCACATTGTTCACAAGTTCCTATTAATCGATTATGGGTTAACTTAACCGACATAGATGTTTTGATGTTGGACATGTAGCAACATCGATGTTAAAAAGTCAATGTTTTAATTTTAACATCGATGATCATCGAACATCCGTACATTCTTTGCCATTTAATAAAGGCATTGCCTAAGTTTGTTCTGAGTGGAATTTTATTTTCTATCTACCTGGCAATAGAATCTGGATGGTGTACAGTTCGGTTTCATTCGAATTCGTCTAACACAACCCGTAATCTTGTATAGTGTGTTTAATTCGCCATGTCATTTACTCATATGACATACGTTGCTAAGGTGAGAGTTCCACGTTAGTTTTTGGTCGATTGTTACGCCCAAATACTTAACGTTTTCGATAATAAGAATCGGGCGGTATTTTGCGGAAATCCATTAAAGTTGTAATAACTTAACTTGCTCATTTCCGCGTAATGAAATACAATGATGTGTCTTACCTGGATTTAAGAGCACCTCCCGCCCTCCCTCAATTGCGTGCACTAACAGTTGTCTCCTTGTGCCAGTCCAGCAAATAATTATGTCGTCTACATATCGATATCGGAGGGTAAAAAAATAAAAGAAAATATAATGAAATGAAGTTATGTAGTATGAATCACTATGAAGTATCGCGCGGGCGACTGAGAGGGATCAGTCTAATTCTACGAGTCTCACTATCGTTACTATGCTCGCTGGGGTGTTCTAGGCAAGGGTATTGTAGGTAAGGATGATCGTGTTGCTGAAATATTGTGTCTGTAGTAACAAATTTATGGTTATTAAACGGTTTTTTGGGTTTTAGGACAAGACTCCGAAATAAACTCCTCGACAACGTTCGAAAGAAATTGAAATATTTGGAAAAACTGTCATCCGAACGAATAAAAGAATTAAAGTCTTCGAGAAAAAAGTAGGCCTTTATCGAAAAAAGTAGCTGAACAAGAAAATATTATTGCAGAACTTAAAATAAAGTCTTTGATAAGTGAAGACGGTGGTGATTTATTGGAATCTGATGACCCTGCCAATAGAGACTTTTTGAAAAAAATGTTGAACCCCGCTTTCAGAGGTAGAAAATATTCACCATCTTAGCGCAAATTCGCAATTTGCTTGCAATTTATAAGTGGGTTTATAAGTATGTACGACAACAATTTAATACATGTCTGCTTCATCCATCTTCCATCAAGTAAGTACACTTACCACATGGTACAAAAAGAAGGAAGAAAGATGCTTTTTACAGAAAATTATATTTAAAGTTCTTGGTATTTTAAACTATGAACAAGATTCAAGTTTTAATATTAATTATTAAAACTTGAATCGCATTCAGAGTCTAAGAGAAACCTGTCTCAGTCATTTATTGCTAATAAAATGCACAAAATAATGTTTGCAACTACCACGGTAATTGTACTAAATAGTTGTAAAAATACTAAACATATATAAAAATCTTATAAAACCTCAATTGAAATGTAATATGTCATTAACTGAATATTTACCAGAATAGAAAGAAAGAAGGAAAGACCTTTATTCACCAGAACTGTAAACATCACAAAAATAAGATAATAAGCGGTTAAAAGTATGGTAGATTAATATTACAAGTTATAAGGGTGTGTATCGAGCCAGTGAAAAGGTTATGAGTTATGACTTAGCGTAATACTGCAGGGTAACCTACAGCGCTAATGATTCTGTCATAACCACGGATACACGCACGATCCGCCTGGATGTGTTTTATGAAATACATTTCAATTGAATTTTAGCTGAAGATGATGAATAGGTACAGCATTAGGTAATAGCAGAATACATATTATTATTTCCTATAATAGTGGGTAGTAGTTTATACAAATGTTGGCAATACCTACCAAAGATTTTAGGTTAAAATTTACAATTGTTATTTTTGTGTTTTTTAATGATAAATTTTCGTCTGAAGTACATTACACACAATATATGAATTAAAAAAATGTTACAGAATGCCTAGTAACCGATAAAGAGTGGCATTTTACTTCCAATGTAACTTTTACACCCTAAAACACTACACAGCTCCAGGTTTACAAAAAATGGTTGGAATACTAAGTCTAAATTGTTCACATCAAAATAAAATATGAATTACTTAACATAGTCAGGCTAGCTGTCAATTTTTTTTTAGCAAAGTAGGGTGCTAACCTTGAAAAACGTGACACGCTCAGCGCAACAAAAAATCTCATCGTTCTATTTCTTTTGTTTATACGACATCGGCGTAAGTTGCTCTTCCTCTTGTGTAACTGCGACAAAAGATATCAATTTGTATATAGCATTCTCTGTCTACGATGCGGTGTTATATACCCCTAAAGGGGGGCGAGCAAACTGTAAGTCATAGGTATAGTATACACACTATAGTAGTAGTGTATATGTATTTATTACACTACGCTGAATCAGGGTCCCTAAGGTAAAAGAGACAGATAACCCGGTCCTTGAAATTTCCGATTTGTTTTTTGTTTTTAGCATTATAATTTTTATATAAATTTTAAAAAAACGACGCTTTACGCTAGCTGCTGTCCAGCTCGTGACGTCACCATGCTAGTAAATAAAACGATTTTGCAAAGGAATAAGATATTTTTAGATGTTTAATAACGAGTTATCATCCATTATCAATGGCGTTTTGTGCCTAAATGCAAAAATACGAGCGTAAGAACGCCGGGAAAGTTACGAACTCAAGTGACAACTGATTTAAATATGAGAAGTACTTGGTTAAAACTGGCAAGACGAGACCCGAAGACGCGTTTACAAAAACTAGACTTTACTTCTGCGAAGATCACTTTGATGTAAGTATGACTTATATTTAACTAACCAACCAACCAAAAAAATCAGGCGATAGGTATTGCAAGTCAAACTTAGTAATAGATTAGGTTACTTAGATATAACTAATCATTGCTAATGATTTCAAAAGGCATAAATATTATTACGTTTTAGCTGGTAAATGACATGGCGAATTAAACACACACGTACCTAAAACAATTTTAGCCGTATGACATACGTTGCTAAGGTGAGAGTTCCACGTTAGTTTTTGGTCGATTGTTACGCCCAAATACTTAACGTTTTCGATAATCAAAAGAATCGGGCGGTATTTTGCGGAAATCCATTAAAGTTGTAATAACTTAACTTGCTCATTTCCGCGTAATGAAATACAATGATGTCTTGCGTGTCTTGCAGACAGTCCGAAGAGCACCCACCTCCCAACCTCCCTCAGTTGCGTGCACTATCCCTTTAACCACCACTTCCAGCACCACCACACTCAGCACCACCACTCTCCGCGCCACCCCTCCCAAAACAACCACACTAGGAATGACACATCACCCTTGATAATTTGATATGTGTTTCGCCTTTACACGAGGCATCATCAGATGAAGTAGACTCTACGGAGGATGACACCATCTTCATCACCACTTATCCAATCACCAGCACTCCTAGCACTCTCTCCGCTCTCCACACGCCGCTATTTATATAACTCGTTGATCAGCGAGTTGTGTAAATAGCAACTATTTCGGCTCGCCACTCACTTAGCCTTCCACCTGTGGTTGCCTCGTGTAGTGGCGAAACACGTATCTTGTTATCGAGAGCGGTGTGTCATTCCTAGTGTGGTGGTGTTCGGTGTGGTGGTACTGGGAGTGGTGGCTACGGGGACAGTGCATGCAATTGAGGGGGTTTGGGAGGTGCTCTTCAGACTGGGTAGGACACATCCTTTTATTTTATTACGGGAATATGAGCATATTAACTACTAATAACTTCAAACATGGATTGAAAAATGCCTGAAAATATTGAGTCAAATTCCGTTTTAAACATCTTTAATTATTTACCTGCCATGGTCGCACCATTATTGTACCCTTGACCTCGATAATTATTCATGTCTAATTCTTGTGCAATTGCATCAAGAAAGAGGCAAGTAAGTCCTTTTTTCGAAGAGTTCCTTACTAGCTTGTAAGCAACAAAATACTGGTACTTGTCTCCCTAATTAGCGTTGATAATGATACGGAATTTTAGTGATAAGAGTGAGTGAATTGGTGACCGGTACCCTGTGGTAGCGTTTCGATTGATTTTGGCAGGGCGGTGCGAGTGGTGCGACCGCACTGGGCCCGAATGACGGCGCCCAGTGCAGCCGTACCGCTCGCACCGCCCTAGGGCCGCCACTGTGTTTTACATATTGCCTCCTAGCTAAAACGATTTTAACAGCGACAGCTGTAGCCACTACGTTTTTTCTTATTTTGGCTACAATGCAACGGTTAAACTTTATACCTTTATGTGGTCTTAAAACTGAATATAATATGTACGGTTTCCTAACGGTAAGTACATTACTTATGGCATAAAGATCTTCTGTAGGGAATCTTTTTGGTTTAAAAAGCATAATTTTTAGTAAATTTCTCTGTGCCCTTTCAACTTCTGGAGATTTGGTTTTTGTAGATCGATTCCACACAGAAATACAATATACTCGTAGTAAGATAGATTGAGCCAAAGCAATATATATTTGGTATAGTAACTTTTTCGTCTTAGTGTTTTAAGTGTCCATGTAAGTTTCCTAAGTATATTTATGATAAATTCAATGTGTCTATACCATTTTTTTTTATATAGAATAGGGTGACAAACTAGCACACAGTCCACCTGATGGTAAGTGGTTGCTGCGGCCCATAGACATCTACATCTATCCTCCATTAAAGATCAAAATGCAGATGCGTTGTCACCCGTGAGGACTGAGATGGAATGCCTCGTTTCCAGTAAAAAGGGTCTCCGGTTCTCTACACTCACCATACGAAATACAGCAGCATTAAGCTACTATTTCACGCTGGTATTCTGTGAGAGCGTGGTCCTTCCCCGGTCGAGCCGACCCATTCGTGCAACAACTATACTACTAATATAACTGCAGCATGGCTCTACCACGTACAAAAAACCATGACAAATGATGGTCCACTAAGACTCTTAAATACTTGGTCTCTTAAATACTCTTAAGTATATATTAGGCTGTGTTCAAATATAATTTGTAAAACATATATAACTAGTTTTAAAAGTGTTTAAAGTAAATAGGTTAGTATTCAGCCACTTAAAGATCTTAGCAAGGCCTTTTTCGGCTAGCTAACACTTTCACTATGTGTAACTGCGAATATCAGTTACGACCTTTTTCGGCTAGCTAACACTTTCACTATTCACTATATACTGCTGCTAGTCACTTCAGCTACCACCGGATACCACTCACTTCACTTCACTTGTCACTGGTAGTTCTTCACACTACTACTGGTACTGGGTCCCGAGCCCCTAAGGTAGACTTTGGCAATACTTTACTGTGAGCCGCTTGCCATTTTCCGTTTTGCCTCTTTATTGCATAAACTTTTCACTATACAAATGGCATAAATTACAATATTTTCAATACAAAACTAATTGCTACACAAACATGCTATACATCAATAAATCGGTAGTCTGGTACTTTATTAGTATAACATAAAGGTTACTTAAAACATTAACATTGTAAAAAGTTATTAAACGAAATGTCCAAAATTTTCATAATATTTGGGTACATTAATTCTTTGATTTTTCTATAACTACGAAATGCGTTTAATTATTCAAAATATTCCTACACTTCTTTAATCTATAAGTCATATGCTAATTCAATGTCATATTTATAACTCTTTTAGAACATAAAATCATTTTCCTTATTTTTAGTATGAACTATTACGCAGTTAATTAAAAACTTTTAGAGAGTTCCACGATAAGACGCGCTGTGATTGGTGGATTTTTCTTAATATAATAAAAGTTGTTTATATTACTTGTTATCAAAACGACATTCTATACAAATATACTAAGAGTTATAAATATGCTACACAACTATATTAATACACGTTTTCACTCAGTTTTGTCACAAAACAATATTCTTTATCACTTCGTTTCTTAACGTTGTTAGGCCGTCGCAAACACATTTTTAATTTATTCTGGTATTATTCAAACCAAACTATAAATGATTACTAACTCTAAATAATCGATATCGATTTAATAATCGAATATTGTAAGTTCCAATTTTTTGGTTGGCCTGCTTGGTACAATAAGTCTGTCAGCTGTCAAAATGTATTTCTTAGATTTGGTCACGGAAGTATAGACAAACTGGAAACCACACTCCTAATATCAACATTAGGAATAACCAAATGACCTCAAATAACCCCTGTTTTCCCTACAGGATAGCTAACGTGACGGCTGAAATTACCCCATTGACAGCGATTATGAATTTCAATATAAGTTTAATTGTTTGTATGGCAAGAATTATAAGTCAAAATGATAAAAAAACTTGACTAAATCGATTTTCACGCAAGTGTTTGCTTTTTCTTTTAAACACTAAATAAAGATTTACGATGAACTATTTGCCTAGCCTCCTAATATTTCCCCTATTTTATAATTATTCTTAAAAGCCGTTATGTCAACCCAAAATCTATTTGTCAAATAATTTTTACTGCAAATGACAGATGTTTATGTTCATTACGCAAGTTTGTTTTTGAATTTTGGAATGATCCAGAGGCAAGACTAGTAAAATGGTCATTAAATGTATTGTGCGCGGTTGCAAAATGAATGGCATCCAGGTTGTAATATTATATTTCATTCGTAAGTACAAAACACCATGCAAATACTGCGCGTCATGTGAAATTGTTTAGTGATATTTCGACTTGTGTATTGTATTGTAACGTTTCATGTTTGTATTATAAATACGACTAGGGTGACCATACATTGTGAATGTATTTTCATTTTAATCTCGATTTGCATGAAATTTCGAAACGTTGTTTACACGAATGACGATACACTAAAACATCACAATACAAATAAATTTATATTTTTTATAACTTAATTTTTTGCAGGTTTCCTTCCAATCTAACAGAACGTAATAAATGGTTAAATAATGTGGAACTAAAAAGACCCTTTTTTGAAAAAGCAAAGATTTGTAACCTCCATTTCAAATCAACCGATTACATGATTACGGGGAAACGACTGAGACAAGGAGTCACACCGTTTTTAAATGAAATAGCAGATTGTTCTCTGGTACATGTATGAACTTTTATTAGGTACTTGTTATTTCGTATTTCCATGCGATGTTTTGTTTCCAAGGAAGAAAAGTAATTAAAAATTACAAAATTTTTCTCTTGATAATTTTTTTGAAAAAAATAAAAATGCATTCTGTTACCTAGAAAATTGAAACAGCTTATGTTATAAACACTCGGCTATAATTTTTAAAAATGTTTAAAAGCTATTTTTGTACAATATATTTCTAACTCTTTAATTGTATTAAATTTTTTTAAATGAAAATTTATCAAATATATGGTCTCAGGAAATTAATTTTTCTGATAATTTTGTTACACCTCTATAATTGCTATCATTAGAAATAAATGTTCAGATATAATGTCACCTACAATTTTGGTTTTAATGTATTTAAATGTAGTTCTAATTTACTTCCTATAATTATTATATTTTTGTTTACCAAATTTATATTGTTAAATTCAGACACAAGTAAACAAAGAAAATCAACCATCAGATTTACCTGATACGGTTCAGGGTGATGAAGATTCGAATATTTTAATAAAAGTATGTATATTTTTAAAGTGACGATGAGAAGACACCTTCGCAGGTTTAATTTAATACTTACTTAATTATATTTGCAGTCAAATGAAAAATATGCAACTAGCGCAGCAACTAAAAGAACCTGGGAAACTATGTTAGACGTGCTATCCTGCAGTCATGTAAGTGCTCTTTTAATTTACACAATTAGCCATTAACGTCTTTTTAATTTTTTATAATAAATATGTATGTTAGTCAATAAGGTATTTAACTATAGGCCTATTTATATTAATTAACATCATGTAATGTAAATATTGCCTGAAATAAATTATTATTACTAAATTTTTATCTTAATGTGTAATAAACATATTGTTATTCAGTGTTGGAAAATCATATATTCGTGTCTTTTCAGGAATCTTGGCCGCTTCGTGATGCTACAAAATAAAATATAAATATTCCTCTTTGTAAAAAACCACGGTCTTTACTTCGAGACATTTTGGAAACGGAAAGGGAAAATATGAACATCGATGATATTATAACATCCAAAATAGTAATAACATTTTAATTTCATCAGCATACTTTGTTGGTCTATTAAATTGTTAACTACAAAGTCTAAATTTTTTCAGTTTTTAATTTTTTTAAGTTGAATTGTGATTTTAGTTCTGACTATAGCATTTTCACAACTAACTAGTCCATTATAAAAATAATCGTTTTAACAGCTTTTTACTCTTTTAGGTCACGGACAAAAGCACTTCTCCCATACAAATCTACTGGGCTGATAAAAGTGTGCAAGCAAAGATTAAATCATCACGAGAAGAAGAGCTGATGATAAGAAACAAATCATTAGTTCAAAAAGTATTTCGGCTCAACAAAACTGTTAATAATTTGAAATCCTTAATAAAAATTATAAAATCATATACAGAGAACAGTGAGATAGAAAATATTATTTCAGGAAATTTTGGCAATATATGTAAAGAATTAAAAAAAAAAAAAAAACAAAAAACCACAAGGTGTGAGGTATAGCGATGAAGTGAAATCCTTCGCTTTAACATTACATTTTTATTCGTCAAAAGCGTACAAGTTTATTAAACAATATGCATCTTTGCCACACGTCGAGACCTTAAGACGTTCATTGGCCTCTTTTAATTGCAATGTGGGGCTTTTGTCGGAAGTTCTAGAATATTTGAAGCAACAAGTACAAATACCCGAAAAAAGTTATTTAAAAAATGTTGCCTTAATATTTGATGGGATGGCATTAAAACAAGATTTATGCTATGATCAAAAACTTGATAAAGTTTTCGGCTATGTTGATCTCGGTAAAATCGTCGTAAGCGATCCAGAAGAAATAGCTACTGAAGCCTTAGTCTTTCAAATCGTGTCCTACACTACATACTTCAAGTGCCCGATAGCTTATTTTTTATTAAAAATAGTTTGCATGGTGAACTTTTAGCAGAATTATTAAATACCACTGTGTTGTTACTTCACGAAATTGGAATCACAGTCCGCTCAATGACATGCGATGGTGCTCCATCGAATATACGAGCGTACCAATTTTTAGGTTGTTGTCTAGAACAACAAAATTTTTAGCCATATTCTCTACACCCAAATGGCAGCGACAAAATTTATTGTTTTTTTGGATGCCGCACACATATTGAAACTGGCACGTAATGTTCTAGCATAACATGAAATATTATCGTCAAGTGGGGCGCCTTTATTCGTAGTTTACATACGGTACAAAGAGAAGAAGGCTTAAAATTTGGTAAAAAATTATCATCCACCCACGTAGAATACGAAAATAAAAAATGAATGTCAAACTGGCGGCCCAAGTTTTGAGTTCATCGGTGGCTGAGTCCATCGAGTTCTTAAGACTTAGTGGAAATCCGCTTTTTTTGGGGAGTGAAGCCATGGTTGAGTTTTTAAAAATGATAGATAGGATATTTGATTTCATGAATTCTAAATCGCCGTTTGAATGTAGTTTCAAAATTCCTATGAAAATTGAAAACAAAAACTATTGGGAACTGATTTTGCAACAGACAAAAGAATATTTAAAATCATTGAGTATCAATGGAAAAAGTATTTTACACCACGGGCGCAAAACATTTGCTCTAGGTTTTTTAATGAACATTGAAAGTTTTTCATTACTTTTTGCCGAGTTATTAAACGTCATTCCTCCCATTAAATATCTTTTAACATTTAAATGTTCGCAGGATAATTTAGAAACATATTTTTCTTGTATTAGAGCCCGGGGTCGAACAAATGATAACCCCAGCCCTTTGGAATTCCAACATAGATTAATAAAATTGTTATATCGAAACTCTGTACAACCCTCAATTAATGGAAATTGCGTTGATCATACATACGACGCAACGCATGTATTTGAATTCGGCAATAAACAATCATCCCTAGTAGAACCGATCTCAAATACTGATAATACAGATACTGATGATGAAATCGAAAACCACTTGCAGGCTTTAGAATCACAAAACACCCATACGGATTATCAAAAAAATATTCTTTATTACTACCGGATAAATAATAAAAAATATTGTCAAACGGCTGAAATGTAATGAATGTAAACATTTGCTAATTGGTGCAGATCGTTCACAAACAGATCATTTATACGTTTTAAATGTAAATAATGTTACGAGCTTGAGGTTCGTGACAATAAAAATTGCCGATAAAATTACCTAAATTAATACTTTCATTTACTTTACACAAATTAAAGTTAAAACACTAATAATTAAACACACTAATTCACTTAATTCCGCTCCGAAGCTTCGCTTGTGTCGCTGAGTTCAACTCCGTCCCGATTGCATCTTGCGCCACCTATTTATTTAAATTAGCAAAATATCCGGAATGTTCAAGTAAACACGCGCAAGGTACCGAGAGTTCGAGTATAGATTTTCTAGTTCTTCGGGTGGCGCTGTCGGTCGAAAGATTTGTGATGTCATAAACTGCAACGCTCCCCTCGCTCTCGTTCCTGACACTAGATGGCGCTAGTTGTGTCGTCGACTGGAGCGCGTAACACTGCCCCCTCCTAAGACATGCTCGTCCCGAGCATTATCGGTCCCATAATGGATCACCAGCTTTCTTGCAGATCGGAGCATCAAGGTCGTTGTAGACGGTGCAAGCTCCGATTGCAAGCCTATTAATGCTGGTGTTCCACAGGGATGCGTGCTATCGCCAACGCTGTTTCTTCTGCATATCAATGATATGTTGCATACCCGTAACATTCATTGCTATGCAGATGACAGCACTGGTGATGCTCTTTACACCGGCCGAGCCAATATTTCTCGGGAAAACGTCTCCGAGTGCCGGGACAAACTTGTGTCTGAAGTCGAGTCTTTGCTGAACAGAGTCTCGGATTGGGGACGACTAAATCTAGTCCAGTTTAACCCCCAGAAGACACAAGTTTGCGCGTTAACCGCTAAAAAGAACCCCTTTGTCGTATCCCCTCAGTTTCAAGGCACTCCCCTTGTTGCCTCAGCCAGTATCGGAATCCTCGGCGTCGACATATCGAGTGACGTGCAGTTTCGTGGTCACTTGGAAGGGAAGGCCAAATTGGCCTCTAAAAAGCTTGGCGTGCTCAGCAGAGCGGGACAGTATTTCATGCCGGCACACCGCCTGCAACTTTACAAGGTGCAGGTTCGGCCGCACATGGAATGCTGTTCCCATCTCTGGGCTGGGGCTCCCCAGTACCAGCTCCTTCCACTTGACCGCATCCAGCGCAGAGCGGCTCGAATCGTCGACGACCGAGTGCTTTCCGATCGGCTGGCGTTGCGAAGAGATGTTGCATCTCTTTGCGTATTTTATCGCATCTATCACGGGGAGTGCTCTGAGGAATTGTTCGGATTAATCCCAGCCGCCAAATTTCGTGAACGCACGACACGGCAAACGTCCCGATACCATCCACACCATCTGGATGCTTGGCGGTCCACCACTGTACGTTTCACAAGGAGTTTTCTTCCACGTACAACCTCTCTGTGGAATAGTTTATCATCGGCGATTTTTCCGGACCGATACGACCTGGGGACCTTCAAGAAAAGAGCTTACTCCTTTCTAAAGGGCCGGCAACGCACCCGCAATTCTCCTGGTGTTGCGGTTGATCATGGGCGGCGGTAGTCACTTAACATCAGGTGAGCCGCATGCTCGTTTGCCCCCTCTTCTATAAAAAAAAAAAAAAAAAAAAAAAAAAAAAAAAAAAAAAAAAAACGCGCCAAGCGATCCACATGGACGATCTTAGGAGTCCCTCTTGCGCCTTCCTGTAACGGCTCCGCAATGTCAAGGGATGTCCTAACCCGCGGTGCACCAACATTGTACAATTTCTATGCTCCTCTACTCCGTGTCTGAGGTCCCCTCACAGCCGCACAACTTGTACATGTACGACACCAGTCCTCCACATCGTCACGATAATGGACCCAGTAAAACTGTTCTCGGACCTTCAGTAGAGTTCGTTTAACTCCCAGATGGACTCTTGAACGACCATGATGGCACAGCTGTAAAACACTCGGCACTTTAGATTTAGGGACAACCATTTGCAAACGACAGCTGTCTCTTCGACCATTGTCCCATTTACGGCACAGGACTCCATCCTGAAGCAGCAAGCTGTCCCATTGGGACCAATAGCTTTTCGTGGTTGAACTCATCGCTGAGACGTCCCTCCACTTAGGCTTGGTAGCACGGGCCTTCATCCATCCCAGAATCGGCTTGATGTCCGGATCTTCCTGCTGTGCATGTCGTAGGCTGTCCTTCCACCCGTTGCCTAGGTGGTCTGTCCTGAGCATCCTCACGGATACCATTTCCTTACTCTCTGGCCTACTACAATGGTTGCAATCTTCAGGACAAGGTCTTCTTGACAATGCATCTGCGTTGCCGTGAGATTTCCCGTTGCGATGTTCGATCTCAAAGTCGTATTCCTGTTGCTGTTGGGCGGTGCTGTTAGCCGCACTTCTTCTCTGAGACCGTTCAGCTTCCCTTCCTAGGGTGTGCTTAGGGCAGCTGGACCGAAGATGGCCCCTTTCCCCACAGCCATGGCACCTAGGGCTGTATCTTTTATTGTGGTCGCGAACCGTAACTGCTGTAACCTCCCTAGCGTGGGGTGAACGATGATCCTGTCGCCGCCAGGCAGTGCCGTTAGCTGCACTACCCTCTCGAGATCGATCAACTTCCCTTTCTTCAGTTCGCTTAGGGCAGCTGGATCGTAGATGGCCCTTTTCCCCACAGCCGTAGCACCTAGGGCTGTATCCTCTGTTGCGGTCGCGAACTGTAGCTGCTGCAACCTCCCTGACGCGATGGGAACGATGATCCTGCCGCACGGCTTCTATCTCCAGTGCATGGGCCAAGGCGTCCTTAAGCGTCTCGTGGTGCCCGAGCCTCACAGCAGCTCTGACTTCCAGGTCGCGGATGCCGTCGATGAATGTCTGCACCAGGTTCCCTTCAATGAGCGCAGGTACAGACCGGTATGCTTTCCGCACCAGCTTCTCCACTTCTAGAGCCCACTGCTGCAGGTTTTCGTTGATGCGCTGCACACGATCTTTAAGCTGCGCACGAAAGACGTGTTCCAGGTGAGCGTCGCCATATCTCGCCTCCAATGCCTCAAGGAGTTGCTCATAAGTCACTTCCTCACCGAGAGCTTCCAGAACTGTTAAGGCCTGGTCGCGCAGGCCTAGTGTGAGAGCAGTCATGGCCTGATTTTTATTCCAGCCGTTCGCCTTCATAACAGCTTCGAACTGGATTTTGTAGGCTGACCAGGAAGAAGTCCCGTCGAATGGTGGCACCTTGAACCCACGTAGCGAAGGTGTAGTAGCTACTGCGGGGGCTGCAGTTCCATCCCCAAGTTTGAGGTCGTTCAGCGTTTTCTTCACGTCAGCCATCACGTTGTCAACCCGATGGTTCACATGGTTGATTCGGGTTTCATGTTCTTCGATTCGGGTTTCAGCTTCCGACAGACGGTTGTCGTGTTGAGCAACCCTATCCTTCACCTGCCTTATCTCTTTCCCAAAGGTAGCGTGAAGGTCCTTCATGAGGAGCATCTGCTCTTCCGACCGACGAGCCTGTTCCGCCTGCTGATCTTCCAACCGACGGGCCTGTTCCTCCTGTCGGCGGGCCTGTTCCTCCTGCAGCTCTTTCAACTGACTGGCCTGTTCCTCCTGTCCGCGCTTCAGCTGCTCTTCGAACCGACGGACCTGTTCCTCCTGTCGGCGAGCCTTCTCCTCCTGTCGGCGAGCCTGCTCCTCCTGTCGGCGAGCCTGCTCCTGCAGCATCACCATCAGAGCACCTAAGTCAGGTGCCACAGACGTAGAAGCTGCTGACGGACCTGCTTCCGTGGCCGGCGGCTGGCCCTCAGACATCTGCGGCGTTGCACCACCAAATCTCCTCTGGTCCGTCTCCTGCTGGCGTTGATTTCGGGTACGGACACCCTCCGTTTCCTCCTTAGGTAAAATCGGCATTATTTTATCCCACTTCTGACACCAATTGTTACGAGCTTGAGGTTCGTGACAGTAAAAATTGCCGATAAAATTACCTAAATTAACACTTTAATTTACTTTACACAAATTAAAGTTAAAACACTAATAATTAAACACACTAATTCACTTAATTCCGCTCCGAAGCTTCGCTTGTGTCGCTGAGTTCAACTCTGTCCCGATTGCATCTTGCGCCACCTATTTATTTAAATTAGCAAAATATCCGGAATGTTCAAGTAAACACGCGCAAGGTACCGAGAGTTCGAGTATAGATTTTCTAGTTCTTCGGGTGGCGCTGTCGGTCGAAAGATTTGTGATGTCATAAACTGCAACGCTCCCCTCGCTCTCGTTCCTGACACTAGATGGCGCTAGTTGTGTCGTCGACTGGAGCGCGTAACAATAAATATCAATCCTTTACAATATTTGTAAGTCGAGGTAAATTGCATTTTCCATCCGCAGAGGTGTACAAAATTGTCCTTTTTGCGGATAAAATATTTAAAAGGGCATCAAATATGAATAGTTTGGGTCAACCTAATATTAAAAATGTATTAATCAATATCATTATTCAACACCACACCACAGTTGCGACAAATGTTTTATCATCCTATGGATGACAGTATAAATTGCTCTGAATTTCATGAATCCAGAATTTTAAAATTAATTTTAAACTCTTTTTTGACCATGCGTCTCAGAACGCATCTAAAAAATTGTATGGACCAAAAGTTGAATGTAGTTTGTACCAAGCGCTAAAAACTTCACAAAACTATTTTATTCAATCATGTATAAAAAATTGTATTGTAAAAACCTTGGCTTCTAATTATTATTATTGTATCTTTCAATTTTGTAGACACTATTGCTATTGTAATAATAAATGTAAATAAAAACGATTGTTATTTTATTTTTATTATTTCCTTATGTAATTTTATAAGGTCGTCACTCCATCTAGTGGGGGGTCGCCCTACACTTCGCCTACCGGTACGAGGCTGCCACTCGAGAACCTTTCTTCCCCATCGCATTAATTAACGATGTTTTATAAAATATAATTAATTAAATTATATTATATTACCGGCGGACGAAGTGTAGGGCGTTGCCCCACTAGATAAAGTGACGACCTGGTAAGACATGCAGGAAGTCGATTGATGCAGGTGGCCCAGGACCGTGCTTTGTGGCATTCATTGGGGGAGGGGTATGGGTGCAGTGGACTTATGAAAGGCTGTAATAATGATGATGATGATTTTATAATGGATGTAAAGACTGCCTTCCAAAAACTAACCATAAACTCGTCATGACCATCATCCTGAGCAAGCTACTGAAGGAATATAAAACTTATTAAAAATGATGTCCATTTATAAATTAAAATTTTATAAATGAATATAATTTTTAATAAATTTATATCTATATAAATTTATATAAATTTATTGTATTCAGTTACTTAAGTCACCTGCCACTAATTTCTCACCCGCCATGGGTTGACTGGCAAAGAATGCTAACTGGCATTAAGTCCGCCCTTTGTAACCCTTTTATTGGTTTGAACAATAAAGTTTTTAGATAAAAATAATGAACATAAACTTTTTTCATAATATCCCAAATTCTTGTATTTTGTGTTCACCCTAATTAGAAAGAGACGGAGGGGTAATGAAAAATTTCAAGGTCGTTTTCTTGTATTTTTTATGTCATTCGAGACTGCGGGTTCCAGTTTGTACGAAGTACATGTATTTCCATGCTCCATGTAATGTATGCTCTAAGGATTTGGTTGACTATAGTTAGTCTGTGTATGTATTAGTATTATACGTCTATGGTTGGGCCTAATCAATGTCAAAGTCAAAATCAATTTTTTTTAAAAATAATCTCTGAAAAGTGGACGCTCGGAAGGAGGAAGTGAGAGATACAAGTGTCGTGCCTTTTTTGCTTAAAATTTATTATTTTATTAAGTGTTGTTGAGTTACTATAGTAAATTTTTCTGTCTTGGTGGAGGTTTTAATATCTGTAAATTAGTAAGTGTTTGTAGTTGTGCCGTTTTTATGTAATTTTTTGTTGTAGTAGTATAATGGAGGACGAACCTCCCGATCCCGGAAGGGGTCGCAATGATTCCTTTTCCTTACCCATTAACATTGATAATGTAGAACTAATTAACCGTAAACGTGCCCAAGTAAGTAACGAGCCTGCCCATCCACAAAAAATAGTTATTACTGATCCAAAACAACAGTTTCCTTCAATACAATCCTCATATACCCATCCTGATTTTATTAATAAAAAAGTTAAGTACTCTCAAGATGATGCCGCTCCTTTTCTAGTTCACGTAAGTAAAATCTCAAATGATCAGCTGTCTGGAGTAACTCTTAAACCAATTAAATTCGGTCACTTTCTGTATCATAACAATATTAAAAATATAGTCCATGATGGAGTCAAAAAAGTTGGACGAAATAGAATATCAGTGGAGTTTAAAACAGCTGCAGATGCAAACACTTTTATCGATCACCCAGCTCTCCAAATTTCTAAATATGAAGCAACCATCCCCTCATATAGTATCACTCGTATGGGGCTAGTTAGACAAGTTCCCATAGAGTGGACACTAGAAGAATTAATAGCAGCTATAGAAATTCCCTCTGGCTACGGTTCTATAATTAAAGCACGGCGACTTAATAGACGATCAGTGAGTGACAGCAATAGCATTTCATGGGTTCCAACTCAGACGGTTGTTCTAACTTTTTCTGGACAAAAACTTCCTCCCCATATTTACTGTTTTTACACTTCAATGCCAGTAGAAAAATATATTTTGCCACTAATTCAGTGTCATAAATGTTGCAGATTTGGCCATGTTACTTCCCAGTGCCGATCATCCCCTCGCTGCTTTGTGTGTGCACAGAATCATGAAGGTTTAGCTTGTTCTCGACAAACTCCTACTTGTCTATTCTGCTCAGGTCCCCACACCGCAAAAGACCCTACTTGTCCTGAACATCTAAGGCAAAAATCTATTAAACTTGTTATGTCACAAGAAAATATCTCATATTTAGAAGCTTCAGCTAGATTCCCTCAGACAAAAAGATCCTTTGCTGATACAACAAGAATCCAGCCTCGTAATTGTTCTCAACAGACCCCTTATACCATAACTGACAGTCTTTCAACCCCTTCGGCTCAGCTCTCACAAACTGCATCATACAAAAAAACAATTTTTATCCCTCAACGTACCTATAGCCAATCATTAAATTCTGGATATGATATGGCAGCCCATCAGGCAATTGTTGAGAATCCTAATTCTTCCCTTCCTAATGGGTGTGCTCTACTGGGAAATGACAACAACTCTTCTAGTAATGATAATTTCTGTGAACTTATGATATCAATTCTAATTAACATGATCTCCCGTTTTAATGACACGGAACTTCCTCTCAGCTTACATCAAAAACTTACTCAGCTTTCCTCCTTAGCCCGTAACATTCGCAGTCCCGCCAATTCTTCAATGGAATTGTCGGAGCATTAGAAATAAAAAAAATGAACTCATTTACCTCATTAATAAATTTCATCCCTTCATTCTTGCCATCCAGGAGACATGGCTTAGACCTGAGTCTCATTTTAGGGTTTCAGGCTATGCATGCCTCCGGGATGATAGGAGTGATGGTCGTGCTGGCACCTCTATTTTAATTTCAAGAACAGTTACATTTTCACAAATTCCTCTCCCTTCTCATAGTCCAGCAGTAAATGCTGTTGCTATTAAGACCCTTGATGTCTCTATTCTCTCTGTTTACATTCCTAATCCTGATGCAAATGTTTTAACAGAACTTGCAACACTTATTTCTTCTCTGTCACCTCCTATGGTTATTTTGGGAGATTTTAATATGCATCATACTGTTTGGGGCTCCCATCTGTGTGATTCACTGGCTCCCTTATTTTTAGATCTTATTGATAATTTTAATCTCTGTATTCTAAATGACGGGTCTCCTACCCGTCGAGTATCCCCATTACAAAATGTTAGAAGTGCCGTTGACCTAACTCTCTGCTCCCCAGATATTGCTTCCCTTCTTTTGTGGCAAATATTACCTTCTAGCTATGGCAGTGACCATTTTCCTATATTCATCACTCCTCCTACTTCACCTAGAATAAATTTTACATTTTGCCCAAGACTAAAGTATAATCTATCCAAAGCTAATTGGCAATTATATTCTACAGTTTTGGAACAAGAGGTTTCAACTCTTCCCCCAATTAACAATGATAATATTGCTCCTGTATATATAGAGTTCAGAAATGCAATTATTTCTGCTGCTAATAAGTCAATCCCCTTAAAAAAACCTTCCAAAAATAAGTATCCTTCCCCTCCTTGGTGGGACCAAGATTGTTCAGCAGCTTGTAGGAGAAGAAAAGAGGCTGAATTAATATACTCCCGTTCTATGACTGCAGAGAATTATATCTCCTATAAAAAAATTGCTGCAGAAACCTTAAAATTACTGTCAGACAAAAAGCGAACTGGTTGGTTTAAATTCTGTGAGTCACTGTCACCTAGGACTCCCCCATCTTTGGTCTGGAGAAATGTTAAAAAATATCGCTGTGCAGTTTCTAGTGAAAATATAATTTCTAATGATCCTTCCCTGTGGATAGATGAATTCTCTAATAAACTTGCACCACAAACAGTCCCATCTTATGATGAATGCCTAGTTTTTAATTCTGCTTTTTTAAAAACAAATGATAAATTTGATTCCCCCTTTTCTTCTCAAGAATTGTTTACTGTACTCAATGGCCTTAAAGACTCCTCACCAGGTATTGATGGGATTCCTTATTCATTTATAATTAATAGTAGTGAGAACACTAAAACTGTCTTACTATCCATTTTAAATTTTATTTATATTACTGGTAATCCTCCTGCTGAATGGAAAACCCAAATTATTTTGCCCATTCTCAAACCAGGTAAGTCTAGCAATGACCCTTCCAGTTACCGACCTATTGCCCTTTCTTGTACTTTGGCAAAAATCTTAGAACATTTAATAAAAAATCGCTTGGAGTGGTTTTTGGAAAGGAATAATCTCTTACCTAAAAGCCAATTCGGTTTCCGAAAAGGTTTAAGTACCATGGATAGCCTAAGTACTTTGGTCACAGATATTCATATTGCTTTCTCAAAACATGAATTTCTCATAGGAGTTTTCTTGGATATTTCTTCTGCATATGATAATGTGCTACTTCCTGTGCTCAGGCAGAAAATGCTTAATCTGAGCATTCCAGTGAGGATAGTCAATTATGTCTCTAACTTTCTCTCTTCTAGATCAATATCTATAAATGTTAAAAATCTCCTGCTTCCCCCAAAAACTATATGGAAAGGACTTCCACAAGGCTCAGTTCTTAGTCCTCTCCTTTATTCTATATATACTCACGATTTAGAACTTTCAGTAAATTTTTTTGTAATGTTCTTCAATATGCAGACGATTTAGCTCTATACATCTCCTCAAACAACTTCACAGTGGCATGTTCCCGTCTAAACTCATCCATGGATTATTTACAAGAATGGTTAACTAATCATGGCCTCTCTTTATCTGTGGCCAAGAGTAGTGTGGTGATCTTTTCCCGCCAAAGGCGAATTCCCGATATATCCATTGTATATGATAAGCAAC
Source organism: Parnassius smintheus behrii (assembly GCA_036936625.1). Taxonomy (NCBI): domain Eukaryota; kingdom Metazoa; phylum Arthropoda; class Insecta; order Lepidoptera; family Papilionidae; genus Parnassius; species Parnassius smintheus. Next base: position 32,540,889 of record JAUPFT010000012.1, read on the forward strand.
CTTTTCCAGTTAGAGGCAATGTTAAATTTTTGGGAGTTATCCTTGATTCGAAATTGGCCTTTGGTCCATACATTGAATATATAACACAAATGTGCGAAAAAAACATAAATATTCTTCGGTCTTTGTCAGGTGTTTGGTGGGGGTCCCATCCTTTTTCTCAAAAGTTACTGTACAATGCTTTAATACGAAGCCACCTTGACTATGGATGTTTTCTGTTGGAGCCTTGCAATAAATCATCCCTAAAAGTAATGGACAAAATTCAATCAAAATGCCTTCGCATTATTACAGGGGCAATGAAATCCTCACCAATAAATGTTCTTCAGGTTGAGTGCGTAGATCCTCCTTTAAGATTAAGAAGGCAATACCTTTCAGACAGATTCTTATTTAAGATATGCCAGCTTTCAGATCATCCCCTAATTCCTAAATTGCACCTTCTTTCAGAGTATATCTCATCTGACCGATACTGGACCCATAAGGACTCTCCCTGCTTGTTTAAAAGTTTTGTAATTTTTCTTCAGCTTCCTTACCCAATCTTTCAATGTAAAATAAATCCACTCTTTGATGTTCCTTACGAGGCTATTGTTTTCCAACCCGACATTCATCTAGATCTGGGTATAGAAAAGGATTCTCCAATGGCAAATTTGAAATTAAAAGAAATTATAGAAAACACCTTTAAAGATTGGCTTGTCATGTACACAGACGCTTCAAAACAGTCTGATGAAGACTATACTGGAGCTGCTGTTTGGATTCCTAAGTTCAAAATCATTCTTAACTTTAAATGCCCCTCACTATCCTCCACTTTTACCGGTGAAGCAACTGCAATCAGTGAAGCTTTGTTATATGTAGAGTCACATAATCTTAATAAAACAGTTATTTTCACAGATTCAAAAAGTTGCTTGTTAGCTATTTTGTCCAATCAATTCCATAACAAACATAAATTTCCACTAATTCTTAAAATAAAAAATACCCTATTCAGATGCCATCTTAAAGGAATCCATGTTTCAGTGGCCTGGATTCCAGGCCACAGTGGTATCCATGGTAACGAAACAGCTGATGTACTCGCTAAAAATGCAATTGCTAATGGCATTCTACAAAATTTAATTTACTCACATGACCTAATTTTGCTAGCTAAAAGGAAACTGAATGAAAATTGGAATAAATTATGGGAAGTTTCCAAAAATGTTAAAGGTAAGCACTATGCTGCCATCCAAGAGGTTATTCCTCCCAAGCCTTGGTTCTTTAAATTTAACAAAGCAAATAAACATGCAACTTCAATCATTTGTAGATTAAGAATTGGACACGCCTGTACACATGCACATCTGGCAAAAATCAGAGTAAGGGATAGCTCATTGTGTGAATGTGGCTTAGATGAAGGTTCCACAAACCATATTTTTTTCAACTGTCCCAAATTATCCTCCTCCCTTTATGATTACCTTCCTCCTTATATTCCTCGACCTATAGATTTTAATTCTCTTTTAACATATACCAGTACTCCTTTTGTGTATATTTTATGTGATTTTATTAATACTAATAATATGAAACTTTAAATCCTTGTCACTTTTAACATACGGGTAAGAGTCTAACACCTGTGTTTGTCATATTTGTTCTAGGTAACTCAACAAATAGATTTGTCAAAATTCTCGGAGGAAAACTGAATCCTTGTATTATCACAGACTCTTATTTTAATTAAACTCATAAGCCTTCATTTTCTACTCTATACGTCATTGGCGAATTTAATCAAACCGCCACAAAAGAAAGAAGAAGAAGAAGAAAATAATCTCTAATCTCATATAATCTAAGAAAAATAGTACACAGTAATACGGTTAATTTACAAGAATATGATCAAGTTACTACGTTGATATTAACAATGGCTTGTAATTCTTGTTCTCGTGCATTTTCACTATTACGTCCTGAGGTAAGAACTAAATTACGAGTACCTACTATATTTTTTTAAAATTTCAAGTCTGATAGTGCATGTTTATTCAATTCGTAATATCTAATTTGTTTTCCTATTATTATATATGTGACATTTTCAGAAAGGCTGCCCTAGTTGTGGTTTTAGTTATTGTTCAAAATGTTTAAACAACAAAAAATTCTTAGCAAAAGTAAACGCTGAAAAAAAGGTTTGTATCCTCCGAAAGAGCCTATGAACGTAGTTCGGAAATAGTTTGTATTTGAGGTAACAACGGTAACCTTTTTCACAGGTTTGTGCTAAATGTTCAAGAAATGAGACAAAAATCATTGAACCACCCGATGTTTTCTACAGGCAAGTGTACTTTTATTCAATATTCAATATTTAATGCAGTTATTGGATATTATTGTTTTATTATGTAATGATTGTCCATAATTTTCCAGCCGTATAGCTAAAATTAATGAAAGTCAAAGTGATTGTAAGGACAATACATTTGTAAACACATCTGAACAGGAAATTTTTAACAGACTACAAAAATTAAAACAAGACAAAAAAGAGAAGATTAAATCTGATAAGGAAATATTGGAAAGACTACAAAATTTAAAAGGGCCAATGCCATCTACATCTGATGCAGAAATATATTCAAGATTGGCAAAAGTTAAGGGTATTCCAAACATCACAGTCACTAAAGAGGTATGTACAACTTAAATATAATTAATATGAAATATTTAGCGTCACTTACCCCAAATGTTATATTAACCCTTTCCCTGTTCCATGAATTATAATATACTAGCTTGTCAGGCAGACATTGTTCTGCCCTTTTCGACGACAATTTGTCATGTCCTATTAAAAATCCTTAAATTCGCAAAAAAAAGTGGGTCACTCATGGCCAAAAAAGCTATCCTATCTCTCAAGTTGGGCCAAACTGCACACAGTGTGCAAATTTGATCAAAATCGGTTAAGTAGTTATGAGTCCATCGCGGACAAACAGCGTGACACGTAATTTATATAAATAAAGATGAACATTTCAATTATAATAATAATATTTTTTTATTTCCTTAAACTGTACAATTAATTCAAATAATTCAAGTAACATTTAATAATACAAAACAATAAAACATTTATTAAAACAAAAAAGAAAAAAATATATAACATATAAAATGCAGGCATGTTGCACACTTTGCTGGATCAGCTTTCTTAATGGAAGCATTTGTCTGACATTCTAATTCATCACAATGTCTACATGTGTCGATGATTTTTTCGGCAAATTCTTGCAGCATGTCAGTACTGTTGACATTAGAAACACTTGGTCACAATTGTGAAGTTTTGAACTGGGCGCATATGCTGGTTGATAAGCTCCTTTCTGATGCGAGCTGGCACTTCCAAAATAAAGTTGCTTGAAAGTGTTTATTTTTTACCCGATTTATGACCTAACTTTATACAGGACAAAAAGACTCCTGCGTTAAGTTGGGGAGCTTATTGGCTAAATTTTGTTTAAAGATGCAATCAAAGACTTCTCTTTCTCTAACAGCGGCAAGTATACCTAAGACCAATCCTTGGTTTCTTTTATCTTGGGGATCCTCCACCTTTAGACCAGAACTACTAAGCTGGGTAGATTTTTTTTAGCTTCGCAATGTCGTCCATTGTTTCAGTGCTGATAATAACGCCTCCATTTTTTATAATATATAGAGCATATAATTTTTTGGACAAGAGATTTGGTGTGTTCCCTAATTTTTAATTTATTCTCTGGGTAAATTGTAATGGTACTGAATGTTTTCGGGAGCAAGTAATTATTTTTATTTGTTTTAACCATATCAGCAAAGGACATTTTTTCTAACGGCGGTTTGGCACAGCTTTCTTTGTTTCCTAAAGAGATTTTCTGAAATCATTAAGGCATTCCATTAGGTCTTGTTATCTTTCAGTGCTTCAAGAGACATGTGTATAAAAATAGCATTTTGCCTCAACAAATGCCATCTGAGAGGGGCTGCATTACTGACGTTTTGCAATAGGGAATTTATTCTCAGCTTTTGTTCAGAGTCAGTTTTCCTTCCTGAGCAATATGGCAAACTTCATTAAGGCACTATTCGATTGAGGTCACCCAATATTTTATTTTACTGGTGGCTAAAATTTCAATGGAGCTTGTAGCATTATGGTGTAGGTATAATGGTGCTCCAGTTGAAAGGGCTACTATTTACGTATGCATTAGACATAATTTATCTTACATGTTTTTCATTATAATTTATTCCCTACTGTAAATTCATTAATTAACAGAAATTGTCCAATGACTTATCTAGGTCAAAATTTTTTTGAAAATATTAAACACTTGTGTAACTGCCAACAAACACGACTGCTCAGTTCAAGGTAGTCAAGATTACGGGAATGTAAAATGATTTTTTAAAAACTATTTAAAATCTATTTTATTTCTAATTACAAGTAATAACCATAATTACTTAATTAATGCGTCTTGATAGAAGTCGATGTCAAAATGAAGTGGCCGCTCCCATGAGCTCTGCCTGATACCTCATGCAACCAAAATTGCTGACTCTACAGTTACTGGATACTGTCTAATGCTTATGCAGCCCCCTTTAAGTACGAACCGTAACAACCCTATGGTCTTGTGTTCGCTTAACTCCTCCCTCTCTAAGAGAGGAATTATCGGTTGCAGTGTTTTCAGCTGTTGTTCGATGATTCCGCCATCTGTTAACTAAATGACTTTTACATTTTCTTAAAACACTAAGGATAATAACGATAGGTAAAATAACATACAGTAATAAAGTAGCTAAGCTAACACCTCTAACCCTTATCACACTATTATCACTTTGTTCACTGCCACTGAATCAAAGATTTTGATTCAACACATATGTTAGATGTTTCAGGTCGTCTAAGGCTAAGCCTTTCAGGTTAACTGCTCCAGTATCCGTCAAGATCAGGTGACCCAGTCTTGGTAAGTTTATTACTGGGGTCACTCTATAGCCCAATTTCTTCGCAAAGTATAGGCAGTGCAACAATTTATAATTATCTATGAAGGTCTCACAATCCTCACTAATTTTTATGATGTATGTGCCCAAAAGTGATTCTTTAGTTATGTCATCCTGGCATTTGTTTCTTAAAATTATTTTATGGTTGGCATATATAATCCAATTTACAGGGCCGATAGACTGGATTTTGACATCCTCAAGATCAACGAGCCGAGGTTTGCATAGTGTGAGATTGTTTTGGAATTTCATCAGTTGTTCAGCACATGTGCTTCTAGGATAGGATACCATGTTGGAGCTCATACACAGGAATTCATCCGCCGCTATTTCGGTGCATGGCCGGGAGACCGGTAAGTATTGTGAACCTTACACCAAAATGTAAGGATACTTGGGAATTATTACAGACGCTCTGTTTCTAAGTGCATCGAATACAGGTAATGGGTATAATTTGTAATAATTGTAATTAAAACTATCAATAAGTGGAACTTCCATCAAGTACGTAATCTGGTTTGCTTTCATGTAAGCTTTTATAACAATAGTTTTTTCAATCTTCACTAAATTCTCTATATTTACAGGGTACACTAGGTTATCGACTTTGGCTATATTATTAAGTATCACTAGCAGTTGAGATGAATTAATAATTGATTGGTGTAATACTGAAACTTTGCTAAAAGCTAAAGCGGTTTCTATTTCACTAAGCTTGAGGTAAATACTACGAAAATTACTAATAAACATATTGTACATGCCTAAAATATATGTATTATAAATTGAATTATTTTCTTTGGTAGCTATGTACTTTACTATTTGTTCAATTCTTTTTAAGCGTTCATCCAATCTAAGTTCATTTTCATGTAAAGTTTCTGTACTATTCGCCAAGCTATTCAGCATTTTAGAAACAACGGTGATTTTACTATCAATACTTAATTGGTTTTTCTTTAATTTAGATATAACAGAATCGTATTGAAGAGCATCTTCGTGATCTAAATTGCCGGTGATTGCTTTAATGATTGATTCTAGGGGATCTATGAGACCCCTTTTAAATCGATTGGATGGTATAAGTTGCTTCAATTTTTCACTAGTTAAATCGCAAGAATAATAAGCTTGGGTTTTCATGGCTTGGAATTCATAAGCATAAGGTTTATTTATATCAACTAACCTACTAAAATCTTTAAACTTAATAATATTTAAATCTAAATTTTCCTTAATACCTAATAAGTTCACTTCTTTAACTGTAAGCCACCTGCTTGTTTGCTTAAAAGCTTGGCCTTCTTTTACAGGAAGCAGGCCCAGGTTTCTGTCAATTTTTTGAAGTTGAAGACTGCGGGTCCAAAGTATATGAGCCATTGTCAGGATGGCCACGCACCACCTGTGGAGGTTGTTTTAAATTTTTAATAGGGACCTTTGTATCCCGTTCACCTATTTTAACAGGAACGATATTACGTACCTTGAATAACAGCTTTCCTGTACCTAGGTTTGTCCTTACTTTTCCTAATATTGATGTCCTTTACGTACGCTATTGCCCTTCGTTGAGTACTACCTTAAGCTCTCGCATTAGTTCACTGTTAAACTTTTTTCCAGGGTCTCAAGTTATCTTTTTAGGTGCACCATAGAATGAAAAGTACTTTATAAGGGCTCGAACTACCTCAGGTGTGGATCTATTTGAGATTTCAAATGCTTGACCTAATTTACTAAAAGAATCGATTAAGGCAAGAAAATATTTATTTTCTATAGAAAAAAAATCTATGAAAACTTCCTGAAAAGATGAATTCTGGGTCTGTGTTAATTGCAAAACCGGTTTAATTGGTTTTGTATCATATTTTGAAATTTTGCAGGTATGACAATTATTAATTACGGCCGAAACTGTTTCCTGCATATTATCCCAAAAGTAGTTCCTATGTATGCTTACCATGGTTTCCTTTATACCACGGTGACATGTTTTACCCTCGTGATGTTTTAGAATTATTTCCCTCTGTTTGGCCTCGTCTTCAACGTATACGACACGTTCTGTACACTCGAAGAATTCTACAGTGCCCTTTTTAAATAGTTCTATGATAGTGTTACTAGCTTGAGGTTCGTGACAATAAAAATTGCCGATAGAATTACCTAAATTAACACTTTAATTCACTTTATACTAATTAAAGTTAAAAACACTAATAATTAATCACACTGATTCACTTTATTCCGCTCCGAAGCTTTGCTTGTGTCGCCAACTCCAATACTTCCTCGATCGCATCTTGCAGCGCCTATTTATATAAATTAGCAGCGAAATATCCAGAATATTCAAGTAAACACGCGCAAGGTACCGAGAATTCGTGTTTCAACTTCAAGAAGTTTAGTTCTTCGGTTCGAGACTAGATGGCGCTAGTGCCGTCGACTTGAGCGCGTAACACTGCTCCGTCCTAAGACATGCTCGTCCCGAGCATTATCGGCCCCATAATAACGCGCCAAGCGATCCACATGGACGATCTTAGGAGTCCCTCTTGCGCCTTTCTGTAACGGCTCCGCAATGTCAAGGGCTGTCCTATCCCGTGGTGCACCAACATTGTACAATTTCGGTGCTCCTCTACTACGTGTCTGAGGTCCCCGCACGGCCGCACAACTTGTACATGTACGACACTAAGCCTCGACATCGTCACGATAATGGACCCAATAGCCTCTGAGACGTCGCTCCACTTAGGCTTGGTAGCACGGGCCTTCATCCATTCCAGAATCGGCTTGATGTCCGGATCTTCCTGCTGTGCATGTCGTAGGCTGTCCTTCCACTCGTTGCTGAGGTGGTCTATCCTGAGCATCCTCACGGATACCACTTCCTTACTCTTTTGCCTAGTACAATGTTTCCGATCTTCAGGACAAGGTCTTCTTGACAATGCACCCGCGTTGCCATGAGATTTCCCGCTGCGATGTCTGATAGTAAAGTCGTATCCCGGCTGCTGCTGGGCGGTGATGTTAGCCGCACTTCCCTTCTGAGATCGTTCACCTTCCCTTTCTAGGGTTCGCTTAGGGCAGCTGGATCGAAGATGGCCCCTTTCCCCACAGCCGTAGCACCTAGGGCTGTTTCTTTATTGTGGTCGCGAACCGTAACTACTACAACCTCCCTAGCGCGAGGGGAACGACGATCCTGCCACCGCCAGGCGGTGCCGTTAGCTGCACTACCCTCTCGAGATCGATCAACTCTCCTTTCTACAATTCACTTAGGGCAGCTGGATCGTAGATGGCCCTTTTCCCCACAGCCATAGCACCTAGGGCTGTATCCTCTGTTGCGGTCGCGAACTGTAGCTGCTGTAACCTCCCTGACGCGATGGGGACGATGATCCTGCCGCACGGCTTCCACCTCCAGTGCATGGGCCAAGGCGTCCTTAAGCGTCTCGTGGTGCCCGAGCCTCACAGCAGCTCTGACTTCCAGGTCGCGGATGCCGTCGATGAATGTCTGCACCAGGTTCCCTTCAATGAGCGCAGGTACAGACCGGTATGCTTTTCGCACCAGCTTCTCCACCTCTAGAGCCCACTGCTGCAGGTTTTCGTTGATGCGCTGCACGCGATCTTTAAGCTGAGCACGAAAGACGTGTTCCAGGTGAGCGTCGCCATATCTCGCCTCCAATGCCTCAAGGAGTTGCTCATAAGTCACTTCCTCAATGAGAGCTTCCAGAACTGTTAAGGCCTGGTCGCGCAGGCCTAGTGTGAGAGCAGTCATGGCCTGACTTTTATTCCAGCCGTTCGCCTTCATAACAGCCTCGAACTGGATTTTGTAGGCTGACCAGGAAGAGGTACCGTCGAACGGTGGCACCTTGAACCCACGTAGCGAAGGTGTTGTAGCTACTACGGGAGCTGTAGCTCCATCTCCAAGTTTGAGTTCTTCCAGTGATTTCTTCATGTCAGCCATTACGTTGTTAACCCGATTGTTTACTTGGTCGATTCGGGTTTCAGCTTTCTCGATTCGGGTTTCAGCTTTCGCGATTTGGGTTTCAGCTTCTGACAGGCGGTTGTCATGCTGAGCAACCCTATCCTTCACCTCCTTGATCTCCTTCCGAAGGTAGCGTGAAGATCCTTCATGAGGAGCATCTGCTCTTCCAACCGACGGGCCTGTTCCTCCTGTCCGTCCCGCAGCTGCTCTTCCAAACGACGGACCTGTTCCTCTTGTCCGCCCCGCAGCTGCTCTTCCAATCGACGGACCTGTTCCTCTTGTCGGCGAACTTGTTCCTCCTGTCGGCGAACCTGTTCATCCTGTCCACCCCGCAGCTGCTCTTCCAACCGACGGACCTGTTCCTCCTGTCGGCGAGCCTGCTCTTGCAGCATCACCATCAGAGCACCTAAGTCAGTTGCTGCAGATGTAGGAGCTACCGACGGGCCTGCAGCCGGTGGCTGGCCCTCCGACGTCTGCGGCGTTGCACCACCAAATCTTCGTTGGTCCGTCTCCTGCTGGCGTTGACTTCGGGTACGGACACCCTCCGTTTCCTCCTTAGGTAAAATCGGCATGATTTTATCCCATTTCTGACACCAATTGTTACGAGCTTGAGGTTCGTGACAATAAAAATTGCCGATAGAATTACCTAAATCAACACTTTAATTCACTTTACACTAATTAAAGTTAAAAACACTAATAATTAATCACACTGATTCACTTTATTCCGCTCCGAAGCTTCGCTTGTGTCGCCAACTCCAATACTTCCTCGATCGCATCTTGCAGCGCCTATTTATATAAATTAGCAGCGAAATATCCAGAATATTCAAGTAAACACGCGCAAGGTACCGAGAATTCGTGTTTCAACTTCAAGAAGTGTAGTTCTTCGGTTCGAGACTAGATGGCGCTAGTGCCGTCGACTTGAGCGCGTAACAATAGTTTCGGAAAATTGTTTTCTATATGATTCGTCATCAAAGTAAATGAAGTATTTAATCTTTGGTTTTACATATTCTTTTAAAAATTGTTTAATTAAGTTTTCGTTATTGATAGGTAAGAACAATTCTAAAATTTTGTGCTTTTTATTTGAAATATCTTTGACTTGCATTTCATTTCTAAACCAAGTGAATATAAGTATTTGATTAGGCTTAGTATCTACAGCTTCCCTTAATATATGTATCCCTGTAGATTCTAATTCTAACGCTGAGTGTACTGTTTCTGTGCTAATAGATGGTACGGGATAAGTTTGTTCTGTTATATCTATTGGATCAGATGTCGAAAGAGTAGATAGGTCAGACACAGTTATTGTATCGGAGTTCTCATTTGGTTTATTAAGCTTTGCTATGCGGTAAATTTCGTCGGTCAAGCTGTCTACATAGTTTTTAAGGTTTTTGTCTGTATCGTCTACGCTTACTTGCATTGAATCAGTGTCATCGTTGGAATCACATTTGGGTCCTCTGCTTTTCAACAATTTCATCAATGACATCCCTAGTTGCTTTCGGTTCTCCATACCATTTATGTATGCCGATGATTTGAAATTGGTTGGCATCTGCACAACTCTAGAGGACATCGAACAGTTTCAAAGTGATGTTGACCGTATGGTAAATTGGTGTCAAGACAATGTATGTACCTGAACTTAAACAAGTGCTACCATATGAAATTCAGTAGAAAGATCAAGTCACTGAACTCATCATACAAAATGAATGGCGACATCATTAAGAAAACAGAGGAAGTCAGAGACCTGGGAATAGTGTTCGATAAAAAATTAACTTTCGTTCCCCACATCGAGAATATCACAAAAAGGGCGTTTAGAATGCTAGGCTTTGTTTTGCGTAACGCTAAAGTGTTTAAAAATAATCACATTAAGATCCTACTGTACAACAGCCTCGTACGAAGCATACCTGAGTATTGCAGTGTAGTATGGCGACCACATTACGCGACACACTCCTTACGATTGGAACGTCTGCAAAAAAGTTCGTGGCAAATTTGGCCTATTGGAATGGGATCCACAAAAAAATTCGGTCTTACGAAAAACGATTAAGATTCTTTAACATTTTATCCCTGGAAAATCGGAGAAATTTGCTTGACCTGTCATTTCTTGTTAAAATTTTTAATCAAAAAATTAACTGTCACCTCTTGATCCAAAAATTTAAATTTCGTGTTCCATTGAGAATTCCTTGCGCCCCCATTACTCTACTTTGCCCTCCTTTTAGGAAATCTGTCTTAGGTGCAAACTCCCTAATTCCAAGGTTGTTCAAATTGGTCAATGGACATAGTGACAAAATTTGCTTGACCTGTCATTTCTTGTTAAAATTTTTAATCAAAAAATTAACTGTCACCTCTTGATCCAAAAATTTAAATTTCGTGTTCCATTAAGAATTCCTCGCGCCCCCATTAACTCCACTTTGCCCTCCTTTTAGGAAATCTGTCTTAGGTGCAAACTCCCTAATTCCAAGGTTGTTCAAATTGGTCAATGGACATAGTGAGAAAGTTGACATTCATGCCGAGTCCATTTGCCAAAATTAAAAAAGTTCTTGCTTTAGCCTGATCTGAAACCAACAAATAAATAATAATAGTTTTTTTTTACCACATATTTATTTTCATTATTAGGTAATTTATACTTTTTTTATTCGTATTTATAATCTTTCTCGATGCATGTGGTTAGTTAGTTCTTAAGTTATTTCGTTAAATACAGTGTAATCAAACATTGGTAAATCTTAATAAATTAAAAAAAAAAAGAATCTAATGCGTTTAGTTTGACACGGGATAGGGCATCAGCGAGTTTCGAGGGTTTTGTTGAGATTTTTATGTAAAAATTTTCTATATTTTCCGTCATCTTAATATTATTCGTATCTGCCACGTTGGTCTTAGTTTCCGCGCTTATAGTTTCTTCGGATTGATATTCGGGGTAATAATAAGAAGCGTCATTAGGATATTGATCGAAATAATATGGGTTTTTGTAGTAATACATGTCGTCAATATAATCATTCTCGTTTAATTCTGATTCATTTAACCTAAAACCTTGCTGCGGTCGTGCTACAGGTGCTGTGCGCATCGACACATCTGTATTAGTTCGCGGTTGGTTATGCTGAGGGGCATTACTATTATTATTGTATCGCTGTTGCATACCGCACTGTTGAGGACGCATCGAAGGTAAAGACTGAAGGCCTATAGCCAACTTGAGGTGGACGATATCCGAATTGTATTTGGTTGTTATTAGGTTGTGGTGATTGATAATAATTTCCGAAACTGTTAAATTGTCGCTGCTGACCTTGAGTGGGAAGCGGTATCTGCACCTACTTATTCGGTGGGATGCCAAAATTATATCTAGGTGGTTGGTTCATTTGCACGGGCTTAACACTAGAAAAATAATGAGGTTGAGTGTTATTATTACCAAATTTAAATGATGGCGATGCGTTATGCGATTATGTATGAGATGCGAGATTGGATCCAGACATTTTGTTTCTCATTTGGTACTGACTATGGAAGTTAACTTCTTCTAATACAGTGGAGAGCGCATCCTCTAATGAATTTGGGGCCTTGAGACGTACTACTCTAACTTATTGTTCCGGTAAATTGTACAGGAAAACGTTTAATGATGTATTTTCATAAGTAGCCTTTTTACTACAGCGCATATTTGAGTCCGACAACCGATTAACTTTGGCTATTAAAATTGATCTCAAAGATTGAATTTGACAGCAAAAATCTAAATAACTTTCTACGGGTTTAATTCTTTAGGTCTCAAGTTCGATATTTAAACACTCCTCACTTCGCGAGTCTCCAAAATGCTGAACTAATAATTGCTTAAACTCATCCCACGTTTCGATATCATCGCGCTCACCGACTAATGCAGCTGCATTGCTGATAAGGCGACTTGTTATTGTATTCATCACGTACAAATTCTGTTCCGTCGTGCCAGTAAATTTAGCTATAACATATTCACACTTTCTTAAAAAAAGATTTAAATGACGTTTATCTCCATCAAACGTAGAGATGATTTTAATCATTTCACCGGGAATAAGTCTGATATTCTCCATAATTATGTATTAATTTACACACACAGACAATAAAAATAAAATAAAATGTAAAAAAATCCAAATATCACACAAAATTATTAAGAAATAAAATGTATATGCTTAATAAAACTATTTCTTTGTAAAACTATAATTTGCATATAATTTGTAAATTATGAAAATACGTAAAACTTAAATTATTTATTACATACAATTATTTATTTAATTTTCAAACTATTTAACCAGAATATTTTAAAATGAGAGAAGTTCGATCTCAAGATAACGGAACGTAGAGGTATTGGAAAGGATGGTGAAAAGTTCTACTCACCAGCCGCCAGCTGCTCTCATGGTTCAGGATCAGCTCCGCTTCCATGACAAATTTCTTTTGGTTCGAGGATCGTCTCGGTTTTTCTACGTGCCGCCGACCTCCGATTACGACAGAAATTTATATCTAATTCGCGAAGGACGCAACACTACCGAAGTGTGACGATCCTACCGGCTGCCCCAGTCAAGATTACGGGAAAGTAAAATGATTTTTTAAAAACTATTTAAAATCTATTTTATTTCTAATTACTAGTATAGGTAACCATAATTACTTAATTAATGCGTCTTGACAGAAGTCGATGTCAAAACGAAGTGGCCGCTCTCATGAGCTCTGCCTGATACCTCATCCAAAAGTGCTGACTACAGTTACTGGATACTGTCTAATGCTTATGCAGCCCTCTCTAAGTACGAACCGTTACAACCCTATGGTCTTGTGGTTGCATAACTAGCTCTATAAGAAATGAAATGAATTGTTTAACAATTGAGTCAAAATTAATTGTTTAACAATTGTCTATATTGTGAACAGGAAACCTGTTAATGTTATATATTATGTGAAGGAAAACATCGCATGTGCATGTCTGATAAATAAATAAAAAAATTGAAGACATGTGAAGTTTGCCAACACGCTAACTGTCTTAAATTAATCTTGTGGGTTCCTAAAAATGTTATTATATCTAGTTTACATCAGAGGAAATATTGAATTTCAGCCTGTTTTATCACCCCCTGATTTAAGAACAGAACAAGAACAAGCGGATGATTTATTGAAACAATATATGGAGCAAACAAAAATAGATTCAAAATATAAGGATGGGTTTGAAGATACTATTAATAATATTGAGACAAGATTACAAAAGTTAAGAGGCACCAGTACTGCGTCAATTTCTGTTGAGAAGCTTGATTCAGAAGATGAAGAAACCATTGTAAAAAAAATTATTGAGAAGGTAATGAACAAATAATAATAATTAGTGAATTATGTAGTGACATTGAGTTATAGTTTTCTTGTTTTTATTAAGTTTTTCTGTAAGAGGTTATTACCCAATCAGATGGATTCTTAGGTAAAAAAGTTCTACCACATAACCAGAACAAGTTTACAATTCAAATATTAAGTTTAAAATATATTAGGTTGTGTATTATTTTATGGTCATGACTGTATAGTATATTTTTGTATTCAGGAGATTAAATATGACACAGACCGACTGATGGACCACGTTCAGATGGATGCAGACTCCGTGCTACAACAGGTCCCATCCGCAGAGATTGTGATACTTGGTAATTTAACGCCCACCATGCTGAATGGCTTGGTTCTTGTTTAATCGATCATGCGGGAAGATCTGTTAATGACTTTGCTTTGGCATATAGACTGGTTACCTCGCCTACGCGGATCCCAGATGTGGAAGATCATGTACCTTACCTGTTGGACCTTCTGCTGATCTCTCATCCAGACAATCAGGTGTCCGTTGATGCCCTTCTTGGCTCCTCGGACTATTGTCTGATCCGGAGTACGGTGTCACATACGCCCCCATCGTTGTTGCGTACTGCAGTTTGCCGCCGTGTTTGGCATTATAGGTCAGCCGATTGGGACGGGATCCGATCTTTTTTGCATCCTGCCTTTGGAGGCGAGTTTGCTTCTCGCCGGATGATCCCAGCGTTGTTGCTGATTCAGTCGCTGATATAGTGCTACAGGGAATGGAACTATTTATTCCATCATCTCTGCCACTTATCGGAGGCAGAACCCAGCCTTTGTTTGGTCGCTCCTGTAAAATTGCATTACGTCATAAGCAGGAGTGTTACCAGGCCTGGGCTCGCCCATCGACGTCTCGAGATGTCTTCACTCTCTCTCTCTCGACTCTTGATGACGGGGGGAACACACCGCCGACCATCCCGCGGTGTGAGTGCTCCATGCAAGATGTGCTGTTTTCCCAACGCTCGATCTGCAGAGCACTCCTCTCCCTGGACATTAACAAGTCGAGTGGGCCTGATGGCGTCCCTCCTATTGTGCTGTAGACGTGTGCTCCGGAGTTGGCACCGGTTTTAACGCGTATTTTCCGGTACTCATACTCCCTAGGCGTAGCCCCGAAATTATGGAAGACAGCTCATGCCGTACCTTGAGGATCACCAGCTGTTTAGTGACCGCCAGTACGGTTTCCGTTGCGGTCCCTCGGCTGGTGATCTTCTAGGTTACCTAACTCATAAATGGGCCAAGGCAGTTTTATTGCTGATCGGAGCGTCAAGGTCGTAGTAGACGGTGCATGCTCCGATTACAAGCCCATTAATGCTGATGTTCCACAAGGCTGCGTGTTATCACCAACGCCGTTTCTTCTGCATATCAATGACATGTTGCAAACCGGTAACATTCATTGCTATGCAGACAACAGCACTGGTGATGCTTTATACACCGGCTGTGCCAGTATTTCGCGGGAAAACGTCGCCGAGTACCAGAACAAATTTTTGTCTGAAGTCGAGACTGTTGAACAAAATCTCGGACTGGGGGCGACTAAATCTAGTCCAGTTGAATCCCCAGAAGACACAAGTTTACGCGTTTACCGCTAAAAAGAACCCCTTCGTCGTATCTCCTCAGTTTCAAGGCCCCCTTGTTGCCTTAGCCAGTATCGGAGTTCTCGGCGTCGACATATCGAGTGACGTACAATTTCGTGGTCAATTGGAAAATTGGCCTTTAAAAAGCTTGGCGTGCTCAGCAGAGCAGGACAGTATTTCATGACGGCTCACCGCATGCAACTTTACAAGGCGCATGGAATACTGTTCCAATCTCTGGGCGGGAGCTCCCCAGTGCCAGCTCAGCTCTTTCCTATCGGCTTGACTCAATGGCAATGCGAGGGGATGTTGTATCTCTTTGGCATATTTTATCGCATCTACCACGGGGAATGCTCTGAAGAATTGTTCGGTATAATTCCAGCCGCACAATTTCACCATCGCACATCGCGACAAAACTCGCGATACCATCCATTCCATCTGGATGACTTGCGGTCCACCACTGTGCGATTTAAAAGAAGTTTTCTTCCTCGCACAACTTGTAGAATCAATTACCACCAGAGATTTTCGGGATCGATACGACTTAGGGACCTTAAAGAAATGAGCCTATTCCTTTTTAAAAGGCCGGCAACGCATATGCAATTTCCCTGGTGTTGCAGTCGTTCATGGGCGGCGGTAATCGCTTACCATCAGGTGAGCCGTATACTCGTTTGCCCTCAATCCTATAAAAATAATAATTAATGGTGGTGGTGTTAGAATTTCTACTACCCTTTATCATCCTGTGGAGTTCCCATAACAGTGCAACAGAGGGAACTGAAACAGGAGACGGGCACCATAATTTTCTTGATAACAACTCAAAGCTTGGCAAGTACGACAATCACACACACAATACACATGAGGCAAACTATGGGGGAGATCTATCTTCATCTGTGGACTTTTTATATGGTGTAATGAATGAAGGAGTGAAAATTTTGTAGGCTTGTCGATAACGTTACGACAGCACACGTGTTCTAGGTGACAACGCTAAAAGTCCATCTACCTAGGCACCACCTTGCCGCCAAAATAACAGTGCTTTCACTACTGTGTTTCAATCTGAAAGGTACAGAGCTAGTATAATTACAAGTTGTGTGGCATTCAATCATATTTCTCAAGTGTCAACTTATTTGAAGCCTAATTCATCAATCAAAAAGAATTAGCCTTCCTTGTTGAAAGTTGGCTGCTAGTGCCCATCGACTGTATGTTCTTTGTAAATTCGGTTTTATGAAAATTTGTAAGTGCGTGTGCTACGTTCATATGTTTTATTGCCTGCAACTGCAGCTACAAATTGTGTAAATAATAGATAATTGCTTTTTGCGACTCATCTTTAAAACATCTAATACGATTTTGCAATTAGTTCTGATTACCTACTGACTATCTGAAGTAATAGGGTTGGTCAGTTGGGCATAAGCTCTACTTTTACCAACCCACCTGGCCAGCGTGGCGAGTAAAGGCAAATATTTCAAGTTGGCAAATTCTTCTGACGGCAATGACTTGAAACAATTGCCTATTCTGTCCTCCAAGGTGTCATCAATAGGAGTAATAGTTATAAAAGACTGTCTGTGCCGGACGGGCGAAACTCTCCGGAGTAAATGTTGTCGAAGATACTTCGCGAGTCGCTCACGTCCTACACCTATAGGTTCCGGTGGGTACTTTCACTGCCGTCTTTGTGGGTGCCGCTGAAATATTGTGGACTGTGGTTCAAATCAAAATACACGATTAACAAATACAAATAGCAAGGTAGTGGCCAGCGGTTCGACTGATTGATTAGACGCGAAATTTTATAACTATTGATCACGGTTGTTAAACTACGGTTGTTCACTATTGGTTAGTCACTGTATATTTCAAAAGATTTCTTTAAATTGTACGGTGGTATCAAAGATCTATTGGTAGTGGCTGGTTTTCTAACACTACTGACTAGCAGCTATTATCAACTAAACTAGCTGATTTTATCACTTGTGTAACTGCGGATATCAGTTACCACTTTCACTATAATAATATGTAACTGCGAATATCAGTTACGACCTTTTTCGGCTAGCTAACACTTTCACTATGTGTAACTGCGAATATCAGTTACGACCTTTTTCGGCTAGCTAACACTATCACTATATGTATGTAACTGCGAATATCAGTTACGACCTTTTTAGGCTAGCTAACACTTTCACTATGTGTAACTGCGAATGTCAGTTACGACCTTTTTCGGCTAGCTAACACTTTCACTATTCACTATATACTGCTACTAGCCACTTCAGCTACCACCGGATACCACTCACTTCACTGTCACTGGTAGATCTTCACACTACTACGGGTACTGGGTCTCGAGCCCCTAAGGTAGACTTTGGCAATACTTTGCAGTGAGCCGCTTGCCATTTTCCGTTTGCCTCTTTATTGCATAAACTTTTCACTATACAAATGGCATAAATTGCAATATTTTCTATACAAAACTAATTGCTACACTAACATGCTATACATCAATAAATCGGTAGTCTGGTACTTTATTAGTATATCGTAAAGGTTACTCAAAATATTAACATTGTAAAAAGTTATTAAACGAAATGTCCCTAATTTTCATAATATTTGGGTACATTAATTCTTTGATTTTTCTATAACTACGAAATGCGTTTAATTATACAAAAATATCCCTACACTTCTTTAATCTATAAGCCATATGCTAATTGAATGTCATATTTATAACTCTTTTAGAACATAAAATTATTTTCCTTATTTTTAGTATGAACTATTACGCAGTTAATTAAAAACTTTTAGAGAGTTCCACGATAAGACGCGCTGTGATTGGTCGATTTTTTGGTATATAATAAAAGTTGTTTATTTCACTTGTTGTCAAAACGACATTCTATACAAATATATAATAAATATACTAAGAGTTATAAATATGCTACACAACTATATTAATACATGTTTTCATCCAGTTTTGTTGGTAATTTCATTATTAATACAAAAAAAAATATTCTTTATAACTTCGTTTCTTAGCGTTGTTAGACCGTCGCGAACATCTCTCCCGCCATGCAGCGTCGCGACGATTTTCTCACAGCGGCGCTGCATCCATTTCGGTGAGCGACGTTGCTTCTACTTCGGCAGCGGCACGAGTTTCCTGGTTGGCCTCTTGATTAGGCCGTTTGCTGTGCGTACCTCCACAGTGCGAATCTGTCCGTCCGCACCGGGGTAAACAGCTTCCACCCTCCCTCGTAGCCAGGTGTTACGAGGTAACTGGCCGTCAGCTATGAGGACTGGATTGCCCACCTGGAGATTGGGACCTCGCCCATGGGCCTCCCGCCGGTTTTGAAGTTCCGGTAAATACTCTCGGACCCAACGCTGCCAGAACATGTCAGCGAGTATTTGGGAGCGTCGCCAGTGTCTTTTGCTATTCTAATCCTTTTCATCAAATACTCCAGGTGTCGGCAGTCTCGCAGATCCTCCTAAAAGGAAGTGATTTGGAGTGATGGATTCGTCGTCGTCGCTGTCTACAGAGATGTGAGTCAATGGTCTGCTATTTACTGTGTACTCCACCTCGCAGAGCAGCGTGGCTAATACTTCCACATGCGGATGTCTCTCATGAAGGACGGTGTAAAGTGCCGTCTTCACGCACCGTATAAGACGTTCCCACACTCCTCCCATGAAAGGCGCGGAGGGGGTTATAAAACGCCACACTATGCCTCGTCGACTGGCTTCTTCTCGAAAAGCCTCCCGAAGTTCCTTGTCTGCGCCGTGCATGTTGGTGCCATTGTCAGAGTAAATCTCGGTGGGGCACCCTCGGCGAGCTGCGAATCTTCTTAATGCCAGTATTGCGGAGTCAGCGCTAAGATTTGCGACAACTTCTAAGTGGACAGCTCTGGATGTGAGGCAGGTGAAGAGAGCTACGTATCTCTTCTGATGTTGACGTCCCACAGTGACTGAAAGTGGCCCAAAATAGTCCAGACCGGTGAAGGTGAACGGTCTCTGGTGATGAGCGAGACGTGTACTGGGATGGTCACCGGTCGCTGGCACTGATGGTTGTGCTTTTCTGATGCGACTCTGTATGCATTGGCTCACTATCTTTTTTGTGGTGGGTCGAAGTCGGATCACCCAGTAGTGCTGTCGAACCTCGTTGATGGTAGGTTCGGTTCCGCAATGATGCAGGCTACGATGCGTCCAGTCAATGTATAATTGCGTGATGTATCATCCAATATAGCTGGCCCCTTCATGTCTTCTGTGACTCCCTTCACGGCGGCTATGCGACTTCGTAGCACGATGATCCCGTCTTTCAATTCTATTTGGAGCGGTCGTAGGCGGCTATCATGAGCGACCTTTTTAATATTACGGAGATCGGTTATCTCTTGTGAGAAGGAGCCCTCTTGTATAGCACGTATCAGGAGCTTTTCGGCCTTTCTGATGAATTCGGCCTCTAGTGTGATGTACCTTTTGACATCTCTATTTTTCACTTGACTGGGAGGCTGCGCGATTTGTCGCGGATTATTTTTCGATTTCCTCCAGTCGGGATCTTCCTCTTTGCCCCTTTTGGTTCTTTTATAGAAGGTCCTGTCTGTGGTTTTGCGGCAGAGTGTTATAAATTGAAGCACTCTAGCCGTAGCTCGCAATAAGCGTTCCCATCTCGAAAACCTTGCTGGATCGGGAACAGCTTCTCGGAGTATCGGAGCTTGATACGATTCCTTAATGGTGAGGGATCTTTCCTCACCTGTAGGTTCGGATGACGTGGGTCTTTCGGTTGGCCATGCTGAGGGTTCTTTATACAGAAACGATGGGCCGTTGTACCACTCGTGATTGGAGTCGAAGTTCGGTGGTACGTCCCTCGTGGCAATGTCAGCTATATTCAATTTGGTAGGTACCCAGCGCCAGTCCTCTACTTTACTATGTTCCTCGATTGCTGCTATTCGGTGGGCAACGAAAGGTTTGTAACTCCTGGAGCCCTTTTTTATCCACGTGAGGACAGTTTTGCTGTCAGTCCAATATGTTACGGCTTCGGGCGTCACGCAATGTGCCTGGATGACGGCGGCAGCTACGCGGCTTCCCATCACGGCGGCTTGTAACTCGAGGCGAGGTATGGACGTTACTTTCAGCGGAGCTACCTTCGCCTTAGCCATGATGAGGCTCACATGTACTGTCCCATTGGTTGTTGTTGATCTCCAGTAGACTGCCGTTGCGTAGGCGCTCTCACTGGCATCGGTGAACACGTGGACTTGGAGTGAACGTGCGTCGCTGAATCCCGGGTAGCATCTTGGGATGCTTACTGATTTGAGCTGTTCCAGATGTTGGATCCATGTGAACCATTGTTTAGTCAGGTCTTCGTCCAACTCCTGGTCCCAGTCTGTTCCTCGTCTCCATGCTTCCTGCAGTATTTGCTTTGCTCGAATTGTAACTGGGGAGGCGAGGCCGAGCGGGTCATACAGCGACATTACTATTTTAAGTGCTTCCCTCTTGGTTGGTGTTTTATGCAGCAAATTGATTGGAAGTCGAGCGAGCTTTAGGTTGAAGCTCAGCTGATCGGTACCCGGTTTCCAGATTAATCCGAGTATCTTTTCCTCGGTTCCTTTGTTTCCCAGATCGACTGACTCAGATGCTTCATGGTCAGGTTCTAATTCTTTTACAACTTCTGGTGCGTTGGAAACCCATTTTCTTAAGGTGAAGTGCGCGTTTTTGTGTATGTCGCGTACTTCCTTCGATATTCGCATTGCCTCTTCCAGAGACTGGAAACTGTCGAGATAGTCATCCATATAGTGGTTTTGAATGATAGCTTCTACGGCTTCTGGATACTTGTCTTTATATTTTTTAGCGTTCCAGTTTTTCGCGAATATGGCTGTGCAGGGTGAACTGGCTGCACCGAAAATAATCGACGTCATTCTATATTCTTGTGGAGCTTCATTACGTCGATCCCCTCTCCAGAGATATCTTAAGGCATCTCTGTCTTCGGGTCTAACTTTGACCTGCATGAACATTTCGGCTATGTCCGTGGAGACAGCGATATTATGGCGGCGAAAACGCATCATGACCCCTGGTAGTGATTGCAGTAGGTCTGGACCCGTGAGCAGGAAGTCGTTCAATGACACCCCCTTTGTTTTGGCTGCGGCATCGTGTACTATTCGAAACTTCTCTGGTTTCATTGGGTTATGGACGTCGAAATGGGGTAGGTACCATGTTCTTCCCGGTGTGCTAATTTTCGGTGCTATCTCGGCGTATCCTTTTTGTACAAAGGAATTCATTTGTTCATCATACTTCCTTTTTAGATCTTCGTCTCGATCTAATTTTCTTTCAATGGAAACGAGCCGTTTTATTGCTGTTTCATAATTACCAGGCATCTTGATATCCTTTTCCTTCCAGAGAAGCGCTGTTTCTATGTGCCCGTCTTGTAACTGACGGGTGCTGCTATTTAGTATATCTTCAGCTTTCTTCTCTGGGTCGGAGTCTGGTCTTCTCGGATTGATAATGAGAGATTCCAGCGTGAAATATTCGCGGAGTTGGTCATCTATAGTTTCCTCGCTCTTGTGCAGCTCATTGGCCGCGTGGACGCGCTGATACGGGGCTTTAGTGTGTGCCCCGTGTAGCACCCATCCTAATTCTGTGAGCGAGGCGATTGGCTGGTGCGGTGGACCTCTACGGATTTGAGTGGCTATCAGAAGTCTCCAATTGTCCTGTCCTATTAGGATCCTTGGGTTGCCGGAGTCATATATTAGCTGCTCCTTTAGGTCTTTCAAGTGGTTGCACTTAGCTATGTCTACTGCACGCACAGTCTGTGGCCCCAAGTTTAGGCTTGCGACCGTGCGTGCTCTGAATGGCACCCTTTTGATGTGGAGACTCTTCAGCGATACTTTGATTCTTCGGGATTCCGGTGAATCGAGGGTAGTGTTCCCGATAGCGGTGATCTTAAACGGGTCCAACCGCCCTGTAGCTCCAATTTGTTTGACGATCTCTTCATCCATTAGTGAAACTGTTGACCCATCATCCAGCAGGGCGTGTGTGTTTACAGCTCCCGCCGGTCCGATTACTCGCACTGGAATTATTTTTAAATAGGCTTGATGCTTTGACACAGCGAATGAGTTAGCTACGGTTTCTTGAGGTTCTTTTTGTTTGACCTCAGTCTTCTCCTTTGTATTGTTATGGAGAAGTCGATTGTGTGTCGCGGTGCATCCTTCTATTCCACACTTATTTGTATTGCATTTGTGTGTCTGATTTCTGTAACGTAAACAGCGGAAACATAAATTATTTTGCTTTGCGAGTTCCCATCTTTTGTTGATATCTGCTTCCTTAAATTTTTTACATTCGGATCCATAGTGACCCTCTTTTTCGCACACTCTGCATTTCGGAGACGGCTTAGTAGTAGCCGCGTGTGCTCTATGTACTGAACGATTGCTTTGTGCTTCGTTTATAATTTCTGGAGGCGCAAATGCACTGCAGAAGTGAGCTTGCTCGGTAATAAAATCGCTGAAGCAGCCGAGGTCTGGTCTAGAGTCACATTTTTCGGTGTAGATTCTATACCACTGTGCACGTATAGAGTTTGGCAGTTTGTCGGTGAGGTGTCGTAGCAGCTCTGCGTTGACGAGGTAATGATCTAGCTTTAGGGTTCGAAGAGTGACGACGCTTCCCCTCATTTTGCTCGCGAACGTGCAAATGTCTCTGGGCGCTTCTGTACAGCGTGCTAATCCTCGTAACTTCTCGGTTTCTGCTTGCGCGATTGAATCTGGACGCCCAAATTGTAGCTCCAGTTCTCGCATAATCTCATCTGGCTTAGCATGCCCGATGAGTTCTGAACTGACTGTTTCCAAGGCTCTTCCTTGTAGACTTCGTCTTAGTCTAGCTGTGTTTTCAATGTCATTGAAGTAGCCTCGGGTTGTTTCGTAAATGGCACGGAATGAAAGCCACTCGGTATGTGCTCCGCTAAAGCTTGGCAGTGTCATTATAGCTTTCGGCGCTGCGAAAGTATGCAATGATAGTGGCGCACTCTCTAACTTTGATTTGTCAGCGAGCGCGGCTATAGCGGACGTGAGCTCCGATATAAATGGACGGAGCCCCCTGTCTTCTCTTATGACAGGTTCCTGGCTAGCTTTATTTGGCTTGGGATCCTTTTGTACATCTTCTGGATAGGAATCCTGGTATGTGAGCTCTGATACAATCGGTAGGAGCCCCCTGTCTTCATTAACGATGGGTTCCTGGCTGAGCTTCTGTGGCATGGGATCCCTTTGTACGTCTTCTGGATAGGAATCCTGGTTCGTGAGCTCCTTTTGGGGCTCACTGAGGTCGACAACGTCCGGGGTTGGCTTTGTGACGGTTTTATTAAATGGGGCCTTCCCTCCGGTGGTTGCGCCTTGATTTGACTTTTGTTTGGCTACAGAGTTTTCGAGCCAAGATCGAACGTACTCACTTTTGGAGTGACCATCTTCATCATAGTCGTCTGATTCGTCTTCTTCTTCAGCCATCTGTAAAGAGATCTGCGCAAGTTCTAGTTTGATCTTCAATACTTCTTCACGAGCCTTCCAAATTCTTCTATTGGGCCGAACAGTCTTCTTTGACTTCGTACTGCAATCGGTGTGGCCCCTCGGTGGCTCTTCGGTGTGGGTGTCTTCCCGGGCTGTTGGCGATGATGCACGGCTAAAGTCATCGTTGCCTTCTATATGTTCCCTCTGCTTCGTTGTGCGGGCCGTAGTGGTCGGCGCGGGCAGGGGTATCCCCTCCTCGGGGGGGCAGCATGGCGCCTCAGCGCCCTCTACCGTTGACGGTGAGCGTGGTGGCATCTGGTGGTGGACGGCGGCGTTACTGGCCGACGAACCTCCTTCCAGACCGACGGTCCACGCCTTGGCTTCCCTTCCTTGCGAACGGGTGATCGGCATCTTAAATCTGAAAAATTCTGCGGTTTTAATACGGTGGTGACTATTTACCCGGTTCCGAAATACAAACGGATATATCCTGCTCGAAGGACCAACGAATGTGCCGGACGGGCGAAACTCTCCGGAGTAAATGTTGTCGAAGATACTTCGCGAGTCGCTCACGTCCTACACCTATAGGTTCCGGTGGGTACTTTCACTGCCGTCTTTGTGGGTGCCGCTGAAATATTGTGGACTGTGATTCAAATCAAAATACACGATTAACAAATACAAATAGCAAGGTAGTGGCCAGCGGTTCGACTGATTGATTAGTCGCGAAATTTTATAACTATTGATCACGGTTGTTAAACTACGATTGTTCACTATTGGTTAGTCACTGTATATTTCAAAAGATTTCTTTAAATTGTACGGTGGTATCAAAGATCTATTGGTAGTAGCCTATGTGTAACTGCGAATATCAGTTACGACCTTTTTCGGCTAGCTAACACTATCACTATATGTAACTGCGAATATCAGTTATGACCTTTTTAGGCTAGCTAACATTTTCACTATGTGTAACTGCGAATGTCAGTTACGACCTTTTTCGGCTAGCTAACACTTTCACTATTCACTATATACTGCTACTAGTCACTTCAGCTACCACCGGATACCACTCACTTCACTTCACTGTCACTGGTAGTTCTTCACACTACTACGGGTACTGGGTCCCGAGCCCCTAAGGTAGACTTTGGCAATACTTTGCAGTGAGCCGCTTGCCATTTTCCGTTTGCCTCTTTATTGCATAAACTTCTCACTATACAAATGGCATAAATTGCAATATTTTATATACAAAACTAATTGCTACACTAAGGCCCTGTCCGCACTGTGATATTTCACCGCGCGATTTTTATTCTCGCGTATTATATTCCGTGATCGGAATTACACTTATTACGCACTGCGAATAAAATTTCGTACGGTTTTTGTCAGTTCGATGCAGTTCCCGATTGAGACGAACGTCTAAAATGAATAAAAGAAAATTTTTAATTTACCTGATACTACGGCGGCGGCGGCGTGACAAACCTATCGTAGGATGTCATGAACATTGGATTCACCCATTTACGGCCTTGAGACCTATGAAATGATTTTTCTACATAAAATATCAAGAGCTGCGAGAATATAATAAAAAGTTTTTCGGATATTACAGAATGACTACAAAATCATTCGATAATTTACTACGACTAGTTGGTCGGGCTATTACCTATCAAGATACGAATTGGAGAAAAGCAATTTCAGCTGAAGAGAGACTCTCGATAACTCTAAGGTAAGATGTTCCATTCTTATAGGTACTAGGTACAGCCTGCACAAGAGTGTAAGCTAAAATATATCTAAGCATTTTATAAAAGTCAATCTTATTAAAAGAAAGAGCACCTTTCTTTTGATTGTTTCTTCGAAACAATTGAAAGTGCACCCTAATTTCTTTGAGCTCAGTTTGATTTTTATCAAATGCTTAGATGTATTAATGCATCTCTGTCATTTTGACGCTGATAATACAGTTTATTTTAAATTTTCACGTTCTCTTAATTTATCCCCCCCAGCCCCCCCCCCCCCCTCCCATTTGATATTGTAACATTCCAAAGTATATTTAATAACTGACGGAGGTAAATAAAAACAAGGTTTAATCATACAGCATCATTTATTTATAAGCAATGTAACTTTTATTTAAATAAAATATAATCTTTCATGTCAAAACCACTCCCCTCTACTACGAATGTAGAATTTTAATGAATGATGAAGATTAAATGAAGTATTTGGAAAATTTGACAGCGAGTATTGGGATTGAGGAGACGGATCAGGCGGAGATTGAGGAATGACAGTTGAATTACGAGATGGTGTGTATTGGGTTTGAGGAGACGGATCAGGCGGAAATTAAGGAATGACAGTTGAATTACGAGATGGTGTGTATTGGGTTCGAGGAGACGGATCAGGCGGAGATTGAGGAATGACAGTTGAATTACGAGATGGTGTGTATTGGGTTTGAGGAGACGGATCAGGCGGAGTTTGAGGAATGACAGTTGGATTATGAGATGGTGTGTATTGGGTTTGAGGAGACGGATCAGGTGGAGATTGAGGAATGACAGTTGAATTACGAGATGGTGTGTATTGTGTTTGAGGAGACGGATCAGGCGGAGATTGAGGAAAAGATGGTGGGTATTGGTAAATTTGGGGAGAAGGAGATTGACGGATAGTATTTGGGTAGGGTGATGGCGTATTTGGGTTGTAAGATGAATACGATGATGACGATGATGATTGATATTGAGACATAGCGAATCTGACTCTAGGCGGTATAAAATTTTGTGGTGAATATTTAGTTGCTCTGTTAAGTGCATTCAGAATTTCAACTTTAGCGTAATGTTTCTGGTCTGTTGAGAGATTCTTGAGCATTGGTATGATCATTTCACAAAAAGAAATATCCTCATCATAAGTTTTATCCTGCAATAATTTCAATAACTCATCATCGCTATTATTCTGAATTTTAGTCTTTTTACGCATGCTCGTTTTATTTAAGTCTTCTATTTCGTGAAGCTTCTGTGTCAGTATCTTTGTCGGATTGATTTTTAAGGTCTTCGGCATTACTGTTAGTGCTTTCTGTGTCTTTAATATTATTTGTCGTATCTCTCATTGATTTTGAGTGGCTAAAAATGAAAGTGCTCCCATGTGTATGTATGGTCTTTTTTTTTCTTTGCGGCTTGACCCGAAACTACCTTTTTATCAGCTGCCACCTCCTTGAAGTATGTATCTGTAAGATTTTTCCATTTGTTTTGCACATCAGCTCCTGTAAAAGAAAATAAAATAAGGTAATTGTTGTGTAGATAAATAATAAACTATAATTTGATTGAATTTTATATTATTGGTGTTACAT
Source organism: Parnassius smintheus behrii (assembly GCA_036936625.1). Classification (NCBI taxonomy): domain Eukaryota; kingdom Metazoa; phylum Arthropoda; class Insecta; order Lepidoptera; family Papilionidae; genus Parnassius; species Parnassius smintheus. Next base: position 32,568,264 of record JAUPFT010000012.1, read on the forward strand.
ATTTTGTTGTAATTATTGCAGGTACTTGGCTTCAGGAAATAGCTACTATTCGCTATATTACGAATATCTAATGGGTATCTCTACAATTGGTGAAATTATAGAAGACACGTGTGAAAGACTATGGTCTTGTTTACAATCTTTATACATGTCAGAACCAGATGAAAGAACTTGGTCCCATACTGCCGAACTTTTCTATAAAAGAACCCATTTTCCACATTGCTTGGGAGCGGTGGATGGAAAGCATATAAGGTGCGAAAAGCCTAATGGCGCGGGTTCTGAATTTTATAATTATAAACAATATCACTCCTTAGTTTTAATGGCGGTGGCTGATGCAAATTATTATTTCATCAGTGTTGACATAGGTGCTTACGGCAGCAGTAGTGACTCTACCGTTTTTAAAAATTCTGCATTTGGAAATAAGCTTGAAGGTGGTCAGTTAATACTTCCATCACTAACTTACCTACCAAAAGATAAAAATGGGGAAAAATGCCTTATGTTTTTGTTGGAGATGAAGCGTTCGCTCTCTCAGAACACATAATGCGACCATACCCCAGAAGAAACCTATCTGTAACTCAAAGAGTTTTTAATTACAGACTCACACTAGCAAGAAGATTTGTAGAATGCACTTTTGGCATACTTACTAATAAATGGAGAATTTTACATCGGGCTTTAGATGTAAAACTAACAACTTGTGACCAAATAATTAAAGCATGTTGCATTTTACATAATTACGTACGCAAACATGATGGAATTCGGTTTAAGGACAAATTGTATGGGACCGAGTTACAAAGTTTGCGCCCTACTCCTGTGAGATCTAGAATATCCAGCATTGAAAATAGACAATATTTTGCAGAATATTTTGATTCACCGAAAGGGTCAATTCCATGGCAATATGAAAAAATATAAAATATAAACGTCTACCCATATTATAGGTATATATTCTATATAAAACTACAGACCAACAAAAAATCTTTGATTATATGGACACGTTGACCGTACCGCACGGCTCGAAAAAGTCTACTATAATTATTGGTAGACTCGCTTCTCACCTACGCCAGTGTCATTTGAGTTACCTATGGATAATAAGCTCACGAAAAATAATTAATTATGCCGGTTTGTGCTATCAAATTGTATCGCAATTACGTGGGAAGTAAAGAAGTAAATTATATTATTTAACTACTTTATTTTAAGAAAACACAGTTTTTTAATTCGTTACTGTTTAGGTTAGTCTGATTAGCTTGTGTTGCCAGTTTAATATCAGGGAAACTTAGCGAAACTATGGGAGACACATTATAATTATATCATTATATCTTTTTGTAATTTTTAAACATTTTGTTAATGAATAAAAATATTTTATTTTAATATTTATTTATTTATCTTTGTAAATCATAAAAAGATGCAGTAGTACTTATAAGATTTTGTTTGTTTAAAAAAATTAAAAGAAAAATATTTGTAATTATGTTTATATTTTTTGTCTTTACTAAATTAAATAAAACACTAATCTACGAAATAGTTACTTTATTTAACCTATTTTGTTTAAACTACACCTTATTAAATAATGCGGAAAAGTTAAGTTAATAATTTGGAGCAAGTATCCCTAAACACGCACATCTTGACAGTTTGACTACAATAAGTACACGAGCGGTACTCACACATATCACGTAATTCGGGCCGGTTTTTGCGCGAAGTTTGTTTGCATTGCTCAATCTAGACATGTAGGTATATAATCAAGGGTTATAAATAAAAATATTTAATTTGTAAACGTCATTAAATTAAAAAAATACTTTATATTTACCTTTTTGTTTTTTTTCAACAACACTGCATTGTTCCCAACTAAAATATATGTCTTGATATATTTCCTCCCACAATCTCGCCTTCAATATTCTGTCGTGGTACTTTGGATTAAAATTGTCCCACAGGGGAGGTCTCCTGTGCATCAACGTGATTAATTGCTCAATATCAATGTCGTCATTTTCTAACTCCTCTGCGGCTCCCGATCGGGCGGGAGACGAAGCGCGCGACATCCTGCCAATAGCGCCAGTACACGACTGAACGAAACGCGCGGATTTTATTTCGCAGTGCGGCCATAGCCATAACTACTATATACTGTACAAAACATTCGCGCGGAAATAAATCCGCGCCGCATCGCGTTCAATTTGCATCAAATCACAGATTTTTTTTCCGCGTGATTTTTTTACCGCCAGTGCGGATACTCCTATAAGATTCAATGTGTTACAGAATTGCGAGAATAAAAACGTGCGGTGAAATATCGCAGTGCGGACAGGGCGTAACATGCTATACATCAATAAATCGGTAGTCTGGTACTTTATTAGTATATCGTAAAGGTTACTCAAAATATTAACATTGTAAAAAGTTATTAAACGAAATGTCCCTAATTTTCATAATATTTGGGTACATTAATTCTTTGATTTTTCTATAACTACGAAATGCGTTTAATTATACAAAAATATCCCTACACTTCTTTAATCTATAAGCCATATGCTAATTGAATGTCATACTTATAACTCTTTTAGAACATAAAATTATTTTCCTTATTTTTAGTATGAACTATTACGCAGTTAATTAAAAACTTTTAGAGTTCCACGATAAGACGCGCTGTGATTGGTCTTTATATCACTTGTTATCAAAACGACATTCTATACAAATATATAATAAATATACTAAGAGTTATAAATATGCTACACAACTATATTAATACATGTTTTCATCCAGTTTTGTTGGTAATTTCATTATTAATACAAAAAACAATATTCTTTATAACTTCGTTTCTTAGCGTTGTTAGGCCGTCGCGAACACTGTCAAAGAAGAAAAATAATCTACAGATCAAAAATGTTATTTTACTTTATTATGATTTTATAGCTTTTTTTAAACTGTAGCTCTCTCATTTTATAAGAATCACAGGTTGTCTGTTACCACAGAACCTATTGTAATATTGTCTTATTTTTTTTAGGTAAAAACAGATGCAAGTTTGGAAGATGAAATCTCTCCAGACACAAATGATGAATTGCCTTTCTGTGAGATATGTAATGAAGATGCCAGGGTTAGATGTATAGGATGCAAGTATTTGTTTTGTATGAGATGTTTCAATGAACACAAAGATGACGACGATGGCTGCGACACATATGAAATTTTTAGTCCACCCAAATCAAAATGAAAATAACGATTTCTTATAATACGAAAACTACACATTTAAAAAAACTTGTTTATTTTATTTCCCTGACTATTTGAGTACTTCACATTCCTTGAGTTACGGGACGACTGTTGTGCACCAATGGTATTATAATGTTACAATATTCAAAGAGAAATATTTTTATAATAGTATAAATCAAACAATATTTCAAATATATTATTTTATTTACTACACCTCATTTTAATTCATCTTTCGAATTCTTCTATTATGCTAGGAATTAATTTGACCAGATCTTCAGCTGTCTGTTTATATTCATTTTCAATCCAAATATCTTTTAACTTATTAATAATGGGTCCGTACATTTTGCCAGGTGGAACTCCATTGTCTTTAAGGATTTTACCATTCATAGGGAATCTTGGTATATCCCATTTGACAAAAAGCTGTAAAAGGGTCTCATCACCTTTATATTGAAGCAATTCTCGAGTATATTCTACTGCATCTTTCTGCTTCATTTTAGTTTTCAGTATTAATTTTTCATAAGGTCTGGAAGACATAACCTAATTAATAACAAAGAGGCATAGATTTTATAACAAATTAAAATGTGAAAGACTTACAGTAAAGGCCGTGTTGATGTTTCTTCGTGTTCACCTCTGTGTTCCACTAGAAAGTATGCCATATCTCTGTCATACCCTGAGAATTTGAGACGACTGTGAACTACGGTAACAGCGTCAATATCATTTAGTAGAGCTGCCAAATAACTCATTGGATGAAGATCCAAATGCTGACTTCGCTTCAAAAGTTTGTCCAATTCTTCTATATTTGGATTTGGTATTCCTGTTAATGGTTTGTTTTTATTAGCTTATCCTAAAAATAACGTTAGAAAATGCTGTAGCTGAATCTTATTATAGGCCTTTACCTATGAAATTACCGTTCTGCGGTACTGGCCATTTCAAATCAAAATATTTTTTGTTTCGCTAATAAGAATTTTATTTTCAAATTTTATTATTGGCAAGGTAAAAAATTTGACAAATCGGTGCCCCACGAACTCAATAATCGCCAGCGCTAAGTGCGCGTCGAGACGTGCCTTGCACTGCTCAACAGGCACAGAAAAAAAGGAAATTTTGTACAGCATTGTTACCTGTGACGATAAATGGATTCTGTTTGACAATCGCAAGCGCTCAACAAGTTGGTTGGATCCTAGTTTAGCACCTAAAAATGCCCTAAACGAAAATTACAATGCCCATCTGTGCCCCAGAAATACCCAGATAAAGTATATTATAAGATTGCTCTAATAAATAAAAACTAGAATTATGTTGTAAATTTTAAATCATATGAAGCACTGGATAAAAAATAAAAAAAAAATAAGATGTTCAATTGACATTGCGGTACGTATCATCGTTTAAATCATTAATTCATGCTTTATTTATTACGGTCTGGAATCACGTCCTTTGGCCCATGTGTTGTCGTGAAGCGACAATAAAAACTAAAGAACCTAACTTAACTACAACGAAAACAACCAAAATAAAATAAATTATTTAAAAATTTGAAAAATTTTACAGTTTCTTTTATAAAAAAAGGTATGAAGGTGATGATGGGTTGTAATGAAGATGGTGATTTACAATATTATTAAAAAAAATAACGAAGATAAAGATACTGCAACGAAGTATGCACAGGCTATGCCTATGATAGGTGCACAGCTCCTGCTCTAGGTACACGCCGAATCTGGAGAAAGCACACGCAGCGTCTGGAGAAGGTACACGCAGCGCTTGGAGTAGACACACACAGCGTCTTGAGCAGGTACGCAGCATCTGGAGTAGGTCCACGAAACGTCTGGAGTAGGCACGCAGCGTTTAAAGTAGGTACACGCGGCGCTTGAAGTAGGCAAACACAACTTCCGGAGTAGACACACACAGCGTCCGGAATAGACACGCAGCGTCTGGAGTAGGTCCACGCAACGTCTGGAGAAGGCACGCAGCGTTTGAAGTAGGTACACGCGGCGCTTGAAGTAGGCAAACACAGCGCACTAGTAGGCGGAGGCGTAGGCGTGGCTAGGCGACGACTTAAGGAGCGGGCAGAGGCTTGCAGGATCCCGAGGAAGTGCGGAAAAGGCCTTTAGGAGATGCTTCAAGTATCAAAGCTCAAGTCAGACTCCCCATTCGCCGATTGTTCGGCTTTTTTCCTTTTTGACGGATCTGGCATAAGAACGGAAAATTATTCTCCTTAAATTTGAAATTATTTAAATTAAAAGCAAATTCTTGTAAATGGCCAAGAAGAAAGGAGTATTTTTGAAGTAAAAACATCAGGCCGGTATCGATATTTGAATAAAAATTGCCATGACAACCTGATAAACAACGATGTCAAAACATGTCAAATTTTGGTTTTAGGCTCGTAATACAGAAACGGCAAGATTTAAGTGAAAAATGAGATATTATTTATATAGGAAAAAAAAGTAGCGCAACAGCGCGCACGAAACCCGAAATTGCAGAGTTACGGAGAACTAAATAAAAGACCGAAAAAGGTAGACTCCATTGACACCGATTTAAAAAGTGCTGATAGCATGAAAAATACGAAGTGAAAATGATATGTTATTGTGTTCTTATGAATTAAAAATATTACAGGATCCTATAGAAATAAAGGTGATGCAAAATATCAAGTTTTGAGGCGAATGCAGAACATCAAAAACAGAATGGAAAAATAAATTTAAAATAGTGTAAAATGATATGTAAGTATGTATAAGCATAACACTACAGTGTATGGGTCAAAAAGTAAACGATTCCAATATCGATTATTATTTTACATTTGAATCAACAACGAGTTGCATAAAGATGTAAATGATGTCTCCAGACACTCAAAAGTAAAAAAGTACTTTGCGGTAGTGTATAAGTATATCTAGACTTCAAATAAAGAAATGTAATTCAAGCAAAAACCTAATGAAGTAATGGCTCAAAAGACTTAGCTCCAAGTCAAAAACATTCCAAAAAACTAAAATGACTGTCACTCATTCTTTCACTCTGCCTGCGCAAGGGGGTAAAACTTGATGGGATGACGTCTCCTGAATGAGCGGGTCGCCTCGCTATACCAACTGCTAAAATCTGAAAAAACTCTTCTGCTCGATAAAAAATCTACTTTGGCTTCGTGTTATCGATATTGATATCTAGTGCCGTTTTATTCGGTGACTTCGGCTTTTTTCTAATAAGGACTTGACTTTGTGTTGTGATTCGGACATTTCGTTTGTGATACAAAATGTTGCGTGGCCTGAACTGCGGGTTACGCGTTCAACGAATACAGAGGCATGTAGTTACAACTCTGCCTCAAGAGTTGCTAAAAATCTTATCTTTTTTGCTGAGAATTAGAAAAAACTAATAGCAATGCTGTCTGTAATAAAATAAAATAAAATATAAAATGTATAAAAGGGCAGTAGGAAGTTATCATTTTTAATGTCCAATATCTTTCGAACCGGTGCTTTATATGGCATTAAATCTAGATATCATATAAATATCGTTAAAAAGTTATCATATGACATAGAGCTGCAATTTGGGCATTGTATGGCATTGCTGACTTTCAGCTCCATACTAATATGGGCATGGTGCTTTACCCTCTATAAAAGTGATGGTGAGTTTGGTGGCCTAGCACCCGTGTGATTCATCACAGCTTCTTATTAAATGGTATGAGCATTACTGCAGGTGTGTACTGTAAACAACTGAACACAATGATCAAGAAGCCTGCATGTCTCAAACCATCTTTGGTCAGTAGCTGGGCACAAGCTATTGACCTGAAGCTGCTCCCGCACGACAACGCGCGTCCTCATACTGCACAACAGACGGTCTTCAAATCACAAGAGTGATTGTCCAGCTGATTTCTTCAAGGACATCAATAAACTGCCACTATGTTGGCAAATATGCATCGATTGCAGCATGGGTGATTAATTTTAATAGAAAAAAATTACGTTAACTAATTTCATAAAAAACGACAGACGTGAGTGTTTATGTATAAAAAATGACAATTGCATAGGTAAAGGCCTACTATTTTCCAATTTCTGTAAACTCTATTCTTAAAATTTGAAAGCACTTCTAAATAGTGTGGAGCAAAACATGCGTCTGAAGTAGAACAAGCTTGTATTGCTTATCAACCTCTTCGTTGCCCCCTTAAGCCTATATCTAATATATAAAAATTAATTATTGTTTTTAATTGTTGTTCAATTAACTTACACTTGGGCGAAGGTTATAGGGATAGTACAATTAATTTAAAGCAGATGGCGCGCGTATCGAACAGACAATTTTTTTGAAAGTATGTATCATATAATATATGTGTAATATAATATATGTGTAATATAATATATCGTATAATATAATATATAGCATATAATAAGTATATATCATATAATTGTATATCAATCAATTTTAATCCAAATTTAAAACGATATTTCCACAATTATTTCTTTTTCGCCTACAATGCGCCGGGTATCAGCTAGTGTCCAATAAAACACTGTTTGTCCTATACGTGTCTCTATACCATTTATCCAATTACGATAAATTTTTGGATAGTTGTGCGCACCCGCCAATTTTTATTTAATATATATACACGATTATTTACATAAAATTTATAGCTTGGGCCAAAAATTTTGCAAATAGTCAAACACTAAATATCCCGAATATCATTAAAATGTGACGGGGGTAGGGGAAAACTATAAATCGCTTCATGCAATTTTAGTCACGATGAGTTCTTTACGATCCAATAGCGTGGAGATATCTGAAAAGTCGAGTGTACTATAATAAACCGAAGACAATATCCTGATTAAAACAAAACATCCACAAGGATATACTGCGATTCTCCGCAACAAGTGTTAGCAAGTTTTCTAAACGTTGCATAATCAATTGCAAAAGTACAAGCAAGAGATGGGGGCACATCTCGACGGCGTGATTTTAATGAATGTCATTAGATCTTTGTTAAGTTTAAAAATAATCAACAAAATAACATTTTGTGATTTTATTTCTATTCATGTTTTAATATTGTGACATATTATGAGATATAAACGTTAGCTGTACCCGGCCACACATTACTGTAGCTTAAAACGTTTTTCAAAACAAGCGTGCGTTTGAATGCCACATGTTAAAATTTCAAAGCAATCAGTAAAGAATGGAGATTTAAGATTTTGAAGACACTAACATTAACTTTTTTGTTGATATAATACCTACATGTAATACTAACCAATATATTTTCCAATATCTACATTTAACATAGTTTTAAGTAAATCTCCTGCAAAGTTTCCTTGTAGTGTCTTTTTTAGCTCCATCCAAATTCTTTCTCCTGATATATTTTGCAAGCCATTTGCATTATTTTTAATAATCTTGAGAGTGTTTTCATCATGTTTGTCTGGTTTGTCAGCTATTCTACCATAGAACCTAAAATACCGCATTATCCTCAGATAATCTTCCTTTATCCTGATATCAGCATCCCCAACAAAAGCAACTCGCTTATTTTTTAAATCTTCATATCCAAAAAAATAATCATAAACAGAGCCATCAAAACCTGTAAATCAAAACAGAATAATATTTTGCATAAGCAATGTTTTCATTACAAGCCTATTAAAAAATAGATATTTTAATATAGCCTATCATAATCTATTGCAAACATAGCCACATAAAATTAGCCACAGATCACAAACTTCACCACCTGCATGTGTCAACTTCCTGCATTCAATATTCAAAATGGTTGTCCTACACTACACTTGATGATGATTGATGAGCCGTGGTTGCTCAGGTGGTTAACATTCGCTGTAAATATAATAGAATGCGAGTAACCCGGGTTCGATCCCCACCTTTTTTTTTTTTTTTTTTTTAACATGGGGAAATGCCTACGCATACCCGCCTCGCGGGGGCAAGGACGGGTTATGTCGGACTCGCACCGACTAAAACCCCATGGTGTTCCACCTTTGTCGCTTATTGGCAGGGCCACGGGAACGCTTTCGCACACATCCGCAGCCCCACCAGCGCCTGCCGCCCCATGGCAGCACCTCCTCGGGAGAGGAATATTCCTCCCCGTTCTCCTTCACAGGTAAGGCGCACCAGAACACATGGGGCGCCTTCCTTCTCGGCCTCCAATTTCATCTGCGCAACGGACGCCCCCGCGTCCAATGCAAGAAGGCCATGGGGCCAGGAAAAACGAGCACTTAGAAGTACTAGCCTTCCCGACCCCAGCGGCAGATCTGGTCTATGGCTCCGCCGCCAACCAAGATTCGGCTGCGGAGGGTAGGGAGAGCGGCGCCTCGCAATACCGACAATCCTCTCCCCCCGCAGCCCCACCACCGCCGCATCAACGGTGCGGCCCCGTTTGAGTCGCGGAGGATAGGGCGAGTGGCGTATCGCCATACCAACACTCCTCTTCCACCGCGACTCCACCTCGGCTGCAGCGGTAGGTGAGGAGGAACCACCTCTCACCGCAGTCCACCACCAACACACATCCGAAGCGGGCTTCCCAAGCCCACTCGGAGTGGCCACCTCGGGCCGGCCCTCCACCTCGGACCAGCCATTTGGGTTCCTCTTTGTTCACCGCGGGAGACCAAGCCACGGCTACTAAGCCCCCCCGCCACGACAAGGCGGGAACCCGATCGGGGGGGGAGGGTTCGATCCCCACCTGCACCAATGAAATTGTTAATTGCAATTTTAAGTGCCGATTTACCACATGCTCGGCGGTGAAGGAAAACATCGTGAGGAAACCTGCATGTGCAATCCTTGCCCTAAAACCCTCCCAGAAATGGAGCGAGGCCTGTGCCCAGCAGTGGGACGTATACCTATAGGCTGTAACCTACACAGTACTTGTGGGTGTGGGACTGGCACTGCAACAACTTGACAGACAAGTCCTCATCAAGTTTCAACAACAAAAAAGATAGAGAGAGTACACAACATGAAATAGTATAAATTAGTTCAACAAATTAAACACACACTTAACTATTTTTTATAAAAGTTAGGAATTAGGTTTAAAAATATCAATTTCAACAAATAAATCCAGAAAACTGTTAATTAACATTTTGTTAAAAACATTTTGATAACTAAAGACATGAAAATTAATTAACATTAATCACAATATACATGAAAAATGAAAATGTAACTGATTTGATAAGCACCTTCCTTACATAATTGCGTACATTATCACTCTCACAAATAAACTCAATACTTTACTAACATGGTGTGTATTGACAGATCATCGCACCTGATCTCACTCATCAACTTCTTTTGGATTTCGGAAACAATCACTGTTTTTGGATTTCGGAAATGCGCCTTTTGAACTAATTACGATAAAAATAAATTACACTGAAAATTGCTTATAACAATAAAATATATCAATGTATTTTTTTAACATGGATACATCCATAAAAAAGGTAATCAAGACAATCTATTTGTGGCTGAAGAAGGGACTCATATACAACAAGTTGAGTCGCAGTGGAGAGTAGCCAAGAGGTTTTTCAGAAAACAAAATGATAACAATTCACATTACATTATTTCATTTACCACTATCAAAAGCAGAATTTAGAGCATCCTGACTTTATAGATAAGATTGGTTGAATCTGTTCTAAAACCAAATCAGCACGCCCCGACTCCATCTCGTCTTTGAAAAGCCATAGGCATGGAGGGAGAGCGGACCCCGCCTGCCCTAGCAAATTGCAGGCACCCATGCAAGCCGTAGCGGTTGAGGCAGATCGTCGGAGACAACAAATAAGCCAAAGCTGCAGAAGTGAGCATGGGTGCCTGCGATTTGCTACAAAAGGGTGAAGGGGCTGTACTTTCCACAGCGCTGAAGCTGTTGCAGAAGTATCTTTAGGTCAATATTCCTCTGTATAAAGTGAGGTTATGATTTTACAAAAAAAATAATTACTCATAAACTTCATTTTCATAACAGAGGGTTTCTCCTGCACCTAGCCACTCCCCCATCCACATACGCAAGTACCGGATGTCTATAGTTTTACCAAATATTTTACTCTCTCAGAGAACATAGTCCTTGGTGTTTGATATTTATTATTTTATACTACCCATTCCTGAGAAAGAGATTGTAACAGACAGACAAGATGGATTGAAAACATTGTGATCCTAAAAGGATCCCATTTTTCATTTTGAGTTATGAAACCTTTAAATATATATAAAATATATGATGTAATGTTACAAGCATAAAAGTTTTTTATTTTTTATTACATCTAATCATTCATGCATCTCTTACTGAAAGTCAATTTTTACTTTTATCACTTGTTCGTAAAAAACCTCTATCCTGGGAAGGACTAGCAAGTAATCCAGCAGGACTTTTCAAATCAAATTAATTTAAAATATTTTTTTATACAATTAGTATGAAAACATTTAGAAATAGCATCATAGTGATCATCTCTTTCACAGGGCTTATTATCAATTATGTACTTTTTAGTAGCAAATGAACCGTAATATAATATCTACATATACAACCAAGTAGTAAAACACCAAGCTCAGAAAACTTTTTAGAAACAAAATATATTGCCATTATTTTATAAACTGAATAGTGGAACAGTTGAAGTTGAATGAAAATGAGAAATAAAAGGATATAGGTACCTAAAAACATAGAATTTATGGTGAGATCTCTCCTGTTTGCATCAAGTTTCCAATCTTTAGTAAACTCCACCTCAGCATGCCGTCCATCAGTGATCACATCCACTCTTAAAGTAGTAACTTCAAAGTTCTCCTTATCATTTATTCTTGGTGTGATAGTGCCATGCTTCTCACCACTCATGTTAATCATTCTTATATTTTCTTTAGTAAACATTTCTTTTAATTCTTGTGGTGTTGCAGTTGTTGCAAAGTCCAGATCTTTTGGTTGTTTTCCCATTAGTAAATCTCTTAAATGTTTAAAGGCCATAATTACTGATTGATTGATAATTATATATTAAAAATTATATATTAATTATATATAGTGCATAGTGTGGATGTCCCTTATTCCAGCCCTACCCTTGATACTGCCTCATAATATACCACAATACACATGATGGGGCCACAGCATCCATTTACCATTAGGTGGACTGTGTGCTTGTTTTGTCATCTTTATTCTATAAAAAAGGGTTGTCATATAGTAGAATAATAATCATTAAATTAGAACATATCTCATTTTTATATAAATGATTCTGGTTATTTGACATAAGTGATTATGGTTTTTGAAATTGTTGAATAGGTACAAAAATCAGGGTTAAACTTTCCAATATGGACCATCGATTTCAAAGCCCATATTTTTTTTGTAGATAGTACTCACTAAAAGAAAGCGTTTTGCAAAGTTTTAGGTTGCGGAAACTTACAGTTCATGAGATATATTTTTTTAAACTTTTCATACAATTTGGCAAATAACACGCAATTACACCAATTAAAAAATGAATTTAACAAATCATTGATGTCAAACGTCAATTAGTGTAGGGTTCCGAATATTTTGAAAGTATCGATACATACTCAATACCAAGTATCGTATCAAAAGTATCACTACTACTTGGTATCGAGTACATTTCGTTAATTTTGGAGACTAGGGGGGGTAAGAAGCCGGGAAGTTGTGCTCCGGCGCTCCGTGGCAGCTCCGGCGCTGCGGGATGAGCAGTGCCTCCGCCCTAGCGTAGGGAAGCACAGGCACCTGGGCTCGCCTTCGCAGCTTCGGCGACCAGCCTCAGCCGCTACGGCGATCTCGGTGCCTGCGCTTTCCTACGGCGGGCGGGCACTGCTCTCCCTCCGCGCCTCCGGGCTCTTATATACACTCTAGGGGTAGGGCAGACTAGACCACGTGGATAGTGGGGTGCTCTGATTCGGTTTTGGGTACTTTTTGAATATTAAATAAGTAAGTCAATAAGTCAGTAAACACTTTATTGTAGTAAGAATTAGATAATACAGAAAGTTGCAAACAATAAAATAAAAGTACAAAAGCTGTACTAATTAAGATATACAAACAAGTTGCAAACAATGAAATACAAGTACTAAGGTGGAACTTAAATAGAGTAAACTTTATTCTACTTTATATACATCTATAATTGCACTTATCAGCTCTTCCTATGCATCTAATTGGTTTGTCATAATTTTTCGTCTCCAAAATTAACGAAATGTACTCGATACCAAGTAGTATTGATATTTTTGATACGATACTTGGTATCGAGTAGGTATCGATACTTTCAAAATATTCGGAACCCTGCACTAACTGACGTTTAACATCAATCATTTATCAAATTTATTTAGTAATTGCGTGTTATTTACCAATTTGTATGAAAAGTTTAAAAAAATATATCTCATGAACCTTAAGTTTCCGCAACCTAAAACTTTGCAGAACGCTTTCTTTTAGTGAGTACTATCTACAAAAAAAATATGGGCTTTGAAATCGATGGTCCATATTGGAAAGTTTAGCCAAAATCAGACATGTACCCATATTTTAAGGTGGTCCCTCCTTTTGTGAAAATTTCAATATTAAATTCGTGCTATTTTAATTGAGCGTAATATTTGTAATGTCTGATTTTTGTGAGAGATAAAATGAATAGATTTTTGCATTATTAAGAAATATAGTGGTACCCTTTTAGAATTAATGCGTTTATAAAATAAATACCTTACAGCTCCTCCAGCGATTCGAATTTCATAACGATATTTTTCAAATAAATTCATAAGATCCAAAACTTCTTGAGTAAATATATTCTTAAATTCCGGTGTATCAAGTTTTATCACAATGGGATCTTCTCGATATTTAAGCTCCATATCAGTTTTAGAACGAGGTCTTTGTGAACCTATTTCTTTCACTTTACAGTAATTCTATAAATATAATAAAAACAAATTACAACTAAAGTCAAACATATTGCAAGGTTATATTTTATGCATTGTATTGGTTTATAATGAATTTACCAACTTGAATAAGTCGTGATATTTTATTACTTCCTCGGGATAAAATGTTCATAATTAAAAATCGCTTATATACACCATAGATAAATAAATATGTAGCAAGCTAATATACACCATGTTTACATAGAATTTCAAATGTGAACAAAAGCTCAGCTCAAAGTAGACAATAGACATGTGTAAATGTCAATCTGTCAAGTGTCAACTTTTTTATTTAATTGGCTTTACGGCTCTGGGTACTAGGTGTTCTGAGCCTATCATTTCTTTTAGAATCTTCATTTTATATATTTTTTCTTTACAATATGCTGATGCGTCACATTGCGAAGCCCTTGGGAGATTTTGACGACAGCTCAAACCAGCGGACTGTTGATGATGACAGACACTCAAGTACATAAGGCGCCTAAGCGATCAAAATAACTTGAGGTTTATATCAACATCAAAGCACTTGTTTCGTCGTTTTCTCTAATAGTTCACACGCGCAGACACTTAATAATTCACAAAATCACATCACTTTTACGAATTAAAATCCACTTCAAACCATTATTCAAGCGACAAAACAGGAGCGACAGTCCGTCGTCGGCCAAGTTCCCGCCAAAACTCCCAAGTGTCAACTGTCGACCACAGAACAATGGATGGAAGTTAGAGAGAAGGAGAACCATGGCGGTTAGGGAGAAAGAGAACGATCGGGACGTGCTAAAGAATGATAGTGTCTAGTTGAAGATAAACTAGTTCATGAAGTCTTCTGTCGTTTTGGAGTACCTTTAGAGATTCACAGCGATCAAGGAAGGAATTTTGAGTCTCAAATATTCCAGGAAACTTGCCGAGTTATGGGTACTCATAAAACAAAAACGACTTCTTACCACCCGCAATCTGATGGAATGGTAGAACGATTTAATCAGACATTGGAGAGGTACCTAGCAAAAGTTGTAGACAATCAGCAACGAGATTGGGACAAGCACATACAACCGTTTTTGTTGTCATATCGAAGCGCTGTTCACGAAAGTACAGCAGTGACACCAGCTTTCGCAAACTTTGGAAGAGAATTACGGCTGCCTGCAGACCTAATCACCGGGATACCACCTGATGCTCCACGCAGTATAAACGATTATGCAAATGACTTGCGGAACAAAATCAATGACGTTTATGAGCACGTCAGACAATCGGGCCAGCAAATGTCTGAAAAGATGAAAACCCGGTATGACCGCAAAATGAACAACAAATGGTTCGACGAACGTTCGCTAGTGTGGTTGCACAATCCAGTCCGCAGCAAAGGGAAATCTCCTTCTTCTAGCTTCAAGCTAAATGGGACGGCCCGTACCGGATTGTGACCTACCTACCGGATACAGAGAGGCGCAAGAGGGACTCCTAAGATCGTCCATGTGGATCGCCTGGCGCGTTATTAGGGGGCAGTGTTGCGCGGCTAAGTTGACATCTGGCACTAGCGCCATCTAGTGTCGGGTAACAGAGCGAGGAGAGAGCTTTCCAGAAAATGACATGACTAATTTTTCAACTGACAGCGCCATCTAGTATCAAATTGAGGAACTAAACTTTCTAGAAGCTCTTCACTCGAAGTTTCTGCGCTTGGTCGGTTGGCGCGGGTATTTACTCGAATATTCTGGATGTTTTCGTAGAAAAGCCCTATATAAAGGCGCTGCAATACTCGATCAAAGAAGTATTGAATTTGGCGAGACAAGCGAAGCTTCGGAGCGAAATAAAGTGAATCAGTGTGATTAATTATTAGTGTTTTAGGTTTAATTAGTGTAAAGTGAATTAAAGTGTTAATTTAGGTAATTCTATCGGCAATTTTTATTGTCACGAACCCTAAGCTCGTAACATAATGCTAAATTTATTGCAAAATTCTAGGAGCCTTTTATACATACACTTTTCAAATACTTTTGAAAGTGTAGGTACCAAGGTAATTGGGCGATAATTGCTTACGACGTTCTTTTTGCCATAGAATAGTTGAAAAAGTAGCCATCTGTAAGCAGTAAATAACAGTTCAAAAACTCTCCACAACAGCGCTGGAGTAGCTACTGGAATGAAATGAACTTAGCAGTTGTCGACGGTTTAAGTGTGCTGATAAACTGCTCAGTAGGAAGAAACCTCCCGTGGAGCTCCTTCTCCTTCCATACAGTCTCCCGGTCGGAAATGCTCTGTACTGCCGGTTCTTGCCATTGCTCCTTGGCCAAGCGTAGAGGGATAAGCCCTTTATCACAACAAATGACACCCATCGCGATTATGCATGGTAAGCGCGCTTAACAAGCCACGCCTACCACATTTCCGCGGCAAGTACAGCCTCATAATCGAAGATCTCGGGTGATGCATCCTACGGGACGTCATAGTAGTGCGGACTTTTCTATCCAGGGCATTAAGTTCAGTTTGAATCCACCTAAGTATGCCAAAGGTATACATGAGTACAGACATGACCCAACCGTTATATGCTTGTGTCTTATTCACACCGGACAAAAGGCTGTAGAAAAGGTGGGTCACTTTTGTACCTCCTTTCCGAAGCTGAAATCCCCTCCCGGAGCCCTCTAGTAATGTACCGAGAGGGTAGGTATCGCCCTGGAAGATACCCGTTCTTATCCTTATGCGGCTTTCCGCAGCCGTCATCCGCTCACCCAGATGACAAAGGATCGTACTCCACTGCCCCATACATTGCTCGAGGAAGTCTCTAACTGTACAGTCAATCTTCTACAACACGAGGACCCTCTTAAGCCATGTATGGGGAATCGAGTCGAATGCCTTTTTGTAGTCTATCCAGGCGGCGGAGAAGTTCCGACAGTTGCATTTCACCACTTTGCCAATGACCGCGTCAATGAGAAGTGGTTACTTGGTTCCACGACCACCGCCCCGACATCCATTTTGAGCCCGCGACATCACCTGATTTGAGTCCAGGTGACGAGTGATTCTCGCATTTAAAATGGATGTTAGTGTCTTGTATATGGTCGGTAGACACGTGATGGGGCGGTATTTGCTCGGGTCTGTAGTATTCTATTCTTTAGGAACCAAATGAGTGATCCCAGTAGTGAAAAGGCTCGGGAGCGACTTCTGGTTGAGAGCCTCTTGGAACTGTCGTGCGAGCACAGTGTGACACACCACAAACCCCTTCAGCCAGTAGTGATGCATCCCGTCGAGTCCCGAACTTTTCCAGTTCGGGGCCCTACGGACCGCCTCAGCTACGTCATCCGGCGTTATGATGACGGGGTCCATGGGCGTAATACCCACACACTGACTCGCCACAACTTCCGTCCAAGGGCCCTCGTTGTGGTTTACGGGCTCTGACAACAGGCCGCGCCAGAATGCGACAGTGTCGGCTGGGCCGTTCCACTTACCATTGGTTGCTCCAATGATTTATAGAGCCTCTTCTGATCACTCTGGAAGAGACGATTCTGGTTGAACCGTGTCGACCTCTCGGTATATCGCCGAATCCACTTTCCTCAAGCAGCGATTCTCTGCTTCAGGTCGTCTATGCGTTCCGTCAGTTTTTGCATTATATCCGGCTGGGACAAACTAACATTTGTCCCATCTTTTTCTCTCTATTAGGATGGCAAATGCCATCCTAACGGTGCGCACAATCCTTGGCTTGTTATTGCCTGACCTGAAGCATATCAGTCTGCCGATGAGGGCCCTAGTCTTTGCGATATATTCTTCAATTCTTATTTTCCAGGCTGGGATAGCGCTACTTTGTCCAGTAGCGCGTCCAGCCGTGGAAAATTTGGCGCCAATAATACGGCATACTGCCAGTGCGGCGCCAAAAAGTATTCAGTTCGTCTCGCAAAGGTCCCGGCTGGCTTCCAAATAGGTCACCAGCATTGGGTTCAGAGCCCTCACGACAGCCCGATTCCGCTTGCTTACGGCTATGCGGGGAAGTCGCGGTCGATTTTCGAGAGGCGTACTGCGCGTTTCCACAATCGCCTCTTCCAATGTACTCCTCATATGCTGTAATTCCAGTTCCTGGGCGACTGTTCCATCATCGTTTGAATCAACCACAACTGGGGTATTCACGGCGGCATCCACGTTTGCGGGTTGCGCTGCAATTTGTGGCGCCGCATCCTCAGCCGTAGCATTTTCATCCGATGAGGGAACAGCCTCACGTCGTAGCCGTTCGAGTTCGGCGACATCAAATATATTTGAGCGCAAGATATACCGAACTCGGTCTGCCAGGTTTTGCTCTCTGACGGTTAAAGATGGCTCCAGCTCAGCAAAAAACGATGCATCCTAGCCCAATACGCCAAACCTCCAACTTCTCCCCCTTTCGCCCTAAAGTACGCCCGCAATGTGTAGATATTCATTTCGATTGTCCATCGCATGCGGCGTACTCCACCAGTGGCGCTCTCGCTCAGCTGGCGGTTCACATGCTGTTGCGTCCAGCGCCAGCTCCAGACGCGCCCTGGCGACCTCCAGGTAGCGGCCCTTTGCGCATTCTTCCGTATTCCATCATTGAAAATGATAAATATACATAAATAACAATAAAATAAAATAAATACATTCAAAATACATAAATAAATAAAAGCCCAACCAGATGGAAGCCCTCGGCAGGGGAGACCAAACGGCCGAGGGTTAGGGGGAAAGGGAAAGAAACCGGCGGACAATGCTTCTGCTTCCATTCACTGTTTCTAGTGTATAGTAATAGCAATAGTAGTGTAGTAGCAATAGTTATTACTTGCTGAAGAGCGATACTATCCCCGCCGGCCAAGATTTTTTTTTAATTCTGCGCCTCGACCTTTTTCGACAATTTGGTCGATTAGATTTTCATCCTTAGCAGTAAATAGGCATTTTTAGCTTGGTTTCTCAACCTTACTAACCTTACTAAAAATGTTTCAAATCTTTCCCCTTCTTCTTGTTTCATCAGTCTAAAAATGTATCTTTCGTGATATCTGCTCTGCTTCGGGGAAAAATATTCGTTTAATTTCTTAACAGCAACTTCATATACGTCCACATTATCGGCCTCATCAACGTAAGCCCCTGGTAAGTTGTACACTTCTTGCAGAGCAAGTCCACCAATGTGCAAGAGTGTAGCTCGCTTTTTTCACCAGATTCAATATTGGCAGCTAAGAAGTATATTTCTAGGGCTCTTTTCCACTTTTCCCATCTCACTCCTACTGAAACCGGCCTTCACACTGAAAATGGTTAAGACCCGGGAACCCTGATGATATCTGAGCCATTTTGGGTGATCTGTAACAATCGTGTTACCAATTAAAATATATTAACAGCTAGACCCAAGATCAGAGAACCAAAATTGTCGAACATTATTACTTTTCTCATATGACCATTGTTAATACCTATTTTGTACGGGCTAGTATATATTATTAACTATTCCACCAGCAAGGTCTTTTATATTAACCCTTCTACTAAGTACTGTCTTTCTTATTGATCTGTCAACTAAGTAATGTCTTTCTTATTGATCTGTCAACTTAGTACGGTATTTCATATTGACCCTTCAACTTAGTACGGTCTTTCATATTGACCCTTCAACATAGTACGGTCTTTCATATTGACCCTTCAACTTAGTACGGTCTTTCATATTGACCCTTCAACTTAGTACGGTCTTTCATATTGACCCTTCAACTTAGTACGGTCTTTCATATTGACCCTTCAACTTAGTACGGTCTTTCATATTGACCCTTCAACTTAGTACGGTCTTTCATATTGACCCTTCAACTTAGTACGGTCTTTCATATTGACCCTTCAACTTAGTACGGTCTTTCATATTGTCTTTCAACCGATCTCTCACATTGACCCTTCGAATTAGTACGGTCTTTCATAGTGACCCTTCAACTTAGTACGGTCTTTCATATTGACCCTTCAACTTAGTACGGTCTTTCATATTGACCCTTCAACTTAGTACGGTCTTTCATATTGACCCTTCAACCGATCTCTCATATTGACCCTTCGAATTAGTACGGTCTCTCATATTGACCTTCGACAGTATTACTTATGATAGCCTATCTTATTGACTTCCCCAAGCGTAATATCACGAACGTGCGGTATTTAAAATACTACCCAACAACGTTTTCCCTTTTTCTCCAATCTATTCATATTAATTAGATTACTTGTTTTAATTAAAGCATATTATGTATATTTTTTATTTAAATATACAACGTAATTACTTCACTTCTTATAATAATTAGAATACTGAAATTCAGACTGCCCACTTTCAAGTTTCAACAATATTATAAAAAGAAATTATTTTATTTTCTCAAACGTAATTATGCAGTTGTATTACAACAATAATTAGTGAGGAGTGCTTTTAGTGCCCTTCTTTTATGCTCTTTCATTACTATTTTCTGAATAACATTTCTTATAATCCGTATTTTAAATTAATAAGCAATAATAAACTAACGATTGTCGTACTGTGATGCGTGTACTGTGGGTACTCGCGTCTCGCTTTATTTGGCTACCTAGCCGGTGTAGTACGTTATCAAAGAAATGTATCATGAAATAGTGTAACTAAACCAACCAAAGGTTCTGGCTTATAATAACTAAAATATCAACGTAACTCGTATATAATACTTTGAATTGGATTATGTAGGGTATGCTCTAAAAAATACAAAATCAGTATTTTTACACTTTCGTAATTCTATATTTCCTTTTAACGAAATATGAATTTCAACTTACGTTTATTCTCGTCGCCACTTGTAGAATGCTAACACTGACACTAAGGTACTTACCTATAGTTACACTTAATCACTCCGTTAGTTCAGACACACTGAATACGTCCGCTCGCCACGGCCGTTGACTGTCTAAAGACCTCTCTTTTTTTTTTCTTTTTTTTTGCGCCCGAAGCAATTAAAGGGCTACCCTGTACGTAGGGAGGCGGAAAATGCATTACGCATACCACGATAGCCGGTCTATCGTGGTTATGAGGGACTCACATCCTACCGGGGACCCTAAGTGATACCCTCTAAAAACCGCCTTTGGGGACAGGCTGATTAAGCTTTATTGTGCCTTATCGTGAGCGACCCTCTTTTGGGAAAAGAGGGCGCAGGCGGCTACGAGCCGCTGAGGGAGTGCCTACGAAGGCAAATTAATAATGAGTAAATAATTTAATTTAATTAGAGTTGGCCTGAGCCGCCAGGAGGCAGTTCAGGTCGTGGCAGTAATCCCATAGATCACTATATATATACTAGACAATCGAATAACCCCCACTACCTGTATACTACACATATATATGCGTCTGCGAAACTTGTTATGAAGCCAAAAAAATGAAAAAAATGTGTGCAGTTCACACGCGGGTGAAGTGAAACTTCCAATGAAATGAAATATAAAATTAAAATATTTCACAACAAATAATTTATTTGATATAACTTTTAACCATAAGTACGGCATGAAATATAATATAAAAGTTCCATGATTTCCTCGCGAACACTACGTATTGAATAAAACTATATGATTTACGGATTTTATCGTCTTTAATTAACCAATTTAACTTATTTTTAAATTCGCAACGTTTCGGGTGCTTTACAGCATCCATTATCACTGGACTGAGATGTTTAACATGTTATAATTAGCCCGGCTACTTTCAGTTTTTTAATATTAATTTACGCAGAACGAGCTTACAGTATCTTGATGTCTTACAGTGGTATGTTTGGGTTTGTGTTAAATTTTGTTATTTATAGGATCCCAAGCAGATGGCAACACCCGTCCATCTTCTGTATTGAAATTATAATTATAGGATGTTTATTAATTTTAATAGCCTCACATATCACCCTCGGTAGGAATCGGTGTTCTTTTGCAAGGATTGGTGGTTTATCAAATCTGATGTATGGTGGGGACGAGTTTAAACATGTTCACAGACTACAGACTTCCCGAAGCGTCAGGAAGTCTGCAGCTTTTCTTATAGCATTCTTTAGCTTTCTTGGATGTTTTAGTCATCCGAAATCCTGATAACACTATTGGTCACACTGTTTATAGTAAAAAAACCCATACCAACCGATATTTAACTTACTTAAACTTTACTTAATATTTTGAATAACCTCGTAGTAACAACATCTTTATGTGCAGTATCGATACATGCTAGCCACACTGTCCCTCGCTGTAACCACCTGTCCTTAACGTGAGCCTCACTTGTCTTCACGCGGTCCCCACTGCACTGCACTCCAGCGCATCCACCACCACTTCCGCCGCCTAATCTTCACCTCCCCCCGCTCTAAGCCTTCGTTCTCCACCTCCGTTATGTCCACCTCGACTATAACCTCCACTCCCTCCGCCTCCACCGTAAACTCCGCTCTCTCCGCCGCCGCCACCACCCGCCGTCACTATTACTCTGACTGGCTCTCCCCGCTTACGCTATCTCCGACTTTACCACAAATTCTACTCCCTCCGCTACCGCCTACGCTACCATCTTTGCTGACTCCGCCTCCACCACTGTCTCCGTTCTCCGCCTCCACAACCTTAGACAATATCGTCGTTGCCACTACTTCCGCTACAAGTAGTGGCGTTGTCGAGTTGTTGAGTTATCCGTTCAATCTGTAGCTTGTACTACCAATGATACGAAACGGCAACGTCGCGGCTGCTTTCAGCCAATCCGATCGTTTATGTTATCATTTGCTGTGCTCTGATTGGCTCATTTAAATCTGAGCAAAATTTTCCGTAACTATCGTTAGGTGGATTTGTATATCGGATCAACTTCGGCAAACGCTAGTAAGAAGTCTCGTGAGTGTAGATGTTGATCCGGTCGGAGACACATTAATTACCGGAGATGCATATTGGATCAACAAAAGGCGCCGGATCAACATGCGTTTTCGGATCAATAAAGTGCTCGCGTGAAGTTAGATCAACATTTACTTAAAGGGATATATATATCATATTACACACACACACATACACACACACACACACACACACACACACATATATATATATATATATATATATATATATATATATATATGTGTGTGTGTGTGTGTGTGTGTGTGTATGTGTGTGCGTGTGTGTAGGTGGATGGGGATGGGTTTTTAATAATGGCTATTTTAACTAAGGTTATTACCTCATTATGGGAAAAGTTGCGGCTCTAATATATTCTATATATAAAAATAATTTCTACTATAGATTCTTATGTAAGTTCTTAATATTTCTGCTGTTTCTCATGTTCCTGATATTTTAATGTGTCTAATATAATAATAAATAATAATGGTAATAAAAACTGGCTTTTTGAATTTTTTTAACCGGGCCGTTAATACTCTATGTTCGGCCGAACCCAAAACAAAATGCCTAATCCGCCGAGTACCGAATACAAACCGAGTACTCGTCCCATTTCTAATATACATTGGATGCCCTGTATCGTCGTGATAAAATGTCTCGGATGGAAAGATTAAATGATAACATGGAGTCTATGGCTAACCGCATGGCAATTATTGCTGCTGCCAAAGAGGCAAAAATGGATCACATAATTATTCAGCTTAAGTTGCCGTGATTGTAGGTGTAATTATCATTATTTATTATACTATTGCATCAAACATAAACACTCACACCTGTCACCCAGAGGGGTAGGCAGAGTCTGTGGACTTCCATTTGGCTCGATCCTGACAAACCTCTTTCGCTTCTTTTACATCCATATATCTACGCATACATGCTCGTCGGTTAAGGGTACTTCTAATGTGGCCCATTTTCAAAATATCGCCAATTTGGTCGATAAAATTTCTTCTAGGGCGTCCCTTCCCGACTCTGCCGTTCACATCTGCCATATAAATTTACTTTGTCACTCTTTAATCATTCATTCTTTCTACATGACCAAACCACCGAAGCATTCCTTTCTTAATCCTGGTCACAACATCATCTTGCAAACCACACTCTTCTCTTATTACACCTTATTTTTTTGTTGATCCTGACATAAGCACTAGAATCCCTATAAAAAGACCTTAATGGCTTTATCAAATCAGCGCTCAACCCAAATGAGTCCAGTGTTTGCCATAACACAGTCCTGTCCACGTTGCCATAAGTCTTCCAAGACCATGAACACACAAAAAAAATTCTGGTTTTTGGCCAAAAACTTCTCCGCAATCATAAGCATGGAAAATACTTGATCTATATACCCCATTCCTTTTCTAAATCCCGCTTGCACATCCCAAATTTTTCCATCATTTTCTTTCTTAACTCTTTCAATTAACACCTTAGCATACAGTTTACGCACAGTACTAAGCAAGCTGATGCCACTGTAGTTTTTGCAGTCCTGTTTCGACCCTTTTCCTTTATATATTGGTACTATAACTGCTTTACACCAGTCTCCGGTACCCGTTTCAATTCCCAACATAAATTAAACAAGGTGTACAGCAGGCCTGTCACCAATCCCTCTCCAGCCCTTAGCATCTCGAGTGACTATCATATTCAGTTGCCTTACCTGCTTTTCATTGCTTGCATTATTTCATCTACACTTATCTCCATACCCCTTTCCACTTCTTTCGGAATTTCTAGTTCATTCAATTCAGACGACTCTTCACTCATAAACACGCTTTCAAAGTATTCCTTCCATCTCTTTAAATTCGAAACTTTGTCACTCAGAATACATCCGTTTTTGTCTCGTATAGTATTAATTCTAGGCTTTGTTGTATTTCCCCTGGCAGTTCATACGAGCTTCCAGAACATTTTTATATTAGCCTGGAAGTTATCAGATATTCTTCCATCATTCTTATCGGGAGTTTTCCTTCCGGAGATTCTATTTATTGCATTAAGTAATAAGATAAGTTCTATTTATTGCATTAAGTAATAAGATAATTGCAACGTCTGTTTCGCAGGCAAAATACTGATGTTCATTCAGCTTCTTCAGATAGCCTTATAAAGTATATATTAAATATTTAATGCATAATATGTAATGTATTTGCGTCATTTTTTCAACAGAAATTCACTATTGTACGTATGTTTATGTACATATTATATATATATATATATATATATATATATATATATATATATATATATATATATATATATATATAAAATCCCATATCTATTAAATTTACTATTGACAGTTGACATTCCGGCTCCACAGTCAAGGCGTGAAACGCCACTAGATAATTTACTGGAAGAAATGATGGTAGAGCGCCGATTGAAGAAAGAAATAAAGATTAAATGATAACATGGAGTCTATGGCTAACAGCATGGCAATTATTGCTGCTGCCAAAAATAGATCATCATAATTCTTCAGCTTAAGTTGCCGTGATTGTAAGTGTATCATTATTTAATATACTACTGCATCAAGTAATAAGATAAGTAAATAATTGCAACGTTTGTTTCGCAGATAACATACTGATGTTCATCCGCTTCTTCAGAGGGCCTTATAAACAGTGATCAGATAATCGGATGCATATTTACCTAAAGTGTAGGTAGGTGTTGGCTAATATGGAATGCACTTTTGTATCGAAAAAATCCCGTGATTTCGGAATCGACAAAAATCGTTTTTTTTACGATAGAATTAAATTAGGTATAAGTATATTTACTTGTTTTAACTTTTATATATAGAAAAAAAAACTTTAGAAATAATAACTTTCTCTTAATTGTTTTTCAACTTTCAAAAAATTTATATCAAATGAATAATAAATAAGAATTACAAAGAAAAGCCATTCAATCTCTTAATAATTATTAACATACAGCAGTATCACCAACTAATGGCTAAGAAATTATGAAATAAAAAATATGTTTTAAGAAGCCGCTTCCTATCCGATAACTTCTTAGCCAAAAATGAACTTTAGGTAAATATGCATCTGATTGTCCGATCACTGCTTATAAATATAAAGATTGTCGTGCAAAAGCTTACCTAGTATTACTTATGTTATGTAATCGATTAACCTAAGAACCTTAGGAACCTCAATGAAAATATAAGTTTAGCTTGAAATGATTTTGTTTTCCTCTTCATTATCCTTAACTCTTCCATGAGAAAGTTACCTTTTCATATTTGTAGGAAATGAAAAATGAAGTCATTTTGGATGCTCTGTGTAAAAAGTATCGGGAATATGTCAATAAAAAGACCCGCGTAAAAGAGGTCGCTCTAATTTTTTTACTGCATGTTGGTAGCACTGAACTGATTTAGCGCGCAATGTTTGAGCGGGATCTGTCATTTAATTTGTTTTAAACTACACTTTTTGTTGGTCATAGTTTTGAGTTCTCGGCGATTTTTACAATGGAAAATATTGTTGAACAAAGAGTGTGCCTTAAATGTTGTATTTCGAATGATATTTCATGTGGTGAATCACTAAAAATGTTGCGAAATACCTACGGCGAATCGTGTATATCGAAAACAAGGGCTTATGAATGGTATAAGGCTTTTAAAGAAGGCCGAGAAGAAGTAGTAGACTTGCCTCGTTCTGGTAGACCTTCAACCGCTACGACCAAAGAAAACATCGACAAAATCAAGAAGCTAGTGCTCGAAAATCGACGTATGAGTCTGAGAGAGTTGGCTAGTGAGGTGAACATATCTTTTAAGTCCATCCACAACATTCTCATTGACATTTTAGGCATGAAACGCGTCGCCGCTCCACTAGTTCCAAAAGAGCTCAATTTTGTTCAAAGAGCGCAACGAAAGCATGTCGCTGAAGACATGGTTTCCCGAGCTTCTACGGATCCGACCTGTATGAAACGTATAATAACTGGCGACGAGACATGGGTTTATGAGTACGAAATGTAAACAAGCCAACAGTCTTCAGAATGGCGTCTCGAAAACGAACCGAAACCCAAAAAACCGCGGCAAAGTCGCTCCAAAATCAAGGTGATGCTGACAGTTTTTTTTGACTACCGTGGTGTGGTTCACTCCGAATTCCTTCCAAAGGGAGAAACAGTGAATAAAGAATATTATTTAGGCGTCATGAAGCGTTTGCGTGAGAGTATCCGCCGAAAACGTCCAGATTTGTGGCAACACAACTCATGGATGCTGCACCATGATAATGCACCATCACACACAGCCATTATAGTGAAAGAGTTTTTAGCGAAAAATTTAACAAAAGTTCTCGACCAAGCACCGTATTCACCTGATATGGCTCCGTCTGACTTTTTTTTATTTCCCAAGTTAAAATTACCACTTCGAGGAAAACGTTTTGAGTCGATAGAAGCCATAACAAAAAATTCGCTAAATGAGCTAAAGGCCATACCGCAAATAGCCTATGAAAAATGTATGGAAGACTGGGTGAAGCGTTGGAGATGTATTTTTTTTTTTATGGAAGAGGGGGCAAACGAGCATGCGGCTCACCTGATGTTAAGTGACTACCGCCGCCCATGATCAACCGCAACACCAGGAGAATTGCGGGTGCGTTGCCGGCCCTTTAGAAAGGAGTAAGCTCTTTTCTTGAAGGTCCCCAGGTCGTATCGGTCCGGAAAAATCGCCGGTGGTAAACTATTCCACAGAGAGGTTGTACGTGGAAGAAAACTCCTTGTGAAACGTACAGTGGTGGACCGCCAAGCATCCAGATGGTGTGGATGGTATCGGGACGTTTGCCGTGTAGTGCGTTCACGGAATTTGGCGGCTGGGATTTATCCGAACAATTCCTCAGAGCACTCCCCGTGATAGATGCGATAAAATACGCAAAGAGACGCTACATCTCTTCGCAGCGCCAGTGAATCGAGCCGATCGGAAAGCACTCGGTCGTCGACGATTCGAGCCGCTCTGCGCTGGATGCGGTCAAGTGGAAGGAGCTGGTACTGGGGAGCCCCAGCCCAGAGATGGGAACAGTATTCCATGTGCGGCCGAACCTGCGCCTTGTAAAGTTGCAGGTGGTGTGCCGGCATGAAATACTGTCCCGCTCTGCTGAGAACGCCAAGCTTTTTAGAGGCCAATTTGGCCTTCCCTTCCAAGTGACCACGAAACTGCACGTCACTCGATATGTCGACGCCGAGGATTCCGATACTGGCTGAGGCAACAAGGGGAGTGCCTTGAAACTGAGGGGATACGACAAAGGGTTTCTTTTTAGCGGTTAACGCGCAAACTTGTGTCTTCTGGGGGTTAAACTGGACTAGATTTAGTCGTCCCCAATCCGAGACTCTGTTCAGCAAAGACTCGACTTCAGACACAAGTTTGTCCTGGCACTCGGAGACGTTTTCCCGAGAAATATTGGCTCGGCCGGTGTAAAGAGCATCACCAGTGCTGTCATCTGCATAGCAATGAATGTTACGGGTATGCAACATATCATTGATATGCAGAAGAAACAGCGTTGGCGATAGCACGCAGCCCTGTGGAACACCAGCATTAATAGGCTTACAATCGGAGCTTGCACCGTCTACAACGACCTTGATGCTCCGATCTGCAAGAAAGCTGGTGATCCAATCGCACAATTTCTCGGGAAGCCCATAGGAAGGGAGCTTCGAAAGAAGTGCTTTGTGCCAAACCCGATCGAAGGCCTTCGCAATGTCCAAACTAACGGCCAATGCCTCCCCCTTGAACTCTACTGCCTCCGCCCATCTGTGAGTGAGGTAGACCAGAAGATCACCAGCTGACCGACCACGGCAAAAACCGTATTGGCGGTCACTAATCAGCTGGTGATCCTCAAGGTACCTCATGAGCTGGCAGTTTACAATGGACTCCATTGTTTTGGAGAACAAGGCGATTGGCCGGTAGTTGAACGGGTCTGAGCGGTCGCCTTTTTTAGGGATCGGGTGGACGAAAGCCGTCTTCCATGATTTTGGGACTACGCCTAGGGAGTAGGAGTACCGGAAAAGACGCGTTAAAACCGGTGCCAACTCTGGAGCACACGTCCTCAGCACAATTGGGGGGATTCCGTCAGGCCCACTCGACTTGTGGATGTCCAGGGAGAGGAGTGCTTTGTGAACCGAGCGCTGTGTGAACTGCACTTCCGGCATGGAGCACTCACACCGCGGGATGGTCGGCGGCGTACTCCCCCCGTCATCGAGAGTCGAGTTAGACGCAAAGAAAGAGCCTAGAAGATCGGCTTTCTCCTTTGCAGTATGGGCCAGTGAGTCGTCTTCCCTGTGCAGAGATGGAAGAGATGGTTGACGGAAATTCCCCTGGATAGCCTTGGCGAGAGACCAGAATGCATGGGTTCCAGAAGGAAGGCGAACTAGTTTCTCGCCAATTCTGCCTATGTGCTCTGACTTTGCCTTGGCAATGACTCTTTTGAAGGACCTAGAGGCGGAATTATACTTCTTTTTTAGAGCGCTGGTGTTTACATCCCGGGACGCTGATGCATCAACCCAGGCTTGGTAGCACTCCTGCTTATAGCATGATGCTATTTTACAGGAGCGACCAAACCATGGCTGAGATTTGCCTCCAATGGGCACCACAGAGGAAGGAATAAAAAGTTCCATACCCTGAAGTACCACATCAGTAACAGAATCCGCAACAACGTTGGGATCATCCGGCGAGAAGCAAACCCGCCCCCAAGGGTAGGATGCAAAGAAAGACCGCATCCCATCCCAATCGGCTGACCTATAGTGCCAAACACGGCGGCAGCCTGCAGAATGCAACCGCGATTTCAGCGTGAGTGGCACAACACTCCGGACCAGACAATGGAGTCCGAGGAGCCTAAAGGGGCGTCGACGGAAATCTGATATCCGTCCGGGTGAGAGGTCAGCAGAAGGTCCAACAGGGAAGGTGCATGATCCTCCACATCTGGAATCCGCGTAGGCGAAGTAACCAGTTGTGTCAGACCATATGCCAAGGCAAAATCATGAACAGATCTCCCCGCATGATCGGTTAAACGTGAACCAAGCCATTCGGCGTGATGGGCGTTAAAGTCGCCGAGGATCACGATCTCTGCGGAGGGGATCTGCTGTAGCAACGAATCTGCAGCCATTTGGACGTGGTCGAAGAGTCGGTCTGTTTCGGCATTACCGCTATGGGACCTATAGAGGCACCCGTAGACGCGCGGATGGTCGTCGCTGTCTACGCGTAGCCAAAGGATGGACAGGTCCGAACCTTCAAGTCTGCCGAGGCGTCGAGAACAGATGTCCTCTCTGACGTAAACGCAAACTCCAGCCCGAGGCACAAAGGAGTGTTCCAGTTTGTATCCCGGGTAGGAGAGATACGAGACATCAGCCGGAGAGGACACCTGCGTCTCGGTCAGAAAGAGCAGAGCCGGCCTCGCCGTCTCGAGATGGTAGTGGACGGCGTTTAGGTTAGAGTGAAGTCCCCTGATATTGCAGAAATTCACGGACAGCGTGGCAGGGGTCGCCTTGGTCTTGTTGCTCCGTTTGCCCCGAGCAGTTGTAGTCTTGAGCGGAATTTTGCCCCCCCCCCCCCCCCCCAGAATACGCGGGGCAGCCTGAGCACCCACGCTCAGAAGTGGAGAAACATGGTCGTGGATGCTCAGCGAGGGATTCTCCAGGGGTGCTGGTACCCTCCTGGGGTAGTCTATCATTATTTAATTCCGCTACCATGTTGGAGGGGGGGGGGGGGATTTGGGCCTCCGGCCACCTGCACTCACCAGACGAAACGCGGAAGCAGAGCTTCCACTTCACGCTGGTATTCTGTGAGGTCGTGGTACCACCCCGGTTTGAGCCGGCCCATACGTGCAACAGCAAAGCTGCCGCATGGCTCTACCACTGTTAAAGTATTGTCACTGTATTGCAAGCGATGGGGCCTACTTTGAAGGCGATAAAATAAATTTAGATGAATAATTTGTATTTTTTGTTTTATTGACAAATTCCCGATATTTAGTACACAGAAGGTATGTAAACATGTATATTTAGTCATTAATACGTTTTTCTGCATTAATTGAATATTATAACCCAAATTTTTGTATTTTCTGCTGATCAATATACCATTTATTCAAAATACATTCCAACCGGAGAGCGGCAATAAAGAGCGGTTATAATCCAGAGAATTAATACCTATTACCTGAAGTTTTATCTCAATATTAATTATTATTCGGATATTTACTGCCTTTAATATTAATTCTTGATTTATTTTACTCATCTTCACTATTTACTCCAATTGCTAGTAATTATCTAGAAATAATTGAGTACTCTTGAGTTAATTTATTTTTTCCACTTTATTAATTTCTTAGATGATAAATGTTCTAGTAAATACATCTAAAATCGAGGATTTACTGTAATATTAGCATTAAAGGGCGTATGAGATTAATATAAACTCTGTGTGAGTATGATATGATAATTAAATGTGTTAGATACGATTTAGTGATTTTTAAGATGACAATCATAGTGATGTTTGAGTAATGATGAGTGAGTTTCAGTACCGTGAACTAAGGCATCTTTACCTTCCCTTGTCATCTTTACCTACCACTGACAAGTAATAAGAAAAATCATATTTATCAGAAACTACTAATGGTAGATATTTCATAGACACATTAGTTGTTTCGTACAATTTTTTTTAAATACTGGCAGCACTGTCAAATGACAAGTTATAAACCATATACACAGTAATCTATGTTATAAACGTTTGTTGCACAGAATACATTTACCCTGACGGGAAGAACGAAAACTTCATACAAAAGAAATGCCAACAACTTGCGACACTAGCGCGCCAGTTTTTGACCCGTGAACTAATTTTCGCGCCAGATTTCAAAACTGATGATAGACTCATGATTTTATTTCATTTTATTTTATGCCATGTATCATGAAAACAAAGCGAAATTCTGGTATTTAATTTGAAAATTACCTGAATTTTGGTTTATTTTCATAATGCATACATATTTATGGAAAGGTATTAAATAAAACGAAGTTGTAAGCGTGTTTTAAAATATTTATTTTTCTTTTCATTGCTTTTTTCGAAGCTTCATCGGTGAACAGCCTATTTTTTAAAATATAGTGTCGTTTTATACATATACATATAGTGGAAATAATTATATGCATTTTATTTTTATCATAGTGCTCAGAACAACCAAGCAACCATTCGAAATTTAATTTTCTTCTTAAAATTTCTATAAGTTCATTTTTTATATTTATTTTACACCCATGCTCATCCAAAAATTTATTAACAATTGTTGCAGCAATCTCCACTGTCTCCGTAAAAAAATTATTAACATAATGTAGACTGTTGCGCATACAACTGTATTCTTTAAAGCTTGTGAATAAATGACTTACCTCTGTGTTCTGGTCTGCAAGCATTGTGATTTTGCACTGATGGCAATTTTTTTATCATGAAGCCACATACATATGCGCAAGCTTGCAGTTCTCCAGAACACTGAGGTATTACAGTATTAGATGCTTCTACACCTTCTGTTAAATCAAATGTTTTAACAGCTACATTTGTTTCTTTATTTTGGTCAACTTGACTTAAAAAAGATTTTAAATCATTTAATATGACATTATCGTCTTCTTTGCAATTTTTATTTTTACTGCTATGCAATAAATTGTTGATCATGGAGGTTTTGAGAGCTGCAACAAATTGTAGGGTGTTTGGGTTCGGGTTGCATCCACAATTGCTGCGGATGCAACCAAAACAGTTTTCTAATGGATCTTGATTGAGCCTGCGCGTTGATAAACTTTTTATACCATATTGCCTTTCTAAATTAAAAAATAGACGCTCAACTGCATTTATAGTTCTAATAAAACCTTCCTGCGAAGGCGGCTTGCATCTGGCCCCAATAAATTGTAATTCTTGGAACAGGATTTTCATTTCCTTAAAAAAATTTAAATGTGGACTTCTGCGGGTAAAATTTGTAAGGAATTTTTTTCCTCTTTTCTGGTCAGGCGTATCGCCATTTAAGGTGTCGAACAGCTGGTCTATTTTTTCTATCAGCATGGCTGTCGTCGTTGCTTCTTGCGGCAGTTCATCTGTAAAGTAAACACTCATTTTTTTATTTTATAGTGAAAGGTTAGGGAAAATGAAATGAAATCAAAATTAAATAAAGTAAGTAATCAAAATTACTCTAAATAAAGTAATCTTTATAAAAATATTCAATTATAAAAGGAAGCTGTCAACGCGAAGTAGCTTAATTTTATCTTATTAGAATGATTATTTGAATAAGCTCTAATAATAGTTGATTGACATATTCAGAAACTATTATATTATATTTCGAGACGTCGATTATTTTTGAAGATTATTAAAAGTTATTATTAAAATAATTAAGAAAACTAAGTTGTACAACCAGTGCATGTTGCCAGTGATGACATATGGAACTGAGACGTGGTCCTTCACTGCTGGCCCTATGAGGACGCTCAAAGTCGCTCAGCGAGCTATGGAGAGGGCTACTCTGAGTTTCTCTGCGTAATAAACTTAGAAATGAGTATATCCGCAGTAGAACCAGAGTGACCGACATAGCCCAACGGATTAGTAAGCTGAAGTGGAAATAGGTGGCCATATAGCTCGAAGAACCGACAACCGTTGGGGAATAAAGGTTCTCGAGTGGCAGCCTCATACCGGTAGACGAAGTGTAGGGCGACCCTCCACTAGATGGAGTGACGACCTGGTAAGACATGAAGGAAGTCGATGGATGCAGGTGGCTCAGGACGGTGCTTTGTGGCATACCTTGGGGGAGGCCTATGTTCAGCAGTGGACTTGTAAAGGGCTGTAATGATGATGATGATGATGATTAAAAGTTATCCAATAAAACAACTTACTGTTCGCAATCTTTGCAAAGCATTCCTGCAGCAACTGAATGGCTGAATACTTGGCAAGCTAAGCTGACTTTCATCTGTTTAAAATTGGGTTCAATATGCTGCTTGGTTAAAGCAGGTGCAAAAACAAAATTTGGATTTTCATTGTCTTTTTCAAAGAATGATTTAATGTGGCTCCACTTGGCTACACCTGTAATAATAAACATGTAAAATATATTATAAATAATGACAGAAGTATTAATAAAATACATTTATTGATTCTGTGTTAGTTTATATTAATCTGATGATCATCCACGCGGCGGGTTGCAGAAGACAAGATAAATCTTATGAAGTTTGAATTGCCACCTTTGACCTTAGTCATGTACTCATGTCATACCTACTTATTATCTATTATTTACAACATTTAAATTACCTGGTATAGATTTTCCATCAATTTGCAATACTTGAGGGCATTTAATGTCGTACTTCAGTAAATTATTTCTGAAGCATTTGATTAGGTGAGGTGGGTCTATAATTGTGACGATTTCATGGCCTTTAAACTCAAAATATGGTTTAGCCACTGAGGAACCAAGGGAGTTTAGTGATTTGATGTTTACACCAAAGTTATCCGATACAGTAGCTGTGACATTCAACCCAGCTTGGAAGCTTGCATCAAGTACCTGTAAATACAAATATATAATTATATAATATATTGAGTATGCAATGGTTTTTTTTCTTCAGTCAACTATATTGCATACTTACTTCTTTTATAAGAACAGATAATCTATCAGCCGTAACACAGTCACCAGAAAAGTAGAAAGCTAAAGGCTGCTTCCACTTTTTTCGGATTCCAATAGCCATAAAAAGCAATGCATGTGTGGCTGGCTCCATAGTTCTGCCTTGATTTCCATGATCTTGATAACCATCAATTACATCTTGTTTACTATTATATTGCAAATGTTTTCGTATTGACATTTCGTCAAATGCCAAAATGCACAGATTTTCTTCTGGTTCTCGATTTTTAGTTATATCTTTAATTGTTTTGAATATTTGGCTATTTATACCGCATTTCATCGGAATTTTATTCAGCAATGCTTTTAACGTACCTTCGCTTGGTAGACAAAAAAGTCGCCTCAGCAGTCTATAGCAGCCAGTAGACCTTTTATAGATGCTTAAAGCCATAACTTTGTCATCTATACTCCATCTCCGACCAGTTAGTTTTCTGGGAGTATTTTGCAGTTGACTTTGCAACAATAAAGCAAATGGCCCTGATATATTTTTGTCCATGAGACTTTGGACATTATTATTTGTAGTTAATGTTTTGAAGAGGGCACGTGGTTGTTTCTTAATTTTTTTTCTAAGTCTCATTATTTCGCTCAAATTCCTCCTACATCTTTTATACAGTTTAAGTTTCTTAGGGGTCAATTCCAATGACTTGCTTAAATCTAGCTCCCTCAAAATCCCTTTAGTCCTTGGCATCTGGAAATAAGTTAAATATTGTGATCATATAGATCCTCATTTCTTAAACAATACTTAAACAGACTGTAGGTTCGAAACCTATACATATGAGGGCAACAATGAAAGTTTTTAGCACTGGCCACTTGCAAACGATATAATAAAAAATAAGTTCCAATTTTGAAAGTGGAACTCTTTACCAATATTATTGTGTATGTATTTTATTAATTTGTCACTTGGTTACGATTTGGCGGCAAATTGAAAATTATCTGTGTCACGACAACATGAACTCAACGCTAGAAAATTTTCGTACAATGGGTGCGTTTGGCAGAAAAAAGCGCTAGCAAGCGCTTACTAGCGCTAAAATAGTTTTCGGCCAGGACACGATTGCTACTTCAGTAGCGCTGACACAATACGCCATTTTGCTTATTTAATTTGTTTGTTTTGAAGTAGAGTTTATAAGTTGTTTTGTGCAATATTAGTTTTAAGTAATATAATGACATGAATAGACATATACATATTATTAAAAATTCATGATTGGTAAGTTTTTAATATGAATACTTCACAAACATATATTTAAATTAGGTTAGGTTCCCCGGTTAAAACTAACATCGTGTCCTAGAGGAAAACAGCTACTTACGATTTGACAGCGCTTACCGCTTACTATCGCCATTTTGCTCACAAGCGCTTGCTAGCGCTTTTTTCTGCCAAACGCACCCAATGATTTTTTATGACTTTCGATGTTATTAGAGTCAACAAGAAAATTATGATAAGACTTTGATTGGCCTTTCACGACGATGAAGCCGCATCTCGTGCCACTGTTTACAACTGGTTTAATGAGCTTAAAGATGGTCGCACTAATGTCACCGATGATCTGCATGAGGGACGGTCTTCTACGGCGACGACCGAAGATAACATCAGTGTTAATGATTTGTTATATTTACGCGAACACTACACATTGAAATAATACTAGTTTTTACGGAATTTATCGCGTATATTTAACTTTTTAAATACCTGACGTTGCTTTCGAACGCTTTACAGCACTCATGGTCATGGGCGGGACTGAGATGTTCAACGTCCATATGTCATAGTTAACCGCGGTTACCATAGATTAAAATTTAACTTTTGTTCCGATCTATGCAGTACGAACTTATGGTATCTTGAAGTCTTGCAGTTGTATGCTTGGGTTGAGATTTAATTTTATTTGTTATAGGATCCCAAGCAGATGGTAGCACCCAGCCATCTTCTCTATTGAAATTAGGATGTTTTTTGACACAAACTCACACACAAACACACACACACACACACACACACACACAAACACACACACACACTCATACAAACACACACACACACACACGCACACAAAAACGCACACACACACACACACACACACACACACACACAAACACACACACACACACACACACACACACACACACACACACACAAACACACACACAAACACACACACAAACACACACTTTGACTCGCTTTCACATACGTGTGCAAACATACACAATCTTCTGCACTTAATAAAAATTTCGTGCGCTTTGTTTACCTTTAAATATGTTTATATTTCATATGTCTATTTTTAAGTAAGGTGGTGAATACTCTGTGAAGTTCTTTTAAGCTAAATAAGTATATTGTAAATCCGTAATTGGCTTCAAGTCCTATTTTATAAGATTTGTGTGTAAATAGATTGTTACAAGCTGTGGATTTTGTGAATAATAAAAATAAAATAAATAAATAAAAATCAGTATAAGTCAAGTGCACCAAATATTCTCCATGAACATTTTGCGGTCAGGAAGCTTTGTGCCCGATGGATAATATATGATTTATTTGATAGAGGCCCAAAAACTCCACCGTGTTGATTGGTGTTGTGAAATGATTCAAAGATTTAATGTAAAAAGTTCAAGAAAAACATGTCAAATGTGAAATCAGTGATTCCATCGGATGCAGCGATGTATTGATGTAAATGGACACTGGATTTTGAAAAGATATAGAAAAACTAATGTTATATTATAAGATTAATTTTTTATAATATATATTAAAAATTAAGTTATATTAATATAACTTCCTAGTTTGTTCAGTTTTTGATTTTCTAAGAACTTTCAGTGTCACTCTTGTAGGTAGTTAATAAACAATGAAGAAAACTCTTGATACCTGAGCAAGCGCCAAAGTCAAAAGCTTGTTTATTATACTTATTTAATTATGAGATATTGGTCACTGTGATTAAGATTGTTCATGAAAATTAGTATAAGTACTACAAACCTTCAAGCTATCAGTAGTTGGTTCACATATGGTTGGCATCTGAACAGGTAAAGATGTAGTTGGGTTGGCTGTGGTTGGCACCTGAACAGGTAATGAAGGTTCCAATACTAGCATCTGAAAATTAAAATGAGACGATTTTTGTGAACAAAGGTGATGATCAGTTTCAACATTACCTGAGTAAGAATCATTATGGTGATATTAATCTACATAATTAGCAAGCATTAGTTTGTTTCTTATTTATACGAGAAATTGGTCACTGTGCCCGAAATAGGGACTATGCATGAAAAAATATTCATAAGACCATACAGTTTATCTAAAAATATACAAAACATAATGCTAACAGGGCAATAGAATCAAAATTGATATAAAAACAAACAAGATACAACCATTTTAAATAATTATATCTATCCGTCTCGCGAAAATGCTGTTTTGTATGGCAGATGTATGGTCAGCACAGACATTGCCGTCATAGTCTTTATCGGACATCTCTAATTGGTATCTTTGTAGCTTTATAACATTGTCGCTGATGAAGGTACTTTAAAAAATATTTCATAATTGTTTACTAGAGCTAATAGTTAATTAATTTTGCAAATAAATAAATGCATACATTCTATACAACCAAAAATGTGAACAAAAGTTTCACAAGTTTTAATGTTGTACATATATAATGTGTAAATGTGAGTGAAAATTATTATAAGTACTACAAACCTTCAAGCTATCAGTAGTTGGTTCACATATGGTTGGCACCTGAACAGGTAAAGATGTAGTAGGGTTGGCTATGGTTGGCACCTGAACAGGTAATGAAGGTTCCAACACTAGCACCTGAAAATTACAATGAACAATTTAGAAAATTCATTCTATTTTCCACATACATGCACGATGGAGCATGATTACCGAGATGAGTTTTCACAAAAGGAATATGAAATTTTTTTTGCGATGCGACAACGGGGATATTTATGCAGAACAGCAAACGAAATGCTGTCAAGGAGGTCACTGCACTTAACTTAATGGTGTACTATTTTATGTAGAAAACACAAATCTAGAATATTTCGTCTATTTTGGAGAGACATCATCTTAAACTTAACCAGTTACTGATAGTAAGGCTGCCTATGTGAGATACCACTGGCATGAAAGGCAAGATGTCGAGTAAATGCATGCTGTATACTTTCAATGAGTTGGGAGTGCACACTAGAAGATGGATTCCATATGACACTAATGAAATTCAAGAAGTCTTCTTACAAAAGCATTATATAAAAAAAAATTGACACCCTTTATATTGCGCTTAATAAATTCTAAGAATTTCAGGGCTTTGTTAATAAACAATAATGTTTATATGAGATTTAAAGGTTAGCTTTCTGTCAATAGTTACTCCTAAGTCTTTAATCACCAGTACCTCTTGCAAAACTACATTACCAATTGAGTAACTAGAGACAAGCAGTTTTATTTTCCTGGTTTTTTATTTTATTTTGTAAACAAAGGTAATGATCAGTTTCTACATTTAAATTATCAGGATGTTTCCAATGCCATATTATCCTCATTTTTGTGTTCAACTTGTTGAAAACTTCATGATTGAACTTCTAATAAAAAAGAGTAAGTAAGTAATACTTTTATGAAAACCATTATTTGAGATTGAGGGTTGTGTATTTATTTTGGTTTTTAACAATACTATGGTTGACGTTGAGTTAACTGTTTTTATTATTACTGATACAAGTTTGCTCTTGATCTGAATCATGCCTGATGAAAATTAATGAGGTCTATTTATTTACTTATTTAATGTACAACAGTGGTACAAGGGCAGATTTCATGCATCAAGACATTCTCTACAAGTCAATCTTTTGGTTGTTTGGTTTCTCTAAAACAAAATGAAATTTAAAATAGAGTTTAGACAAGGCCTATTAATTTCTTTCTGTGAGTTTTAGCTTAAGTATTTGTTTGACTGTACTTATAAATTCCAACCACATATCAAGCTTTATGATTGATGGAGTTTTGAGTAATATAGTAATTAATGTTTACTTACTTGAGGTTTTTCAACTGAGATATTTGTATCTTGTTTACTTTCACTTGCAGTTGCACATTGTTCCTGGCGAATCTTTACCATTAAATCCTGTGTCCCAGTTGGGATGGCAAAATTGTGCAATCTTATCCTCGCACTGTTAGTGAATGAGGAATCATCAAAGTGCTTACTGCATAACATTTTGTGTTGCGAGTGCAAGTCTCTTAGTGATTTCTCAGTTGACCACTCTCCAGTAGGGTAACAGTATTCAGCCCACACACGTGCCCTGAAATTATTGATTTTTTAAAATCTAAGTGTAGTTTTGATCACAGTTAGGAAGGCCTTCTACAAGATAAGACCAATAACCTGGTAAGGGTCACGGGTAGCAGATGGATGCGAGACGCACAGGTCTGGTCGTTATGGTGACCCTTGAGGGAGGCCAGTGCCCAGCAATGAAAAATTTATGTTATGAACATTATGTTTACTATGTTATGGACATTATGAATGTTAAAAACATTAAGTACTAAGTACTTAATAAGATAATGAGGGAAAAAGTAACAAAAAATTAGAATAGCTTAGTTACTTACTTTAAAAATGTATGTCTACCAGGTAGAGGAAATCTGTGGAAACTCAAGTTTCCATCTTCTGTGGCAGTGATGTTACACTTTGCACACTTTCTTTTTCGTTCATAGCGCGTATGGCGTGACATATTAACAAATAATGCTCAGACACACGTACACAAAACAAAAAAAGAAATGAGTCTATATCTCGTAAAATTGTCCAGGCAAAAAGAATTACAAACACCAAATAATAATATAAGGAAATGAGTCTCTATCTCTAAGCGTCCAGCGGGCACACAAAACAAAAACACAGAAGCACGAAATAATGAGTCTCTATCTCGTAAAAATCTTCAGGCACATGCTATAAAAGCAAAGAAATATACAATAGAAATAAAAATATTTCAAAGTACGTTTAGCGCTTTCAATAATCCACCATATTGCAAAGCAAAGCATCAATAGTGATTTCTCTGTCTAGCTCTAGCGTATGGCGTTGTCTCTGTTTCGCTTATTTTGCCCGACGTTTGCATCGGCTCCATAGAGACTTGACCCCCCGTCACAGAGTACTTTTTTATATAGGGAACCCCCCGTGGTTTGTTGATACTCACGGGACAATTGTCGCAGCAGATTCTGGTCGAAATTTTAATTGTGCTTGTGAATTCACTTAGCTGAGGTAAGTAGAATTGATACATATTATATATAACCTTCCTAAGAAGACGTAGAAACTGTTATAATGGTAATCTCTTAACAATTTTAAGAGAAATTTGCATAGGTAATGATAGTTGAGGCTAGGTAAAGTTGCCACAGTTTGTACAGTGGCGTCTTTACCTGTAGCTAGGGTTGTCACTATACTTTACCAGTCTCTATACGTAAACGTTTTACTTTTAGGAGGGCTTACAAGCTGATTAAAACTTACATAACAATATTAATACACTTATTCTAATAATAATAACAATGCAATTGTTTATACTTATCATTTCCATTTATATATTCATACAGCCCAACCAGATGAGAAAACTATTAAAATACTTAAATAATAAAAAATTTGAAAAAAGATGCAAAAATAGAAGAGTATAAGAACCAAAAACCTCCAAGATAATTCTTCGGATTACAATTCAATTGAAGACATGCAGCATTACTTATTTAGACAACTGATAGAAGATCAGAAAATGGATGAAAAGGAAAAAGGTGAACAAGTGGCCTATTTGGAAACGAAAGGACATGAGACAGAAAGATTGACAACGGAAAGTGATGTATGGATAGAAAACGAGATGTTAAATGACAAGGAGAAAGAATTTGGAAAACAGGAAATACAGGAACAAATGAAAAAATTGGAAAAAAAGAGTATGAGATAAAAAAAACTTGAGAATAGAAAGTGATAATATGCAAGTACAAGAGATGATATATGAATATGACTTGGAGAAAATCGAATGTGAAATACAGGACACAGCGGAACAAATGAAGGAATTGGAAACAAAAGGACACGAGGAAGAAAACTTAAGGTTAGAAAGTGATGAAAGGAACGGACAGAATGTGGAAAAACAGATGGTAAATGAATATGAAATGGAAAGAGGCTTATGGGAAGACCAAGAAACAGTGAAACAAATAAAAAACTGGAAACAAAAGAACACAGAATAGAGAAGCGGGAAAGAAAACAACAGATAGAAAGCCTAATAATAGAAAACGATGAAAAAAAAAGGACTGAAGATAAAACGACCTAGACTAGAAGAGACTATGTCAGAAGAAGATACTAAAAATGAACAAAATGAGAAGGCAAATAAAGCCGAAAGTTTATATATGGAAGGACAATACATCTTGGTAAAGTTTAAAAGTACGTATAAGTATTACTGCAGCCTGATTACGAAAATATCCGAATGTGAAGGTGCTTTCGCGAAATTCATGAGATATAAAAAAGGTGGGTTTTACTGGTCCACAGTACCCGATACAAGTATCATATTCGAAAATGGTATACTTAGTGCAAATTTTACCCAACCCCTATAAAAACTGGCGTGGAATTTTATATTTTGATGTCAAATTTAAATATAAATTGGAATAACTTTAACTTTTAGTTTTATTTTCAATACACTTTGGCTGAAACTATGATAGTATAAGTATGATAAATAAAAGTACTTTAAATACATTATATACTCTACAATTTTTACAAGTTTATCGCATGGCATCTACAGAACACTCCATGCGACTATCTGACTTGCATTTAATCAATGTTTTTATAGCCGTACATTTTAACTTCATTTTTAAACAAGTGGCAGCCCTGATAATAAATTACATTTGTATGAGAATTTCAATGGAGTACATGCCATCTTTACTGCATGCCTGTATTGCTCGTATATATATTTTTTATTTAAAGTACCAATATGTCTAAACAGAGAGTGTAAAGCGAAAGGGTATCTTTACCAATTTCAGTTATAAAGGCTTCATTTTATCGAGATATACGGTATAGGTAAAGTAGCCAGTTTTGCGGCATCTTTACCTGTGTTATGTTTTTGGTGCTGCTTTA
The DNA here is from genome assembly GCA_036936625.1 of Parnassius smintheus behrii. Classification (NCBI taxonomy): domain Eukaryota; kingdom Metazoa; phylum Arthropoda; class Insecta; order Lepidoptera; family Papilionidae; genus Parnassius; species Parnassius smintheus. The sequence continues at coordinate 32,610,517 of JAUPFT010000012.1, forward strand.
GTGGTTTTGCAGCTATGATGAGCAGTGCATTTATAAAGCAATGTAGAAGTACTAAATGCATCAATTAAAAAGAATAGCTTATTTATAAGTGTTTTATTTTTCCGTTTATTAAGTTTTTTCTTCAAAAATATGGTAAAGATGCCGTGGTTGACCGTAATGATAGTCATGATAGCAGTTCCATTGATTAGATAAAAGTAACAGATAAACAGATTAAAAAAAATAAAATATTCTGTACATTGTAGTAATAACTAATAATAATCATTCATATTAAAGTATACAAAAATATTTATTATATCATTATTCTTTAAAGCTCATATGTTATTATACGTCTTTTTATTATGCCATCTCTTCGCAAAACATTGTTTACAATGTGAGGTGCATGCGGTGGAATCACAACATTACCGTTTATTATTTTCGGTATTTCTGTTAAATCGTTCTGTAAAATACAAATATTATGTAGGATGCAGCATGCCACAATATAAAAGGGTATCAGGTCTGTCCTCCTTATGGGTAACTTGTTCAATTAACTACGAAATCTTATTTTTAGTAATCCAATTGATTGTTCAACAATCATGCATGCTGATGACTGAACTCTATTATAATGAAGTTCAGCGTTAGTTAAGTGCCTATTATTTTTGTAAGGTACCATTATACATGGTTGTATGGAATATGCCTGATCAGCCAGTAAATGAGTGTCTTGAGGAAATTGTGCTGAAGTACAAAGATCTTGTAATCCTGACAGTCGAAAAACTCTTGCATCATGGACTGAACCGACTTCCCCAGAATAAACATGAAGAAATTTTAGGGTATGATCGCATACAACCTGTAAAAGAAAGATTGTTGTAAAAATATGAAATTAATATCATGAAATACATTAGAGAAATAGTACCATGAAGCAGAAATTTATAGTTGTACTAGAAGATTGGGTTTTAAAAAGTGGAAATTCTAGTAATCATTTGTTAAATTTTAAAAATATATATTGTAAAGATTTGTAGTCAGATAATTTGTAGTACAGAAGGAAGTATCTGAGCTGTAATAAACGGATGATTTCCAAGAACAAAAAAACTTAATCATTGCAAAATATTAGGCTATTACCTGAGTTTGTATGGAATATCTTCCTTTTCTATTTATGTAATTTTGAGCATTAGCATTAGGCGATGGAATGTTGACATGAGTTCCATCAACAGCTCCTATGACCCCGGGAATCCATATCGTCTTTCTATATAAGCTGAAGTTATCAAAGCTTCTTGAGTACTAGGCCATTTGATGAATGTTGGTAAGTATTTGTACAAAGCCTGAACAAATTTCCAAACAGTTCTCCAGCCAGTAGCTTTGCCAATGTCAAAACGCTCGCAAACAGATCTGTAAATACGAACGAGCAATATTTTTTGTTTCATATTATAGAACATTATGAAATAAACAATTGAGTAAAGGGAATATTTTTCATTTACCTATAGGAGTCTGGAGTGGCCATCATCCAAAGTGCCATGAGAATTTGGTTGTAGATAGGAATAGAGCTACCAGGATTACCGATTGTTATAGATAAATCTAATCCAAGCAAATTAATTAAAAAATCCACGGTGGTCCTTTCAACTCTAAAAAAATTACATTGACATATAAAAAATAGGTATCGATTAATATTTGCTTTTTGGGGATATTAATACATTACCTGAAATGACTTTTAAATGGTGTGTCAGACATTTGAAGAACAGTTAATGCGACATAATCGTAAACTTTGATCTGGAGGCACGGCAGTGCCCCCGCCAAGTCGAGCAAAAAAGCGGCACGGCCGTACCATCTTTTCTCGAAGCAATTCAGGCCATTTTCGACCCCTTATAACTTCATGGTCAATAAAACTAGAAGCCTGAATTTTCAGTAACCGAGTAAGCATTGTATAAACATGGTATATTTAAAATTTCATTCAATTTGAACCAGTATTTTAAGAATTGTAACCAGTCAAAATTTCTTAATTTTGTCACTCACTGACTGACCGATCATCAAAACTCTAAGGCACTTCTAGCAGACATAGAAGCTTCAAATTTAGAATATAATTAGTGTTTAGTGTATAAATCAAGGAAAAACTAAAACATTTGTTAATTTCTGTCCAGTTTTTTAGATACACTAACTGCATAAATAACTTTGTAATCCCATATAAATATATAGAATTACAAAGTTACATTTGCAGTGAATGAATCTGTATAGCCGTGTAGTGGCGGTTAAGAATATCCACTACCCCATATCTTCCCGTGGGTGTCGTAAGAGGCGACAGAGGGAGACAGGCAGGAGATGGGCAGCAGCATCTTCCTGATGACAACTGTGACGTAATAAAAAACTGCGGTTGCCAACCCGCTCGCCAAGCGTGGCAACTACGGCAAATACCCCCCAATGAACAAATACACAAAAAGACGGCCCCCAGTCCCCGGCGGCCCCGCTATTCCTGGCTACGGTGGCGACCATGGTAACGGCGGGGCAGGGGGTGCTAAGAATCTCCGGTGGAGGTTCGGTTGCCACCTACGACGACTCGACCTGGCAACATATAACGCACGCACCCTGAGGACTGACGAGAAGATACTGGAGCTGGAAGAAGAGGTAGACAAGTTGCGCTGGCATATTATTGGATTATCCGAGGTCCGAAGAAAGGGGGAGGACACGGCAATCCTCGAGTCCGGCAACTTGTTCTATCACCGGGAGGGCGACCATCTGTCCCAAGGAGGTGTCGGATTTATCGTCCACAAGTCTCTCGTCAACAACGTTGTAAAGATTGGGAGTGTGTCGACGAGGGTCGCGTACCTGATACTCAGAATCACCAAACGGTATTCGCTGAAGGTCATTCAGGTTTACGCACCAACCTCGGCACACCCCGATGAGGAGGTGGAGGAAATGTATGAGGATATTTCCAGAGCCATACATTCCTCCAAAACCCACTACACGGTGTTGATGGGAGACTTCAACGCAAAACTAGGCACAAGAGAAAGCGGTGAGCTGAAGGTAGGGAAATTTGGAGTAGGGCAACGGAACCGAAGGGGCCAGCAGCTGGCCGACTTTATGGAGAAAGAGGGACTCTTTATGATGAACTCTTTCTTCCAGAAGCGGCCCCACAGGAAGTGGACCTGGTCGAGCCCCGACGGTTCGACAAAAAATGAGATTGACTTCATTATGACGACCAGACGCCAACTGTTCAGTGATGTCTCAGTGATCGCAAGGGTGAAAACTGGCAGCGATCACCGAATGGTTAGAGGCACACTGAACCTAAACGTTAAGTTGGAGAGGTCTCGTCTAATGAAGTCAACGCTCCGTCCCCCTCGTGCTCTAATCCAGAATCCCGAAACCTTTCAGCTCGAGTTACGTAACCGCTTCCAGTGCCTAGAAGATTGCAATGCAGTGGACGATATGAACGACAAGCTCGTGGAAACTGTCCATGCGGTCGGAGCTAAGTTCTGCAAGACCCGCCGCAGAAGAACACAAAAACTCTCCGATCACACTCTTAATCTCATGGCTGTTAGACGGGAGATGAGGCTGCAATCGTCAACAGATTTGACAGCATACAGGCAACTGAACAGACAGATCTCCAAATGCATGCGGCGAGACTTACGCAACTTTAATACTTCTCGTATTAAAGAAGCGATCGAGCGGAACCAGGGCTCCAAAGTCTTTGCCAGAGATCTGTCTGCCAGAAAGAGCCAACTGTCAAAGCTGAAGACTGAGTGTGGCAACATCGTTTCCGGGACACCTGAGATTTTGAGTGAGATTGAGAGGTTCTATGGGCAGCTGTACACATCATCGTTGGAGCCACACGCAAGTGTGAGTAACGATCCAAGAGCAAGTCTTATCCGACACTATTCCGATGATATCCCGGACGTCAGTCTAAGCGAGATTAGAATGGCTCTCCAGCACCTTAAAAACGGTAGGGCCCCAGGCGAGGATGGAATTACAGCGGAGCTTCTGAAAGCGGGTGGAACACCGGTACTTGTAGTCCTTCAGAAGCTCTTCAATTCCGTCCTCCATGGTGGCACTACTCCAGAGGCGTGGAGCAGAAGTGCGGTGGTCTTGTTCTTCAAGAAAGGCGACAACGCTCTCTTAAAGAACTACAGACCGATTTCCCTTCTGAGCCGCGTCTACGTGCTGTTTTCGAGAGTCATTACGAATCGTCTCGCACGCAGACTTGACGACTTCCAGCCTCCCGAACAAGCCGGTTTCCGAAAAGGCTTCAGTACCATAGACCACATACATACCCTGCGGCAGATTGTACAGAAGACTGAAGAGTACAATCTGCCACTTTGCCTGGCGTATGTGGACTATGAGAAAGCCTTTGATTCCGTCGAAATTTGGGCGGTGCTACAGTCCCTTCAGCGGTGCCAAGTTGACTGTCGGTATATCGAAGTGCTGAAGTGTTTGTACAGTAGGGCTACGATGGCTATCCGAGTACAGAACCAGAGCTCGAAACCTATCCAACTGCAGAGAGGTGTAAGACAGGGTGACGTTATATCCCCGAAACTCTTCACCGCTGCATTGGAAGACGTCTTCAAGCTACTGGACTGGAAAGGATACGGTATTGACATCAATGGCGAGTACATCACTCACCTTCGATTTGCCGACGATATAGTCCTTATGGCAGAATCGCTGGAGGACTTAAGCACCATGCTCAATGACCTCAATAGTGCCTCCCAACGGATAGGTCTTAAGATGAACATGGACAAAACAAAGATCATGTTCAATGTCCATGTCACACCTATGCCGGTAGTTGTTGGGAGCACTATGCTTGAAGTTGTTGACGAGTACGTTTACCTGGGACAAATAGTCCGACTAGGTAAGTCCAACTTCGACCGAGAGGTCAATCGACGGATTCAACTCGGCTGGGCAGCGTTCGGGAAATTACGACATATCTTTTCGTCAGGTATACCTCAATCTCTAAAAACTGGATTGTACAACCAGTGCGTGTTGCCAGTGATGACTTATGGATCTGAGACGTGGTCCTTCACTGCTGGCCGTATGAGGACGCTTAAGGTCGCTCAGCGAGCTATGGAGAGGGCTATGCTCGGAGTTTCTCTGCGTGATAGACTAAGAAATGAGGATATCCGCAGTAAAACCAGAGTGACCGACATAGCCCAACGGATTAGTAAGCTGAAGTGGCAATGGGCCGGCCATATAGCTCGAAGAACCGATAACCGATGGGGAAGAAAGGTTCTCGAGTGGCAGCCTTGTACCGGTAGGCGTAGTGTAGGGCGACCCCCCACTAGATGGAGTGACGACCTGGTAAGACATGCAGGAAGTCGATGGATGCAGGTGGCTCAGGACCGTGCTTTGTGGCATTACTTGGGGGAGGCCTATGTTCAGCAGTGGAATTGTGAAAGGCTGTAATGATGAATGATGATGATGATGAATCTGTATACTTGTATATGTATTACAGGTGTACATAGGTACGTTGTTGGTACTCAAGAAGTAGACGGTACCGGAAAGGTAAAAAATTAGGACTATCTTATATACAAAAAGAAATGAGATACCATTAAAAACATAACTTGTAAAAAAACCAAGTCTCGCAACTCAGTTCTTCTACCGTAAAAGTTGTGAGATCCATGTAATACCAAGTCGGTTAATTTATTCAGTTCCTACTTAAGGGTCCTTCTGTTTTAAGCACAGAACACCTACCTAATATTTAAGTGTTCTGTGGTTTTAAGTTATTACGTAATTAGCTAACCTAACAACATTTTATAATGACCATATCAATTTTAATAGTCTTTTATGTTTTAAATATATAGATTGACTTGGCAATCGCATTAAGCAAGCTAATTTAATATAATACGAATTACTTGTGAGATACATTGTGGTTTCATGTGATGGCCAAGTCAATCTATATATTTAAAACATAAAAGATTTTTAACATTGATATGGTCACTATAAAATGTTGTTATGTTAGCTAATTAGGTACGTAATAACTTAAAAAAGAAAGACCCTTAAGTAGGAACTGAATAAATTAACCGACTTGGTATTACATGGATCTCACAAGTTTTACGGTAGAAGAACTGAGTTGCGAGACTTGGTTTTTATACAAGTTATGTTTTTAATGGTATAATCTTTTCTCCTCTTTGATTCGGAATGGATTTCAATAGCAACACGGCTCACTAACATTATTGCCGGTATCTCCATTCTTCACAAATTTATTGAAACAGAAATATAATAATTAATAACTTTGGAGCACAAAATGACAAAAAATTAGTCTTTGGTAGTTCGTGAATGACCTAGGTGGGAAAGCGCTCCTTTAGGTGAACTATGCGAATTAGGTCTTCGACATTTTCGCTCTTAGTTCTTTATAATATATTTATTTTTCTGGTGTCCGTTCTATTATGGAGTAGCGCTTCATGGCCAACCAACTGATTTATTTTTATTCTTACCGCTCTTGCCAGAGTTTCTTATTAAAGTATTTAATTTATAGTCAATGGTTAAAGTTTTATTAGTTCAAAATTCACAAGAATAACAAATATTGCTAACAAGTAATAATAATATGAAAGTGATAGTAAACAGTATATAAATACTGTATAGTTCTTAATTCGATTTATTTATTATATTCTAAGATAACGCTTACGAATCGAAGACTTCCAGCCTGCCGAACATGCCGGTTTCGGAAAAGGCTTCAGTACCATGGACCACATACATACCTACCCTGCGGGCAGATCGTACAGAAGAACGAAGAGTACTATCTACCACTTTGCCTTGCGTATGTGGACTACGAAAAAGCCTTTAATTACGTCGAAATTTGGGCGGTGCTGCGGTGCCTAGTTGACTGTCGGTATATCGAAGGCTTGAAGTGCTTGTACAGTAGGGCTACGCTGGCTATCCGAGAACAGAACCAGAGTACGAAACCTATCCAACTGCAGACAGGTGTAAGACAGCGTAACGTAATATCCCCGAAACTCTTCACCGCTGCATTGGAAGACGTTTTCAAGCTACTAAACTGGAAAGGATACGGTATTAACATCAATGGCGAGTATATCACTCAACTTAGATTTGTCGACGATATAGTCCTTATGGCAGAATCACTGGAGGACCTAAGCACTAAGCTCAATGACCTCAACAGTGTCTCCCGACGGATAGTTCTTAAAATGAACATGGACAAAACAAACTTTATGTGTAACGTCCACGTCACGCCTATGCCGGTAGTTGTTGGAAGCACTAAGCTCAAAGTTGTTGAGTACATTTACTAGGGACAAATAATCCGACTAGATAAGTCCAACTTCGACCGAGAGATCAATCGACGGATTCAACTTGGCTGGGCAGCGTTCGATAAATTTCGACATATCCTCTCGTAGGGTCGGAGCAAGACCTAAATTTGGTGTGGGCAAGGTCAATTTTGCGAGGCGAGGCCCCTGGCGACGAATAATTATTTTTCGTAATTGTATTTAGTTCTCTATTATAAACCGTTATAAGTCAACAGCTGAACTTGCACTTCCCTTAGCTACTGTCATGGTTTTGAACCACCTATATAATCAACATCCTACATGTTTTACTTAGCCGTTTGACCTCCATTTAGTGGGAGCCACCTCGCTCCGCTTACCAGGAAGCTGCCATTCGGAAATCTTTCTTCTCCATAGGTTGTCGGTTCTTCGAGCTATGGCCGGCCTATTTTGCATTCTTTACTGATACCTTGAAACATATCTGCAACCTTGGTTCTGCTGCGGATATCTTCTACACGGATTCCATTACACAAAGTAACTACGAGCACAGCCCTCTCCATAGTTTGCAAAACGACTAAGCTTTTTCTTGCATCCAAAGTAAAGAACTATGTCTCGGTTCATAGATCATCGCTGACAAAACGCACTGGTTGCACACTTTTTTTGAGATTTTGAGAGTTATTGGACTTCACAAGCGAGTTTTAATCGTCGATTGACTACTTAGTCGAAGGTGGATTTGCCTAGTGGTTTAATTTCTGTCGCTCATGGAAAATACAATCAAAAGAGTAAGTGCGATCTAAATTGTTTATATGATAGCTCCCATAGTAAAATCATTAAAATTTCCATTCACTTTTAAGGGTGATTAACCACAAAATATATACCTTTGCACATGGTTTCCCATGGATGAAGATATAAACGATATTTGTTATATTAAATCTATGAACATAACATTTTCCTCCCATATTTGCAACAGACATTTTCTTCAATAACCAGTTTCCTAACAGCTCCCGTATACATGTGACATGAACACATCTTTTTCTGATAACTTAACCGTTGAATACCTTACCGGTTATCCAACTTACCTTTACCTTAGTTACCTAGGTACCTGTACCTTTTTAGATGAATTACAGCATAGCACCAGAAACAAATTCTACGAATTGTTAATTAGGCAAAACACGGTGACCACTTCATAGTAACCCGCAACAATCCAATTTATACAAAGGTACTCTGTGAATCTAATAGACTTGAGACTCGTAAACTTAGCTTTAAGCAAATGGAATGGGAAATTCCGCGCTAGATAGTAGGCACTTCATTGCCGTCAAATATTACGATATACTACAATATATTGCCGCCAAATATTACATCCAACAGCTGGGCACAGGCCTCCTCACTTCTGAAAGGTTAAGGAAATGTCCGCCGAGCTGGCCCAATGCGTGTTGGTGAAAAAAAAATTTTTTTTTTCACCAACACGTTTTGTTCTTATTTCTCAGACATGTAGACTTCCTCATGATATTTTCCTTCACCATCCAGCACGTGGTAAATAAGCACATAAAATTGCCATTAACAATTTCATTGGTGTCAGCGGGGATCGAACCCGGGTTGCTAGCGTACTGTGAAATATACAGCGAGCGCTTAGCTACAACGGTACAAATTAAAGTTAACTACAAATTTAGGACAAATCACTGGATGTATGTTAGTTGTAGATAGCACAGACAAGAGTATTATAGATGTCTTGAATTTTCATTGTTCTAGCTTAATATTTTTCGTGGTGCGAGGCCGCAGACCCCACGTTGCCCCGTGGTCACCCACGTCTTGCGCCGCCTATGATTCTCGTCAGGTATACCTCAAAACCAGAAAACGAGATTGTACAAACAGTGCGTGTTGCCAGTGCTGACAGTTGCAGTAGACTTGTGAAGTTAGGCTGCAATGATGATGATGATGAAGGTATAGCTTAATACAAATTATATTCTATGAAGATATTTTTCTTAATATTATTGCTGTAAGTGATTTTATGTGCCATAAATAGAAAAGTATACTTGTGTTATAATACTTCATATTTTTGAATAAAAATAAACAGAATTTGCAATAATAAAAAATATAAATCTTCTTTTATTAATTAGATCTAATGAAAAATTAAAAAAAGAACTAACAAACTAAATGAGCGATCTAGTTTGATAGTACTTCGAACTAAATCTAAATTTAGCACTCTCAATGGCGACCGACTATGCCCAAGACTAGTATGACGTCATATACTGTCCTATGTTTTGGAACGAATCACCAGTATAGCGTCGATTCATGACGTCATTTGCATTCAACAGTATACTTTGTTGTATTTCGGAACATACTCCTTACTTGCTTGTTGGTTAAAACCAGACAGTAATCCATCCTAAAATAGTTAAGAACTATGCTATGAATTGATTTCTCTACAAACTTTATAAATTTTCAATAATCCCCAACATGAAACAGGACTGACTAAACTTCTTTGCTCCCAAGTGAAATCAGTTACATGGTTTTAGTCCTTTTAAAAAGTATAATGTCCAATACATAACAATTGTCAAGTTCTCTAATATCATTAATGTCTTTTGTTTTAATGATAAATAAATAATATCACATCAGGAAAAAATTACTTTATATACTATGCAATCCACTAGATGTTATTATAAATTTAGTTGATGTATTTGGCAAATCTGGAGCAAACACTATAGAGAGTTCCCTAACATGAGAGTTGCAATGTAAACCTTCTGAATTTTTATATAAACATTCTTCATGATTCAGATTCACCTCTTTTGCATTTTTTTTTAAATACAACCTATATGTAACCATATTTGACCAAGCCAGTCCAAGAGATGGCAGTACATTTAATGAACCAACAAATGATGCAGTTACTTGGTTTATGCAAATGATAGCTAAGTTATACTTTTGTGCAAGAGATAACAGCATTATAGCCATTTCTCTTAAATCTTCAGCCCTCTTCACATAATTTGTACTTTCACATCTAAAAGGAGCAGCAATGGAGTCAATTATTATTACAGATACTTCATTTGCCTCTAGCAATTTTGGTAAACGGACTCTAACACACGACAGAAGTTCATGAGATTCCGTAAGATGCTCCACAAAAATATTTTTAGCACAACGACTGTCAAACTTTTCACAAGATGAATCAATAATTTGATTTAACCGTTTCACTGGAAATAGATCTTCAGTGCAAATGTACACACTTTTATTGGGCCAACTATTTATTGCTGCTATAATTCCAAGTTGTGTTTTACCAGATCCGCTTTCACCGTATACTTCTGTAATAGTACCTGTGCTAAAGCCCCCCTGTAGTAAATTGTCAATGTTTGCACATCTCGTTGCTATTTTCCGTACTTTGCGTGTTTTGACAAGTTCATCGCCAGTGAAACTAGAAGGTTTTAAGGAGTTTGAAACAACATTTTTTAAAAATACGATATCTTCAGTTGCTAAGTTAGTAACTTTTTTTATGTCCCACACTGAAAGAACCAATAACTGACGAGGGGTGGCTATACCAGCTTTATCAATTTTTTCAAATATATTAGGTAGAAGTAAGCTTTTTAACACGTTTAAATTCATGTTTCATGCTTTTTGTTAGAGATCATTTGATTTCTTGTTTCTTATTTCTTGGTCTTGGTAATTTCAATGGTGGTTTTTATTAAGAATTTTTGCTTGGATGTTTGTCCTTTAAGCCATGTCTTCATTTCGTTCGAGATCTTCGATTTTATAGATTTTTTCTTCACAATATGCTAATGCAAAATATTGTTAAATTTTTGGAATTATTAAATTTTTTGAATTTAGGTTAAAGAGTAATGAAAAAAAAACTTGAGGTTATATTATATCAACATTGAGGCACTTGTGGCCTTTTCTCTGTTAGTTCACATGTAGAGACACTTAATACACAAAATTGCCTTACATTTGCATACAAAAATCCATTTCAAACCATTACAACAAAAACGGAGCAATAATCATTCGACAGTCAAGTTTCCGCCAAAACTCCATTCACTCCACTGGTTATTAGACGTGTGCGTTATTTCACTTCACTATAATCAACCAAATCTAAGAAATACGAAGAAATACCTTTTGACATTTCACATTAATCATTCCGCAATAACTGCACCAGCGTACTCACACGATTTAAAGTAACCTTTTACGTAAATCCGAAGAATTATGAAGTTATCTATATTTCATTACAACGTGTATAGTTTTTTATCACAAATTTAAATTTGAATTTTTCAAACAAAGCAAAATATTAAAAAATAACCAGTATTAACTTTTTTTATTTGACGTCGTTTCAATGATATGTCGCTATGTATGATACCGTATAAGTATAGTTAGTGTTTGGATGATTAAAGTTTGTTGTTATGCGAATGATCGGCAAAATATTCAAATAATCGGTAAAAATTTTCAAATAATCGAATCATTATTATTTTCAATATTCCTTAACTTACATGAATCATGAATAAAACAAGTTTATTTTTTTTTACTTTGTCAAAGTAAATTTGTGTAGACAAAAAAACTCATATACAAGGCCGTGCTAAAATAACCATAACTTCAAACCACTACATAATTTCAAAGTCCCGCCATTTCGGTACCAGTTACTCGACTCCACAGAGTCAGTAATTCATTCTTGGGGCGATCTTACGCTTTTACAACAAAATCCCAGAAAATATATGGAATTTACGTTTAAAAATGTTATTAAACTAAGTTTGTATAAAAATGGTTATTTTAATATTAAGGAATTTATGGATGATAATAACTCCTGGGAAGAGTGATCGCTACCGAGCTATTTCTAATTTGTTTTGTGTTGTTAATTGTAACACGCATGATTGCAAACTCTTATTTAAAAAAAAACTAGTACCGTTGGGTTTCTTGCTGGTTCTTACCAGGACAGACTTTTTTTGCGAATCGGTGGTAAATGAAAAAAGTGACTTTAAATAAGTATTATTCATAATTTATATTGAATAAAAAGTTTCTGTTTCTGTTTCGAGAGCTTAGTGTGCGTAATTGTAAATGTAAATGTAAAAAATTGTAAATGTGGTTTTTTGTTTGTATTCTTATTTGTGACTCTGTTTTAACTTTTTGGACTGTTTCTTCTATAATAACATTTTGTACGTGGTAGAGCCACGCTACATCTATATTATAGTTGTAGCACGAATTGGTCGGCTCAACCGGGGCAGGACCACGCTCTCACAGAATATCAGTGTAAAATAGCAGCGTAATGCTGCTGTGTTTCGTATGAGTGTAGAGAACCGGAGACCCTTTTTACTGGAATCAAGGCATTCCATCTTAATCCTCTGGGGTGACAACGCATTTGCATTTTGATCCTTAATTGAGAATAAATATGTATGTCTATGGGCCATAGCATCCACTTACCATCAGGTGGACTGTGTGCTCGTTTGTCACCCAATGCTATAAAAAATATATATCTCCGAATAAATGGGGGATAAGTAGGCTTCGACCACCTAATCCTAGGCCCACCCTACACGTTTCCCCCGGGTAGTGCTAAAAGAGCGACAAAGCCGAAAGAACAGACTCGGCTCTCTACTAGCCGTGTGGTAGCGGCGTAACATATACCCCCCCTAGTTTTCGCACCATGGGGCAAAGAAAAAAAGAAATGGCCCCGAGTTCCCGGCGCCCCTTAAATGGGGCTGGGGTTGCGAAGAATCTCAGGGAGGAAAACCGGCGACGAGGTTCACCACCTGTCACGTTCTGTCTCCCGGAGGGGCGAAAAGAGGATTGTGTAGGCCTGTCTAGCTACGGTGAATGTATGTGGAGCAATAAATGATAAGATGGATGAAGTATGCGATATGATGTATGATAGAGTAATAGATGTGTTATGTGTAAATGAGACGAAGCGAAAGGGAAAGGATGTCACTACACATGGCATATATACCGCGTACTGGTCCGGTGTAGATGAGACCGAGCGAGCATACCAGGGAGTTGGTATCATCTTTTCAGAAAGAATGGGTCCATGTGTGAAAGAGTATGAATGTGTAAGCCCGAGACTGCTATGGATACGAATGAAAGTGGGCCTAAAGAAGTTGTTTGTTCTAGGAACAGTGGCGAAGCCTCCATAAAAACCGAAAAGCCGAGCTTGCCTTATTAAAACTGAATCAATCAATAATATCAATCAATTATATCAACTAATAAAATAACTCGTAAACTGTTTCAAATTATTTCAGATTTCCCGCGCACTCCACTCTTCGACACATGTCTCCTCGACCTCGACCTCGTATTGTCTTAGCGATACTGCTGCTGTCATAAAAAAATAGTTTTAATAGAGCGATTAGTTGTCTCCCTCGCTCGCGTGGACTTTTTACGGGGCTCTCGAGAAGACGATCGCTCTCTTTCTAACCTATGGCAAAATATTCTATAATGAAATATAACTACGATTGTATATATAGCAATTAGTATAAGATTTAAAGCCAGGCTTTTAGGAATGAATTTGTTAAAAGTGGAGGCGCGCGGGCAATACGTTTGCAAGTTCATTTCACATTTCAATGTTTATTTACTCTGCGTGTTTAGCTTAAGCGATTTAATATTGCGAGTTCAAAATTTATACTTTTTTAAAGATTTTTAATGAAAATGGAGGATAATAGTGTTCTTTGTGATGAATGGAAGTGTTTTAAAGTGCTAATCGGAGAGGAAAAGGTAAAATCTTTAAACTTTGTTGAGATTATACACAAGTTCAAGAGTGTATTTAAGACTTATCAATTATCGCAATCAAAAAAATGTTATTGTTACAATTAAAACGTTCACCAACACTTTACGTGGACGCAATACGGGGGCACGGCAGTGCCCCCGCCAAGTCGAGCAAAAAAGCGGCACGGCCGTACCATCTTTTCTCGAAGCAATTCAGGCCATTTTCGACCCCTTATAACTGCATGGTCAATAAAACTAGAAGCCTGAATTTTCAGTAACCGAGTAAGCATTGTATAAACATGGTATATTTAAAATTTCATTCAATTTGAACCAGTATTTTAAGAATTGTAACCAGTCAAAATTTCTTAATTTTGTCACTCACTGATTGACCGATCATCAAAACTCTAAGGCACTTCTAGCAGACATAGAAGCTTCAAATTTAGAATATAATTAGTGTTTAGTGTATAAATCAAGGAAAAACTAAAACATTTGTTAATTTCTGTCCAGTTTTTTAGATACACAAACTGCATAAATAACTTTGTAATACCATATAAATATATAGAATTACAAAGTTACATTTGCAGTGAATGAATGTGTACTTGTATATGTATTACAGGTGTACATAGGTACGTTGTTGGTACTCAAGAAGTAGACGGTACCGGAAAGTTAAAAAATTAGGACTATCTTATATACAAAAAGAAATGAGATACCATTAAAAACATAACTTGTAAAAAAACCAAGTCTCGCAACTCAGTTCTTCTACCGTAAAAGTTGTGAGATATGGATCTCACAACTTTTACGGTATTTTAGTAATACCAAGTCGGTTAATTTATTCAGTTCCTACTTAAGGGTCCTTCTGTTTTAAGTTATTACGTAATTAGCTAACCTAACAACATTTTATAGTGACCATATCAATTTTAATAGTCTTTTATGTTTTAAATATATAGATTGACTTGGCAATCGCATTAAGCAAGCTAATTTAATGTAATACGTATTACTTGTGAGATACATTGTGGTTTCATGCGATGGCCAAGTCAATCTATATATTTAAAACATAAAAGACTTTTAACATTGATATGGTCACTATAAAATGTTGTTATGTTAGCTAATTAGGTACGTAATAACTTAAAACAGAAGGACCCTTAAGTAGGAACTGAATAAATTAACCGACTTGGTATTACATGGATCTCACAAGTTTTACGGTAGAAGAACTGAGTTGCGATACTTGGTTTTTTTACAAGTTATGTTTTTAATGGTATTAAATCTTTCCTTAAGAAAGCGAGACGATTCCACTTATCTTATCTTATCTCTTATCCATTTTTTTAATTTTGTACATAGTTTGTTTGCACTTTGTTCATGTTTTACTATTGATCATGTATTGTATTGGATGTAAATATTTCTTTCTTTCGTTTAAACAAAACCAAACGGCTTTCTTCAAAGCCACCGAAGCTATGCAATTGCTGATATGTAAAACAATCTATTTAGCAGTAGTATGCCTTCTGTGTGATTTGTTAAACACGTCCTTGACAGCACTGAATATGAAACTGAAGCGTGGAGACAGATCAAGATTGGTGTATTTTTATAAAACTGCTAAAAACAAGAATCTATATTTTTATCAATTTATATGTAGGGCTTGCCCTAGTTTGGAGCTCTAGCTTCGCCACGGTCTAGGGGTCTACGCTCCAGACATGTCTAAGCCTACTTATATCCGAGAGCAGTTTTCGGAGATGGTAAGGATGGCGTTATGAAATGTAAGAAAAATAAAAATATTGTTATGTTAGGAGATTTTAATGGAAGGATTGGGGTGAGGAGGTTTGGTTATGAAAGGATACTGGAAACGTTTGGCGATGAAAATATTAATGAGAATGATGAAAGCCTCCTCACCGTATGTGTGGATAGGAATCTTTTTGTGACGAACACTTTCTTTTGTCATAAGAAGATTCACATGTATACTTGGGAAAGAGGTGATGATAGACGCATGATTGATTTCATAACTGTGGATGAAAGAATGAGGAGCGCAGCGGTGGATACAAGGGTTTACCGGGGGTCCAGCATAGGGACGGACCACTACCTGGTCTTATGCCGAATTAGGGGTTTATTCAGACGTTGGTGGCATCGGGAATCTGTGCCTACCACTGCGTTATAGCGTATAAGAATTGAGAGGCTACAAGATGGAAGATGTGAAAGACAAGTACAAATGTAGACTGAGAGAAAATATAAGTAATTTGGATGAGTTGTGCGTGAATGAGTTAGACTTGGAGAATGTGTGGCATAATGTTAAGAAAGGTTTAGTGGATGCAGCTACCGAAGTATGTGGTGTTAGTAAGAGAACGAATGAAAGAAAAGACAATACGTTATGGTGGGATGATGAGGTACGTATGGAAGTTGAAGCAAAGAAGAGACATGGCTTGATTTACTAGCAACCAAAGCTGGTAGTTCTGGCGGTGAGAATGATGAGATTGAAAGAAAAAAGGCAGAGTTTAAACGTCTAAATAAGAGAGTAAAAGAATTAGTTGAAAGGAAAAAGCAAGAAAGAACGGATAAGAGTGATAGAAGAATATCGGATAACTTCCAGGCAAATATTAAAATGTTCTGGAAACTCGTAAGAAATACCAGGGAACATTCAAAACAGCCTAGATTGAATGCGATACGAGACGAGAATATTTTGAAAGCGTATTTATGAGTGAGAAGACGTGTGTACTAAATGAAATGGAAATTCCGAAAGAAGATGAAAGAGATAGGGAGATAAGTATAGATATACTTTTAAACGAGCAATTCTTGTATATATATATATATATATATATATATAATCGGGATCTCGGAAACGGCTCAAACGATTTTCATAAAATTTAGTGTCCAGGGAGTTTCGGGGATAATAAATCGATCTAGCTAGGATTTATTTTTAGAAAATGTCTTTTTGTCCGTGTTTTTAGGCAATGAAAAACTTTTACAATATCGTTAGAATAAGAAGGTAAATTTTGACAGATTGTTAGTGATTATAAATAGCTTAATTGGTATAATGGGCGGTCACAGAATCGTAAAACCCCGGTTCGAGCCCAGACCGAACGACCGACTTTTTTTAATTTTTTTTCAAGTTCCTTTCTTTTTTGAGAAAATCTATTTTTTCGAGCCCTTTTTTTTAGTATTTTTTAAAAACACGAAAATTTAAATTAAACTAATTGCACTCATGATTTTTTACTCAAATAACCAGTTCGGTTTTTTCTATTATGTCGCTAAGATCAAAAAATATTATTCGTATTTCATCAGTATGTAATTTGTATCTAAATATAATTTCCAAAACACACGAATATAAAAAAAAAGAGCGAAAAATACCGAGCAAAGCTCGGTCAACCGGGTACTAGATTAAATAATGAAAGCAATGAAAAGCATGAAAGTAGGTAAGGCAGCCGGATATGATAGAGTTTCATTCGAAATGCTAAGGGCTGAAGAGGACGTGGTGGCAGGCCTGCTGTACACTTTGTTTAATTTATGTTGGGAACTAAAGCGGGTACAGAGAGACTAGTGCAAAGCCGTGATAGTCCCAATATATTAGGGAAAAGGCTCACAGCAGGACCGTAAAAACTACCGTGGTATCAAGCTTCTTAGCATTGTGGGAAAACTGTATGCTTAGCGTACTAACTGAAAGAGTTATGAAAGAAACTGATGAAAAAATTTGGGAAGTGCAAGCGGGATTTAGAAAGGGAATGTGGTGTGCAAATCAAGTATTTTCCATGCGCATGATCGCGGAGAAGTTTTTGGCGAAAAACCAAAAAGTTTTTTGTGCGTTCATGGACTTGGAAAAGGATTATGACAGAGTGGACAGGGATGTGTGCAAACGCTGAACGCATTTAGGTTCAGAGCTGGTTTAATACAGGCATTAAAGTCTCTATATAGGGACTCGAGTGCTTGTGTTAGAATCAAGGGGGCCTACTCGGACTGGTTTGGCATCCATAAAGGTGTCAGACAGGGCTGTGTAGCTTCCCCGTGGCTGTTTAACCTATTCATGGACAGTTGTTTAGAAAATTTGAAAGTTGAGTTAAGAGTGGGTGAGTTAACCATCAATTGCCTTTTGTACGCCGATGATCAAGTAATACTTGCGTCGTCGGCGGCCGAGTTGCAAATGATGGTTAGATTAATGAACAGGTCATTAAAAGAAAGGGGAATGAAAGTGAACGCAAGTAAAACGAAAGTAATGGTTTTTGAAAGAGAAGAAAGCAAAACGGTATGTGAAATAAGAATAGAAGGAGAGTTAATTGCGCAAGTGGATGAGTTCGTATATTTGGGATGTGTATTCAGCAGAGATGGGAGATATGATAAGGATATTGAACGACGAGTGAATGCAGGAAATAAAGTAAATAGGGCTCTACAACCTATTGCGAAAAGTCAGAATGTGTCAAAAAAGGCACGTATGCCTACCCCTCTGGGTAACAGGCGTGAGTGTTTATGTTATGTTATGTAGAATAACATTGGTGTCAAAGGTAATAATAAAAATATTTAATCTAAATATAATTACAGCCAAACATTACCTCCCACAAGTTCAAGGTTGGTACTGCAGTGTCAGCTAACCTTCTTTTATTGTTAGCTTGGGGTAAGAAATATGATTTTTCAAAATGTTCGGAGCAAATGGTGGTACTCCGTTTAGGTATACAAGATTCATAGTTTCTACAAGCTACAATCCAAGTTTGCCACCAAAAGGTGATGTGATTTTGTGAATCAAGTGCTAAGAATTATTAAAAGAACTAAAGAAAACGACGAAACAAGTACTTTGATTTTGATATAAACCTCAAGTTAATTTGATCGCTTGGGCGCCTTATAAACTTGAGTGTTTGTCATCATCAACAGTCCGCTCAGTTGAGCTGTTGTCAAAATCTCCCAAAAACTACGCAATGTGACGCATCAGCATATTGTGAAGAAAAAATATATAAAATGAAGTTTTTGAAAGAAATGATACGTTCAGAAGGGCTAGAACCCAGAGCCGTAAAGTCACTTAAATAAAAAATCATAGACTTAAGCCACAGATTACCTCCTAATAGATACCGCATCATGGAATATTTGTTCTGTTTCGATTTCACCAAATTTCGGGTTGCTGGGGACGTGCCAAATGCGCTGTGATTGGATAATTCAAAGTTGAACTTAGAATGCTCCGAACGACAGTGATGGGACAGGGTTGGGACGTTGATCGATAAATTTGGGATTTATTGCTTATTAATAAATAAATGAATTGATCAATTTTTATTTGCAATTTATTAAAAAATAAAACAGTATATAAATAAAAGAATATATATATATATATATATATATATATATATATATATATATATATATATATATATATATATATATATATATATATATATATATATATGTATATGTATATATATATATATATATATATATATATATATATATATATATTTGTACATGTAATCTAATGATTTCTTAAATTTACGCGAACACCACACATTGAATAAAACTATATAATTTTATGGATTTTATCGCGTTTAATTAATTTATGGTCACGAGGGGGGGGGGGGACTTCAATATTTGACATCTCAATATCATAGTTAGCCCGGCTATCTTCACTTTTTGAATATTGATTTTTGGTCCCGATCTACATAAAACGAGCTTACAGTATCTTGAAGTCTTGCAGTGGTATGCTTGGGTTTGGATAGATTTCGTTAATTATAGGATCCCAATTAGATGGCAGCACCCATCCACCGACTGTGGCCGGCTTCACTCAGTTGCTGTGACGTAGGCTTGGGACCCAAAGCTTGTTGTCTTGCAATACTTGTTTGACATGCTGAAGCTCGGCGGCCAGATGTATTCTGTCACAGATCCCTTGTGCTCTCTGAAACAAATATTTACCCACAGTAGCAAACTATGAAGAATGATGGTGAGATTCACCATTTAAATATCGGTTGGTATAGGCCTTTTTCCTATACATAGTATGACCAATAGTGTTATCAGGATTTCGGATGACTAAAACATCTAGGAAAGCTAAAGTATTATTTGCTTCTAACTCCATCGTGATTTGTATTTTGAAGCTTATGGAGTTAAGGTGGTCTAAAATTGCAGTTGCTTTGTCAGACGGTAAAATTTTGAAAGTGTCGTCTACGTACCGCTTGTAGAATCTTGGATTTATAGGAGCAGTAGGAAGGGTTTCCCCTCAAAATCCTCCATGATATATGTCGGCGACTATAGGAAATACAGGTGAGCCCATCGCTACACCATCAACTTGCTTGTAGAACTCTTCCTTTTACAATAGATAGTCAGATGTGAAGCAGTGTTTGAGTAATACCGCAAATTCTGCAGGCATGTTGTTATCTTGTAGCTTCCTAGTTACAATTGAGAAGCAGTCTTCAATAGGTAGGCATGTGAATAGTGACTGAACAGCAAAACTGACCATAGTTTCATTGTCAGCGAGATGTAGGTCTTTTATGTCACTAACAAAATGGTGTGAATCCTTTGTGTGTGTTCTAGTATGTCCTTTCGGTGGTGACAGTATTTTTGCCAAGTGTTGCACTTAAAAGTAGTATTATTAATTAAAAACCATACGATACGTATTTCAAATTTAGATATACTTAATAATAGCAATAATAGGATATTACTGAAGTTCTTGTAGCACTAGAATAACATTAATCACATTATAACTTTCACTTGCTTAACGGATTTATACCGTTAAAAAAAGTTTAATTTCGACGTGTGTCATTCGGCTAAATATTAGAATATCACTAAACGAAAAAACCGGCGCGGAGAAAGGGACAAACAATCACACCGCTCTATCTCATTTCTATGCAAGACGTATGCATAAATCTATCTTTTTCGTGTGCGAATACGAAAGAAGGCGTCAATTTGTCTATAGGTTTCTCTGTCTACGATTATATTCGTAAACCTATAGACCACAAACTAATAAGAGTACTAACGCTATAGACCAGGGGTCGGCAACCTTTTTAATCGGAGAGAAGAGACAAAAATTGCAATTAACTAAATTTCAAAGTTTTTAAAGAGCCACAATTTTTTTCTTGCCAACCATAGGTAGTACTTGCATAAATAAAGATTTTTGAAAAAAAAACTTATCTGTTTGTTCATAAGAAAAATATATATTTATTCATCATATAAAAGTAGATTTTTTTTTCACAAAAAATTAGAATCTAATTTCTATTATTATCTATTTACTGAAAAGTTCGTATCGTTTTATAGAAAAACACATTTTTTTGGCAAAATTCGATTTTATTATTCAACATAGTTGCCATCGAGGGCGATACACCGATTATAGCGATCTTCCAATTTTTCAATACTATTTTTGTAGTACGATTTGTGTTTAGCCTCAAAATAGGCCTCTGTTTCGGCAATTACTTCCTCATCGGCTTTAAATTTCTTTCCAGCGAGCATTCTCTTGAGATCTGAGAACAGGAAAAAGTCGCTGGGGGCCAAATCTGGAGAATACGGTGGATGCGGAAGCAATTCGAAGCCCAATTCATGCAATTTTGCCATGGTTTTCATCGATTTGTGACACGGCGCATTGTCTTGATGAAACAACACTTTCTTCTTCTTCAAATGGGGCCGTTTTTTCGCGATTTCGCCCTTCAAACGCTCCAATAACGCTATATAATAGTCGCTGTTGATGGTTTTTCCCTTTCCAAGATAGTCGATGAAAATTATTCCATGTGCATCCCAAAATACGGACGCCATAACCTTACCGGCCGACTATTGAGTTTTTCCACGCTTTGGATTCGGTTCATCGCGTGCAGTCCATTCAGATGACTGCCGACTGGACTCTGGAGTGTAGTGGTGGATCCATGTTTCATCGATTGTCACATATCGACGCAAAAATTCACTTCTATTGCGGTTGAACAGCTCCAAACATTGCTCTGAAGCATCGACACGTTCTTGTTTTTGGTCGATTGTGAGGTCGCGCGGCACCCACTTTGCACATAGCTTTCGCATACCCAAATATTCATGAACGATATGTCCAACACGTTCCTTTGATGTCTTTACAGTGCCAGCTATACAAATCGACCTCAATTTACGATCTTCCAAAATCATTTTGTGGATTTTTTTATGTCTTCGTCCGTAACAGCCTCTTTTGGACGTCCACTGCGTTCATCGTCTTCGGTGCTCATATGGCCTGTACGGAATTTGGCAAACCACTTACGAATGGTTGATTCGCCCGGCGCAGAGTCCGGATAACTCTTATCAAGCCACTTTTTGGTATCAGAAGCACTTTTTTCATCAAAAAATAGTGTTTCATTAAAACACGAAATTCCTTTTTATCCATTTTTTTCAAAATAACAAAAGTTGCTTCACTCAAAATGCTGTATCTCACAAACTAATAATCAGACAGCTGTCAAATTTATACACGTTTCTTTTGAAGGTTGGTACTACCTAAAAATTATATGGATTTTATTCTAGTGGCGCCATCTCATAGAGACGATACAAACTTTTCAGCCCAACCAAAATTTACATTGTAATATAAAGTCTTACAAAACCAAGGGGAGTGCTTTCAGCCGGGATGGAAGATGTGATTTAGATGTGGATAAGCGTGTCGCTGCCGGAAACAAAGTCAATGGTGCCCTGAATGCATTAGTAAAAAGCCAAGGCGTGGTGAAGAGTGCACGCCTTGCAATACATAACGCAGTGTTGGTACCGACTTTGTTATATGGCAGCGAAACCTGGGTATGCCAGAAGAAGCATAAAAGCAAGTTGTATGCAGTGGAGATGCGATCTCTTCGTAAAATGTGTGGCGTTAGCATAGCCGACCGAAAGCGAAACGAAGAGATTCGCAATATAGCAGGATTGAAAGATGACCTTATCACAAAAATTGATAGGGGCGTACTCCAATGGTTTGGGCACGTTGAACGAATGAGTGAAGACCGAATGGTGAAGAAAATATATAGAGCGAAAGTAAATATTAAAAGGTGTCGAGGTAGACCGAGACTAACTTTCGAAGACCATGTGAGCAAATTGCTCGAAGAGGGGAGGGTCAAGAGTACTCGGATACCTAGACGTGCATGTATGAAGAAGTTAATGAACCTGAAAGAAGCGAAAGAGGTATAGAGAGGTAAGGATCGTGACACTTGGCGATCTGTTCTCTCTGACTACCCCGTTAGGGATTGTGCGTGAAGATAACTAAGTAAAGTAAGTAAGTACAAAACCAACTTGTTCTACAGTAACAAACAATTGAGCAAACAAATTTAATGGAAGCTTTTGCTTTGCATGGTTATTTAAGTAGAATATTTAAACTTTATTCAATAATGTAAATTGTACTCAAAAATAAAAAAAGCAATAACATACATTTGAGCAAACAAACATATTGAGAGCGTTGGCTTTGTATGGTTTTAAAAAGTTTTGATAAATTTGGCTTATAACTTGTTGTTTTAAGTTTCAAACGCGACTCGAAATCATCATTTGTTACCTTACTTTTATTTATATTCATGCAAGAGAACGCTTGCTCACACGAATATTTCGATCCCAAGATAGTTAACTTTCCAAATGCCAACTTCTTCCCCTCACTGTAGCAATCTTGAAGACTACTCTGTGCATCGAAAGTGCCTCAACTCGCGACATTTCCTTTAAAATTATCCATTTTGTTCCATTACATACATTTCTGGACCTCCAACTCTTCTAACTTGCTTTTCAACTCTGTAAATTTTGCACTCCGTAATGCTTTATTTTTTAAATCGATCAATTGCATTTCTCGAAATCCAGTATCAACTTCAAATGGCCCACTGTGGATTTCGTGTGTGCGGTAAAAAGCGAGTACAAGTGGCTGGAAGATAGAAATGGTGCCTAATACTCGATCGATTCAGAACGATTTTTAAATGTTTATTTTTTTATAAAATAATTAATATTTGCGGATGGAACTAAAGAGCCGCAGCTTCACGTACAATGAGCCGCATGTGGCTCGTGAGCCGCAGGTTGCCGACCCCTGCTATAGACTAATGATTAGCGTGGCCTCGAGTGAGAAAGGGCGATAACGTAGTTTTAGGTTATACAATAATCTTTATGACTTTTAAACATATTTAGATACAATTAGGACGTATATTTATATAGTTATGTAACGAAATTTACAATAAATATTGAATTTTATACGTAATACCAGATAAAAACTTTGAGTATTAAACCAAAGGAGACGGCATCGCAAGGCAGACCCCTCTGTAAAAGGTACGAGAGTCCGACTCATACTCGTTATATAAAACTAGTTGCTCCGCGTCGTGCGTCAATCCAAACTGATCGTGCCAGTAAATCGAGCTCCGACAAAATGCCGAATTGCAGTGTATTTACATGAAAAAAGCAGTCGAAAACGTCAGGTATACATAAGGACAATGTGACTTTTAATTTGTGAGTATTTTTAACATAATATTAAAGTAATTTTATCATTAAAACTCGTACTTTGTGAATATTATCGTCCAATACCGAGTGTGACCATCATAGTTCATAAAGTGAAAAATAATCTATTTTTAAATAAATATAATTTACTACACAAGTTATATATATTAACAAAAACATATTTCCTAATAACTAAATCAGTTTGTGATGAATAATAATCATTACATATAGATGTGTAGTGGATTTTGTTAAATGATTTATATATTCAGCTCAACTTCAACACGATACTGAATATTATACAATTAAATATAATCGATAACTGGTATTTTTTAATATATTCGCGGTTTCTAATTTTTAACACTGTTGAAAGACGTATCAACCGCTCATGACATGTCATGGGGTTGTCAAGCGTGGCAAACGTTGAAGCAGAAACTCGTCGTAACATCTCCGTTACCTGATGTACGTTACGTCTACGCAAAGATCTGAGATAGACGTTCATGCAATTTCACTTTCAGAGACCAGTCAACGTTTTCGTTCGCGCTCGAAATCCAGCAAATTGTTTTTCGGCGCTGTACACTCACTAAACAATTGTCGTACAGCTACAGTGTACCGCAAAACATGGCGCAAAATCATACAAGGCGTTGTCTTCACTATACGTAGTAGAAATAACTCAATAGTTATTAGTTATATTTCCATTTAAAGAGAAAGTATTTAATTTCAAGTAGCTTTGATTGATAACACTAGAAAGCAAATAACTCATCCTAGGTGGTTGTGATTTCACCTGATTTTCGGAAAGTTAACCTGTTTTATGGTAGTTTTGTTTATTTCTGTTGTTAAATAACAAGTAGGCGAGCATGCTTAGATAATGGGTTACCCAAGTCAGCAGGGTACAAAGTTAGCAGTCTGTGACAACATTCAAACTTAATTATAATAATGTATGTATTTGTTACAGTTAAGATTCTTTAAATATCTCTGATTAAAATATTTTCAACGATTACTAGTTACCGCTGTGTGTACCACTGTGTTAGGTTAAGGTGCAGCTGATTGAGATTTAGTATTTATATATATATATATATATATATATATATATATATATATATATATATATATATATATAGCTACACTACAACACTACTCACTACAACACTACTCATTACAACACTACACACCCTACGGTTTTCGTCGTGGTCGATCAGCTGGTGATCTTCTGGCTTACCTGACTTATAGACGGGCAGCGGCAGTAGACTCCAAGGGGGAGGCATTCCCCGTTAGTTTGGACATTGCGAAGGCCTTCGATCGGGTTTGGCACAAAGCGCTTCTTTCGAAGCTCCCTTCCTATGGGCTTCCCGAGAAAGTGTGCAATTGGATCACCAGCTGTCTTGTAGATGGGAGCATCAAGGTCGTTGTAGACGACGGTGCTAGTTCCGATTACAAGCCTATTAATGCCTGCGTGCAATCACCAACGCTGTTTTTTCTGCACATCAATGATATGTTGCAAACTAGCAACATTCATTGCCATGTAGATGACAGGCTGGTGATGCTCTGTACACCGGCCGTGCCAATATTTCTCGGGAAAACGTCACCGAGTACCGGGACAAACTTATGTCTGAAATCGAGTTTTTGCTGAACAGAGTCTCGGATTGGGGACGACTAAATCTAGTCCAATTTAACCCTCAGAAGACATAAGTTTGCGCGTTAACCGCTAGAAAGAACCCCTTTGGCGTATCTCTTCAGTTTCAAGGCACTCCCCCAGCCAGTATCGGAATCCTTGGCGTCGACATATTGAGTGATTTGCAGTTTCGTGGTCACTTGGAAGCAAAAGCCAAATTGGCTTCTATATAGCTTGGCGGGCTCAGCAGGGCGGGACAGTATTTCACGCCGACACACCGCCTGCAACTTTACAAGGCGCCGGTTCGGCCACATATAGAATTGTGTTCCCATCTCTGGGCTGGGACTCCCCAGTGCCAGCTCCTTCCACTTGACCTCATTCAGTGCAGAGCGGCTCGAATCGTCGACGATCGAGTGCTTTCCGATCGGCTCAATTCACTGGCACTGCAAAGAGATGTCGCATCTCTTTGCGTATTTTATCGGATCTATCACGGGGAGTGTTCTGAGGAATTGTTCGGATTAATCCCAGCCACCAAATTTCATTAACGCACTACGCGGCAAATATCCTGATACCATCCACACCATTTGGATGCTTGGCGGTCCACCACTGTACGTTTCACAAGTAGTTTTCCTCCGCGTACGACCTTAACCGAAGCAGAGTACATCTTTCTGATAACAGCAAAATAGCAATAAAAAAACTGCGGTTTCCAACCTGCTCGCTGAGCGTAGCAACTATGGCAAGATAACCCCCATGATGAGAGTTAAGAAGAAACGGCCACCAGTCCTCGGCGTCCCCGCTATTCCCGACTATGGTGGTGACCATGGTAACGGCGGTGCTAAGAATCTCTGGTGGAGGTTCAGCTGCCATCTAAGATGATTCAACCTTGCAACATACAACGCACGCACCCTGAGGGATGACGAAAAGATCCTGGAGCTGGAAGAAAAGATATACAAGTTTCGCTGAAATATTATAAGATTATCCGAAGTCAGAAAAGTGTGGGATAATACGATAATCCTCGAATCCGGCAGCTCGTTCTATCACCGGGAGGGCGACCATTTCTCGTAGGGTGATTCTGAGTGTAAGGTATGTTACGTACCTTATACTCAGAATCATCAAACGGTTTTCGCTGAAGGTCATATAGGTTTACGCGCCAACCTCGGCACATCCCGATGATCAGGTGGAGGAAATGCATGAGGATATATCTAGAGCCATGCATTCTTCAAAAACCAAAAACTAAATACGGTGTAAATAGGAGACAATTAACTTTTTATGACTATTAGGATTTTATAACTATTAGGAGATAAATAAAAAAAGAAATGCAACGCAAAACTAGGCACAGGAGTAAATTGTTAACTGAAGGTGGGGAAATTCGGAATAGGGTAACGGAAACCAAGGGGCTAGCAGATGGCCGACTTCATGATGAAAGAGGGACTCTTTGTGATGAACTCTCTCTTCCCCAGCCCAGAGATGGGAACAGTATTACATGTGCGGTCGAACCTGCGCCTTGTAAAGTTGCAGGCGGTGTGCCGGCATGAAATACTGTCCCACTCTCCTGAGCACACCAAGCTTTTTTGAGATCAATTGAGCTTTCTTCCGATATTCCGATACTGGCTGAGGCAACAAAGGGAATGCCTTGAAACTGAGGAGATACGACAATGGGGTTCTTTTTAGCGGTTAACGCGGAAACTTGTGTCTTCTGAGGGTTAAACTGGACTAGACTTAGTCGCCCCAATCCGAGACTCTGTTCAGCAACGACTCGACTTCAGACACAAGTTTGTCCCGATACTCGGAGACGTTTTCCCGAGAAATATTGGCATGGCCGGTGTACAGAGCATCACCAGTGCTGCCATCTGCATAGAAATGAATGTTAGGGGCTTGCAACATATCATTGATAGCAGAAGAAACAGCGTTGGTGATAGCACGTTTCACACAGCGTTGGTGGAACACCAGCATTATTAGGCTTGTAATCGGAGCTTGCAACGTCTACATCGACCTTGATGCTCCAATCTGCAAGAAAGCCGGTGATCCAATTGCACAATTTCTCGGAAGCTCATAGAAAGGGATGGGAAGGGACCTGGTTGAGCCTCGTTGGTTCGAAAAAAATATCTGAGACAACTGCTCAGTGACGTCTCAGTCATCGCAAGGGTGAAAACTAGCAGCGATTACCGAATGATGAGACGCAAAATGAACCTAAACGTTTAGTTAGAGAGGTCACGTCTTATGAAGTCAACTCTCCGTCCCCACATACTCTAATCCAGAGTCCCGAAAACTTTCGAAAGTCCCGAGAAAAAGTGAGTGACAAAATCGTTTTCAGTGCCTAGAAGACTGCAATGCAGTGGACGATATGAATGACAAGCTCGTGGAAACTGTCCATTCGATCGGAGCTAAGTTCTGCAAGACCCTTCGCAGAAGAACATAAAACTCTCCCATCACACTCTTATTTTTATATTTGCGGTGGGAAATGAAGCTGCAGTCTTCAGCAGATTCGACACGTCATTTTATAATTAAGTATTACAATCCATAGAAAATCATCGATATTTGTGTATAAATATACACACACGTACATATTTATACGCACATAAATACATATATAACAATAATATATACATATTCATTACGGGCATACTATACGATTTTTTTTTAATTTATTTATGTACCAGGCGGTCCCATAATGAACTGGCCTGATATAGTTCAACGCGACATGTCGCTACATGTTGTGTTGCATTAAATAGTACGTTTATCGTGCACTTAATATAAGAAACATGCATCGACATGAAATGCTTAGTCTTAGTTTAACAGGCATTTGAATAACGAGAGTCGCGTATTTTTTCAAAATGTCGAAAACTGAGTATCGAAGTGTCATAAAGTTTCTGTTTAAAGAAGGTTTATCCCCTGTCCAAATAAAAGAACGATTGGATGGCGTGTATAAGGAGTCTGCCCCCTCCTATAGCACAGTGAAAAATTGGGTGAAAGAGTTTCGCCTCGGGAGAGAAACCGTCGAAGACTTTGGCCACGACGGTCGACCTGTGGAAGTGCTCACTCCCGAAACGATTGCTCTTATCGAAGAGGAGGTTCTGAGTGACCGCCGTTTGAAGATTAGAGAAATTGCAGCAAGGCTTGGGCTCTCTAAGAGTACCGTTCATCGCGCGATTCATGAACATCTTCACATGAAAAAAGTGAGTGCAAGATGGGTACCGAAACTTCTTTCAACGGTACAGAGACAGAAAACAGTGCGCTGCGCTTCGGAGTTTTTGGATCTTTGTGGCGAAAATCCAAAGACTGTGATCGAGCGGCTGGTGACTGGTGATGAAACTATGATCTTGTATTATTATCCACAAAGCGCGAGTCAATGGAATGGCGTTATAAGGGTGAAAAGCCCACTAGAAAGGCAAAGGTGCAACAATCGACTAAAAAACTGATGTGCACAATATTTTGGGATTTTCAAGGCATTTTGATGGTGGATTTTAAAGAACGTAATACAGTCGTGAACGGCGAATATTATGCTTCTTTAATATATAAATTACGAGACAAGATAAAGGAAAAACGAAGAGGCAAGCTGTCTAAAGGTGTCCTGTTGCTCCATGACAACGCCCCTGTTCATACCGCTGGTGTTTCGAAGGATGCAGTTCGTCAATGCGGGTTCACAGAAGTTCAACATCCACCTTACAGTCCAGAAATGGCCCCGTCCGACTATTATTTATTTCCAAATTTAAAGCGGGACTTAAGAGGAAGAAAATTTTCAAGCGATGAAGAGTTGCAGGCGGCCGTCTTCAGTCATTTTGAGGATAAAAATGTGATTATTTTTATAAAGGTTTAGAGATGTTGATTCACAGATGTCAGAAGTGTGTTAGTCATGGTGATTATATTGAAAAATAAAATTGGTTTCGTTTCATTTCCTTCATTGGTTCATAGTTAGGCCAATTCATTATGGGACCGTCTACGTATAATATGTACATTTATTGCGTACATAATAATATATGAGATATAATTATTCAGTAAGATGCTTTTTTATTTCGTCTAAATAATGTAGTTTTAGTTTTCTTTTTATATTTTGCGTAGTAATGTCATTTTTAAGTGTAAAGGGTACCTAATTCATTTATTAGTTTGGGTATAATATAGGCAATTCGTTGTCTTCCGTAATGATTTTGAGATCATGGTATTTTCAGTAAAGCTTTTGACACACTGCGAGTGTGTTTTTTACATTGAGCTATTACGTACTACGTACTAGAGGCGACACTGCATTCAGCTACTATGTTCCACTCAACTGCGGTGCATACACCGCACTTTAATTAGTCACTCGCTAGGCCACTAGGCGCTTGTAGAGTTGTCACGTGTTGTGTTGATTTAAAAAAAATCTCTTGATAGAAAAATGCCGTCGTGTGTAACTTAAATATTGCACAAATAATTCAAAAAATGTCAGTAAAAACCAAGGAATTACTTTCCATCGGTTAATAAGATACTTAATAAAACAGTATTATAGAATAATAATAAAACAAATTATCCCTAAGACGCCACCTCGTGTCATGAAATATAGATTATGAAATTGATATGTTTAGATGCGACATTTCTGTGGGTACTTAAGTATAGGACGAATATATTATTATACGCATTTTTTTTTGTAGAAACATATATAAGTTATTATAATTTGGCAAAATTTTTCATGTTTAAATCTGCTTATTATTCTATTATTTTATTTTTAGGTTTCCACATCAATGGAATATGGAATAAATTCGTTCATTTTTAACTCTCGCGTGCCCAGCATTTATGAACGACTCTTATTCTAATTTAAATAAATATATTTGTAATTTAAATGTTATGTTTATAAGTTTTGTTAAACACACATTTAGTATGTTTTTTATATTTGACATAGATACCTTTTAAAATATTCAGATAAAAATATCATTAAAATGTAATTGTGATATAATATTGTGTAATAATATGTAATAATATAATATAAATATTAAATAAGCAAATATAATATACAAAATAAATGACAAAATTTAAATATTGTTTTCGATATAATTTACCTATTTACCAATATAATCTACCTACGGATCATTCTACCTATGTTTATTCTATGATAAAAAAACAACCGTGCGAACACAGAGTAGCGCACATACGTAAGTACATATTACTTCAATGGTTTTTTATGATTAATTGAGTGTTGTATGTCTTCATTAAAAACTGTTCGTTAAGTAAAGTTAATTTAACTTTCTCATGGATGGGAATAACTTGACAGTAACTAAATAGACCAACAACAATTGTTTCTGTACTTGTCTTTTATGTGAGGTGATACGATGGTTTTAAGAATTCTTAGCTGGAGCTAGAGGAATGTATCGCAAACAGAGTTGATGTGGTCATTGTATTGTATGTGGTATTGAAGAAGTGATTCAGCGGAACCAAGGCTCTAAAGTCTTTGCCAGAGCTCTGTCTGCTAGAAAGAGTCAAGTGACGAAGCTGAAGATAGAATGTGGCAGCATTGTTTTCGGAACACCAGAAATTTTGTGTGAGATCGACAGGTTCTATGGACAGCTGTATACATTATCGTTGGAGCTACACGCAATTGTACTCACAATCCGAATGCAAGTCTTATCAGAATCTATTCCGGACGTCAGTCTGAGAGCTCTCCTGCATCTTAAAAACGGCAAGGCCCCAGGCGAGTATGAAATTACAGCGGAGCTTCTGAAAGCGGGTGAAAAACCGGTACTTAAAGTCCTTGAGAAGCTGTTTGATTTCGTCCACCATGGTGGGGCTGCTCCAGTGACGTGGAGCTGAAGTGCGGTGATCCTGTTCTTCAACAAAGGCAACAACGCTCTCTTGAACAACTACAGACCAATTTCCCGCCACGTGATCTGCGTCTATATGCTGTTTTAGAGAGTTATTACGAATCATCTCGCACGCAGACTCGATGACTTCCAGCCTCCCGAACAAACCGGTTTCCGAAAAGGCTTCAGTACTCTAGACCACATACACACCCTTCGGCAAATTATACAGAAGACCGAGGAGTACAATCTGCTACTAATCCTTGCGTATGTAGACTATGAGAAAGCCTTTGATTCCATCGAAATTTGGGCGATGCTGCAGTTCCTTCAGCGGTGCCAAGTTGACAACCGGTATATCGAATTGCTGAATAGACACGAGCCTCTCCCGTTGTGAGCCTAATCGTTACTCGTGACAAGCGTATCGAAGATAGCTGTACCAATTGTCTTTGACGCTGCTATCATCGGTCTGGATATTTAACGTCTTGATTTAAATGGAATGGTTAGGACAACATCTATAGGGAATCATAAATCTTATGATTCCCTATAGATGTTGGTTGTTTGGTGGGTTTCTGGCATATCCCATAGTTGCATTTTACGACAACCACTGCGGTAATGGATTTCCTTACGCCGCCACCACACGGTATAGGTACATGGTTTATACAATATCATTGTTTTTCTGTCAACTGTTGAGTTAATTTACAATCATTAGGCAGGTTAATTTACAATGAGCAAACGCCGTTTTCTCAGTTGGGCTACGATGGCTATTCTAGTCCAGAATCAGAGAACGAAACCTATCCAACTGCAGAGTAAGATCGGGTGGCGTCATATCCCCGAAATTCTTCACCGCTGCATTGGAAGACGTTTTAAAGCATCTGGACTGGAAAGGATACGGTATTAACATCAACGGCGATTATATCACTCAACTTTGGTTTGCCGGCGATATAGTCCTTCTATATAGCAAATGGGCCATCTTCAATCCAGCTGCCCTAAGCGAACTTTAGAATGGGAAGTTGATCGATCTCGAAAGGGTAGTGCGGCTAACGGCACCGCTCAGCAGCGGCAGGATCATTATTCACCTCACGTTGTGAGGTTGCAGCACCTATAGTCCGCGACCACAATAAAAGTTACAGCCCAAGGAGCTACGGCTGTGGGGAAAGAGGCCATATTCGACTCAGCTGCCCTAAGCGATCTGTAAAAAGGGAAGGTGATCGATCTCGAAAGGGTAGTGTCATTTACAGCACCGCCCAGTAGCAGCAGGAATACGACTTGACTATCGCACACTGCAGCAGGAAATCGAATGGCAACGCAGATGCATTGTCAAGAAGACCTTATCCTGATAAGTGCAGGAATAGTTCTAGGCAAGAGGGTAAGGAAGTGGCATCTGTGAGGATGATCAGGACCAACCACCTCAGCAACGAGTGGAAGGACAGTTTACAACATGCACAGCAGGAAGATCCGGACATCAAGCCGATTCTGGAATGGATGAAGGTCGGTGCTCCCAAGCCCAAGTGGAGCGACATCTCAGTGATGAGCTCGACCACGAAAAGCTTTTGGGCCCAATGGGACAGCTTGCTGCTTCAGGAGTGCTGTGCCGTAAATGGGAAAATGGTCGAGGAGACAGCTGTCATTTGCAAATGGTTGTCCCTAATGCTAAAGTGCCGGATGTTCTACAGCTGTACCATAATGGTTGTTCAGGAGTCCATCTGGGAGTTAAACTAACTCTTACTAAAGATCCGAGAACGGTTTTACTGGGTCCATTATCGTGACGATGTCGAGGATTGGTGTCGCACATGTACAAGTTGTACTGTGAAGGGACCTCAGACTCGTTGTAGAGGTGCATTGAAATTGTACAGTGTTGGTGCACCATAGGAGAGGACAACCCTTGACGTTGCGGAGCCGGTTTGCAATAGGTACTCCTAAGATCGTCCATGTGGATCGACGGGCGCGTTACTATGGGACCGATAATGCTCGGGACGAGTATGTCTTAGGAGGGGGCAGTGTTGCGCGCCACAGTTGATGGCACTAGCGCCATCTGGTATCAAGTATCAGAAATAGGAGTGTCAAGATCTTTCTGGAACTCCCAACAGCGAAATCTAGTAACAAATAGAAGAATTAAGCTTTCTAGAAAAGTCCACGCTCGAACTTTTCGCACTTAGTCGGTCGGGACCGGTATTTGCTGGAACATTCTGGATTTTTCGGTGGAAAAGGTGTATTTAAAGTCACTGCATGCCGCGATCGGGGCAGTATTGAATTTGGCGATACAAGCGAAGCTTCGGAGCGAAACAAAGTGAATCAGTGTGATTAATTATTGGTGTCTTTTAAGTTCTAATTGGTTTTATGTAGTTAAAGTGTTAATTTTGGTAATTCTATTCGGCAGTTTTTATTGTCACGAACCCTAAGCTCGTAACAATACGTTCGTATAGACAAAATCTACAATTATACATAAATTGAGTCAATATACTTGTCTCACTTGGTCTAATTTAATTTTCAAATTTTAATTATCAAAGTTAAAAAAAAAACATTATTGGAAAATGTCGGATATAATTTATACGTAGAGCTTTTAACGACAAGTGGTCATCAGTGTGACCATACGTGGCAGGTTCCTGCTATTTTGGCAGGATTGGCAACTTATTTTTGCCTTTGGTATGATCGGTTGACGTTTTATAAAACCTGGCAGTTTTTGACAGTATTGGGGTATTGAAAATAGATTTCTTAATACTTATACGTGGTAGAGCCATGCTGCAGTTATATTAGTAGTATAGTTGTAGCATGAATGGGTCGGCTGGACCGGGGAAGGACCACGCTCTCACAGAATGCCAGCGTGAAATAGTAGCTTAATGCTGCTGTATTTCGTATGGTGAGTGTAGAGAACCGGAGACCCTTTTTACTGGAAACGAGGCATTCCATCTTAGTCCTCACGGGTGACAACGCATCTGCATTTTGATTCGTAATCGAGGATAGATGTAGATGTCTATGGGCTACAGCAACCACTTACCATCAGGTGGACTGTGTGCTCGTTTGTCACCCTATCCTATAAAAAAAAGCAACTCAAAATGCCTAAAATGGCAACCAACTGGACAACAAAATGAACAACAGCATGTGGGGAATTTTCCTGCACTTCTCATTTCTATTATGTTTCACTTCACTTTTATTATGTTTATATCACATTCATTAAACCACTTTAAAAATGTGTGTGTAAAGTTGATAATCTTAAAACAAGTATTCATAAATACGAGTCTATGTTTAATATTTTAATCAGTCATAGAAGAGACACTTAAAATATGTATGTACTGCAAATTTTGCAAAGGGACTGCTATGCTTACCAATTTCCAAAGCTGCATGCGAAAGAATATTCTCTCAAATAAACTTAAGACAAAAAACACGAAATAGATTTATAAATATAATGTAGCGTCTATCTTGCACGTTAAACAAAACATTGGTGAGCATGGCGATTGCATCGCGTTCAAACCAACAAAAGTTATGTTAAATCGAATGAATAAATCCATTTATAAAGATAAAAAAATGAAGAATATGATGCTATCCGCAATGTTTAATTTTATAAAAATAAAGCATTTATATGTGTGTTTTTACTTTTCTTAGTTTAATGTTAAATAAATAAAGTAATAAAATAAACTTTAAATTAACTTTAAGACTTTGGCAGGTTTTCATCGAAAATAAGACAGGATCTGTATTTTAAAGATGGTCATACTCATAGATATAGTATACATTAGATTGGCGATGAAGTGATTATAGTAATAATAATACTTTATTTTCAGACTTTGTCCATAAAGATGTTAGTAGAACAATAACTACTTAAAACTAATGTTAGTATTTAACTTATTTTTTTAAACTTAACAAATTAAATATCGCTCCTACGTTACAAATATCTTATTTATTCAATTTTATATGTAGGCTCAACCAGTGTTTCATAATGGCAGAATCCCACCTATCAGCAAGTGTATTCAGGATGCTGTTGGTAGAGGTACGTAGTCGATTCATTAATGAAGCGGACCTTTTACGTATTATGGCATGAAAGCCATCCGTGTGTGCCTCGACGAACATGGCAGAGGCACTACAATAACGTGGCAATCCTAACAGCACCCTGAACGCATTATTGTATTGTACACGCAGGACATTGTATGTCCGCTGCGTGTATCTGACCCACAAGTTGCATGTGTAAAAGAACTGACAATAAGCTTTAAAAAGCGTTACTTTAACTTCTTTAGTACATCGTGCAAACCTGCGGGCCAGCATATTACAGCGAACAGCCAACGCCCTGCGTTCCCTTTCTATATCCAAGTCATCCTCTAAGTCCTCTGTTACCCAGTGGCCTAAGTACTTAAATTTGACGACTCTGTTCAAAGGACTATCACAGAGCTTAACAGTAGGCATGGTGAGCTGCCTTTTAGTGCCTGAATTAAAAACCATGAGCTCGCTCTTCGTTACATTATACTTGAGCCCATGGGTCTTTGCGTAGGATTCACAGATCTCTAGCAGCTTTCTGAGTGCACCTATCGTGGGGCTCAGCAGCACCATGTCATCTGCATAGCTTATGTTATTTATGCAAACTCCGTCTATAGAACAACCGACCTTAGTGCTGCTGAGCTCCACAATCAACTGGTTTATGTATAAGCTGAAAAGCGTAGGCGAACTCAACCCTCCTTGTCTCACCCCGCATTCCAGCCCATACCCCTCAGAAAAGCTGCTACCCCATCGCACATAGTTTATTTGGTTCTATACCAATATTTAAATACGGAGACAATTTCCTGGGGCAAGTCAGTCTCCTCCTGTAACTTTCGCCATAAAATGTCATAAGAGACTAGATCAAAAGCTTTTGATAGATCCAAAAAACAGCCATACACCGGCGTTTTCCTATCTGTGTAGTACCGAACAGTCTGCTTAAGACATACAATTGCACTCTCTGTGGTCTCATAGTCCAGGTCTGAACCTAAATTGAGCATCATGCAGATGAATGAGCTTTCTCAATTTCTTGTCAAGCAGACCGTCCAGCACCTTAGCCACTATGGTGGCTAGTGAGTTTGGCCTGTAATTATTTAAATCTGATATATCTCCTGTTCTGTTCTTAATGATAGGCACCGCAATTGTCTTCATGAGATCAGTCGGAAGATATTGATGAGCTATATATAAACTTAGAAACATAGCCAACACTCTTGGCAGATGGGCACCAGCATGTACCAGATGTTCAATGCTAAGCCCGTCATGCCCTGGTGACTTACCTCTAGTCATAGAATTTATTACTTCAAAAACTTCTTTGGTAGAGATCCTTACACACGATCCACCTGCAAAACGTCCACCATCGATTAATCTCGATGACGGACCCCGCGGTGACTCTACTTTAAAATGCTCTTTAAATAGATTGGCTATGTCTCCAGGCTGGTTGTGACCATGAATATTATTAATTATAGGGTGAGACCAAAAACGTATACCGGTGTGAGCGAAATGCGCATGTTTGCGAGATGAATAGTGCTGCGCCATGCATCAACTTCAATTATCGATACAGATCGTTCTGTCCGTATCATAAAATAAATCTTTATATTTGTGGGCATAAAAATAAAACAATAAACAAAAAGTTTGTGATTTTTATTTTTCACCAAAAAATAACTAATTTCTTGTAAAAAGCTCTCCTTAGAGGTATTTTGTAATTTTGCTTCATACTTCAATCTAATAATCAAATAAGTTTCCATTATTA
Source organism: Parnassius smintheus behrii (assembly GCA_036936625.1). Classification (NCBI taxonomy): domain Eukaryota; kingdom Metazoa; phylum Arthropoda; class Insecta; order Lepidoptera; family Papilionidae; genus Parnassius; species Parnassius smintheus. Next base: position 32,647,750 of record JAUPFT010000012.1, read on the forward strand.
ATTTAATAATTAAGTGTAAGTATGGTTTGATATTGCTGGCGAATCATACATATGTCAAGTATGTCAAAATATTTTTTTAGCACACAAAGTATCCGATTACTAATTTTCGAAACATATTTTCGTTTACATTTTTTCCTTTCATATATTTTTGAAAAAATGCGTTCACAATGAATATCTATCTTATAAACGTCTTGAGAGGGACAAACGAGGCCACTTACATCCTTTATGTTTAGAAGTGAACCTTTCCTAACTTCACCATAAAGTACATTTAAACAGGATTCGCATTAAATTTTATTTGCAATTTTTTCACCACGCAACCAAACATGTACTGAACAATAGACTTAACTAATCCATGGCATAGATCATACGAAATCATAACCTTCATTATCGATTTGGCCTGGGCCAACAGCCACATCATCGTTTGGCGTCGTCATTGCACTAAGGCCAGTTGTAGTATTTAATGTACCTATATTACACGATCTTTGTAGGTTGAGCATACCAATATTCTCCAAAGGCAAACAATTAGACTTATCGCTGATTTGCACTTCCAGTTGGCAGATTAATCGTTTGTATTCTGCAGTAAATTGCCTGGCTGTATGATTGTTGTTAAATACTCCTCTAGAAAGTACTGCACTAAAAAAAGTTTCTATATAATCTTGAGAGAGTTTATAGGTCGGAAGAAAATTTAATTTTCCCGACTCCATAAAATGACATATAGCCTCTAAAGCTATTGTATTCACCAAAAAACTGATAAAACTAAATTTTCTTCAACTTTCTATCAAAGCTTGGTTGTTGTATTTAAAATTTTTAATATATTAACATACTTTGTCACATTCAGCTACAACATTTTCAACATTCTTTGCATTTAAGGTCTTCTTAAATCCGTAGCTGAAAAAATTTCTGGAGTTGAATATGTTTAGTATGCTATTTATATACTTTATAAAACCTGCTGTCGCTTGAAAATTTTCAAACATAGGTAATTTTAATACGTCTTTGAAGAACTCTAAACGTGTTTCAACAGAATTACTTAACAGTTGCGCTTCTAACAGTACATTCATTTTGTGATTTACAAAATTGACATGTTTTAGGTACCTTATTTGCCAAATGCAAACCGACATTGTGTTGAAGTTGGCAGAAATTTTCAAGAAATTCGTATTTAATAATATCAATAAGATGATAAAATTTTTCGTCTTCTGCAAAAGTATTTCTAAACAACTTTAGTAAATGACTTGCATCTAATATTGTATTATATTTTCTGTTTTTTTTTTCTTATCCAGGTGCCTCCGAAGGATATCAATAGATTTCTTAAAAAAAATTCTGGGGGAATTGTCTATAACAGAAACGTTTGCAGTAGAGCTACTGTGTACTGGGACTATATCTCTGTAGACATATTACGAAGCTTTGCGTTCGGCTTTATTACAACTACGTTAGTACTCTTATTAGTTTGTGATTACAACCTACCTGATTAAAATGAATAAAATGAGGTTTTAACCATCCTTTCACCTATTTCTGCCGCTAAGCATCAGTGAGTGCTTACACTGGCGCATTCCGGCCTGTTCAGTATAGAGAACCGGTATAATATTATAAGCTGTAAGACATTTTATCTTAATCTTCAGGGGTGAAACACATTCGTAGCTTTCTTTGTTTGAAGCTGACTGTAGGTGACCATATTGGGCGTACTGCAGTAGCCATTTAAATCAAGTGATACCGGAAGTTCCTTTATTACTTTCGTTTATATATATATATATATATATGTATATATACATATATATATATATACATATATATATATACATATATATATATATATATATATATATATATATATATATATATATATATATATATATAAATTACAAGGATCCCAACAATTTCTACACATTTTAATATGCGCAAACGAAGTGAAAATATGTACAATAAATATATATAATGAAACTACGTACTGGCATAATTCATTTGGGTATTGAACCAAAATGCAGCTTTACTCTTTGTGTACCTACTACGAGAAAAACAATTTTGTTCAAAGTGCTTGCTACATATAGTTGTATATTTTAACAGTGGTAAAGCCACGCGGCAGCTTTGCTGTTGCACGTATGGGCCGGCTCAAACCGGGGTGGTACCACGACCTCAAAGATTACCGGCGTGAAGTGGAAGCTCTGCTTCCGCGTTTCGTCTGGTGAGTGCAAGTGGCCGGAGGCCCAAATCCCTCCCCCCCCCATCAACATGGTAGCGGAATTAAATAATGATAGACTACCCCAGGAGGGTACCAGCACCCCTGGAGAATCCCTCGGTGAGCATCCACGACCATGTTTCTCCACTTCTGAGCGTGGGTGCTCAGGCTGCCCCGCGTATTCTGGGGGGGGGGGGGGCAAAATTCCGCTCAAGACTACAACTGCTTGGGGCAAACGGAGCAACAAGACCAAGGCGACCCCTGCCACGCTGTCCGCGAATTTCTGCAATATCAGGGGACTTCACTCTAACCTAAACGCCGTCCACTATCATCTCGAGACGGCGAGGCCGGCTCTGCTCTTTCCGACCGAGACGCAAGTGTCCTCACCGGCTGATGTCTCGTATCTCTCCTACCCGGGGTACAAACTGGAACACTCCTTTGTGCCTCGGGCTGTAGTTTGCGTTTACGTCAGAGAGGACATCTGTTCTCGACGCCTCGGCAGACTTGAAGGTTCGGACCTGTCCATCCTTTGGCTACGCGTAGACAGCGACGACCATCCGCGCGTCTACGGGTGCCTCTATAGGCCCCATAGCGGTAATGCCGAAACAGACCGACTCTTCGACCACGTCCAAATGGCTGCAGATTCGTTGCTACAGCAGATCCCCTCCGCAGAGATCGTGATCCTCGGCGACTTAAACGCCCATCACGCCGAATGGTTTGGTTCACGTTTAACCGATCATGCGGGGAGATCTGTTCATGATTTTGCCTTGGCATATGGTCTGACACAACTGGTTACTTCGCCTACGCGGATTCCAGATGTGGAGGATCATGCACCTTCCCTGTTGGACCTTCTGCTGACCTCTCACCCAGACGGATATCAGATTTCCGTCGACGCCCCTTTAGGCTCCTCGGACCATTGTCTGGTCCGGAGTGTGGTGCCACTCACGCTAAAATCGCGGTTGCATTCTGCAGGCTGCCGCCGTGTTTGGCACTATAGGTCAGCCGATTGGGATGGGATGCGGTCTTTCTTTGCATCCTACCCTTGGGGGCGGGTTTGCTTCTCGCCGGATGATACCAACGTTGTTGCGGATTCTGTTGCTGATGTGGTACTTCAGGGTATGGAACTTTTCATTCCTTCCTCTGTGGTGCCCATTGGAGGCAAATCTCAGCCATGGTTTGGTCGCTCCTGTAAAATAGCATCATGCTATAAGCAGGAGTGCTACCAAGCCTGGGCTGATGCTTCAGCGTCCCGGGATGTAAACACCAGCGCTCTAAAAAAGAAGTATAATTCCGCCTCTAGGTCCTTCAAAAGGTCATTGCCAAGGCAAAGTCAGAGCACATAGGCAGAATTGGCGAGAAACTAGTTCGCCTTCCTTCTGGAACCCGTGCATTCTGGTCTCTCGCCAAGGCTGTCCAGGGGAATTTCTGTCAGCCATCTCTTCCATCTCTGCACAGGGAGGACGACTCACTGGCCCATACCGCAAAGGAGAAAGCCGATCTTCTAGGCTCTTTCTTTGCGTCTAACTCGACTCTCGATGACGGGGGGAGTACGCCGCCGACCATCCCGCGGTGTGAGTGCTCCATGCCGGAAGTGCAGTTCACACAGCACTCGGTTCGCAAAGCACTCCTCTCCCTGGACATCCACAAGTCGAGTGGGCCTGACGGAATCCCCCCAATTGTGCTGAGGACGTGTGCTCCAGAGTTGGCACCGGTTTTAACGTGTCTTTTTTGGTACTCCTACTCCCTAGGCGTAGTCCCAAAATCATGGAAGACGGCTTACGTCCACGCGATCCCTAAAAAAGGCAACCGCTCTGACCCGTCCAACTACCGGCCAATCGCCATCACCTCCTTGTTCTCCAAAACAATGGAGTCCATTGTAAACTGCCAGCTCATGAGGAACCTTGAAGATCACCAGCTGATTAGTGACCGCCAATACGGTTTTCGCCGTGGTCGGTCAGCTGGTGATCTTCTGGTCTACCCAACTCACAGATGGGCGGAGGCAGTAGAGTCCAAGGGGGAGGCATTGGCCGTTAGTTTGGACATTGCGAAGGCCTTCGATCGGGTTTGGCACAAAGCGCTTCTTTCGAAGCTCCCTTCCTATGGGCTTCCCGAGAAATTGTGCGATTGGATCACCAGCTTTCTTGCAGATCGGAGCATCAAGGTCGTTGTAGACGGTGCAAGCTCCGATTGCAAGCCTATTAATGCTGGTGTTTCACAGGGCTGCGTGCTATCGCCAACGCTGTTTCTTCTGCATATCAATGATATGTTTTATACCCGTAACATTCATTGCTATGCAGATGACAGCACTGGTGATGCTCTTTACACCGGCCGAGCCAATATTTCTCGGGAAAACGTCACCGAGTACCGGGACAAACTTGTGTCTGAAGTCGAGTTTTTGCTGAACAGAGTCTCGGATTGGGGACGACTAAATCTAGTCCAGTTTAACCCCCAGAAGACACAAGTTTGCGCGTTAACCGCTAAAAAGAACCCCTTTGTCGTATCCCCTCAGCTTCAAGGCACTCCCCTTGTTGCCTCAGCCAGTATCGGAATCCTCGGCGTCGACATATCGAGTGACGTGCAGTTTCGTGGTCACTTGGAAGGGAAGGCCAAATTGGCCTCTAAAAAGCTTGGCGTGCTCAGCAGAGCGGGACAGTATTTCATGCCGGCACACCGCCTGCAACTTTACAAGGCGCAGGTTCGGCCGCACATGGAATACTGTTCCCACCTCTGGGCTGGGGCTCCCCAGTACCAGCTCCTTCCACTTGACCGCATCCAGCGCAGAGCGGCTCGAATCGTCGACGACCGAGTGCTTTCCGATCGGCTCGATTCACTGGCGCTGCGAAGAGATGTTGCATCTCTTTGCGTATTTTATCGCATCTATCACGGAGAGTGCTCTGAGGAATTGTTCGGATTAATCCCAGCCGCCAAATTTCGTGAACGCACTACACGGCAAACGTCCCGATACCATCCACACCATCTGGATGCTTGGCGGTCCACCACTGTAGGTTTCACAAGGGGTTTTCTTCCACGTACAACCTCTCTGTGGAATAGTTTACCACCGGCGATTTTTCCGGACCGATACGACCTGGGGACCTTCAAGAAAAGAGCTTACTCCTTTCTAAAGGGCTGGCAACGCACCCGCAATTCTCCTGGTGTTGCGGTTGATCATGGGCGGCGGTAGTCACTTAACATCAGGTGAGCCGCATGCTCGTTTGCCCCTTCTTCTATATAAAAAAAAAATATTTGTTGGGAATCCAGTCTTCTCTGTTTATCATTTTTAACCAATTTTGCTTAACCTCAGTATTTTTTAGAAATCTGAAACATTATGACTATAATTTGTCTCACTAAAGTATTGACTAAAATACCAAAAATTAAATATTGTAAATTTAAAAAAAAAGAAGTTAAAAGAGGCTGCAGCCAAAGATATGCCTTTGCCTGTTATAAACAAATTATCTATAAGATCAAGATAAGAAGAGAAACAGAAGTGTCAATCTCGACAAAAATAACATTTGAAATCGTAGACAGAGAAACCTATAGACTAATGATCGGCGTGGCCTCGAGTGAGAAAGGACGATAACGAATTTTTAGGTTATACAATAATCTTTATGACTTTTAAACTCACAAAACACTTTTTTCTCACTTAAACCAACTTGTAAACTCCTTAAATCGCTACGCTGTTAAAGTTGTTTAGCAAACTGTAGAGTTTGCTGAACAAAAAAACCGGCACGGAGAAAGGGACAAACAATCACACTGCTCTATCTCATTTCTATGCAAGACGTATGCATAAATCTATCTTTTTCGTGTGCGAATGCGAAAGAAGGCGTCAATTTGTCTATAGATTTCTCTGTCTACGTTTAAAATAGTAGCGGGAATTCACGTATTTGTTTATTTTTATCATAATTCTTACGAATTTAGAGCATTTTCGTAATAAAATGCGATATATTTCCCTATACATTTGTGTACAAAACATTTGTACCAATTCTAAATATTGTATGTAAAATATTGCATTTAGAGTACTAAACATTTTAATTGTACTTACGTGTGAAATGCTTAATTTTGTGGATTTTCTTTTCTCGATGAACTATTCAGGTACCGTACACGTCATCATATTTAATTACACCTTTTGAAAACATTAATACTTTGAAATTCAAGATACCGCGAAAATAAGCTTATATAATATAATAAGGATTTGTTTCGTTAACGATCGACGTCATCCCGATATAGGTCTATAGCGTGTACGAGTATGGTCTAGCCATTCTATCTCGTTCTAACGTAAGATATGCTATGCCCTTTCTCTTTTACATTGGCAATCTAACTTATGTATTTACTAAATCTATGGTCACACTAGTGGTCATCTTTGGTCCCTTTATACTATAATGCCTGCAGTGCACTATTCACAAAGTTGAACGAAGTTGGGCAAAGACGAGTTTATACAGGGATACTTCGCTTCACTTCGGGCAGCCTCGCCTCGCCTCGGGTGATTTCCGATCGTTGCCGGTTTTTCCGCCTGAGTCAAAGGACTGAAGTTTCGAGCAAGAAATGACCCTGTACATTACCCGGCTTACCTCTATAAAGTTAACGTTGTGCCTTTTAATTTAAAAAAAGACGGTGTGGCACTCGGGGACTGCCGCGGTAAAGCTATTGCATAGCATTTTGTATCAACTTATGCAATTATAATTATTTATTTATTTTATTTATGCAGTATTTCTTTTTCTTTGATATTAATTCAAGTTACACTTTTTGAGCGTGGTGACCGATAAGAAAACAATTTTTTTCTTTTATTAAATAAATAAATAATAAATGCACTTTGTTCATTCATATTCAAAACACTTTATACACAAATTTTACAAGTACAGCTATTCACTGTTGTACAAATACCTATACACCTATATACTTTCTCATAAACAGCTGCTTATGTATTCGTCCGATTTCGGAGCAGCTCGTCTCGATTCGTGCGAGCTTCGTAGAGTCGTACAATACGTCTAGTTGCACGCACACAAACACCGTGTCGAAGACTGCCGAAAAGAAACGACATTAGACAATGCACGGCCTTCAAGCCACACCTCCGTGCTAGACATGTGTAGATCACTCATTTCTAGCGACCGAATCATTCTAGTACATTTCGTCACGCGTACCGGTACATTCGGATCGATCATTTAAATGGATCCTTTCTGGCTCCAGTACTCTGTGTCTGTAAGATCCATTGGGAACAAATGGGAAAAAATACTTATGACTTTGTAATGCTATCATCGCCATCTACTGCATGTTATAGGTTTAACATTAAAACATATAAAGCATTTTATCGAACAAAAATTTATGGATTTTCAAGGTGGGAAGTCCAAAAGATGCTAGATGGCATAAACACAAAAACTTCAATTGATTTGATTTAATTCATAACTTTATTCAAGATTATTATTATATATTTTATTAATTTAATAATTTTTTTTTATTTTTAAATTTCATTCATAACTATACTTAATTTTATTGATTCTTATAAATATAGGCCATCTAGCATCTATTGAGCGTACCACCTTGAGTCTCATCCATTTTGGTTTGATTTCGATAAAATGAGAAATGACTTTAACTATAGATCGATAAGATGGCGCTATTTATTACAAAGCAAAGCATTGAAAGCAATTTTAGTAAAAAGAAGATATTGTTTTCATCCAATATTATAAAATTTAGGCTTCTATCTTTATGTCTAAAAATATTGTAATGTTTATTTGCTACAAAGTACTTAATATGATGATTTTCTTATAACATAAACTTTTATCTTATAAGAAAATCATCATATTAAATAAATAATTTGCCTTGAAATCTTTTGAAGTGTTATTTTTAGTAAACCCCACGAAACTTAGGTGTTTTTAAAGTCCTTTTTTATACGTCTTTGCCACGAAATGATATTTTTAACTCATAGATGCAACAATGAAATGTAATAAATAATTAAATGTAAAATATTTTTTTATTTTACTTATATAATAATAAAAAAACCCTTATATAATAAATACTCTACAATATTTTTTATTACCAGTGTGGGTGTAGCTACTTGATAAAAATAAAGTGCTTCCTTATGACACATAAAGAACTTTCCACGTTTGCACTTTGCAACTTCTCTGAACTGAGCTACTTCAATCTTGCACAATTATAAAAGAACGTTAAATTAATCCTATCCTCCATCTACGAGTACACTTCATCGTCAGACCGTCACAGAGACCAGACCGGAGAATACAGAATCCAGATTCCAGAGATCTAACTTTGATTCCGATTTAATTTGTTTGACGTATCGTATTTCATTGTTCATTTCATCTTTAAACCTCTCGCGTCTCGCCAGAGATTAGTTAGTATTTAATAATAGTACCTATGTTCCATTTCCTTGCTCTGTACGAATAGTGTAGTGTTACCTATTCTAGCCGAATCCAAGTCGCCAAAAAGTTGACGCAGAGTAAAAGTTGAAAGTTTTAAAAAGTCACCCAATTTTATAAGAAATATTTTAAGAAAATGCTTTAATTTAAACTTATGTTAGGTACCTTTAGTGTTATATTATTCATCAGAAGTAATAAGGATTGTAAGCGTAGAAGTAGACTACAAAGGTATTAAAAATACTTAAGAAGTCAGTTGCAATATCTACATTTTATTATTTTCTAATAAAAGGGTTATAGAATAAATAATATCCTTTACAATCGCCTTCTTTCTGAGATAGCCTACTCGGAGACTAGTAGAAAATCACAATTTTGGTCGCTCCGATTACTTTAAAACTAGCCTAAATAGCTAAAAATCGCCTAACTTGGCAACATTTCCGAATGCATGCACTGATTATACTGCACTGGTATACCTTACATTAAAAACAATTCATTCAGATCTTTCGGGATTCGGTCGGTTTGCGGCTCATTTTCAATTCAAACAAATCACGGGTTAAAAAGGTACCGTCAATTGTTTGTGATTGGTTGTACTGGTACATTCAAAAACAAATGAATGAACCATCAATACTTTTAAGTGTACCAGCTCAAACGAACGAATCATGCATGATTGACACATATCTACTCCGTGCCCGTCGGAGTGTGGAGCGTGAGGTTGTTTCGTTACGGAATTTCTGGATTCGGTCCCCGCGCCCAAGGCCCGCGATAGAAGCTATGCAATAGCTTAAAAAGTTTTAATTCGATCTAAATTGCTTAAGCATAAAATGAATTGGTCACAAGAGCAGTTGTTTTTGAAGTTGCTTCAGTGCGAAACGGTAATTTGGGACCCATAATCCATATTGGGGAGGACATAGTTAAAATACGCAACAGTACACAAAGTAAACGCAGCTGTCACTTGTACGTCCTCCATCTCGCCTAGCGTGTGAGCGACCACCGCTACCGTGCCCTATATAGTACATTATCTATGGATTACAAGTACCGACTATATCCTCACGAATTTGAGCGAGTGGAGTGTGTACAGAGGCTCATCGTACCTCGGCTAACCTCGGCGAACTTCGGGTGAGGAACTTCGTGAGTAGTGTACTGTAGCCTTAACAAATCATTGCCATTTACTTCTTTTTAAACTTTCCCCACACTGCCACACACTAACCTGAATCAGGGCCCTGAATGAAGGGTGGGCGTGGTCCCTAATTAGGGAAGTCAGTTATTACACTACCCTGATTTTATGCCCTTACTCAGTCATAGGGATGGACAAGTGAAAAAAGTATATATTTATTGAATCGATATTTTGAAAGTAGTTGTAACAAATCATTTACTGTGTTCGTCCTGCTAACTCTAGTTGCGTAACACGAGTTTAGTTCGAGTTGTATGAATTTCAACTCGAGTTAATCGAGTCGTAATTTTTCCCAGTAAGCACATCTATAGGATGCAACATAGCTTATTAAAAACATCGAAGCTTATGTACGATATATCAATTGGATGTTTTTATCACCATTTAAATATGTACATACATATATATGGAATAAATAATAATTTTGAACAGAAATAAAACAAAGTAGTATAATAATCAAACATTATATTTATGTTATTTTGGGAAGTGTGGGACTATTTATTTTTACACATTTTATTTTATCGAATAATTATCAAAAAAACAAGATCTAATTAAATATATATTTTTTAATTAAACTTTTATTTCTTTCGAATTGAATTTTAAAGTAACAATTTGGACAACCTGGCGCCTAGTAAGGTAATTGTCTCCTGGGCATGTAATTAAGCTAGTCATTAAATTTAAGTTCAAACAATATAAATATTAATAAGAAAATAAATAAAACAATTTCTATCCATTTTCAATATTTGTAAACTTATCTTAATTATTTGTCACAATAAAAATAATTACAATTTTACATCGAAAATGAATTCACCGATTGATAACAATCGCACTTCTGAAGTTCAATTATATTTATTTTCGGCTGAAAGACCATTCGCCTGTTTGTTGATTCGTAATTAAAATTTTCGGGATTAAGTTATTTCTGCTAAATACTCGTAAACCTTCTAACTTATACGATATATCGATGTTTGATAGAATTGATGTATCGTTTGCATCCCTAGTCGCGCATCGAATAAGTACCCTAACTCCCTTAGTGTTTTTACACAAGCAAGGCAAGGGCACTGCTGACCGGGTTCACTCTGATGCCCTAACGCCCTAATTACCCTTACTCCCTTTCTCTTATTACACCACCTTGAATCAGGGCGTAGGGACCTTGATTCAGGGTAGTGAAATAGGGGTACAAAACCTAACGGTCGAGTGTTTTCGGACCCTCACTCAAATCGCCTTATTCGTGAGAAGCTGCCTATGCAGCCCCTCTTCACACTCGCTATAGTGTGCGCAGACCGAGAAACTCTCTCTTGGACCCCCCCCCCCCCCCAACAAGCTATCGGCTGATCTGAACTGCCTCCTGGCGGCTCAGGCCGAGCCTACATAACACATCCCTTAATCTGCCTTAGGCAAGCTTTTGGCAAGCGGCGAAAAGCCGTTCAGATGTGTGCCTAACACTTCTGAACGGCTTTTCGCCGCTTGCCCTCTCTTCTGCCAAGGAGGGTCGCGTCCGTTTACGGCTTAAAGATATCTCGTGAGATCGGAAGCCAATCCCTAAAGGCGGTGTTTAGTGGGTAAAAGTCTCCACATAACCACGCAGCCGGCGGCGTGGTATGTTATGAGCATTCACCGCTTTCCAGAGGGTTGCCCTTATTGCTTCGGGCGCAAAAAAAATTGTTTCGGATTTGTATAGCAAAATAGGCTGCTCGCCTCGCTCCCATACAATATGCAGATCGGTCGAGCGACTGATCTGAGTCTGCGTCCGAGTTGTCTGTTTCTCTGCACTCACCATATTATTATCAATGCTATACTCGCTATTTAGATTTAAAAAATAGTGCGCATGCGCCAAACGCCAATTGGCGACAATCCAGATCCAATACAGTAACTTTCCTTACCTATATATTTACTATACTCTTTGCCAGTTATTGTTCAAATTCAAAGATCAAAGCTAATGACAGATAATTTCACAGACAGTGTACATTTATTTAAAAATAATTTTATCCTTTTTAAAATTTAGTACTTTTCTTTAAATTTTGACTATCACAATTCAAGTTTCTAATTACTTCGTTTAATCTTTGTTTGTTATTATTTAATATTTACAAGTTATAAACAAAAAAACTTCCAAAATTATCCCAAGTATGTAGGTAACTATTCTAAGAAAATAATTGCTCCGTTCCATTTAAAAGTTGAGCTCTTCGTAAAGCGAGTTTTTCAAATTTTAAAATGTTTCGGAGTAGAAACATATACAAAGCTGGTTGTTGGGCAGCGATACACTTTCACCCCGCTGCCTTGAATTTAAGTCCACTTGCGCGAACTCCAATCGATGACATTCAGTTTTTTGCCGCAGTGAGAGTCGGGTTTACGACTTTATCTACAAGGAAAATGGTAAATAGGAATTTCATTTAAGTATATACTTAGTTAATTACACGTTTTGTCGTAATTAATGCAGTCTCAAGTCAAACATGATCAACTAAATAATAATCATAATATTACGACACCTGTTGCTTTCAAAATTTTAAATAATAAATATTTGATTTTATGTTGAAATCCATTTCTGACGTAATATTTTTTTAATACTTTTCTATCAGTATTTAATCATTATTTTAGATTTGGTATGTTTGAATTTTATTAGGTTGATAAACTAAGTTCTGAAGAGCGTAATGAGCTGCTACAGCCACTAATTCAAGCAGGATGGAAGGTTCAAAGCAACCGTGATGCAATTGAAAAGGAATTCAAATTTAAAGATTTCAATGAAGCATTTGGATTTATGACAAGAGTGGCATTGTTAGCTGATAAAATGGACCACCATCCAGAATGGTTTAATGTATACAACAAAGTACAGGTAGGTATTATTTGTTCAATGCATTAAATTAAAGTACAGTTTTAAATAACCATGCTACAGGTTTATTTCTTGTTGTGAAACAAGAAAAGTTTGTGAGTAAATCAATAAACATTGTTATAACTTCTTACAAGCTTATAAACAAGATTCATATAAATTATTACATTTAGATAGGTTTGACATAAAATATATAATATATTACAGTATACACAGATAGTGAAAAGTTTGGCTTAATTTTAGAAATGGCAACTAAATATTGGGTTCTTGTTTTCTTGATAGAAAAAGTGAGTAAAGATGAAGATGTATCAAATACCAAAACATCAAAATGAAGAAATATATATTTTTTTTGAAATACTACTTCAAAATTACTAAATGTTATAAAAAACTGAACTATGTAACCAAAAATAATGACAAATGTGAAAAGCAGAAATTTTCATTTTACCAATTTAAAGTCTTAGCACTGCCATCAATAAAATTATTAAGTGCAATTTTAAATGCCTGATTTTCCCATAATATGCTCGGTGTATGTATGTTTTTTATTTATAGGATAAGGGTGACAAACGAGCACACAGTCCACCTGAAGGTATATGGATGCTGTGGCCCATCATCAAAATGCAGATGCGTTGTCACCCTTGAGGACTAAGATGGACTGCCTCGATTTCAGTAAAACAAGGCACCAGTTGTCTACACTCACTATATGAAACACAGCAACATTAAGCTGCCACTTCACATTGGTATTCTGTAAGAGCATGGTCTTTCCCTGCTCAAGCCGACCCATTCATGCTACAACCATAATATAGCTGCAGTGTAGCTCTGCCATGTATAAAAAAAATCTAAAAATATATTTGAAAGAAAAGTGAAATTTGCCAACATGCATTAGGGGACAGGGGGAGCAGACATTCTCACGCCCCTAAACTGTAAATTTACTTTTTAATTTACGTCACAATTTAGTATGCTAGTTATATACACATATGGCTTGGTTTATCATTTATTAATATTTTTGGCAGGTAACATTGTCTTCCCATGATGTTAATGGTCTCAGTAAGAGAGATGTTCGAATGGCTGCATTTATGGATCTACTCGTTAAATGAAGAGGCTGAAGTTAAAGATATTAAAAATAAATAGTGCAAATAATATTGTCATGTTTCTGAATGAATATGTTTTTTAAAGCTTATTATATAGTGTATAAAATGATAGCAAATTTGATCAATGTTTAATGATTAGCATATGACCAAATTTGAACTTGCATTGATTATCATTACTGTTTGTGATAATATACTATTCATTTTATAATTTAAGTAAAACACTGCTCACACACTGCTAGGGTTATAAGGCCTAGTTAATGAGGGTAATTGGGTGTACACTTTACTTATTATGGTGCCACCATACAATCACAGATTTTTATATCAGTCAAATTCAGATCAAAATTTTAAAATAAATTTTTAAACATGTGTTTCTGTATTTTATTTCAATGTACTTTCATAAAATCATAATAGTATTTAAGAATAAATAACTTAAGACTAAGATTGGTAAAGGGCATCAGGTCAATGAACTTTGATCTTGGTCCTAAAATCTATGTGAGACTTGACACTGTTTCATCATTTTGTTTAAAGTGACACTGTCAGCTATAGGACTAAAAAATCTTATCTTTTGTAGAAAATACAGAGTCCCTCACTATTACTGTTACTATTGGATAAATTTTAAGATTTTTCTATTTTTTTTCTTTTATAAAGAAAGATAAGTTCTCAAAACGATTTGTTTGACAAAAAGTAATTTTGTACTTTTACAAGTGTTCTTACAATCGAATGCAGAATATCCAAATTTGAAATAAGAGAAAATCATCACTGATGATTCTAAGACATTTAGTTTAGTTAGTTTAGTTTACAACTCCATGTCTTAGCGCGTATTTTGCGTGTGGGTAGGAATAATGTGATTATTCGAGCCATGAAATCTGCCCGAAGAAGTTCAACAGTCCTTTGATGTTGCAAGCAATTTCGGGGAGCGATCGCGGAGTGCTGAGATGTTTAGCCCTGTATGAAGCACAGAGGGCTATCTGTAACACCTATGGTAAACAAATGTTTGTTAAAAGAGCCATGTTCTGTGATAGCACTTATTACTATCCTGATCTGTGGCTTGTTCAGTCTTATTAGAACCTTGGTTAAGGAACTTTTTATTTCAATCAGGGCTTCCCTAGCTTGTCTACAGTCTACTAAATTTTTCCAAAGTTGAGTATGTAAATTATTGAAGTTTCTACAAACCAGTGACCGAATGTAGCTAAAGAGGATTGGTATTATTGGTTCCGGACCTATACTGGCCAGAGCGGATTCCCTTCTGGCCAGTTCATCTGCTGCATCGTTGCCTCTAGATCCACTGTCCACGTGTCCCTTAATTTATTGCAGTCACAATGTTGTGCTTACATACCTCATTTAATCGTTGATGGCATTCATATATTAGTCCCGAATTCGCCACATTACAACTCAGAGCTTGTAGTACCGCCATACTGTCGGTCAGTATTCTGATGGAGAAATTTTTTACCTTCCTAGCATCTATTGCTACGGCCGCTTGGATGATATCCATACATTCAGCCTGGAAGACTGTGTTATTGGTACCCAGCGGTGTGCATATTTAATATTAAGAATAGAATGATCCGTGAAAACTATAAGCTCTTTTGGATTAAATCCCTCCGGCTGGTCAGATTAATTTAATTTTATCTTATACTTCTTACCGAATACACATTGTTAAGGAATTCTATCGTACTTGGCTCTTTTCTTCTTTTTTACTTCAAATATTTATTTCATTATATATTATTCAAACATTATATTATATATATATATATCATTCATTTGGATATTTATTTACGAAGTTTATAAGCGTGTATATATATTATATATATGTATGTATGTATTATTGTACGTATATTGATACTACATGTGTGTATATTTAAATGTAATGTGTATGTATGTAATTTGCATATATGTGTATTTTAATGTATAAGCACTTATTTACGTATATTGGTCGCACCTGCCAACAATTGTCCTTGGCACCCAGGGTTGACTGGCAGAGAATGCCACATGGCATTAAGTCCGCCCTATGTACCCTTTAGCTTAAGGTGTTACGTGTAAGTTTATAAATAAAATAAATAAATAAATTCTATCAATTACACCTGTATGGTGGACTCTACTCTTACTTAAAAGATTTAGGGTCTTGAGTCTAATGGCAGCTAAAGTTGCTTCTTGTCGTATATGTAGACGAAACGGTGTTAGCTCCAGTATAGCCTCTAAAGCTGCTATTGGTGTAGTTCTTGTGCAGCCCGTGGCAGCCATACATGCCAATCTCTGGTAAAGATGAAGTTTTCTTATAGTGGTGGCTTCATTAGTTTTGATCCACCATACCAGAGAGCCGTATGTGATCATGGGCCGAATCACAGGTTTGTACAGCCACAGCATAATTTTTATTCTTAACAGTTTTATTTTTGGCGTCAAATCCCATCGTCTGCCAATCATGCTTCTGCATTGCCAGAAATGTATACTTGCTTTGTTGATTTTGTTTTCTATGTGTTTATTCCATTTAAGTTTACTGTCCAAGGTAAGACCTAAGTATTTTACCTCGGAGGATAGCTGGAGTTTTGTGCTGAAAAGACTTGGGAGATGATAGGTATTCAGCATTCGTTTTTGTGTGAACATTACTAGAACCGTTTTGTTTGGATTAACGGTTAGGTCATATTCCCTGCACCATCTCTCCACAATATGGAGAGCCGCTTGCGTCAGCTCGCACACAATGTTTGCTGTCTTTCCAGAGACCAGTATTGTCATCATCTGCATAACCGACTGTGTAGAAACGATAAGCATTTAATTTGCTGATGAGTTCATTAATGACCATATTCCACAGGAAAGGTGAAAGAACTCCACCCTGCGGGCAGCCTTTCATGATCTGCATGGTCTGAGATTCACCAGCAATCTTTATTGTTCGTGTAGTGAGCATGTTTACTATCCAGTCAATCAGTGCCGGTTCAACATTGTCTACCCTGTGCACCTTTTATGCTGGAGAAGTTTGTTCTGTCAAAAGCACCTTCTATGTCTATGAAGGAGCCTAGACGTATTACTTTTTTTTGGATGGCCTCTTGAATCTTTGTTATTACGTGGTGAAGTGCCGATTCTGTCGATTTACCTAAGCTATAGACGTGTTGTTTTTCGTGTAGCGGTAAGTTAATTAGCGCCGACCCTCTCAATTCCCGTTCACACATCCTCTCCATCGTCTTTAGGAGAAAGGATGTGAGGCTAATGGGTCTGTAGGATTTAGTCTGTATAGTCGTTCTTACCTGGTTTGGGTATGAACGTGACTTTCACTTCCCTCCACCCCCTAGAAACATATTTAAGAGCCAGACATGCTCTCATTATGGCAACAAGTCTGACTATTAGGGCTTTACCCCCCTCCCCCCACTGTAGAAGTGCGGCAATATGCCGTCAGGTCCTGCCGCCTTATAGGGGAGGAAACTGTGAATGGTCCAATGGACTTTGTTCATCATCACCACTTTCTGTGCTAAATTCCGGTCTTCTTCTGTTGGTGTCAGTGCATCTTCATGCTGGTTTACCCTTTCATAGCAGCCTGGGAAGTGAGTATCAATTAGGATGCGTTGGGTTTCATCCAGCGATGTTGAGTAGCTTCCGTCGATTTTCCTTAAAGAGATGTATCCCGGCGTGTTCTGTTTAGCTAGGATTTGCCTTATCCGATTTGCTTGTTCGCAGGTTTCTATATTCCACAGAATTTGAGCCACCCTGTTGAGCGTCGATACCTGATACATTTTTTGTATTCAGACTTAGCTTTCTTATATAGTAGCCAGTCTTCATCCATTGAGGTTTTCATGGCCCTATTTAGGGCTTTTCTTACCTTATTACGTTTCCTGTGTAGTTCCTTACCCCACCACAGTTGCTTTAGCTCAGCATATTTTGGTGGAGTGATTGCTGGACATGATTTATGGTAGCTATCGATCATGGCTTTAGTTACAGCTGCTACCTGTTCTTCTTGGAGCGATTGATCTGCTATGGTATTAGTACCCCCAACACCCGCGAGCGAAGACGTCAGTCTATTGAGGTTTTTTATCCGTTTTGCGGGGATTTCTCCATGGTAGTAAACCGGGGATATCGACCTGTAGCTCGCAGAAGATCCATCTGAGCATGAGGCCTCTTTCGACACATGCCATCCCGTAATTAGTTTAGCTGCTCCTTCTGTTGCAAGTGTGAGGTCGATTATTGTGCGACAGCGTTTATTTATGAAGGTTGGTTCAGAACCAGTGTTTAAAATGGTTGGGTTAGTGCCAAATAAATATTCAACTTAAACCTTACCTCGTTCATTAGGTTTTTCCATTCCCCAAAAAGGGAATGGAAAAAAAGGGATGATGCGCATTGGAGTCCGTCCCGAACACAACCTCTAGTCCGGCCCTCTCGCAGAAATTCACCAGCCTGTCGAGGTCGTGAGAGGGAGGGGTGTCTTCCTCAGGCATATAGACCGAGGCGACTACTAATCTTCTCTCTTGTGTATTTTGTAATGCTATGGCATACATGTCTCTGCCAATTGTTCTTACAGAGCTATTGGTCGTGCAGTGCCAATGGGCGCTAATCCCTATTCTTCGCAATCAGATCACTCTGGAATTTCCCTTAGTCGACTTTTACAGCACCAATGTAATAAGAGCACAAATTTATTCTGGCATATAGGGTTCCTAAGAATCTAAGGCGCTATTAAAATCGTTAAGCTGCTTTGAGGAGTTAGGTTGGCTCTTCCTCTGAATACTCCCTGTGGTGTGTGCGGTAGAAATTGCAAGAGATGCAACGTCTGTTCGCAGGGTCAGTGGATCAAGCCGATCGGAAAGAACTTGGTTGTGTTGATTCAGGCCTCAGAGCTCAGAGCTGATATTGGGGTGGCCTGGTCCAGGCCGAATCTGCGCTTTGTAAAGCTGCAAGCGGTAGGCTCGCATAAATACCATCTCGATCGATTCAGCTTTCCCTTCTAAGTAACTTCAGTACTATAAGTGTGAAATATCGACGCCAAAGATTTCGATGCTGGCTGAGGCAACAAGGCGAGTGGCCTAAAATTGAGGAGATGCGACAAAGTGGTTCTTTTTTTCGGTTAAAGCACAAACCTGTGTCTTTTGGAGGTGGCAACATGTGATAGCGACGTGCCTTGTCGATCTTCTATTTCTGTCGAGATTTTATTTGTTCACTCCACACGAACAGGTCAGCACTTGTTGCTCAGAAATATTCAGCGCAGTTTATGGATTTGGGTAATCGAAAATTTTGCGAGTGAAGCTGCAGACGTCGCTTGCTGCTTAATAAAAGTTTATAGAAAAAAAAAACATGTCAGGTTATTTAAATCTGTATTTCTCGTAAAAAATTACTTTCGAAACGTATAAAATATGTTTCAATGTAAATGTTATTGTACGTAGCAAATAACTTCGCCTTTTATAATGATATAAATAAAATACATAATCAATTGTTTAGTTACATATTGCAAATATGCTATTTCTTCACGTAACATGGACACATGCGCTTATCATTGAAAGGTTCTGTTTCAAATACTGTTGTTGTTGGATAAGCCTTTTCAATCATCCTTTTGAGCTCTAAGGCATGTTCTAGGCCCCTTGTTTCACAAACAATTTTCATCTGTAAAACAAATATTGATTTAAAGTAGTTACTAATATATTCTTAAGACATGAAACACAATGTCAACATACTTTATATAAATATATAGTAAAATATGTATATCATATTACATCTGAGTCATTTTTGATACTTTTATAGTTTCCTCTTACCCCTGAACAGCAAAAGTCAAGTCAAGTTCCTATGTACACTTAGTCGGTTACGCGTATAAGAAACGCTTAGTCCGTACCTGCAGGAAGTCGTGGCTCGTCACCAGTAGGCTTTTGGTTGCACAATCAGAAGTGCCGCAGTGATTGGTGCACACGACAACTGTGTTTCGTTTCAGGTATATAAAAAGTACTCTGTGGTTTCGAGACATGGCGGATACTGGCTGGCCGACTAGCGACTTGTCACCACGCGTTCATAATCCCGCAATCCATAAAGGTGCCCTCCATTATTAAAGGTGTACGTGTATCCACCCGTACGCGTATTCAACATACCTAGATTATGCGTACATCGGAACGCTTAGTCCGTAAAAGGCTCCATGCATATGCTATGGTAATGTGTCAAATATTGATCGTCAGTAACTGTTATCCATAGCGGCGATTAAATTCCCGCCATTTTTCGCCATTAAAAAAAATATCGGTGTTTTCCCTGCTCGACCCAAGTGTTTTTAGTGATTATATTGAGAGTGAATTATGCCAACTATTATGCTACCTTAAAATGTTTCGACTTTTATTCCTTCCAGCATAACCAGAATATGTAATTGTTGTTTGTGATATCATTGGATATTGGGAAAATAAGAGTTCACAATTATCCAAAAATATATTTTTTCAATGATATTTTGTTGACAAAGAAAATATTAGGGAAACATCGGGGAATCGTAGAATGCATGCTAATCAATATGAGCTTAAGTCCATCAAGGAGGATATGAATTAGTTTTATATACGTTTTTAGTTTTACCTAGTTAATTTTAGATTTTAGTTTTTACCTCAACCCAGTGTATTTCTTTATCAACCCAAACATGGTCCATGAATTGGCGTATCATGTTGTATCCACCGCTAGCGAGAAGCTTGTAGAGCTGAGCTATTGCTACTGAATCAGCTTTGACGCCGACCTGAGCACACAAAAAGTCGTAATAAGTAGGTTTTTGGTTTATCAATACCTTGAACTCGAACGAACATCTTTAGACCTCAAAATAGCGTTCATTATAATTTAAAATATATAAGTAATACTTTTTTCTCTTTTCTTCTTTCTTTTATTTCTAACGTGTAATTTTGTACCGTGTACAATCATAGGGTAGACCGAGGCGAATCGGATCACAGGGCGAATCGGATCAAAATAAGAAATCTGTTGATAATTCAAATATCGCATTCACATAGAACGCACTCAACCGGCGTTTTGCGTATATCCTCTCACCCCGCACCTCCCGACATAGGCAGTATTTCGATCGCACTTGTGAATCAGTGGCGACGCCGCTAGTCAGCGACTCGGTCGTTTGTGTGTGTCGCAATTTTGGCGCTCATCTAAGGTACGTACTTTCGATTTCTTTGTGTCATATTGCGGATTTGTGTTATAACTCAACTATATTGGTTTATATTGTTAAGCAAGGTGTCTATATTAGATAACCAATTCGCTTTTAAGTATGATCTTAGAGGTTAACGTCTAAAATATTTATTTCAAAAGTCTTGATTATGGGGCTAATCGGTTCATATCGTCAGGGGCGAATCGGATCACACTTTTAAACTGATTTATGACATGTTTGAAGTTATTGATTTATATTTATTTCATTGTAGATGGTTCGCACGTACAGAAGAAAGACTGATGCCGGAGAATGGTCTCAAGAAAAAATGAAAGAGGCTGTAAATAAAGTCCAGAACAAAGAGTTGACCTTACGTAAGGCTGCTGAGATTTTTGCAGTACCGTTCACGAGCTTACAGAGAAGAGTTACTTTATCCAGGGGTATTATTAAGCGTCGAGGTGGACAGCCAGCTTTAGATGAGAACGCAGAAAAGAAGTTAGCTGACCGGCTATTGCACTTGGCAAGTCGTGGCTTCGGAATTACACCCAAAGCGGTACGTAAGAACGCGTTTGAATTTGCAGAACGTCAAAACATAAAACACAAATTTGACAGAAATGCTGGAATGGCTGGCCAGGACTGGTTTCATCGCTTCATGCAAAGAAATAAAAAATTAACTATTCGGAAGCCGGAGGGTCTGTCAAGAGCAAGGTGTGATGGTATGAAAAAGGAAAAAGTAGCAGAATTCTTTAATACTTTGGAAACAGTAGTAGATAACAACAATTTAAGAGGAAGACCTGAATGTGTATACAATGTTGATGAAACGGGTATGCCGCTTAGTAACCGCCCACCCAACATTATAGCCCAAAAAGGTGCTAAAGATGTTGTCAGCATGACTAGTGTTGAACGAGGTGAAAATATAACCGTTCTAGCCTGTATGAATGCAGCAGGACAGTACATACCTCCATTTGTTCTATTCAAAGGTGTGCGTAAACGTGACGATTTTCTCCTAGGTATGCCACCTGGTACTGAAGTTGCCATGACAGAAAACGGCTGGGTCACCGAAGAAGCTTTTAAGTTGTGGCTGCAACATTTCAATCGCTACCGGACCCCAGGAAAAGTAGTTCTAATTTTGGATGGGCATGCGTCTCACACCAGCTACTCAGTGGTAGACTTGTGAGTAGTTACGATGTACCAGTTCTGGCTCACTTGTGGAGAGGTTGTACCAGTTCTGGCGCACTGAGTCAGAAGTTGTACAAGTACGACGTTCGTCGATTCACGATCCTAAAAAAAAAAAAAAAAAAAAAAAAAAAAAAAAAAAAAAAAAAAAAAAAAAGGTTTTGGCATGCTCTGATCACGAATCTGCGGTCCATTTTTGCGTAGGATGCACGGTTCCGGAGATGTGCAGATCAATTAACTCTTATCTAATTGATATCCGCTTCGAGCCTCAACCGTCATTAGCGCTCCATTGTCCTTATCTACTTATCTATTGTTGATTGACTACCGTCATTATCTATTATTCGTCGGCGTGTGGGTCGGCTTATGCTATTGTATTATACTCCTTTGTTCCTATCTACACTAATCTGACTCATTAATAAAACACATTACCCAATTTTGTTAAAATTTTTATTTATAAAATACAAAATCTTATTACTTATTATCTATAAAATAGGAGCGAAACATCTCACCCACTAAAATATCGTTGTACAATGTGTTCCCTGTAAATATACTCGTAAAACTATGCATTGAACATCCCTGAAACTTATATAGCAAATACATTAAGCAATATTCGCCACAAACTGAAGTCCACTCATTCTGAATCCTATCAACATTCCAGTTCCATCTTTTACAATTTCTTTTAAAAAACTCTAGATGATATCGTACAGGTGCCCGTCCGAATGAATCAAAATATTGACCGACGTCATTCGTATCGATATATAAAGCTACCCAATGTGACCCTGGTTTATCATCTGTATCCAAATTGCATATTACCTAGTCAGGTCATAAATTCTATCACATGTTTAATATAAAATAATTGAAACAAGTTTATTCATTATGTAACCATTTATATACCAAAATGAACTTAACAAAACATAGATTCTTATGACACTATAGTTTATTCAAAACGACAGCCGTAATTTTGAATACAGGCCTTCAATCTGCGCAGCCAGTCGTCTATCTCACCACGAACGAGGTCCATGTCATATCGGCGGCTGCCTTAATTAAAGATGTCTTGAGTGACTCGAAATTGGGATGAGGCGTTGAGCACGCCTTTTCCTCCAAGCGTTACCATATCTTGTAATCTAACGGATTCAAATCTGGACTGGTCTTTGTGTCGGATGAAGTCGATTTCACGCGCCGCCAGCCAGTCTTTTTTTTTTTTGTTTTTAAAGAACGTTCCCTCCACACTAGGTTTTTCTCCTGTATCGTGGGGGCAGTTTACAAACACAAATTTCACAAGGACAAACATCCAAACTCGGAACAATTACTTGTAGGTCGTACAAATACTTGTTCCGTGCGGGATTCGAACCCGCAACCCCCAAGCGCAGCCACTCATTGCTAAGCCACTACGCCACGGAGCTGTCAAAAGTCTTGTGTGCTCTTCGCTCTATGAGCTGACGCCGAATCTTGTTGGAATACCCAGTGCCTGTAATAACAGGAACATGGTATGAGAAACAGGTTACACAAGGTTCGTCAGGACTGTATTTTGATACACAACTGCATTCGTTTTTAACCTTTCTCACAAAAATGTACCTCTGTTAAGCCCCAATAAGAAACTCCCAACCACACCATGAGCGAGGATGGAAAATGACCCCGTTGGACACGCGGAATACGGTTGCTCGCTTCTTCACTACTGTGTGCGTACACCTTATCATTTTGTTTGTTGTAGCTCTCTTCTACGGTAAAAAATTTTTCATCCGAAAAAAGAATTTCCCGATATTTTTTTCCCGCGTACCGCTTCAACAAAGCGCGGCATCTCTTCAGTCTCAGATCCATTAGACGAGCATTCAAACGATGTCCTGTTTTTCTTCGATATGCCCGAAGCCCTAAGTCTTCATTTAACGCCGTGGTTTTGCTTAACCCCATCTGGAGGGCCAACAGTTTCTGCTTACGTTTGGGATTTCTTTGAATTCGCACCTTTACAGCTTTTATCACTGCTGGAGTCCTAACAAATCGAGGGCGACCACTTCTTGACCTGTCATCTACACTAGAGTCTTCATTGTATCGTTTGATGGTACGATAAACGAATCTTTTGGTTATATTCAAATTTTCAGTATATCAAAAAATTTAATTGGCGCGTAATCGCAACTGCAACACGGTCTTTTTTAAGCGCCCACTTCATATGTAAAAATGAGTAAAATTCTAAAAAGTATACAGTTTTATTTTCATGAACAATTCGAATTCAATAAACTTTTTTGTGACCAGCATTCTAAAAGAAAAGTTTTTACTGTGTGACAATACTTATGACCTGACTAGGTATATACGTTGGTACGTGGGTGTACATGGGCAGTCAGTGAGTAGCACATTATTTTCTAGACTGGGGTGAATCTTTTTCAGATGTTGTTGTACATCTAGTGTATCCATGATATTACTGCTATTAGTAGATTACTACAGTACAATCTACTCAATGACTAACATAGGAATGATCAATTATGTGATTTCTAAATATTAAATTGCATTTTTTCTGTTATACGAGTCATCAATACACTGAATAAGACGCAACACGAAGAATGTGAGATAAGGTTGTTGACGCATAAAGTTGTTATCAATTCTACTGTAGAAATTCTTTAGATTAGAATTATTACTTACTGGTACTATATAAGACCAAGCAACTGCAGTCATGGAGTAGTGTATGGTCGTTTGACCGCAGTGTATCTATCAATAATACATTTGTGTTACTTCAACGCATCAAAGGCCATAGATGTAAGTGTTTAATCTATTGACAAACTTACTTTTCTTTCTGTTATTTTTTTACGTGTGTATGATTTTGAACGACAGGCCTGTTGGTCTAGTGGTTAGTGACCCTGACTGTTATGCCGGAGATCGTGGGTTCGATTCCCACCCAGGACAAATGTTTGTGTGATGAGCACGATCATTTGTTCTGTGTCTGAGTGTAATTTATCTATAATATTTATGTATTTAGAAATATATAAGTATGTTTATCAGTTGTCTAGTACCCATAACACAAGCTCTGCTTAGCTTGGGACTAGATGGCGTTGTGTGATAGTTGTGGAATATTATTATTATTATTATTATTATTTAGTGTTAACAAATTATATTTAAATATTTTGTGTGTGTATATGATTAAGCCGTGGTAGCTCAGATGGTTAGCGCAAGCTGTAAATTTTACAGTACGTAACGCGGGTTCGATCCCCGCCAACACCAATTAAATTGTTAATTGCAATTTTAAGTGTTTATTCTATTGACACACCTTACTTTTCTTTCTGTTATTTTCTTACGTGTGTATGATTTAGTGTTAACAAATTATATTTAAATATTTTGTGTGTGTATATGATTAAGCCGTGGTAGCTCAGATGGTTAGCGCAAGCTGTAAATTTTACAGTACGTAACGCGGGTTCGATCCCCGCCAACACCAATTAAATTGTTAATTGCAATTTTAAGTGTTTATTCTATTGACACACTTACTTTTCTTTCTGTTATTTTCTTACGTGTGTATGATTTAGTGTTAACAAATTATATTTAAATATTTTGTGTGTGTATATGATAAAGCCGTGGTAGCTCAGATGGTTAGCGCAAGCTGTAAATTTTACAGTACGTAACGCGGGTTCGATCCCCGCCAACACCAATTAAATTGTTAATTGCAATTTTAAGTGTTTATTCTATTGACACACTTACTTTTCTTTCTGTTATTTTCTTACGTGTGTATGATTTAGTGTTAACAAATTATATTTAAATATTTTGTGTGTGTATATGATTAAGCCGTGGTAGCTCAGATGGTTAGCGCAAGCTGTAAATTTTACAGTACGTAACGCGGGTTCGATCCCCGCCAACACCAATTAAATTGTTAATTGCAATTTTAAGTGTTTATTCTATTGACACACTTACTTTTCTTTCTGTTATTTTCTTACGTGTGTATGATTTAGTGTTAACAAATTATATTTAAATATTTTGTGTGTGTATATGATTAAGCCGTGGTAGCTCAGATGGTTAGCGCAAGCTGTAAATTTTACAGTACGTAACGCGGGTTCGATCCCCGCCAACACCAATTAAATTGTTAATTGCAATTTTAAGTGTTTATTCTATTGACACACTTACTTTTCTTTCTGTTATTTTCTTACGTGTGTATGATTTAGTGTTAACAAATTATATATAAATATTGTGTGTGTGTATATGATTAAGCCGTGGTAGCTCAGATGGTTAGCGCAAGATGTAAATTTTACAGTACGTAACGCGGGTTCGATCCCCGCCGACACCACTTAAATTGTTAATTGCAATTTTAAGTGCTGATTTACCACGTGCTCGGCGGTGAAGGAAAACATCGTGAGGAAACCTACACGTCTGAGAAAATTTCGAAGGCATGTGAAGTTCGCCAACACGCATTGAGACCGCGCCGCGGACATTTCCTAGCCATAAATACAAAGACAATAGCAGAAAGTAAAAAGTTAAAAAATACTTTTTTAACAATGACAGTCATTAGTTGATCATTAGTGAATGTGATTCTGTTTTCTTAAATTACAGGAAGAAAAGAGCAGAAGGAAGAAATGGGATGATGGGAAGTAATGAAGAATGAATTGTTATGTGAAGTTTGTTGGAACAAACATATTTTAGTCACGTGTAAATACTTTTAACATTTGGGTTCAAAATGACACAAAATCTAAAAAATATTAGATACATCATCGACATGGACGGATTTTACATTACATATCCTCATAAACATTTTCAATGTAGAGAAATGGCTATTCTAGACGTAAAACTATCTAATAAAAATGATTCGTTTATCGATCATTATTTGTTTCGGCCAAGTTGTCCTTTCAATTATTTGTCGCAAAAAGACAAAAAAACTGTTCGTTATTGTGAAATACACGTGCACGGCATTCCATATTTTGATGTGACCGAAGAATTAAAATGTGCCTACAAACAAGACAACATCATTCCCATATTAAATTGGTATATTAGAAATTTGTGCAAAGACGAAGTGATCGCATACAAAGGTGGTTCAACAGAAAAACAATTTTTAAAAATGTTGACGACGAATGATAGAATTTTTAATATTGAAGAATACAAATGTCCAAAATACAATGATTTGGTAAATGTCATAAATTTAAACAAACGTTATGTGTGTAATAATCATGTATTTGCAAAAAATAATCACAAAATTTTACATTGTTCTTGTGACGAAGTGTGGGTTTCTTACAAGTGGTTATTGCTTGAAAATAAAATTTTAAATTAATCATAAATTTTGTTTGATTTCCCAAAAACATTAGTTATACTATACTATATAATACAAAATTGGTTCAACAGAAAAACAATTTTTAAAAATGTTGACGACGAATGATAGAATTTTTAATATTGAAGAATACAAATGTCCAAAATACAATGATTTGGTAAATGTCATAAATTTAAACAAACGTTATGTGTGTAATAATCATATATTTGCAAAAAATAATCACAAAATTTTACATTGTTCTTGTGACGAAGTGTGGGTTTTTTACAAGTGGTTATTGCTTGAAAATAAAATTTTAAATTAATCATAAATTTTGTTTGATTTCCCAAAAACATTAGTTAAAGTATACTTTTTTACGTGGTATTGTTTTTACGTGGTAGAGCCATGCTGCAGTTATATTAGTAGTATAGTTGTAGCACGAATGGGTCGGCTCGACCGGGGAAGGACAATGCTCTCACAGAATACCAGTTTATCAATACCTTGAACTCGAACGAACATCTTTAGACCTCAAAATAGCGTTCATTATAATTTAAAATATATAAGTAATACTTTTTCTCTTTTCTTCTTTCTTTTATTTCTAACGTGTAATTTTGTACCGTGTACAATCATAGGGTAGACCGAGGCGAATCGGATCACAGGGCGAATCGGATCAAAATAAGAAATCTGTTGATAATTCAAATATCGCATTCACATAGAACGCACTCAACCGGCGTTTTGCGTATATCCTCTCACCCCGCACCTCCCGACATAGGCAGTATTTCGATCGCACTTGTGAATCAGTGGCGACGCCGCTAGTCAGCGACTCGGTCGTTTGTGTGTGTCGCAATTTTGGCGCTCATCTAAGGTACGTACTTTCGATTTCTTTGTGTCATATTGCGGATTTGTGTTATAACTCAACTATATTGGTTTATATTGTTAAGCAAGGTGTCTATATTAGATAACCAATTCGCTTTTAAGTATGATCTTAGAGGTTAACGTCTAAAATATTTATTTCAAAAGTCTTGATTATGGGGCTAATCGGTTCATATCGTCAGGGGCGAATCGGATCACACTTTTAAACTGATTTATGACATGTTTGAAGTTATTGATTTATATTTATTTCATTGTAGATGGTTCGCACGTACAGAAGAAAGACTGATGCCGGAGAATGGTCTCAAGAAAAAATGAAAGAGGCTGTAAATAAAGTCCAGAACAAAGAGTTGACCTTACGTAAGGCTGCTGAGATTTTTGCAGTACCGTTCACGAGCTTACAGAGAAGAGTTACTTTATCCAGGGGTATTATTAAGCGTCGAGGTGGACAGCCAGCTTTAGATGAGAACGCAGAAAAGAAGTTAGCTGACCGGCTATTGCACTTGGCAAGTCGTGGCTTCGGAATTACACCCAAAGCGGTACGTAAGAACGCGTTTGAATTTGCAGAACGTCAAAACATAAAACACAAATTTGACAGAAATGCTGGAATGGCTGGCCAGGACTGGTTTCATCGCTTCATGCAAAGAAATAAAAAATTAACTATTCGGAAGCCGGAGGGTCTGTCAAGAGCAAGGTGTGATGGTATGAAAAAGGAAAAAGTAGCAGAATTCTTTAATACTTTGGAAACAGTAGTAGATAACAACAATTTAAGAGGAAGACCTGAATGTGTATACAATGTTGATGAAACGGGTATGCCGCTTAGTAACCGCCCACCCAACATTATAGCCCAAAAAGGTGCTAAAGATGTTGTCAGCATGACTAGTGTTGAACGAGGTGAAAATATAACCGTTCTAGCCTGTATGAATGCAGCAGGACAGTACATACCTCCATTTGTTCTATTGAAAGGTGTGCGTAAACGTGACGATTTTCTCCTAGGTATGCCACCTGGTACTGAAGTTGCCATGACAGAAAACGGCTGGGTCACCGAAGAAGCTTTTAAGTTGTGGCTGCAACATTTCAATCGCTACCGGACCCCAGGAAAAGTAGTTCTAATTTTGGATGGGCATGCGTCTCACACCAGCTACTCAGTGGTAGACTTGTGAGTAGTTACGATGTACCAGTTCTGGCTCACTTGTAGAGAGGTTGTACCAGTTCTGGCGCACTGAGTCAGAAGTTGTACAAGTACGACGTTCGTCGATTCACGATCCTAAAAAAAAAAAAAAAAAAAAAAAAAAAAAAAAAAAAAAAAAAGTTTTGGCATGCTCTGATCACGAATCTGCGGTCCATTTTTGCGTAGGATGCACGGTTCCGGAGATGTGCAGATCAATTAACTCTTATCTAATTGATATCCGCTTCGAGCCTCAACCGTCATTAGCGCTCCATTGTCCTTATCTACTTATCTATTGTTGATTGACTACCGTCATTATCTATTATTCGTCGGCGTGTGGGTCGGCTTATGCTATTGTATTATACTCCTTTGTTCCTATCTACACTAATCTGACTCATTAATAAAACACATTACCCAATTTTGTTAAAATTTTTATTTATAAAATACAAAATCTTATTACTTATTATCTATAAAATAGGAGCGAAACATCTCACCCACTAAAATATCGTTGTACAATGTGTTCCCTGTAAATATACTCGTAAAACTATGCATTGAACATCCCTGAAACTTATATAGCAAATACATTAAGCAATATTCGCCACAAACTGAAGTCCACTCATTCTGAATCCTATCAACATTCCAGTTCCATCTTTTACAATTTCTTTTAAAAAACTCTAGATGATATCGTACAGGTGCCCGTCCGAATGAATCAAAATATTGACCGACGTCATTCGTATCGATATATAAAGCTACCCAATGTGACCCTGGTTTATCATCTGTATCCAAATTGCATATTACCTAGTCAGGTCATAAATTCTATCACATGTTTAATATAAAATAATTGAAACAAGTTTATTCATTATGTAACCATTTATATACCAAAATGAACTTAACAAAACATAGATTCTTATGACACTATAGTTTATTCAAAACGACAGCCGTAATTTTGAATACAGGCCTTCAATCTGCGCAGCCAGTCGTCTATCTCACCACGAACGAGGTCCATGTCATATCGGCGGCTGCCTTAATTAAAGATGTCTTGAGTGACTCGAAATTGGGATGAGGCGTTGAGCACGCCTTTTCCTCCAAGCGTTACCATATCTTGTAATCTAACGGATTCAAATCTGGACTGGTCTTTGTGTCGGATGAAGTCGATTTCACGCGCCGCCAGCCAGTCTTTTTTTTTTTTGTTTTTAAAGAACGTTCCCTCCACACTAGGTTTTTCTCCTGTATCGTGGGGGCAGTTTACAAACACAAATTTCACAAGGACAAACATCCAAACTCGGAACAATTACTTGTAGGTCGTACAAATACTTGTTCCGTGCGGGATTCGAACCCGCAACCCCCAAGCGCAGCCACTCATTGCTAAGCCACTACGCCACGGAGCTGTCAAAAGTCTTGTGTGCTCTTCGCTCTATGAGCTGACGCCGAATCTTGTTGGAATACCCAGTGCCTGTAATAACAGGAACATGGTATGAGAAACAGGTTACACAAGGTTCGTCAGGACTGTATTTTGATACACAACTGCATTCGTTTTTAACCTTTCTCACAAAAATGTACCTCTGTTAAGCCCCAATAAGAAACTCCCAACCACACCATGAGCGAGGATGGAAAATGACCCCGTTGGACACGCGGAATACGGTTGCTCGCTTCTTCACTACTGTGTGCGTACACCTTATCATTTTGTTTGTTGTAGCTCTCTTCTACGGTAAAAAATTTTTCATCCGAAAAAAGAATTTCCCGATATTTTTTTCCCGCGTACCGCTTCAACAAAGCGCGGCATCTCTTCAGTCTCAGATCCATTAGACGAGCATTCAAACGATGTCCTGTTTTTCTTCGATATGCCCGAAGCCCTAAGTCTTCATTTAACGCCGTGGTTTTGCTTAACCCCATCTGGAGGGCCAACAGTTTCTGCTTACGTTTGGGATTTCTTTGAATTCGCACCTTTACAGCTTTTATCACTGCTGGAGTCCTAACAAATCGAGGGCGACCACTTCTTGACCTGTCATCTACACTAGAGTCTTCATTGTATCGTTTGATGGTACGATAAACGAATCTTTTGGTTATATTCAAATTTTCAGTATATCAAAAAATTTAATTGGCGCGTAATCGCAACTGCAACACGGTCTTTTTTAAGCGCCCACTTCATATGTAAAAATGAGTAAAATTCTAAAAAGTATACAGTTTTATTTTCATGAACAATTCGAATTCAATAAACTTTTTTGTGGCCAGCATTCTAAAAGAAAAGTTTTTACTGTGTGACAATACTTATGACCTGACTAGGTATATACGTTGGTACGTGGGTGTACATGGGCAGTCAGTGAGTAGCACATTATTTTCTAGACTGGGGTGAATCTTTTTCAGATGTTGTTGTACATCTAGTGTATCCATGATATTACTGCTATTAGTAGATTACTACAGTACAATCTACTCAATGACTAACATAGGAATGATCAATTATGTGATTTCTAAATATTAAATTGCATTTTTTCTGTTATACGAGTCATCAATACACTGAATAAGACGCAACACGAAGAATGTGAGATAAGGTTGTTGACGCATAAAGTTGTTATCAATTCTACTGTAGAAATTCTTTAGATTAGAATTATTACTTACTGGTACTATATAAGACCAAGCAACTGCAGTCATGGAGTAGTGTATGGTCGTTTGACCGCAGTGTATCTATCAATAATACATTTGTGTTACTTCAACGCATCAAAGGCCATAGATGTAAGTGTTTAATCTATTGACAAACTTACTTTTCTTTCTGTTATTTTTTTACGTGTGTATGATTTTGAACGACAGGCCTGTTGGTCTAGTGGTTAGTGACCCTGACTGTTATGCCGGAGATCGTGGGTTCGATTCCCACCCAGGACAAATGTTTGTGTGATGAGC
Organism: Parnassius smintheus behrii; assembly: GCA_036936625.1. Classification (NCBI taxonomy): domain Eukaryota; kingdom Metazoa; phylum Arthropoda; class Insecta; order Lepidoptera; family Papilionidae; genus Parnassius; species Parnassius smintheus. The sequence continues at coordinate 32,679,740 of JAUPFT010000012.1, forward strand.
ACGATCATTTGTTCTGTGTCTGAGTGTAATTTATCTATAATATTTATGTATTTAGAAATATATAAGTATGTTTATCAGTTGTCTAGTACCCATAACACAAGCTCTGCTTAGCTTGGGACTAGATGGCGTTGTGTGATAGTTGTGGAATATTATTATTATTATTATTATTTAGTGTTAACAAATTATATTTAAATATTTTGTGTGTGTATATGATTAAGCCGTGGTAGCTCAGATGGTTAGCGCAAGCTGTAAATTTTACAGTACGTAACGCGGGTTCGATCCCCGCCAACACCAATTAAATTGTTAATTGCAATTTTAAGTGTTTATTCTATTGACACACCTTACTTTTCTTTCTGTTATTTTCTTACGTGTGTATGATTTAGTGTTAACAAATTATATTTAAATATTTTGTGTGTGTATATGATTAAGCCGTGGTAGCTCAGATGGTTAGCGCAAGCTGTAAATTTTACAGTACGTAACGCGGGTTCGATCCCCGCCAACACCAATTAAATTGTTAATTGCAATTTTAAGTGTTTATTCTATTGACACACTTACTTTTCTTTCTGTTATTTTCTTACGTGTGTATGATTTAGTGTTAACAAATTATATTTAAATATTTTGTGTGTGTATATGATTAAGCCGTGGTAGCTCAGATGGTTAGCGCAAGCTGTAAATTTTACAGTACGTAACGCGGGTTCGATCCCCGCCAACACCAATTAAATTGTTAATTGCAATTTTAAGTGTTTATTCTATTGACACACTTACTTTTCTTTCTGTTATTTTCTTACGTGTGTATGATTTAGTGTCAACAAATTATATTTAAATATTTTGTGTGTGTATATGATTAAGCCGTGGTAGCTCAGATGGTTAGCGCAAGCTGTAAATTTTACAGTACGTAACGCGGGTTCGATCCCCGCCAACACCAATTAAATTGTTAATTGCAATTTTAAGTGTTTATTCTATTGACACACTTACTTTTCTTTCTGTTATTTTCTTACGTGTGTATGATTTAGTGTTAACAAATTATATTTAAATATTTTGTGTGTGTATATGATTAAGCCGTGGTAGCTCAGATGGTTAGCGCAAGCTGTAAATTTTACAGTACGTAACGCGGGTTCGATCCCCGCCAACACCAATTAAATTGTTAATTGCAATTTTAAGTGTTTATTCTATTGACACACTTACTTTTCTTTCTGTTATTTTCTTACGTGTGTATGATTTAGTGTTAACAAATTATATATAAATATTGTGTGTGTGTATATGATTAAGCCGTGGTAGCTCAGATGGTTAGCGCAAGATGTAAATTTTACAGTACGTAACGCGGGTTCGATCCCCGCCGACACCACTTAAATTGTTAACTGCAATTTTAAGTGCTGATTTACCACGTGCTCGGCGGTGAAGGAAAACATCGTGAGGAAACCTACACGTCTGAGAAAATTTCGAAGGCATGTGAAGTTCGCCAACACGCATTGAGACCGCGCCGCGGACATTTCCTAGCCATAAATACAAAGACAATAGCAGAAAGTAAAAAGTTAAAAAATACTTTTTTAACAATGACAGTCATTAGTTGATCATTAGTGAATGTGATTCTGTTTTCTTAAATTACAGGAAGAAAAGAGCAGAAGGAAGAAATGGGATGATGGGAAGTAATGAAGAATGAATTGTTATGTGAAGTTTGTTGGAACAAACATATTTTAGTCACGTGTAAATACTTTTAACATTTGGGTTCAAAATGACACAAAATCTAAAAAATATTAGATACATCATCGACATGGACGGATTTTACATTACATATCCTCATAAACATTTTCAATGTAGAGAAATGGCTATTCTAGACGTAAAACTATCTAATAAAAATGATTCGTTTATCGATCATTATTTGTTTCGGCCAAGTTGTCCTTTCAATTATTTGTCGCAAAAAGACAAAAAAACTGTTCGTTATTGTGAAATACACGTGCACGGCATTCCATATTTTGATGTGACCGAAGAATTAAAATGTGCCTACAAACAAGACAACATCATTCCCATATTAAATTGGTATATTAGAAATTTGTGCAAAGACGAAGTGATCGCATACAAAGGTGGTTCAACAGAAAAACAATTTTTAAAAATGTTGACGACGAATGATAGAATTTTTAATATTGAAGAATACAAATGTCCAAAATACAATGATTTGGTAAATGTCATAAATTTAAACAAACGTTATGTGTGTAATAATCATGTATTTGTAAAAAATAATCACAAAATTTTACATTGTTCTTGTGACGAAGTGTGGGTTTCTTACAAGTGGTTATTGCTTGAAAATAAAATTTTAAATTAATCATAAATTTTGTTTGATTTCCCAAAAACATTAGTTATACTATACTATATAATACAAAATTGGTTCAACAGAAAAACAATTTTTAAAAATGTTGACGACGAATGATAGAATTTTTAATATTGAAGAATACAAATGTCCAAAATACAATGATTTGGTAAATGTCATAAATTTAAACAAACGTTATGTGTGTAATAATCATATATTTGCAAAAAATAATCACAAAATTTTACATTGTTCTTGTGACGAAGTGTGGGTTTTTTACAAGTGGTTATTGCTTGAAAAAAAAATTTTAAATTAATCATAAATTTTGTTTGATTTCCCAAAAACATCAGTTATAGTATACTATATAATACAAAATTGGTTCAACAGAAAAACAATTTTTAAAAATGTTGACGACGAATGATAGAATTTTTAATATTGAAGAATACAAATGTCCAAAATACAATGATTTGGTAAATGTCATAAATTTAAACAAACGTTATGTGTGTAATAATCATATATTTGCAAAAAATAATCACAAAATTTTACATTGTTCTTGTGATGAAGTGTGGGTTTTTTACAAGTGGTTATTGCTTGAAAATAAAATTTTAAATTAATCATAAATTTTGTAACTAATGTTTTTGGGAAATCAATCTTTACCAAATCATTGTATTTTGGAAATTTGTATTCTTCAATATTAAAAATTCTATTATTCGTCGTTAACATTTTTAAAAATTGTTTTTCTGTTGAACAAATTTTGTATTATATAGTATTTTTTTTATATAATAGGCTGACAAACAAGCACACAGTCCACCTGATGGTAAGTGGGTGCTGCGGCCCATAGACATCTACATCTATCTTCGTTGATGAGATGCGTTGTCACCCGTGAGGACTGAGATGGAATGCCTCATTTCCAGTAAAAAGGGTCTCCGGTTCTCTACACTCACCATACGAAATACAGCAGCATTAAGCTACTATTTCACGCTGGTATTCTGTGAGAGCATTGTCCTTCCCCGGTCGAGCCGACCCATTCGTGCTACAACTATACTACTAATATAACTGCAGCATGGCTCTACCACGTAAAAACAATACCACGTAAAAAAGTATACTTTAACTAATGTTTTTGGGAAATCAAACAAAATTTATGATTAATTTAAAATTTTATTTTCAAGCAATAACCACTTGTAAAAAACCCACACTTCATCACAAGAACAATGTAAAATTTTGTGATTATTTTTTGCAAATATATGATTATTACACACATAACGTTTGTTTAAATTTATGACATTTACCAAATCATTGTATTTTAGACATTTGTATTCTTCAATATTAAAAATTCTATCATTCGTTGTCAACATTTTTAAAAAATGTTTTTCTGTTGAACCAATTTTGTATTATATAGTATACTATAACTAATGTTTTTGGGAAATCAAACAAAATTTATGATTAATTTAAAATTTTATTTTCAAGCAATAACCACTTGTAAAAAACCCACACTTCGTCACAAGAACAGTGTAAAATTTTGTGATTATTTTTTGCAAATATATGATTATTACACACATAACGTTTGTTTAAATTTATGACATTTACCAAATCATTGTATTTTGGACATTTGTATTCTTCAATATTAAAAATTCTATCATTCGTCGTCAACATTTTTAAAAATTGTTTTTCTGTTGAACCAATTTTGTATTATATAGTATAGTATAACTAATGTTTTTGGGAAATCAAACAAAATTTATGATTAATTTAAAATTTTATTTTCAAGCAATAACCACTTGTAAGAAACCCACACTTCGTCACAAGAACAATGTAAAATTTTGTGATTATTTTTTGCAAATACATGATTATTACACACATAACGTTTGTTTAAATTTATGACATTTACCAAATCATTGTATTTTGGACATTTGTATTCTTTAATATTAAAAATTCTATCATTCGTCGTCAACATTTTTAAAAATTGTTTTTCTGTTGAACCACCTTTGTATGCGATCACTTCGTCTTTGCACAAATTTCTAATATACCAATTTAATATGGGAATGATGTTCTCTTGTTTGTAGGCACATTTTAATTCTTCGGTCACATCAAAATATGGAATGCCGTCCAAGTGTATTTCACAATAACGAACAGTTTTTTTGTCTTTTTGCGACAAATAATTGAAAGGACAACTTGGCCGAAACAAATAATGATCGATAAGCGAATCATTTTTATTAGATAGTTTTACGTCTAGAATAGCCATTTCTCTACATTGAAAATGTTTATGAGGATATGTAATGTAAAATCCGTCCATGTCGATGATGTATCTAATATTTTTTAGATTTTGTGTCATTTTGAACCCAAATGTTAAAAGTGTTTACACGTGACTAAAATATGTTTGTTCCAACAAACTTCACATAACAATTCATTCTTCATTACTTCCCATCATCCCATTTCTTCCTTCTGCTCTTTTTTTCCTGTAATTTAAGAAAACAGAATCACATTCACTAATGATCAACTAATGACTGTCATTGTTAAAAAAGTATTTTTTAACTTTTTACTTTCTGCTATTGTCTTTGTATTTATGGCTAGGAAATGTCCGCGGCGCGGTCTCAATGCGTGTTGGCGAACTTCACATGCCTTCGAAATTTTCTCAGACGTGTAGGTTTCCTCACGATGTTTTCCTTCACCGCCGAGCACGTGGTAAATCAGCACTTAAATTTGCAATTAACAATTTAAGTGGTGTCGGCGGGGATCGAACCCGCGTTACGTACTGTAAAATTTACATCTTGCGCTAACCATCTGAGCTACCACGGCTTAATCATATACACACACACAATATTTATATATAATTTGTTAACACTAAATCATACACACGTAAGAAAATAACAGAAAGAAAAGTAAGTGTGTCAATAGAATAAACTCTTAAAATTGCAATTAACAATTTAATTGGTGTTGGCGGGGATCGAACCCGCGTTACGTACTGTAAAATTTACAGCTTGCGCTAACCATCTGAGCTACCACGGCTTAATCATATACACACACAATATTTATATATAATTTGTTAACACTAAATCATACACACGTAAGAAAATAACAGAAAGAAAAGTAAGTGTGTCAATAGAATAAACACTTAAAATTGCAATTAACAATTTAATTGGTGTTGGCGGGGATCGAACCCGCGTTACGTACTGTAAAATTTACAGCTTGCGCTAACCATCTGAGCTACCACGGCTTAATCATATACACACACAAAATATTTAAATATAATTTGTTAACACTAAATCATACACACGTAAGAAAATAACAGAAAGAAAAGTAAGTGTGTCAATAGAATAAACACTTAAAATTGCAATTAACAATTTAATTGGTGTTGGCGGGGATCGAACCCGCGTTACGTACTGTAAAATTTACAGCTTGCGCTAACCATCTGAGCTACCACGGCTTAATCATATACACACACAAAATATTTAAATATAATTTGTTAACACTAAATCATACACACGTAAGAAAATAACAGAAAGAAAAGTAAGTGTGTCAATAGAATAAACACTTAAAATTGCAATTAACAATTTAATTGGTGTTGGCGGGGATCGAACCCGCGTTACGTACTGTAAAATTTACAGCTTGCGCTAACCATCTGAGCTACCACGGCTTTATCATATACACACACAAAATATTTAAATATAATTTGTTAACACTAAATCATACACACGTAAGAAAATAACAGAAAGAAAAGTAAGTGTGTCAATAGAATAAACACTTAAAATTGCAATTAACAATTTAATTGGTGTTGGCGGGGATCGAACCCGCGTTACGTACTGTAAAATTTACAGCTTGCGCTAACCATCTGAGCTACCACGGCTTAATCATATACACACACAAAATATTTAAATATAATTTGTTAACACTAAATCATACACACGTAAGAAAATAACAGAAAGAAAAGTAAGTGTGTCAATAGAATAAACACTTAAAATTGCAATTAACAATTTAATTGGTGTTGGCGGGGATCGAACCCGCGTTACGTACTGTAAAATTTACAGCTTGCGCTAACCATCTGAGCTACCACGGCTTAATCATATACACACACAAAATATTTAAATATAATTTGTTAACACTAAATAATAATAATAATAATAATATTCCACAACTATCACACAACGCCATCTAGTCCCAAGCTAAGCAGAGCTTGTGTTATGGGTACTAGACAACTGATAAACATACTTATATATTTCTAAATACATAAATATTATAGATAAATTACACTCAGACACAGAACAAATGATCGTGCTCATCACACAAACATTTGTCCTGGGTGGGAATCGAACCCACGATCTCCGGCATAACAGTCAGGGTCACTAACCACTAGACCAACAGGCCTGTCGTTCAAAATCATACACACGTAAAAAAATAACAGAAAGAAAAGTAAGTTTGTCAATAGATTAAACACTTACATCTATGGCCTTTGATGCGTTGAAGTAACACAAATGTATTATTGATAGATACACTGCGGTCAAACGACCATACACTACTCCATGACTGCAGTTGCTTGGTCTTATATAGTACCAGTAAGTAATAATTCTAATCTAAAGAATTTCTACAGTAGAATTGATAACAACTTTATGCGTCAACAACCTTATCTCACATTCTTCGTGTTGCGTCTTATTCAGTGTATTGATGACTCGTATAACAGAAAAAATGCAATTTAATATTTAGAAATCACATAATTGATCATTCCTATGTTAGTCATTGAGTAGATTGTACTGTAGTAATCTACTAATAGCAGTAATATCATGGATACACTAGATGTACAACAACATCTGAAAAAGATTCACCCCAGTCTAGAAAATAATGTGCTACTCACTGACTGCCCATGTACACCCACGTACCAACGTATATACCTAGTCAGGTCATAAGTATTGTCACACAGTAAAAACTTTTCTTTTAGAATGCTGGCCACAAAAAAGTTTATTGAATTCGAATTGTTCATGAAAATAAAACTGTATACTTTTTAGAATTTTACTCATTTTTACATATGGAGTGGGCGCTTAAAAAAGACCGTGTTGCAGTTGCGATTACGCGCCAATTAAATTTTTTGATATACTGAAAATTTGAATATAACCAAAAGATTCGTTTATCGTACCATCAAACGATACAATGAAGACTCTAGTGTAGATGACAGGTCAAGAAGTGGTCGCCCTCGATTTGTTAGGACTCCAGCAGTGATAAAAGCTGTAAAGGTGCGAATTCAAAGAAATCCCAAACGTAAGCAGAAACTGTTGGCCCTTCAGATGGGGTTAAGCAAAACCACGGCGTTAAATGAAGACTTAGGGCTTCGGGCATATCGAAGAAAAACAGGACATCGTTTGAATGCTCGTCTAATGGATCTGAGACTGAAGAGATGCCGCGCTTTGCTGAAGCGGTACGCGGGAAAAAAATATCGGGAAATTCTTTTTTCGGATGAAAAATTTTTTACCGTAGAAGAGAGCTACAACAAACAAAATGATAAGGTGTACGCACACAGTAGTGAAGAAGCGAGCAACCGTATTCCGCGTGTCCAACGGGGTCATTTTCCATCCTCGCTCATGGTGTGGTTGGGAGTTTCTTATTGGGGCTTAACAGAGGTACATTTTTGTGAGAAAGGTTAAAAACGAATGCAGTTGTGTATCAAAATACAGTCCTGACGAACCTTGTGTAACCTGTTTCTCATACCATGTTCCTGTTATTACAGGCACTGGGTATTCCAACAAGATTCGGCGTCAGCTCATAGAGCGAAGAGCACACAAGACTTTTGACAGCTCCGTGGCGTAGTGGCTTAGCAATGAGTGGCTGCGCTTGGGGGTTGCGGGTTCGAATCCCGCACGGAACAAGTATTTGTACGACCTACAAGTAATTGTTCCGAGTTTGGATGTTTGTCCTTGTGAAATTTGTGTTTGTAAACTGCCCCCACGATACAGGAGAAAAACCTAGTGTGGAGGGAACGTTCTTTAAAAACAAAAAAAAAAAGACTGGCTGGCGGCGCGTGAAATCGACTTCATCCGACACAAAGACCAGTCCAGATTTGAATCCGTTAGATTACAAGATATGGTAACGCTTGGAGGAAAAGGCGTGCTCAAAGCCTCATCCCAATTTCGAGTCACTCAAGACATCTTTAATTAAGGCAGCCGCCGATATGACATGGACCTCGTTCGTGGTGAGATAGACGACTGGCTGCGCAGATTGAAGGCCTGTATTCAAAATTACGGCTGTCGTTTTGAATAAACTATAGTGTCATAAGAATCTATGTTTTGTTAAGTTCATTTTGGTATATAAATGGTTACATAATGAATAAACTTGTTTCAATTATTTTATATTAAACATGTGATAGAATTTATGACCTGACTAGGTAATATGCAATTTGGATACAGATGATAAACCAGGGTCACATTGGGTAGCTTTATATATCGATACGAATGACGTCGGTCAATATTTTGATTCATTCGGACGGGCACCTGTACGATATCATCTAGAGTTTTTTAAAAGAAATTGTAAAAGATGGAACTGGAATGTTGATAGGATTCAGAATGAGTGGACTTCAGTTTGTGGCGAATATTGCTTAATGTATTTGCTATATAAGTTTCAGGGATGTTCAATGCATAGTTTTACGAGTATATTTACAGGGAACACATTGTACAACGATATTTTAGTGGGTGAGATGTTTCGCTCCTATTTTATAGATAATAAGTAATAAGATTTTGTATTTTATAAATAAAAATTTTAACAAAATTGGGTAATGTGTTTTATTAATGAGTCAGATTAGTGTAGATAGGAACAAAGGAGTATAATACAATAGCATAAGCCGACCCACACGCCGACGAATAATAGATAATGACGGTAGTCAATCAACAATAGATAAGTAGATAAGGACAATGGAGCGCTAATGACGGTTGAGGCTCGAAGCGGATATCAATTAGATAAGAGTTAATTGATCTGCACATCTCCGGAACCGTGCATCCTACGCAAAAATGGACCGCAGATTCGTGATCAGAGCATGCCAAAACCTTTTTTTTTTTTTTTTTTTTTTTTTTTTTTTTTTTTTTTTTTTTTTTTAGGATCGTGAATCGACGAACGGCGTACTTGTACAACTTCTGACTCAGTGCGCCAGAACTGGTACAACCTCTCTACAAGTGAGCCAGAACTGGTACATCGTAACTACTCTTGTGTGACTCTTTCGAAATTGAACTTGTACTTCTTCCTCCACACACATCACATGCCCTGCAACCGCTCGATGTATCGTTTTTCAAACCGCTCAAAACCTATTATCACCAACAAGCTACAGCATGGCAACATTCACATCCCAATCAAGGAATCACAAAAGTCGCTTTCTGAGCACTTTTCCAACGGGCTTGGAATCAGGCTGCCACTGTTGGGAATGCTACAAAAGGCTTCGAAAAGACTGGAATATTTCCACTAAACGCCAATGCAATACCTGACCACAAGTTCATCGGTGATCAAGAGTCGGACATTGTAGAGTCCCAAGTCCAGTCCCCAAGTTCCCAAAAAATGCAGCTACACGTGCAAGCCACAAATACAAAACCACTTGATAATATAGTGCCATCCACAAGTTCACAACAATCTGACGAAGCCCAGCCTCCCACCTGTGCAGAAATAATTAAAGAAATTCTTCCATCACCTTTAAAGTCACCAATTGCTTCTAAAAGAATTCGTAAAGTTTCAAAACTGGCCTTGCATTTAACATCACCTCAGAATAAGACTACTCTTCTCGAAAAAGAAGCAAAGAAGAAATTTAAGGTAGACAATAAAACCAAGGAAAATAAGGATAAGGCTGTGGGCAAAGAAAATACTATGAAGAAAGTGAAGAATAAAGCAAAGCTTGCGATAAAAATTATGAGTTCATCTCCAAAACATAGAGAGTGGCACTGCATTTACTGTTCCGAAATATTCGTTCATCCACCATCAGAGGATTGGATTCAGTGCAATGCCTGCGAAGAATGGTGCCACGAAAAATGTGCTGATATGGGGGAGGAAAAAGGACCATATATATGTGAATTATGTGCCGATAATTAAAATTGATCTCGTTATTAATTTTTTACTGATTCCAAAGCTATAGTCATAAGAAACTTAAAATTTTGTTACCTACATGTGTACGATCCGATTCACCCCGAAAATTGGGGCGATTCGGATATTTTTTTTTTAGTTTTTAATAGCTAATTAAGAGAATATATGTATGATTTAAGTTTTCAAATGTTTATTTCATAGCTGATTGTTACTTCTTACATTTTTATCAATAAAAATAACATTATAATAATAATAATAATAATAATATTCCACAACTATCACACAACGCCATCTAGTCCCAAGCTAAGCAGAGCTTGTGTTATGGGTACTAGACAACTGATAAACAAACATACTTATATATTTCTAAATACATAAATATTATAGATAAATTACACCCAGACACAGAACAAATGATCGTGCTCATCACACAAACATTTGTCCTGGGTGGGAATCGAACCCACGACCTGCGGCATAGCAGTCAGGGTCACTAACCACTAGACCAACAGGCCTGACAACACTTTAGTATGATTTGCTCAACCTCAAAGAAAAAGTGATCCGATTCGCCTCGGTCTACCCTACTGATTTCTATTCACGTGGAAAACCGTCAAGTATTTATACTAATAAATACCTCATAAATATTAACGCTGTCGACATTGTCCACGAGAATAAAGTACAATAGATACAGTCATTAGAATATTTTCAACCTTGAGTTAAAAAAGTAGCTTAAATCAAGCCGGTCTATATAGTTTTCAAGAAACCAAAAAAAAGTACATGCTTAAAAATTTAATAAGGATACAATAATTTGTTTCGATTTTTAAAGTTCACATATTTATTTTTGATTCTTCTTATGGCTCAATCTTTAGATTAGATATTGACTGCAGGAGGTTGGTGTTGGTGCAGAGTCGGTACCATCTTACTTTGTAGGACTTGGCTTCAACAAGAGACTCGTTCGTTATTTAACTGGGTGCGGAGGTGAAGAGTAAGAAGCAAGAGATAAGCTGATATATTCTCCGTTGTAACCTTTCTTTTTCTATTTTTATATCTATTAAAATCTTGATGTTGAAAACAACAAAAATAAATTAGTTACTAGTATAGTAGAACTGGGGGTTCTTCATCACTTCACCTCGCAGCGCGCGGTTCGTGCTGCAGAAGCCGCCAATTCTACCCGCCTATTACCCGATACGACGGCTCGAACTGCAGAATCCCATAATATTGCTTACCGAACGATGCTCTGCTTCTTAATCTAACAGACAGACCGATCCAAATTTATAGCCCTAAATGCCATTAAAATAACAGTCAGTCGGTCCAATTTATTAATAAGTTCCTAATCAATTGGTACCAAGTTAGATAATATCTATATTAATAGGTATCACGTTAGGTACTCAATTAAAATGTAATAATTGACATTTATGTATTTGAACAAATAACTATAAATTTACCGATATGCCGGCTCGAACTGCAGAATCCTATTTTATATATTATTATTGTTTACAGAGCGATGCTACCCTTGACAGCTAATACACGAAAATTACAATTATTGATTGTGAATCGGATAAAAAATAAGAGCAAAACCTTCGCGCATTATGGGAACTTTACCACAGTATCCAAGTAAAAGATATCACTTGATACTGTGGTAAAGTGGCATTTGATATTTCGTTGTGACATCTCCCCAACGCTTAGGTTGATGTGATATTTATTATTTGGCACTTATTTGGCTATATGGTTGGTAGTTAACCCATGCGATTATATCTTAAGTTGCCCATCCCTACGAGTAATCACAACTAGAGAAAATACACGTGCATGGTTGACAATGGAACAAGTATGAGAGTGAATTCAACCAAAGCATCTCACACACGACCAGTATCACAGACATTTAGCTTACAATCATTATGTACCAATAGAGTGAATAGTGAATACTCTTAATCCATTTTATACTGAACATCATAGGTTTTAAGCCTGAATCCATATTGTCATGACCTCTGACAATATAACATTGCTTGAAATTCAATTTTATTTGGTTTGTCTAAAGTATGCCTTTAATATCAATAGAAACCAATATAGGCAACATCATAGCTTATTTGTATAGCATATCTCAACTTTACAGAATTTGGTCTCAAATGGCGCGACTATGCATAGGCAGGCAATATGCATTAGGCAGCACATATACTAAAGTTGAAAAATTAAATATCAAATGTGAATAATAGGGTATACGTACTGTAATAAAGACTGTGCAGCCTGAACTAACAATTATTGAAATTTTATTTAAAATCCGTGTGCACCCACGTGATCAAATGTTTATAATTTGGGTGTATAAATTATAGTCCATCAGTGCTCAACGTTTTGTTGTAATCCTTTTAATCTCGCAGTGAAAAGTGCAAATAAATTATTAGTGAATTTTTAGTGTCAGTGGAAGCCGGATTAGCAAGTAGGTATGTGTTTCTCCAAGTTTTTGTTACTATTATTTTATCTTGTTTTTATGATTTTTTTAGAACGAGGATTTTGTTTAGATTTGATTCCCAGCCTGGTTAATATAAAAACTTGTTTAATTGTTATTATATGAATTTTTATCAATTTTTTTAATAAAAATGTCATGTTTCTCAGTTTTGATGCGTTACGGCTCTAGCCTTTTCTTAATTTATTAATATATTATTTATTCTATTTAATTTAATATTCATCAGGTAGATATAAGTTTATAGAACTGTATATTTACAGGTCGACCAATCTTTCTATTCGGACGAAGAGGTAGGTGCTGGAGCATCGTAAAAACGCGCTCCTTGCAACTCGAACAAGAAGAGCGAGTCAAGTTGGGTGAAAAAGGACTCGAAGACCCGCCAGCCGAAACCCAAGAAGAAGGCAGTAGCGGCTAAACCAACCGTACAAAGCCTCTTTGGAAGCGAATGCAAATGTGATCCCGATGATAAATCACTCGTACCGTCCCAGAAACGAATGATGAAACCTTCAGCAAGTGCAATATACATCGATGGAAATTTGTGTGTACAAGCTAAAGAACCCGCAGGGGTAATCAAACAAAACAAGTTCATGTAACTAATAATGACTTTTTTTATTTTTCAAGATATTAGATATGAAATATAGACCGTGTGAGAAATGTTGGAGTAACAACAACAATGAAATCTTTAGTATAGTATGTGTAGTGGAGAAAATATAGCAGCAGCTGTATGGGGTTGGAACGCAAACGGATTTCATAATCATGGCGGTAGGTTTTGTGTCTTACTACCGTTAAACAAGCTATTAGGCTTCGCAGAAGGTGATAGAAAAATATTTATAAATTGTAAACTTGAACTAATATTTAATTTTAAAATATATTTTATGTTTAATATCAATTTATATGTACATTAAAGTAGATTACAGCAATTATTATATACGTAACATGAAATAAAAATAATAATTAAGATTATAATATTTACAAGTAATACCATAAAAAATAATTATACACAACATAAAAAAAGAAACTATAATTTAGAAAAATTAACACTAAAAATTTAAATAGTCAAAAAGTCCTGCTCCCCGTGGTATAGTACCAAGAACGCTGGCTGCGTTTCCTTGCTGAATAGCTATACTTAGCCTTTGAGCGAGGAAACAATCAGCCCTCTTATCACCAGCGGCGACGACCAGCCGTGGATACAGTTCCTTTAGGAACTTCACTGCACGTGGACCCCACGGACCGATAGTCTCTACAGTAAATGGCACAAATATGTAGTCATTTCTCAAAGACTCATATTTGCGCCATTTACTAAATTCGGCTGCCTCCGATGCCGCCCCGGCTCTAAAAGAGGTACCCTTGAGATGAAAGGCCGCCAAAATGTCAACGCAAGTAGCATTAGGGCTTTACCTCTCTCCCAAGTGGCCAAAGTCATACTCTTGCTTGCTACGTCTCTTGCCATCGTCTCTAAATATCCCGCAAGGCTCTAAAACCGAGGGGATATTTATGGAGACAAGAGCCCTTCGTATGACTTCGTTAAAAGAATAGAATATTTAATAGAACTAGTACAAATTTAAGTAGTATTTTTGCCTAAAAAAGATGACTCTGTCGGAGTAAATTTACAAAAGTGCAATGACGTATGACGAGGCTTCAATATATCTGACCAGCAAAAGCTAACTTCAATAAAACATCTAACTTGGTACCCATTGTCTTATTAATAAATCGAACCGACTGATTGATATTTTAATGGCATTCAGGGCTTTTTTGGATCGGCTTGTCCGTCAGATTAAGAATATCGTTCAATAAACAATGTTATAGGATTTTGCAATTCGAGCCGACATATCGGGTAGGGCTCCCCAATTCCATCCTACTGTTATTCCTAAAAACTAATTATTTCGATTTCAGTTCACAACACATGTTGTGTTGAAATATCAAAATAAAAAATAAAATAAATGATACTACATGCTATTGTCTACACGATATTGTCACGTTCTTATAGACTAGAAAGTGATCGTTATATTAGTCACCCGGAAATTGATTTATCTAAATTAACGTCATTGTATTGTTTTTTTAAAAACATCACCTCCAGAATTTTCTCCTAAATTTTGAAGGCAGTTTATATACATGAATTGCGCAAAGACAAACATCCAGACCCGGAACAATTAGTTGTGGGCCCTACAAATGCTTGTTCCGTTCTGGTTACAAGCCCAAAGATTTAAATAGTTAGATGCGCCAGTAGTTACGATGTACCAGTTCTGGCGCACTTGTAGAGAGGTTGTACCAGTTCTGGCGCACTGAGTCAGAAGTTGTACAAGTACGACGTTCGTCGATTCACGATCCTAAAAAAAAAAAAAAAAAAAAAAAAAAAAAAAAAAAAAAAAAAAAAAAAAAAAAAAAAAGGTTTTGGCATGCTCTGATCACGAATCTGCGGTCCATTTTTGCGTAGGATGCACGGTTCCGGAGATGTGCACATCAATTAACTCTTATCTAATTGATATCCGCTTCGAGCCTCAACCGTCATTAGCGCTCCATTGTCCTTATCTACTTATCTATTGTTGATTGACTACCGTCATTATCTATTATTCGTCGGCGTGTGGGTCGGCTTATGCTATTGTATTATACTCCTTTGTTCCTATCTACACTAATCTGACTCATTAATAAAACACATTACCCAATTTTGTTAAAAGTTTTATTTATAAAATACAAAATCTTATTACTTATTATCTATAAAATAGGAGCGAAACATCTCATCCACTAAAATATCGTTGTACAATGTGTTCCCTGTAAATATACTCGTAAAACTATGCATTGAACATCCCTGAAACTTATATAGCAAATACATTAAGCAATATTCGCCACAAACTGAAGTCCACTCATTCTGAATCCTATCAACATTCCAGTTCCATCTTTTACAATTTCTTTTAAAAAACTCTAGATGATATCGTACAGGTGCCCGTCCGAATGAATCAAAATATTGACCGACGTCATTCGTATCGATATATAAAGCTACCCAATGTGACCCTGGTTTATCATCTGTATCCAAATTGCATATTATATACGTTGGTACGTGGGTGTACATGGGTAGTTTATTGGCAGCATAAACATTATTTTCTAGAGTGGGGTGAATCTTTTTCAGATGTTGTTGTACATCTAGTGTATCCATAATATTACTGCTATTAGTAGATTATTACAGTACCAATCTACTCAATGACTAATATAGGAGTGATCAATTATAGTGATTTCTAAATATTAAATTGCATTCTTTGTGTTATACAAATCGTATTTGAGTCACCAATACACTGAACAAGACACGACAGGAAGGACGTAGGAATGTAGAGATAAGCAACAGAATGTAAGGTAAGCTTGTTGACGCATAAAGATACTATCAATTCTACTGCAGAAATTCTTTAGATTAGAATTATTACTCACTGGTACTATATAAGACCAAGCAACTGCAGTCATGGAGTTAGTGTATGGTCGTTTGACCGCAGTGGATCTATCAATACTACGTTTGTGTTACTTCAACGCATCAAAGGCCATGGATGTAAGTGTTTATTCTATTGACAAACTTACTTTTCTTTCTGTTATTTTCTTACGTGTGTATGATTTAGTGTTAACAAATTATATTTAAATATTATGTGTGTGTATATGGTTAGGCCGTGGTAGCTCAGATGGTTAGCGCAAAATGTAAAATTCACAGTACGCGACCCGGGTTCGATCCCCGCCGGCACCAATTAAATTGTTAATTACAATTTTAAGTGCTGATTTACCACGTGCCCAGCGTAGCCCTAAAACCCTCTCAGAAATGAGAGGAGGCCTATGTTCAGCAGTGGACTTTAATAGGTTGTAACTTTAGCTTTTTTAACTTTTATGATTAAGTGTTAACAAATTGATATTAACATGATAACTGTGTTGTTGCAGAAATCATTGAGCTTCGATGAAAATACCTATAAACAGTATTACTACTCGCCACTCTCCCCTCAAGAAGAGAGTGATGACATCGTCATTAATAATAACACATGGGATGGTGGAAAAAGAAAATCGCAATCGATTGATCATTTTTTTGAAGCTGAATCAAAAATAAAAAAGAGGAAGCTGTTATCATCAACCGTAGCACGAGCCGCTAGAGATGGTGTATCATACATTTCTACTAATTCTGACGACGGAGACCAAGCGACGCATCTCATCAAAATTGAAATGTACGATATGAAGAAGCTATCCAAGATTCCAACTACTGATCATTGGAAACATGCTTCCACGTGGATTAAATATTACGTAAAGACTAATAAGGATAGCATCTACGACAACACAAACGCCCTCGTATACAATATTACAAAGACAATAGCAGAAAGTGAAAAAGTTAAAAAATACTTTTTTAACAATGACAGTCATTAGCTGATCATTAGTGAATGTGATTCTGTTTACTTAAATTACAGGAAGACAAGAGCAGAAGAAAGAGATGAGTGTGGCATACGTGTACAGAACACATCATTGAAGAACAAAACTACAACACTGAGTGGAGATGAAAACGAGAAGAATATGCAGTACTCAAGAGCTGAATATTCATTCTTCAGTTCAAAATCTAGCCGGTTGCTCAGTTTCGAAAACTGGCCTCTCGTTATGCGACAGAAACCTGAAGATCTTGCAGAAGCCGGTTTCTTTTATACTGGCCATGCAGACAGGACCAAGTGTTTCCATTGTGGTGGTGGCTTAAAAGATTGGGAAGATGATGATGATCCTTGGCAGCAGCATGTTCAGTGGTTTAGTCAGTGTGCTTATGTAAAATTTAAACTCGAACAGAGTTTTGTATTACATTAAATAGAATATTTATAAAGAAATAAAAAAATAATATATTGCATACAATTTGTTTTATTTAATTTTATAATGTTTCACATAGTTACATACACACAAAATGCATTACACATAACTCATAAAATCTATCACACAACACATATTATAACCTTAACTACTATAGTCTACAGTGACATTTCTGTTTTTATCTATCTCAATAATATTATCAAACTCAGCATAAACTATACAGTTAATTGTTTGTATTAGTGAGGATTCAAATCGTACTTCTAATCTTACACTACCATGCTTTATGAGATTCCAATGAGCTGATGAGTTGGCTGATAAATCAGGAGTTAAGTCAAATGCTAATAGACAGTAACCTTTGGCATACTGTTCACAAGAGATTCCATTTCCTTCATTAAGAAAGTGAATACCAGTTCCCGAGAATAGAGTATGATATGCTGATGTAAATATGCTATTATTAAAAGATGGTTGCAAAGCTTTTGAAGGTATTTGTTGACCATCAATATATAAGCTGAAAGAATTAATACCATAGTTTTCAAAGTTAAATGGATTTTTAGTAAGGGAACCATTAAATGCAGAATTGTTCACAAATCCAATTATACATCTTTTGGGTACCTGCCCTAAAAATATATTATCAAGAGTTTTTCCTTGAACACCCGATGGAATTGTTAAAACTTTTACTTCAGCTCGAGTAATAGGATATTTAGCAGTGGTAGAAGCTAAAACCTTTTGATGTGCGAGTAATACACTTGGATTAATTCGTGCTCGTCGAACAATAAGAGTTGCATCCGTAATGCAAACTTTAAACTTTACATCGTTTGACCCAGAAATTAAATTAAAGCTCTCTCTAGATCGAACCAATTTAACACTCATTTCAACACCATTAATTAAAAATTTATCTTGGTTGAAAATGTCACCGTGAAGATGACCAATCATTTCTATTTCCTTACTTTCACTAATCAATTCCTGTCTTTTAACAAATCCTATGTTTTTACCATCCGTAGAATCCATTTTTCCTGCTGTATCATCATACCAAAGGCTACAAGTAAGATGAGATTGTTTAGCAGCAGGAGCATAGTTTAAAAGGGTTTCCATGTATGCTCGATATGCATAGGTATTATTAGGTGGTGATACAAGTTTTTGGTTTAAATAAACATCAAGTTGACTAAAAAGTGAATGCAGCCAATTATTTATAGGTGCTACTATTGTAGTAGATATCAAGTTAGTTGAATCTTGATTTAATACTTTTGCCTTTATGTGGAGTAATGTATGAGACAAATCTATGTAGTCATCGCCTGTCCCAGGAACTTGAAACTCGATAGGTCCATCATCACCAAGAGATGAAATTGGTTTATAATGAATCCACAATCCATTTTCAATGCTAGTTTGTGTAGACGGTAGTGCAAACAAATCCAATTCTGACTTAACGCACTCGCAAGAATGGTTATGAAGGAAAGACATATTTAATTTGAAAATATATCTTTGTTATTTTTTGGTTTTAGACCAAGTTTTTTCGCAGCTTTCATTTTAGCAGTTAATGGTGGAATGAACGAGGTCAATCGTTTTCTTTTAGTTTTATACCCAGATCCTGTCATGTTAAATTGATCAATTTTCTCATCAGCCTTTCGTTTTAAATTCGTACTAACTTGCTTTAGACGATCTTTTATTGAGGCTTCTATAGGACGCGCTTGAACCATATCCGATAAAAGTCCTACTCCAGCGCTTAATGCCTCCTTACCAATCACTCGAGCACCACTTGAAAGTAAAGGTAAAACTGATCTAAATAACCCCCCTAAGAAGCTCCCAATACCATGACCGCGTTGGTATGGTGCACCCTTATAAATTACTCCAACTCCTGACCCAGCTTGATGTGTATAATAATTTTCATATGGACATTTATGATGATCACGAAGGGAATTCATTATTATAATTTTCGGAAATGTAGTTTAATACACACGGTTCCAAACTGGAATGGTATTTTTTGTCCTGTGCTCGATCTTATAACTATTTCCAGCGTATCGAACTCTCTTCGCATAACAGGTAAGTAGTGAGGTTGAGAGAAAACGTGCATTTTATTTGCACCATAAATGTATTTTGTAGGATCTAATGAAATGACTCTTAGTAAAGGAGTCATAACATCACCCACAATCTGAGGATCGATAATGTCACAATATAGAAAGAGTTGAGATGGTAACCCTAAGTGTAAATTAGCAGGACACTTTCCAAAATTTCTCTCTAGGAGATTTTTATTTGGTTCATAACCTAGTTGTAAACTTAATTTGGGTGATAATGTTACGGATGTTATATTTTTATCCAAAACAGAAATAGACACAAATTTTGTTATTTCATCATAGCGAAATTTCAAGTTCTCTCCGATACCATTTAACACTCTTAAAATATGCTCAACGTTATCATAGTTGGTAGCTGGAATATGTTTTTTGTAGTACACTGTGGATGGTTTATCTTCATTAGGCATTAACATAGATTTTGTAATGTATATAACATTTTCATGATCTTGAACAGTAAACATGGTACATGGATATTGAAACTCGACAACTCCAACCGACCATTCACCTTCTAATTTAATAGCTTTCGGTAATTTCGTTGAAAAATTTGTGGTCTTGTTATCAGGAAAATATTCCATTGAACTATTGCTGAGCAAAGTTAAATAAAAACTTTCTTTATTCATATTTCTTTTAAACTAGAAGCTAAAATCCAACTGTTAAATTTATCTGGATAACCTTTCCACTTCACTAATACTTCTTTTCTGTTACCTGAGTAACGAGTGTCAATTATTTTATCTATTTTATATTGTGAGGTGGGGTTGTAAGTGATTTTCTGTAATTCTCTTTCATAAAAAGTACCAACTATTGGTTCATTTTGTAAATCTGTTATTGTATAAACAACCCATGGAGATCTATCAATTATTGAAGATATAATAAATATTTCATCACTCCAATTTGATTCATATCCTTTTTGGAAAGCATGTTTATATTTAGTTATTCGAACATAATCACCCACATTGAAATTTGGTTTAGGATTTTCTAAAGAAAGTTTGTTTGACCGTCTATCATAAAGATTAGTCCAAACTGTCATAATATTGTTGGAATTTACATCACATGGGCACATCTTAATACTAGAGTGAAAGCTGTGATTGTAAGAGTATATTAAATCTTGTAAAACATCTATATATCTATAAGTATTATTATGAGTGAAATAACGCCACATTTTCATTTTTAGTGTTCTTTGAAATCGTTCAACAATACTGGCCTTAATGTCAGGATTGTTAGTGGTATAGTAATTAATCTTTTTGGATTTAAAGTATTTTTGTACATCTTTTGAAACAAATTCTGTACCTTTATCAGATTGTATGTGAGTAGGTGTTAAATTACTTTCAGTAAATATACTTTCAAAACATTCTTTAGTTGTTTCTGAGTTTTTCTTTTTCATTGGTCTTGCAAAAGCATATTTACTAAATACATCAATAACACAAAGTATATACTTGAAACCATCATTATATTGAGAATAAGTTCGCATATCACTTAAATCAGCTTGCCACAGTTCATTAATATTTGATAGAATGTACCTATTACGCGGGAATTTTTTTCGAATGGGTTTATGTAATGTGTATGTTTCTTGTGATTTTAACCATTCCTTTACTTGCTTTTTATTCATTTTACACTTCATGGCTTTTGATAATTTATCAATACTACCAAAACCAGCGGGATTAGATGGATCATAATAAATCCTGTTAATTTCTTCTAGTACGGGGTCCATTTTTCCCACTCAAGCCTTTTACGTATTTTAGTTGTAGACTTTTTATCTCTACTGCTCGGTGTAGAAAACTCTTGAAATTCAATCTCAGAGGGTTTGTTCAGATCTTTTGCTTGAAGTTGGTTAATAAACTCACATCTCTTTGGATTTCCAATATAAGTAAGTGGTACTTTAATATCTTTTAATGCTTCAGCAAATCTATCCCAACCTACTGGATCACTTCTTTTTAAGGGTCTTAGTGAATCATTTATTAAATCAACAATATTACTTCCAGGAATTTTTTCATTATCAATTGTGACTGTACCTTCATTATCCCAATGTATTTTACCTCTACTTGTTTCAACTAAGTTTAATAATAACTGTCCTTTTTTATTATAAGTTTTTGGTATTAAACTGAGTATTTGAGCTGGTGTGTAAAGTGGATTTTCAACATTTTCTTTACTTTTGATGGATCGATTCTCCTCCAACAAAGATTCAGCATCAACTGAAGTTTTTAGATCTCTATCTTTATTTTTAAAACCAATTTTAGACTCGTTTGAATCTTCATGAGATGTATCAGAATAAATTGGTAATCTGAGTGGTTGACGATCCTCTTCGGTAAAATGAAGGTATCTTTGCAGTGTTTGTAAATATAACATCCATTTCTTTCGGTCTTCCGTCTTACTATTCATAATATTTTGCATTTCGATATCTAATCGAGATAAACTACTACTCGTATTAACCTTATTTTCTTGTTTTAATTTTTCAATCAATCCAGGTTCGATAAGTATCATTTTCTTTGCATTTTCCATGTTAACTGGCTAGTCCACTCACTAATCCACTCAATATTGCACCTAATATTATTGGTAAGAAAGCCCCTCCTTTTTGTATAATTATAGTTTTTCTTAGTTTATGTTTACACTTACGCACTAGTTGACGGAGTATATTTTTGTGTTTATTCAATTTTTGTTTATCTTGATCTTTAAGAGGTACTTTTCCTTGTAAAACGTTATGAATACACTCACAAATACAGTTAATTTCTTCTTCATCACACGTTTTAAGTAATGCTCTTTGATATTTTGGTTTAAGCGTATGCAAAGCGTTTAGCAAATGTTTATGCGTTGTGAGTCGACGATGCATCATTTAGCAATGATTTGAAATGTTTAATTCTTGGTGTATTTAAACTCTTTTGTGGGGACGTAGACTGTGCAGAAACCATTAAATGGGAAGACATTTGTCTTGATACGACAAAAATCATTGGTATTCTGTTTTAAATCTACCATTAAATATCCATGCGCCTCTAGAGTTGCATCCCTGTAGGCATCTTCAATAAATTTTGGGTTATCTGGTGACACTTGTCGTGCTAAATATCTTATTTGAGTTTTATCTCGAGGGTTTTTAAAATATATTATATAACTTGAGTTTAAGGATATGTCTCTTTGCCCTTTACCCTGATGAAATAAATTTTGTGTTAAATAAAATACACTAAGATTCCTGTGATGACTACCTTTTGTAAATATATCCACAATTCTTCCATCGGACTCTCTCATTAGATCATCAATAATAACAAGATGTGGGTTTTCACCGTCAAACATATTAACATTTGGAATTCCTTGATGGTAGTTAACATTTGGTAAATTATATAAAGGTTGCATTTCATCAAAGCACCATGTGATCTGATTAAAATCACAATTACATATTTCTGTAACTGATTTTATGAAATTTGTTACAAAATTTGACTTCCCACATCCACTTGGCCCCGCCACAATAGCAGTAAACGGATGGATAAAGTGAAACATTATACACGTCTAAAGTTCTAAGGGGTGAAATAAAAAATGAAAGTGTTGGTGTTAACAATTAATATATATTGCAAACATTATATAAAACAGAATGATCTGTATACTATTTCTAGCACAATTAGTACATCATAATTTTACAATCAACTCAATCTCAAATAAATGCACACACACACACACACACACACACACACACACACACACACACACACACACACACACACACACACACACGCAAATATAAACAACAATTAACTTAAATTATTTACAATAAAACAACGATTAAATATGTAATAAACTCTACGTCATATTATACTATTATCATTATTTTACAATCAATACAAATTTTATTTACATGCAGACATAAAATTAAAAACTATCAACACTTACATAACGCAGTTTATAATGACCCCAAGCTAATGTTTCAATATTATTATCTAAAATATGCCTCTTTGTGTCATTATATGATAAACCAATCTTATTTAATTTTTGTGTAAAAATTGTGTGTTTAATTGATTTAAATCTAAGCATACTATAATATTGCACTTTTTTATTAAATAGAGAAGACTTATAATTATCCATGGTCATCATTTTAGTGATACATTTATTTACGCCTTTTGCCTTGGCTATAGTCTTATTCTCTAAGTTATAAGCGTACATTTTGGATCGTAAACCCACAAATTCTTTCATGATTATACCATTATTTTCATCTTTAAAAAAACCTAATTTCTTTTTATTTAATTTTGGATATTCAAAAATATTATTTGCATCATAAGCTGAGGTATCAAAGTATGATGAAAGGTCAGGTTTTATATCAGAGTAAAAATCATCTGTAAATATATGATATATTAAACTATCCGTATCTGTATACAATAATTTGATTTTACTAAACTTTTTAACCATATAGTTATAATGAAAATCATACATTAATGTTTTTGAAATATCTAAAATGCAAAACCCTAAATAAATTGGTTTGTTATATATTAACTTTGTTTTTCGCAACTGAACCGCAACTAGGTTTTCCGAAAATACTGAAAGACTATGAAATTGTGGTTTAGCGATTAGATCTTGAGCACCTAAAGCTTTGCCCTGGTTCTCCCAGTGTGTAACTAATTTTATGTTAACCCTTTTTTCAATATTCTCCATAGTCTTTCCGAAGACTGAATTATTCATTAATTTATAAAAATCTTTTTCGAAATCTGATTTTGCTAACGTTCTTAATTTTGTGTTTAGATCTATGTACATCTTCAACCAGCGAGACTGTTTAAATTTTAAAACTCTATGAATTTTAGTTAATTTAACCCCCATTTCTATGCACTGCTTTAAATTTCTGTAATGAATTACATATTTATCTTTATTATTTAAATTTGGGACTAGTTTATTTTCATTAATATTGTCTGCACAAATGTTTTCGGGGCATAAAGGAAAGTCCGAATGTAAATCATGAAGTTCATCTGGATATTCCAAATCAACTTCTAAAATAAAACCGAAGTTCGATGTCTCAGACACATTAAATTCTGTATTCGGATTTACCCATTCGAATCCACCAGTAGGAAGACATTGAGACATAGCCCAACCATATAAATTGTTGGCATCAAAATATGTGATATATGAATTTGGTTTCCCTGCATCATAATCCCCCATATATTTGTTATTAGCTCTAGCATAACGATTACTACATTGAGATACACCACCCCTGATACCTGATCTAATAAATGCAATTTTCTCATAATCTGTTAAAAGTTCTAATTCTATTTTTGTATATTTTAACATTGCTTCCCAACTTAAACCGGGTGCTGTGTAATAATGGGCAGGGTCTAAATCATAAGTATTAATACATAACTTTCTAAAGTTTTCAAATACATCGGTTAAAAGTAAAACGTCTGTTTTTAAATACAGGTTTGAATAATCTAGCATATTACAACACCCAAAGTGTTTCCAAACATCTTTAGCATGATTGTAATCATCATTTGAAATATGGGAATCTGTGAGCGAGCTATAAAAAAATTTTTGTTCGGGGAGCGATGTTAGGCTTAAACTATCATAATTAGTCATAAGTTCATATGGATAAACGCCTTTCCGTTTTAAACGAAAGAAATCTTCATCATTAGGATAATTTCTACGTAATTCTTGAAATTGATCATTACTGAGATTTTTGGCCAATTCTTCTAATTTACATGATAAAAACTTAAATGAATCTATGAATCTTAATATAATTTCGTGGTTATTCATTTTTAATTTTTTTGGAAAAGGATATATATTTTTCTTTATTTTGAGGGATAACTTCGACTTCACCATCACAAAAGTTTAACGCGTGAACAATAAAATGAGCATCATAGTGACTAAGGTTGTGTAAAAATATTGGTATATAACGAGGTTTTCTGAACTTCGAGCTACATGATTCGTGAGCAACACCTATAAAACTACCGGTGTACCAATCAAAATCATAAAAATGTTCTGCTAACTCTGTTCCACAAATATGACAAATGGTTGCATTTGAAATTTGGTTTTTGTCTTCATTTGTTAGCGGAAGTGGAGGATATTTTTGAAGTCTATTTATTTCTTTGAGATTGTTAGATAAACTTTCCATAAACACTTGTGCACAGTTGGGTCCACAATACGTTACATATTTTGATAATTTATCATCATATGAACATTTTATATAATAACCAAAACTATGTACTTCATGTTTCTGAATATTGTGTGTGAAAGGTTTGGAAGGATCGTTAGAACATGATTCTATTGGTTTTAAAAATGCTTCAAAATCAGCATAAACTACGAATGGTATCTTCAACTTTTTTTCATAACTATCAAATTTAATTTTATCATTTGAAATAGGTTGACCAAACCCATTCTTTTTTTTAAAAGTTTCACTGTTTGGTAATTCTGTACAAATGTGGGCACAATCGTATTGTTCATGGTTATTTAAACTTTCCTTAGATGGAAAGTGAAGTAGACATGCTTCGCAAATGTACATGATGTGACCGTCTTTTGAAATTTGTTTACTAACTAACCGCGATAAATTTTTTATGTAACAATAATGATTTTTTGTATCCTTGGAAAAAAATAATAAATTGATATGTCTATCTTTACGACACTTTGTTAAAAATAATGGACCTACTATAGAATTACATCGTTTTTCTTTATTATATTCTAACCCAAAAACATTAATACTAATATCATTTAATTTCTCTACTTTTGCTATGTCAGAAATTTTAACTGGAAAGGAAATACCATCAAATTTAAGTTTATTTGCATGTTTAACGTACGATGATACACGATCCGCGTCTTTGTTTACGGGATATAACGCCGAGAGTAACGCCCATTTAAAACAAAAATAATCCTTGCTTTTTACATTTATAACAGCCTTTTTTAATTTTATGTCACGAGGAAGATCTATGTATGAAGTACCGCGTAGGGGGTTAAATTTATTAACATTCATGTCTATAGATTTTATGTTTTTTAGACTCCATCCACTATCTTTTTTTTCAAATGCACTAATTTTAGTAGTAATTGTATCATTTAAAGATGAAAAAAAAATATTTAAGTCATCTCCTTGACAAATAATATAGTTAAGCGTTTGAAAATCGAACGTATCATGAATATCTTTAGTTTGTTGAACAAAATCAGCATGCAATATGAAGTTTACTTTAAAAATTATGTGTTGATGAATACACTCTTGTATTAAAAATAAAATATCATCTTTAATAGAATTTAAAAATAGTTCAGGAGTTTCAAAATTTACCAATGTCGAACTATCTACTCTACTCTTGATTTTATAAGTTAAAATCCTATTTCCAAAAGCAGATTCAATAACACTAACGTTTGATAAAGAATTATGTGAATTTAAAAGATTATTTTTGTGAACATTACTTTTAAAATGATTAGCTAAATACCGTTTCTTGATAAATATATGACACGTTAGACATTCCACTTGATCATCGTTACTGATACTGTTCCCTGCAGAGGTAGGCGCTTCTGCTTCCGTTGTTGGTTTTTTGATGATCTTGGGTTCTTTGCTGCTCGTTCGCTTCGTTCCTCTTCCAAGTTGTAGTGGTTGACTACTAAAATGTTTAAATTTATTAAAAACTGTACAAGACATTGTGTAAATTATGATCGAAATGAATGTTTATTTTACTTACTTAAACTGTGTTTCAACCATCGCACAGTGATTATACAACTCATCATCATACGATGAATCGAACAGTTGATCCTTCTCCATTTCATCACAAACTTTAGACAACTCCTGATTTAATTCGCTGTTGAATAGTTCCGTATTCTCTTCCATGGTTGTGGAGAAGAAAGCACTGGTGCACACTTCACTGAAGTTTGCCATCCTTATAGTAAAGAAGAAAATAGGTAGCAGAGTAAGTAACAGTTCAGTGTTGGTAGACCAACTGATATCCAAATTTCAAATAATGTCCGATATTTAAGTCTAACAAAGGATTAGAAATAGAATATAATGAGTACACGGAAGTAATTTAAGTAAACAGAATCACATTCACTAATGATCAGCTAATGACTGTCATTGTTAAAAAAGTATTTTTTAACTTTTTCACTTTCTGCTATTGTCTTTGTAATATTGTATACGAGGGCGTTTGTGTTGTCGTAGATGCTATCCTTATTAGTCTTTACGTAATATTTAATCCTCGTGGAAGCATGTTTCCAATGATCAGTAGTTGGAATCTTGGATAGCTTCTTCATATCGTACATTTCAATTTTGATGAGATGCGTCGCTTGGTCTCCGTCGTCAGAATTAGTAGAAATGTATGATACACCATCTCTAGCGGCTCGTGCTACGGTTGATGATAACAGCTTCCTCTTTTTTATTTTTGATTCAGCTTCAAAAAAATGATCAATCGATTGCGATTTTCTTTTTCCACCATCGCATGTGTTATTATTAATGACGATGTCATCACTCTCTTCTTGAGGGGAGAGTGGCGAGTAGTAATACTGTTTATAGGTATTTTCATCGAAGCTCAATGATTTCTGCAACAACACAGTTATCATGTTAATATCAATTTGTTAACACTTAATCATAAAAGTTAAAAAAGCTAAAGTTACAACCTATTAAAGTCCACTGCTGAACATAGGCCTCCTCTAATTTCTGAGAGGGTTTTAGGGCTACGCTGAGCACGTGGTAAATCAGCACTTAAAATTGTAATTAACAATTTAATTGGTGCCGGCGGGGATCGAACCCGGGTCGCGTACTGTGAATTTTACATTTTGCGCTAACCATCTGAGCTACCACGGCTTAACCATATACACACACATAATATTTAAATATAATTTGTTAACACTAAATCATACACACGTAAGAAAATAACAGAAAGAAAAGTAAGTTTGTCAATAGAATAAACACTTACATCCATGGCCTTTGATGCGTTAAAGTAACACAAACGTAGTATTGATAGATCCACTGCGGTCAAACGACCATACACTAACTCCATGACTGCAGTTGCTTGGTCTTATATAGTACCAGTGAGTAATAATTCTAATCTAAAGAATTTCTGCAGTAGAATTGATAGTATCTTTATGCGTCAACAAGCTTACCTTACATTCTGTTGCTTATCTCTACATTCCTACGTCCTTCCTGTCGTGTCTTGTTCAGTGTATTGGTGACTCAAATACGATTTGTATAACACAAAGAATGCAATTTAATATTTAGAAATCACTATAATTGATCACTCCTATATTAGTCATTGAGTAGATTGGTACTGTAATAATCTACTAATAGCAGTAATATTATGGATACACTAGATGTACAACAACATCTGAAAAAGATTCACCCCACTCTAGAAAATAATGTTTATGCTGCCAATAAACTACCCATGTACACCCACGTACCAACGTATATAATATGCAATTTGGATACAGATGATAAACCAGGGTCACATTGGGTAGCTTTATATATCGATACGAATGACGTCGGTCAATATTTTGATTCATTCGGACGGGCACCTGTACGATATCATCTAGAGTTTTTTAAAAGAAATTGTAAAAGATGGAACTGGAATGTTGATAGGATTCAGAATGAGTGGACTTCAGTTTGTGGCGAATATTGCTTAATGTATTTGCTATATAAGTTTCAGGGATGTTCAATGCATAGTTTTACGAGTATATTTACAGGGAACACATTGTACAACGATATTTTAGTGGGTGAGATGTTTCGCTCCTATTTTATAGATAATAAGTAATAAGATTTTGTATTTTATAAATAAAAATTTTAACAAAATTGGGTAATGTGTTTTATTAATGAGTCAGATTAGTGTAGATAGGAACAAAGGAGTATAATACAATAGCATAAGCCGACCCACACGCCGACGAATAATAGATAATGACGGTAGTCAATCAACAATAGATAAGTAGATAAGGACAATGGAGCGCTAATGACGGTTGAGGCTCGAAGCGGATATCAATTAGATAAGAGTTAATTGATGTGCACATCTCCGGAACCGTGCATCCTACGCAAAAATGGACCGCTGATTCGTGATCAGAGCATGCCAAAACCTTTTTTTTTTCTTTTTTTAGGATCGTGAATCGACGAACGTCGTACTTGTACAACTTCTGACTCAGTGCGCCAGAACTGGTACAACCTCTCTACAAGTGCGCCAGAACTGGTACATCGTAACTACTTGCGCCTTCACCTAGAAAACTGTGGCATTATTTTTGGATGTGTTCGTTTGACGTTCGTTTGAAGAGGCTGACGCGCGCACACTAATGCAAATAGTGTCATCTCTTATTATCTTACGGAAATTTTGTATACTACTTTATCTGTCGCACAAATGAGCACTGATTGCGAATGAGTGAGCTCTCTTATTTGACAATGGACACATTTCGGAGTGGTCATACTACGGTAAGGGCGCATCTAACTATTTAAATCTTTGTTCAAGCCCGCGGCCCTCAGGGCTGCAACTCAATGCTAATCAACTGCACCACGGAGTCATCAAACATATGATATACAAAATGATAATGTTTACTAAAAAAAATGCAATTAATATGCATTGGATTTTTTTTTTATAGAAGAGGGGGCAAACGAGCATGCGGCTCACCTGATGTTAAGTGACTACCGCCGCCCATGATCAACCGCAACACCAGGAGAATTGCGGGTGCGTTGCCGGCCCTTTAGAAAGGAGTAAGCTCTTTTCTTGAAGGTCCCCAGGTCGTATCGGTCCGGAAAAATCGCCGGTGATAAACTATTCCACAGAGAGGTTGTACGTGGAAGAAAACTCCTTATGAAACGTACAGTGGTGGACCGCCAAGCATCCAGATGGTGTGGATGGTATCGGGACGTTTGCCGTGTCGTGCGTTCACGAAATTTGGCGGCTGGGATTAATCCGAACAATTCCTCAGAGCACTCCCCGTGATAGATGCGATAAAATACGCAAAGAGATGCAACATCTCTTCGCAACGCCAGTGAATCGAGCCGATCGGAAAGCACTCGGTCGTCGACGATTCGAGCCGCTCTGCGCTGGATGCGGTCAAGTGGAAGGAGCTGGTACTGGGGAGCCCCAGCCCAGAGATGGGAACAGTATTCCATGTGCGGCCGAACCTGCGCCTTGTAAAGTTGCAGGCGGTGTGCCGGCATGAAATACTGTCCCGCTCTGCTGAGCACGCCAAGCTTTTTAGAGGCCAATTTGGCCTTCCCTTCCAAGTGACCACGAAACTGCACGTCACTCGATATGTCGACGCCGAGGATTCCGATACTGGCTGAGGCAACAAGGGAAGTGCCTTGAAACTGAGGGGATACGACAAAGGGGTTCTTTTTAGCGGTTAACGCGCAAACTTGTGTCTTCTGGGGGTTAAACTGGACTAGATTTAGTCGTCCCCAATCCGAGACTCTGTTCAGCAAAGACTCGACTTCAGACACAAGTTTGTCCCGGCACTCGGAGACGTTTTCCCGAGAAATATTGGCTCGGCCGGTGTAAAGAGCATCACCAGTGCTGTCATCTGCATAGCAATGAATGTTACGGGTATGCAACATATCATTGATATGCAGAAGAAACAGCGTTGGCGATAGCACGCAGCCCTGTGGAACACCAGCATTAATAGGCTTGCAATCGGAGCTTGCACCGTCTACTACGACCTTGATGCTCCGATCTGCAAGAAAGCTGGTGATCCAATCGCACAATTTCTCGGGAAGCCCATAGGAAGGGAGCTTCGAAAGAAGCGCTTTGTGCCAAACCCGATCGAAGGCCTTCGCAATGTCCAAACTAACGGCCAATGCCTCCCCCTTGAACTCTACTGCCTCCGCCCATCTGTGAGTGAGGTAGACCAGAAGATCACCAGCTGACCGACCACGGCGAAAACCGTATTGGCGGTCACTAATCAGCTGGTGATCCTCAAGGTACCTCATGAGCTGGCAGTTTACAATGGACTCCATTGTTTTGGAGAACAAGGAGGTGATGGCGATTGGCCGGTAGTTGGACGGGTCTGAGCGGTCGCCTTTTTTAGGGATCGGGTGGACGAAAGCCGTCTTCCATGATTTTGGGACTACGCCTAGGGAGTAGGAGTACCGGAAAAGACGCGTTAAAACCGGTGCCAACTCTGGAGCATACGTCCTCAGCACAATTGGGGGGATTCCGTCAGGCCCACTCGACTTGTGGATGTCCAGGGAGAGGAGTGCTTTGCGAACCGAGCGCTGTGTGAACTGCACTTCCGGCATGGAGCACTCACACCGCGGGATGGTCGGCGGCGTACTCCCCCCGTAATCGAGAGTCGAGTTAGACGCAAAGAAGGAGCCTAGAAGATCGGCTTTCTCCTTTGCAGTATGGGCCAGTGAGTCGTCCTCCCTGTGCAGAGATGGAAGAGATGGCTGACAGAAATTCCCCTGGACAGCCTTGGCGAGAGACCAGAATGCACGGGTTCCAGAAGGAAGGCGAACTAGTTTCTCGCCAATTCTGCCTATGTGCTCTGACTTTGCCTTGGCAATGACTCTTTTGAAGGACCTAGAGGCGGAATTATACTTCTTTTTAGAGCGCTGGTGTTTACATCCCGGGACGCTGATGCATCAACCCAGGCTTGGTAGCACTCCTGCTTATAGCATGATGCTATTTTACAGGAGCGACCAAACCATGGCTGAGATTTGCCTCCAATGGGCACCACAGAGGAAGGAATAAAAAGTTCCATACCCTGAAGTACCACATCAGTAACAGAATCCGCAACAACGTTGGGATCATCCGGCGAGAAGCAAACCCGCCCCCAAGGGTAGGATGCAAAGAAAGACCGCATCCCATCCCAATCGGCTGACCTATAGTGCCAAACACGGCGGCAGCCTGCAGAATGCAACCGCGATTTCAGCGTGAGTGGCACAACACTCCGGATCAGACAATGGTCCGAGGAGCCTAAAGGGGCGTCGACGGAAATCTGATATCCGTCCGGGTGAGAGGTCAGCAGAAGGTCCAACAGGGAAGGTGCATGATCCTCCACATCTGGAATCCGCGTGGGCGAAGTAACCAGTTGTGTCAGACCATATGCCAAGGCAAAATCATGAACAGATCTCCCCGCATGATCGGTTAAACGTGAACCGAGCCATTCGGCGTGATGGGCGTTAAAGTCGCCGTGGATCACGATCTCTGCGGAGGGGATCTGCTGTAGCAACGAATCTGCAGCCATTTGGACGTGGTCGAAGAGTCGGTCTGTTTCGGCATTACCGCTGTGGGACCTATAGAGGCACCCGTAGACGCGCGGATGGTCGTCGCTGTCTACGCGTAGCCAAAGGATGGACAGGTCCGAACCTTCAAGTCTACCGAGGCGTCGAGAACAGATGTCCTCTCTGACGTAAACGCAAACTCCAGCCCGAGGCACAAAGGAGTGTTCCAGTTTGTACCCTGTGTAGGAGAGATACGAAACATCAGCCGGAGAGGACACCTGCGTCTCGGTCAGAAAGAGCAGAGCCGGCCTCGCCTTCTCGAGATAGTAGTGGACGGCGTTTAGGTTAGAGTGAAGTCCCCTGATATTGCAGAAATTCACGGACAGCGTGGCAGGGGTCGCCTTGGTCTTGTTGCTTCGTTTGCCCCGAGCAGTTGTAGTCTTGAGCGGAATTTCGCCCCCCCCCCAGAATACGCGGGGCAGCCTGAGCACCCACGCTCAGAAGTGGAGAAACATGGTCGTGGATGCTCAGCGAGGGATTCTCCAGGGGTGCTGGTACCCTCCTGGGGTAGTCTATCTTTATTTAATTCCGCTACCATGTTGATGGGGGGGGGGATTTGGGCCTCCGGCCACCTGCACTCACCAGACGAAACGCGGAAGCAGAACTTCCACTTCACGCCGGTATTCTGTGAGGTCGTGGTACCACCCCGGTTTGAGCCGGCCCATACGTGCAACAGCAAAGCTGCCGCGTGGCTCTACCACTGTTAATCTTAAGATATTTTAATCTTAAAAAATAATTGGATGTATTAAGTACTGTGGTCTGGATTATTTCAATTCAACCATTGCTACGTCATCACTTATGTAGAACAATTGACCTACCCTATGAGGCTGCTGATTTTTCTTCCTCATCGATTGTCGAGTCTTCAAGCTATATGCCCGATCCATTACCACTTATTTTTATAAAACAGAAGTGACAATCGAATTCGCAGTCCACTTGATGGTAAGTCGCCTGGCAAACAGCTTAAACCGATGCAGAAAAGAAGGCAAATGTGTTGTTATCTGTGAGGTCTAAGATGGAATGCCTCACAACCTGTAATTATACTGACTCTAAAGATTTTATTACGGACGGATATTGTCGATACGGATTTTATCACGTAGAGAAATCCCGAAGGTAACCCTCTCAGTAGCTTGCTAAGCGTCTTATACTATAACCTTACACGGCTCCAACGATGGATATGTCATGGTTTCATAAGTCATCACTGGCCATGCTACGCACCACGTATTGGTGATACGTTGGTACACTTGTTTAAACATTCTGATAGGTGTATCGTAATTTCCCTGTTTTGTTTGGTAAGTATAGATTACCAAAACGATTTAAGGTGTTTAATCAAAATTTAAAAAAAAAAACGGAAGGGTTTACCTTAAATTTTACCATTCGACTTTCAGATGCAAGTCCTCTTTCAATAGAGCGAGTCAATAATGTGGCGTCAATGTTTCCTCCGCTTAAGATGCACACGACACTAAAAATAAGTAAAATTTTTATTCACAATTAATGGTTTGCCGGATAAAATATAAATATTATAACAGGCTGAGAGATGGATATCTTAGTTCTAATCCCAGAGTTGAAAACGCATCTGTGTAGCCTTCTTTGTTAGAAGTTGGTTGCAGGTGATCATGGGCGGCAGCAGTCACTTACCATCAGGTGGTCTTATAAGTTCACTTCAATCCTATAAAATAAAAAATAAATAAAGTAGGCAGTAAACAGCTTAAAAGTGATTATGATGTCTTCTTACGGGCTAAACGATAGCTGAATATTGCCGTCTAACAATTCTCAGAAGATATAAGTCAAAGAGGTACCTACTTATATTGGCGCTCATTAGTCATAAAATAGTGTGCTCGACGTAACCCTTCTGCAATATGGTCAACAAATCTAGTGGGGGTCAAACATAGGACTCGAGATGTAGTCACTTGTGGAAAACAATCTACACGTAATGGATATTAAAAAATTACCATATGTATCTTTGAAAAAGTTATATTCACTATCTTAATATATTACGTAAGTAATTCTAGTACCTATATATGTATACTTACAATATATTTATTTAAATAAATAATATAATAAGCTTCTCAAAAACGGACGATTGAATGTTATATTTAGATAATGTTTTAATTTCCTAGTTTATTTAGATTGGCGTCATCTCTTAGAAAAATATTTTTTACTAACGCCGATGCCGAGCGAATCTCGGTCGCTCAAGTACAAGTCGCGGCACGTAAATTGGTACGGGCTCAAGCAAAAAATGAAGTTGCCACCAAAAACAGCACTTTTAAAACTGCAGTCGTCGAAGTGTTACTGCATGAATCAATTCCAAACGTTTCGCAAAAGAACTGGGAAGATTGTGTGAAGCACGCCGAAAAACTCCAAGAGGAAGACTTGAAGAAATCTCATCTGGCAGAAGATATCGTAATTCATATGGATGACGATGGTTCTGATGAATCTGATGTAGAATTTTAATGTAAATAGTTTGAGATTTAATATTAGATTTAGTTATTATCTTTATATTTATATTTACTTACTTGTAGTTTTTTAATACATAGATACCTAATTAATAATTGATTTTAAATCATTATTATTCTTATTTTAATAAATACGCTGTTTTATCTATATTTTTTTTCGTTTTTATCACTAACCCACATAATGACAAAACTAAATACACTATCGATAACGCTTATAGACAACAATATTGCGCATCTCTATGCTCGCCCCTAAGGCACAGAATGAATAATAGTAGGTACTACGTACAGAAGTTTCAATCTTTTAATGTTGACTGCTTGCCAACGTTTAATAGCCTTCATAATTATTATTAATTAGATAAATCGCGCTCGCAAGCTAAATAAAACTATTACTTTGCACATTTTCCTCTTCCTACGTTACGGTGGACTTTCCGTTATTATGGAGGGATGTTAATAAAGAGTATTAAAATACATTGCGAAATATTAATTAGGTTAGTTAGGTGAAATACCTATTCTGACTATGATCGACAGACCATATTTTCGCACCTACGTGAGTTCTGCGATGCCTAACGCATGCAACTTGCAAGGCCATTCGTCAGAAATCGCGACGCTTGGCTCGGTAGGAAAAGGTAGTGTGAACAACAAATAAACTAGAAATACGATTCCTATAGTTCGTAAAAGATAGCTTGATCTCTGCGACAGCTGTCGGTAAAAATCATTGACAGGTACTGTCTGTACTACTAAGAAATTCAAGACTTCATAGGCGTGATTTTTACTGACAGCTGTCGCAGAGATCAAGTTATCTTTTATGAACTATAGTTACGATTAGTTAATCCAATGATTTATGACCCAAACTGCACGGACAAAATAATTCTGGTATAGTATATTGTTGTGTACATCAATGACCTGTGTCTAAATAAAGTGCTCCTTTCTTACTTTTCTGTTTCTACATTTAGTTCTTTAAAATCGATTTTTTATAAAAAGTTAATGTTTTCCCCTTTTGAGTGGACTTAGCAATATCAACAATTAAAAGAAAATTCTCAGAATTGAGAAGAGGCCCAGAAGTGGGACGTATAGATGCTGAAACTTCAACTTTTTACTTTCAGCGATGTCAAAACCTCGGTGTCGTATAAATAGTTATATCAAACCATCTATCTCCCATTTCTATACCTTTAGGAGTAGAACAATAGCAACCTTCTTAAAAATGAGAAGAGGCCTATGCCCAGGAGTGGTACGTATATAGGCTGTAACTCTAACTTTAAACTTGTAGCAATATCAAAATCTCAGTGTCGTATAAATAGTTACATTATACAATTTGTCTCCTATTTTGCTACCCTTAGGAGTAGAATTTTTCTTCAAAATGTATATATGACCACCCCAGACCAATTAAATAAAAATAATAATAGAAATTGGTTCTCAATTGACAATGATATCGCGTAACATACATACAAAAAAAATCATACAGTGGAATTGAGAATCTTTTTAGAAGTCGGCATAAATTCCTATTCTTTTGTCTTTTACTAGCGATCCCCCTCGGCGTCACTCTACAACAGCGCCAACTACCAGGTCCAATTCTGAATCTAAACCATCCCAAAAAAGTTCATCAAAATCGTTCGAGCCGTTATCGAGTTTTAGCGAAATTAACGGACAATATAGAGATAAAACAGTGCTTGACCATTATCCCACTTGTTAGTAAGTAGTTACATTTTTTATCTGTAATAAACGGGAACTCTCAACGTTTAAAAATTTTCAATTATTGGAACGTAGAATATAAGTTCGTTGTAAAAGCAACAAAGTCAAAATTTTTCTTATGTAATCGAATTCACATTATTTTTAAACAACAATAACTTGCGCGTTAATGTAATCATTTTTTGCGGTACCCAGGTTCATTGTAGTCGCGTGATCTTACGCTACAAAGGCTCGCTATGACTACTGCTAGTTTATTGAATTAATTTACTGGTTAAGTCAATATACTTTGAATAATGCGATGAGTGTCTTTAGAATGTTCTTTAGCCAGTGCCGGTATTTATTAGTAACATCTGTGAGTGAGCCAATCGTCAGATAACCTTGTCCTCCGTTATCCCTACGTAAAATTTTCAAATAAAGCTTACCAACAGTAAACTAAATTATCATTCACTGGTTATTTTACCATTATATAGTTAACTTCTGAACATAGACCATAGTACTATATGTGTACATTGCAGAACGAGAATAGGATTGGGTTGGTTATTATATTTTTTTATTTAATTATTGCAACTCCAGGTCGCTCAAAGAGCTATGGAGAGGGCTAAGCTTGTAGTTTATCTACGAGATAAGACTTAAAAAAGCGGCCAAGAGCGCGAAGAGTTTCCCGTCCGTCACAGTAAGTGTTCCCACATATGAGTTTGTACAAAAACTGTTGTTTCCATCCAAGTTCAAAATAATTTTCCTAGAAAGTCCTTATAAAGTTCTACTTTCCAGATTTTTTTCATATTTTCTAAACTTATGGTTCAAAAGTTAGAGGCGGGGGGGGGGGGACATATTGTTTTTTACTTTTGGAGCGATTATTTACGAAATTATTGACATTATCAAAAATGATTTTAGTAAACCCCTATTCATTTTTAAATACCTTTCCAACAATATATCACACGTTAGGGTTGAAATTAAAAAAAATCACTTCTCACTTTACATATAGGGGGGCTACCCTAATAAAACATTTTTTTCCAATTTTTATTTTACCACTTTGTCGGCGTGATTGATACACATATTGGTACCAAATTTGAGCTTTCTAGTGCTAACGGTCACAGAGATTAAGCGAGGACGGACAGACGGACAGACAGACATGGCGAAACTATAAGGGTTCCTAGTTGACTACGGAACCCTAAAAACGAGGATATCCGTAGTAGAACCAGAGTAACAGACATAACCTAACGGATTAGTAAGCTGAAGCGGCAGACGAAGTATAGGGCTTCCCCCATGAGATGGAGTGACGACCTGGTAAGATATGCAGGAAGTCGGTGCATGATGGTGGTGCATGATGGTGGTTCAGGAATGTGCTTTGTGGCATTCCTTGGGGGAGACCTATTTTCAGCAGCGAAAATGATTGTAACTCCATTGTAAACCTTCAAGATCGTAGAATAATGGCCGTCACAAGATAAAACTTTAAGCGTTACTTAATTTGACATTGATTTTATTTTTTTGAGTATATAAAATGTACATTTGGAAAAAGAGCACACATTATACTCGTATACTCTCTAATCACCGACTGTCTAATCGTGCACGCATAGTACTTACATATTGTGAGAAATTACAATTGTTATAATAATTATTTCTATGCGAATACTACATATCTATACAAATAGATAAAATTGAAGTGTTCGTTTGTAATGTCAAAAGAACATATGAAAGTAAACGGTATTTATAGCAAAAAAAAAAAAAACTATTTTTAAAATTTTTGTATGTCAGTCTGTTTGTTTCCTGGACCGACTTTGACGGAAGTTTCACTAACAGATAGAACGCGATACCCAAATGTAACCCAAATTAAAAGGGATCCAGTGGCAGTTCTAATATAAATGGGTAGCACAACCGATTGCGTGGTAATTGGTCTATGTCTATGTTCTAGTTGGTGGAATTCTTGGTAATATAGTAGGGTAGCTCTAGACTAGGGGGTTTTTTTTAATTTACTCAAGCGCTTCAGATTAAGGTAAGGTGGGTAAAAAGAGTGCATTTAGAAAATCTGACGATTTGAGCGGAATGTAAGGGAGTGGGAGGGAACGTCGTCTTGAAATTTTTGCGCGTGGTTGATTTTATTTTCATCTTAAAGGAAATATTGCAATAATAACAAAAAATAACCCGCCGATTTCCACAAGCTGAAATACTAAAAATCGTCTATGAAAATGAGAGCATGCAGCTGGAGTCATTCATGTATACCCCACTCCCGGCCTTTTTCCCCTCAAATTTTTTCCCTAATTCTGACTCTCTCGTGACATCCCGACTCATTCACAGTAACATTTTATGGTTATTGAGAAAAATGAGTTCATAAAAAAATTATTTCTAGCAGTCGGATTATTAAGCTATTATTGAAAAAAAATAGTCCCGCCGGGTTTCTTGCTGGTTCTTCCCAGGACAGAGGTTTTTTTTGCGAACCAGTGGCAAAAGAAAAAAGTTACTTTCAATAAGTATTGTTATAATCTACATTGAATAAAAAAGTTTCTGTTTCTGTTTCAATATCCCACCAGAATAATCGTCAGATTTTAAAATTATAACTGTAACCTCAAGCTGAATCCTCTGTATAATAATCTGACACGCTAGAGTATTTCAATACGGCGATTTTTTTCGCAATTTCAAAAATTCCCTACGAGCTTGCGTCACTTTCGAATCGTCAGTCAGTCTTTTGAATGGGAGCATTTTAGTATTCACTTAACATCCTCTTTAAAACTCTGACGCGCTAAATTTAATTTTTGTACATCTGTACTGGTTTGTAGTTTTCACATTTTTGAAAATCTGTAGACGCTTCCCCACCTCTGGAAGGGGAAACATTACATAACATTTTTTCTACCTATCAACAAAATCTAATAGGACCCCACGACACTTAAGTAAATCCCCATATAGCATCTAGGCTCTTCTACTGTAAGGATAAAATACACTGTCCAATACTTTAGCATTAGTTGCTAGAACAATTGGGCGATAATTACCTTTGCATGTGTA
The DNA here is from genome assembly GCA_036936625.1 of Parnassius smintheus behrii. Lineage (NCBI taxonomy): Eukaryota > Metazoa > Arthropoda > Insecta > Lepidoptera > Papilionidae > Parnassius > Parnassius smintheus. Next base: position 32,719,671 of record JAUPFT010000012.1, read on the forward strand.
GTCGCTCCGACTTATGCACATTATGAAGAACAGCGCACGTCCTTTCCTCATGTGGCATGTCTCAGACGCCCAACGTGAATATCGTCATGACCTAGTAGTATGCCGTCACACAATGTTCCTAACCTGAACTGTGGTAACCCGGAGCCCCGAGGCCGCTGACGTTAGAACTCAAGTGTGAAAATGGAAGGGCCCAGATTTGAGTGTATGAAGTTATTTCTAATCTTAATTTTTAAGTTATTTTTCTGTACAATAATTGTAAATTAAACAACATTTTTTTAATTTTAGGGGTTTTTTGAGTATTTAAGCATATTTTTGGAATTTGTAAGGTTTTTGCTGTACTTATTTGTTATTGTTTCTAATATGTCTCATAAAAATAAAAAAAAATTACTTCTTTGTCTTCAATTCCGGTACAAGACTACTGAGGATTGCAGCCACAGTGCACGCACCAGCACCCTCAACCACAAATCGCTCTTTTTCAACCAGATGTAACACTGCTCGAGCTATCCAGTCCTCTTCTACTAACATCTGCAATGGGTTGTTAAATTAACGTTTTAAAATAAATTAGTTCGTAAAGATACGACTTTATTCGCAATGTTAATAATGTTTTCATTACTTTGTTGAATAATGCTGAATAATGTTGAAATGCTGATGTGCCACGCTGCAGCTATATGGTAGCAGCACGAATGGGTCGGCTCGACCGGGGAAGGATCACGTCCTCCCAGAATACCAGCGTAAAATAGCAGCTTAATACTGCTGAGTTTCGTACGGTGAGTGTCTGGAGTATCCGGATACCCTTTTTGCTGTAAACGAGGCATTCCGTCTTAGCCCTCAGGGGTAGTAACGCATCTGCGTTTTGGTTCTTAATCGAGGATAAATGTAGATGTCTATGGATCCCAGCATTCTCGTACCGTGTTCGGTGTGCTCGTTTGTCACCCTTATTTTATTAAAAAAATGCATATAGCCTAGTTCATTCATTCATTCATTCATTACAGCCCTCCACAAGTCCACTACTGAACATAGGCCTCCCCCAAGGAACGCCACAAAGCACGGTCCCGAGCATCCATTGACTTCTTGCATGTGTTGCGAGATCATCACTCCATCTAGTGTATACTTCGTCTGCCGGTACGAGGCTGCCACTCGAGGACCTTTTCCACATCGGTTGTCGGTTCTTTGAGCTACATGACCAGCCCATTGCACTTCAGAAAGCAGAGAATCCACGCAGACAAACTCCGAGCCCTCTTCATAGCTCGCTGAGCGTCTTAGAGCTTCCTCATACGGCCAGCATTGAAGTACCACCTCTCAGATCCGTAGGTCATCACTGGCAACACGCACTGTTTGTACAATCTAGTTTTGAGGTTTAGAGAAGGCTTGACCAGAAGATGTGTCGTAATCTCCCAAACACTGCCCAGCCGAGTTAAATTAAATCCGAGTTAAGTTAAATCCGTCGATTGACCTCTCGATCGAAATTGGACTTGCCTAGTCGAATTATTTGTTCCAGGTAAACATACTCTTCAACAACTTCGAGCTTAATGCTCCCAACTACTACCAACATAGGTGTGATATGGAAATTACACAATACTTTTGTTTTGTCCGTGTTCATCTTAAGACCTATCCGTTGAGAGACACTATTGAGGTCATTGAGCATAGTGCTTAAAACCTACAGAAATTCTACCATAAGTACTATACCGTCAGCAAATCGAAGGTGAGTGATGTACTCGCCGTTTCCTTTCCAGTTTAGTAGCTTGAAAACGTCTTCCAATGCATCGGTGAAGAGTTTATGGGATATTACAACACCCTGTCTTACACCTCTCTGCAGTTGGATAGGTTTTATACTCTGGTTCTGTAAGCGGATAATAATTGTAGTACTACTGTAACTTAAACACTTCGATATACCGACAGTCAACTTGACACCGCTGAAGAGGCTGCAGCACCGACCAAATTTCGACGGAATCAAAGACTTTCTCATAGTCCACATACACAATACAAAGTGGCAGATTGTACTCTTCGGTCTTCTGTACAATTTGCCGTAGGGTAAGTATGTGGTCTATGGTACTAAATCCTTTTCGGACACCGACTTGTTCGGGAGGCTGGAAGTTGATGAGTCTGCGAGGGAGACGATTCATAATATATCTCAAAATCAGTACGTAGACGCGGCTCAGAAGGGAAATCAGTCTGCAGTTCTTCAAGAGAGCGTTTTCCCCTTTCTTGAAGAATTCCACCGCACTTATGATCCACGCCTCCGGAGTAGTGCCATCATAGCGGATGAAATTGAAGAGTTTCTGAAGAACTTAAAATATCGGTTTTCCACTCACTCCACTCCGCTGTAATTCCATCCTCGCCCGGGGACTTAAGGTGCTAAAGAGCCATTCTAATCTCGCTCAGATTCGACGTCCGGGATATCATCAGAATAGTGTTGGATAAGACTTGCTCTTGGATTGTGACTTACACTTGTGTGTGGCTCCAATGATGACGTGTACACCTGCCCATAGAACCTCTCAATTTCACTCAAAATCTCAGGTGTCCCGGAAACGATTCTGCCAAATTTGGTCTTCAGCTTCGAAAGTTGGCAGATTCTGGTGGACAGATCTCTGGCAAAGACTTTGGAGCCCTGGTTCCGCTCAATCGCTTCTTCAATACGAGCAATATTGAAGTTTTTTTTTAATAGAAGAAGGGGCAAACGAGCATGCGGCTAACCTGATGTTAAGTGACTACCGCCGCCCATGATCAACCGCAACACCAGGAGAATTGCGGGTGCGTTGCCGGCCCTTTAGAAAGGAGTAAGCTCTTTTCTTGAAGGTCCCCAGGTCGTATCGGTCCGGAAAAATCGCCGGTGGTAAACTATTCCACAGAGAGGTTGTACGTGGAAGAAAACTCCTTGTGAAACGTACAGTGGTGGACCGCCAAGCATCCAGATGGTGTGGATGGTATTGGGACGTTGGCCGTGTAGTGCGTTCACGAAATTTGGCGGCTGGGATTAATCCGAACAATTCCTCAGAGCACTCCCCGTGATAGATGCGATAAAATACGCAAAGAGATGCAACATCTCTTCGCAGCGCCAGTGAATCGAGCCGATCGGAAAGCACTCGGTTGTCGACGATTCGAGCCGCTCTGCGTTGGATGCGGTCAAGTGGAAGGAGCTGGTACTGGGGAGCCCCAGCCCAGAGATGGGAACAGTATTCCATGTGCGGCCGAACCTGCGCCTTGTAAAGTTGCAGGCGGTGTGCCGGCATGAAATACTGTCTCGCTCTGCTGAGCACGCCAAGCTTTTTAGAGGCCAATTTGGCCTTCCCTTCCAAGTGACCACGAAACTGCATGTCACTCGATATGTCAACGCCGAGGATTCCGATACTGGCTGAGGCAACAAGGGGAGTGCCTTGAAACTGAGGGGATACGATAAAGGGGTTCTTTTTAGCGGTTAACGCGCAAACTTGTGTCTTCTGGGGGTTAAACTGGACTAGATTTAGTCGTCCCCAATCCGAGACTCTGTTCAGCAAAGACTCGACTTCAGACACAGGTTTGTCCCGGCACTCGGAGACGTTTTCCCAAGAAATATTGGCTCGGCCGGTGTAAAGAGCATCACCAGTGCTGTCATCTGCATAGCAATGAATGTTACGGGTATGCAACATATCATTGATATGCAGAAGAAACAGCGTTGGCGATAGCACGCAGCCCTGTGGAACACCAGCATTAATAGGCTTGCAATCGGAGCTTGCACCGTCTACAACGACCTTGATGCTCCGATCTGCAAGAAAGCTGGTGATCCAATCGCACAATTTCTCGGGAAGCCCATAGGAAGGGAGCTTCGAAAGAAGTGCTTTGTGCCAAACCCGATCGAAGGCCTTCGCAATGTCCAAACTAACGGCCAATGCTTCCCCCTTGGACTCTACTGCCTCCGCCCATCTGTGAGTTAGGTAGACCAGAAGATCACCAGCTGACTGACCACGGGAAAACCGTATTGGCGGTCACTAATCAGCTGGTGATCTTCAAGGTACCTCATGAGCTGGCAGTTTACAATGGACACCATTGTTTTGGAGAACAAGGAGGTGATGGCGATTGGCCGGTAGTTGGACGGGTCTGAGCGGTCGCCTTGTTTAGGGATCGGGTGGACGAAAGCCGTCTTCCATGATTTTGGGACTACGCCTAGGGAGTAGGAGTACCGGAAAAGACGCGTTAAAACCGGTGCCAACTCTGGAGTACACGTCCTCAGCACAATTGGGGGGATTCCGTCAGGCCCACTCGACTTGTGGATGTCCAGGGAGAGGAGTGCTTTGCGAACCGAGCGCTGTGTGAACTGCACTTCCGGCATGGAGCACTCACACCGCGGGATGGTCGGCGGCGTACTCCCCCCGTCATCGAGAGTCGAGTTAGACGCAAAGAAAGAGCCTAGAAGATCGGCTTTCTCCTTTGCAGTATGGGCCAGTGAGTCGTCCTCCCTGCGCAGAGATGGAAGAGATGGCTGACAGAAATTCCCCTGGACAGCCTTGGCGAGAGACCAGATTGCACGGGTTCCAGAAGGAAGGCGAACTAGTTTCTCGCCAATTCTGCCTATGTGCTTTGCCTTTGCAATGACTCTTTTGAAGGACCTGGAGGCGGAATTATACTTCTTTTTAAGAGCGCTGGTGTTTACATCCCGGGACGCTGATGCATCAACCCAGGCTTGGTAGCACTCCTGCTTATAGCATGATGCTATTTTACAGGAGCGACCAAACCATGGCTGAGATTTGCCTCCAATGGGCACCACAGAGGAAGGAATAAAAAGTTCCATACCCTGAAGTACCACATCAGTAACAGAATCCGCAACAACGTTGGGATCATCCGGCGAGAAGCAAACCCGCCCCCAAGGGTAGGATGCAAAGAAAGACCGCATCCCATCCCAATCGGCTGACCTATAGTGCCAAACACGGCGGCAGCCTGCAGAATGCAACTGCGATTTCAGCGTGAGTCCCGGCCCCGGTGGAGAAGTTGCGTTAAGTCCCGGCGCATGCATTTGGAGATCTGTCTGTTCAGTTGTCTGTATGCCGTCAAATCTGCTGAAGACTGCAGCTTCATCTCCCGTCTAACAGTAACGAGATTAAGAGTATGATCGAAGAACCTTTGTGTTCTTCTGCGACGGGTCTTCCAGAACTATGCTCCGACTGTATAAACAGTTTTCACAAGCTTGTTATTTATATCCTCCACTTCATTGCAGTCTTCTAAGCACCGATTAATAACGATTTTGTAACTCGAGCTGAAAGGTTTCGGGGCTTTGGATGAGAACACGAGGGGGACGAAACGTTGACTTCATTAGACGTGGCTTCTCCAACTTCACGTTTAGGTTCAGTGTGCCTCTCATAATTCGGTTATCGCTGCCAGTAACGTTAAAAGCTCAGACGTCAATGTATTATTAAATAATTACATGTCATAATAATCACCAATAAATGCTATCATAAGTTCACGCCTCTCCCAATTATTGCTAAATACCGGTATAGTCATTATAGCAACGTCAGAGGACCTTAGCACTATACAATGCACAATGAACTATAGGTGGGAGAGTCACGCTGCAGCTCTGTTATGGTTGTAGCTATGGGATTGTCAACCCAGGAAGGATCTCGCTCTCACAGAATACCAGCATAACATAACGCTTGCTGCTGTGTGGCGTATGTACAGAACCGGATACCCTTTTTACTGGAAAACGAGGCATTCCATCTTAATCCTCAAGTTACATTTCCGTAGCCGACTGCAGACAGCAGCAGCAAGCGACGTGTCGTCGCAACACAACTGGTTTCAATGTAGCTCTAAGAAATACATTCCGTGTCTAGAGACTTTTACTTTTTTTTTAGAGTTTGCCTAGTGGCAGACGACACTGTATCCCAGTGTTGGGAAATGTCCAATAATTTTTACCCGAAACTAAATTGTACCATAAAACATAGCTTTCTCATTATTGTAGGCTTTTATACAATATTTTCCTATTTTTACACAATATAAGTTCAATACTAGACACACGCAACTTTAAAATGTATGAACGAACGCATCACGTACTTATACCAAATAATGTAGTTATCACTTCTAAAAGCGCAAAACGTCCTGAAAAGGGACCCTTTTCAGAAGTGATAAGTACATTATTTGGTATTATTTGGTTTATAATATATTTAATAATAATTTATAATTAATGGCAAATCAAATTGTCTCCAATGCCCTGTATGCAACAACTTCTCTGCAGTCAAATCCGTCTACATCTATACGTCCAGATTTTGAACTCGAAGAAGAAGACGACTTCGAATTTTCCATTCCTGTTTAGTTCATATTGTTTAATTCAAAAAAAAACAATGAATAACATGTTTTTAAGTTATGCAAATATAAAGAAATAGCAAGAACCTATTAAATTTGGATTTAGGCAGCTTAAGTAAATAAAAAAATCTTTACCAAAAAAATACAATAATTCTACCCAAAATACAATATTTTCTAGCTTAGCAAAACCATAATTTCGCACCAACTATTTCCCAACACTGCTGTAGCCCGGCAGCTCAGTAGTGCCGCCAACGCTCGAGCGACAACACATTGAAATTTTCTTAAAAAATGAGTTTCACCGATTCCGAGGAAGATTCCATCACTTCCTCTGCGTTTCAACGTAGGACGTGTATCTTTTTGTCTTTTCTCTTTATACTTATTTTAAAAAAAAACAAGTCATCATCATTTTCTTCCTATTCTAATAAAAGATACAAAAATAAATCGCGATCGCTAATTTCAAGCACGTCAGACGTCATGTCCGGTCGCGGCGACACGTCGTCTGCTACTGCTGTCTGCAGTCGGCTACGGAATTGCACCTTCAGGGTTGATAGCGCGTCTGTATTTTGATTCTTAATTGAGGATAAATGCAGACGTCTATGCGTCACAGCATCCACTTACTATTACGTGGAGTGTGGGCTCGGTTGTCACTCTTATTCTGTAAAAAAACGCCATATTGTCTCCCATCAGTGAAGTATAACAACACCTACAAGACAAAAATTATGTTAAACCAAGTAGCAATAAGTATCTCTCGATGTTGTTAATGAAGATGTTTACCTAGGACAAATTTAGCATAAAATCCATACATGAAAGAACTACATGAATTCACTAAAAATATGAAACTGTTACCATTTTATCCAACAGGGGTTGAGCGGTGCAAAAGGCGTTAACTCCTACGTAAGGCATCGCTATGGCCTCCGCGAGAGAATTCGCCATCGGTTTTGTTACTCGTTCCCCCATCTCAAGTGACTCGTAAAATGTTGGCATCACTTCTGACTGGACACCCTAACGCAAAATTTTGCCTTTTTGATGTGAAAATTTCTTTAAATCACAATTTAAAATCGATAAAACCCAACCAACAAAATAAAGACCAACATATACATACATCTATAGGATTTGGCCTGCGAGAGAATGAGATAGAATACTGATTTGATTACGTAATCCCTAAAGTTATCCCACTCCTAATACTCTGCATTTGTTTCATTCTCTCTAAGTTTAGTTTTCTGAAGCCTTCACTTCTACCATGTGTAAACTGCACACATGTTTTTTATTTATTGATTTCATAGTCACTTCCGGTGTATCGTAAATGTTCATTTAGTTAAACGTAGAAAAATGTATGATTTGCATTTTTATCCGTAGATTGTATTAATAAACTCCTCAAAAATTGACTACCTCTTTGGTCTAGTGGTGGTAGTAGTGCCACTGCTGATTATGGGGTCCTGGCTTCGAATCCGGGGTCGGGCCAAAAATCAATTATTGAGTTTTTCCGTCAAGAAATACTCAGTAGCTGCCCGGAGTCATGAAGTTGGCGGTGTCTCACCCCCATGCCTCGGAAACGTTCGTCCTGCGCCTGATATCTCTCCGGTCGTGTCGGTTTACCGTCCCATCGGATTATGAAAGTGAGGGAATAGAGAGTGCACCTGTGCTTGCGCATACACTTGGGCACTATAATCCTGTCCTGTGCCGATGGCAAGTCTCCGTTGAGGCTGGCCGCCTTGACAGAAATTCGGTCTGGAGGACATTATAATATTAATAAACTAATAAATCACGTTTACTTATTCATATCCACTGCAGACAAGATAATGCAGATTAGCGGCAATAAAAGGAAAGAAAAGAGGTAGTTGTCTATCCTCCAAATTTTAGGAGACATAATAGACGTATTTTTTCTAAGGTTTTCTATTCAGTATACTGCCGTGAAGTGAGGAATAGGAATACAAAATAACAAAAATTAGAATCCTCTTTAAATTTTCTGATGGGTTATTATTTTTTTAGAACTCCGTAAGGGATAATTATATTTTGTTTTTGCTGCAATGGGACTTATGAATATTACAATTTAATTCTAAAAATTGAACTGCGATAGTATACATTTTATAATACCTTCTTATAAAACATTTTTACTAACGTAAACAAGACAGTTTGGCTTAGAGTGTTTTATGACGGTAGCGACCGCAGCTACCAGGCCGCCGGTACCAACTGGCACTATAACGGCGTCCACGGTCGGCACTTGCTCCAGTATCTCCAAAGCGACGCCTCCGTAGCCTGTCAGAACGTGTGGGTGATCGCGGCTGTATTAATAAATAGATAATATGTCAATATACTTGTTTTTTTTTTCGTGAAATAAAAAGGTTTCCATAGAATTTTCATAGGACTATATATTTGTAGACCACACAAATACTTATTCCGTCCCTCTAATCAAACCTGCGGACTGTAGTGTCCCAACCAAATGCTTGAGATATGTTCTACCGAGCCTAATAATTATTAAAAATTTATTGAATTACGATTTAGGGGTGAAAAAGGTTTTTGATGGGCAAGTGCAGTGTAGGAAGATCCCACACTAAATGAAAAGATGGCATTCAGTTTCTGAGTTGGCATGTAGTTTCTGAGTTAGCATGCAGAGAGTTGAAAAATGTGATGGTTCAGAATCGTACCCTGTGACACCCTATGAGGGCTATCAGGTGAGATGAATTGTAAAGATGATTGAATTATTATGACTTTGTTATAGTACTTTTAATAAAATATAGATGTTATTAATATACGGGTATCTTAAATTAAAAGTATAAATAATTGTTGGACGGTCCTCCACTAATTTGAAAGAAGAATAATATTTGTATAAACAATATAAAATAATAATTATATACTGTTTCTTTTGGGTGAGGTTAAGTATCACAATTTTTGTTCCAAATATCAACATCACATGCACATGGCAATCCAAAATAAAGGACACTGAAGCAAAATTAGTGGTTTTTAGAATTTTTGTCTGTCTGTCTGTCTATGTATTAAAGATTCACGCAAAAGCTACTGAACAGATTTCCATGAAATTTTGTGTATAGGTAGCTAGAGACCCGGGGCTACTTATATGCTACTTTTTATCCGATTACGGAACTTCAAAAAAGGGGGTTAAGTATTTTCTTATATATATATACGATTGATGTGTTTTATTAAAATAAATAAAATATTTATAATTAAAGCCCAAAATTAGTAATTTTAACTGTTGTGCAACAAATTGTATTCACTCTTTCTAGACAGTGATCTTACGTAAAATACAAAAAGTAGTGACCTTTTGCCTCAATTGCATTTATAAAGTTATTTAATTAAATTCATAATTGATTTGAAAATTCTAATGTACATTTTTTATTTTTCAGTTTTGTTATTTCATTTTAGTAGATATAAATTTTTATATAAGATTATATAGTAGTAACTAATTACTACTTAAATAGCTAGTGAGTAACATCTATCGAAAATCATAAAATTAAGGATGTTTCAAGTTTAATTTCTAATCTATAAAAAGTATTAGTAGCTATTTTTTTATCTATAAATAAACTGATAAAAATTTCAATCAGTATGTACAAAACTCTTATTGTCCTTATAGTTTAAATAAAAAGAGTTTTATATATGTATTGGTCAGATCTAAGAATTTATAATATCATAAATCAATCGATTATTGAAAGTGAAATGGCGGTATTTAATAAAATTTAACCGTATTTGTTGATAGGTTATATATATAGGTTATAGTTGATAGGTTCACCAAATCAATGAATAGAGATGGTTTGGCGATATTAACAGCTAAACACAACATTCCTATTTCTAGATGTTATTGTTAACAATAACATCTAGAAATAGGAATGTCGTGAAGTAGAACAGGAATGAAATTATTTTACAATTCAAATTGTAAAATAATTTCATTACACACCATTAACGGCGCTGATTGCGTGTAATTGATAAAAGCAGAATTTTTATTTTTATTTCTAGATCACTTTATGCCAAATTCAAGTATTATATAAATGTTAGCGGCTTTGTTGGGCGATTGAAGTATAGCCAGGATAAAGTTGTTGTTGTTGTCATAGTTTTAATATAATGATAGCGCCATCTACTTACTGATAAATAAACTAATAATAAGTACATAACTGGTCAAATTAAACACAATTCTATTTTTCAATTCTATTAAATTGCAGTATCAAAAATTGTGAGACCGGTATAGACCTGTGGCCACTGTCTGCATTTTTTATCATAATTTTCAATTTTAGAAAAACTACTAAAAAAACTGTGTACACAAAACTTTGAGAGAACTGAACTGAACTTGAACTGTTATCAAGAACATGCTGCTCATCTCTTGTTTCAATTTCCCTCTGTTGCCTCTTGAGACACCCACGGGATGAAATGGGGTAGTGGTTTCTTTTTCGCCACCTCTACATGGCTAATATATGAGTTTTACTTCCGTTTATCAATTGGATTCTCAATAGTTAATAAAGTTGGATATTTGCCACAGCAGCCACGTTTGGCTTGCGAGTTGTCAACTGTATATTTTTAATATTTTGAACTATGATCAGGAAAACACTGCTGCCCATCTTATGTAGATTTCTACTCCTGTTCATGAATTTAGTTCTTCTCACACGTTCTCAGTGAATAGAACTACATTTATGAAATTTTGGAGTCTACCCGAACGTAAAAAAATTACCGGCATGTGGTGCTAATGCTAATCAATATTCAATGGGACCAATATTAATAAAGACCATGAAATTGAACCTTATTTTTTCAAGACTATATCAACTTTAATAATGAATATTATGTAAATAACGCATTTCCGATTCCAGGACAATTTTCCGTAAATAAAGAAACATCGGAAGACGTGCCCGATATGAAAAAAATTGTTGCTTGACCTATGATAATTATGCGATTTTGATAAACTAATTTATGTGTTCCTGTAGCCTATAATACTGCCAATATATACACAAATACCGACGTGTCTCTACAAGTGATCCAGTTTTGCTGATTTTAGTACGAAATAGTATTATCGATGTTTCTAAATTCAAGCTCATGCGAGTGAAGCCGCGGGTAAAAAGCTAGTTATCAATAAATGACTCAGACAGGTTTCTCTTAGACTATGAATGCGATAATGTCGCAGAGTTTAATATACCAAAAACTTTGAATTAAATTTTCTGTAAAAAGCATCTTCCTACACCTATTTTGTATGAATTATAGTTAAAAAGACAATTAACTTTTTTTAGGAAACAAAAGCCTGTATTCTATCATCTTCCTCGATCAGTTTATATGAAGAAACACATATGGAAATTGAAAATAATGTAAGCATTCATGTAAGTAAAGAATATTAAATAAAAATAATATTATTTTCTATCGTCTTATTACAGTATTTTGCAATGTATTCTACAGTTTTAAAATTATTTACCCTCGTTATAGTCTTGGTACATTAATTCATAATAAAGCCGTTTGATCAAGGGATGTTACGAAACCGTGTTACCGAAATAGTGTTTTAATTTAACATACAAATCACTTGATTTCAGATTGATCCTGCTGTTGACCTACTGCCGTCAACTAGTAAGCATGAATGAGGTGGCTAATGGCTATAAGAAGGCACGTCCAATGGGATGGAACAAAATGTGTAGGTGTGGTGAACTATAGGGCAGCTTTGGATAGTCATTGTATACATCACGCAACAAAAGCATTTGAACCCAAGCAAAAAATTAGAAACCTTCATACGAATCTTGTTTTGTTCAAAGGATAAATTGAATTGAGTTTGACAGTATGTCTTCTCTTCCGCATCGCATCCTATACCTATCGATGATAATCGGTAATAGCAATCGGTGTCCCTTTTCAGGCTTTCTCTACATACTAATTTGTAATTTTATGACTAGTTGTGTGGTAAATTTTTCCTCAAATTTGTAACCCTAAATATAGTGACGTATTTTTCTCTCTTTTTGCGACACACTTTACCGGTGTCTATAGTACTCTTTGTCTACGCGAAAAAGGCATATTGTTTGATAAGCTCTTTATGCCGCCAATCTGCAGAGCCTGCACAATTGTGTTCCAGTCTACTACTGTAGTAATTTGTGGTCTTCGAAAGGTATGGAGAGTCAATATTATTACAGACTGAGGCATTTCATCTTAATCCTCAGTGGTAACAACGCATTTGTATTTTTCTTTGTTTGAAGTTGGTTGCAAGCCACTTATCATCAGGTGGACTGTGAAAGACGTTCGTCACTTCAATTTTATATCAAACAGTTCGTTATGATCTAATTGTCTACAACAGATAATTATTATTTAATATCATAGACTATCTATAGATGATCTAATTGACTACTATAGACTATTATTATTTAATATATCTACGGATGATCAAATTGACTAATATAGACTATTATTATTAATTTAATATCATAGACCATCCATAAATGATCAAATTGATTACTATAAACTATTGTTATTTAATGTCATACACTATCTATAGATATAAACTAGACATACTAAGCATTTAGTATAGAGGCAAGGAGGACAATCTCCCATAGAGAGAATACCTAGTAAAAATGTGTCCATCTGTAAGCAGTAAATAACGGTTCAAAAACTCTCCACAACAGCGCTCGAGTCTACATGATAAATCACTGTGAAATACGTTGAGAGTGTTTTTGAAAACAAACATTTTGAAAGCAATAAAATAATTATTGTAAAAAGAATTATGGTGAGAGTCTGTGCAATAGAAAAATTATAAAAAGTTCTTTAAAATTTAGTACAGTCTAAATTTTAATGAACTTTTAATATTTTTTTTATAATTTTACGCTACAGTGGCGCCACCCTTATTTAACGCTTTCCTACGGACACTCTTTTTTTACAAAGTCTGTACTCCTTACCTCTACACTCCATAATATTAAGTTTACTGATTTTTGATCTATACAAATAAATAAAATTGAAGTATCTGTTTGAAATGTCAAAATAACAACCTTTTACTAAATGCATATAAACGTATATACGATACTTATAACAAAAAATACAATTTTTAAAACTTTTGTCTGTCTGTCTGTTTGTTCCAGCTGATCTCCGAAACGACTAAGTCGATTTTTGACGGGACTTTTACTGGCTGATAGCTGATGTTATAAGGAGTAATTTAGGCTACCCTTTTTTTAAGAAAAATAAAATTAGGGTTCTGTGCAAAAAATTTATAACGTATGAAATCCAATCGTAATGAACTCCACGCGGGCGAAGTCGCTGGGAACAGCTAGTATGTAACTTATAAGATAACTGAAAGTCAAGGACTAGAACTTTCTCGTTAAGATAAATACACACCCGTTAATAAATGTGAGTCCTTTATCTCTTGCGATAGCCCGAGCATGTTTCTGAGACTCTTGTAGGTCGTTGCCCTCCACAATCACCTTTGCGCCAAAGTTCTTACATATCTGTAGTTTTATAAGTGGCACTCCTTTTGGCATTACTACGACCACGGGTATATGCAGTTTGCCGCCGTAGTAGCAGATACCAATAGCCTGGTTACCCATTGAAGCCAAAACTATCCCAATTTTCTTCTTATCTTGTGGGAGCATTTGTAAAACGTTTAAAGCCCCCCTCTCTTTAAAACTGAAATTAAAACAATTAAATAAATAACCCTTTAATGTAACTGTCTACTGACTAATCTAAAATAATTACATTTTATACAAATATACCTTCCAGTTTTAAGAACGAATTCCAATTTATAGTACAATTTCATACCAAATGCATTTTGCGGTTGTGATTCCTGTCAAAATCAGAGGACAAAATTATATAAAAAGATCAAACATATAGTACAAAAAACATCTGTTTTAATTTATATTTATACATTTGTAATTGTGATAGTACTTGGGAATTGCTGCTTAAAACATTAAATATAGGTAATCAAAAGTTACCTCTCAATTTTGAGAAAATTATGGAACAATTTGTTCGCCAAACTGTTTCAGTACGTGTTGGCGGATGTCAATTCCGCCGGGTGTCGGGGTTTGAACTTGCGTGTCTCAGTTATGGCTACTATGCCTCTCATTTGAGTCGGTAATAAGTCTGTGTCCATAGTAGTATGGTGGACAATAAGTCCCTTCAATTAATTCATTGCTATACTAGTTCAGTAGTAAGATATCTTGACCAAACGATGTTTAGAATTATGCATATTTTTAAGTTTTACTATCACTAATTGACTTGTTGCTATTTGAAATGAGGTAGATCTATTGAAATGATAGTTTATTTTTAATGAGTTTGGTAGGTTCTTATATTTCATTATGACTATTATATTTTTAAACCTAGTTTTAAGGCTTTCAGTAGAAAGATGATCTCATAATTTTTTTTGGATTTTGTCATGACCTTAAAGTTGTCTCTGAAATGGTTTCATAGTCATCAATATTTGTTATGAGGAAATACTAAAGATTGAACCAGACCAACTTTCAAATTTACGGAAAAGGAAAAAAGATTAATATAATTTTGAGATATCTAAGATTTCACATTCACAATCAGTTTTTGGATGTACGTCAGTTCAATTGAAGAAAATCCGTGGGTTACCGTCAGTTAAAAATTTCAACTTAAGATTTCACACTCACGGTTAGTTTTTGGATAAATGGTGGTAAATGCGCGGAAATAGTTAAATAAAAGACTGAAAAAATCAGTTTTAAACTGAAAAATGGAAAGGGAATGTTGAAATGTTGAAAATAAGCGTACCTATGAGCTCTTTGTCAGTGAAACAGGTGTATTTCTGAGCTTATTACTGATGTCAAGTTCACTTTTTTAAAAGTTTACATAGACGCCTTTTAGTATTATCTCTATAAAAATACGCGTAGTATAATTTTCCAGTAGCCTCTACGCGCCTGTATTTTTGTGTTTGTGTGGTTTTGCGGTTGTGTATTGAACTTATCATTTTTCAATTTTGTGTCTTTGTGTAACTACAGGAAAATAATAATACCGTAACAACGAAATTTAAAATTATTACTATATATAATTATTAACGAAATTTAAATATAACATTACTTTTCTACCAAAAATCACACAAATGACATTAGATATTAGACAATCTCTTAATAATTGCAGCTGCGTGGTGCGGACATCGTATCGGATGCGTAGTTGCGAGCGTGAGTGCGTCGATCTTTTCCAAAATCTAATTAGCTCTATTAGCAACATTAACTATCGACAAATGCATAAAATTAGTTCATTAGCTCAAGAGAAATTGTTGTCGAATATTTTCGATAACAATTTCTCTTGAATTTCTCTTGAAAACCTCATGACGTTTTTGAGCTCGAAGACTTAGTTCTTTGAAATTAACGGGAAGTTGCAGGGATGGCTTGTAGAGTCGACCGTATTTTTTTATAGAATGAGGGTGACGAACAAGCAAACAGTCCAGTCTTAGCATCCAGTAAGTGAATGCTAAGACTGATGTGTCTATATTCATATGATGTGAATATTATTTTTTATTTTCTTTAATACAGTTTCAATGAGGTGCTTACATAACATGGTGTTACTGTTATCAGTGGTCGGCTTCGGCTAGCAGCATCAACTACATCCTCGTATTTAATTATTTTGGGGTTTTCTGGGTCGCACAAT
The DNA here is from genome assembly GCA_036936625.1 of Parnassius smintheus behrii. Taxonomy (NCBI): domain Eukaryota; kingdom Metazoa; phylum Arthropoda; class Insecta; order Lepidoptera; family Papilionidae; genus Parnassius; species Parnassius smintheus. The sequence continues at coordinate 32,735,493 of JAUPFT010000012.1, forward strand.
TCATCGAAGTCCTCCTGTATAAAAAGGTACCTACATATATTTTGTTTCTTAAACTATATATGTATTAACTATATATTACTGTCCGTCGATGACGTATTATCGTCGATGGTGTGTCTTTCTTAGTATAGTGGTGTTGGGAGCAGCGGTTCAATCAGGGTAGGACCACGCTCTCACAGAATACTATGGTAAAATAGCAGGTTAATGCTACTCTGTTTCGTACGGTGAGTTTAGAGAACCATAGACCCTTTTTATTGAAAATGAGGCATTCTATCTTAGTTCTCAGGGGTGACAACGCATATGCATTTTGATTCTTAATTTGGAAGAAATGTAGATGTCCATGTAAATGCCTATGGATCTCAGTATCCATTTACCATCAGGTAGACTGTGTGCTCGTTTGTCTCCCCACTAATATCAAAAAGTCAACGAATAACCCAAACATCAAAACATTTTAATGCATTTTTTGGTATCGACTTTAATACCCGCTTAGTTTTGGAAAAATAAAAAAAGGCCGGAGCCATATCGGAGGAATACCGTGGCTGTTTAATACGATTGTTGAGCTTTTGTCCAGAAATTCTTTTCACTAGAGCATATAATAGCATAGCATAGCATAGAGCATATGCTCTGTTTACACGGGCTACAGGCGGAACTCTCGTAGCTATTGTATCGTTTTCCCCGATACAGTACTGTCAGTCGTTTTTGCAGGTGGAGGGGCGAATCTGCGCACACAAAATAAAGGTCCGTCGCTACGAAGCTCACACATAACAATTAAAACAATAAACTTACAATTTCACACACACATAGAATAAATTTTATATGCTCAGATAATAATTTTAATTTACAGTCTCAACCTCTGGCAAAAATTCCGAGGGCACAACACGTTATCTATATGATCGAAATAAAAACTGTCAACATTACCTTAACTTATTTACTTTACTTCACTTACACGAATTTGACGTGCTTTTTTCGGCTCCATTGGGAGGCGCTAATTCCAAGCTTTTTTGCATGAGTCTAATTTGCATGAGTCTCATCACCATTTAAAGTGCGTTTTATGAATGTGTGGTCGGAATCGACTCGTTCTATGATGCCTTTAGCGACCTTTACGCGATTGAGTTTTTGCAAAAATTTTATGTTTTTCGGCACTAGTCAGACGAGCAACAATACGTTTCATTCCAAAACAATCGTTTAAAATGGTACTTGATTTGTGAGACAAGTAAAATTTCAGCGGCTGTATTTCCCAGACTTAAACACGACCACAGGAGGAGCATACAGGAATTTCTTTAATTTTTTTTATAGGATAGGGTGACAAACGAGCACACAGTCCACCCGATGGTAAGTGGTTGCTGTGGCCCATAGACATCTACATCTATCCTCGATTACGAATCAAAATACAGATGATGCGTTGTCACCCGTGAAGACTAAGGTGGAATGCCTCGTTTCCAGTAAAAAGGGTCTCCGGTTCTCTACACTCACCATACGAAATAGCAGCAGCATCATTAAGCTCCTATTTTACGCTGGTATTCTGTGAGAATACAGTAATTTTAATTCTAATATCAAAACTGGTATGGGCAATAGATACCTTCTTTCCCGTCAGTTGTGGATTCTTCAAAGCCATGTTTCGTCAACGTCGTTTCTCACTTCAGCTTGAGCCGATCTCAATATCTTCAGAATAATATCAGTGATGGATTATGTGTAACATTTACTTTCTACGGATATTTTAAGGTATGTTCCTTGAAGGTCGTGGAAATTTTGTAATATCTTCATCATCATCATTATAGCCCTTCACAAAATCACTGCTAAATACAGGCGACTCCTAAGAAATGCCACAAACAAGGTTCTAAGCCACGTCCATCGATCGACTTCTTACATGTCTTACCAGGTCCTATGAGGATGCTACTCGGGAACATTTCTTTCTCAACTCTTGTCGGTTTCGCGAGCTATATGGCCAGTTTACCTTAGCTTACTGATCCGTTGTGCTGTCGTTCATATGGGCTCTATGTAGGTACTATAATTATTTTCTATGTAAATATAAATATACTAAACAATTACTAACGGTTCGCCGTGACGACATTTTGTAGTTCTCGCCCGTGGTTATCACTTAAAATTTATCAAGAATCCTAATAAATTTAACATTTAAATGTGTCACTTGGTGTCAGTCAGTGTCACTGGAGGTCATAGATTATTATAGATATCTATATGATTTATATAGATACTCTTTGATATATACCTGCTGGAGGTTGAAAGCAAGTAACAGTTAAACAAGTTGGAGTCGACTTAAGCTTAGATAAAGTCATCAGATAAAATTAAATCATTGGATGAACTATAATATAACATACTAAAGATTATAGTTGTATTAGTAGAAAAGTTCTATTCTTGACTTTGTATTAATTTTGTCAGTATATAATTTATTAGATAGATAATTTTATCTGAAGATTGAATGATCAGCCCTTAAAGCAGGGATTCCCAAACTATTTTGGGCAAGAAACCCCTTTTCCAAAATGAATTGATACCTCATACCCTCATAGCCAATTACTTTAAAAATCCCTAACTCTAGTTTTTTTTCCTATTGATACGAAATACTTACCATTGAGTTTTTTGGAATTTCTTATAAGAAGTTGGTACACGTAACACAACTTACAGTATCTTGAAAGTTTCAAATAAGAATTTGTATTAATTAATAGGGGTTGATTATTAAACCTCGTCGACTCACAAAATCGGTTTTCGTTTATATCGACCCCTGGAAAATCGATTTTGACTGCAAGGGGTCGATATTGACCACTTTGGGAATTCCTGCCTTGGAGTAATAATATAGATTCGTTCAGTACGGCCATTTAAAACATAATTAGCAAAAGGTGGCCGTACCGAACGAATGAAAAATGTTCAAATTAAGCGATGAGAAATTAAAGAGTTTCATATATTATTTACCAGTGATTATTTTATGTTAGATTTTGGATGGACACATGTCTTTTGTCTGTTTTCAATTCTATGTCATGGAAAAATTTTAAGCACCACCCCCAACTCACATCATTTTATCTTTTGCTTTTACAAACTTACAATATCTGTTGATGTACATATATCGTATTATATAGAATACATTCTATAGTAACAAGAAGATTTTTGATACATAGTGTAGATAGAAGAATAGAGACTTACTTTACTACACTACGTATCAAAAATACACGGGGACCGCACGGACACCATACGCTTTGTATGGTTGCCATGCCATTTGGTTGCATTTTTCTCATTTTCTGCAAAAATTCAGAGTTACATTGAAAGGGAAAGCGGTGCTATAACTCCGAAAGGTGACTAAATCAATGTACTATACATTGAGTAGTACACACCATCTGGATGACTAGCGGTCCACCACTGTGCGATTTAAAAGAAATTTTCTTCCTCGCACAACTTCCTTGTGGGATCGATTACCACCAGAAATTTTTCCAGACCGATACGACTTAGGAACCTTGATTTTCTTATAAATCTTGTTTCAATTTTGATTCTCTTGTAGTCTTTTATTGATTCCCCTGGCCAAAAAAATTTAAAAATGCTATATTTTGGGAACCATCCGGCCAAAAGTGATGCCCGTTCGTTAAATGCGTCTATAATTAAGTTAAATTTTATGTTACACTGTTACTTATAAAATATCTGCTCAAATAAATTTCGCCAAGGGAATCAACTGAATATTCCGAATCTCAGGATTCACCCTTCATATCATAGGTTGTGTTTAGCAACTTTTTTTATTTAAGCGCAGTCAATTTGATTTATTAATTGACGCGCTTGATTAAAAAGGCGAATAAAATAAAATAAATTTAATGTTGAATGTTTCTATTTTTTTATTATATTTTAAATTATCTTATAAATATAAACCTTTTTTTCCACTGAAGCATACACATTTATATACCAATTTTCATGGTGATCGATGGAATAGTCTTTGAATTAAACGATTTCATATATACAAATATCCTCTTTTATATGTTTAGATTGCAATGAATGGTTTTGTGTTATTTCATAGACTCAACCTGCAACTTTACTATTATAATGGTTGTAGCACAAATAGGTGGGCTCGACAGAGTAAGTGAAAACTACGCTTTCACAGAGTATCATCTATAAAATAGCAGCTTAATAGAGTAGTGTGATGAGTAAAGAGAACCGGAGGTTCTTTTTCCTGGTAACGTGGTAGTCCATTTTACACCTTAAGAACGCATCTGCATTAGTTTTATATGGGCCACAGCTTTCACTTAACATCGAGTGGAATATGTGTTAACTTAACACCCCTATTTGATATAAAAAAAAATATACGTATAATATGAGATATGAAGGTTTGTGTCTCCCGAAATCATTTTCTGTTAAATTTTAGTTTAGGGCGGTGGTACATGGCTCAGACTCTAAACGCTCGCCTTATATTTTGTTAAAACGTAAGAAACCTGGGTGTGGCCCACGCGGGAAATATTAAAATATTGTAGTAATTTTAGCTGATAATTTTAGCACGCCGTCTGCAGTTATACACCGTAAATTAGTTAGGAAAGTTATATATCTTAGAAATGATTTTTATAGGGGAAACACATGCTCGCCTCGTGGAGGCAGGAGTGGGTTATGGTGGATTCGGGCTGACTAACAACCTATAGTGTTTCCATCTTTGCCGCATATTGGCAGGACCATGGAAATGCTTACGCAACCATCCCCAGTCCTTCCAGCTGCACCTTGGCACTCCATGTAAAGTTTTAGCGTTCCCAGAATTTTTTTTGCAGGGATCAAGAATTTTTTTTTCATTTCCTAAGTTTTTTGGGTGCTCTGAAATGACCTGTATTTTTAATAAACTCCATTTTTTATAATGTAGCAACAAAATCAATAAAATCTACGCAAAGAAACTACTTAAATATATAGCTGACATTTGCTGGCACTCGAAAAATTCTTAAAACTTTTATTGTTGTGTGCATTTGGAGGACGTTTTCAAGCTATTAGACTAAAAATAATATGGTGTCAATATCATGTACAAATTTTTTTCACCATAGCCTTTTTATTTTTATATATGTAGACGATGAAATAGAAAGGAATGTGAAAACACAAACTTGTGACGTAAACGAAATAAATAGGAATTGTGGAAACTTACCGGACACCATTCAAATAAGCGCTTCGGGAAATTTCGATTAGCTAAAGCACCGGGTGATTTACCTAAAGAAACTGTGTCAGTTGATGGGTTATGCATATTATTACTTTATAATTTGTGATAGCAGCCAAATAGTCAAATAGCTTAGAACAATAATAGTACCTAACTGACTTGTTTATTTTTACGGGAGTTTATTGTTTTATATTGACAGGTGACTTATATAGACATTATAGAGTATTATATAATGATGGATTGCCTGATGATAATTCTTTCAAGCTTGGAAAATTATTTTTGATGAATTCTTAATTTTTTTATATATAAATAAATTTTTCCGCAACCGACGCAGTTGTCTATCTCGTGAAATATATTTTCAATACCTGGAAGAATTCACACGATGTCTTAGGTATTTTTTGTGATTTTTCCAAGGCTTTCGATTGTGTTCATCATGGGATATTAATCAGGAAATTACAATATTACGGTGTCAAAAATATTGCGAATAGAATTTATTATTTCATATTTAATTAATAGAACCCAAAAAGTCGTTATCAATAGTAAAAGTTCCTCCGGATCGCTAGTATCTATAGACGTTCCTCAGGGCTCAATTCTATATTTGTCAAGTAGAGTACAATTACGATATAGTATTATTTGCTGATGAGACCTCTTTAATTTTCAAACTCAAACGGCAGTCACTTAATTTTGACAATGTAAATAATGCTTTATCGAAATTATTACATTGGTTTACAGCTAACTATTTGCTCTTAAACGGCAATAAGATAAAATGTATTAAGTTTACAATACCTAATGTTAAACATTCGTATACCAATGTGCTCTTAAATGGGGAGGAGTTGAGTCTTGTGGATACCACTGTTGTGTTTCTTGGTATTACTATTAACGCGAAGGTTCAGTGGTCCCCATATATCTAAATTTGCAGGCAGTTTTAGTTCTGCAGCGTATGCTGTTAAAAGGCTAGACGTCTCACTAGTGTTGAGACAGCTAGATTAGTTTATTTTAGTTACTTTCGTAGCAAAATATCTTGTGGGATTTTACTATGGGGAGATATGGCTGAAAGTGAAGCCATATTTGTTTTGCGAAATAGTCCCCCTTAGAGAAAAGTTTAAAGAAATAAACATATTTACTTTGGCATCGCATACACTTGATATACTTAGACAATACCACTAAAGAACTTCTGATATAAAATAAGAATTTTGTTTAATTTTAAGTACCTTATAACTTAACATATAAAACATAAATTAGTGACGTGCACTTTATTACTAATTCCAAATTTTAAAGTATAGAGAACAAATGCGTCAGTTGTAAGAAAGGCATCTCGCTGCCTTTCATATCTCGCTAATAATTTAACCTTATGGTGCTTAAGAATACTTATACCGCCATCTATATAAAATTATAGTAGTTAATTTATTATTACAGTAAGATAAAAATTGTATGATATTTGGAAAAGGAAGGGTATAAATAATATAAAAACAACTCAAAATCGTGTAACGTAATATTTCAATTTTTATATTTCCTTATTTTTAGTCCCTCTCCATCAATTTAGTTACAAAAATATAAAATGTACAGACATCTTCAATTTACATTTTTATTATATGTATAGAAGATAATACATATTGAATAAAAATTACAATTACATTAATTTCATCCTATCCTTGGCGGGAGTTCTGTTTCTCTTCCGCGGACCCGTCGAGCTGTGCCGGATGTGATAACTGATGTTTTGCGTCATGCTATGGAGTTGTGTATTCCCTTTTTTGACGCTCCCACCGATAGCAAAGCTCGCCCATGGTTTAACGCTGAATGTGCCCAAGCTAAAAACGCAAGCACTTAGCGTACCTGTCTTGTGTATCTGTCTTGGGTTGACGCTCGAACCCGCAAAGCTCCAATAACAGTTCAATGAAGAGAAATTTCGACCAGGCCGCTAAGTCCTACAAAAAAGCGTTACGGAAGACTTTCCGAGACTGATTAGTCTCGATCACATTAAACATATTGGGGCAAAACTCTCTACCAGACCGTTCAGTACTTTCTGCTAATTTAGTCTGCCTGTGGTAAAAAAAAACAACTAAAAAAAACCTAACTTTTGGTCTCTTGCCAAATCAGTCAAGACTACTTCTGTCAGCCTACACTGCCTTCGCTGGTAAAACCGGGTGGCACACTAGCACATACAGCGAAAAAGGGACTTGTTCGAGTTTTTCTTTGCGTGTAATTTATTTATTTATTTATACTTTCATGCACAAAAAAGGTACATATGGCGTACTTAATGCCATAGGGCATTCTCTCCCAGTCAACCATTAGGCTAAACAGAGATAGACATTATGGAGGCGGTGCAGCAATAATCAAATAGAGAGGATAAAAGAAATAATAATATATGTAATAAACAATACATAGATATTATATACATACATATATATATACATACATATATATATACATATATAATATATAATAAAATATATATACATACATACATACATACACTGTATACACATAAATACATAAATATATATATCTATATATATATATATATATATATATATATATATATATATATATATATATATATATATATATATATATATACACAATAGGTTCGTATAAATATTATATATGTCAGAACAAATATGAAATATATACGAAAAAAAGAGCTTAGTCAATTCAAACTTGCAACGATTTAATCATATACTTACGGACTTGATTTTTAAAGACGAATTTGTTGGGAGCTTTTTTAATGTCAAGAGGGATGTCGTTCCAGAGTCTGATGGCCACGAGAGCGAAAGAGTGAGATAAATAACCAGTACGGTGTAAAGGAGTGAGTAACTTAAGATTGGCCGAGGAACGGAGAGAAAAATTATGAGAATCTCCCATGTATTGAAATTTAGATTTCAGATACTCGGGAGCACATGGATCGTTCAAAATTGAGAAAAGGGTGCAGAGTATTCTAACATATCTGCGCTGACGGATAGGCAACCAGTTTAACTGTGTACGAAAGGAAGATACATGGTCGTATTTACGAAGACCATAAATGTATCTGATGCAGTTGTTAAGCAGACGATCCAATGTATTAAGATGAAGTTGAGACAGGTCTGAGCAACACACATCGACATAATCAATAATCGGTACAATAAGTGATTGAACAAGTAAAATCTTGGTATTGGTGGGAAGAAAGTTTTTAAATCGATATAGAGATCGCAAAGTTCCAGTAGTTTTGCGACTCACCTCCTGTATATGTTTGTTCCATGTTAAGCAACCATCGATGTACAGACCAAGGTTCTTTACGCTAGTAGAGAATGGTATGACATTATTATTAAACATAATTGATGGTAGGGTGGCAATATCCAGTTTAGATAATAATCTTGAGCTACCTAAGATTATCGTTTGGCATTTAGACGGGTTCACGTTTATGCCATACAAGGTAGACCATTTTGAGATATATTTTAAATCATCATTTAACAGTGAAATAGCACTTAGGATATTTGAAGGCTCCACTTGCACGTATAACTGCAGATCATCAGCATACAAATGGTAAGAGCTCTTGAGATTTAGTGTGATGAGATTTATAAAAATGGAAAACAGAAGAGGAGAGATAATACCGCCTTGAGGGACGCCAATTGACACATCACGCCAGTCAGATAGTATATGACCGGTACGCACAGCCTGTTGGCGCCCCCGAAGATATGTTGAGAACCATTCCTGAGCTGAAGACGAGATATTCAAATGAGAAAGAAGAGCCAACAGGAGAAATTCACGTCTGGACAGTGGCAATAACGTCCCACCTGAATTACCTCACTTCAGCACCTCTATGTCGGAGGTCCGTATCACAAATAAGGAAGTTCTTAAAACCTTGCGGTGTCTGGACGTGAATAAAGGCAGTGGACTTAGTTGTAACATTACGAAACGATAATTGGATATGGTTCTTAAGGCTTGTGCACCTGAGTTGTCTCCTGTGCTGACACTCTTGTTCCGCCTTTAATTTAGGAACGAAATAGTGCCAAAATCCTGAAAGCTAGCCAACGTGCAGTCTATTCTAAGAAAATGCAGCCACAACAAACACACAAGACAACAAACAAATCTCAATTACCTCCATACTCTGCAAGTCTATGTAGCAAATATTGAACGCCCGCTTAGAGACATACCTAGAACAGAAGGTACTCCTCAGTGACTACCAGTATGCGTTTCATCGAAACCGGTCACCTGGGGACCTTCTACTAACTATACTATACTATAAAATTAGAAATATATGGCAGGCTAGGCTATATCCGTTGTTTTATGTCGGTTACTTTGGTTTAGCAGATATCCTTATTTTTAAGTTTATTATGCAGAAAACCCCGAGTACAGCCGTCTCCGTAGATCGCTTGAGCCTTCTCATACGGCTAGAAGTGGATGGTACTTTAGTGTAATATAAAATTTTGGTTTTATTATTGAAAAGAATTATGGCCAGTTTTGGAAGACTGATCAAACTCAGATTTTAATTCACTAGCGGAATGGCGCACGACGCGGAGCAACTAGTTTTATATAACGGGTATGAGTCGGACTCTCGTACTTTTGATAGAGGGGTACGCCTTGCGATGCCGCCTCCTTTCGTTTAATACTCAAAACCTCCAAACAAACACAATCCAAACACAAGAGTATCTCTTTACTGCAAAAAGGAGCCAGCTCAATTTGGCTCCTTCGTTCCAAAATGTATCACTGGAATTCACCGACCGCCTTCGGTGGTTGGTGGTTGAGATATCCTCAAACTTGAACTTCTGACAGTTCATTGAGTCCAAGCCAAAGCGGCTGCGAGGAAACTAGGAGTTCTGGTAAGGGTGCGGCGGTACTTCACGCCAAGACAGCTGCGTACTTTATATAAAGCGCAAGTACGGTGGTGCATGGAGTATTGCTGCCATATATGGGCTGGTGCTGCAAAATGCCCACTAGCAGCTTTGTACTCTATGGAAAGGTGTGCTAAGAGGCTTATTAGTGATCCGAATTTGGTTAAAACTAATCTTACCTGTCCCGAACACAGGCACAAAGTGGCTAGACTTTCAGTTTTCTACAAGATGCATTTCGGAGTGTGCGCAGGATTCTTTATGCGTACAGCAAAGGTGTGGAATAAGTTGTCGGCACCTGCCTTTCCATCCAATTACAATGTTACTTTCTTCAAGGTTTTTTTAAGTCATTGTGCTTCACCATCTTAGGCTACATCACTACTTACCAGATGAGGTTTTAATAAAGCGCTGGCTTAGAATAGAAAAAATATAGGATTAGAATCCCGGACTCTCGTTACAGAAGTCACTACACGGTAACCACAAAAACACATGGGAAGCGATGCACACAATAGTTTTAAAATTAATAAAAGTATATATACTAAACAATGAACAAGGCATCGGCAACCGGCTGATGGAGGAAAACCATTAAAATATACCGACTCAAAATTTTGTATAAATATACTTCGTTCTTAAATTTATAGATTGGTGTTAAGGAGTAGCATCATCAGTCCGGCGGTTTCATCTCAATGGTAACCAACTTGCCTGCTCAGTTTGGTCAGTATAGACAACTACATACCCATGTATATTTAAGCCCCATGTGGTTATCCTAGTGAAAACTGTCCTATTACAAAGCGCATTTTATTGATAGTCGGAGAGCATCTACATGTAACCCTGGTAGGATAAATGTAGATGCCCATGGGCCGCATCTAATTACCATCAGGTGGACTTTGAACTCGTTTGTCACCGGTATTACATAAAAAAGTCTCAGGTATTAACAATGATATACGGTGGAGTTTTGATGGGCTGGAAGATACAAAATAACTACAAAATAATTCCAATAAAACGCTTTATTATGAACTTGGAACAGTTTTTTAACTGTACCTACAGTTAAATTTAACGAAACCTATGCGACACGAAATGGATTAATTTTTATATTGTCGTAAATTACTTTTGCATGCAAATTGGATTGGGTGCGAGACAGGGCCCACGACGAGCGGTGGACCTTTCCGGATGTTCGTCAAAATCTGGGAAGTAATATTCTTTATAATTTTTCTTTATGATATCCATGAGCTCTCTCGTGTGGTCCCATCCTCTTGTTTCCGCTATCACTTTCAACTGTTTTTAAAAGAAAACAAAATGTCTCTGTAATTGTATTTTATACTTTCATTTAATGATTACAGTCAAAGATTTCTTTTTTCTTTACATTGTTTTTAAGTCAACTTCTATGATTATTATCACTATATAAATAGTATTATCACTTAAACCTTTAAAATTACTGGATCGATTTTAAAGGCGTTTTTACCACCGGAATTTTATGTAAGTATATTTTTTACATGAATAGATGAAAAACTTTAGCGTTTAGTGGTTAAATCGATAAAAGATAACAACATGTTGGTTAATCTAACCTATGCGAAGCCGAGAATAGTAGCTCATGTTTTACAAATTAAAAAAATATGGTTGACCCACAAGGCCATTCCTGCAAATTATAAATGCAAAGCGCTCCATATTCAAAAACTTATCATAATCTTGAAATACTACGTTCTTTATTATTTTCAAATTTGAATATTTCACGACAAAAATCAACAGATTCTGATGAACTTGATGACGTTCGACGCAGTTTCTTAAGCATTCATAGTAAATTTATTACTTCAAAAACAACTCAAGCAAAATTTTCGAAGTCACACAAAAAAAAAAAAAAAACACACACACACACACACACACACACACACACACACGCACGCACGCACGCACACACACACACACACACACACACACACACTCGCACGCACACACGCATACCCGCACACACGCACGCACGCACGCACGCACGCACGCACGCACACTCGCACGCACGCACGCAAGCACGCACGCACGCACGCACGCACGCACGCACGCACGCACGCAATCACGCACGCACGCAATCACGCACGCACGCACTCACGCACGCAAGCACGCACGCACGCACGCAAGTACACACGCACGCACGCGCGCACGCACACACGCACGTACGCACGTACTCACGCACGCACGCACGCACGCTCTCACGCACGCACGCACGCAAACTCGCACACACGCGCGTGCGCATACACACACACACACACACACACACACACACACACACACACGCACGCAAGCACACATGCACCCACATACACGCACACACGCAAGCACGGACACACGCACACACCGCGCGCTCACACGCGCACAAAAACTTATATAGTGACATTCTCAATAGAAATAGTCAGAATAGCTTCCTAGGACCTCAAAACGTCGAGATCTGACGAAAACTCGATTTTCGAAAACTGGGATGAAACAGATTTTCGTAGCAGGCAGTTAGAAACTCAATAACAACAAATATTGTCTCCTAACTTATGATCTGAACACAGTCCTTGACCACAAAGTATACCTTTGCGATCTCATTTACAGAGTAACTTGGCACATTAGAAAACTGTGTATGTGAAAGAGGCGAGAAAGGTGTGTCCGGATTAAACCAAATGAAGTCCGTAGTCTCTGCCTATCCTCTGAGCGAGAGGCGTAACAGCTTATGTATATACATATGTATCTAATCAAAACGTATCTTTTATTAGAATGTTGCAATGTTGAAAAAGATATACAGATAGCACTAGTTTTTTATATTGTCACGACTACAACAATCAACGATACGAAACAGTGTTGCCAACAGTACTTGGTCACTTAAAGTATGTAAATTAAATTGAGCACAGAAAATCAATTGAACTTAATATCAATACAGCATCAATGCGTCGCATTGCTCTAACAGGTAATGGACCCAATCTTACAGAATACCAGCTTAAAATAGCAATATTATTTTGCCGCATTTCATAGGCCGACTAACGTGAATCGGAGGTTCATTTTTAAGGGTAACGTGGCAATTCCATCTAAGTCCTTAGAGGTCCTCAGGTTCCAACGCATTTACACAATCGATGATAAATTTATGTTATGTATCAATATTAATATCCACTTACCATCAGGTGGACTGTGAGCTCGTTTGTCACTCTTACTTGTTTAAAAAAAGGCAACTAATAATGGTTCATTCGATGAGTTCCGATTCGTAATGTAAACAGAATCATTATAGAGAGCAGTGGCGTGTTAAGATTTAGAGGCGCTTAACATTGAAGGTTTTGTTAGCCTTGCCTATCTCAATTATACCTATATTAACCTATATTATATATATATATATATATATATATATATATATATATATATATATATATATATATATATATATATATATATATATATATATATATATATATAATTTATTATATGTAGTTTACAGTATAGTGGCGGCATACGAGGATCCACCACTCCATATGACATTCGGACCTACCATATAATATGTCACATAATCCCATGGATATCGTAAGAGGCGTCAGAGAGAAATAAAACAATATATAGTAAGCAGCATCTTCCTGAAAACAACACAAAATAATTTAAAAAAAACAACGTTTACCAACCCGCCTGCCAAGACACGTGGCAATGGACAATGATGATGACGATGATATGATATTATTCATTGAAAAATTCAATTGATATTAACGCATTGCTTTTTGATCTGGTTTCGATGATGTTAATGCTGCTAGCCTATGCGGCTCTTACAGCTTCGTAGGACTCGTTCGCATTGCTTTTTATTTTTAGTTTTTTGTTTGGAAAAAATAATATTTTATTAGTATTATTTTGCCGCCCCGAAATTCAGCCGATCTGAGGTTTTACAATGTTAGCCCTTGCGTAACTGATGTAAAGAAAACTCCTTTCCCATTTTTTCATTTTTCTAAGAGCGTCAACAAATAAGTGTGCTATGAGAATTTACTACCGGTCAGCTTATGAAAATCTCGCTGTTTTTATCCAATGTACGCGGATAGCGATTTAGAGCTACTAATAATATAAAAAACTACGTCATTCGAATGAAAGGGACCTTCTTTCTCTTTCTCTCATTAGCGGATTGTTGTTAAGGTGCATATATTTATTTGTGTCTTTTCAATGGTAATGACTGATGATGAAAAAATTAAATGAGCTTCATTGGGAAAAACAATACCTCACAACGAAACACATCTCCCTTCACCCACGCTCGTTCCGGTATGCAGTCGCGTAAGGTAACGCCACAATTAGCCATTAGATAGCAAAGATCGGCCATGCCTCCGGGACGGTCGCTCACCGTCACCTTGAACTTCACAAGCCGCCCCTCAGCTGCCATGCCACGCTCCAGCGCCCGTGCGAGTATAGTTGTATCGATGTTGCCGCCGGTCAGTATGCACACCACTCTGACGATTTTATATAACGATATTTAATAAATAATTTAATCATACATAGCTTAGGATTCCAGAGTCAAGGCTGCAGAGAGGAAGAGGGATAGATACATATCAGGATCTCCTCTACTTTTTATAATTGACTCCATCTCTAAGGAGTAGACAAACCGCCACCCTGTATTTAAAGGCTAGAGTTGGCGCTTAAGCTAGCTTAAGCTTCACTTCAACAACAAGAAAGAGCTTAAAATAAGCTTAAATCTAAAAAAGATATGTACACAGCGGTCTCATATCCGATGCCATGACAGCGGTATCAATGTGGATTTCTCAACGATCAAAAATGAAGGATTTCAGTTTAGAATTAATCAATAGTTATTTATTGTGTATGTAGTTACATAAAAATAGTTATATTACCTTAAGGGAAGTTTGCATAAACTGACAATTATTTTACCTTATTCAAATTTTTAAACTTACTCGAATTTCGTCAAAGTTGATGAAATTAAATGTCAATAACATCTTGAGTTCTTCAAATAGAACTACTATTTCAAAAGCCTATTCTAGACCAAAACATTCAGACCAGCGCAAAAAGCAGCATCAAGGAATAAGTTTTGTGAGTCTGAAGGTAAAACGATCGCCAATCTTCTTGTTATGTGTTGCGAATATGGCATAACTTTTTCTTGGAGGCAATTCATGTCAACAAACTATTAGAACCTATGATGATGACGATGACGGAACTGTTTTGAAATTATTATAAATTTAAAATACGATATTATGTACACAAAAATTATGAACGCACTTTTTTCCTTTTAAATTTGGAAAGAGACCAGCTATTACAGCGGCGACTGAAACCGCTCCAGATCCTTCAACCACAAATCTCTCTTGTTCGACGATATGCATCACTGCACGAGCGACCCAATCTTCTTTGACTACAACCTGTAATGTTTTCATTTTTATATTAAAATGAACTTCTAAAGTATTCGACCGTTCTAATCAAATTTCTTACTCACCATTTTATCTACAAGGCCCTTTATGGTATGAAAAGTGTTCACTCCAACTTTATTGACTGCTAGACCGTCAGCTATTGTGGAATCGATAGGAAAATAAATTCGCTCATTTTTCCGCAATGATTCTACCATACTACAGGTTAAATCAGTTTCGACGCCCTAAAAATAGCACAAATATACATCCGTGAAAAAATCGTTTAAGGATAGATTCTATCAGGTTATTTCGTAACATCAGAACATTAAATTATCAAATTTAAATGTTCTAAAATAATTATCATACGTGATAGAGTCACGCTGCAGCTATATTATGGTTGTAGCATGAATGGGTCGACTCGACCGGGGAAGGACCACGCTCTCGCAGAATACCAGCGTAAAATAGCGGCATAATACTGCTGTGTTTCGTATGATGAGTGTAGAGACCCAGTGACCCTTTTTTTATTGGAAACGAGGCATTCCATTTTGGTTCTCAGGGGTGACAACGCATCCGCGTTTTGATTCTTAATCGAGGATAAATGTAGATGTCTATGGAACACAGCATCCACTTACCATCAGGTGGACTATGTGCTCGTTTGTCACCGTTTTTCTATAAAAAAAAAACATATTGTCTATAATTCTGATCCATTTTATAGTAGGTACTTATAAATAGCTCATGGAGCATGACGGAGATCTACTTACATTAGCTTTTTCTTACGAGAAGTTAACAGTTATAAGCTTGAATTATCATTAAGAGAACCTTGTATATGATTACGTGAATACAATAAATTGAAAAAACACATACAACATTTCATACTTACATAAATTTCAACATTAGGCTTAAGATGCTTAGAGAACGCACATACACCAGCTATAAGACTGCCGCCGCCTACCGGTATTATAATTGCGTCTACATCTGGAATTTGTTCCAATATTTCTACACCCGCAATTCCTTGTCCTTCTATGATATTCGGATGGTCGTATCTATATATAAAATAAATATAAGGATTATATTTATTTAAACATTTTATATAATATTTATTACTTTTATTTTGATTTATTATTGTAACTCGTACCCGTTTATATACATCATCTTCTTCTCCTTACCGAGAGTCATTGCGTATAATTTAGCTTCAGAAATATTATCACCGTGAAGAACAGGTTTAACCCCGAAATTTCCGCATTTGGTCATTTTCGTGAGTGCCGTGCGCTTCGGCATCACAATCACGCACGGGATACCAAGGCGTGTACTGTGGTAACTCAAAGCCATTCCGTGATTTCCTGTGCTGGCCGTTACCACTCCGATCCTCTTTTGCTCTTCAGAAAGTAGTAGCAACGTGTTACAGACCCCACGTTCTTTAAAACTATTATGTTAAATTATTATTTTATTAACAAGCATTTTAAAACTAAGATATACTATTTAACTAGGAATAATACAGATATCAGCATTCTACATTAGTATTTTTTTAACATAAGCAACTTTCGGTTTACCAAATTATAAATTTTTACATCAATTCCGTATTTGCTAAAGTATTTCTCAGAAGTGAATACAAATGTTTAAAGTAATATGGAGGCTTTAAAATTACAATTGTCGATGCAGACTCGTGCCGATTCCGCCAATATATGCCTAACAAACCTGTAAATTATGGTATCAAGTTATTTTCTCTGGCGGATGCTAAAACATACTATACAAAGAAATTAGAAATATACATTGGGAAGCAGCCAAGAGGCCCGTATAATCAAGATACTTCAACTGTTTCTCTTGTCAAAAGGATAGTAGAACCAATTGCAGGAACTGGACGAAAAGTGACAATGTATAATTAGTTAACGAGCATTCCGCTAGCTGAACAATTACTTATAGATTACAATTTGACAGTAGTTGGCACAGTGAGAAAGAACAAGCCGGAAATCCCAAGTGACTTCAAGCTAAATGGCTTGGAAGAATTTTCCTCCGTGTTTGGTTATAAGCAATCACAGACATTAATTTCTTACTGCCTCAAAAAGGATAAAGTTATAGTATTGTTATCGACAATGCACAATAATGGCGCAGTGAATGATTCTACTCAAAAAAAGCTCCCGGAAATGATAGAATTTTACAATAAAACTAAAGGAGGTAAATAAACTGGTCGGCACTTTGTCGCTCGCATTCGTTACAGATGGCCACTAAGGTTATTTTTACATTTCTTGAAGTGGGAGATGTGAACGCCCATATAATATGGAATACTATAAATCATGACAATAAAATGGAACGCGTTTTTTAAAACATTGGCTTTTGAACTGTGTCGTCCTCAACTACAGGCTAGGGCATCTATTACGAATTTGCCACGTGAATTGAGACAGACGATGAGAAGATTTGTACCACCACTTGAGGATATTCAACATGAAGCAAACGTCGTGCCAATAAAAAAGCGATGTATTCACTGTCCTCGAAGAACAGATAGGAAATTTAAAATTTGTCACTTTCGTAAGGGCAACATTTGCCCAACACATACTAAAACAGTACGTACTGAATGTGTTCGTACTGAAAATTAATTAGGTTTTTCAACATCTCAAAGTTCACATGTTTTTGTTATTAATCGTACCAAATGTTATATTAAAAGATAGAAAATTTCAATTCGATCTCGATTACTTAAGTTTTTACAAAATTAAATTACTGTTGATTTTTTTTAATTACCTGGTGATCTCATGGAGAGAATTTTTGTTCCTAATTCTAGTATGTAATTCAAAGCAATAAATATATAAATAATTAAATGATTTTTGATTTCATTTTATTGATATTGAATCAAATAAGACTAAAATATAAAATAATGTAAATAAATATATAAATGTATGTATTTTTACCCATTTATTTTAGGTGCTTCCAAAGAACTCGCGCGACGAAAGACGTTACAAAAAAAGCGGGACTCACCGAGGGTTGAGTATCATCAGGTTCTCAGCTATCATGTGCACGTTTGTAACATAATATAAAAAAAACCTGTTCTTCTGAAATATTACCTTCCCGTGTATTGCATGAATTCTTGCTTGAAGTACAATTCCATTCCGAGTTTGTCCGACATATGTCCTCTCTAAAGTGAAAGAAAGAGCTAAGAATAATAGTCTGGATATAGGATAGGGGTAGCAAGAAAAATTATAAAACCCAAGTTCGTACCACGCATGGTGTCTTTACAATACAGCCCACGCAGCGACGTGCAGCAGCCAAAACGTCATCATGTTTAATTTTTCTTGGATTAGCCGGGTCACAGTAGGGATCAAATTCAGGGTCCTTCATATTTAGAGATAGAATAACAAAATGTTAAATCATCATTAAAGTACATATTATTTGCAAAATTAATGCAATTAAATAGTTTTCGTTAGGATTATGAATGTTTGAACAGATCAATTGTTTCAAATATACTTATATACGAGCCTTTAAATTCGATGATTACACAAACAATTCACTTTGTTAATTTTATAATATATGTGTATACAAGTACCGGTAAGCAAAGGTTCTGCCCCCTCCCCCCCCCCCCCACTAGATACAGTGACAACTTGGTAAGTGAAGTAGGAAGTCGATAGATGCAGGTAGCTCAGGACTATGTTTTGTGACTTTCAATGGGGGAAGCGTATGTTCGTCAGAGGACTTGTGAACGGCTTTAATGATATTTATGATGATGTATAAAATTATAACTCACCGTGTGGTAGTGATTTAACAATATCCACTACCCCATTGAGTCCCGGGGGTGTCGCAGGAGGTATAATGAGGGAAAATGAACCTAATAACATCGCAATAAAGAAAACTCAAAATATTTAAAAACTGCGGTTGCCAACCCGCTTGCCAAGCGTGGACTTAACCCCCCTTATGCAACCTATGAGGAAGGCCCAGGCTCAGCAATGGACTTTTATGGGCTGTAATCCGTCCGTCTATTATAGATATTGGGTCTTTCGGATTACAGCCTATAATCCGTTTTATAGGCTGTAATCCGAAAGACCTAATATCTTCCTTAATCTTTGCTGTTGGTCTATAGATGCTGATATTAGAAAGGACAAAAGCAAAATGTAATATTATATTCTTTTATATCAATAGCTTTAGTATTTGCGTACCTACATATGAAAATATATATGTACTTACATTCATTATGTAGAAATTAATTTTACACAAATAATTTACCGTTTCCAAATGTTAATTAAAGAAAATAAAATAACTATAAAAGTTTCATGATGTGATTGATCATGAAAATGCCACCTGGCATTTTACATGTCTTTTTAAATCTGACACAAATTCCAACAACAACAGATTTAATTCTCATTTTGTTCTCTATTCTATCTCCATCATTTTTATTTTATCAAATAAGTTCTTTTTAACCTTCTTCAAAAAGGAGGACGTACTCAATTCGACTGTATGTTTTTAAATTCCCGCTAGGAAAGTCAATGATTTTGAAGTTGTTGTTTCACCCCGGATTTTGAAAATCGAGTTCTCATCTCGACGTATCGAGGTCCTAGGAAGCTATTATGACTATTTTTGCGATGATGTCCGTAGGTTTGTGTGTGTGTGTGTGTGTGTGTGTGTGTGTGTGTGTGTGTGTGTGTGTGTGTGTGTGTGTGTGTGTGCGTGTGTGTGTGTGTGTGTGTGCGTGTGTGTGTGTGTGTGTGTGTGTGTGTGTGTGTGTGTGTGTGTGCGTGTGTGTGTGTGTGTGTGTGTGTGTGTGTGTGTGTGTGTGTGTGTGTGTGTATGTATGTGCGCCACCAATCGCAAACTTTAAAAATAATAGTGAGGTACGAATACTAAGCCTTGACAATCCACGGTACATAAGGGAGTTGGATCCAATGATTTCAAAAGTAATATATAAGTAGATTGCTTACCACATGCTCAGCGGAAAATTAAAATATTGAGGAAGCTTTATCTGCTTGGATGAAAATATTTTGAACTCGTTAAGTGAAGACAGTATTTATAACGCCGTGTAGCGGCGGCGTACTACATCTTACTAAAGAATATATTATATTATTACTTACAAGCACTAAGACCCAATATCATCCTGCGAGTATCGTAAAAGGCGATGGAGGGAGATGAAACAGGATATAGGTAGCAATGTCTTTCTGATAACAAAATAATATAAAATCGCTGTTATTAACCAACTCGAGGGTACTATAGCATTATAAGTCGGCGGATTGGGACGGAATGCGGTCTTTCTTTGCATGAGGGCGGGTACGTTTCTCGTCGGATGATCTCAGCGCTGTTGCTGATTCTATCACTGATGTGGAGCCTCAGGGAATTTAACTATTTGTACTATCATCTGTAGTACCCAACGGAAGCAGATTTCAGTCTAGGTTTGATCGCTCCTGTAAAACTGCATTACGCAGTAAGCAAGATTGTTTTCAAGCCTGGACTGACACTCTAGCGGCCGAGGATGTAAACACCAGCATCCTTAAAAAGAAGCATAAATCCGCTTCCCGGTACAACAAACTTTTCACTTGGTGAACCAAGTGATAACGATGTGTCAAACATAAAATACCCTGCGCAATTTTTCAATGTGTTAAATTATTCGAAAGTTTGACAGATTTTTTATATAATTATCGAATAACGGAAATATGAAAACCCAACACCAAGTGTATCATAGCGTATTCTTTATATAGCACGTAAGGGTAATATGGAAATTCGGTTAATATGGTCACGTTCTTACAATTCAAAAACTACAGCATTGTTTGCATAGATGACTCTGTGATACGATAGCTCTTCATCGGTCATTCAAATAATAAAGGGTCAAAAAAGCGCTGCTTTATCAACGCCATTTTGACAATTGACATTAAAGTGAATATTTCAGTCCATTTTAGTATGGTGTAGTGTAGTCAGTTTTTGTAAATAGATTTTTCGAAATGTTCCCAATTATTGCCAAAGCTTGTTCTCCTTTTGAAATTTGCGAAACTGCTGGCTGGACAAGAGAGCGGAATACGTGTTAATCTAGTCCTACTGATAATATCAAAATGGGAGAATTAGGTGTAGATTAACTTTACAAGGCGCAGGTTCAGCCGCACATGGAATACTGTTCCCATCTCTGGGCTGGAGCTCCCCAGTACCAGCTCCATCCACTTGACCACATCCAGCGCAGAGCAGCTCGAATCGTCGACAACCGAGTGCTTTCCGATCGGCTCGATTCACTGGCGCTGCGAAGAGATGTTGTATCTCTTTGCATTTTCTTTCGCATATACCTCGGGAAGTGCTCTGAGAAATTACTTGGTAGTGAACCACTGTATGTTTCACAAGGAGTTTTCTTCCGAGTACGACCTCTCTGTGGAATAGTTTACCACCGATGATTTTTCCGGACCGATACGACCTGGAGACCTTCAAGAAAAGAGCTTACACCTTTCTAAAAGCCGGCAACGCACCTGTAATTCCCCTGGTGTTGCGGTTGATCATGGGCGGCGGTAGTCTACTATTAAAAAAAAACCCGCATCCACAAGTTGCGTGGGCCTGACGGATGATCCCAATTGTGCTGAGGACGTGTGCTCCAGAGTTGGCACCGGTTCTAAAGTATCTTTTCCTCAGTACGGTTTCCGTCCACAGCTCAGCTGCTCTGATTTTTTGCGTAACCCACCGATGGGCGCAGGCGGTGGAGTCTAAGAGAGAGGCCTTGGCGGTCATTTTGGACATAGCGAAAGGTTTCGATTGGGTTTGGCACAATGCGCCTCTTTCGAGCTTTCCATTTTATGGACTTCCCGAGAAATTATGTAATTTGATTATCAATTCTCTCAGAGCAGAGCATTAACGTTATTATTGACGGTGCAAGCTCCAACTCCAAGCCTGTAACAGCTGGTGTCCCAGAAAGCTACGAGTTATCGCCTGCCCTGTTTCTTCTGCATATCAACCATATGTTGCAAACCAGTAATATTCATTGTTATGCGGATGAGAGCACTGGCGATGCCTTATACATCGGTTATGCTAATATATCTCACTCAATAAGTCGCCGAGTGCTGGAATAAACTTGTGTCTGAAGTTTAGTCATTGTTAGAGAAAGTCTCGGAGTTTGGGTGACTAGTCCAGTTCAATCCTCAGAAGACACAAGTTTGCGCGATTACCTCTAAAAAGAACCCGTTTGTCATATCTGCTCAATTTCAGGGCACTCCCTTCGTTGCCTCAGCTAACATAGAAATTCTCGGAGTTGACATATCAAATGACGTCACTCGGAAGGGAAGCCCAAATAGACCTCTAAAAAGCTTAGCGTGTTTTCTAAGGCCGGACAGTATTTTTGCTAGCACACCGTACAAGACGCACTTTCGGCTTCACATGGAAAACTGTTCTCAATTCTGGGCCGGGGCACCCCAGTGCCAGCTCCTGCGACCGAGTTCTTTTTGACCGGCTTGACTCACTGGTGCTGAAAACATGATGGATCACTTTGCAAATTTTATCGCATCTACCACGGGGTGTGTTCAGTGAAATTGTTCGGACAAAACTCGCGATGCCATCCGTACCATCTGGATGATTAGCAGTCCACCACTATGCAATTTACTAGAAGTATTCTTCCTCGCACAACTTCATTGTAGATTCGACTGCCACCAGCGATTTTTCCGAACCGATACGACTTAGAGACCTTCAAGAAAAGAGCCTATTCTTTTTTTTTTAAATACCGGCCGTCTGTAATTCCCCTGGTGGCAGTTGTTCATGGGCGGCGGTATTTACTTACCATCAGGTGAGCCCTATGCTCCTTTACCCCCTCTTATATAAAAAAACCGCCTAAGAGCGGATTCAACTGTAATTTGTTTACGATGTTTTAACCACTTCTGGTCTTTCTTACGGTAATCACGTACTAGACAATAGAGCGTTGGATCCTCTTACGTCACCACCAAACGTATCTATTATAAACCATTGTTACTTTTTGGCAAACGTACTATTATAAATTACCGCAGGAATATTTACTGTATTTAGTTAACATCTAAAAAAGGAGGAAAAGGAAATAAAATACTTTAATATTTTTTCTTTATTATAAAGGTCATATGTTCAAGGATAAACATCTGTCCACTTTATGGCCAACAACAAATTAACAATAAGCAAAAATACTTGCTTATACTGACTCAAGAACCCGATGTGGGTCTTAAGTCTTTACCTTCGACAACAGAGCAGTTATACAATTTTGACAACATAATATAATATAACTTTCACATAGGTCCCAACAACCTTATGCTGTATTATATTCTAATTTACAAGTCCAGTTTCCCGCGCTTTCCAAATGCATGTTGGGTGGTCATGCAATAATACGTTATGAGCTTATAAGTAAGAATTCATTGTTATGGTGTAATTTTTTATATTACTTTATAATTATGCATTTTGAATATAAAAAATATAAGAAACTACAAATTTTGAACATCATTAGTGAAAATAAAGGTAGCTCCTGAATTCAAATCTTTAAATTAAGAAGCCACTTCCAACTGAAAAAATGAAAATTAATTATGGTTTCGTAGTGTTTTATTAAAATCTGTATGCATAAAAATTGGGTTTTATACTCAAAGATTTAAATAGTTAGATGCGCCCTTATCATAGTATGACCACTCCGAAATGTGTCCATTCTCAAATGAGTGAGTTCACTCATTCGCAATCGGTGCTCATTTGTGCGACAGAGAAAGTAGTATACATAATTCTGTAAGATAATAAGAGATGACACTATTGCATTAGTGTGCGCGCGTCAGCGTCTTGCGAACGAACACATCATTTAAATCACATTTAAATCTTTGTTTATACTACTGAATTTGAGGTATAGGCTGTCACCTGTCAACTTCGTGCAGTTCGCGCCCGCGGGATTACAGGGGTTGGCAAGGACGAGGTAAAACAGTCTCAAAGGGGAAGCGAGTGGTATGCGGGAGGGCGAGCGAGCACGCCGCACGCTGCTCAGAGCGCCAGTCGCCGGTGGCCGGTGGCCGCTTGCAACGGTTACTTATATACTAGACGCACACGAGATTACGATCTGAAGATGAATGAGCAAACCGATTGGACGACAATCAAAAGAAATTGTGTGTAACGTAGACATGTATTTTAAAGAGCGTAAAAAAGATAAATCATCCCAAGAATACCAGAACGATATTAATTTGGCAAAAACCGTGTATGTAGCAACAGGGCTCTCGGAAAGATCAATAAGAAGAATTGTCAGTGAAAGAAATACAATGGAATACAATCAAATCTCCCAGAAAAATCTTGTATGTGAGATGTATGAAAGTAGATAGTTTCACTTTAGGAGTGATACGACGTAAAGTGTCCCAGTTCTAAAGTGTAAAAAAAATATTACATTACTTTCTTATTTAGAATAAACATGATTACTATTATTCGATGATTCATCTTTTATTATCCCAATTTTCGTTCTACTTTAGGCGTGCATTACATTTTATACTTGTACTAGATTTTGCAAAGCTTCCTCATGAACCACTCCGTCTATTGGAGAAAACCGCACGAAAATCCGTTCAGTTTTTTCTGAGTTTATTATACAGACAGACACGGCCGGGGACTTTTTTATAATATAAAGTGATTTAATATTATATCAAATTCATCACTACATCACAAAATACTTCGTAATAAATCTAAATAAATCAATATTAATCTCAAGATAACTCGATCCCAAATCCCTACGTGTGTAGCCGTGGGCGTGGCCTCGTGCACGAGCTGCGTGCTACCTCGTCCCCGTCCACCCTGTACCCCTTGGGCGCGGACTGCACGACGTTGACGGCCTACTATAACTATAATGCTTTGATTGTGGTCCCTTAATCCATACATACAGCACATTGTTTTTCGGAAACTAATAAACCGATTCAAACATACTTTAAGTATCATTTAGTAGTAAATGTATTCTTATTTGTAGTATAAAATATTCATATAAAGATGACAAACGAGCACACAGTCCACCTGATGGTAAGCGTATGCTGTGGCCCATATATATCTACATCTACGAGTATCCTTGATTACGAATCAAAATTCAGATGCGTGGTCACCCGTAAGGACTAAGATGCCTCGTTTTCAGTAAAGTCTCCGGTTAATCCTGAATTTCTTAGTAGTACAGACTGTACCTGTCAATGTCATACTTTATGGGCATGCCGACCTAATTAGTGCATGCCCATAAAGTATGACATTGACAGGTACTGTCTGTACTACTAAGAAATTCAGGACTTCATAGGCGTGATTTTACTGACAGCTGTCGCAGAGATCAAGCTATCTTTTGTGAACCATAACTGCACATTTAGAACACAGACAATACGCTTCACAGAGTAGTGAAGAGAACTTTTTGAAGTGAAAACTTCTTTAAGCATCGTTGTGATTTGAAATTCTATGAAACGAAACAATGACTGTTAAAAGAGACAAACACATAAATAAATCCATAAGATTTAACGTTAGAGAAAATGGGATAGGAAGCATTATAGCTAATGCTCGCGAGGAAACAGTCGTAAATGCCGCCGAAACGGCGTCGCATACGCGTTTTGTTCAACAAGGTACGAAGGTGTCGTGTGCCTATGGAATAAACAAGCAGTGAAGAATGGCCAAACCTCAAATTCGTAATACGTTAAATTGATATAAATCTTTTTGTAATTAGTGAGTACTATATAAGGTATATCGAAAAGAGTATAAACATTCGAGGGGAAATTAATCCACTCGTCGTAAAAATTAGTGGCTGTCCCGTATTTTTAAAGTATATTAACAATGTTGACGACTTCTTTAGATATTTTGAACATGCTCGGATATAAATATCTAGTTTAAATAAAATAAGTACTTAATAAAATAAATGAGTCCATCAAAACCGGTAGTAGGTAGCTTCGTGCTTTTCCCATCTGTATGGTTCACTTTTCATAATTTATGATTTTCGTATTGAAATGGGGATATTTGCCATAGTTGCCACGCTTGGCGAGCGGGTTGGCAACCGCAGTTTTTTATTATATCACAGTTGTTATCAAGAAGATGCTGCTGCCCATCTCCTTTCTGTGTCCCTCTGTCGCCTCTTACGACACCCACGGGAAGATATCGGGTAGTGGATATTCTTAACCGCCACTACACGGCTACAAATCCACAAACGCACTAGATGGTGTGACGACCTGGTAAGATATGCAGGAAGTCGATGGATGCAGGTGGCTCAGGACCGTGCTTTGTGGCGTTACTTGGGGGAGGCCTACGTTCAGCAGCATATACAATATGTAAAGTAATTAACGCACACCCTCAGACACCCCAATTAGTATATTATGTTATAATAGTAATATATACACTGAATTTTTAGTTAAACATTTTTATGCACTGATTATTTGTCCAATGAGTTATACTAATTCCGGAAGAATCTTGTGGTCACAGTACAAATCCACAAACGCAAAGACTTTAACGTGCTTGAAATAAAGTTCATTTTTCTTTATTTTTATTGAATGACAGAATTAGTAATAATTCAAATAAAACTGCACTCTTAAAAGACTTATTGCCTTAACTTACGATCCATTTCAGTATGTTTTTACTGTACAGATTTAGTGTGACTGTAATTTATGTAGTTTTAATTATTTTTGGGACAAAAAATTACCTATATTAATAATGATAGGAATCGATTCAGTAAACGATTCTGAACAAACTACTTTCTCAAAGTGCGTTAATTATGTTACGTGTTGTATATATATATATATATATATATTAAAAGGATCGTTACATTTATATACTATAAAATTAAATTTTCTTATAAATTATGCCGACCTTGCAGTTTACATTATAATATGAAATAAATCATTTGCTATAAAGTATTTGTACTTTATATTTCATTTCATTTGAAGGTTTCACTTCTGTCGCGTGTGAGCTGCACGCATATCTTTTATAGGATAAATGTAACCAAAGAGGACACAGTCCACCTAAAGGTAAGTGGTTGCTGCGGTCCCATAAACGGATGCGTTGTCACCTGTGAGGACTAAGATGGAATGCTTCGTTACCAGTAATAGGGGTCTCCGGTTCTCTACACTCACCATATAAACACAGCAGCATTAAGCTGTTATTCTATGCTAGTATTCTGTGAGAGCGTGAACCTATCCCGGTTGAGCTGACCCATTTCTAGAACTCACTTCGTGTGATTGTTTTTGTGTCAATAGACACAGAAACAATCACACGAAGTGAGTTGATTAGGTAAATAAAAAAATCAAGAAGCATATAAATTAAACAAAGAGTATATCCATCACTTCCTTAAACTCGTCTATAACACATTGTATTTGTAAAACATATATAATACAAGAGTAATATAAATGTTGGCTAGTGTAGGTCGGACTCGCGCATGAAGGGTTCCGTACCATCGTGAAAACAAGTTACTAGTAGGGTCACCTCCTTTAATTTTTAGTTTAGTTCTTTTTTATTATTAGTGGTTATAGCGGCAACATAAATTCACATTCTGTAAAAATTTCAATTGTCTACTTGTTACGGATCATTAGATACAGCCCGCTGACAGACAGACGGATGGACGGATGGACGGACGGACGAACGGACAGCGGAGGCTAAGTAATAGGATCCCGTTAGTTACCCTTTGAGTACGGAACCCTAAAAAGGGTACAAAGTAATCACTTTACGTAATACACAACTATCTTCACAATTTCTTAGTATCTTTTACTTTAAACGCACGCACGTAGGCACATACGCACACACACACACACACACATGTTTCTTATATATATATATATATATATATATATATATATATATATATAATACATACTTTATATATATATATATATATATATATATATATATATATATATATATATATATATATATATATATATATATATATATAAAGTATGTATTTACCCAAACCAATTACACATTTATGAAATTTTCTAATAGGCTTACTTTGTGAATTACATTATATACCATATAGTATCTGTTAGTTTTCCTGTCATAAATAAATAAATAAATCACCATCGAAGCCCTTCTTACATTTTTTGACTAATAGTTCACATTCACACACATTTGATACACACAATCGCATCACCAAACTCCACTTCAAACTATTATTTAAGCGATATTACATGAGTGAGCAACAAAACAATCAGTCAGTGTTAAAAGTTCCCGATAAAATTCGTCTCTGTCATTAGCGATGTTAGTATAGACAATATACTAAGTACATAAATTAAGCGAAATGAATACAATTATAAAGCAGTGTTGCTAGTAAAGATAATATAAAAATTATATAACTCAAAGTTGCTAGTGCGACGCACTGTCCAGGGAGTCGGTGCTATTCCTTCGCGGATAGTTGTCGAAGTCGCACTCTCGAGCAAAATTCCATTCCTTATATGTGTTGGCAATCAATGTGCGCAACTCGTCCAAGTGCTCTGGACCCCGGGTTTCACACACAACTTTTACCTGTCAAATCATAAACAATTTTAAATTACTTGTTCGACAACTGAAAACGTAACGTACGCACAAAATTGGTTCCCTCCATGCAATTGGTCCTAGGTGGCCTATATCTGGGCTTGGCTCACAGATGCCTTGGTAGTCTTTCCTATTGTAAAATTAAATTCTGTCAACACCACGCTTGCCAGGCAATTGACATGATTTAGCTAAACTAGTCAATTATATATTACCATTTAGCCACTAAACATTAGTTAAAAGAAATAAAAAGAACAAAGATGGGATCTTGGTCACTTAGAACTATTATTAATTCCAAAAATTACCCGAACGCTGAATATATCCCCGAAAACCCAAGCTCGTTCCTGCATGATATCCTTTATTGAGACGCCGATGGACGCGATAAGCTTACAAAGTTCAGCGATACCTCCAGGACGGTCGCTTACGGTCACCTTGAACTTGACCAGCCGGCTTTCAGCCGCGAGACCTCGTTCCAAGCACCGGCCTAGGATTGTGGTGTCAATGTTACCGCCAGATAGAATACACACTACCCTGAAAACAAAACAAAACCAAAGTAATTATCATACGACCAAAATTTTGATTCCTTAAAAAAAGTCGTTAAAAAATGTTCCCCTTGTCAAGTGCGAAAAGACGATCACTTTTGTACGCCCCCGATGCAGAAAATTACCCATGATGAATTCTCTATATAAAAATGCTTAAGTAATAGCAAAATTGTACTTCAAAGACCTTTCACCATTACAGATTTTATTTCTATGAGCACGATGAAGGTAAATTTCACAGTACACGAGCTACCCAGGGTCGATCTTGATTCAAAACCACCCATCAAATTATTAATTGCAAAATTGAACCAGCATATTTTTAGGAACAAAAATAGTTCAGCTAGCTAGAGGACCTTGGTGGACAAACTGCATCATCTCAGAAATGAGACTAATCACAGAGGCAACGGCGTTAGAACAACAGTATTTTAATCTATAAATAAGTAATGCCATGCTTGACAACCCGTTCCTTTTAGGAGATAATTTAATGAGGTCGGAGGCCGCGAATGCCACTGTAAACTGGTCTTTCGTCATTCATAAACAAGACTGTAATTGTCGAAAGTTTGCAACACAAGGTTACTATTGCAAGTTACATATAAGAAATATTATCTTACTACATATATACTACATTGGACGGATATTTCATTAATTGGTTTATTGCCTATATTTTTAATAAACAGTATATGCAGTACACATACAAAATTAAGTATTTTCAACATTTTATTAGCCACGAGTTTCGCCATTTCTTGTGTAAGTAATTGAGAACAAATAGGGTGTGAAGGTGTGAAGAATAATAACCGCAAACAAAACGTAGTGATTATAATAATTATACTTTTTGACCGCAACGACGTTGACTGTCCATGTTAAACGTTTTTTATTATATTTTATTATATTATATTGTTTTTTTTTCCGTGCATTAATAAATGAAATGCGTTTTCGAAAGATTTTCAATCTCGTCATGACGAATATATACATTAGGCAGTATTAAATAAATGACATTTCCTGGGCTGGAACTCTAATTTTCCAGGGACGTATGGGGAATGAATGGGGGATATAAAGCATACAATTCCCATTGATTTTTTAAGAACTTACGATACAGTAACGGAAAAAACTCTAATAAACTTCAGTGAAGAAATTTATATAGGTATATACTATAAGGGAGGTATAAAATTGGATTTTCACTTTGCATTAAGAGTTCAGATGTAGTTTTAACGAAGCTCACAATATCAATGCTTCGTTTAGAGAGAATACGACTAACGAACCCACCGCGCAATTTAAAGCAAAGCTCACCCATAGAAAAGTAAGAATAACTGTTTGATGGTCACATCATGGTGTAATTCACGATAGCTTTTTGTGACCGGCAGAGTTACGCGTAATGTGTTAGTGAAATCAATGCAAAAATGCTAGATGACTTTTAACGTAACATCTAATGAGAAGATTTACCAAGAATATTGTAATCAACGAAGCAAGAATAAAGAAAAAAGTAACTGATATGATCTGTAAAAAAGATTTTTGTTTGAATAGCATCCATTACCGTTACAGTTCACTGATGAACATAAGCCTCCCCCATAGATTTTCTCATTGGGGGAATATTTTGCCTTTGTTACCACTCTTAGCAGACGGTTTGACAACCGTAGTTTTTTTAATATTTTTAGTTGTTATTAGGAAGTCGCTGGTGCCCATCTCCTGGTTAATTTCCTTCGAAATTAACCAGGAGATGGGCACCAGCGTAAGTGCGACAGAAGTGTCGCGCTTACGACTCCCATGAAATGGGGTAGTCCGTATTCCAACACCACCATTCCACGGTCCTAAAATTAGTAACACTTAAGATTGACTATTCATCAGTAAACTACGCTCCGCTGATCACATTGATTAATGATCATACACGTTAGTTAATCATATTGATGTAGGTTTGCATTTCAATTAAAACATAATACGTAGGTACTTCTTGTTAGCCAGCTCGGGTACGAGTCCGGCCATGATAGCTGCGACGCCCACGGCGCCGCCGCCCTCCACCACGTACTTCTCTTGTTCGGCCAGTCGTAAGATAGCTCGCGCTATCCAATCCTCGTTCACCGTGACCTAAGCAATATAGATTAATAAATAATCATACCTAAGAATGTTCACCGAGAAAAATCTCTGGGGTAGGCTTTAGTTCAACAGAGTACTTGGTAGGCTGTAATGATAATGACGTTTTATACACACATCTGCTCTTGGTAAAAAATCGAAAGTAAAGCTAACATCATAATTAAGTAGTTGAACTTAATTATGATGTTACCGGTTGATCTGGTGCGATTTTATACTAGCGTATCGTTGACCCTGTTTCTCAATCTTACACTATCATCGATACATTTTTTTATTAGTTTGAGATGATCAACGAACTATCAGTCCACCTGACGGTAAGTGGCCACCGCGGCCCATAAACAAATGCGGGCAACTTCAAGCAAGGAGGGATTCAGTCTGAAGCTAAAATTTGTACATGCGTCACCTGTGAGCACTAAGATGGAATGTCTCACTCTCTATTTACTCTCAATATTAATTGCTTTATCATATTTAATTGCTTTATGAATAGACTATAATGGCACTATATAAATAAACAAATTTAGGATTAAAAAAAACAATTTGAATTCAAAGCAGTTCCTCCTAAATGCGATCCTATACCTAAAAATAAAGCTTGATCCTATTTTAAATATGAACTTTCAATGTGTAAATATAATAATAAAATGTAATGTATATATATATATATATATATATATATATATATATATATATATATATATATATATGTGTGTGTGTGTGTAAATTTTCTGACAATAAATTAAGTACCACTTATAGCTAGTTGCTTCTTTAATTTTCAAATAGCATATTGATTACTACGTTTAAATTTTATAACACTAAGCTGTCAACATTGAATTAATATGTACTTACGTACTAGAACAGCTATCTCAAACAAAAAATGTGCGCTAGGTACTCTGTGTTCGCGCGGTTGTTTTTTTTATCATAGAATAAATATAGGTAGAATGATCCGTAGGTAATAGTAGATCGTAAAATATTATTAAATATATTGTATTAAGTATATTGTTAAATAGGTAAATTATATCGAGCACAATATTAAAATTTTGTCATTTATATTGTATATTATATTTGCTTATTTAATATAATATTGCGTAATATTATATCACAATTACATTTTAATGATATTTTTATTTGAATATTTTAAAAGGTGTCTATGTCAAATATAAAAAACGTACTAAATGTATGATAACAAAACTTATTAACATAACATTTAAATCACAAATATTTATTTAAATTAGAATAAGAGTCGTACATAAATGCTGGGCACGTGAAAGTTAAAAATGGACGAATTTATTCCACTTTGGCTTTGATGTGGAAACCATGAAAAATTTAGCCTAATTATAATAACTTATAATACATGTTTCTACAAAAAAAATGTGTATTATAAATATTCGTCCCATACTTAAATACCCACAGCAACGTCGCATCTGAACATATTAATTTCATAATTTATATTCCATGACACGAGATGGCGTCTTAGAAATAATTTGTTTTATTATTAATCTTTAATACTTTTTTATTGATTAAGTATCTTATTAACCGATGAAAAGTAATTCCTTGGTTTTTACTGACATTTCTTGAATTATTTGTGCAATATCTATATCTATATTTTTATCAAGAGATTTTTTTTAAATCAACACAGCACGTGACAACACTACAAGCGCCTAGCGAGTGACTGATTAAAGTGCGGTGTATGCACCGCAGTTGAGTGGAACAGTGTAACTGAATACAGATTCGCCTCTAATACGTAGTACATAATAGCTCAATGGCCGTCAATAATATTATAGTATATTAAAGGGGCATGTGTTTTTGTCATTTTTTCAGTCAATGACTCAATAACAATGGTATAACTTACAATAAATTATATAGACTCACAGATAATTGCAGCAAATTAATTTAAAAAAAATACTTATACAAAATTTAAAATTGATGAAAATTGTAACACTATAAGATTTACGATCAAAGTCATCGATGGTTACTTACTAATTTATCTATGATCGGTTTCACAGTACGGTAGGCATTGTATCCAACTGTGGGCACTGCTAGACCGTCAGCCAGAGTCGACCGAATATCCACACACACTGGTTCGTCATGCTTCATGGCCACCCTCATGCTTGGACATTTCTCCGTTTCAACGCCCTAAAACATTTATGACGTAATGAATGGACTTAGTTCCTGATTTGAATATAAGAGATCATATTTTCTTACATATTAAGTGTCGCAATTATATCTTTTTTATATCAGTAAAAGTGACTAACGACTACACAGTCCAAGAGTTTCCTTCATTATGAATCAAAGTGCAGATACGTACCCATGAGGACTAAAATGGAATGCTTCGTGCTATCTCAAAAATGTTCCAGACAGAATAAAGGTGATATCAACTGTGTGTTGCACTGATACAACTGTGATATGAACTGTGTGCACATTGCACACAGTTCACCTGATGGTAAATGGATGGTTGTGGCCCATAGAAATCTACATTTATCCTCGAATAATAATCAGAATACAGATGCGTTGTCACCCATGAGAACTAAGACGGAAAGCTACGTTTCCAGTATTAGAGTATCATGTACGAAGATTATTACCCAATGTAAAATAATCAGTGATAACTTTATAACAAAAACCAGTGAAGCTACTGCAACATGTGATATTCATATCAGCTTGTTTAGATCGTTAAAGGAAGGTTAGACATTACAAAACAGTTAGGTCAAGTGACATCGTATCACACTCTAATTACGCGCATAATTTATAACTACGTACGGTTGAGATTAAACGCGTCTTTTCAATACTTGAGAACCAAAATGTTAGAACTGATAAAATTATAGTCTGCTATAATTTGCTATTTTACTAAACTTTCCAGACAAAATAATGGTTACGTTAGATGTATAAATAATCTATGTATGGCTTTTTAGTGTCATGAGCCAAATTAACAAGAATGGAATCACTTCTTTTTTTTTCGTTTTCTACAAAATTGCCTTCCACATAAATCTGTAATTTCACGGAGGTAGTAAAATATATTAAAAGTAAGTATACATACTGAACGACGGCAATCCGTCATAATAGGAGAGAGATCTGGCACAGGATCAATTGTGCTTTCCGAGTCATGGAGGGGAAACAATGCCAAAATTTCGGATTCTGAGCTACTAATAAGAATTTCTTGATAGAAAAATCCAATACTAAAATAAATGATTTTGATCTGACCGTAGATTCAACATAACACCCTGGACCATATACAATAAACAGCAGCAATAAACATCGGCTTTTAATATTCAGAGTAGAAGTGCCCAGGACTTATAACACCTGTTTTACAACACTTATTAAAGTAAAAAATACCAAAAAAAAACTAGAAATTAAAACTATCAAGAATATAAACAATGTGACCTTTTTATACGTATAGGATAGGGTGACAAACGAGCACACAGTCCACCCGATGGTATATGGTCCATTAGACATTTACATCTATCCTCGATTAAGAATCAAAATGCAGATACGTTGTCATCCGCGAGGACTAAGATGGAATTTCTCGTTTCCAGTAAAAAGTTTCTCCGGTGCTTTACACTCGCCATACGAAACACAGCAGGATTAAGCTACTATTTTACGCTGGTATTCTGTGAGAGCTTGAACCTTCTCCGGTCGAGCCGACCCATTCGTGCTTGCTACTGACTTATCCTTCCTTCCTTGATCTTCAGGTAATTGAAAAGAAAAGTAAAGATTAAGGTATAAATGCAGAGTAGTTAAGACTTACATAAATAAGCACATGGGGCTTAAGATGTTTGATGGCAGTGGCGACGCCGGCCAGCAGCCCGCCGCCGCCAACTGGAACCAGCACAGCGTCTACGTCAGGCACTTGCTCCAGTATCTCTAGGCCAACGGTGCCCTGACCGGCCATTATGTGCGGATGGTCATATCTACACAAGTGCATGTTGTTCCTTCTTATTTATGTAAATAAATTTGGAGCTCCGCTTGTTATACAAGTTATATTGATAAACTTTTGTCTGTCTGACTGTATGTGTGTCTGTGTGTGCGGGCTGATATTTGGAATGGCTAAATCGATTGTAACGATACTTCACAAACAGGTAGAGAGTAATGCCAGGAGTGATCTAGGCTAAATTTTATCCAAAAATCATAGATTTTTTAAATAAACGAAAAAATAAACCTACCCAGGGTTACTTATGCGGGGGTGACTAGTATATAATACGCTATATTTAACTATAAAGTTCAAGAGAGTTCAAGGGTCATTTCCTGAGGTTGCAAATTGCAATGCGGTGCTGAAATGTAAGGACACTTAGCATTGCTTTACAATTTCATTCGTGCTTTAGTCGTAATTATTCCATAAGTACGCCATGATCAAGTCATACTTGCGTTGGTGGCGGCCGAATTGTGAATGATGGGTACATTATGAACAGGTCATTAAAGGAATGGGAAATAAAAGTGAACGCAAGTAAGACGAGAGTGATGGTTTTTGAAAGAGAAGAAAGTAAAACGGTTTGTGAAAAAAAAAATAGAAGGGGAGTTG
Source organism: Parnassius smintheus behrii (assembly GCA_036936625.1). Classification (NCBI taxonomy): domain Eukaryota; kingdom Metazoa; phylum Arthropoda; class Insecta; order Lepidoptera; family Papilionidae; genus Parnassius; species Parnassius smintheus. The sequence goes on from JAUPFT010000012.1 coordinate 32,771,261, forward strand.
GTAGAGCAAGTGGATGAGTTTGTGTATTTGGAATGTATTTTTAGCAGGGATAGCAGATATGATAAGGATAAAGAACGAGTAAATGAAGGAAATAGTGTAAATGGGGCTCTACACTCTATTGTGGGAAGTCAGAATGTGTCAAAAAGGCACGTATGGCAATTCACAATGCTGTTTCCTACCTTAACGTATGGTAGTGAAAGTTAGGTGTAGCAGAAGAACCACGAGAGTAGAATAAATGATGTAGAAATGCGGTCATTAATACACAGAGTTACATTAGTTTTTACAGGCAGGAGGAGGTGGCGAATGTCAGTGTGACATGTACAGGATATACATACAGAATTACGGGAATAGATATCCAGTCGACTAACTGCAGAGGTTGTCTATAATGGTTTTGTTACCCTTACTTGAGAAGACTTAGAGAGATTCTAATCTCCACTAATAATAGATTCTAGAACTCCACTAATAATAGAATAGAATAGAATGCAATGCAATAAAAATGAATGAAATCGAATACAAGGGAAATTTAAGCAGGTCATGTGCAGCAGCAGCTTCCTGACAGCAACTTTTTTTTTATAGAAGAGGGGCAAACGAGCATGCGGCTCACCTGATGTTAAGTGACTACCGCCGCCCATGATCAACCGCAACACCAGGGGAATTGCAGGTGCGTTAACTCAAAATAATGATAAAACTACGGTTGACAACCCACTCGCCAAGCGTGTAACTATCCAATAAGAGATTCTCTATCTATGGGGGACGCCTGTATTCAGCAGTGGACTTTTATAGGCTGCAATGAATGAATGTAATGAGTGGAATGGCTTTGGGGTGGTCCATCGGGCTTATGAAAAACCAGTAATATATACCACATAGCTGGCACGAAGTGATAGGTCGTCTACATATTTATTAAAGCTTTCTTGCATAAAAAACTACCAAAGCGAATCATTGAAGAATTCTCTACCAGTAACCTATTAGTCACCAAAGAACACTAATCAAGTGAAGCTGTACACGCCTGAAAGTATGTGTGGTTTTGCTACCAACAATCAGATTTAAACTTACCCGTTAATATAAGTGAGTCCTTTTTCTTTCGCCAAGCTCATAGCGTGGTACTTAGCCTCTTTCATGTCGTTACCATGTATGATGACGTTCGCTCCATACGAACGGCATTTCTGGATCTTCATGATTGGAGCAACGTTGGGCATCACCACGGTAGTGGGAATATGCAGCAGATTGGCATGGTAACTGAGAGCCTACCATAACGGAAATTTATTAGCAAATAAATACAAAAGCTTTTTATAGTACAGCAGTGGTATCTAAATTGATCATACCATTTTTTTATCTGTCTAGCGAAAATTCAAATAAATTTGACTGATAGATATTATCATGGTTTCGAGTTGTAGATTTCCGGTATTTGAAAGAGATACACTATATGATAACAATTATTTAAAACACCCAGACTGAAGACAAGGACATGAGCAAAAGCTGCAAGATTTCGAAATTTGCTATTTAATATTATCGTCTTCTCGACTTCAAGATACTGTAAGCTCATACTGTGCAGATCGGAACAAAAAAGTTATAATTTTAATCTGTGGTTATCCGCGGTTAACTATGATATCGGGACATCAAACACCTCAGTACCCCAACTCCGTGACCATGGGTGCTGTAAAGTGCTCGAAACGTCGGGAAAATAAAAAGTTAATATACGCCATAAAATCCGTATTAAGGCCGAATACGAAGAGAACTGGCGAAAATTAATGTATTTCTCTTGACTAGAACTTTGACCTGAAGTAATTCTAAGCTTTATAACATTTTTGTAGGTTTGTTCGGGTCCTTCACAATGTCACCGTCATTTTAAAATTTTAAAATAAATGAATATACCAACAAATAAAAGAATGTTAAGAAATGATATATAAAATTATTGTTCTTCCAAAACTCTGTGAATTTTAATTTAGGAAAAATTCTTTTACGTAAAAATGTTTGTAATGTGATTCCGAAGGTACCTGCTATCTTTATTTTCGATACAAAATAGTATTTATTAACATAATTCGTTTTAATTAAAACACCTAATAATAATATCGTATATTGCCAGATAAAAGCTTGCCGTAATAAATTACCAGGCGCTTCGACGTGTGACGTAAGGCAACAACAGTCGATGTGTTTGTAGCGAAAATCGTTAATTTAGTGTTTTATACGCGTTTAAGTGTCTATAAATGTAAATATGGGTAGGAAAAGAAATAAATGTTACCTAAGTGGTAAAACAAAGAGAGTTTATCGCATGAACGCCGCTCGAATGTTGTATTTTGAGGTAAATACTTATATTTTTGTAAGGTAATTTTTTGTTTGAGGCTGCCTAATAGGTTGCATTTTTACTCATTTACATTGGCCAAACTGATCATTTATACTTTTCTGGTTTCAAGTGAGAAACTCTAAAAATGTAAAATATCAAGACCCAGTCGGAAAAGAATGTACAGAGTAGTGCAAGCACAGAGACCGCAAATGTCAATGTATTACAGTCAGTACAGTATACAGTCAATGTATTGTCCGAAAGCATGGGGTAAGTACATAATTAAGAAAAACCGAAATACTTCGGATGTGAAGTGATTGACCAGTCGGAGTAGCCTTGTGAGAATTTACATACACATTATCCCCACTATGGGGCAATCACCGACTTTTTAGTTTTTTTTTCTTTATTATTTATGCAATTTGCATTACGGCATCTCGTAAGACTCACAAGAACAAACATTTTCAGTTATATGAGGTTCTTTACGTACGATGCACCAATTAAGAAAAAAAATCGTTATCAATTCAATAACTTTTCGAACAATATTTTATAACGAATAAAGTACAGAATTTATAATCTATAGGAACTAATATTATAAATAAGAAAAATTTATTTAAGAAGTAAGCAATGCTCTCTGTGTTGTTCATTACTCTGCATCTGAGCTAGCTTAGTCAAATATAATCAAAGCCCGTACGGCTTTGATTATAGGTATTATACATGTCTATATAAACAAAGCGTAGGTACTGGCGGCGAGTGGTTTGCTGCGAAACGAGCAAGGTCATTGGCGTCGTATTCAGCCTTAAGCTAGTTTTATTTAAATTATCATCTTATTTAAAATGGTTTATTTGGATCTTGTTATGATGGTCCAAAAATATCATCAGCCTATTTCATCCATGGGTTTCATAAGAAGCGACTACGAGAAATGGAAGAAAAATGTAATGACTCAAGTTGAGTCCGAGAAATATTCACTATTCAAACGGCAAGTTAGTTTTTTAGGGTATGAGTGTCGTAAGAAGGTATCCACACGGATCCAGAGAAAATTGCCACTGTTAGGGAATGGCTGGTTCCAAAAGAAAAAACGCAGGTTAGAGCATTTTTGGGTTTATGCTCCTATTATCAGCGATTTGTGAAGAATTTTGCAGATATAGCCAAATCTCTGCACAAGCTAACCGAGGATGAAATCTGCGATATCGCATTCCAGGAGCTCAAGGACCGTCTGTGCAAAACACCAGTTTTGGGGTTCAGACGCAAGTGATATAGGACTGTGCGGTGTGTTGTCTCAACGGAATGGTGATCAAGATGTTGTTATAGCGTACTTCAGCAAGTCGTTGTCGAAGCCGGAAAGGAACTATTTTGTCACAAGACGGGAATTGCTTGCTGTGGTAAAGTCGTTGCAGCATTTTAGCAATATATACAAATGTCTTATGGGGCGGATATTTCACTTACGAACTGACCATACTGCACTGAAATGACTATTGAAGTTTTTTTTTAATATTATCTATTATAATTAAGCGCATGTTACATGAATTGAAGTAGGTATATCTTAATGATCAACTAACATAGGTTTATATTCATAGTTATTTTTATGTACTGATATTCCCTTTGTAATCTTTTGTAATATGGAACGCAATAAAGAACTTTTACTTTTTAAAATTATAATTTACATACTTACGAGTGACGACCTGGTAAGACATTCAGGAAGTCGATGGATGCCTATGGATTACTTGGGGGAGGCCTATGTTCAGCGGTGGACTTGTGAATGGTTGTAATGATGATGATGATGATGATACTTACCTAATGTTGAATATATCGATTGCTTCACTTAACTTACCTGCGAGTGATTTCCTAGCGAGGCGGAGATGACGCCATGTCGCTTGGCCTCCTGGGATAAAAGCAGTAACGCGTTACGTGCTCCGCGTTCTTTGAAACTGTACGGAAATAAAACAAGTGGTAAAATTAAAATTTAAAATTCAAACGACTTCAGTATAAATAAAATGAGAACATTATTAATGTAGTCGAAGTCAATTAAATACGCATTTTTTTATAGGATAGGATGACAAACGAGCACACAGTCCACCTGATGGTAAGTGGTTGCTGTGGCCCATAGACATCTACATCTATCCTCGATTGTGAATCAAAATGAAGATGCGTTGTCGCCCGTGAGGACTCAGGTGGAATGCCTCGTTTTCAGTAAAAAGGGTTTCCGGTTCTCTACACTTACCATACGAAACACAGCAGCATTAAGCTACTATTTGACGCTGGTATTCTGTGAGAGCGTGGTCCTTCCCCGGTCGAGCCGACCCATTCGTGCTACAACTATACTACTAATATAACTGCAGCTTGGCTCTACCACGTAAAAAAGGATAATTTAAAAACTACTGGTCAGATCCTGATCAAATTTATATGGGACCACATGAGAAGCACCAGCTTTCAAATAAAAAATAATCATCAAAATAGGTTTATCTAGAAAAAAAGTTCTGAGGTAACACATAAAAAATACAGCCGAATTAAGAATCTCCTCTTTTTTTGAAGTCGGTCGAAAAGTTATGTAGTTAATATCGCTTTTCATTTTTACAGCCTTTGAATAAATTATATAAAATGTAGGCTACGTAATACAACATGAAATAATGTTTTAACATTAAAGAAACACGACTTGTATGAAATCGACAAACGATATTGAGGTGCTAGAATCATGTTAGAGAATGTAAACAGGAGATACAACTAAAATATAATAAAATACTTAATAAAAATCAAAACCATTCTTTTCAGCCGTGTGATGACGACGTAACAGAAATTCATCATCTTATTTCGGCGTGTGTGTCGTAAGAGGTGACGATTATGAACGAGATATGCCAGAAAGATCTCGTGGTTTTGACTGATGGCGGTATAACCATCGACTTATAACCAAACCGTTGATAAACAGCGGCGCCAAAGGCGCGAGTCTTTTCGTGCTTCGATTGGCAATCCGCCTGCCATGGATATTAAAGCAAATCCGGAGAGGGTAGCGGGCAAGAACGTTTACGTGTTGGTAAGATGAAGGAGACACCAGTTTCAAATATCATTGAATCCGGTTCAAATTTATACGGGACCACTCTGTAGCATATTCAATCGGATAATTAAAAAGAACTAATTAAATGGGTTAGTTTACTTCGAAGGTATCGTGTCACATTTAAATAGTACATAAATATAATTTAAGGATTGGATTGGAAGTTTTTGTAATAAAAACGCTCTGGAAAAATTGGCATGCACCCCTCGTATGACCAACGGTGGAAAATTTCCGGAAAACTCTGTAAAAATTGAACTCCGATTTTCCGTGATTCCAAACTGCATGCCATGGTCATACGAGGGGTGCATGCCAATTTTTCCAGAGTGGTTTTATTACAAAAACTTCCATTCTTTACATCGGCATGCAATTTGAAATACGGAATTTCCTTTTAATTTTTTTTCAGGTTTTCAGAACCCTTTGATAATCTTGGGCCGCTGCGGGGTGCATGCTATCAATTATTAGAGCTTCAATTTGCTTGAACTTCCGTATATTACAAAGGCATGCAGTATACTATCACGGGAAAACACGAAAATTCGCTACACAAAGAAAAGCGCTTTTCCATATGAAGAGGATGCGCGGGGGGGCTAAAGCCCCGACAATCTTTGATATTTTAGGGTTAGTTATCAAGCCTTAAAAAGGCATGCACGACAAAATCGTGGAACGTCACCTGTCACCAGCTCCCGGTCTATAAGGTAAAAATGTTGTTAGTTAAATTAGTTAAATACTACTTATTAAATACTAGTAATCTATTTACCTTCCTGTGTGCTGAAGAAAGTCATTTTTCAGATAAATATCCATACCGTATATAGAAGACATGTGAGATTTCTGAAAATTAAGAAATTCCAGTATTTAAACAATTTTAATTAAAATAGCAAAAACATACAATTTAATTGAATAAATAACGTGTTTTTTGAAAAAAGAAATAGAGGACAGCTCACCACACATAGCGTTTTTACAATCTCACTCTGAATTCTAAATGCAGCTGCTGAAACATCCTCGAAAGAGATCTTTTGGGGATTTTCTTTGTCGCACATAGGATCAAACTCGACCGTCTGAAACACCATTGTATTTTACCTCGAATAATGTTACCGCGTTCTATACCATTCGACAACTGTTTTGGCCGTGTCAGATTGAGGACTGAACACGCAACTAATTAGTCTCCACGAAGTCATAATATATAGGGTTAAAAGGTGATACGCATAAGCGTATCTACAAAACTTCTGTTTATGGGAGGTCATTTAGATAAACTTAGGCAGCAGACACTTTCCACGTGAAATAACTCTATTTGTTATTCTACACGATAAATAAATACATAAACAAATATCATGAACAAAGAATTTTTCCTTACTGATTGATTATTCTTGTACGTTTCCATTTCTTCTGTGTTAAATACAATTTATAAAGTACATAAAGTATCGCCCGACTTATTACACCAATATCCACTCAAGAACTGAAGTGTACGTCAATAAATGCTACGTTAATAACGTATCATTAACAGAACTTGATTCTTGCATAAAGTTACTCGCACATTCTATTTCGTATCGATGAAAACTCAATGTCCACAGCTGATCACAGGCCTCTTCCATAGTTCGCCTCATACTTGTCATAGTTCCCTCGCTTGGCAGGCTGGTTGGCCACCACATTCTTCTTAATCTTTTTAGTGTTCTGAGGAACATGCTGCTGCCATTCTTCTGTTATTATTTTCCTCTGTAGCCTCATAAACATATAATACCCCAACTACACTACACTGAATCAGAGTCCCTAAGCCCTTAATATGGGTGGTGTAATAAGAGAATAAGAGTAAGGGTATCTAATTAAGGCGTCAAAGTGAACCCGGTCTGCAGGCGCTTACCACCGTGCAGTGGAATTATAAAGTAAAAGAGTATCATAGTAATGTCATATTTATTCTGTGCTAATGTATTGTTGGCAACGTTATATTTTTTTCTTTTCCAAACATATAGGAGATAAAATTGAGAGGCATTGTGTGATTTGTAAGTACTTTAGCGCTGTTTATCTGTAACGTGTTTGAGGTATCAAGCGTGTACGAATTTATAACTCTTATCACCTCTAATTAACTCCATATTATCAATTACGTTAATTAGCTAATATTCACCAAATTAATATAAATTATAGATGTTTTATTTTAATAGATAATTATTTGTAGCAATCTGTAGTGCGTTCATGTGTATTGTGTACGTGCGTGCGTTTTATAATAAGTATCTATATAGTTTTATAGATATTAAATGTAGGTATATTTAATATCTATAAAACTTTAATATGCACGTTTACGAATTTTTATTAAATACTACCTGGTACCCGGCCTTTTGCTTTCACAAAAGAAATAATACTTGAAATATCGTTATAAGAGTTACATTGTTTAATTAGAAATTATGATGATAATGATATATATAACTTTCAAATAAATTTGTTAGTAGGATACGTGCGCCACTCACTGTTATTTAATTGTACTATGCCTTTAACCTTCGTGCAAGTGCAAGCAATAAGTTGTCAAAGTTTTACTGCAATCCGATGAACGGCATGGCAACGCGCACGCACAAAATACGAACAAACAAACAAACGTTAAGTTTTATGGGTAAAATCGCAAAATTTTGTACATTTGTTATTTTTTTCTTGTCCCCATTTTTTTTTTTTGAAAAGCGTAAACGTTATTTGATATACCCACAGAAATAGTAATAAACATAAACATGTCACCCAGAGGGGTAGGCAGAGACTACTGACTTCCATTTGGCACGATCCTGACACACCTCTCTCGCCTCCTTCACATCCATACACCTACGCATACATGCTCGTCGGTTAAGGGTACTCCTAATTTGGCCCGTTTTCAATAAATCGCCAATTTGGTCGATAAATTTTCGCCAGGGACGTCATGTCCCTTTCCGACTCTGCCATTCACTTCTGCAACATAAATTTTCTTTGTCACTCTTTCCTCATTCATTCTTTCCACATGACCAAACCACCGAAGCATTCCTTTCTTAATCCTGGTCACAACATCATCTTGCAAACCACACTTTTCTCCTATTACACAATTTCTTACCCTGTCATTCAGATTCAGCCCTAACATACTCCTTTTTTTTTTTGCGGATGGAAAATCATCTAATGACGCCTTCCGCTCTGGGTGGAGCGTAAGGGAGGGTCAGACTTTTACTGACTAAAAACCATCCGTGTTCCTTCAGTGCCCTTACGTTCCGGAGCCGCGGTATCTCTTTCGAACAGCCCGCAGCCCCGGCAGGCGTCGGCCCTTGCGGGCCCCTTCACGCTGCTGACAGCTCTTTGAGGCGCGCGTGGAACAAAACGCGCCGTCGACACGGCCTGTCGTCGTTAGACGGACGGACGGCGAGCTACCCATTGCTCGCCGTCCACAGGCCCACGCCTACGGTGGCCGGGGGCCACGACGTAGCCCCCGACGCCCGGAGCGTCTCCCGCGGCGACCGGGGAGGAAAGCTGCTGCTCTCTCCTCCCACTCCGCCACCTCCTTCGCTAGCATCACTGCTTCGCAGAAGGTGGTGACGGCATCCCATTCCGTCTCACTCCGGACCATGGCTTTGACCAGGGCCGGACGCGAGAGGTCGGCGCCGCCTATCGCCGCTACGAGGACACGGCGGTGCTCCACCCAAGCAGGGCACAACTCCACTGTGTGTTCCACCGTGTCCTCCGGTCCATCCTCGCAGTGGGAGCACCCGGGCGTTTCCTCCCTCCCGATTCGGTGCAGGAACCTCCTGAACACACCGTGTCCGGTGAGGACCTGCGTCAGGCGGAAGGTGAGGATGCCGTGGCGTCTCTCAAGCCACTCCTCAAAGTGGGGTCTTATCGCTGCTATAGTGGCGTGCCCAGCACGGGGTTGCGACAGTCGCTCTCTCCATGTCGCCATGAGATCGTGCCAGAAGTCTGTCCGCTGCGCGACAACTTGCCGCGACAGCGGGGTTTCCCCCCGGCATAGTGCCTCCGCGCGCCATTCGTGCAGGCGCGCGAGGACTATCGCCTCCTGATCCCATGGTGGCAATCCGGTAAGGAGGCTCGCCGCCTCGCGGGAGATCGTGCGGTAGCCGCGAACCATTTTCACGGCAACCACCCTTTGGGGCGCGTTCAGCTGGTGGACGGCAAGCCGCGCCAAACCACGCGCCCACACCGGGGTCCCGTAAAGGGCCATGGACCGCACGGACCGCGCGTGGAGCCTCCAGCAGGAGGCGTTTGGCCCCCCCCCCCAGGTTCGGCAGGAGCCGCTTGAAGGCAGCCCCGGTGCGTTCCAGTTTGGGAGCCAAACGTCGGAAGTGCTCAACGAAGTTCCATCGGCCGTCGAGGACGAGTCCTAGGTACTTCATCGTCGACTCGACGCCGATGGATACCCCTCCTATCATCACTGAGGATCCCGGTGGTGGCCTGTTCCGAGGACCATGGAAGTGCATGGCCTCGGACTTGCGCAGAGCCACCTCGAGACCCAGTTGCCGAATCCTCTCAACGACTATCGCAACCCCGCGTGTCATAGTTTCCGCCGCCGCCTCGTACGACCCCCCTTGTGCCAGTACCAGCGTGTCGTCAGCGTAGCAAACTACGCTGACGCCGGTAGGGAGGTCGGCGCGCAGCACCCAGTCGTAACCGATGTTCCACAGGTGGCCCCAGAACCGAACCCTGTGGGACACCGCACGACATCTCTCGCCGGTTCCACTCACCGTTGCGACCGGGGTAGATGACGGCCCTGTCCGTCAGATAGTCCCCGACTATACGACGGAGATAGGTCGGCACCCGGTGACACCGGAGTGCCTCCCTAATGCAGCTCCAGGGTATGGAGTAGAAGGCGTTGGCGATGTCGAGAGACACCGCCAAGACAACCCCCCCTCTGGCCACTGCATCCCCCGTCGTGAGGGCTCTCACGCGCATGATGGCGTCCACCGTAGAGCGCCTCTTGGCCGGCCCCGTCCCCGCAAGGTGCTCGGCGAGGCGGTTTGCAATGACTCTTTCAAAGAGCTTGCCCACCTCGTCGAGCAGCACCACGGGCCGGTATGCGGACGGAGAGTCCGCAGGGCGCCCCGGCTTCCGAATGAGGACCAGCTTCCCCGTCTTCCAACGAAGCGAGAATTGGCCTCTCTCCAAGCATGCGCATAGGAGCCCCTCCAGTCGGGGCCCGAGAGCCTCCAATGCCAGGATGTCATGGATGGATTGCCAGGCTTTGCCAGGCAATCCATCGGGTCCTGGGGCGGTATTCCTGGCCTTGAGCCTACGTACCGCCACTCTCAGGTCTACCCCGGTCCCTTCCGGGATTTCGTCGTCGTCGTCCTGGATGTCCGCTTCCGGCACCGCAGGTGGTGGAGCCATAGGCGGGGGCGGATGTTCCCCTCGCGCAGGGAACAGAGCGCTCACCACGTCCTCCACGAGCTGGGGCCAGAGACTCTGCGTCAGCGGGGGGGCCCAGGTGCGGAGTTTATCCCGCACCATCTTGTAAGGGCGCCCCCACGGATCTCTGTCGAGAGTCTCCAGCATCTCCTCACGGGCCCGATCCCGGGCCCGCAGGACAGCCTCCCGGAGGGCGGTCTTCGCCGCTATGTATCCCTCGTATAGCTCCGCCTCAATGGCTGCCGCATTCGGTGGACGAATGCGGAACCTGCGATGCCTGTCGTACAGGTGCCGCGCGGCGACACACGTCTCGCACAGAGACGTCAGCTCACGCGACCACCAATACACCTGACGCCGGGCGCTTCCTGGCAGGACACGGGGCATTGCCACGTCACATATCTCGGACATGGCCTCCTGGAACCACCCTGCCTCATCATTGACGTCGGCAGGCCTGTCCGGTGATGACACCCAGGCCTGCACGATCGAGGCTTCAAGGAGGAGCTCCCGGTCCAGCTGCTTCAGCGCCCAACGTGGACCACTCGGGGCCTGTTGGACTGGCGCGCTTGAGGGCTGGGTGGAGACGTCAAACCGGATGTACCGGTGGTCGGAGTAGGTCTCCACCCCCTCCATGACACGCCAGTCAATGGCACGTGGCGACAGAGCGGGGATAGCGAACGAGATGTCCACCACCGACTCGCCCCACATCCGCACACACGTGGGGACAGAACCCCGATTTAGGACGACCAGGCCTGTCTCCAGAGGCCAGTCTTCCACCATCATACCTCGCACATCTGTACGACGAGAACCCCAAGCCAAGTTCTTGGCATTGAAGTCCCCGAGGACAAGTACGGGGAGGGGATAACTTCCGACGACGACTGCTCTCAGCTCTGCGAGAGAGTTGTGGAGCTCGGCGAGAGATCGGTTCGGGGAGAAGTAGACCCCACAACGACGAACTCCCCGAACCGTGCTGCTACGCACCCCTGACCCCTCCTGACACCTTCAAGGGTCGGGGTACCGGCGGCGGCCGAAGAGATGATGGCAACTGAGCCGTTAAGGTCCGCCACCCAGTCCTCCCTAGGCCAGACAAAATACGGCTCAGCGACCACAGCGATGTTAATCGACCACTGCGCCATGCTCTGGAGCAACAGATCCTGAGCACAGGCGCAGTGGTTGATATTCGCCTGGAGGAAGCTTAATGGGGCCGTTATAGGCATTCCATTTCAGCTTCCTCCACGGGGGGCCCCTCTGCGGGCATCAGTGTCGCGGCGGCGGCGGCAGCGACAGTGACAGCGGTGGCGGCGGCAGTTGCCGGGTGGCACGCAGGCCTTGCTTCCGGCCCGGTGATCGGCTGGCTTGCCGGTCGCCAAACATGCATCACAGTGCGGCGTGGCGCAGCAGGTCGCCGATATGTGTTCGGGCTGACAGCAGCGGAAGCAAAGGCCACTGCGGTCAACCTCCGAGGCGCATCTCACTGATACGTGGTGCCCCACGAGACAGCGATCACAATAGAATGCAGGGCCCTATTTACTCTATTTCCCGCATTCACTCTTCGTTCTATATCCTTATCATATCTCCCATCCCTGCTAAATACGCAGCCCAAATATACAAACTCATCTACTTGCTCGATCAACTCCCCTTCTATTCTTATTTCACAAATCGTTTAACTTTCTTCTCTTTCAAAAACCATAACCTTCGTCTTGCGTTTACTTTCATACCCCTTTCTTTTAATGATCTGTTCATTAATGTAACCATCATTTGCAACTCGGGCACCGACGACGCAAGAATAACTTGATCATCGGCGTACAAAAGGCATTTGACGGTTAACTCACCCATTCTTAATCCGCATTCTTCAACTTTCAAATTTTGCAAACAACTGTCCATAAATAGGTTGAACAGCCACACAGCCCCGTCTGACACCTTTATGGATGTCAAACCAGTCCGAGTAGGCCACGTTGATCCTAACACAAGCACTAGAGTCCCTATAAAGAGACTCCAATGCGTGTATCAAGCCAGCGCTCAACCCAAATGAGTTCAGTGTTTGCCATAGCACATCCCTATCCACTCTGTCATAGGCCCTTTCCAAGTCCATGAACGCACAGAAAACCTTTTGGTTTTTGGCCAAAAACTTCTCCGTGATCATGCGCATGGAAAAGACTTCCCATTACCCTTACACTCTGTACATCCCATTCCCTTTCTAAATCCCGCTTGCACATCCCAAATTTTTCCATCAGTTTCTTTCATGACCCTTTCAATCAGTACCTTAGCATACAGTTTTCCCACAATGCTAAGAAGGCTGATGCCACGGTAGTTTTTACAGTCCTGCTGCGACCCTTTTCCTTTATATACTGGGACTATCACGGCTTTGCACCAGTCTACCTGTACCCGCTTCAGTTCCCAGCATAAATTAAACAAGGTGTGCAGCAGGCCTGCCACCACTTCTTCTCCAGCCCTTAGCATTTCGAGTGAAACTCTATCATATCCGGCAGCCTTACCTGCTTTCATGCTTTTCATTGCTTTCATTATTTCATCTATACTTATCTCGCTACCTCTTTCCTCTTCTTTCGGAGTTTCTACTTCACTTAGTACACACGTTGTCTCCTCACTCATAAACATGCTTTCAAAATATTCCTTCCATCTCTCTAAACTCAAAACTTCATCATTCAGAATATAGCCATTCTCGTCTCTTATAGCATTCATCATAGGCTGTTTTGAATGTCCCCTGGCAGTTCTTACAAGTTTCCAGAACATTTTAATATTTGCCTGGAAGTTATCCGATATTCTTCTATCATTCTTATCCGTTCTTTCTTGCTTTTTTCTTTCAACTACTTCTTTTACTCTCTTATTTAGATGTCTAAAACTGCCTTTTTCTTTCAGTATCATCATTCGTACCGCTAGAATTACCAGCCTTTGTTGCTAGATAATCTAGCCATGCTCTCTTCTTTGCTTCAACTTCCATACATATCTCATCATCCCACCATAACGTATTATTTTTCCTTTCATTCTTTCTCTTACTAACACCACATACTTCGGTAGCTGCATCCACTAAACCTTTCTTTACATTTTGCCATACATTCTCCAAGTCTAACTCCTTCATACATAATTCATCCAAACCACTTATATTTTCTTTCAGTCTACATTTGAACTTGTTTTTCTCACCTTCATCTTGTAACCTTTCTGTTCTAATACGCTGTAACGCAGTGGTAGACACAGATGATCAATGGCGCCAACGCCTGAACAGACCATTAATTCGGCATAAAACCAAATAACGATCCGTTCCTACGTTAGAACCCCGGTAAACCCTTGTATCTACCACTGCGCCCCTCAATCTTTCATCCACAATTATGAAATCTATCATGCTTCTATCGTCACCTCTTTCCCAAGTATAAATGTGAATCCTCTTGTGGCGAAAGCAAGTGTTCGTCACAAAAAGATTCTTTTCCATACATACGGTGAGGAGACTTTCACCATTCTCATTTATACTTTCATCACCAAACGTTCCCAATATCCTTTCATAACCAAGCCTCTTCACCACAACCCTTCCATTAAAACCTCCTAGCATAATAATATTTTCATTTCCCTTACACTTCATTAACACCATCCTTACCATTTCCCAAAACTGCTCCCGGATATAAGTGGGCTTAAACATGTCTGGGGCGTAGACCCCCTAACACAAACAACTTCTTTAAGCCCACTTTCATTCGTATCCATAGCAGTCTTGGGCTTACACATTCATACTCTTTTACACATTGGCCCATTCTTTCTGAAGGTATGATATCTACTCCCTGGCATGCCCGCTCGATCTCGTCTACACCAGACCAGTATGCGGTATACATGCCATGTGCAGTGACATCCTTCCCCTTCCTTTTCGTCTTATTTATACATAATACATCTATTCCTCTATCATACATCATATCGCATACTTCATCCAATTTATCATTCATTGCCCCACATACATTCAACGTAGCCAGAAGGGCCTCTGCAATCCACTTTTCGCCTCTCTGGGAGACAGAACGTGACGGGTGGCGAACCTCGTCGCCGGTTTTCCTCCCGGAGATTCCTCGCACCCTTGCCTCATTCAAGGGGCGCCGGGAACTCGGGGCCATTTCTTTTCTATGGTTCCTCATGGTGCGAAATATGGGGTAGTATATATATATATATATATATATGGGGTAGTATATATATACTACCCCATATGTTGCACTTTTATATATATATATATATATATATATATATATATATATATATATATATATATATATATATATATATATATATATATATATATGGGGTAATATAATAGTAATAATGTCTATTATTAAGATTTCTGTTTATATACCAGATTTTTTGGTTATTTTTATGAATGGAGTGCTTATGTTGTTTTAGATAATTCCATAAAATGACAGTTTTTTGTTAATTTGTAATTTTTCTGACCATAACAGCTGGTGTGCCACAGGGCAGCTGTCTGTCTCCAGCCCTGTACGCGGCGTACACAAATGACATTCCTACCCTGGCAGGACACTTGCACGAATGGTAGGACGACGTCGAACTAGCGCTTTTTGCGGATGACAGCGCATACTTCACGTCGTCCAGAAGAGCCCACATTGCAGCTGCCAGGATGCAACGTCTGCTGGACCTGCTGCCACCATGGCTGGATGAGTGGAGGATGGCCGTCAATGTTAGCAAGACGACCGCTCTACTCACTCGCCGCTATAGAAATTTACCACCACCGCTAACCCTCAGAGGCCAGGAGATCGCATATGAGAAGGCCGTGACCTACCTTGGATGTCGGATTGACAGGATGTTGCATATGACAGCGCACGTCGACTCTGCTATACGCAAAGCTCGATGTGCGCGGGCAATGCTCCGCCCTGTCCTGACATCCAAGTTACCGACAAAGTCGAAGATAACTATTTACAAAAAATATATAAGACCCCTGCTAACATACGCTGCTCCGGCCTGGTATGCACTCCTGAGCGATCGTCAGAAGCGGCGACTTCAGGCCCAGCAGAGTTTGTCATTACGAACCATAGTCGGTGCAGGTCGCTACGTCCGTAATGACGTCATAGCGGCCAACCTCAAGATGGAGAGCCTTCATGAATTCGTGGTCCGGCTGGCGCGCGGTATGTTTGACCGCGCCGACAACGGGCCACACGAACACCTCAACGGCTTCGCGCCGTTGCATGCAAGGCCGCCGGACGGGCGACCTTATCCAAGAGAACTCCTCCCTATATAGATTAGGGAGTTGAGTAAATCCCACAATGCCGCAGAAAGGCCAACTCGGACATAATAATTTGTGATTAAACACAAATTACAGATTACCACCCTTTACTATAAATTAACCGACCGCGACCAAAGTCGCTTAATCAACGCCTATAACACCTAGGCGCCCAGGACCGGCACACTGTAGTGTGCCGTGAGGAACATCCGGGTAAAGGGGTATACCCCGAGGCCCGAGACCTGCACGGCTATATGCCTGCAGAAGACAACAACGACATACAAGTGGCGCCGCCAAGAGGTAGGAATGTACAACACTTTTTCAGGAATTATGCTTAAGAATCTATACAATATTTTTTCATGAAATTTAAATCTTTCTCATAATGAAATAACATTATACAGCGATTAATTGACATATTAATGTTTCTTTTGAAGTACTTTAAAGGAAAAAGAATTATATTAATCACTTATATGTTAAATAGCTCTTAAAGTTATGATAAAAGAAATCTTACTAGAAAATAAGCTTATACTTGCGTCTAATGTTCTAATCATACCTAAATAATATTAAATAGATTCATATAGGGTCTTGTGGGGTAAGAGGAACTATGGGGAAAGGGAAACAGGTAGATGTAAATCAAAAACAATAGACCGCAGCTCTGCAGTTACTCTGTCGGTAAAACAGAACAATGAATTGATTCCAAATAAACATCCCAGATGTCGCTAAGCCTCATGGTTGCGCCGCCATGACTCAAACAAAAATTTTGGTGTAACACTGCGAAAGTACGAGTGCGTGACATATTTTGTAAATGGTGATCCAATACAGAAAAACACATTAAACAACGTTGCCAAAGCGAGTAAGTATTGTTTAGTACATAATTTTTGATTGTTTGCATAGAAAAGTTTATAATATTAACTATTAATATGAAAATATTAAGTGCTATAGAACATAACCAAAAAATCATTAAGTGGGGCAAGAGGAACAGCCGTGACCGGGAAAGGGGAACTTATGTTTCTCTTTCCCGTTGTCAGAAGTCATAAACATTTTGAATGAATGAAAATGTTCGTTCTTGCTAAACTAATAACGAATTAATAATCACTAATGTCTAAATGTTTCGCTGTGACGCGAAAATATACTCATATAAAATTATAACCCTACTAATATAAAGCCGAAAGTTTGTGAAATGTGAATTTTATTTTGTTACCTATGATCTTCAAAACTACTGAATAGATCGAGATGAAATTTGGCGTACATTTAGAACATTGCCTCACTTATAATAAGCTGCTTTAAATACCGAAAATACACGTGCGAAGCCGTGGGCAGAAACTAGTACTACTCATATTAATAATTGTTATAAGGTATATTTATTAATGATTTTGATTACAGAAACATACGAAATTATGTGCGCAAAACCAATAATGAAAGAAAAATTATTAGAGGCTGTTAGAGCAGTGAAAAGTGGGAAATTGTCTGGGTATCAGGCCTCTAAGCATTATGGAATACCCAGACTCACCATAATAAATCGAGTAAGTTACCTGTGTTGACTTTTTAATGCTATTGCTTTGGATTTAATTTGATAATATAAGTAATTGGACTTGTTTGCACTTATTTCGACTTTTTTATTTATCTTTTAACCAACTTAATTTTAAAAAATTCAAAAAAGAAGGAGGTTCCATGTTCTAATGTATGCATTTTTATGTATCTTTATCGTTGTTTATGTATTTTTCTGCCAATTATGGACTGTGTCATCCATTACTCACCAAATTAAATTAGTCTAGATTCTTAACTAAATATCGCCACATGTAAAATTAGCTCGCGCTGTCAAAATGTTCCGTATTTAAAACTACTTCTTAACTAATTTTTACTATTCTGGAATTTGAACTCGATGAATTATGGACTGTGTCATCCATTACTCACCAAATTAAATTAGTCTAGATTCTTAACTAAATATCGCCACATGTAAAATTAGCTCGCGCTGTCAAAATGTTCCGTATTTAAAACTACTTCTTAACTAATTTTTACTATTCTGGAATTTGAACTCGATGTTTTTCAAAACAAGCCAAATTATTATTTTGAAATGTCCGACGAGGAATTTGGGTGGTCGGCAATACAGCCAGCTTATGATGGACTTGACTTTCAATTCAGCTTGTCCATCAAGAGCTCGCTACAATGCTGATCGAGGTGTGATGGCCTGGTCCGGCACTACATTGCACTCTTAGCCATCATGGTCGAGGCTTTAGTAATGTACATGTAAATATTATTTTCAGGTATACGATCGTAAAGGCCTCAAATCGAATACCTTGGGAAGAGCCGCTATCTTATCTCGGGAAATAGAAGAAGATCTTGTAAAAAACCTGCGTGACATGGAGAAGCATGGTTTCGGACTGACAAGAAAAGAATTATTAGAGACAGTGGGTCAGTATGTGTCGGATAATAACATTAAAAATCCATTTAAAAATGGCGTGCCTGGGGAAGATTGGTTTCTTGCATTTAAAAAAAGGCATAATCTTTCAATTAAGAAGCCACAGCCGGTTGAATATGCAAGAAAACAGGCATGTAGCCCGTATATTATATATCCCTACTTTAATTTACTGGAACAGACACTAACAGAACTGAAATTACTAGATAGACCATCTCACATATGGAATGTCGACGAAACAAGCTTTTCAAAAGATCCTTCTAAGTCAAAAGTAGTTGGAATTAAAGGATTTACTTCGACGAGAACAATTGCTTCTCCTGGAAAGGATAATACCACCGTCCTATTAGGCTGTAACGCTCTTGGAGAAAAAACTCCACCGCTAATAGTGTTCAAGGGGAAAAATGTGTGGGACGAATGGACAACAGACGACGGGTATCCTGGGACAGCATATGCTGCAACCAGTAATGGCTGGATGGAGACTGCGGTTTTCGAAAACTTTTTCGAAAAAGTTTTTTTAAAAACAGTAGGACCAAAACGTCCCATCCTTTTGATATTCGACGGGCACGCAACACATGTTGGTATAAACTTTATTAAAAAGGCTAGAGAAGCTGAAATTACAATTTTAAAAATACCTCCGCACACCAGCCATCTTTTACAACCACTAGATTTAGCTGTAAATAAATCTTTAAAAGATCGATGGGACGTTGCCCTTGTAAAGTGGCAGAGGTTGAACATTGGGAAGGCGTTGCCAAAAAAGGATTTCTCCAAAATGCTTGGGCAAATTTGGGGTGCATTGAACCCGGCTATATGTTCAGCTGGTTTTCGTAAATCAGGGATTTATCCCCTTAATAAAAATGCCATCTCAGAAGATAAGTTCAATCAAGTTATTTTGCGAGAATGGAAACATAATTCAACGTGTGATGCTACGAATGTTATCGAAGACCCAATTAAGCAAGTACTGAATGATGTGCCGCTGTGTACTGAGCAGCCCAAATACAGCCCGGAGTCGTTGCTAGCTCTCTCTCTAAAAAGCATCGACTTGACTTTATATATTCCTACATTTTCGGACTTCCCACAAAATTCGACAAAAGAATATAGTGGTAGCTCTTTAAACCAGCTCAGTTACGAATCAACAAGCTCAGTGAACATCAGGAAGCCCAAAATTCAAATTCTAGAAAACAGAATTGTCAGCTTCGAAGATCTACTATTATCGAGGATAAAAGCAGGGACCAGCTCCAAAACTAAAAGAAAGCGTATGGCAACTGGAGCAGAAGTAATAACCCGTGGCGATGTATTAATAACTTTGGAGAAAATAGATAAGGAAAAAAACAGTAAACAGGTTTTGACAAAGTTACAAGAAAAACAAGCAAAAGCAGAGCAAAAAATTCAAAACCACATACAGGAAAATAAACTCAACCCAAAACGAAGAAATGAAAATATACCAGAACAAAATCAACAAAGAGGACAAAACTCAAAAGTTATAGCAGAGAAAAACATTAAAAAAGAAGTACGTGAAATTAAAGCAAACCCCAAAAAAAAATGAACAAAAAGGACAAAACTCAAAAACAGTGAAAAAAATAAAAGCGATAAATAATAATAGAAAAAAACGAAAACATTCGTCTTCGAGTGACACTGACACAGAAATTAAATACGACGAAGAGCGATAGCGACGATTACGATTTTTGGGAAAAAATACTGCATGGTAGTAGTGATGATGACAAAGCAGAAGATATAGAGCTCGATGATGGCAAGGAAAACGATGTTAATTCAGTGGATAAAAATGATTGGGTGCTGGTACAATTTTGCACAAAAAAGTCGCTCAAACATTATGTAGGAGTCGTTATAAATATAAATGATGACGGTTTCCCTGTAATAAAATACACAAGAAGGAAATCAAAAGCAGAAACATCAACTGTTTTTGCTTTCCCTGCAGTGGACGACATCTCGGAACTCCAACACACCGAGGACATTATCACAAAATTGCCCACACCAGCAATTGGTCGAAGAGGCCAAGTTATTTTTAAAATGTCTTTTAATTCTTTTAATATTCAGTAGGTGTACATAATTTAAAAATATTTCCTTAATGTCTATTACATGGTATAAAAAAAATATTGTTTTAGTTGACTACCCCTGCCTCCACATAATATGTTTCCCTTACCCCAAATTCCGTTTTTAATCAATAATTTATACTTTTAGCCCTATTTCATTGGAATAAAATTCATTTTCAATCAACGACGTTCTTAGATATGAAATAGTTCTAGAATAATCAACAGAGGTACTGTATTTATTAATATATGCAGACCGTTTCCCTTACCCCAAAAACAGGGAAAGTGGAACAAAAGTACTAGCCTAACAAATTAACATATTTCGTTAGTAAATTTTACAGTTGGCTTATATGGATGTTCAATCATGGAAAGATAACGGACATAAATATACTTTATATATATCAAAACTATAAAACTACATTCTATAAAGCAGCTAGAGTATAAAATATTATGTAAGAAATAAAGTATGTTCCTCTTACCCCACAAGACCCTAAGTCACTTTAAGATAAAAATAGAAGTGTTTAATTTACTTTCCTGTTTTTTCAGCACTAATCAGTCTTTACACTTAGCTTTATTTTACGAATAGGAAACAGTTAAGATTAATACCATCACCTAATTTTAAATCACTGATAAGGAATAATTAAGATTAAATGCTAACACTTAGTTTTAATTCACTGATAATAAATAATTAATATTAAATGTTCGAATTCACTTTGTCGTCGCTAACATATATCTATTCCTTACATCTCATTATTACTAAATATGAAAGTTCTCTTGATCATAATCAATGTGTTTAGAATAATAGAAATAAGTTGTATCTATCGTTAGGAATAAATATAAATATTGTAAGGAATGTTTTACCACGTTTATTAAGGAAATTGTGAATCTCTCTTAGAAAGGGTTACTCTGCGCTCTGATCGGTCAATAGATTCACTAATGCCGTGTGCGATTTTTTCTTAATTATGATTGGTTACAGCCGCTTATAAAAAAGGGGCGTTTTTCGTGGTAAATTATTCCAAATCCGGCAATGTAATAATAAGGAATCAAGAAATAAAACAAGAAGAAATTCTCAAGAAGTGTTATTTATTGCTCATCTAACTGCTACTGTATGCTCTCCAGTTAACATCCCGCCAGCAAACCCGCTCTATTTATCAACGCTCCCTTATATGAGCAATTACATTGGTCCTTCGAGAAGCCGGATCGGGTTTAAGGAAAACTAGGAAGATGCCTTCAAATACAAGATCAAAATCAGTCGAAGACTACGAGTGAAAGCAACGCCACTACGGGTACCAGTACGACGGATTGGAGCATGAATACGCTGAGTGATTCCACAAACATGACGGCTACCAACACGTCAACTTCAGATCGATCGACGCTTACAAGAGCATCGCCCAGCAGCGTACACAGACAACCCGTACTTCTTAACAAAAACATTGCCGGAAAAGAATCAACACCGGGGGACGTAACCCATACCACCCCCCCGACACGCACCGTCGAAGCATCAGTTCCTCACCAAGAAGGAAGTCATCCAACGCCGCAGATTCAAGAAAGAAGTGTCGCAATGAAGACTCTGCAACAGCCTCACCCTAAGAAGACGACCCGCGATCCAGACACGCTTTCCGTTCGCTCGTCGCATAGGAAGAGAGCAGAAGCGCAAGCAAAGATGACAATGGCATTAAGGGAACTAGAATTGGCAGAAGCGCGGTCAAAAGTTGCTCAAGCAGAATTAGAACTTCTCACCGCGGAATCAGAAGAGGAAGATGGTGCCGGAGAAGAGCTGTTCGAGCGAACTCGAGAAGTCGAACGCTGGTTCATCCAGACCGGAGACATGCCTAATAAGAACCACAAACCAATAGAGGCAGAAGAAAAGAAAAGTGACATCCAGGAACTAGCTTCAGTCATACTAAAGCTATCAGAAAAATCACGTGACACCGTTTCACCGAAGCACCTAGAACTCCCTCACTTCAACGGGGCCTGCGAAGAATGGTTAGCCTTCAAAAGATCATACGAGGATACGGCTGCTTCTTTCAGTAGCAATCAAAACCTAGCGCGCCTTAGAATAGCGATCCAAGGAAAAGCTAGAGAAGCCGTCCAAAGCCTGCTATTCACCGCCGAAGACCCACGCGAAGTGATCAAGGGACTGGAAGCAAGATTCGGAAGACCTGGAGCACTAGCATTAGCAGAACTAGAAAAAATGAAGAACCTCCCAAGAGTCGGCGAAAACCCGAGCGACATATGCATATTTGCAAGCAAAGTAAAGAACGCAGTCGAAACAATCAAAGCCCTGAAGAAACCACAGTATCTCAGTTCACCTGAAACGCTGAGAGTTATAGTAGACAAGATGCCGACGTCAATGAAGTTCCGTTGGTTCGTCTACCACAGAAGCAGAAGAGACGAGGAAATTCAGGAGCTATTACTTATCGAAGCGTTCCTAGAAACAGAAGCCGACATGTGCGGAGACTTCGCCCCGCCCGAAGCGCCCTCAGAACAAAGAAGAGGAATAAGAAAACCCGTTCATTTGGTTCAAGAAGCGTCAAAAGAGAATTATAAGAAATCGTGTCCGTTCTGTGGGGAAGAACACTTCGCATTAGAATGTAAAAGGTTCAAAGAAGCCAACCTGAATGGAAAATGGGATATGACCAAGAAGGCAAAGATATGCTTCAAGTGCCTTCGATTCAGACACTCAAGAATCAACTGTAAAGCACCAGTCTGCAAGCTGTGTAAAAGATGGCATCATACCATCTTACATTCTGACAAACCACCGGCGTCGATAGAAAAAGAAGCAAAAGACACCAATAGCATCTCAGAAGAAAAGGTAGCCTCAATCCATAACGCCAAAGGAGAAGAAAAGGCCTACCTAAAGATGATCCCCGTGAACCTCTATGGCCCAAAAGGACAAGTTCGCGTATTAGCACTACTAGACGAAGGGTCAATGGTCACACTCTTAGACGCATCAATTGCTGAAAAAATCGGAGTCGAAGGAAAGAAAGAAAAACTCACGATCGAAACCGTTGGCGGAAAGGTGTTAAGAAAAGATAGTTCACAGAAGATCGAGTTCAAAATAAAAGGGGCTCATAGAAAAGAAAAGAGAATTATCGTAGCAAGAACCATCGACGACCTGAAGCTGTCTGAACAATGCATAAACAAGGACACCGTGAGAAACTGTGAGCACCTGAAGGCAATTGAAAATCAACTCCTCTACGTCTCCGAGAGGCCCAAGCTACTGATAGGCCAAGACAATTGGGGACTGATAGTGACAAGAAAGCTGAAGAAGGGCAAACCATCAGATCCTGTAGCTTCCCTCACGAACTTAGGGTGGGTGTTACACGGATGTGAAACAGGAACAACTGCCACAGTACACTTCACTCATTATGGCAGAGCGACCACTGGCAAGTAAGACATAGAAGACCTCGTCCGAGAACACTTCCAATTAGAGTCTCTAGGGATCCAAAATCATTCACCATCTAACGACAGCGACAGAAGAGCATTAGAACCCCTCGAGAAAACTACCAAGAAACTGCCAAGCGGTCAATATGAAACGGGACTCCTGTGGAAAAAAGAAGATGAACACCTGCCCAACAACTACAATCAAGCTGTTCGACGCCTGGTCAGCATCGAGAAAAAATTGGATCGTGATCAAGAAGCAAGAAAGCACTACGAGGAGCAGATCCTGAGTCTAATCGAAAAAGGATACGCAGAGAAGGCTCCAGAAACCTCTAACAAAGGAAGGACATTCTACCTACCCCACTTCGCTGTTGTACACCCAGTCAAGAAGAAGCTAAGAATAGTGTTCGACGCAGCTGCCAAATATGAAGGAAAGAGCCTCAACGACCCCTTGTTCTCGGGCCCGGACCTGCTACAATCATTATTCGGAGTACTGCTGCGTTTCAGAGAGGGGCAGACATACAAGACATGTTTCTTCGAGTAAAAGTCAGAGAAGACGACCGAGACAGTCTCAGGTTCCTGTGGCGCGGAAACCGAAGAACCGGCAAGCCTGAAGAGTATAGAATGTCTTCAATCATCTTCGGGGCAGCGTCATCACCTGCAACAGCCATATACGTAATGAACAAGAACGCAGAGGAATTTAAGAACACTCATCCTGAAGCAGTGAAAGCAATTAAGAGAAACCACTACATGGACGACTATCTGCAGAGCTTCGCATCTACAACCGAAGCAAAGAAAATATCCAAAGAAGTGAAGGACATTCACGCAAGAGCAAACTTTCATCTGAAGGGATGGGCCAGCAACAACTCGAGGGTAATATCAGAGGTAGAAGACGCAAACAAAGAAAACTCCTTACAACTGACCAAGGAAGAGAAGACTCTGGGACTAAGATGGCTGGTGAAAGAAGATACATTAGCCTTCAACGTCGGGCTACGCAACACGCCGGAGGACCTGCAAGATGGCAGAAGGACTCCAACAAAAAGAGAAGTCACAAGCGCAGTAATGTCCACCTTCGATCCAATGGGTTTTGCTACACCAGTTCTAATACAAGGAAAGAAACTAATCCAAGACATCTGGCGAAAGAAAATAGACTGGGATGAACCAATCAACGAACATCAAAAGGAAGTCTGGATGAAATACCTGGAAGAAGTGTCAACATTAACGAGGCTGAAGATCCTGAGATGCGTCTCACCCAAAGGCAGAAAAGGACAGCTACACACATTCTCCGATGCGATTGAAGAAGCCTATGCAGCAGTAGTCTACTGGAGAATAGTCGAGCCCGGAGGAAAGGTCCATGTCTCCATGATCGCCGGCAAAGCAAGGGTAACGCCAACGAAACCTGTGTCAATTCCGAGGCTGGAGCTACAAGCGGCTTTACTCGGAAGCAGACTAGCCGCCACAATCGAAGAGGAATCAGAGCTCGACATAACGAGAAAGGTTTACTGGACCGACTCCAGCACAGTGCTGCAGTGGATAAAGTCAGAACCAAGGAAGTTCAAAATCTTTGTGGCCAACCGACTCGCCGAGATCGAAGAAAGGTCCAAGCCAGAAGACTGGAGATGGGTGCCAACCAAGGAGAATACAGCGGACGACGCCACGAGGGGAACCCCAATCGAATTCGACCACAACGCCAGATGGTTCAAAGGCCCGTCATTTCTCCGTCGACCAGAAGAAGAATGGCCATTTCACGACTTCAAGCCAGAAATTGTTATGCCAGAAGAAAAAAGCAAGCAAAAGGTATTGGCAACGATGGCAGCAGAAGACACCCTATTAAACCTAGAAAGGTTCTCGAGCTGGGAGCGACTGCTGCGCACTACAGCCAGAGTGATCGCCTTTACACACCTACTAAAGAAGAGCCGTAAAGCGACCACCACCGCCGCACGCCAGAAGGATGAGTCTTGGAAACCACAAAAAATCCAGAAGAAAGAAGCACAAACCTATCCCGGACCAGACGGAAGAACCAGGGTGCTGGACGTGCGGACATCAGGCGGAATACTTCGCCGTCCAACTCGACGTGTCATCGTGCTGGTGCCAGCGGAGTCGTCGCCTCCAGAGGATGCAGTGCTACGCACCGTGGGGGAGAATGTTAGCGACGACAAAGTGAATTCGAACATTTAATATTAATTATTTATTATCAGTGAATTAAAACTAAGTGTTAGCATTTAATCTTAATTATTCCTTATCAGTGATTTAAAATTAGGTGATGGTATTAATCTTAACTGTTTCCTATTCGTAAAATAAAGCTAAGTGTAAAGACTGATTAGTGCTGAAAAAACAGGAAAGTAAATTAAACACTTCTATTTTTATCTTAAAGTGACTTATATGAATCTATTTAATATTATTTAGGTCTGATTAGAACATTAGACGCAAGTATAAGCTTATTTTCTAGTAAGATTTCTTTTATCATAACTTTAAGAGCTATTTAACATATAAGTGATTAATATAATTCTTTTTCCTTTAAAGTACTTCAAAAGAAACATTAATATGTCAATTAATCGCTGTATAATGTTATTTCATTATGAGAAAGATTTAAATTTCATGAAAAAATATTGTATAGATTCTTAAGCATAATTCCTGAAAAAGTGTTGTACATTCCTACCTCTTGGCGGCGCCACTTGTATGTTCGGCAAAAAATATAGTCCTACTCCGGAGCTAAACCGTGAGGCGACCGCGAAACTATTTTTATTTTTTATAAATGTAAAATAAAGGTTTATTGAATGATTTATGTTTAGAATAATAGAAATAAGTTGTATCTATCGTTAGGAATAAATATAAATATTGTAAGGAATGTTTTACCACGTTTATTAAGGAAATTGTGAATCTCTCTTAGAAAGGGTTACTCTGCGCTCTGATTGGTCAATAGATTCACTAATGCCGTGTGCGAATTTTTCTTAATTATGATTGGTTACAGCCGCTTATAAAAAAGGGGCGTTTTTCGTGGTAAATTATTCCAAATCCGGCAATGTAATAATAAGGAATCAAGAAATAAAACAAGAAGAAATTCTCAAGAAGTGTTATTTATTGCTCATCTAACTGCTACTGTATGCTCTCCAGTTAACATCCCGCCAGCAAACCCGCTCTATTTATCAACGCTCCCTTATACGAGCAATTACAATATAAGCATATTACATATAAACATATACACAATGTAACCTAATTGTAACTATTTAAGGATTGATTATTGCAAATATATTCAGTATTTACTCAGCAGTCTTGGCTTTCATTTCTCTCTCGTGTCACAACATTACGGTGCGCGGCGACAATGCACGTGCACCACCGCGGCCTGCATAAATAGTTAAAGAAAAATGGAAAAATTAATATAAAACTAAAGGAACAATTTTCAACTATTGAATTGACACTACCGGATGTGACAAGTAAGCCGAAACGGAGACATAAGAAGAGGCAGTAAGGTTTTTATTTCTTTAAGGAGATATGCTAACAAAATCTATTAGAAAAAGAAGAAAAATGTTACGGAAAAAACGGGAAAGATCAACTTCAGAAACAAATATTATGACGGCTTTAAATATTACATGAAGATTAAACGAATTAGATGGTGAGACCACAAATTTAAGAAAAATAAAAGAAACTTAAGTCCTGCAAGCCTTAGTCGATAAGAAGATAGAAAAATTGAGCCGAAAAGAACAAATTATGAGGTAACTTCGCACCTATGTGATTTTAATTCTATTTCAAACTTTATTTAACAATTTGAGATTGGTTTTTTTGCTATTATGTTTTTAAAGTTAAATATTAAATATTCTGTATTTTACATATAATTGAGTTGAAATTATTTATCAGATTATTCACAATATACTTCATTATCAAATATTTTATTACCTAAAATAAAAAAAAACAATTATAATACAATATTAAAAATTAAGTTGAATTTTAAGCACTTATGTGGCACTTCTATTAAGGCGCGAGACCACTTTATATTCCCTTTTATGCAGTTATATTTTTGTATTATTTTTTTACTGTGTCCTGCCAAACAATTAATGAAATAATAAAATAATTGATTCCAATTTTACGCACTTGGTTTAAAATAACACTGTGATAAATTTCGTTGATTTTTTTTCTCGAATCCAAATTTCTAACGGTTACAAACATTTCACTATCATTATAAGTTTTAATTTTTTAAAGCATTAAATCTTAAATTTATATAATAACTTATGTAAAATATAAAAAAAATTCTTTTAAATGTTTGAATAAATTATTGTATCGTTGTGTAAAGTTGATAACTCTTATAATGTGATTTTCAATTATTCTGTATACACGACATAATAAATAACATACTTTAAGTAATATTTTTCGATCTATATAAAAGCGATATAGCTTTTAACT
This sequence comes from Parnassius smintheus behrii, assembly GCA_036936625.1. NCBI lineage: Eukaryota > Metazoa > Arthropoda > Insecta > Lepidoptera > Papilionidae > Parnassius > Parnassius smintheus. The sequence goes on from JAUPFT010000012.1 coordinate 32,799,389, forward strand.
ATGTAACCATGTGGACTTCTGAATAAATAAGAAATTAAAAATATTAGTTTACGGTGCATTTTTTTTACTCGCACTCATTTATATGAGTACTACTACTCATGTAGTAACAAATTGTACACGTTATGTTGACATTAGGCACGATCATACGAAAACTTAAAATTGTGTCACCTGCTTGAAATAAAATTGTCTTTTCCAATGTAAATAAATATTTTGTAAAAAAAAAACTTTAGCTGCGTACCTAACAGTGTATTCTCTTTTTATACAAATTTCTGTCCCAGTTAAGATAAACGTATTTCTTAGAAGTCATGAAATAATGAGTGTTCGAAATTATAAATAACTTAAATAATGAATGTTTATTAACGTACTATGTAAAAGTAATATTTATTATTAACAATGTAACTATTTCTAAATATCTGTTCCAAGTTTTAAGGTACATTTTATTTGCATTCATACTATAACATATTGTACAAGTTATCTTAAAATTAGGCGTGAATCACACCGTGTCATCATAGTCCGATGTAATTGCAAACGTTGCCTTATACGTACTCAGAAATTTAAACAAAGGTGTCACAAACCGCTTACGCGGCTGTAAATTTCATTAAACCTTCAAATCACATGCTTTTAACTTTTATAAATCATTATTATCTGAAAATATAATGGAATATTAATGTCTAACCTATTTGTGTGGATCATGAAAGCAATAGTTAAACAAATATAAAGGTATAAATAAATTAAATATAAAGTATATACAATTATAAATACAAATGTGAATAAATATATATAAAGGTAGAGCAGGTACTGCTTAATATGAAATGTAATAGTTGATTTTCAGTTTTATATTGTTTGAACTTTTAAATCATAACTTCTAACTAAAACATATTGTATATATTAAAAGAGAAACTATAGTTTATGTAATAAATCTCCAGTGAAAATAAATGTAAAAAAATATTAATAAGTATAATATGGTATGATAGGTGATATGTTCATGTTAACGTGCAGTTGTGACGTTGATTAATATCAAAAATACGGTATCTAATTAAAGGCTTAATGTCGTACGAAATAAAAGTATTAACGAAATAAAATGCATGCGTATCACGGATTGACTTAGTAATATAATAATGTATAACCATGGTATAATCTGATCATGATCATGAGATTATAATTTTTTAAATGAACTTAGTTTTATATTTTATTTAAATACTTTATATTAGTCCAATTAGAAATTATATACATTTAAAGCCTATGTAACATTGTATTTTATTTTATTCTTCAATATTAAAAGATTAAAAATCAATATTAAAATTATTCAATATTAAATTTATTATTACGTTATAAGATTCAAGAAAACTAAAATGAAAAAAAGTAAATATGGTTGCGCGGAAAACCATTCGTATTTATTGACGGTAGGAATTTGCCAAATCGTTTATCCTTTTCCAAACGATATCATTCATACCCTCCTATCGACACATCGGGGTGGTGGGGTGGGAGGGGAAAGAAGACGATTCTAGAATATCACGTAATCATCGCAACCGAAGGAATAAAAGGCACGCGCGACCGACGCGCGCCCTCTTCCCGCCGCGCTCGTCATTGGAACCACACCTCTCTTCCCGCCGCGCTCGTCATTGGAACCACACCTCTCTTCCCGCCGCGCTCGTTGTTGGAACCACACCGCTTAAGACGATAGTGTCATAGTAGAACCGCTTTAGCCTGGAAGCAGTCGAGCTCCAGGAAACCCGCCTCACCTCGTGTGAGAAATAGTCGCGCACCGCACTCTCTTCCGACGCGTCATCGGACTAAAGGCAGAGAGTTCACCTAGAAGAAGTTCCAGAAGTCACAGCAACATAGTGCCCAACAGCATAGAAGAACCACCCCGGTGAGTGAATGTTCCTAAAAATATTTCCTGCTTGATATAATTGTGTTTAATTGTGTTAATCCGCTCCAATTTTGTTTTCTCCTAATCAAGCAGGATTCCCTTCATAGATTTGGCAAATAATAGTTTAGTTTTAGGGAAGAGCGAGTGCATTGTACCGCATGCTATAGTAGACGCAAGTAGAACGCAGTAGAAGCAATCGCATATACAGTCCACTTTAGTTAATAGCTCGCGTAATAGGCTTAAGGTACGACCGGGGAACTAGACTTCGGTAGCCTTAGGCTCGTCGCTCCACCATTTTATGGTCACTTCGGCAGGATTTGGACTGGTGTTTAGTAGTCGTTCAACCATTTTCTGGTCGAATTATTAGATTAATTATTTAGATAATGCACTCTAATTTATGGAATAGACTTAAGTAGTATTCGTTTAAAAATTGTTTGTATTTAAATTTAAAGCTTATCAGTCGCTTAAATAATTGAAACAGCGTAATCGCAACCATTTCGTACGCTTACCCGACAATTTTGATAAAAATATATTGAGTTTAGCGAGCGACGCGTCACCTCGACTCGTTGTAACAGGTGTTCGATTTAATTACGTAATACGGAGTGCGAGCGTCCATCCTCCATTATTTGTGCATTGTGAGATTAATTGTGATTAATATAACTTTATTATAATAATTTAAAATGGCAGTTAGTGGAAATGAAATCAAAATTAAAACGCTTTATGCCAAGAGGGACATACTTTTTTCGCGTATGCAAAGTATAAGTGATCATATAAAGAGCATTAATGTAGAAGCAGTGCGGGAAACTTTTTTGAATGAAATTGAAACGGTAGATTCTTTGCGGACGGATTACGAAAGAATATTAGACCAAATTAATCATTTGGAATTACAAATCGACCCGAAATATATAGTGAACTACCAACCGCTTCTAGCATTTGAAGATATATTGTGTCGCGTGAAAAGAACGGCGAAAAACTTACAATCTCCATCTCAAAACGAAGCAAAGCCGGAAATACAAGTACGTCCACGTGACTCAATTAGGTTGCCGCCAATAGATATTCCGGTATTCAATGGTGATATTAAGACATGGCCCTTCTTCTTCAGTAGTTTTCAAAACAATATACACAACAACCCATCGTTATCGGTGATCGGAGAATGTTAGCTTCCGAATATTTGAACCAGATATTCGATCTTAAACCTATATCATCCGCGAGCATCAACGGCTTAGAGCAGTTTTTAGATAAATTTGTGGCATCGGTGGCTGCACTTAAGAATTTGAAATTTAATGACCTTATGGACGTGGTGTTTCTCCATATTGCACTAAAGAAGTTAGACCCCGACACCATGCGAGCGTTTGAAATGGAGCATCGTAGCTCGGAGATGCCTCCCTTTCATTCATTAGCATCGTTTGTGCGAGATCAAATAAAGGTGATGCAGCACTCCCCGAACGTTAAACAGGAGATTAAAAAGTGCGTCGACCGTAGACAGACTCAACCATCAAAAATAGCAGGGTCGTTAACGTACGTAACCGCAACGTCGGCACAATTTCAGCATGTCTGTATCATATGTAAAGATAAACACGGTAATTTATACAATTGTGAGACAAACAACCTATGTCTGAACTGCTTAAGTGATAAGCATTTAGTTGCAAAATGCAATTCTAGTTCCGTATGTAGCAAGTGCGCCAGGAAACATCACACGCTATTACATTTTGAAAATAGCAACATAGCGGCGTCAAGTAAAGCGGACAAGGAATTCACCCCTACTAAAGTCGAGACGATATAACGATTCTAGAGGTCGACCTGGTGATGTCGCTCTGTGCTCATTGGCAAATATGGGAGCACAACCTCCTTCAACCGTGTTACTGGGTACTGCACGTATTTTGGTTAGGGATTCGCGTGGAAACGAACGAGGCGTCCGTGCACTGCTGGACAGCGGAGCCCAAAATAGCTTCATAACGCGACAATGTTGTCAGCGCTTAGGCTTAGTAATAAATAGGTCACTTTCATGTCCTGTAGTCAAAGGCATCGGAGGTACTAGTAAAGCTCCCCAGGGATATATAAATTTAAAATTTTACGCTCGGATAGATCGTAATGTTAACTTTGATACAAATGCACTAGTAGTAGATAGGGTCACTGAACGGTTGCCAACCGTTTCGGTTGACACCTCGGCATTGACTGAATTTAAAAATTTGACTCTAGCGGACGACACTTACGCCGTCCTGGAAACATAGACATGCTCATTGGAGCATCGCTTTTCCCTCATCTTTTGTTAAACAATAAGGTCAGGGGCAACTTCTCGCATACCGCGCCTTACGCACTGGAAACCGTATTGGGCTATGTCATCGTTGGCTCCGCCCCCATCATAGATAGTATTTCGGCAACCTCCTATTGTGGTATGGCTGCCGAACCGCTCGAGTCGTTAGTCCGCAAATTTTGGGAGATGGAGGAGGTGAACGTCCCACCCATAGCTAGCTCAGATGACAGATTATGCGAGGAAATTTACGTCCGCACGACCGTTCGTGATCGCGACGGTAGATATAGTGTAGCGCTACCCTTTAAAGGAGATGTTTTATCTCTCGGCGATTCGCGTCACATGGCGGAAAAACGTTTCTACAGCTTGGAACGTAGGATGCTCGTTTCACTCCAGTTAAAGGAAGCTTATGACGGCGTCATTAACGAATATATAAGAGAAGGTTACATATCACTTGTGGCTTCGAAATTAGATAACTACGAAGACACACCGTCGTATTTCATACCACATCATGGGGTCATTAGGGAGGACAAACTTACATCTAAGTTACGTGTCGTGCTCGACGCTAGTGCTAAAACTAGTACTCACCTGTCGCTTAACGATATCCTCTATAGTGGGCAAAATTTACAGGGCAGTTTATTTAATATAATAGCCAATTTTCGTTTGTTTATTATAGCACTATCCGCCGATATTCGCCAAATGTTCCTTTGTATAGGGGTCCGTGAATGCGACCGTTGATTTCAACGTATTTTATATCGTTTCAACCCAAAGGAACCTCTAATGGTGTTTGAATTTAACCGCGTTTGTTTTGGTTTAAAGTCGAGCCCATTTCATGCGTTACGCACGGTGAGACAGCTCGCTCACGATGAAGGTCTCTCTTACCCTAAAACTAAGAAGGCAATTGAGAGCGGTTTATATATGGATGATTTTGTGTACTCGGTCGATAGCGTGGAGGAGGCCACCCTAACCACCGCCGAGGTTATAAGGCTCATGAAATCGGGTCAATTCGATCTTGTCAAGTGGACTAATAATTCGCATCCGGTTTTAGATACAATCCCACTATCACACCGTCTTTCGGCAATAAAGGAATTCGACGATTCTGATACACACAAGGTGCTCGGTCTGTGTTGGTCACCAGAGTCCGACGTGTTTAGCCTTAAGGTAAATCCGCCCGTAGAGAAGTGCACAAAGCGCACAATACTGTCATGCGTTGCTAGATTATGGGACGTCATGGATTTCGTAGCTCCGGTTGTATTTTATGCTAAGCTTTTGATTAAACAACTTTGGTTATTTGAATGCGACTGGGATGACTCGCCGCCTGACAGCATTGTTCGGTTGTGGCAGCGTTTTAGAGAGGAACTTCCATTACTAAGAGAAATTAAAATACCGCGTCATATAAACGTCGATAGAAATAGCGTCATAACGGTCGTTGGGTTTGCAGACGCCAGCGAGAAGGCTTACGGGGGCGTTGTATATTTCCACGTCCAGAATTATGGTGGAAATTCGATTAGCCTCATTAGTTCTAAGTCGAGAGTCTCCCCCCGTAAGGTTGTCTCTCTGGCGCGCTTAGAGCTATGCGCAATATTAGTACTCACCAAGCTTATCACCGCAGTTATCAGCGCATGTAGGGATAGAGTTCACATAGAAAGGATATTTGCCTTTTCCGACTCCACCGTCGCCTTATGCTAGGTTCATTTTTCACCCCACCGTTGGGATACGTTTGTTGCGAACCGAGTGGCCAAGATCCAAGACGAGTTAGAAACGCGGAACTTTTATCACGTGTCCGGTACGGAAAACCCCGCCGATTGTCTATCCCGTGGACTCACCCCGATGCAAATAATGGACCACCCGCTTTGGTTCCACGGACCTTCTTGGGTTCACTCGGATCCCTCGCAATGGCCAATAACCGATTTCGAACTTTCGTCAGTGTCACAACCGCCGGAAGAGAAGAGACACGCTCTAGTGGCGAACGTTTCAAGCGAGGTTTCTCCAATCATTGCTTTGGCGAACCGCTTGTCCTCTTGGTCGAAATTATTGCGTAGCGTAATTTACGTTTGTCGATTCGCGAAGCTGTTACCGCGACGTTCGTATGTCTTAGCATCCGATTACAACTATGCCGAGTCGCTAGTAGTGCGTGACCTCCAACGTGCGCATTTCTCTGAAGAAATTGCAAGATTACAATCGAATAGAACTTGTAGTCGCGCCTTTCAACGCCTTAAGCCATTTTTACAGGATGGGATTGTAAGGGTAGGTGGACGCTTGTCCAACTCGCAGTTGAGTTTCGACCAACGGCACCCTATAGTTTTACCGCGTAAAGACCATATCATGAATTTGTTAGTCGATTACCATCATAAATTGAACTCGCACGCTGGCCCCGACTTGCTGATGTCGATCTTGCGTCAGAATTATTGGATTCTTTCTGCACGTAGTTTAATACGCAGTCGGGTGCACAGATGTATAGCTTGCTTTCGGGCACGCCCCAAGCCGTCATTTCCGGAAATGGCGGAACTTAGATCTTGTAGAGTAATACAATCAGTAAAGCCCTTTACGCACACCGGGTCTGATTTCGCTGGTCCGTTTAAGGTCACGCTCACTCGTGGGCGTGGTATAAGATCCACAAAGGCTTACGTCTGCATTTTCGTATGTCTAACTACTCGAGCGGTGCATATAGAACTCGTTGGTGTTCTAAGCACAGCAGGCTTTATGGGTGCATTTAAAAGATTTCTTTCCCGCCGTGGCCCTGTAAGAAAATTGTATTCGGATAACGGTACGAACTACGTCGGGGCAAACTACATGAGCTCTTAGCTAGCAAGTATTATAATTCGGAGTTCGCTCACAATCTAGCCGAGAACCGCACTGAGTGGTCTCTGAACGTCCCAGCCGCGAGTCATTTTGGGGGCAATTGGGAGACTAATATTAAGAGTCTAAAGAGTCACTTATACAGAGTAATAGGTGATCAAATTTTGTCCTTCGAAGAGCTAAGTACGGTGCTCGCTCAAATTGAATGCGTAATGAATAGCCGCCCACTTTGTCGTACGTTGTCTAGTGACCCCTCGGAACCGCTAGCTCTAACTCCAGCACATTTTTTGAATTTAACGCCTTTAAAGTATTTGCCCGCCGCAGATATGGATGAGAACAGACTTAGCATTTCCGCACGCCACAAATTATTAGACCGGTTAGTGCAATCGTTATGGAAACGATGGAGGATGGAATACTTGCATACTTTGCAGTCTCGGCAAAAATGGAACACAGCAACTGAGCCTTTATCTGTAGGAACTGTAGTTGTGCTCACCAAAGAGAACACACCGCCTCTCCATTGGCCGTTAGGAATTGTCGAAGAGATCTTTCCCGGTTCCGACGGAGTAATTAGGGTAGCTCGCGTTAAGACCACGGTTGGGTCTTACCTGCGTCCTGTTGTCCGTTTGTGCCCCTTGCCTCTTCCATAATTTAAAATTAGCTCTAAATTAGAAATTTGTAGTTGAATTTAGTTAATCTTAGCGTTAGTGAGTTATTTTGTTAGTTTGATCTTAGCTCTAGTTGTTTTAGTTAATTTTGAAGGAAATCCTTCAAGGGCGGGGGGGGGGGATGGTTGCGCGGAAAACCATTCGTATTTATTGACGGTAGGAATTTGCCAAATCGTTTATCCTTTTCCAAACGATATCATTCATACCCTCCTATCGACACATCGGGGTGGTGGGGTGATTTGATTCTAGTTTATCCTTTTCCAAACGATATCATTCATACCCTCCTATCGGCACATCGGGGTGGTGGGGTGATTTGATTCTAGAATATCACGTAATCATCGCAACCGAAGGAATAAAAGGCACGCGCGACCGACGCGTGCCCTCTTCCCGCCGCGCTCGTCATTGGAACCACACCTCTCTTCCCGCCGCGCTCGTTGTTGGAACCACACCGCTTAAGACGATAGTGTCATAGTAGAACCGCTTTAGCCTGGAAGCAGTCGAGCTCCAGGAAACCCGCCTCACCTTGTGTGAGAAATAGTCGCGCACCGCACTCTCTTCCGACGCGTCATCGGACTAAAAGCAGAGAGTTCACCAAGAAGAAGTTCCAGAAGTCGCAGCAACATAGTGCCCAACAGCATAGAAGAACCACCCCGGGGAGTGAATGTTCCTAAAAATATTTCCTGCTTGATATAATTGTGTTTAATTGTGTTAATCTGCTCCAATTTTGTTTTCTCCTAATCAAGCCGGATTCCCTTCATAGATTTGGCAAATAATAGTTTAGTTTTAGGGAACAGCGAGTGCATTGTACCGCAGGCTATAGTGGACGCAAGTAGAACGCAGTAGAAGCAATCGCATATACAGTCCACTTTAGTTAATAGCTCGCGTAATAGGCTTAAGGTTCGACCGGGGAACTAGACTTCGGTAGCCTTAGGCTCGTCGCTCCACCAAAATCCTCATCCTTTTTTTTAAGTATCGGGGGAGGTGTTTATTATGATATGAGATCATTAAAGATAATAATAATTATACAATATGTTAGAATATTATAATCTATTTATCTATAAAAAATGTTTATAAAATATAATTTAATAATTATGATTGACTCATTGTATTAACATACCTTATTATATAAGCGAAAATAAAATAAATTGTTAGTACATTTATTTTAATTTTTTATTGCGGTGGAGATGAGATGTAAGGAATAGATATAAGCATATTACATATAAACATATACACAATGTAACCTAATTGTAACTATTTAAGGATTGATTATTGCCAATATATTCAGTATTTACTCAGCAGTCTTGGATTTCATTTCTCTCTCGTGTCACAACATTACAATAAGTACTGCTACTGTATCTTTTTTTTTCAAGATCTTTAATCTTTTCGCCATAGTTTTCTAATATATTTTGAAATCCTGCGTCCGGTTTACGGTTGTTAATTGCTTGAAATTCAGTTTTTTCTATTATCTTTGACGCCAGTCCTTGTCCGATACTATCCGAAAATATTACAATGCTATTGTTTTTTGGATTTTGTTTAGTTTTCTCATTGTATAATCTTGATTTATTTAATATTATAGGCATGTTTGTATTCTCTACTTCTATAGCACTACAGTTTGACTCATCTAACTCTCTTTTCTTTGTCGCTTGAATAATGGTTTGATTTTAGAACTAAAATCAAACCATTATTCAAGCCATTATGAACATAAAAGTGATGTGATTTTGTCAATTAAGTGTCTGCGCGTGTGAACTGTTAGAGAAAACCACAAAACAAGTGCTTTGATGTTGATCTAAACGAACTTGAGTAGCTGTCGTCATCAACAATCCGCTGGATTGAGCTGTCATCAAAATCTCCTAAAAAATTTGGAATGTGACACATCAGCGTATTGTCAAGAAAAAATATATAAAATGAAGTTTCGAAAGAAAGGATAGACTGAAGGGCAAGATCCCAGAGCCGTAAAGCCAATTAATAAAAAAGCAATTGTTTTAATTACAAGTGTGATGACCACAGACTACTAAGAGGATACCCGCCTAAGGGTATTAGAAGTTAGAAGTGTTCTGTGATTACTACGCATATTATGATGACAGATGACAGAACAGTTTGCTTTACGTAAACGAAAACTGAGAATATTCTTTTATTCCTTTGGATACGGGTTTGTTTTTTATTGTTAACAACGTCGTAATTATTCGAAATGCCATATGCAAATCAACCATCTGTACATATCACAGAGCTAACCGATGACAATGTAAAGTTTGTGGTTGAAGATACTGAGCTTAGTGTAGCAAATAGTATGCGACGCGTGTTTATAGCAGAGACTCCAACAATGGCTATAGATTGGGTACAGTTGGAAGCAAATTCAACTGTCCTAAGTGATGAGTTTTTAGCGCATCGTATTGGCCTAATACCCCTCATTTCAGATGACGTTGTGGACAAAATTCGATATTCTAGAGATTGTATGTGTGCCGATTTTTGTACTGAATGCAGTGTGGAGTTCACACTCGATGTGAAATGCACAGATGATCAAACTAGACACGTGACAACAGCGGATTTAAAATCTAGTGACCCTAGAGTAGTACCGGTCACATCCCGGCACAGAGACGAAGATCAGACAGACTATGGTGAGATTGATGAAATTCTTATTATAAAACTACGTAAAGGGCAAGAATTGAAATTAAGAGCATATGCTAAGAAAGGTTTTGGTAAGGAGCATGCTAAGTGGAATCCAACAGCTGGTGTTTCATTTGAATATGATCCTGACAATATGATGAGGCACACTTTATATCCTAAGCCAGATGAATGGCCTAAAAGTGAGCATACGGAACTTGATGAAAACCAGTTTGAGGCTGAGTTTAACTGGGAAGCAAAACCTAATAAATTTTTCTATAATGTTGAGTCATCAGGAGCTTTAAAACCAGAGAATATTGTATTAATGGGTGTTGTAGTATTGAAGAATAAATTACTAAATCTGCAAGTGCAATTAGCACAAGAAGCACATAATGATGCTTTAGCAATAAACTAAAGTTTTAAATAATAATGTTTTATTAGAAATTAAATAATTATTACGTAAATAATTTTTTTTTTCGAGAATCCCTTGTTTTTTATTAATACCTATTTTACTACTGCGTGATGATCTGATAAACTCTTAAGGTTTTGTAGTTCCCAATATTAAGAAATGAAACATCTACCATTTCATATTATTTATGAAGAATAATACTGGTTCAAGAAGTTTATCATAAGAATAGAACGTTCAATTGTCTGAGAAACATAAGATTGACTTAAAATAAATATGTATGTTTACATCTGAACAGTTGCTGGAGCAACATTATATAATCATTGAGTAATCATTATTGTAAGAACATTGACAATAACATTTCAAATTCAAAATAACAAAATAAAAATGAGGTTAAGTTAAAATCAATTACATCGACTAATAAAAACATTGTACGAGGGGCACACTGAAATGATCGGAAATAAGAAAAACCATATGCACGGTATAGCTAAATTGTATTTTATTGTTTTTTGAAGTATTCTCCATTCAACTTAATGCATTTTTCCATTCGTGCAAACCAATAATTAAAACAGTAATTCCAGTCTAAGTTAAATAATATTGAGGGCTGCCACAAAAATGATAATTTATTTTTTGATATAACAGCTACTTCTTATACTTGAAAAATATTGGTTAGGCACTATGGTTATACTATATACTTATATTTTTGTAGTTTACTTATAATATCATCATCACCATTATCACAAGTCCACTGCTGAGCTTAGGCATTCCCCAAGGAACTTATCAAAACATAGTTCTGAGCCACTTGCCAGTGGTGCAGTTTATGGATGACTTTCTGCTTGCCTTACCTGATCATCCCTACATTTAGTAGTGGCCGCCCTGTATAGTATGTTTTGAAAAAAATTTGATACATATATTTTTTTTGTATCATATTCTTATTAGAATTTATTGCAGGTACACCTTATAATTATTATCTTTTATATATACAGCTCTAGGCCAACTCAATTTCGATCTCCGCTGGCACCATTGAAATTGTTAATTGCAATTTTAAGTGCTAATTTACCACGTGCTCGGCTGTAAAGGAAAACATCCTGAGGAAATAAAAAAAATTATTTCTAAAACATGTGAAATCTGCCAAAAGGCATTGCAGCAGCGCTGTGGACACTTCCCTAAAACCCTCTCAGAAATTATGGGAGGGTCATGCTGTGGGACACAAAAGAGAATGTAGAAGGCAAAGTAAAATAAGATATAGCCTATCATGAGTCCACTGCTGAACACTGGCCCTCATAGGTCACAGAGGATTAGGAAAAATATTTGCCACTTTTAAAAAACAGTGTACAATACCCGGCGATAAATATTGCACATCGACCTTTGCAAAGAGACAATCAGCTAATTTCGGTTTCATAGAGCGTTATCTCTGTCGCACACTCTCTGACGGACTGTTTGTATTTCGTGCGACAGAGATATATTTAGATACAAATTACATACTGATGAAATATAAATAAACTTTTTTTGATCTTAGCGACATAACAGAAAAAACGGAACTGGTTATTTGAATAAAAAATCATGAGTGCAATTATTTTAATTTAAATTTTGGTGTTTTTAAAAAATACTAAAAAGAAGGGCTCGAAAAAATAGATTTTCTCAAAAAAGAAAAGAACATGAAAAAAAAATTAAAAAAGTCGGTCTGTGACCGACCATTATACCAATTAAGCTATTTATAATCACTAACAATCCGTCAAAATTTACCTTCTTATTCTAACGATATTGTAGCAGTTTTTCATTGCCTAAAAACACGGACAAAAAGACATTTTCTAAAAATAAATCCTAGCTAGATCGATTTATTATCCCCGAAACTCCCTGGACACTAAATTTTATGAAAATCGTTGGAGCCATTTCCGAGATCCCGATTATATATATATTTATATACAAGAATTGCTCGTTTAATAGGATAGGATTAGACATTTTAACCCCTGTGTTTTCACTTTTCCGAACCAATACTACTTAGAGACCTTCAAGAACAGAGTTTATTCCTTTCTAAAAGGCCGGCAACGCATTTGTAATTCCCCTGGTGTTGCAGTTGTTAATCGGCGGCAGTCGTCACTTACCATCAGGTGAGCTGTATGCTCGTTTGCCCACTCTCACATAAAAAAATTAAAAAAAATTCACAAAGCTTTGAAGGCAGGGGCTTTAATTATTCGATACCCTATCTCTGCACGGACTTCAGAAGCTATGGTTAGGTTTTTTTTTTTTGATAAACTGTACAAATTATTCCAATAAGTCTCAAACATGTGAAATCTGCCAAAAGGCATTGCAGCAGCGCTGTGGACACTTCCCTAAAACCCTCTCAGAAATTATGGGAGGGTCATGTTGTGGGACACAAAAGAGAATGTAGAAGGCAAAGTAAAATAAGATACAGCCTATCATGAGTCCACTGCTGAACACTGACCCTCATAGGTCACAGAGGATTAGGAAAAATATTTGCCACTTTTAAAAAACAGTGTACAATACCCGGCGATAAATATTGCACATCGACCTTTGCAAAGAGACAATCAGCTAATTTCGGTTTCATAGAGCGTTATCTCTGTCGCACACTCTCTGACGGACTGTTTGTATTTCGTGCGACAGAGATATATTTAGATACAAATTACATACTGATGAAATATAAATAATATTTTTTGATCTTAGCGACATAACAGAAAAAACGGAACTGGTTATTTGAATAAAAAATCATGAGTGCAATTATTTTAATTTAAATTTTGGTGTTTTTAAAAAATACTAAAAAGAAGGGCTCGAAAAAATAGATTTTCTCAAAAAAGAAAAGAACATGAAAAAAAAAATTAAAAAAGTCGGTCTGTGACCGACCATTATACCAATTAAGCTATTTATAATCACTAACAATCCGTCAAAATTTACCTTCTTATTCTAACGATATTGTAGCAGTTTTTCATTGCCTAAAAACACGGACAAAAAGACATTTTCTAAAAATAAATCCTAGCTAGATCGATTTATTATCCCCGAAACTCCCTGGACACTAAATTTTATGAAAATCGTTGGAGCCATTTCCGAGATCCCAATTATATATATATTTATATACAAGAATTGCTCGTTTAATAGGATAGGATTAGACATTTTAACCCCTGTGTTTTCACTTTTCCGAACCAATACTACTTAGAGACCTTCAAGAACAGAGTTTATTCCTTTCTAAAAGGCCGGCAACGCATTTGTAATTCCCCTGGTGTTGCAGTTGTTAATCGGCGGCAGTCGTCACTTACCATCAGGTGAGCTGTATGCTCGTTTGCCCACTCTCACATAAAAAAATTAAAAAAAATTCACAAAGCTTTGAAGGCAGGGGCTTTAATTATTCGATACCCTATCTCTGCACGGACTTCAGAAGCTATGGTTAGGTTTTTTTTTTTTGATAAACTGTACAAATTATTCCAATAAGTCTCAATTTAAAAATAGTCTACAATAACAGGCACCTGAACTAGGATAAACCTGTATCTCAGGCGTATGTGCTAATAGATACACTAACAAATATTTTCTATTTCTTATGTAAAATGAATAACGTACTAACTAATAACGGTTATTTCGGTAAAATATATTATCATTAATTTACCTACTTATGATATTAATTAACTTAAAACAATCAGCAACTTCTCCGTATCATCGTATGACAAATTTTGTAACCATGTTCGAAGTACCTTTTTACAGTCTGCCATTTTTAATGGATATAATATGTACAATATTACATTGACTTGATTATACAAAAAACCGGCCGAGAGCGTGTCGGGCCACGCTCAGTGAAGGGTTCCGTAGTTTCCCGTCCGTCACAATAAGTGTTCCCACTTATGAGTTTGTACAAAAACTGTTGTTTCCATTCAAGTTCAAAATGATTTGTATAAGAGATGGGATGGAAATAGAATAGGGTGGAATGTTGCAACTTTTAATACAGCTCTTTGAGCGCGTTCCAGTGGTAGCAGTGTAGTTTTAGCTGCTCCACCCCATGAGGTTCTACAATAGGTGAGTATTGACTGACATAATGCGTAATATACTTGTTTTACTACCTTAATATCAGCAAAAGAACGAATTTTTTTTAAAAAACAAACATTAGTTTACGAACTCTATTGCATAGGTGGTTTATGTGGTTTTTAAATGTAAACGTAGAATCTATAATTATTCCAAGGTACTTAATAGTTTTTGTATTAGAAATAACTGGGCAGTAACATTTAGGCTCTGTGACTGAGTAACATTGATGTGCATTAATTTCTGGAATGGTTGTATGCTGGGTTGAGCTGCGCATAGAAAAATGAATATATTTGGTTTTGTCCGTATTCAGTGTTAATAAGTTTTGTTGGAGCCATTTATTAACTCTATCAAAACCTTGCTGAGCATATAAATAAACCTTGTCAACTGTATTTGCGGAAAAAAGTAGCACGGTATCATCTGCGTAAGATATTATTTTACCTGAGTTAAGTTCAAGATTGCAAATAGTCATTTATAAATGGTCATTTATATAAATCAAAAATAGGGTTGGCCCTAATACACTTTCTTGAGGAACGCCAAAATCAGTATTTTTTTGTTCAGAGCTAACAGCTCAAAAAGTTGAAGCTGCTTACTTCGAATACCTATGCTCTCCAACTTATTTAATAGGATAGGAATAGAAACCGTATCAAATGCTTTTGCAAGGTCGAGGAAAATGCCAATTGATTGGTTGTCATTATCTAATTCTTGAGAGACGTAATCGGTCATTTCCTGCACAGCATCAGCAGTGGACAGTTTAGGCCTGAAACCATATAGCATATTCGATAATATGGATTTACTTTGTAAATGATTCATTAATCTGTTGTTAATTAATTTTTCTAATATTTTAGACGTGGATGAGAGTATCGAGATAGGCCGATAGTTGGAAACGTTTTTTTTTTGTCCCCCGATTTGAATACTGGAACTACAATTGCTTTTTTTAAAAATTCCTTCAGAGAGACAAATTCCGAAAATATGGGTTAATGGTGGTACTAGAACTTGTCTATATTTTTTTAATATACTAATGGGTATGCCGTCCCATCCAACCGCGCTTGTTTCTTTCAGTCCCATTATAATCCTTTCTACCTCACTGGGGTCCGTACCTAATAATGTGAATGTGAATTTATATTATTATTAGTTATTAGAAGTTAGAAGCCGGTTTTTACAATTTATTAAAAGCAGAGCATAATTCACCATGTCGTGATGGCATAAGAGAATCTATTTCCTCATATTATTCCATAGTTGTAAGACCATAAGAATGCCCTGTGAAAAAAAAATCCCTTATCCTCTGGTAAATTGCGGTACAACCAGGACTAATATTACAAATATAAAATTGGTAATACCTTAATGAGACGGGCAGTATTGCCGTAATTGCGAGAGGACTGGTAATGTGATCTGTGATCGATCCGATTTCGATGCCTGGGTTGGCGTGGCGGGAGAGATTCGTGTCCAACAGTGGAATAACAGAGTATGCATTCTCCCAAATCAGTACCCCCAGTTATTTAACGTCTTTTACTACCATTAATCTACCTGCTAACAGTGCCGTCTTTAGGATCAACGAGGCTATGGGCCAAGGTACTGGCTGGGGCCTATGTAAGGGATGGAAAATCCTTAAATTTTATATCTAATTTTGCTGCGAAGAAATCGAGAAAAAAAGTTTTTTAAGCTGTATATAATTACTGTTATTTTAGTGCAAAAATAAATTTTTAAACAAATTTTCTAAATCTTGTTTCTATTTTACCAAGTGTGTGATTTGATATTTTTCTTATTATGTTATAAAATTTGTTGTTGTATATCGAAAATTTTCAGAATTGTGGGGCCCCTGCCTACCTCGGGGCCTCGGGCCCGGGCCCTGCGGGCCCTGCCTTAAAGACGGCACTGCCTGCTAACCGTGGTGATTGTTTTGTACATCGTAGGCTGAATATGCCATATTTATCCTACAACGGGAGAAGTGGACTTACTGGCCAAGATAAATGAAAATATTTCCATGTAAATTGTAAAGAGCGGAGACAGCCTTAGTGTTTAATACGGACGTCCAATTAAAACGACGCCAAGGGATACAGAATCTATCGCAAGCTATAAACATGGTAGGAGATAATTTTACAAGTGTTTGCGTGTTCATCGATTGATATGGACATCGTGTTTAATTAAAGATTTAGAATAAGAGTAGGTATGTTACGCAATGATGTCCGTTAGATTTACATAAAAGTAAAAATTTACAGCCTATATACGTCCCACTGCTGGGCACAGGCCTCTTCTCATTTCTGAGAGGGTTTTAGGGCAAGGAAGTGTCCGCCGCGCCAAATATTTTTATTTTTCGAAATATTTTTTTTATTTCTCAGACATGCAGGTTTACTCACGATGTTTTCCTTCACTGCTGAGTACGTAGTAAATCAGCACTTAAAATTACAATTAACAATTTCATTGTTGCCGGCAGGGATCGAACCCGGGTTGCTCGCTAATTTGACTCTACAGCGAGCGCTAACCATCTGAGCTACCATACAGATTTTCATATATATATATATATATATATATATATATATATATATATATAACGAGGAGGGAAGCTTCCACATCACTTATATGATTGAAGTGACATAGTGATAAGGGTTTTACTCCCTCCAAAGGTATCAAGACTGCAAATAACCGCTCTCCTTCGTTATGGAATCGGAAGCTAAAGGCCAAAAATTAAAGTCAAAAGTGCCACTATGTATTAAATTAGGGTAGGGTACCACAGAGGTAAACCACAAAAAGGTCTTGGAAATGCAAAGCGCATGTCAAGAATGAACTACACTTCTACAAATCGACTTATGAATAAAACCTATGTGAGCATTTCCTCTATAGTATTTCTGACATTTCTGTCCCCTTTTGTGTCAATTTATTACTTGAAATTGTTTGACTGTCAATAAAATTCCTGTATTTTAGGTATCGTCTCAAATGGAAAAGTCCTATGTTTTTATACACAATTGATCACAATAAATATAAATATAATAAACTTCCATTAAGAAAACGAAATGGTAACTTAGTAATAAGATACTAAAATGAATTTAATGTTAAGGTTAAAAACTAAAATGAGGTATTTTTCAGTGCGACGTTGATAAGGTTCACATCTTGTCTTTTGCTGAAGTAAAGCAAGCTGCGGAAAGAATAGAAGATGGCATCATACACACACCGCTATGCGTACGAATTAATACTTACAACAATTAGTAAATAAATAGAATAATGTATTGACATTTTATAACTTATACATAACTAAACTTTCAGGAAGCTAAAATTAGCAAATGTATGGATTATGAAATTTATTTGAAATGTGAAAACTTACAATATACTGGCAGGTAGGTAATTAACATTTTGTTTTTGCTTACAATGCTCAGACATTGACTGCGTGAGCAAGTTTTGAAGCCTTTATTTAAATATAAAATATTTAATTAAAATCACTAGCGTTTATTTAGTTGTGCGGAACGTGGCATTCGAAACTTGTTTTGTGCGCGCCATGAAGAACTTTGTACTTGTGGAGTGATCGTTCCCTCAATCGGTGATTTGGCTATAGGCGCCGCATACCATGGTGAATCGTTGGGTATTCAGGTAATTTATATCAAATTATTTAGATAGTACCTTGCGTTATTTTTATATTATATTCAGAGTCGCTCGTCGAGTTTGTCTGCGTAGGATTTGATATCCGCAATAGAACCAGAGTAATCCACATAGCCCAACGAATTAGTAAGTTGAAGTAGCAAGAGGCCGGCCATATAGCTCTAAAAACCGACGAACAATGGAGAGGAAAGTTTCCCGATGTAGCTTCGTACCTGCAAGCGAAGTTTAGGTCGGTGTCCCACTGGATGGAGTGACGACCTCAGGGTAGTGTTTTTTGTAGCATTCCTTGGGGAAGCCTTTGCCCAGCAGTGGACTTGTGAAGGGCTGTTGTGATAATGATTCTTTTTTTGTATATCTAATATGCTACGTGATGTCTTCGTCAGTTACTGTAAACTGATTCTAATGATCATTTTTAAATAAATGAAAATTGAAGTGTTGGTCCCTTCCCTCTCTAAGGTTGCGAAAATAGGGTATTAAACTATTAATATAATTTATACATGGTAGAGCCACGCTGAGCTATATTATGGTTGTAGCAATAATGGGTCGGCTCGACCGGTGTAGGGCCACGCTCTCATATAATACCAGCGTAAAATAGCAACTTAATGCTGCTGTGTTTCGTATGGTGAGTGTAGAGAACCGGAGACCCTTTTTACTGAAAACGAGGCATTCTTAGTTCTCAGAGTCAACAACGCATCTGCATTTTGATTCTTAATCGAGAATAAATGGAGATGTCTATGAGCCACAGTCTCCACTTTCCATCAGGTCGACTAAGTGCTCGTTTGTCACCCTTATTCTTAAATAAAAAAAAAAACTATTTAGACGACATTCTAGTAAGTACCTTTAGCTTGTGACATTGCTTAGACCAATGAAAAGAAAAAAATTAACTTTGACAGAATCCGACTTCAAAGAGCTAAAAGAAATAAAATAATTTGATATTCTGAGGGCTTTACGTGAAATCCTTTTAAAACCGACTTTTATTTTATTTTATTCAATTTTGTTGCACAAAAATGTACAAAGGCGGGCTTAACGGATTTTATTTTGTATTAAAATTTTTATTATTGTGGCTCGGCCACACTATGCTCCTCGCGCTGCTCATCGCTCTGCGCCTTGCGCTGCTCATCACTCTGCTCCTCGCACTGCCGCGATGTTGCCCTGTCTGTCCAGACACTGGACATTATGGCTAATTATATCAATATCATAAAAAGAAATACACAGTGTCGTCGTCGAGATAGCTTTTACTCTGTATATCATTTACTCATGTGATCATATGACTGAATGATGATGATCATCATCATCATTACAGCACTTCACAAGTCCACTGCTGAACATAGACCTACCCCAAGGTATGCCACAAAGCATAAAAGAATTATGATGATGGTACACTATTTATGATTTTTAAATGACACGTGACGTGCTTCCGTAACGAGCGCCAGATTCGGACTGCGTTTGCGCGAGCCGCGAGTGTATGGTCAGCCACTATCGCTCATATTGCCAGTACTTTGACTCGCGCACAAAAAACCGACATAACAGGGAGCGAAGGGGTTGATGAGGAGCATGACTTACGGCATGACGAGTATTGTGGCCATACTACGTCTCTGCCTGCTTTCCTCGCTACTTCCCATGCCACTCGACGAGTGTGTGGCCGGGGGCTGTATTTTATAAAGGGATGACTATATTTCTTTGTCGTAATATAATATATTTTAATAATTTAAATTGTACACTATCCAGGTGACTGTTGTCCTTCCCGATCGAACGCCTCCAGCACTAGCGCAACGTTGTTCTGAACTCAGTGCGGACGTAGTGATATGCGGTGAAACTCTAGAGGATTCGACTAACTATGCTAAGAAAGTGCACATGGAAACTGGTCAGATATTACTCAGGTAAGTTCACGAGATAATAATTATAATATATATCATCATCATCATCATCATTACAGCCCTTCACAGGTCCACTGTTGAACGTAGGCCTCCCCCAAGTAACGCCACAAAGCACGGTCCTGAGCCACCTGCATCCATCGACTTCCTGCATGTCTTACCAGGTCGTCACTCCATCTAGTAGGGGGTCGCCCTACACTACGCCTACCGGTACGAGGCTGCCACTCGAGAACCTTTCTTCCCCATCGGTTATCGGTTCTTCGAGCTATATGGCCGGCCCATTGCCATGCACATTCATGCACATTCAGCTTACTAATCTATTGGGCTATATCGGTCCTCATACGGCCAGCAGTGAAGGACCAGATCCGTAAGTCATCACTGGCAACACGCACTGGTTGTACACTTTAGTTTTCAGAGATTGAGGTATACCTGACGAGAAGATGTGTCGTAATTTCCCGAACGCTGCCCAGCCGAGTTGAATCCGTCGATTGACCTCTCGGTCGAAGTTGGACTTACCTAGTCGGACTATTTGTCCCAGGTAAACGTACTCGTCAACAACTTCGAGCATAGTGCTCCCAACAACTACCGGCATAGGTGTGACATGGACATTAAACATGATCTTTGTTTTGTCCATGTTCATCTTAAGACCTATCCGTTGGGAGACACTATTGAGGTCATTGAGCATAGTGCTAAGGTCCTCCAGCGATTCTGCCGTAAGGACTATATCGTCGGAAAATCGAAGGTGAGTGATGTACTCGCCATTGATGTTAATACCGTATCCTTTCCAGTCCAGTAGCTTGAAAACGTCTTCCAACGCAGCGGTGAAGAGTTTCGGGGATATAACGTAACCCTGTCTTACACCTCTCTGCAGTTGGATGGGTTTAGAACTCTGGTTCTGTACTCGGATAGCCATCGTAGCCCTACTGTACAAACACTTCAGCACTTCGATATACCGACAGTCAACTTGGCACCGCTGAAGGGACTGTAGCACCGCCCAAATTTCGACGGAATCAAAGGCTAATATATATAAATAAATATAAATATACTGATAATAAATATTACGAGAAATGTTTTCCTAATATCAACAAACGCAACATTGTATGATGTTAGAAACTGTGGATATAGACAGTGGTGTAACTATACCGTTAGAAGTCCGTGGCAAGTTTATCGGATGGAGCCCTCTCCCTCTTCCACTCAATATAAAGTAGATTGACCATAGTTGAATATGTTTTTATTTTATAATAAATCATTACGTTAAGTTAGCCAATGATTGTTTGTTATGTGTTTGTTACAAAACTTTATAAAATTCCAGGAAAAATCGTGGCTTTATTTATTTCCTATCTTAAAAAAATGGCTGAGGTAATGAAGAGTGAAGACTAAGCGATTTCCTGCTGTTCTCATTAAAATTCGGCCGGCCAAACAAAGCGCGATGACGTAAACATTCACGTCTCGCAGCGCACTAGGGAACTTATGGGC
The DNA here is from genome assembly GCA_036936625.1 of Parnassius smintheus behrii. Lineage (NCBI taxonomy): Eukaryota > Metazoa > Arthropoda > Insecta > Lepidoptera > Papilionidae > Parnassius > Parnassius smintheus. The sequence continues at coordinate 32,820,948 of JAUPFT010000012.1, forward strand.
TCGGCCACACTATGCTTCTCGTGCTGTTTATCGCTGTGCTCTTCGCGCTGCCTCAATGGTGCCCTGTTTGTCCACACACTGCTCTACTCGCGCAATTAATCGCCACACTCCGCACTAGGTCGCTCGTGTTTGGAACACAATGGATGTTGAAACTGTTGCAGCGTTCGAGCTATGCCTATTTATTGTATATCAATGTCATAAAAAGAAATATAAATTGTCGTCGTCGAGATAGCTTTTCTAGGTATATGATATACTCATATGATAATATGGCTGAATGATGATGACAGATACACTTTTTATGATTTTTAAATAACACGTGACGACGTTGACTCGGAGTGCGTTTGCGCTTTTAGCGAGTGTGTGGCCATTCTTTGACTCGCGTCCAAAAAACCGACAAAAGAGGGAGCAATGGGCGTGATGAGGAGGAGGATGTGCGGCATGACGAGTATTGTGGCTACACTACGTCTCTGCCTCCTTTCCTCGCTACTTCGAATGCCACTCGACGAGTGTATGCCCGGGGATTACTATTTCGCTATCAATTTCAAGCGGGTCACTAACTGCCGTGATTATTATATAGTTGATAGATCTACACATCTATCAACTATACAAATAATTTTTTAAGTGTGTTTGTAATGTCAAAATAACAGCTTTTTACTAAATGCATGTGAAAGAAAGTACATTACTTACAACAAAAAATAATTTTAGAATTTTTTGTCTGTCTGTCCGCCGATTCGTCTGTTTGTTCTTGCGTAACTTATTTTCATTAAGTATTTGTATGATGTCTAAATTCACTGATTTAAAGATCATATAATAAGTGAGTAAAATATTCTTCATGATACATAGATACATTTAGCAAGGAAATATATCTTAATACCTAAAATATGCCAAACATTTTTCACAAGATATATTTTTTTTAAACAAGAAACTGTGAAACTGAAAGTGTGTCATGGACATTTGGAAGATATTGGTAAGAAGACTAATTCGTTATAATATATCTTATAGTTCTATCTATAGCGGTTAACGCAAAATACGCCAAGAAATATAATTTTATTAGTGAATTTTAGCACCATGCATGGAAAAACTTTAGTTTAGGATAGTTTTTTCTTTTCTTTCGTTATCTTTTAAAACTAAGTTAAAATTCTTTTACAAAAATATAGCGTAAATTCTAGGTTGTAAATTGTAATTTATAATGCTCCTAGTTTCATAAAAGTCACTTTTATAATGTTAGAAGGATTAAGTAGTAGGGTGTGATTCTCTGGGCCAACAGAGGTATTATTTATACTAAGTATATAGTATCTGTGGTACTACAAAACCGTGTGTATACTAGAAAACCGTTGCGCCCCATAGCTAGTGTGTCCTCGCTGTACTTCGCTCCTATATATTGGTCGATCTATTGCCACTACCAACTTTCTAATCGGCATGTACAGTACTTTAAATTGAGATGCTGGAAATTAAATGTTCCCTTATTCACTTGCCAAAATTTAGACATTATTCGTTTTAGCCCAGACGATCCGGATGTTATGGCGGGCTTGGGAACCGTGGGTATGGAGATCATCACCCAACTGCCGGAAGCGGATGCGGTTATCGTGCCAGTTGCCAGCGGCAGCTTGCTCGCCGCCGTGCTCGTCGCCTGTAACAAACTCAAGTGCTCCTGTCTCGTATATGTATGTTGTTTCTCTGATTACAAAATTAATAAGGGCATCCACGACTTTTTCTATAGGACGACGCGGCGCCACGTATGAATGAGTTTGACAGATTCCATAACAGGGGAAGTTAATTTCTTAGAAAAGAGTAGATTATTGTTTCCTTCTGAAATATTAGTTATAATTATTATATTAATTAGATAAGAAATGGATTAACCAAACTATGTATAGATATTAATAAAATTAGAAAAATTAAAAGACGTTAACAACGTGTAAAAAATATAGAATACCTACAGCACTGAGGCATTTTTTGTGTTATATTTTATGTCCTAGAAATCGATTTTTTAATCGCTACTTTTTGAATGATGATGACACTGATCATCTGCGTAACAAATAAGTTCACTTTGGTCCCAACTGGCGACATCTGGTGAGCATAAGATAATGCCCCATACACACTCAGCCACTGCTACTGCTCCTGTCACTGTCGGACATATTTCCCTAAATACTCTGCGGCGATAACGACGCGAGTGAGTGTTTACTTTCAGCCTTCATACTTCGTTATTGATCAACTCGCAACAGTGACTGACTTCGAATTTGTTGGTGTGACGGCATTATATCTGCTCAGTATAAGTAGCTACTACGTGCAATTTATAGTTTTTATCATGAGGATCCCATATAACCCGCTCAATTTCATAAAGTTCTAAAAATTTATTTTTTATTTTTATAGAAGAGGCTTTAAACGAGCATGCGGGTCACCTGTTATTAAGTGACTACCGCCGCCCATGATCAACCGCAACACCAGGAGAATTGCAGGTGCGTTGCCGGCCTTTTAGAAAGGAGTAAGCTCTTTTCTTCAAACAAGGGGAGTGCCTTGAAACTGGGGAGATACGACAAAGGGGTTCTTTTTAGCGGTTAACGCGCAAACTTGTGTCTTCTGGGGGTTGAACTGCACTAGATTTAGTCGCCCCCAATCCGAGACTCTGTTCAGCAAAGACTCGACTTCAGACACAAGTTTGTACCGGTACTCGTAGACGTTTTCCTGAGAAATCAATATTTCTGGTGACGCTCTGTACACTGGCCGTGCCAATGCACGGCCAGTGTACAGAGCATCACCAGTGCTGTCATCTGCATAGCAATGAATGTTATGGGTTTGCAACATATCATTGATATACAGAAGAAACAGCGTTGGCGATAGCACGCAGCCTTGTGGAACACCAGCATTAATAGGCTTGTAATCGGAGCTTGCACCGTCTACAACGACCTTGATGCTCCGATCTGCAAGAAAGCTGGTGATCCAATCGCACAATTTCTCGGGAAGCCCATAGGAAGGGAGCTTCGAAAGAAGCGCTTTGTGCCAAACCCGATAGAAGGCCTTCGCAATGTCCAAACTAACGGCCAATGCCTCCCCCTTGGACTTTACTGCCTCCGCCCATCTATGAGTTACGTAGACCAGAAGATCACCAGCTGATCGACCACGGTGAAAACCGTATTGACGGTTACTAATCAGTTGATGATCCTCAAGGTACCTCATGAGCTAGCAGTTAATAATAGACTCCATTGTTTTAGAGAACAATGAGGTGATGGCGATAGGCCGGTAGGTGGACCGGTCCGAGCGGTCGCCTTTTTTAGGGATCGGGTGGATGAAAGCCGTCTTCCATGATTTTGGGACTACGCCTAGGAAGTAGGAGTACCGGAAAAGCCGCGTTAAAACCGGTGCCAACTCTGGAGCACACGTTCGCAGCACGATTGGGGGGATTCCGTCAGGCCCACTCGACTTGTGGATGTCCAGGTAGAGGAGTGCTTTGTGAATCGCGCGCTGTGTAAACTGCACTTCCGGCATGGAGAACTCACACCGCGGGATGGTCGGCGGCGTACTCCCGCCGTCGTCGAGAGTCGAGTTGGACGCAAAAAAAGATCCTAGCAGACCGGCTTTCTCCTTTGCGGTATGGGCCAGTGAGTCGTCCTCCCTGTGCAGAGATGGAAGAGATGGCTGACAGAAATTCCCCTGGACAGCCTTGGCGAGAGACCAGAATGCACGGATTCCAGAAGGAAGGCGAACTAGTTTTTCGCCAATTCTGCCAATGTGTTCTGACATTGCCTTGGCAATGACTCTTTTGAAGGACCTGGAGGCGGAATAATACTTCTTTTTTACGACACTGGTGTTTACATCTCGGGACGTTGATGCGTCAGCCCAAGCTTGGTAGCACTCCTGCTTATAGCATTATGACCAAACCATGGCTGAGATTTGCCTCCAATGGGCACCTCAGAGGAAAGAATAAAAAGTTCCATACCCTGAAGTACCACATCGTTGGGATCGTCCGGCGAGAAGCAAACCCGCCCCCAAGGGTAGGATGCAAAGAAAGACCGCATCCCGTCCTAATCGGCTGACCTATAGTGCCAAACACGGCGGCAGCCTGCAGAATTTAACTGCGATTTTAGCGTGAGTGGCACGACACTCCGGACAAGACAATGTTCCGAGAAGCCTAAAGGGGCGTCGACGGAAATCTGATATCCGTCCGGGTGAGAGGTCAGCAGAAGGTTCAACAGGGAAGGTGCATAATCCTCCACATCTGGAATCCGCGTAGGCGAAGTAACCAGTTGTGTCAGACCAAATGCCAAAGCAAAATCATGAACAGATCTCCCCGCATGATCAGTTAAGCGTGAACCAAGCAATTCGGCATGATGGGCGTTAAAGTCGCCGAGGATCACGATCTCTGCGGTGGGGATCTGCTGTAGCAACGAATCTGTAGCCATTTGGACGTGGTCGAAGAGTCGGTATGTTTCGGCATTACCGCTATGGGACCTATAGAGGCACCCATAGACGCGCGGATGGTCGTCGCTGTCTACGCGTAGGCAAAGGATAGACAGGTCCGAACCTTCAAGTCTGCCGAGGCGTCGAGAACAGATGTCCTCTCTGACGTAAACGCAAACTCCAGCCCGAGGCACAAAGGAGTGTTCCAGTTTGTACCCCGGGTAGGAGAGATACGAGACATCAGTCGGAGAGGACACCTGCGTCTCGGTCAGAAAGAGCAGAGCCGGCCTCGCCGTCTTGAGATGGTAGTGGACGGCGTTTAGGTTAGAGTGAAGTCCCCTGATATTGCAGAAATTCACAGATAGCGCGGCAGGGGTCGCCTTGGTCTTGTTGCTCCGTTTGCCCCGAGCAGTTGTAGTCTTGAGCGCGGAATTTTGCACCCCCCCCCCCAGAATACGCGGGGAATCCTGAGCACCCACACTCAGGAGTGGAGTAACTTGGTCGTGAATGCTCAACAAGGGGTTCTCCAGAGGTGCTGGTACCCTCCTGGGGTAGATCTTCACTTAATTCCGGTACCATGTTAAGGGGGGGGGGGGGGATTTGGGCCTCCGGCCACCTGCACTCACCAGACGAAACGCGGTAGCAGAGCTTCCACTTCACGCCGGTATTCTGTGAGGTCGTGGTACCAGCCCGGTTTAAGCCGGCCCATACGTGCAACAGCATCTGCTGCCGCGTGGCTCTACCACTGTTAAAAATTTTTTTATTACTTTACTTTTATCATTACTAAATATCATTAAAACACAGGACAGATTAATAAACGAATTGCCGTTTTTAAACGTAGTACGTTCTTTCTCGGTCGAACTTCGGTGGCAAGTGAGCGAGAATATAAACACTCGTTCCCGATTACGCTGCCCGTCCTTTGACTTCCGCGCGAAAAACCGATAATCGAGGGATCGCCGGACAGTGGCAGGTGGCAGCGGCATAAGCAGGACAGCGCGAGTAGCCTATTTATGTACATACTCGCGCTGCCCACTTCGGAGCCCAACAAGGCTGAGTGTAAATGGGGCAATATAGATTACTGAAAAATACTTGTAGAATGTGACTTTATTACTTCTACTTACTACCTACTCATTCGAAACAAACACTGGTCTAGAAAGAAACAGTATAAACCCAGTGGGAATATTTTTAACTTAACATTTTACGCTTAAAAAGTTGTGCAATTATTAAAGAATGTTTGGGATTAGAACGTGATATTATTTTCTAATCAATAAATAACTGCTTATTTCTGTCATTAAAGGGGGCGGAATGCGCAAAAGTTCCAAAAATGATGAAAGCGTGTCAAGCCGGACACCCAATAGGAGTGCCCGTAGTGCCGAATCTCGCCGAAGGTCTCAACACATGCATAGTTGGCAGAAATGCCTTCGCTACTATCAAAGGACGACTTGACCGAATGGTACGTAATAAATAGATATTAAAGCTAACATTTTACTGTACGTAATAATGTATTATGATTTCTTTTTGCAGGTAGTCCTACTTTTTTTCATTCCGGTACTTTCTACTTCTTGATTACCAACAAAGTACCTATCTACACCTTTTATTCCATTATAATATTATACAGGTACACTGATCCATTCACTGCAAAAGTAACTTTGTAATCCTATATATTTATACGGGATTACAAAGTTATTTATGCAGTTAGTGTATCTAGAAAACTGGACCGAAGTTGAAAAATATTTTAGTTTTTCCATGATTTATACACTAAACACTAATTGTGTTCTAAGTTTGAAGCTTCTATGTCTGCTAGAAGTGCCTTAGAGTTTTGATGATCGGTCAGTCAGTGAGTGACAAAATTAGGAAACTTTGACTACTTAATTATAATTCCTAAACTATTGGTTCAAATTGAATTAAATTTAAAATATACTGTGTCTATACAATGCTTGCTTGGTTTCTGAAAATTAAGGTTTCTAGTTATATCCACAACGAAATTATAGGGGGTCAAAAATGGCCTGATTTGCTTCGAGAAAAGTATGATGATGATGATACGGCCATGCCGCTATTTTGCTCGAATTAGCGGGGGCACTGCCTTGCCCCAGATATAATATTATGTCGCACTTTGCTCAAACGACCAAGCTAAACAAACGAGAAAAACAACTGCAACTCAGATTAATTAACCTGAATAATGACGAAAACCTAGTTCTTATTCCCCTGTTCGATCCCAGTCCTCGTCTCCAAAACTGGACCGATTTCAATTGTTTCTAGATAATTACAAACAAGATTGATGTTGTATGTGTGTTCTTTTAATGTTTTATGTTATGTTGAATGTTTAATAACTTTTAAAAATTTAGTAGGTACTTAATCAAAAACGGAACAGGAACATGGTGGTGGTAGATTTTTTTTAATAGAATAAGGGTGACAAACGAACACACAGTCCACCTGATGGTAAGTGGGTGCTGAAGATATCTACATTTATTCTCGATTAAGTATCAAAAGGCAAATTCGTTGTCACCCCTGAGGACTAAGAAACAATGCCTCGTTTCTAGTAAAAAAAATTCTCCGGATCTCTACACTCACCATACGAAACACAGTATTAAGCTGCTATTTTACGCTGGTATTCTGTGAAAGCGTGGTCTTTTCCCGGTCGAACCAACCCATTCGTGCTGCAACTATAAATTATGCTCAAGCATGCTCTACCATGTAACAAAATATTTGCTCTAGTATCATTATTCTGAGAGAAAACCTTTGAAGTAACATGCCGTGTTACTTCAAAGGTGTTGCAAACTAACTTTTTGGCGCTATTTGCAACACGCTTTAAAAGTCCGTGGACATTACTATCGAAGAGACGACTATGGGAAATGCAATAAAAATCTTATGCCTTCCTATAAAATGTCAGTAGATCATATCACTTACGTCAGAAGTTTAATACTCGGACCAGTAATGGGCAGCAGCGCCAAGGTGCGGATATAGTACTGCAATCGTTAATCCGAGATAAATCTTTCTTAGGGGTCGTCCATTAATTACGTGAGGTGTTTAGTCGGTCGAGTCGACTCTCACCCACGTGGGAGTACTTTTACTATACTCACTTGGCAAGTATCACGTAATTTTTTTCCGTAACAAAGCAAGAAGCGGTGTGTAATTTCAACAAAATTGGGTTAAATTAAGTAAAATGGGACTATATTATCCTACACAATAATATTTATCGCAGCTGCGAACTTAAATAATTATGTATTTTTAAACCCAACGCAATTAAGCAGCATTGCGGCACATTAACGTATTTACACTAAAACACGCATATTGAAAAATCTCACGTGAGAATGGGAGGGGAATGAGGGGATCGAGCCATATTTCACGACATATCACCAGGGGGAGGGGAGTATAGAAAAATCGCCAAAATCACCTCACGTAATTAATGGACGCCCCTTACGAGAGGGCCATATCCAACAGTGTACTTTTCCGGGTTGATGAAGATTGTGTTCATTTTAATATATTTTATTACTAAATACTGAACCCCAGTTAGAAGTTGACGAGTCTTATATTGCGCGTGCAATCATAACGGTACTGGAGCGCGAGCGGCTAGTGGCGGACGGCGCGGGCGTATGTTCGCTCGCCGCTGTCATGCAAGGCCTGGTGCCAGAACTTCGCGGAAAACGGTAAGAATAAGCTACATGTATTAATCCTTAGCTAATACTGCTAATAAAATATGTGCAAGAAGGTTTTAAAAGGCGGCTTATAAATTATGTCGTCTATACTTCAAGGCGCGGTAATTAAACGCGACCGGGGAAGGCAAAAAATAGTCATAATGCTGCTATTAGTGAAAGTACTACAGTGAATGTACTGATAGATCTGGAGACCCTTTTTACTGGAATCGAGACAATCCACCTTGCTACTCGGCAGTAACAACGATTTTGCATTTCTTTCATATTAATTAATTTGAGGATAGATGTAGATGAGACCAGAGCCGCAGCATCCATTAGGTGGAATATATGCTTGTGTGTCAACTTCATTCTATAAAAATTCAGTCTTGCATTTAAAATGATAAGTAATGAAAGATAAAGAGAGAACTTATGTCAAAAAAAGATGAACCAGTATTCCTACGTTTAATGATAGCTTTAGTTATAATTTTTTGTTACTGATAAGTAATAAGAAATCGTTAAAAAATAATTATTTAGACTTCAGTCTGAATTAATAAAAAACTGAAATAATTTTTTTAGTATTAAATACAATAATGTCCTCCAGACCGATTTTCGGCGACGGCGGCCTGCCTCTCAACGGAGACTAGCCATCGGCGCAGGATAGCATTATAGTGCCCAAGTGTATGCGCAAGCACAGGTGCACTCTCTATTTCCTCACTCTCATAATCAGATGGGACGGTAAAGCGACACGACCGGAGAGAGATCAGGCGCAGGACCAACGGCTTTACGTGCTTTCCGAGGCACGGTGGTGAGACACCGCCAACTTCCTGACTCCGAGCGGCTACTGAGAATTTCTTTACAGAAAAACTTAATAATTGATTTTTTGGCCCGACTCTGGATTCAAATCCAGGACCTCATGATCAGCAGTCGCACTACTACAACCGCTACACCAACGAGGCAGTCAGTATTAAATATATCTAATCGAGATTGAACCACTGCACACTGGGCCAGTATGTAAAGCCAGTTTGCATAACCTGATAAGTATTACCATCCGTTACCGTTACAGCCTATTAAAGTCCACTGCTGAAAAGAGGCCTCCCCCATAAATTGCCTCATGGGGGGGGGGATATTTGTCATAAGTAGTTGCCACGCTTAGCAACCGCAGTTTTTTATTTTTAATCGTTATTAGAAAGACCTTAGAATACTATAATACACAATAGAATGGCTATCAACTTTATTTTGTACGAGGATTGGCGTCGCCAAACCCGATTCGCTGTGTTGACAGACTGGGTAAATTTACACATTTTAGACTTTTGATTAATGTTCAAGATCATCAAAAAATCGTTTAAATTTTAATACATATTTATTTGTAAATAGGGTGCAATTTGGCATTTTCTATATAATTTGCATACGAAATTTGGAAACGAATGTAGCGTCAAAACACATCTCGTGTTGACATTAATACGTGTGAATTGACGTGTTAGCGACATTTTAGTAGCTACGCGGGCTCCGCCCACTCCCCCGTTTTATTATGTATGTATTATAGTATTCTATGAGAAAGACTACTACCCATTTCCTGATTTGTTTCCTTCTGTCATCCTTTACGACACCCACGAGATGATAATATATATAGGCTAGCTTCTTCTTTCATCTTTAATATATAACCTACCAGTTTTGTGATAAATTTAGGTTGTAACATCATTACAGTACGGTGTGTATAATAACTGGAGGAAACGTAGACTCCAGCCGTCTAGCTCGCACGATACATCGCGGTCTAAGCGCCTGCGGTCGTTTGCTTCGTTTCGCTGTGCCTCTTGCCGACAATCGGAACGGTCTAGAAAATCTCGCCAAGATTATATCCGACGAGCACGCGGTCATGAAAAGTCTTGTCACTGAGCAGATGTGGGTGCAAAGTGACGTTGGGACCACATGGGTATGTCTTCGAATACGACTCATACTTTAGGTTTATTGCAATGTATGTAATATATATATATATATATATATATATATATATATATATATATATATATATATATATATATACAACGGCGGCACTGAAAATTTCGGGAATCAAGGAAGTGACACAACATCACTATTTAAAAATGTATTTATTGCTTTTCGAAGTATTCTCCGCGTAATTTGACATATTTTTCCATACGATGGAACTAATCATTGAAGCAACCATTCCATTCGAAAGTTGGGGTCTCCAAAATTGCCGTTTTGTAGGCGTCCACAGCTTCTTCTGGTGATGAAAATCTCTGTCCACGCAATTTATTCTTTATTTTAGGGAAAGTATAGAAATCATTAGGGCTTAATCTAATAGGGTCTAATAATTCTATGTTTTCTTGCTCTAAAAACTCTTTTGTTCTGTGTGCGGTGTGAGAACTCGCATTGTCGTGATGGAGGATGATGCGGCGGTTGCAGTTCTCTTTACGGAGTTCAGAAACGACCTGTGGCAAACAAATGCTAGCATACCATTCTGCATCAACCCTTCTTTGTCCCTCAAGAGGAATAGTCGTAATATGGCCGGTTTTGGAGACAAACTTGGCCACCATTTTTTTGCAACACTCCGTGAACGAACAATTTTTGTTGGCTTTAACTCATTTTCGAACACCCACACTCGTGACTGGTTTTTTGTTTCGGGTTCGTACGCGTATATCCAGGATTCGTCGGAGGTAGTGTAGAGAAAGAAAGTATCTTCGCTCCATAGGTAGGTTTGCTGTGTGGTATTATTTGCAAAAAAAAAAAGTAAAAACACATGTAAGATAAAAGGATGTTGGGTGATCACGTGGATAAGTTTGTGTACTTATTTAGCAGGTATAGTATCCACGACAAGGTTACAGAACTAAGAGAGTAAATATAGCATAGAGTGAAATCTATTGTGGTAGGTCAAAAAAGGCCCTTACGGTAATATACAATACTGTATTAATTTATAATTAAATGAATGAAGTGAAAGTTGGGTGTAGCAAAAGCATGAGAGTAAAATTACGGCTGTAGGAATGCGGTCGTTATTAGTGATGCAACGAATACTACTTTTACGAATATTAAACGTACTATTCCGCGAATACGAATATCTCGCCATGGTATAAGTAACTAATTCATTTGATCATTATCTATTGTTATAATAATTAGAATTAACAATAGGCAAATTTTAATCGTTACGAGAGGACATTTCAACTTCTTTCTTTCACTTCACACAACCTCACAAAATTAAATTTAACAATGCTCTTTTGCTTGACCTGTGCTTCCGTTCGATTGTCAAATGAAATAAATGAATCATTCCAGGGTTCGTAGTGATAGAGAAACTCCCGGAGCCGGGGAGAGTCCTTACATCGTATTTTTTACGCACCGACGACGCGCATTTTCCAAGCCTGAGAGTAATTAGAGTTGCGTACAAAAATATTGGTTTTTAAATATTCGTGATTAGTATTCGCGGAATACGAATATTCGTATTCGTTGGATCACTAGTCATTAGTGTATTATTTATGAGTAAGCATAAAGTGAGAAATTGTATGATGTGGTTTTCAATATATTGTGACCAGGATTAAGAAAGGAATGCTTCGGTGTTTGGACACGTAGAACAAAGCAAACTTATGCTGTAGGAGTGAGTGGCAGTCTTCAAGCGGCAAGTGATGCACCAGAATAAATTTTAAGTTAGGCGATATGTTGAATTAAAGATGGGTCGTGTTAAGAGTACCCTTAACTGACAAGCATTAAGCGTAGATGATACGTGGATATAAAAGAAGCGAGAGGTGTGCCTGGACTGCATACTCCTCTAGGTGGCAGGCAATTAGGCTTGGGTAAAAAATATATAATTTTGTCTGTATTTTCTCCAAAAATTCGATATATCAATATTTTAAAATATCGATTTCGTATTTAAGATCTATCAAACTTCGATATTTCTTAAAATGTTATATTTATTTTAAATCATTAAAAACAATTTAGCAATAAAAGAAACTAAATGCAATCATCGTCCAAACGTCCAGTAAGAAAATTCTGAAATGTCGATATTTTAGTCGCAATATCAAATTACTCTTGCCTAAGCAACTACAAAAAGCTTCATGTGCTGTTTTTTTCGCCACCCAAACGTCCAGTAAATTTTACCCTTTATCCTACATCATGCAAAAAATCACATTAAATGGACATTTCTGAAACGTTATACATCGAAACTATTAAAAACATCGATACATTTTTTTCAATTGCTCATCCTAATGAAGTTATTTAATTTTTTTTTCAGGCTAATGTTGTAGTGGAGACTGCAAATGACGAACATTCGGAAAATTTCAAGGATCGCATACGTCATTTATTTCCATCTGCAAGATTTGCCGTCATGGATCTTAATGACAAAAAATGTAAACGTTAATATTTTGAAATTATATTTGTGATATGTATTAAATTAAAAAAAAAAACATTGTCAATACATAAACCGTTGATATTTTGTGCATACTGTAATATGGATATTTGGAATAATAAAATAAAACTATAAATTTTTGTATTTTTTTTAATGTTAATCCTTATACATTAAGCTACAGGGTCATCACCCTTTGTTGCTCGTGTGTAGATGACTTGTCCGTGGTGTTGCACTACCTGCTTTATTAAACCTGTGAAATAAATAAAACAAATATGATGTACTATTTACATTAAGGTAATTTACAAGGCAATTTCAACAGAGTAAATCAGACTCAATATACCAGTATTTTTACTATCATGGCTTATCCAGAAATAATGATCATCATATTATATGGTTGCCAGCAAAACCATTGTTAATAACGTACGGAGTTGGTTGGTGCAGAAGCCCTCCCCCCTTCCTTTCCCCTCTTGCGAAAATGTTTACTTTCTGAGTAATGATTTTTTTTGTAAAATCATAATCTAACTTTCTATACTTTTACTACACTAATCAATTCAAAAGGCATTTCCGAAATCCAAAATCAGTGTAGAAGGTTCAAGCTCAACCCCAACAAACCTAAATTGAAAACAAAATTAAAAAATCAGGTACCAGACTTCTACTTCACATCGTAATACTAGAACAAATTGACATATTTGCATTTTGTTTTAAGCAATTTTTAGTGAAATTTATTTTTATCATAATTCAAAACAAATTTCCGACATCTAAAAACAGTGTGACAGGTTCAAGCTTAACCCTTACTAAAAACATAATTAAATTCAAGTACCGGAACTCTATAGCCAACCCATAACTTCTGATATGAAAAAAATAATAGTGAAAAGAACAAGTAAGTAAAATAAAAAATGTCCTGCAATAAGAATTATTTATAATCTATATTGAATAAAAATGATTCTAACCTAAACAGAGAGTTAGCCATGCTTCAAACATAAATTGTAAACCTTGTCTTATTGTGTCAGATTGCCAGTCATGAGTATGAAAGCAAGAAAATAGAATGCACCTGTGATTGCATATATTAGTCATGTGCTATAAGGCTATAACACTGCCCAGATATCTGATCTCTATTGAAACTGGTTGCTATGACTGAATTTTGGTCTAGAGGAAATTGTGCCACTCCACTTTTAAACACAATTACTCCAGTATAAATTGGCAAAATATAATTAAGTTGTTTAACAAATAGCAGGTTCCATCACAAAAACTTTATACTTTAGTAAATAGTAAGTAAGTCACCTGAAATGGGGAGTGGTGGGTGGTAGGGAGTAGGGGGAGTTGTAGGTCCCCTCCACTTCCCTCCCCTGTTGGACATGCTTAGTTTATTAATTTTAAAACCTCATTTTGAGGTTTTCGTTAAGTTTTTGACAATATCAGCCTGAATTATGAAGGGCGAGAATTGGGGGGGCCCCACGCCACTAAACGTAGCGCAGTCGAGAGAAGCCCGGTCGACGGCGCCCCGCTTTGCAGGGCTTCTACTTCTGAGTGGTTTATAAAAAAATAACAACGAAGTGAAAAAAATCCCCTTCTAACCTAACCTGCCCGAGTGGGGGGGGGGGGGTGCCCTAAGTCCTGAGCTTGCTTCGCTAGCTCTTACACACAATGAAACACCAAAATATTAACTATTATAATTACTTTAAATTATAAACATAATTTATGGCCACCATCCCAAACCACCATTTCTAAAAAAGGATTCAGAGGTGGAGCTAAGTCATAGAATAACAGAGGAGGAAGATAAAAACGTAAGGGAGCACATTCATGTAAACTTGGAAACAATGGAATACCATAAAATATATCTGTCACTGTCAACAAAATGGTCGGCCTAGTGACTCATTTTACGCATTTTGAGATGTCTTTGACAGTTGCAACATCAAAAATGTTGGAGTTAGGTTAAATGTACTTTCCATTTTTAGTGATTTACCAATATTTTTAAAAAATAATTAAAAATACTTCGTAGCTGCTCCAGCAGCACTAAACGTATGGGGGTGCTTCAGATAAACCCCCTTGAACCCCCCAGTGACCGACCGACTTGATTACAAAACCCAACCCAATAGGGGCAACATAAACATCATCAACATTTTTAAAAAGTATACATAAATGTGTATACGGATGACAGTAACTGCTCGCCATCTTGAATAGAAGACATCAAATGCTTTTAATGGTACCATATTTAATTACTGGTTTAATTTGTGGTGTAAGGTGACACAAAACCTGCCTACTAATTGGGTTAATTATTCAGCAGGTGGTGATTGGCTTAAGCACATTAAACATTTAAAAGTACATATCAATTAAATCTGTCTGAAAACTGTGTAAAATAGCCCAATCCATCTATATATTATATAAAATTGTTTAAATAAAATTATTTCATCAATCAACATAAAAATTGGTACATATATGTATTTTTCAATGAAGAAGGATTATATATATAAACTCAAGCATGGCAATTAATACATTGAATTGCATGAACTAAAATAAAAAACGTTGCTGAACACAACCTATGATATTAACTAACGGACAATGTCTGCGAGTTTAAGCTAGTAATGAAAATTGAAATAACACCCAAAACTAAATCCATACTGGCTTTTAAGCTCATTTAAAAATCTTGTTGAAATAATGTATCTCTATCATTATCTAACAGAATAATTTATTTGAATGATAAAACCGGACATATTTACCTTTTTCTCTGAGCTCGATTAAGGCTCTCCTGGCGAGTGAGCCTCTGACCTTCAATCTCTCAGAGACAACTGCAGGTGTGATTAATTTGTATTGAGGTACTTCTTTATACAGCTTTTCGTAAGTTGGTTTGTCAAACAACACTTGATTGTTTAACTTATCACGGACTTTTCCTTTGGACCACTTCTGCAAATTTAAATATTTAGGAGCTATATTATATAGAAAATATTAATTCACAAATTTCTAAAGTAATAATAATGCCATCAGACTCAATATATCAGTTAATTTTTAACTTTCATAGACTTCAAGTTATGAGATATAATCATATGGAAAATTTGTTAAGTAACAATAATAAACATCTCTTGCTATATTTTGTAATATATTTCAATGATAACATTTATCGACATTTGCTACAGTTGGAGTTTATATATAATACATGTGGCACATACAATAAACTAGAAAATCTATGTAACTCTAAAATCAAGTTAAAAATAATTAATTACTGAACAAACATCATATAAAGTTTAAAATAATTAACTTATGAAAAAAAGAGGTTAAGAATCTCCCGAGGAAGACTTCAGGAATGCTTGATCACATAACCTAATTTACACATGACAAAACAATAATTTACCTTCTTTTTGGCTTTGCCGCCGCCAGATCCTTCCTTCTTCTTTTGTGTTTTCTGAGGCTGTTTGGCCGAAGCCTTCGCGTCCTTCTTAGGCGGCTATAATTAAATAAAACTGTTGACATTATTTCGTAGCCACGAGGTGGTAAATCAAGACTTTTAAATGATAAAGAAAAATATTAGACTATGAACAAAATGTTGTACATAAAAAGTAATTAAGTACGTTAATTTAAACGAGTGAAAGCAATTTCTCTTTGTATAGGGTTTATTTCAATAAATAAACTGCAAAAACGCACGCATACTCACCATGTTGAGAACCGAAAGAAAAGAGGGATGTATAGACAACGTATGTCTATGTTGTCAGCTCACCTCACCTAACTCACCTTACCATGTTTATGATACTCTGTGGTCTACGTCTAATTTGCGCTATTCGGCGCTAGTAGGTACTTCTTATTTGTGGTCGAATCTATGCTTAAAAATTCTTTGTTTTTCTTTGGTAATGGACACGTATAAAACATTTATGGAGGGCAGAGGTAAGGAGAATTATCTCTGTGTATGAAAATGTGTCCGTCGAAATGTGTTACATTAGGATTGCGCTACAATAGCAGCAGGGTAAATTTTAAACTAATAATTTTCATTTAAATATCTTTAATTCAAAATTAGAGAACAAAAGTTCATCAAAATCAAAATGACAAAAATGACAAAAGATGTAAAAATGATACAAAAATGAATTTTTGGATGAAAATTTTGTAACAATAAATTATAAAAACATTTGAAATATTTTTTGGCATAAAGAAAAATAATAATGCCCCTATTACACTACCCTGAATCAGGGCCCTGAATTAAGGGTTGGCGTTGCCCCTAATTAGAGACGTCAATTATTACACTTCACTGATTTTACGTACTTACTCAGTCATAGGGATAGGCAAGTGCAAAAAGTATATTGTATCGATATTTTTGAACAGTATCAATATATATCGCGTGATAAACAGAGGTCGGAAATAGGTAGAGTCGATGCAAGTATTTATATACTTGCATCGACAAAACATAAATGTGAAATGAGAGCCAAGTTCAATACTTATTATGATATAAGCCTTGGTTGTTGACTTCAACGACAGAAGAAGTGAGATCTAAATGGGTGCCAAGTTCAATGGTCAGCCATGAAATTTATTTATAACAAATAAAATATCGTTCCTTCTTATAACTTAGCATAATATATTGTAGCCTAAGGTCTGACTTGGCTAGTTCTCATATACGAATTATCATGTTCGATGGCTAGTTTTTACCAGCAAGCCAAATTTTCGGAATAATAAAATAAGAACCGACAAGTAACGGGTTTAGAACTTACGAAGGCTATAATATTATTCGTATATGAAATTATGTTTTTGATGGGATATCACTACCTTTTGTACATAAATTATTAGTAGGTACTTATTTATAACAAAATTTATACCAAATGTTTTTTGTTAATCTGCTGTATTTTCTACGTTTACGGGGTATAATTGTCTTTTTTGCGTTATTTTCTATATTTTCTTGAACCTTTGATATGTTTAAGTGAATTGCCCATTCAGTATCCAGAATTTTTTTCACGCATTGTCTTTTTATACTTAATTTGCCAAGTCGGGGCGGTATAACGTGCGCAGACGGTTGTGCTCTACAATAGAGCTCTCTTGTGACTTGATTTGACTTGGATCTAAATTGATAAGATGTACTACATCTAAGGTTTCAACTCTGGAGAGTCCAACGTAAGCCTGCTCTCTACTAAATATACAGGAGCCTATGTCGAGAAGAGCACTGTCAAGGTTAAGGCCTTGTGATTTGTGGATAGTAATAACATATGCTAAGCAAATAGGGAATTATTCCATGTGAACATATACATTACTTAATATCTATACTTAATATCTCTGAATCCTATTTAATGAAAAAAATATCATCAAAATCGTTTCACAAATGACAAAGATATCGCTTAACGTTACGAAAAAACCTATAGTCGAATTGTACGCCCCCCTTATATTTTTTAGAAGTTGGCTAAAACCCATTCCAATCTTAAAATCGGCAAGTTACATTAAAACTAAAATGTTATTTAAAAAGGAATCTTACGTTTTTAAAAGTATTTTACATTTCTTTTACATTTAAGATTTCTTTCTGATTTTAACACGCCGTCTGCTTGGCAAAATAAAACATGGCGCTGTGCTCGGTTCTTCTGGTTATTTCTATCTTTGTGTCATAACAAAAGCGTCTTACGACGGATTTAATCTTTATAACATTTGTAACACAACCTTTAATGTTTCCAAGTATTGTACCAATAGATATTACGTAGTAGTTAAACGGCGATCGCATGGAATAGGCAGCTTCCATTGGGAGGCACTGGAATAACTCGGTGTACGGTAAATGTGTCACCAACCCGTAATTCTATTGTACGACTCATTGTACAATATACTTAATAAAAAGATAATTATTTAAGACGATTAAATAACAAATTATGTACCTGTTATCTATTGAATTCTCAAGAAAATTTGTTACCATACCAATAAAGTCTCAATCTCATGTAACATTTTTCCGAGCCTAGGTTGTAAAAAATGCCTTTAGGGTTTAAAAAAGTTATAAAAAGGTTAATGCTTTGCTATCTGGTCATATCAAGTACTTGTGAATGATTATTAAGCCCTAACACTAATTGTTTATTATTACAACCTTAAAGCTGCCAACAAGAGTTTAAATTAACGTTATTTTGACTTGTGTTTCAAGAGCATATAGTCCTAGGATCATAAAGTTGTTATTTACTACTGATTAAGTTCTAAAAAGGCTAGCATTTTACTTAAGTAAGATCCAAAAGTAAAATTTTTAACTTTCATATTACCATAAGGTTGTAGATTATTGAAATCGCTTATAAGTAATTTCTAAAACCTAATTCAAACCTTTAGGCTGTATTAGAGTTATCTACGTAAACAAATTGTTACTGTGTGATAAAAACCCAAACCAGTAAGCTGTTCTTAAGAGTTGAAGGTATGATTAAAGTCCTACAAGAATATTTTAAAGCTTTACAGACGTCCTCAGAGAATGTCAGTTGCCTCCGCGACTTCAAATTAACGATTGTCTTGCAGGATGGACCGACACAGGGTGATACAAAAAACGAAGCGGAAATGTTAAACGTAAATTGCGTAAAATTTCTTAAAAATAATTGATACCGGTATTGATGACTGGTAAATTTCAAGTCATCGTGTTATTACAGATGATAAGTATAGTAGATTGTGACTGCCAAACATGGGCTTTTAAGTACAAAATGCGCTTTAGCTGGTCCCGTGACATGTTATATCCATAATGGATTTCCTCTTGCAAATATTGTAGTTTGGCTGTTCGATTTTAATTATTATTATAGATCATTGTTCCGCTCAAGGTACCCGACCTCCTGAAACTCTTTAGTTTCAATCACAAGTGACGTGACATCGACTGAAATATTTGAAGAATAACAAAAAAGTAAAGCAGATGATGATGGTGATTTATCTGAAAGTTTTGAAGATCTTGAAGCTCTTAAATTAGAAACTACGTGTTGATGCAACAAAGGATTAAGAATGTGGTCTTTGAAATACAAAATTAAACATGTTGCCTTAAAAGACCTTTTAGACATATTGAACAAACGAACTAATCAGAAACTTCCTAAGGACCCGAGATCCCTGTTGAATACTTCCAGTGGTAATATTCAAATAAAAAGTATTAACTACTAATTAACAATGGGCTTGAAGCATGCTTTGAGAATTTTTTCATGATATTAAAGCTGACGAAGACAGTTTAATTACAATAAACATTGACAATTTGAACCCTACCACCATAATCATATTATTGGTATTTCTTATGGAAAAGGAAAACCACCAGACCTCAACGAATTCCTGTCATCATTAGTTGATGAATTGAATACAATTTCAAGGAAGGTATTAAAATTGGTGATTATACTGTAGCGATAACATTAAAATGTTTTTTATGTGATTCCCCAGCAAGGTCATACATCAAAAGTAGGAGTGACCATTTTTAAATGCAATTAGCTTGTTTTATTTGGTAAAATTTCTACTATAATCACATGAAATAAATGTTATTAAACCCCTCAGTAAAAAGAAAGTAGAAGGTGTAAGTGAAATGTAATGTGAAAGTAAGCTGTAGTGTGCTGTTCAATTTTTTTTTAGTTTCCTAGTTTCGGAAAGCTTACCTTATAAGTCCGTACGTTGTTGTATGCAATGCATTCTATATCAGGTTGCAAACCCTAAGTTAGTATAATTACTTATTTTTTTACAGGAGTGACGAATCTCAATCCTCAACATGGCTGTCATAAATGCTCTATAGAAAAAGAGTATACACCCGTGTCCCACACTAATTACTATCCGAACAATATCTTCCCGAACAGGACTGACTCGCAATAAATACGATGAATATCATCACAAGATGAATTTCCCTTTTACAACTTCCGATCGTTACATTTGATAGACCTGACCTTCTCACTGGTTGGCGTGACGGATATTTCAAAAATAAGTCGTTTAAATGGCCTAGTAAAACAAACAAAGAGTTATCTTTAAAAATGCAATTCCTCAAATTGCCTAAAGAGCCACACAGAAAAATAAGAAGATTGGATTGCTTATCATTTTGGAAAGCATTGGAATACAATTTTTTTATTATATTACTGGATTGTATTACTAAAAGGGGTGATACGAGATGACTTGTATGAACATTTTCTGATTTTGTTTTGTGCAGTTACAGTTTATTCGACAGATCATTATCATGCTTACGTAGTTTCAATACAATCAATATCCTACTCGTTTTAGTCAAACTTATACGAAATCAAAAATATGTTTCGTAGCGGTAATAAGCCCTTAGCTCAAATAGCTACCTGGCTAATAGAGATTCAAAAATCTCGGTATGATGTGCAAAAAGATGTGAAAAGTGATGTATATCCACGGTTAAAATTCGGCATCAGCAATTCCTATCTTAGACATGTGATCAAAGATAATAATTCAACGCCTATTTAATGCTAATATTAGAGAATGTTTGTTTTGAAGGAAAGTAAGAAAATTGTTGGATACTTACAAAGAATAATCGCGTCGTTCGAGTGATTGCATTTTGTAAACTTGACAAACAATTTATTTTTACTGGAAAGTAGATGAAACATTGCTGGGATTTTTTTAGAAAACAAATTAATTAATATGAACTAAACGTTTACTGTGTCGATATATCTACTGTGCATTCAAATTATTTAATGTCTTCAGAATCTACTTTTGAGTTGTCAGACATAAAATGCAAACTTGTCAGGGTTTCATACAATTCTATTGTGTTTATTCCACTATTATATACGTTAAATTTATAAAAATAAAGTCATTTAAAAGTTTAAATCTTTTTATTCATTAATATATTAAAACCTACAATCATTTCTTTTAGAACTGAAATTAAAGAAAAATTGAGTTAAAGAATAATAGAGAGGATACGACGTTTAAAATAGATTTTTTCTAACAATACAAGTCAACATTTTCATTATATTTGAAACAAGATAGAATAATATTATTATAAAACTTCAAAAAAAGTCAGTTCTTTTAATTATTTTTATTAGTTATACTCTAGTAAGTACTCTCTCTCTCTAGTCGGTCCCTCATGACTGAGGATCGTGATCACCATCACGGAGAGTAAATTTATTGTTTATAATCTCTCTCCACCGGGTCCTATCGCTGGCCATACGGAGAGCGTCGTAGAAATTTCGCGCACCGACTTCTTTGACTTGGTCGGACCACCGGGTTGGAAATCTACCTCTGGGCCTTCTTCCCTCTACGTTTCCAACAACTATCAATTTTTCGATACTCTCGTCCCCGCGGCGAGAGATATGACCAAAATAGCTAAGGATGCGCTGAAGACATGTGGTGGAAAGACGCGTCTTGATCTTGAGTTGTGATAGGATTGACACGTTTGTGCGTTTCGCAGTCCACGGTATTCGCAGCATTCGCCGCCAGCACCACATTTCGAACGCATCAATTCTCTCCCTTTCTCTGACGCGTATAGTCCATGTTTCCACTCCATAGAGAAAAATTGGGAATATAAGAGTATATACTAGGCGTAATTTAGTATTGTTTGTTATGCTTCTGTTTCTCCAGATGTTTGTCAGCCTGGTCATCGCATCCTTAGCTATTGCTATTCTACGTTTAATTTCGGGAACGCAAGTACCCTCATTTGAGATCAGAGATCCTAGGTATATATAACTCTCCACAACGTCGATCCCTTGAATGCTGCAAGTGTTGGGAAGTTTGCTAGCCCGGTCTATAACCATGAGTTTCGTTTTATTCCTGTTGATTGACAGACCTAGCTCTTCGCTTTCTAATTCTAGCTTATGCAGCAGCTCCTCCATGTCCTCATAAGATGTTGCAAAAAGCACAGTGTCGTCCGCATATCGCAAGTTAGCCACCCTTTTACCCCCAATATGAAACCCTTTATCCCAGCCTTCCATGGTTTTCCGCATGATGTACTCCCCATATATATTAAAGAGCAACGGAGACAGTATACAACCTTGTCTCACGCCTTTCGTAGTCATAAACTCTTTGGAAAGACTGCCATCGAGTCTCACATAAGATCGGTTGTTATCATACAGGTTGGCAATTAGGCTGACTAGGTGTGTTGGTACTCCCATTTCGACCAATATTGACCATAGTTTATCCCAACGGACGCAGTCAAATGCCTTACTATAATCGATGAAGCACAGTAACACTGGATTGGCAAACTCGCGACTCTTTTCAATAATCTGCCTGATATTTAGAATTTGTTCTCTTGTGCCCTTGCCCTTTACGAAGCCAGCTTGCTCGTCGGGAATCTGCCTGTTTAGGAAATTCTTAAGACGTTGATTTATTATATACAGCATGACTTTGCTGGCGTGCGAAATTAAGGAGATTGTCCTGTAGTTTGTACAATTACTTTTGGAACCTTTCTTATGCAAGGGCACAAAAACAGATTCAGTCCATTCTCTAGGCCATACGCCTGTAGTCCAAATCGAGTAGCAGATGTTTGCTATAACTTTCCGGCCTATTGGACCCATGGCTTTTAAAAGTTCTGCTGGAATGCTATCTTTACCAGGTGATTTGTTCGTTTTTAATGCCTTTATTGCTTGTTCTACTTCGGCGTCTAAAATACTAGGTTCTGGGTCATTCATAGTATTCCAATTATTGTCAACACGAGCAGGTGTGTCCTGTGTACAGTAAAGTTCGGCACAGTATTGTCTCCAGCGTTCCAACACTGTATCTAAGTCGCTAAGTAGGTTTCCGTTTTTGTCTTCTATGGCCCATGTTTGAACGATCTTGCTCTTGCTTAGTTCGCGCACCCTTTTAAAAAGTTCGTGGGTTTCCTTCTTTTCGGCGTGCCGTTCGAGTTCGCAGCAGATATTGTTGATGTAATCATTGGTGTCTTTTCGGCACCGCCTCTGTATCTCCTGACTCAATTCTGCGTAACGTTTATGATCTTCTTCTGAAACGAAACCCTTTTCCTTAAGCATGCGCCTTTCCAATATTATTTTAGATGTCTCCATCCTAAAATGACCTTTCATGGTTGCTGCTGCGTGAATTTTATTTTTATTCGCTTGCTCTATAATTGCATCTCTTAACTCTTCCCACGATACTTTGCAGTCGTCTTTGTTGGTACTCTGTGCTGTCATCGCCGTAAGTGAGTTCTCCAACCCAGATCTAAAGTCGCTAATGTGAACCGTTTTAAAATTCTGCATAGACTTCTGTTTGTTAAGTTTCTTTAGTCTAAGTTTAAATGTACACATGAGAAGCTGGTGGTCGCTTCCGCAGTCTGCTCCTGGGTAGGTCTTGGAGTTAAGTATAGAGGAAAGTACTATATAAGTGTTATTATTATAGAAAACTAATAAGTACTATATAAGTGTTATTATTATAGAATAGAGGAGAGATTGCCAGGTAAGCATTCATTAGGATTTCTCAACACAAAAATTAGATTTTTTCTAACATTTATGATTACAAAATCAACTTTTATGATTATAAATTCACTATTCTATTAATGACTACTAATAATATGAATGTGCTAATGGAATTTGGTGAAGTTTATTATTTAACATTATTTCATGAAATTCTAGTGAACGAAGATTGGTTCATTGCTATGCAACACTGGTTGAGGGCTGTTGAACTTCAAGTTCATCTGCAGTTGGCTCTGTGGCGTCATTTTGTGATTCAACATTGAACCTTTTTACGATTTTTAGGCGTACTTACTGAAATGGGATTTAAGGTCGCCTGGAAACGTTGTTCAGAATTTTTTATTATTGCTTTTATACAATTATCTAGCTGGCCTACAGTACTGTCAGCATTTTGTATTACAGAGAATCTGATGAATATGCGTAAAAAAATCGTACGCAATCTTTTCATTTTTGTCCACAGAGTTGCCACTCCAAGATACCAATGTTAAAAGCTCTCTGGAAAAAAATTATCTATTATATTGTAGCAAATATTGGCCCCTATGGTTCCTAATCTGGGAGAGTATAATGTTGACAAGATTTTAAAATATTTGCAACGGAATTCCGGATTCTTTAATTTATCCTCTAGCTCAAAAAGCTGCTCCACTATTTTGAGTGGAGGAAAACGTTCCCAAGGAGTTATATTGATTGGTAACTTTTACTGTGGCATTACAGTCAGCCATTTTACATCATAATTCGTTTAATAGAACTTCATTCTTCGCAAGCTGCCGCATTATTTTTTCTAATTGCTCTGCATATCTTGCAGTATTTCTATTATTTTACCTTGGTTTTCAACCACTTCGTCGTTAGCATTTATTTAGGATATATAGTCCGCCTGAAAATGTAAAAAATATCATATAAAAACAGTTATTTTCACACAGTGATTTCGCGCCATCCCCGCGTGGACAACTAATTTGCAGGTGTAGATTAATTTTTTATCGTATCCCACGTCATTTCTATTTAAAACCCAAAATCAATGAATCATTCAATTGATTCAGTAGTTACTGGTATGTAGTTTGTTTCTTTTTTTTAAAGGGGGGAAAGAGATTATATATTTCACAAGAACTCCTTGTGAAATCCCTTTCCGTCGTTCATCTACCTACAAAACACTAAAAATAACAAAACCAAAATTCTAACTTACTTTCATTCGAAGAACAGCCTGTAGCAGTTCGTACACTTTTGTAACCATCGATCGGTCGGTCGGGAAGTCGGGCTACAACCAAAACTTGAAAGCAACTAATTGTGCTCAGAGGTTGTTTTTGCGACTGGTAAGTCTTGAACTACTCCTGGCGATAACCTTTAAGTTATGAAAACAGCTTTATCGTTTTAAGTAGATCCGAGAGGTTACCTTTAGCTCTAATTTTGGCTCTAATTGAGAGCTTTAAGCTTTTGCAGTTTTAAAAAAGTTAATTTTAATTCCTTAGAGTAATTTCTCACGTCAGCCATATTTTTTCACGAAAATTAAAAAAAGTAGGTAATAAAAAATCTATTTTTAGTGGATTAAGGAGCGTGTGCGTTTTTGCTTATTCACGATTTAAAGTGTACGCTTTTTATTAAAATAGAAGTTTTATTTATAATGCTACTTTACACCAACTTCCGCATTTTATGTTTCTTATTTCATCTATCTCCAAAAATTTTAACTTTCGAAAGGCCCGTATATTATATAGCACTATTATCTTAAAGTATCACGATAAAGTGCCAGTCGCACTACATTTGTCCTGAAAACAATAAGTTAATTGCATAATATTTTTATGAATATCATTTATCTCGCCATTTTTAAACTTGGTAATGTCAGGGAATGGCGACATTTAAATCCACGATTAGAGTTTTGTGTAAAAATATTTTACTTACACAGAAACATTCTAAGACCAAGACTCCTTGAGAAGGATTTATTCACAACTATCAAAAAGCTAATAGGTTGTCAAAGAGTTACAGCCAAGATTACTTTAGAACTTAGAAGCTACTTTGCTAGGTTGTATTAACGTTAAATTAAGGTTATGAAGGTTATATTTGGGTTCTGTGTAAGTAGTTAGATAGGCTTTGGATTTGAGCTATAAGTTTTGCTGTAGCTCTCAGAAAGGTTATAAAACGTGGGCCCTTTTTGCACCTTTTTGGTTATTATAAGGTTATTAAAACGTCATTGAGTCTGTTAAGACTTACGAGCGGATTTCCATATAAAGGTGCTAGAACCTTTTCAAAACCTTTCTAAAACCTAAAATGTTACTTGGGACTATACTAAAATTATTATTAATTTAAATTATTTAAACTATTTGCTATACCATCTAGACACGCGATGCGTACTTACAATTGTAATAATAATATAACCACAAATATATAAGTATTTTTAAGAAAATCTATTAATTTCGTAGCATAAATAGGTCAGATATCGAGAGACAACCGTACAGCAAAACGGCGCTCACGTTTATGAGCGTTGCTCATGCTGCCAGTCACCAGTGCCACCTGCCACTCGCTAGGACGTCGGACACGTTCCCGTCAAGGTTATATCGCTCCGCTCCCACTCCGCTCCGCGGCGTATCGCGTGCTGTGTACATGTGCCTAATAGAATCAATTAAGTGAAAAATTATAATAAAATGATAAAAATTTATCAGTTTCTGATTTATTCCTTTGTATTCACCTAATTATCTATCTGCATGCCAAATTTGAACTTTCTAGGTCATCTGGAACTGGGTTAGAGTTTTGATCTATAGGTCGGTCAGTGTTAAAAATTACGATTTTTAGACGTTAATATCTAAATAACCGTTTGAGATGTGTTTACGAAATTTGAAGTACGTATATATCTTGCAAGTCTCAATATATGTGCCAAATTTGAAACGTTTATGTGAAATAGTTTTTGAGTTATGAGGTCACGGTGCGGCTCGCCATTCTGCTTGAACTTGGCTTGACACGCTACCGCATTTCTAGATCTTCCCGGGATTTCTAATGGACAAGCCCGTGTGGCCAACAATATTAAAAATACATAATAATAAATGCTCAGAGATAGATAAGACAAATAAAACAAAGATAATTAACATAAAAATTTTAATTAATTCACAATACAATTTATTAATAGTCTTAAGCAAATTCTTTTACTTAAACTTCGCCTTTTTTATAAATAAGAAAATACTTTTGCTTCTAACCTAGACTCGTGAGGTTTTTTGAAAAAGATCGCTCAACGTCAACTAAGGTGAGGTTAGCAAATTTATACACTTACTCCTCCTCGTCATCAATGCAGGAAGAATTTTTTTCTGCTATATTTCAGATAGTGTCCAAATCATCAAGGATTTTTCTGCTCTTTAAAATTAATCTCGGGATTTGAGGCATATCTAATTTATTCGTTCGCTGTATGAAATCGGTGTAAGTACATAAATATCTCTAACTAATTCCGACCTCTATTGATAAATATTAGATACGTTGTGATCGTTGAGGACTACGATTTTACGTTGATATTCTGTAAGAGGGTGATACTTCCCCGGCCGAGCCGACCCATACGTGTCACAACCATAATATAGCTTTACTCTTATACTTTTGACTGCCTCGTTGGTCTAGTGGTTGTAGTAGTGCGACTGCTGATCATGAGGTCCTGGGTCCGAAACCCGGGTCGGGCCAAAAAATCAATTATTGAGTTTTTCTGTCAAGAAATTCTCAGTAGCAGCCCGGAGTCGGGAAGTTGGCGGTGTCTCACCCCCGTGCCTCGGAAAGCACGTTAAGCCGTTGGTCCTGCGCCTGATCCAGCCTGATCTCTCCCCCGGTCGTGTCGGTTTACCGTTCCATCGGATTACGAGAGTGAGGGAATAGAGAGTGCACCTGTGCTTGCGCATACACTTGGGAACTATAATCCTGTCCTGCGCCGATGTCTAGCCTCCGTTGAGGCAAGCCGCCGTGGCCGAAATTCGGTCTGGAGGACATATTTTATTTTTTATTTATAATATAGCTACAGTGTGGCTCTACGACGTATAAAAAGGATTAATAAATGCTTTAATAAGGTTTAATAAACGATATAGTTTTGTATTTTGCCCTTTAGAATATTTAGAAATCTCTGTTTTGAAATGGTAGATTTAAAGAAACACTTTTAATATGTAAAATATTATTAAACTACCTATTATAAAAATCACCTATAAGGAAGAAAGTTGTAAGCTTACTGGATCATATTTGCATGATGTAGTAGAATGAGGGCCAATTTTATCACTGGACGTTTTGACGACGAAAAAAAACGCTACAATTAATATTAAAGAAAAAAGTAGGAGGAGAAGAAAGATCTGAGTGAAAGAATATTTAAATCTTAGGGAAAATCACTCAAGTGGATGTGTGTTATCGGAGTTCTGGAGCCAAACGAATTCTGAATACCTGAGAGTGGGGGAAGAGGAGCTCGAGGAGCTATTAAGTTTAGTTTCTTATATCGAAAAACGAAATATGGTTTTAAGACAAAGTGTAAGTGCTAGGCAAATATTATTTTGTGACTAAGATTTCTAGCTATATGTGCGCGTATTTGTGTGTGCGCGCTTTGTCTTTCAAAGAGTACTAGCTATTACCAAAGTAATTTGTTATTTAGAATTTACGTTATGTACGTTATTTAAGAATATTTAAACTATTAAAAAGCTTATGCACCAACATCTTAAAGCTAGACTAATGTTATTTTGTGAATAATTCTATAGAGCTACTTTTGTGGTTAACCCCTCAATCCCCTAGTGGTCTCATGAGACCGCCGCGCTATTCTTTCAAATCCTTAGCGGTCTCATGAGATCCCACCTACCCACAACACTTTAAACCATAAAAAGTTATATTTAGAGACTTCTTTTCTATGAAGAAGATTGGCATTATAGAATCTATACAAAATTCTCTATCCTGTGGTCTTATACTTAGACTATTCAACCCAATGGACGAGTAATGCGCCTAACGCTACAAAAAATAACGCTAAAAAAAACAGTGGTAGAGCCACGCGGCAGCTTTGCTGTTGCACGTATGGGCCGGCTCAAACCGGGGTGGTACCACGACCTCACAGAATACCGACGTGAAGTGGAAGCTCTGCTTCCGCGTTTCGTCTGGTGAGTGCAGGTGGCCGGAAGCCCAAATCCCCCCCCCCCCATCAACATGGTAGCGGAATTAAATAATGATAGACTACCCCAGGAGGGTACCAGCACCCCTGGAGAATCCCTCGCTGAGCATCCATGACCATGTTTCTCCACTTCTGAGCGTGGCTGCTTAGGCTGCCCCGCGTATTCTGGGGGGGGGGGGGGGGCAAAATTCCGCTCAAGACAACAACTGCTCGGGGCAAACAGACCAACAAGACCAAGGCGAGCCCCGCCCCGCTGTCCGTGAATTTCTGCAATATCAGGGGACTTCACTCTAACCTAAACGCCGTCCACTACCATCTCGACACGGCGAGGCCGGCTCCGCTCTTTCTGACTGAGACGCAGGTGTCCTCTCCGGCTGATGTCTCGTATCTCTCCTACCCGGGGTACAAACTGGAACACTCCTTTGTGCCTCGGGCTGGAGTTTGCGTTTACGTCAGAGAGGACATCTGTTCTCGACGCCTCGGCAGACTTGCAGGTTCGGACCTGTCCATCCTTTGGTTACGCGTAGACAGCGACGATCATCCGCGCGTCTACGGGTGCCTCTATAGGTCCCATAGCGGTAATGCCGAAACAGACCGACTCTTCGACCACGTCCAAATGGCTGCAGATTCGTTGCTACAGCAGATCCCCTCCGCAGAGATCGTGATCCATGGCGACTTTAACGCCCATCACGCCGAATGGCTTGGTTCACGTTTAACCGATCATGCGGGGAGATCTGTTCATGATTTTGCCTTGGCATATGGTCTGACACAACTGGTTACTTCGCCTACGCGGATTCCAGATGTGGAGGATCATGCACCTTCCCTGTTGGACCTTCTGCTGACCTCTCACCCGGACGGATATCAGATTTCCGTCGACGCCCCTTTAAGCTGCTCGGACCATTGTCTGGTCCAGAGTGTTGTGCCACTCACGCTGAAATCGCGGTTGCATTCTACAGGCTGCCGCCGTGTTTGGCACTATAGGTCAGCCGATTGGGATGGGATGCGGTGTTTCTTTGCATCCTACCCTTGCGGGCGGGTTTGCTTCTCGCCGGATGATCCCAACGTTGTTGCGGATTCTGTTACTGATGTGGTACTTCAGGGTATGGAACTTTTTATTCCTTCCTCTGTGGTGCCCATTGGAGGCAAATCTCAGCCATGGTTTGGTCGCTCCTGTAAAATAGCATCATGCTATAAGCAGGAGTGCTACCAAGCCTGGGTTGATGCATCAGCGTCCCGGGACGTAAACACCAGCGCTCTAAAAAAGAAGTATAATTCCGCCTCTAGGTCCTTCAAAAGAGTCATTGCCAAGGCAAAGTCAGAGCACATAGGCAGAATTGGCGAGAAACTAGTTCGCCTTCCTTCTGGAACCCGTGCATTCCGGTCTCTCGCCAAGGCTGTCCAGGGTAATTTCTGTCAGCCATCTCTTCCATCTCTGCACAGGGAGGACGACTCACTGGCCCATACTGCAAAGGAGAAAGCCGATCTTCTAGGCTCTTTCTTTGCGTATAACTCCACTCTCGATGATGGGGGGAGTACGCCGCCGACCATCCCGCGGTGTGAGTGCTCCATGCCGGAAGTGCAGTTCACACAGCGCTCGGTTCGCAAAGCATTCCTCTCGCTGAACATCCACAAGTCGAGTGGGCCTGACGGAATCCCCCCAATTGTGCTGAGGACGTGTGCTCCAGAGTTGGCACCGGTTTTAACGCGTCTTTTCCGGTACTCCTACTCCCTAGGCGTAGTCAGCTGGTGATCTTCTGGTCTACCTCACTCACAGATGGGCGGAGGCAGTAGAGTTCAAGGGGGAGGCATTGGCCGTTAGTTTGGACATTGCGAAGGCCTTCGATCGGGTTTGGCACAAAGCGCTTCTTTCGAAGCTCCCTTCCTATGGGCTTCCCGAGAAATTGTGCGATTGGATCACCAGCTTTCTTGCAGATCCGAGCATCAAGGTCGTTGTAGACGGTGCAAGCTCCGATTGCAAGCCTATTAATGCTGGTGTTCCACAGGGCTGCGAGCTATCGCCAACGCTGTTTCTTCTGCATATCAATGATATGTTGCATACCCGTAACATTCATTTCTATGCAGATGACAGCACTGGTGATGTTCTTTACACCGGCCGAGCCAATATTTCTCGGGAAAACGTCTCCGAGTGCCGGGACAAACTTGTGTCTGAAGTCTAGACTTTGCTGAACAGAGTCTCGGATTGGGGACGACTAAATCTAGTCCAGTTTAACCCCCAGAAGACACAAGTTTGCGCGTTAACTGCTAAAAAGAACCCCTTTGTCGTATCCCCTCAGTTTCAAGGCACTCCCCTTGTTGCCTCAGCCAGTATCGGAATCCTCGGCGTCGACATATCGAGTGACGTGCAGTTTCGTGGTCACTTGGAAGGGAGGCCAAATTGGCCTCTAAAAAGCTTGGCGTGCTCAGCAGAGCGGGACAGTATTTCAGCCGGCACACCGCCTGCAACTTTAAAAGGCGCAGGTTCGGCCGCACATGGAATACTGTTCCAATCTCTGGGCTGGGGCTCCCCAGTACCAGCTCCTTCCACTTGACCGCATCCAGCGCAGAGCGGCTCGAATCGTCGACGACCGAGTGCTTTCCGATCGGCTTGATTCACTGGCGCTGCGAAGAGGTGTTGCATCTCTTTGCGTATTTTATCGCATCTATCACGGGGAGTGCTCTGAGGAATTGTTCGGATTAATCCCAGCCGCCAAATTTCGTGAACGCACTACATGGCAAACGTCCCAATACCATCCACACCATCTTGATGCTTGGCGGTCCAACACTGTACGTTTCACAAGGAGTTTTCTTCCACGTACAACCTCTCTGTGGAATAGTTTACCACCGGCGATTTTTCCGGACCGATACGACCTGGGGACCTTCAAGAAAAGAGCTTACTCCTTTCTAAAGGGCCGGCAACGCACCCGTAATTCTCCTGGTGTTGCGGTTGATCATGGGCGGCGGTAGTCACTTAACATCGGGTGAGCCGCATGCTCGTTTGCCCCCACTTCTATAAAAAAAAAGTCTGTCACTTTTGGTGCGGGGTAGGAAACACTACAGACAGTACTGCACACCTACTCAATAAAATTTTGTGTCATTAGGGCACAAACAAATCTAAATCCCCAACACTATTACATTTTACGCACACATAGGATAAATAAATCCACATAGAAAAAGTTATGAGTGTAAGACGAACAAATTAATTGCGATGCTACCATATCGATATTTTATATCGATAGTTTCCTTAAGAAAAAGAGAAAATCTCACAAGCATAGCAAAATGCACTCGAGCAATTAATATCATCTGTTTAGTTGGTCAGCGTAGCAAATTTTAGGGTTCCGTAGTAACACGACAGGGAACGCTTACATATCGCCAAGTCTGTCAGTCTGGTTGATTGTCCGCGGATTAGTGCAGAGACTATTGGTATTCTAAAGAGCTGTAATTTGATATGATTAATCATGAATACCAGAAATAAAAAAAGCTCTAAGTACCAAAAACATAAAGTGAAGGAATTTATGTTTTAAATAATAAGCCAATCATCACAAAAAAATTTGTTTTTACATAGACATTTATATTATTCCAATAAAATGCTTTTGTAAACGAAAAATAAAGTATCTTAACTTATTAATTAGTACAATAAATATAAAGAAATAAAATTATAAATAAAATAAAATATTAATTTTAGGCTGATCTTAGTGATTGTACAACATCGACGATTTTAAAACGATATTCAAAGAAAAAAGTTAAAATTTTGCCAGAAATACTAGATTCGGTGACAAAATCATCTTTGATAGATAAAGAAAACAAAAAGGTCCTAGAAAAGATAGACTAGAATTGAAGAAAGCAAACTTTTAAAGAGACCATTAATACTACCTAATTTAAAAGTAACATTGGGAAACTGCCCAGAACTAAATATTGCCCAGAGTTAAGATGTTTCGCCCTAACTCTTAATTAATACTCACCAAAAGCTTATCGCTATGTACGTAAAAGTTTTGCAACATGTTTTGACATTGACAAATTGTTACAGTAGCATCGATGGCCAACCGGGGTAGCTGACGGAAATAGAATTGAAAGGGGAGAGTAACCCTGATATTAAAATTTATCGTACCTTCGTCATGGATGAAATGAAAATTAAATTATGTAATTGACAGAATACCATGGTAGCAGCCAAAGGCATTATGGCTATGTGCTCTGCTATGTTTTGATTTCATATCTGATAATTCCTATGAAGCTACTGACGTTTTGGTGTTAGTAGGTAACGTTTAGATTTAGCCTTAGGGCAGAATTTTTTTTTAATCCTTGCCACATGCTTATATTAGAGAGCAGTTCTGTTCAACATTATGGAAAGTTTTTTCAAAATTAAAATCAAGTTTAGTGATCATACATCCGAAAACTCTAAAAATTACATGAAAAAGTATTATTTTATATGGCTAATAAATTGAAAACGAATCATATATGTTTCAAAATGAAAATGAAGTGTAACTGATGTATAGCTTTTTTGCGAAAATGTGATGAAATTACCTATTAAAAATAAAATGATATATTCGAAGGAGATACTCCAACAGCTAATTTCTTGAAATTCATTAATTCATTTACACTTTTATTATAACAATAGGTAATTTTCTTTAGTTGAGTGTTTGATGATAAATGTTAATGCTTCTTCAATGAATAATAACGAAAAATTTTCGATATCGCTCCACATATCCCAGTCACATTACACATCAATATGTCAACATTTTCATTTAGGGATTCGCAAATTTTTAAAAGTATCGATACCTACTCGATACCAGGTATCGAATAAAAAGTATCGATACCGATAAAAGTATCGACTCAAAATCGATACTACTTGGTATCGAGTAATATTTATAAAATATTAAGAATCACAAGAAAATACACAATAATGGTTAAATTTTATATTCATTCAAAATTATATTACAAAATACTAACGAATAATTACTTAACTTCCAATCTTGTACATCGTAACCTGACATAAATAGTACTTTATCAAATAACTACTGTTTTTAAACAGGACATGAATATAAAAATGTATTTGGATCATGCTTATTCAATTTGATCGTTTTCTTTAATGAATTATCTGAATTTTTTTAATAGAATAGTGCATCAAAAACGAACCAGATAATGCTAATACGTTCTCATAGATTCTTATAAGCTACGTTATTTTCCATTTAATATATATTAGTACAAACTATAACGATTAACTGTATCCGCAGTTGCTGTTTTAAAGAACAATCTAATAATCTTCTGATTTGGATTATCGATTAAATAATTAACTGATAGATTTCCATAAAAACTATTATGAATTCATTGGTATTTTCTTTATCGAAACAATAAATCTACCAAAATAATAAGTTGGAATTTCCGATATTTTATATCGCTTTTTTTCCCATTTTCCTGGTCATAATCCCATGGAAAACTACACAAAACACTTGTGTCATTTACTTTTTTTTTTCAATTTATTTATTCATATAAAGGTAAGTATATTATATTTACTGTTCTCTCGCCAAACTGCAATCAGTTTGTCGGCGAGTACACGCTCTTAAAACTATATATTATTATGCACCATCACCTATACAATTACAATTAATTACAAAAAAAAAACGGAAAGAAAATATAAAACAGTTTCATCAAAGTTACCCACAACAATTTCATAATATTTAGAAATTATTAAACTAAACTAACAAAACAAATCAAATAAATCAAACATAAAAAGCGATTAACAAAAGTATGCAACAATATGTTATGTGTTATAGCTCTGTTAATAATGTCCTTTTGAGAGAAGATTTTCATAAGCTTTTGCTTAATTTATTTTTATTTGGAGGTGTTTCTCTTAAGCATTTTATTTTGTTATAGATTCTGGGTACAATATATTTATTCAAGCGCTGTCCGTAATAGTTATTTGCACGAGGCTCTTCAAGTTTTTTTCCCTTACCTTACGCGTGTTGTAGGTGTTAATAATAGGCACCTTATAGTCGTCAGTATAGTAATGTTTAATGGCTATTAAATATTTTAACCGTGTTTTAACAGGGAGTATTTTACACATGGGAAATAATTTTTTATATTGATTTTTACAGCTTTTCGTATCTTTTGAATTAATTAAAAGTTTTATAATACGTATTTGTAGGCTTTTCACTTGTTTTATATAAATACTAAATGTACGGCCATACACAATGAGACTATAGTTAATTAAAGACTCAATTAATGCATAGTAAACCAATAATAGAACATGTTTACTTACTACTTTTCGAATTTGATAGAATTTGCCTAAAATGGACCTTAATTTTGAATATACTTCTTCAATGTGTAATTTCCAAT
This sequence comes from Parnassius smintheus behrii, assembly GCA_036936625.1. Lineage (NCBI taxonomy): Eukaryota > Metazoa > Arthropoda > Insecta > Lepidoptera > Papilionidae > Parnassius > Parnassius smintheus. The sequence continues at coordinate 32,856,024 of JAUPFT010000012.1, forward strand.
TAAAACTACTATCTACCAACAATCTTAAATATTTGTAACTATTAACAAATTCTATTTTGGCACATGACACTTATACATGATAATTTTCGCCTGTGCGAGCACTCATAGTCATGCTCTACAATACCTATTTCTTCAAAGCGTACATTCATAGCTAGCCTGTTGTATGGAGAATGTAAATGCATACACCTTGTTTTTTTTAAATTCAGTATTATGCCGTTATCATATGCCCATTGGGTAATCCGATCAAAGTCTTTATCGCAAGCTTCATGTAAGTTTTTGGAAGCATACAATAAGCACATATCATCGGCGTACATGTAGGTATCGCAGTGCTGCACTACATTAACCACACTGTTCACCAGTATACTGATACAACCTCATTTACTCTAACGGTAAATTCGCAATTCTGGATCATAATTAATTGGGAATACTTATACAATCCGATTTGTCGTTAATGTACCAGATCAAAATCCAATGAATCCATTATTTTTATTTTTCAATCCGTAAGTTTCCTGAATTGCTGTTTCAAAAACCCAATAGTTTATCATAACTTCCAATCAAACATCTTATTTTATTTGGATCTATCAGGCTATTTTCACAGGGTATTTATTTTCGTCAGAACACACCTAATTGATCTTATCCATTTGTTTAATTTTGCCAACCTCTTTTTTAAGTTTTACTGCAAGACTTCATAACTTTAAAACTTATTTTACATTTCGCTGAATTTTTATCAACTTTCCTAAAATATTTCCACACATTACATTGTCCTCCACCAGGAGTAGTGTTGCCCAAATGCAAGAACAAGACGAGACTTAGCCAGTCTTGGTCTTGGTCTTGCGCCAATACACCTGATCTTGTTCTTGGTCTTGCAGCAAGAGTCTCGCAAGTCTCGCAATTACCTATTAGCCTATTGTTATTTATTAAACGTTACTTTATCTCATCATATCTCATCATATCATGATCTTAGAACAACTTAACAGAGTAGGCACATTTTGAGCTTGAATTAACATAGCCATAGAAAAACCAACCAAATTAATAAATGTCTAAATATTTAATGAGAAATTCGAATAATCAACTAATACCAAACCCCACCCGTTTGAAACCACAACCTAAGCGATCCGTGCCGATGCTCTAACCAACTGAGCTGTCTACCAAGTCTCACGGCCACGGGAGTTAGTCTGTTTCTTAATAAACGTTTACATTTAATAAGCTTACACGTGATTTCTTATATTTACGCGAACACTACACATTAATTAAAACTACTTTTATGGATTTTATTTAAAAAAAATAGTAAAATAAACGCGATAAAATCCGTAAAAGTAGTTTTAATCAAGCTGACATGCGCTAAAACTTAGTCAAAACATATAAAAAACAAATTAATGACATTAACTTGACTGTACTATAAAGAACATTATCTGTCTAGAAAGAGATTGATAGACCCTTATATGAAATGGAATAAAAGAGTGATACAATTTACCATTTATTTAAATAAAAAAATAAAATACAATACAAATTAAATTACATAACAGTACACAACAGCTTTGACGTTACTGTTACTTTATATTAATTCTTTTGACCAAGAATTAATACAAAGTAACCATCTGGCTGACTCATCACTTAACCTATTTCTATGTTTTCTAATTACTAATGATGCTTTAGAAAATAATCTGTCAGTAGGTACTGAAGTTGAAGGTATTGAAAGAAAATCGCGGGCCATCTTCGATAAAGTCGGATATTCTGTCTCATGCGTCCTCCACCACTCTAAAATGTCTTCCGAACTGGCGGCTCTAGGTTTACTTAGGTACTCCTCCAACTCATCTATAACTAAGCCTTAATGAAAAGATCCAGATCCAGATGACGTCGAGGGACATGCATACAATTTCTCAAATTCTATTACGTCTTCATCTTCATCATATTCACATACTTTCTTTTCATTTCTTGGTGATTCTAAGGATGTGTTCACTGAGTGTAGACTTTTATATTCTTTATAAAGTTCATTAAATTTGCGCAGGCTTTCTGTTTTAATTTGCTTCCCCCATAATGTCATGTCAAAAGTCTGAATGTTATGCCTTGGGTCTAAAATTAAAGAGGTAAAATAAATCCGGTTGCTCTTTTTATAATGTTTAAGCATTTTGTCTCGAGCTGCTTGAAAACCCAGAATGAGCCTTTCATCCACTTCGGATCGATTAGGTTTCTCATCTAATTGTTTTACCATGGATTCAATTTTATCGAGCAAGAGATTGAATGATACAATGACTAGCGGTAATGTAACATATTTTTCTCCACCAAGTTTCGTTGGTAGAAGTTTATTAAAAACTTATGTATTTTTTCGAGTATTTGCCATTCACTATCTGTGATTTGAAAATCATTCAATTCAGTGACAGAAGTGCACAATATGTTAATGCCAGTTCTCACTTTTAAACCAATCTAATCATATCATGTGTGGAATTCCATCTCGTTGGACAGTCGAGTATGGGGTTCAGATTTGATGGCACGCCAGCTGCTCCACAAGCAGACTGAAACTTCCTCTTCAATATCTCACTTCTTTTTATTTTACTGGAAATACTGCGTAATTTTGTTATAGCTGTACGTGAGTCAGCAATATTTGGCGCATATTCTTCATCTTCCTAAGTTTCGTCTTCATTATCTTCTAACTGCTGTTCTTGTCCCTTATTGTCAGTTTCACTGTGTAATGCTAAGGTATTTAATAAATCTTGTACACCAAGGTTCAAAATGTGAACAAAGCACCGGAAATGTTGATTGTCAGAATCAAAGTGTGGCAGCTGTTTGTCCAATTCATACATAAATTTGATATTTGCAGTTGCGTTGTCGACCGTGATACCCTGTATTTTATCAATTATGTCATATTCCAGTAAACATTCATGGAAAATCGTTGCAATATCTTCCCCAGTATGTCGACCGCGTGATGGTATAAAATCAAGGACTACAGATCGATACTTCCATTCGTTGTCTAATGAATAGTGTAGTGTTATGCTACTTACATATCATTTTACACTATTTTAAATTTATTTTTCCATTCTGTTTTTGATTTTCTGCATTCACCTCAAAACTGCATCACCTTTATTTCCATAGGTTCCTGTAACGTTTTTAAACCATAAGAACACAATAACAAATCATTTTCACTTCGTATTTTCACGCTATCAGCACTTTTTAAATCGGTGTCAATGGAGTCTACGTTTTTCGACCTTTTATTTAGTTCTCCGTAACTTTGCAATTTCGGGCTTCGTGCGTGCTGTTGCGCTACTTTTTTTCCTATATCAATAATATCTCATTTTTCACTTAAATCTTGCCGTTTCTCTATTACGAGCCTAAAACCAAAATTTGACATGTTTTGACATCGTTGTTTATCTGGTTGTCATGGCAATTTTTATTCAAATTCGTTACCGGTCTGATGTTTTTACTTCAATACATAAATACTCTTTTCCTCTTGGCCATTTACAAAAATTTGCTTTTAATTTAAATAATTTCCCGTTCTTATCCCAGATCCGTCAAAAAGTATAAAAGCCGAACAATTGGCCAATAAGGGGAGTCTCACTTCAGCTTTCATACTAGAAGCACCTCCTAAAGGCCTTATCCGCACTGCCCCGGGATCCAGCAAGCCTCTGCCTTCACCTGAAGTCGTCGCCTAGCCACGCCTACGCCTCCACCTACTAGTGCCCGCGCTATCTTTAGCCGCTGTGCGTGCTTGCCTCAAGCGCTGCGTGTGCCTACTCCGGGCGTTGCGTGTGCCTACTCCGAGCGCTGTGTGTGCCTACTCTGGGCGCTGCGTGTGCCTACTCCGAGCGCTGCGTGTGCCTACTCCGAGCGCTGTGGGTGCCTACTCTGGGCGCTGTGTTTGCCTACTTCAAGCGCTGCGTGTACCTGCTCCAGACGCTGTGTGTACCTGCTCCAGACGCTGCGTGTACCTACTCCAGACGCTGCGTGTGCCTACTCCAGACGCTGCGTGTGCCTACTCCGGGCGCTGTGTGTGCCTACTTCAAGTGCAGCGTGTGCCTACTCCAGATGCTGCGTGTGCCTAGATCAGGCGCTGCGCACCTACCACAGGCATAGCCTGTGCATACTTCGTTTCAGTACTCATTTATCTTTGTTATTTTTTTTTATAAAAAAATTGTAATTCACGTCACCCATCATCATCTTCATATATTTTTTTTTATAAAAAAAACTGTAAATAGTATCTTTTCAAATTTTAAATAAATTATTTGTTTTGGTTGTTTCGTTGTTGTTAGGTTAGGTTCTTTAGTTTTTAACTGACGCTTTACGACATTTTGGCGCCCAACGTAAAACTTCTTCTCTCTTAATTTTTTTTTCTCTTTTCTTCACCTTAACTACGTCTTATCCATTTACTTTTCATTTAATTGCTTTCTCTTTCGTTCTTAACTCTTTATTTACTCATCCTTATCATATCTTTTAAAATTCTAAAACAAAACTTCATCTAGTTTTTCAACTTATCTGGATTATATTTAGACCTACCTTCTGTGTACTAAATATCGGGAATTTGTCAATAAAACAAAAAATACAAATTATTCATCTAAATTTATTTTATCGCCTTCAAATTAGGCCCCATCGCTTGCAATACAACATCTCCAACGCTTCACCCAGTCTTCCATACATTTTTCATAGGCCATTTGCGGTATGGCCTTTAGCTCATTCAGCGAATTTTTTGTTATGGCTTCTATCGACTCAAAACGTTTTCCTCGAAGTGGTAATTTTAACTTGGGAAATAAAAAAAGTCAGACGGAGCCATATCAGGTGAATACGGTGCTTGATCGAGAACTTTTGTTGAATTTTTCGCTAAAAACTCTTTCACTGTAATGGCTGTGTGTGATGGTGCATTATCATGGTGCAGCATCCATGAGTTGTGTTGCCACAAATCTGGACGTTTGCGGCGGATACTCTCACGCAAACGCTTCATGACGCCTAAATAATATTCTTTATTCACTGTTTCTCCCTTTGGAAGGAATTCGGAGTGAACCACACCACGGTAGTCAAAAAAAACTGTCAGCATCACCTTGATTTTGGAGCGACCTTGCCGCGGTTTTTTAGGTTTCGGCTCGTTTTCGAGACGCCATTCTGAAGGACTGTTGGCTTGTTTGCATGTCGTACTCATAAACCCATGTCTCGTTGCCAGTTATTATACGTTTCATAAAGGTCGGATCCGTAGAAGCTCGGGAAACCATGTCTTCAGCGACATGCTTTCGCTGCGCTCTTTGAACAAAATTGAGCTCTTTTGGAACTAGTCGAGCGGCGACGCGTTTCATGCCTAAAATGTCAATGAGACTATTGTGGACGGACTTAAAAGATATGTTCACCTCACTAGCCAACTCTCTCAGACTCATACGTCGATTTACGAGCACTAGCTTCTTGATTTTGTCGTGTCGTGTGTTGGTCTACCAGAACGAGGCAAGTCTACTACTACTTCTCGGCCTTCTTTAAAAGCCTTATACCATTTATAAGCCCTTGTTTTCGATATACACGATTCGTCGTAGGTATTTTGCAATATTTTTAGTGATTCACTACATGAAATATCATTGAAAACACAAAATTTAAGGCACACTCTTTGTTCAACAATATTTTCCATTGTAAAAATCGCCGAGAACTCAAAACTATGACCAACAAAAAGTGTAGTTTAAAACAAATTAAATGACAGATCCCGCTCAAAGTTTGCGCGCTAAATTAGTACAGTGCTACCAACATGCAGTAAAAAAATTAGAACGACCTCTTTTACGCGGGTCTTTTTATTGACATATTCCCGATACTTTTTACACAGAGTAGTACATATAACACTTCACTTACATTCATCACTTTAATATTTTTATTCTAGATAACTTAAAGAGGTACCTACAATTTTTAATTAAATTTTTATTTCTTAAACTTAACTTTGCACTTAATTATAACAATGAAAAGGGTTATTAAGTACGAATTCCTTAACAAGGCCGAACTCGAATACGAAGTGAAGATTAGATGTGGGGAACCAGCTAATACTGTTTTGCATGACACTACATTTGTATATATGTTTGTATATTTGTATATATTATGTTTGTATATATGTATAAATATCACCATCATTTTCACATTATTATTTTTATTTCTTTTAATTTGTTTGTTTGTTTGTTTGGTGATCCAGTGTTCTTCAACACATCTTGCTTTAGGACCTCGAATTTTCGTTGGTTAATCTTAACTTTTTATTTTTATTTCAGACACATCTCGTTAGTGATGTTGCTGATCTCTGGCTTTGAGCCCTACCGCTCTGGCCGTTCTTAATCTTTACTTAAGTCATAGCGACTAAAGCTTGCTTAAGATTAATTTCTTTATCTTTATCTTCACTCAGGAGCGGATGACAACTCCTTAAATAAGCCTGAATGTCCTTTCAAAATGTTTTTTTTCCACGCAGGAGCGGATGACAACTCCTTAAATAAGCCTGAATGTCCTTTCGAAAACACACTTTTAGAGTGGTAGTCATTGAATGTGAACTCCACCCTTACCTGAATCCAGATGATGAATGTAAGAGATAGTATATCTGATTTTCGAATGTACATGTCAAAATTTTTGCTGAGTCAAAAATTTTCCAAGGTCGGGGGGAAAATGTAGTGTTATGCTACTTACATATCATTTTACACTATTTTAAATTTATTTTTCCATTCTGTTTTGATTTTCTGCATTCACCTCAAAACTGGATATTTTGCATCACCTTTATTTCCATAGGTTCCTGTAACGTTTTTAAACTATAAGAACACAATAACAACTCATTTTCACTTCGTATTTTATACGCTATCAGCACTTTTTAAAATCGGTGTCAATGGAGTCTACCTTTCTCGATCTTTTATTTAGTTCTCCGTAACTCTGCAATTTCGGGCTTCGTGCGCGCTGTTGCGCTACTTTTTTTCCTATATCAATAATATCTCATTTTTCACTTAAATCTTGCCGTTTCTCTATTACGAGCCTAAAACCAAAATTTGACATGTTTTGACATCGTTGTTTATCTGGTTGTCATGGCAATTTTTATTCAAATTCGTTACCGGTATGATGTTTTTACTTCAATACTTCCACATAAATACTCTTTTCCTCTTGGCCATTTACAAAAATTTGCTTTTAATTTAAATAATTTCCCGTTCTTATCCCAGATCCGCCAAAAAGTATAAAAGCCGAACAATCGGCCAATAAAGGGGAGTCTCACTTCAGCTTTCATACTAGAAGCACCTCTTAAAGGCCTTATCCGCACCGCCCCGGGATCCTGCAAGCCTCTGCCTTCACCTGAAGTCGTCACCTAGCCACGCCTACGCCTCCACCTACTAGTGCCCGCGCTATCTTTAGCCGCTGTGCGTGCTTGCCTCAAGCACTGCGTGTGCCTACTCCGGGCGCTGCGTGTGCCTACTCCGAGCGCTGTGTGTGCCTACTCTGGGCGCTGTGTTTGCCTACTTCAAGCGCTGCGTGTACCTGCTCCAGACGCTGCGTGTACCTGCTCCAGACGCTGCGTGTACCTACTCCAGACGGTGCGTGTGCCTACTCCAGACGCTGCGTGTGTCTACTCCGGGCGCTGTGTGTGCCTACTTCAAGCGCTGCGTGTGCCTACTCCAGACGCCGCGTGTGCCTAGATCAGGCGCTGCGCGCCTACCACAGGCATAGCCTGTGCGTACTCCGTTTCAGTACTCATTTATCTTTGTTATTTTTTTTTATAAAAAAATTGTAATTCGCGTCACCCATCATCATCTTCATATATTTTTTTTATATAAAAAAAACTGTAAATATCTTTTCAAATTTTAAATAAATTATTTTTTTGGTTGTTTCGTTGTTGTTAGGTTAGGTTCTTTAGTTTTTAACTGTCGCTTTACGACAATAGTGACCCCGTAGTAACTCCTACCAGCAACTGACGTCCATCCATCAATGGTAAATGACATTTTAGATGAAAATTGTTGTAATCGTTTCTTAAGATTCAATTGAAGCTCTTCAAACCGTTCTTTAACCTTCCTTCTAAGTGTGGACCTTTTAGGAAACACCATATTTGGGCAAGTTGATCGAAAATATACTTGTGTAGCTTCGTCATCGAAAAATGAGAAGGGAAGATATTTTTTAACCATCCAAAAACAAATGAAAATATGAATGAATTATAAATACATATTTTACACTATAATCTATATATATATATATATATATATATATATATATATATATATATATATAACTACCACTCACTGACTGAATATAACGATATCTCAGGAACTATAAAACACACTAGCAAATCACTATTATTTACATTAATTCGATGCAATCAATTTCTTTAAACGGTTCTCTAAGAGATACTCGGGCTCCCAAAAAGTACATAGATCTTATTTTACGCTTTTTATTTAATATGCACACTTTTTATATTATTCGATTAGCATTGTACAAAATGTTTACACGTTTCAAGTGTGTTAAAAGTGTCTACAATATTTATCAAATGGGTGACGACATATTCGAACACTTTGTGTTCAAAAACACACACTTCCAAAAATCGAGATTTGCAGTGAACTTATTGAACATGTTTATTTATTAGGTAATAATAATAATAATAGTAAGTAATTATTATAAACCCATATAGTTAATATTATAATAATTACTTACCAGAATAAATTATTATGGTATCTACCTATCCTTACCATTATCTAATTACAATATTCCTTGCGAGATCAGCTTAATGTATTCGTGTCCATTCTGAGCACCCGGAAACTTATTTTATTCTTTGGAACATGTACTCTGTGGCGGCATTCAAACAGTGGCAAATGTGGTGCGTGCGGTGCGAATGCAATATCAATAGAAGCCGCTGGTGCGTGTATCTTGACCTTGTACTTCCGAATAGCTGCAAAATTTCTTTGACAGGTCGGTATTCGACCTTTGATGATGCCGACAACAAGACGCCGCGCACTATCAGTGCCGATGGTCAAAACTAGGGATGCACTGTTTTTTCTTTTAATGGATATTTTCATCCGCTATGTATATGGTATTGTTCGTAATGCGCATAAGTCCAATTTTCCAAATTTTTTTTATATATTTTTTGCGTCTCATAGAGTCCCTAGGCGTATACCTGAACTCCTATACTCCCTGAAACGACCCTCATTCCTAACTGCAAGACGCAAGAGTCTCGCAGGCTTAGTCTTGTTCTTGCTCAAATCTTGCACGGTCAGTCTTGCTCTTGGTCTTGCTAAAATTAGGCGCTCTTGTTCTTGGTCTTGGTCTTGCAAAAATGCAAGAACAAGACCAAGACTGCAAGACCAAGACCGATTTTGGGCAACACTAACCAGGAGGTGGCATTCTGAAGAAGCAAATCAAGCAGAGCACCGGAGTCAGCAGTTAAAATCAACAAAATTCACTTTTATAAACTTTTTTCGTTTCAACGACGAATACCAATCAGTCAATATTGCCAATAAATAATAAAAAATATTGATACATTTTTTAACAAAAATAGTCTTCTACTCTAATTATTTATGGCTCATAGGTAGACTTTACTTAAACAACTCACAAATGAAACATTTAAATCCAAACATTTTTCGTTATCATTCCATTATATATAATATTCATTCAACAAAATTTCGAGCTATTAAATATCTAAAACATTTGTTTTATTGTATCCTAACTCCAACGAGAGGAACGACGTTAAACAACGGAAAAGGAAGTATTACCTGCTGACTTTTGTCTGACAGTCATTAAAGAGATAAAAGTATCGAGTAACTAAGAAAGTATCGATACTTAGTAAAATACTCTAATAAAAGTATCGTGTACAAAAATACTAGATATCGAACTAAAAGTATTGATACTACTCAGGTACTCGATACTGTTGCGGATCCCCATTTTCATTTTCAATTTAACACTTAACCCTTACAGTGGTAAATTACAACAGTAAACCACTGTAAAACAATCTCAAATTTAGATATTTCTGGAATCACATAATTAGAAAAAAAATTATAAACTGATTTGTGATCTAACTTTGAAATTAATGGGACATTTTCAAATATTAGTATGTAAAAGTTTATATAAATATAATAATTTAAATAAAAAAGGACGTCTAAATTGTTTTTGTTTATTAAATATGATTAACCGTTGACTAAATGTTACCATGTTTCATATTTAACCTTTTGGGCGCCAAAGTCGCCTGTACTTGACCAGCACCTGTGAGCCCTGAGCGGCAACGACGTCTATAGTTGACAAAAAACCCAGCCCACAAAAGTATGAAATATAGATATTGGAAAATTATAACTGGTATTTTAATTCTACATTTTTCAATATGGAATATCCCAGCAATGTATAAGTTCAAAAAAAAAAGTACTCAGAAACATTGAACAAAAAATATGGTTTTTTATCCAAGCAAATACTATGTTCAGCACGCCAACGCCGTCTATGTTTGACCGCTAATGTTGTAACGCGTTAAGCATAGATTTATTGAAAACTATTCATAATTAAACGCAAATGTATTATTTGTTACTATTGATATTGGAATAAATCAAAAGGTAAGAAACATAAAAATATCATCAGCTACGTAAATAAAAGAAAATTTCATCAAATCAACTTCATATAACAAATCTCTCAACTCTGGCGCATCCTTAACGCGTCATCGATTATCAGTTCCAAAGAATATAGTACTCTCTCTCTAGCCGAGAGATCAGTTCATTGGGTCAAAGATAGACAACACCCTGATGACACCATAAACGAATAGCGGGAAAAGTAGTGCGGTGCAACATGAACATTCTGTTTTGGCGGTAAAAATAATTCTTTTCATGTTTATATAATTTTATATTGCAAATAGTGTAGTGGTACAATACGTGGTAGAGCCATGCTGCAGTTATATTAGTAGTATAGTTGTAGCACGAATGGGTCGGCTCGACCGAAGAAGGACCACGCTCTCACAGAATACCAGCGTAAAATAGTAGCTTAGTGCTGCTGTGTTACGTATGGTGAGTGTAGAGAACCGGAGACCCTTTTTACTGGAAACGAGGTATTCCATCTTAGTCCAGAGAGTAGACAACACAACATCTGCATTTTGATTGGTAATCGTGGATAGATGTATATGTCTATGGGCCACATAAATTATTAGTTTCTTATCAAAATCATTCTCAATTAAGAGGACAATCTCATTTCTGACTATTTGTACTTGTCAGAGTCAGAGTCTAACAGACCCTACAGCAATTAGTAAACTACTGTATTACAAAACACTGACAGAATTGTAACCTATATATGGTAAATAAACGTATGGAGTATTTGTTTTTATATGTTGTACCACTTTATACTTAAGTACCCAAGGTAGATCAAGGGCCCCTCGATAGAATTTGCTACAGGCCCCGCGCTGGCTTAATCCGGCACTGTGACGACCTAGTGTTTGAAAGAGCAGGCCTAAACAAAATAATACATATACTTGAGTTTTAAATTAACATTTGAGCACTTGTTTTATGGTTTCTACCCGACCATCGCAGTGTCAGCAGATAGTCGATGACGAGCAGACTAAGCGGACTAATTACTTGAGGTTTATATTAAAATCGGAGCACTTTTTTCATCGTATCTATTTAATAGTAATTAGTTCACATGCGTAGATACCTGATACATATATAGTAATTCGAACAGATGGCCTTAGTTTTCTCCGGGCATTCTATGTTGAAGCCCATCAAATAAAATAATTATTTTTAATTCAGTCATTTGTATATTACTATTTAAATTTGCACACGAAGTCCAACGTTAACTTCACACACTGGGGTGGACATCTCTCCTTAACTATTCAATATAAGATGGCCTTACTATTTTATAACAATATAAGATGGAGGAATCATAGGAAAATAAGCGTTTTAAACCTCAAAAACGGTCCCCTTAAAGGAAGAAAACAAAATGACTAGACTGATTACTCCAGTTATTTTGCACGTTTTACGAGATTACCACTTATACTGGGATGATTATTTTCACCGTCTGGAAAAAATAGGCTGTGACAGGTAAATACTACTAATTCGAAATAAACTTGCGAACTAAAAAATAAAAACAAAAAAAACACATGCGTGCACCTCACTAGCGACAGAAGTGAAACCTTCAAATGAAATGAAATATATAATACCTATACAAATACTTTACCGCAAATGATTTATTTAATATTATAATTTAAACTACAAGTTCGGCATAAAATATAAGAAAATTTAATTTTATAGCAAATAAATGTAACAATCCTTTTAATATATATATATATATATATATATATATATATATATATATATATATATATATATATATATATATATATATATATATATATAAGACACAGATATTATATTACTCTTTTCGATATACTTTATATAGTACTCACTAATTACAAAAAGATTTATATAAATTTTACCTATTACGAAGTTGAGGTTTGGCCGTTCTTCACTGCTTGTTTAATCCATAGGCACACAACACCGTACCTTGTTGAAAAAAACGCGTAAACGACGCCTAGCTATAATATAGCTATAATGCTACCTCTTTTTACTGTCGCTTTTTCGTTTCATAGACTTTCAAATCACAATGATGCTAAAGAAGTTTTCACTTCAAAAAATTTGAACTAAATAAATCAATCAATTAATATCTATCGAAATTCAAACCATACGCACCCTATTTTGCGAGTGGCAATAAAACAATAAACGTAGTAGGCCTCTTTCTCCTTATCCTTTCGCAGGGTAGCATGCTCAAGGGCAAAGCCGCCCACGCTCTCGCTCATTTCAGTGACCTGTGATTAGCTGTGGCGTGACGTCGCGTCGCCGTCGTTTTGTTTATGTTTCCGCTTGTGTATCGTATATCGTACATAATATCATACATATCATAACAATACTCTAATGTCAAGTTTTCTGGTGAAAACTTAGACGGCGCGACGAATCAATAGAATTCACAACGTGCGCAATGAGCACTGGTGGATTTCCAAAACCCACACAAAATCAAAGAACATGCTAATCAAGTTCGTTTCAGTGCTAACGTTTGGGCGGCAATCATTTACGACCACACCATTAGTCCAATATGGATTGAAGGTCGATTGATGAGAGCAACGTATCAGCAAATGATACGTTCCGTCATCGACACTGTAAATGCTCGTATAAGGGAGCGTTGATAAATAGAGCGGGTTTGCTGGCGGGATGTTAACTGGAGAGCATACAGTAGCAGTTAGATGAGCAATAAATAACACTTCTTGAGAATTTCTTCTTGTTTTATTTCTTGATTCCTTATTATTACATTGCCGGATTTGGAATAATTTACCACGAAAAACGCCCCTTTTTTATAAGCGGCTGTAACCAATCATATTTAAGAAAAAATCGCATACGGCATTAGTGAATCTATTGACCAATCAGAGCGCCGAGTAACCTTTTCTAAGAGAGATTCACAATTTCCTTAATAAACGTGGTAAAACATTCCTTACAATATTTATATTTATTCCTAACGATAGATACAACTTATTTCTATTATTCTAAACATAAATCATTCAATAAACCTTTATTTTACATTTATAAAAAATAAAAATAGTTTCGCGGTCGCCTCACGGTTTAGCTCCGGAGTAGGACTATACTTTTTGCCGAACATACAAGTGGCGCCGCCAAGAGGTAGGAATGTACAACACTTTTTCAGGAATTATGCTTAAGAATCTATACAATATTTTTTCATGAAATTTAAATCTTTCTCATAATGAAATAACATTATACAGCGATTAGTTGACATATTAATGTTTCTTTTGAAGTACTTTAAAGGAAAAAGAATTATATTAATCACTTATATGTTAAATAGCTCTTAAAGTTATGATAAAAGAAATCTTACTAGAAAATAAGCTTATACTTGCGTCTAATGTTCTAATCAGACCTAAATAATATTAAATAGATTCATATAAGTCACTTTAAGATAAAAATAGAAGTGTTTAATTTACTTTCCTGTTTTTTCAGCACTAATCAGTCTTTACACTTAGCTTTATTTTATAAATAGGAAACAGTTAAGATTAATACCATCACCTAATTTTAAATCACTGATAAGAAATAATTATGATTAAATGCTAACACTTAGTTTTTAATTCACTGATAATAAATAATTAATATTAAATGTTCGAATTCACTTTGTCGTCGCTAACATTCTCCCCCACGGTGCGTAGCACTGCATCCTCTGGAGGCGACGACTCCGCTGGCACCAGCACGATGACACGTCGAGTTGGACGGCGAAGTATTCCGCCTGATGTCCGCACGTCCAGCACCCTGGTTCTTCCGTCTGGTCCGGGATAGGTTTTGACGATTTCACCGCGAGGCCATGAGTTTCGCGGTAATGTGGCGTCCACTATTAGCACGATGTCTCCTTCCCTTGGGTCTCTGGTTTCTTTCCCCTCGAGTTTCCTTGGCATCAGGAGAGGTAAGTATTCTTTAATCCACCTTTTCCAGAAGTGGTCTGCGAGTCTCTGGGTGGTTCTCCAGCTTGCCTTTCCGATGAGCTCCGTGTCGCTGAACTCTCCCGGCGCCATAGCTCCGCATGATCTTCCCAGCAGAAAGTGGTTCGGTGTTAGGCTCTCCTCGTCTCCTGGGTCCATGCTGATCGGGGTGAGAGGTCTCGAGTTGATGATGTGTTCAACCTCAGTCATTAGCGTATGGAGTACTTCCTCGGGCGGGCTCTTCTCGTTGAGGACTACTGCTAGCGCCGTCTTGACTGTTCGTACGAGCCGCTCCCAGGCGCCTCCCATGTTCGGAGCTCCCGGGGGGATGAACTTCCACTGGATGCCCTTTTCCTGTGCGGCCTCCTCTAATTCCCTTTTTGCTCCGACGAAATTAGTTCCGTTGTCGCTATATACGGTTTTCGGAGTTCCTCTTCTGGCTGCCATTCGACGGAGTGCCATGATCATTGAGCTGGCGCTGAGAGAAGGTACCAGTTCTAAATGTACTGCTCTAGTCGTGAGGCAGGTAAATAAGGCTCCCCAGCGCTTCTCGTTTCTTCTTCCGATGGTGACTTGCATCGGCCCGAAGTAGTCTACGGCTGTGCAGGAGAACGGAAATTGATGATGCTGCAATCTTTCACTCGGCAGATCTCCCGTTGGTGGTATCTCTGGTGAACTCTTCTTTGTCTTGCACCATTGACAGCTGTGTGCGACCGCTTTTAGAGTTGCTCTTAAACCCAAGATCCAGAACCTTTGACGAATTTCGTTCATTACTGTAGCGGTGTTTCCGTGAAAGAATTTCCTGTGATAGTGTTGTATTATTAGACGAGTTATTTTTTGTTTTCCGTCTAAAATGATAGGATTCATTATTCTTCCGTTTCGGTCGTGAAATTTCATTGTTCTGCTCCTTAATTTAATTATTCCGTCGTCTCCAATGTAAACGTCGATTTTCTTAAGTCGACTCGAATTTTCTAATGGCTTTTCTGACTTCAGTTTTCTTATGTCTGATGCAAAACTATCGCTCTGGCTTATTTTTATTAATATCTCTTCGGCCCTTTTTAGGTGTTCTGCTTCTATGGGTGAGTATAGGCGCTTATTTTTACTTCCGCTGGTCGACGGGATTGAGGTTTGTGCTTCTTTCTTCTGGATTTTTTGTGGTTTCCAAGGCTCATCCTTCTGGCGTGCGGCGGTGGTGGTCGCTTTACGGCTCTTCTTTAGTAGGTGTGTAAAGGCGATCACTCTGGCTGTAGTGCGCAGCAGTCGCTCCCAGCTCGAGAACCTTTCTAGGTTTAATAGGGTGTCTTCTGCTGCCATCGTTGCCAATACCTTTTGCTTGCTTTTTTCTTCTGGCATAACAATTTCTGGCTTGAAGTCGTGAAATGGCCATTCTTCTTCCGGTCGACGGAGAAATGACGGGCCTTTGAACCATCTGGCGTTGTGGTCGAATTCGGTTGGGGTTCCCCTCGTGGCGTCGTCCGCTGGATTTTCCTTGGTTGGCACCCATCTCCAGTCTTCTGGCTTGGACCTTTCTTCGATCTCGGCGAGTCGGTTGGCCACAAACGTTTTGAACTTCCTTGGTTCTGACTTTATCCATTGCAGCACTGTGCTGGAGTCGGTCCAGTAAACCTTTCTCGTTATGTCGAGCTCTGATTCCTCTTCGATTGTGGCGGCTAGTCTGCTTCCGAGTAAAGCCGCTTGTAGCTCCAGCCTCGGAATTGACACAGGTTTCGTTGGCGTTACCCTTGCTTTGCCGGCGATCATGGAGACATGGACCTTTCCTCCGGGCTCGACTATTCTCCAGTAGACTACTGCTGCATAGGCTTCTTCACTCGCATCGGAGAATGTGTGTAGCTGTCCTTTTCTGCCTTTGGGTGAGACGCACCTCGGGATCTTCAGCCTCGTTAATGTTGACACTTCTTCCAGGTATTTCATCCAGACTTCCTTTTGATGTTCGTTGATTGGTTCATCCCAGTCTATTTTCTTTCGCCAGATGTCTTGGATTAGTTTCTTTCCTTGTATTAGAACTGGTGTAGCAAAACCCATTGGATCGAAGGTGGACATTACTGCGCTTGTGACTTCTCTTTTTGTTGGAGTCCTTCTGCCGTCTTGCAGGTCCTCCGGCGTGTTGCGTAGCCCGACGTTGAAGGCTAATGTATCTTCTTTCACCAGCCATCTTAGTCCCAGAGTCTTCTCTTCCTTGGTCAGTTGTAAGGAGTTTTCTTTGTTTGCGTCTTCTACCTCTGATATTACCCCCGAGTTGTTGCTGGCCCATCCCTTCAGATGAAAGTTTGCTCTTGCGTGAATGTCTTTCACTTCTTTGGATATTTTCTTTGCTTCGGTTGTAGATGCGAAGCTCTGCAGATAGTCGTCCATGTAGTGGTTTCTCTTAATTGCTTTCACTGCTTCAGGATGAGTGTTCTTAAATTCCTCTGCATTCTTGTTCATTACGTATATGGCTGTTGCAGGTGATGACGCTGCCCCGAAGATGATTGAAGACATTCTATACTCTTCAGGCTTGCCGGTTCTTCGGTTTCCGCGCCACAGGAACCTGAGACTGTCTCGGTCGTCTTCTCTGACTTTTACTCGAAGAAACATGTCTTGTATGTCTGCCATGACGGCTACTGGTCCCTCTCTGAAACGCAGCAGTACTCCGAATAATGATTGTAGCAAGTCCGGGCCCGAGAGCAAGGCGTCGTTGAGGCTCTTTCCTTCATATTTGGCAGCTGCGTCGAACACTATTCTTAGCTTCTTCTTGACTGGGTGTACAACAGCGAAGTGGGGTAGGTAGAATGTCCTTCCTTCGTTAGAGTTTTCTGGAGCCTTCTCTGCGTATCCTTTTTCGATTAGACTCAGAATCTGCTCCTCGTAGTGCTTTCTTGCTTCTTGATCACGATCCAATTTTTTCTCGATGCTAACCAGGCGTCGAACAGCTTGATTGTAGTTGTTGGGCAGGTGTTCATCTTCTTTTTTCCACAGGAGTCCCGTTTCATATTGACCGCTTGGCAGTTTCTTGGTAGTTTTCTCGAGGGTTTCTAGTGCTCTTCTGTCGCTGTCGTTAGATGGTGAACGATTTTGGATCCCTAGAGACTCTAATTGGAAGTGTTCTCGGACGAGGTCTTCTATGTCTTCCTTGCCAGTGGTCGCTCTGCCATAATGAGTGAAGTGTATTGTGGCAGTTGTTCCTGTTTCACATCCGTGTAACACCCACCCTAAGTTCGTGAGGGAAGCTACAGGATCTGATGGTTTGCCCTTCTTCAGCTTTCTTGTCACTATCAGTCCCCAATTGTCTTGGCCTATCAGTAGTTTGGGCCTCTCGGAGACGTAGAGGAGTTGATTTTCAATTGCCTTCAGGTGCTCACAGTTTCTCACGGTGTCCTTGTTTATGCATTGTTCAGACAGCTTCAGGTCGTCGATGGTTCTTGCTACGATAGTTCTCTTTTCTTTTCTATGAGCCCCTTTTATTTTGAACTCGATCTTCTGTGAACTATCTTTTCTTAACACCTTTCCGCCAACGGTTTCGATCGTGAGTTTTTCTTTCTTTCCTTCGACTCCGATTTTTTCAGCAATTGATGCGTCTAAGAGTGTGACCGTTGACCCTTCGTCTAATAGTGCTAATACGCGAACTTGTCCTTTTGGGCCATAGAGGTTCACGGGGATCATCTTTAGGTAGGCCTTTTCTTCTCCTTTGGCGTTATGGATTGAAGCGACCTTTTCTTCTGAGATGCTATTGGTGTCTTTTGCTTCTTTTTCTATCGACGCCGGTGGTTTGTCAGAATGTAAGATGGTATGATGCCATCTTTTACACAGCTTGCAGACTGGTGCTTTACAGTTGATTCTTGAGTGTCTGAATCGAAGGCACTTGAAGCATATCTTTGCCTTCTTGGTCATATCCCATTTTCCATTCAGGTTGGCTTCTTTGAACCTTTTACATTCTAATGCGAAGTGTTCTTCCCCACAGAACGGACACGACTTCTTATATTTCTCTTTTGACGCTTCTTGAACCAAATGAACGGGTTTTCTTACTCCTCTTCTTTGTTCTGAGGGCGCTTCGGGCGGGGCGAAGTCTCCGCACATGTCGGCTTCTGTTTCTAGGAACGCTTCGATAAGTAATAGCTCCTGAATTTCCTCGTCTCTTCTGCTTCTGTGGTAGGCGAACCAACGGAACTTCATTGACGTCGGCATCTTGTCTACTATAACTCTTAGCGTTTCAGGTGAACTGAGATACTGTGGTTTCTTCAGGGCTTTGATTGTTTCGACTGCGTTCTTTACTTTGCTTGCAAATATGCATATGTCGCTCGGGTTTTCGCCGACTCTTGGGAGGTTCTTCATTTTTTCTAGTTCTGCTAATGCTAGTGCTCCAGGTCTTCCGAATCTTGCTTCTAGTCCCTTGATCACCTCGCGTGGGTCTTCGGCGGTGAATAGCAGGCTTTGGACGGCTTCTCTAGCTTTTCCTTGGATCGCTATTCTGAGGCGTGCTAGGTTTTGATTGCTACTGAAAGAAGCAGCCGTATCCTCGTATGATCTTTTGAAGGCTAACCATTCTTCGCAGGCCCCGTTGAAGTGAGGTAGTTCTAGGTGCTTCGGTGAAACGGTGTCACGTGATTTTTCTGATAGCTTTAGTATGACTGAAGCTAGTTCCTGGATGTCACTTTTCTTTTCTTCTGCCTCTATTGGTTTGTGGTTCTTATTAGGCATGTCTCCGGTCTGGATGAACCAGCGTTCGACTTCTCGAGTTCGCTCGAACAGCTCTTCTCCGGCACCATCTTCCTCTTCTGATTCCGCGGTGAGAAGTTCTAATTCCGCTTGAGCAACTTTTGACCGCGCTTCTGCCGATTCTAGTTCCCTTAATGCCATTGTCATCTTTGCTTGCGCTTCTGCTCTCTTCCTATGCGACGAGCGAACGGAAAGCGTGTCTGGATCGCGGGTCGTCTTCTTAGGGTGAGGCTGTTGCAGAGTCTTCATTGCGACACTTCTTTCTTGAATCTGCGGCGTTGGATGACTTCCTTCTTGGTGAGGAACTGACGCTTCGACGGTGCGTGTCGGGGGGGTGGTATGGGTTACGTGCCCCGGTGTTGATTCTTTTCCGGCAATGTTTTTGTTAAGAAGTACGGGTTGTCTGTGTACGCTGCTGGGCGATGCTCTTGTAAGCGTCGATCGATCTGAAGTTGACGTGTTGGTAGCCGTCGTGTTTGTAGAATCACTCGGCGTATTCATGCTCCAATCCGTCGTACTGGTACCCGTAGTGGCGTTGCTTTCACTCGTAGTCTTCGACTGCACTGATTTTGATCTTGTATTTGAAGGCATCTTCCTAGTTTTCCTTAAACCCGATCCGGCTTCTCGAAGGACCAATGTAAATGCTCGTATAAGGGAGCGTTGATAAATAGAGCGGGTTTGCTGGCGGGATGTTAACTGGAGAGCATACAGTAGCAGTTAGATGAGCAATAAATAACACTTCTTGAGAATTTCTTCTTGTTTTATTTCTTGATTCCTTATTATTACATTGCCGGATTTGGAATAATTTACCACGAAAAACGCCCCTTTTTTATAAGCGGCTGTAACCAATCATATTTAAGAAAAAATCGCATACGGCATTAGTGAATCTATTGACCAATCAGAGCGCCGAGTAACCTTTTCTAAGAGAGATTCACAATTTCCTTAATAAACGTGGTAAAACATTCCTTACAATATTTATATTTATTCCTAACGATAGATACAACTTATTTCTATTATTCTAAACATAAATCATTCAATAAACCTTTATTTTACATTTATAAAAAATAAAAATAGTTTCGCGGTCGCCTCACGGTTTAGCTCCGGAGTAGGACTATATTTTTTGCCGAACATACAAGTGGCGCCGCCAAGAGGTAGGAATGTACAACACTTTTTCAGGAATTATGCTTAAGAATCTATACAATATTTTTTCATGAAATTTAAATCTTTCTCATAATGAAATAACATTATACAGCGATTAGTTGACATATTAATGTTTCTTTTGAAGTACTTTAAAGGAAAAAGAATTATATTAATCACTTATATGTTAAATAGCTCTTAAAGTTATGATAAAAGAAATCTTACTAGAAAATAAGCTTATACTTGCGTCTAATGTTCTAATCAGACCTAAATAATATTAAATAGATTCATATAAGTCACTTTAAGATAAAAATAGAAGTGTTTAATTTACTTTCCTGTTTTTTCAGCACTAATCAGTCTTTACACTTAGCTTTATTTTATAAATAGGAAACAGTTAAGATTAATACCATCACCTAATTTTAAATCACTGATAAGAAATAATTATGATTAAATGCTAACACTTAGTTTTTAATTCACTGATAATAAATAATTAATATTAAATGTTCGAATTCACTTTGTCGTCGCTAACAGACACAATGTTGGAAAACTTTCCTCTGAGCAATGTGCAAGGAATGTACTTCCAGCACGACAGACGTCCAGCTCAATACGAACGATCTGTGTGCGCATATCTGGACACCCGATCCGGTGATAGGTGGATAGGTCCGACCTGTGAACTGGCCGGCGAGGTCACCTGACCTAAAACCTCTAGACTTTTATTTGTGGGACGAACTAAAATGATTAATGTACACAGAAGCACAGTGTTAGTGAAAGTTTAACAAAATATTTACAAAGACGTGCTAGTTTGTTTTGAAAGAAACGATAGACATTTTGAACAATTACTGCGATATCGTTAAAAAGGTAATTTTTTTGTAAACAACAATAATTTAGTATAATTTTGTAATTATCAATCGATGTAGTTTGTAAATAAGTTGATTATGATCTTTTAAAAATCCTTATGATGTTGCAGTATACGGTAGTATAAAATTCTTAGCCTACGCTGCGCCGTCTAGAATTATTTTAAGTTTTAAGCAAATGCGGTAGGATGAATCGTTTTAAAGTATTTTTTTGGATATCTTAACAGTGGTAGAGCCACGCGGCAGTGGCAGGTGGTACCACGACCTCACAGAATACCGGCGTGAAGTGGAAGCTCTGCTTCCGCGTTTCGTCTGGTGAGTGCAGGTGACCGGAGGCCCAATTACTCCCTCCCCCCATCAATATGGTAGCGGAATTAAATATTAGGTACCCCAGGAGGGCACCAGCACCCCTGAAGAATCCCTCGCTGAGCATCCACGAACAAGTTACTCCACTCTTGAGCGTGGGTGCTCAGGCTGCCTCGCGTATTCTGGGGGGGGGGGGGGCAAAATCCCGCGCAAGACAACAACTACTCGAAGCAAACTAAGCAATAAGACCAAGGCGATCAGGGGACTTCACTCTAACCTAAACGCCGTCCACTGCCATCTCGAGACGGCGAGGCCAGCTCTGCTCTTTCTAAACGAGACGCAGGTGTCCTCTCCGGCTGATGTCTCGTACCTCTCCTGCCCGGGGTACAAACTGGAACACTCCTTTGTGCCTCGGGCTGGAGTTTGCGTTTACGACAGAGAGGACATCTGTTCTCGACGCCTCGGCAGTCTTGAAGGTTCGGATCAGTCCATCATTTGGCTACGCGTAGACAGCGACGACCATCCGCGAGTCTACGGATGCCTCTATAGGTCCCATAGCGGTAATACCGAAACAGACCGACTCTTCGACCACGTCCAAATGACTACAGATTCGTTGCTACAGCAGATCCCCTCCACAGAGATCGTGATCCTCGGCGATTTTAACGCCCATCACGCCGAATGGCTTGGTTCACGTTTAACCGATCATGAGGGGAGATCTGTTCGTGATTTTACCTTGGCATATGGTCTGACAAACTTGGTTGCTTCGCCTACGCGGATTCCAGATGTGGAGGATCATGCACCTTCCATGTTGGACCTTCTGCTGACCTCTCACCCAGACGGATATCAGATATCCGTCGACGCCCCTTTAGGCTCCTCGGACCATTGTCTTGTCCGGAGTGTGGTGCCACTTACGCCGAAATCGCATTCATTCTGCAGGCTGCCGCCGTGTTTGGCACTTTAGGTCAGCCGATTGAGATAGGTTGAGGTCTTTCTTTGCATCCTACCCTTGGGGGCGGGTTTGCTTCTCGCCGGACGATCCCAACGTTACGATGTGGTACTTCAGGATATGGAACTTTTTATTACTTTCTCTGTGGTGCCCATCAGAGGCAAATCTCAGCCATGGTTTGGTCGTTCCTGTAAAATAGCATCATGCTATAAGCAGGAGTGCTACCAAGCTTGGGCTGACGCATCAACGTCCCGAGATGTAAACACCAGTGTCCTATAAAAGAAGTATTATTCCGCCTCCAGCTCCTTCAAAAGAGTCATTGCCAAGGCAAAGTCAGAGCACATAGGCAGAATTGGCGAGAAACTAGTTCGCATTCTGCTCTCTCGCCAAGGCTGTCCAGGAAAATTTCTGTCAGCCATCTCTTCCATATCTACATATAGAGGACGACTCACTGGCCCATACCGCAAAGGAGAAAGCGGATCTGCTAGGATCTTTCTTTGCGTTCAACTTAACTCTCCATGACTGGGGGAGTACGCCGCCGACCATCCCGCGGTGTGAGTGCTCCATGCCGGAAGTGCAGTTCACACAGCGCTCGGTTCGCAAAGCACTCCTTTCCCTAGACATCCACAAGTCGAGTGAGCCTGACGGAATCCCCCCAATTGTGCTGAGGACGTGTGCTCCAGAGTTGGCAGTCGGTTTTAACGCGTCTTTTCCGGTACTCCTACTCCCTAGGCGTAGTTCCAAAACCATGGAAGACGGCTTTCGTCCACCCGATCCCTAAAAAAGTCGACCGCTCAGACCCGTCCAACTACAGGCCTATCGCCATCACCTCCATGTTCTCCAAAACAATGGTGTCCATTGTAAACTGCCAGCTCATGAGGTACCTTGATGATCACCAGCTGATTAGTGATCGCCAATACGGTTTTCGTCGTGGTCGATCAGCTGGTGATCTTCTGGTATATCTAACTCATAGATGGGCGGAGGCAGTAGAGTCAAGTGGGAGGCATTGGCCGTTAGTTTGGTCATTGCGAAAGCCTACAATCGGGTTTGGCACAAAGCGCTTCTTTCGAAGCTCCCTTCCTATGAGCTTCCCGAGAAATTGTGCAATTGGATCACCAGCTTTCATGCAGATCGGAGCATCAAGGTCATTGTAGACGGTGCAAGCTCCGATTACAAGCGTATTAATGCTGGTGTTCCACAAGGCTGCATGCTATCGGCAACGCTGTTCTTCTGGATATCAATGATATGTTGCAAACCTGTAACATTCATTGTTATGCAGATGACAGTACTGGTGATGCTCTGTACACCGGCCAATATTTCTCGGGAAAACGTCTCCGAATACCGGGACTAACTTGTGTCTGAAGTCGAGTCTTTGCTGAACAACTGTCTCGGATTGGGGGCGACTAAATCTAGTCCAGCTTAACCCTCAGAAGACACAAGTTTGCGCGTTAACCGCTAAAAAGAACCCCTTTGTCGTATCTCCTCAGTTTAAAGGCACTTCCCTTGTTGCCTCAGCCAGTATCGGAATTCTCGGCGTCGACATATCAAGTAACGTGCAGTTTCGTGGTCACTTGTAAGAGAAAGCCAAATTGGCCTCCAAAAAGCTTGGCGTGCCCAGCAGACATGCCGGCACACTGCCTGCAACTTTACAAGGCGCAGGTTCGGCCGCACATGGAATACTGTTCCCATCTCTGGGCTGGGGCTCCCCTATACCAGCTCCTTCCACTTGACTGCATCCGGCGCAGAGCGGCTCGGATCGTCGGCAACGCACCTGCAATTCTCCTGGTGTTGCGGTTGATTATGGCTCTACTATATATAAAAAAATTCGGAAACTTTTCCCATCAGTTATATTTTTCACAATACTTTCGAGAATAGCTTCTATTTCGCTTACACAAAACACCATATTATTTACCAGACGGTAAAATAGTCACCCAGTATATCAAAATTATTACATTCCTTATATGGGATGTAAATGTCTTACAGTATTCTCTATCAGTCAACCATTCAATTACTTGAAGAACTGTGGCAAGCGCGGCGCAACTACACCGTGGTACCGTGTAGTGGCAGTGTAAGAATCCCTAATCATCCCATGGGTATCGTAAGAGATGACAGACGAAAATCAGATGGGCAACAGCATAGAATACTATAATACATACATAATAGAACGGGGAGTGGCTGGAGCCCGCGTAGCCACCAAAATGTCACTAACACGTCAATGCACACGTATAAATGTCAACATGAGATGTGTTTTGACGTTACAATCGTTTCCAAATTTCGCATACAAATTATTTAGAAAATGCCAAATTGCACCCTATTTACAAATAAATATGTATTAAAATTTAATGATGATCTTGAACATTAATCAAAAGTCTAAAACGTGTAAATTTACTCAGTGTGTCAACACACTGAATCGGGTTTGGCGACGTCAATCCTCGTATAAAGTTCACAGCCATTCTATTGTGTATTATAATATTCTATGGGCAACAGCGTCTTCCGGTAACGGTAACAGCAGGCGCCAGCGCCACCGTGAGTGATTGATTATAAATTTTGAACTAGAAAGACATTCGAAGAAAGCAAAACAATATAAATTTATCATACAACAGAACCCATTTTTATTATATTTAATCTTTATTTAATTTTGTGCAAACTTGCTACAAAAACGATAATTTACCATTGTGTAAATTTTAAATAAGGCCTTTCTAACGCAAGAATATTTTCACTCATGACTCACCGCTCCTAGTCACGCCACTCTTATGATTATAAGCATGATAGATGCACGCTCCTAGCCTCGCCAATCACATGATTATAAGCATGCGATGTGCTCTGTTCTCCTAGCCACGCTTCGATCAACAATACCAACTAGATAACGGGTCACATACAAAATCATAGCTAAATACTGTCGGCGTGAATATATACTTAAACAGCTACAATTGTTTACTAAAGAAAAGAGACAAAAATTTAAATAGTTTTAAGTTCATACTACTTAAAATAATTTCTGCTATATTTTTTTTTCATTATAGTAATAAAGTCACAAATCTTAAGATCATTTGTCACAAAAAAAGAACAAAGCTATACAATACTCCTATCCCTTGGAAATGAAAAAACATAAATTAAATAACATTTAGTGTGAAATCAACCTTAAGATGTAACAAATAAAGTACTTTTTCCCGTTATTGCCTTGCCAGCTACGTCATTTTGTTATGTTTCTGTTTTCTTCTTGGAATTTGCTCCAGGAAGTATTGAGTCGCGTTGAACACTAAAATAATTTATAATATGTTCATAAGTTTAATTAAAATTATTTTTATGTTTTGGGCATTTATGATTGTTGGCATACATACTTTCCACATAGCAATTAAATATAATATAGTACATATAGTATATACCGGGGAAGAAAGCTAGGAAAGCTAAAATAAAAAGCTAAGTATCTATTGGAATTACACAAACAAAGACAAAAGTAACAATTACCATTATTTAAAGTTTTGGTAACAAATGATAAAAAATTATTACAATACAAATCTACTTCATGCGTCAATGTTCTGTTTCACAAATGTTTGCGCGTGTATTGGTCAACATTGGCAAAATATTTGTAAGGGTGGTTATGATCGGTAATTTTGGTTTCAAATATGATATTATTTGTTAATTTAGAGCTTAAAAGTAATTACCTTTGGCTGTGTTTCAAGTGAACTAAACGAAATAAGAGCTCACGTCTCACGTGCGCTCTTATTTACTGAGACGGATTTCTTGCGACCCGACATCTAGGTAGTTGGTATTGTTGATCGAAGTAGCCTCGCCACTCTCATGATCATATGCATGCTAGATGCTTGCTCCTAGCCACGCCACTCTCATGATCATAAGCATGCTACGTACACGACGTTACAAATTATTTTACTAAAATGAAAATGTCTGCTAGTTATATAAATAACAATAAATGATTTTAAAAGCTTCACTAGATAGAATATCTGGTCTTATTTGGGCAGCTTAATAACCACAGATCACCTAACCTCATAAACATGTAACGCTAGGGCAGTACTTTCTGGCAAAATATCGAGAAATTGCTCCCTTTAACCAATACTCGGACGCGAACGTATGTGAACGTCAAAACAATTATTAATTATTTTCATGTTGTTACCATGCCTTCTTGTTCGATAAAGTAGTCTGGGAATCATAATCGAAACTCAGGTTATGAGAAGAACAACATAACTTTTCATCGGTAAGTTATTAATTGATAAAATTCTAATTTTGTTTTAAAACCAGTGTTCAACTAAAATTGGTTGGATTTTGCACTCGATTTGCACTTGAAGCGATCCCGTTGATGTCTATTTTAAAAAGTCCTTTTCTCTCTCGTAAGAAATTATAGTGACATCTCATTCACACATTCACTGCCAATTTCTAGGCAGTGGTGCATAGCAATCAGGTAAAGTATCAATACAAATAAAGTAAGTGATTACTAAAGTTTATGAAAGTTATTCAGTACTGCAGATTGAATGTAGGTAACACTGAATCTACCTGTTGTGGTATGCTATGTTTTAGAGAACTTTTATTACTGTTTATGGTTAACATTATAATAAATACTTGTGATGATGATGATGACGGCGACATCTCATGGTGAAGACGAGGATTGGTAGTGGTGAAAATTGTTGATTTAATAAAGATGTGCTTGGAATATTGATGCGGGGTTATTGGCATGCACGGTCGGCCTTCAATGGATTAATAACATTTTTTTTTCAAATTTTGAAATTTCGCATTTTCTTTTCAATTTTTTTGATATATTTTTTCGTAATGAGCACAGGTTATACCTAAATCCTTGAAAGTTTGTAGAGTTGATTTTGTTAGACCTTATTTATGTAATTCCTAGAAGAATATGGAGGGAGTTGATTAAGGAATTTTAGGTTTTTGGTGGGGTAGGTATACTATATAGCGTTACTTTCAAAACATTTAAAACTCTAAGGAATCATAGTAGTACATGAGAAAATATTCAACTGAAACTGTGAGATCTACTTTGATCTCGGAAGAAAAATCATCTGTAAGATATATTTAGTTGTTTAAAAAAATGTAATTTTGTATCAAATAGTAATTTTTTTCGGATTTGAGTTGACCCCATAGTAAATTTCGTACAGTCATGAGCATTGTCATCTTTTAACGAATTGGCTGCTATATTTAGCGGTAACTGCGTGCCATTGGAACCAATAGCCATTTTGAACTGTGCCTCAGCGATCGATCGTATAAATATGACAACACTTGGACATGGAGCAGAAAATTACGTTGATGTTGATATTGACCAAGATGGATGGATGTGTGGTGTGACAAGGATGGATAAGATAAGGAATGAGTATATAAGAGGAAGCCTGAAAGTAGCGCCAGTGGTAGAAAAGGTGAGAGGAAGCAGATTGGCATGGTTTGGGCATGTGATGCGGAGGAATGAAAGTCATGTCACAAAACGAGTGTTGAATATGAATGTGGAGGGACACACGGGCAGAGGAAGGCCGAATAAAAGATGGATCGATTGTGTGAAGAGTGATATGAGAATGAAAGGAGTAAGTATGGAAATGACGGCTGATAGAGAGGAATGGAACAAGAAGGTTTACTGCGCCGACCCCAGATAATGGGAAATGGTTTAGAGAATGATGATGTTGATATTGACCAAGAACTGGATAATATTCAATCTGTTTTACTATCAAAGTTTGCAGACCATGCAATTAAGTACCCATATCTGGACTTATTGTGAGTGCTTTACTATAATACTTAAAATGACGTTATGAAATGGTCATCAAAAAGTTTGTTATTGTTATGAAAACAAATAAAATTAAAAAACGGAACTGTTGAACAGGCTTTTTTGTGTTTGAAACTCTGGCAACATTTACCGGAGAGAACTTGTTAAAAAAAAAGTTTGCAAATTTTACATTTCATCAGTATGAGACTACAGAGACTAACCATATAATCTATTTGGCAAAATATGTACTGACAAAATATACAAATACAAGACTTAGTTACCTAACAAAATCCAATGAAAAAAAAAGAAGTTGTACGAAGAGTATATCGAAAGCTCGTGCATTTTAAAAATCAATAATTTTCTGTCTTATAATTTTATTCGTGGTAACAACTTTCTACGCAACCCAGTTTATATTTTCATTTTTAAACTTTTGTGTATTCATTGCATATTTATCAACCTATAAATATATAACAAGTATTTGTGATTGGAGATTACTACCTGTCACACAAAATTCTAAAGACAATAAGTTTAGTCAGATTCAGATTTTTATTGAATTCTGCGTAAGGAAATTAAATCTAATAGATTATAAGTATCTATTTAATTTAATTTACTTATAAACCGCTTGCCGTGTAGTGGCGGTTAAGAATATCCACTACCCCATATCTTCCCGTGGGTGTCGTAAGAGGCGACAGAGGGAGACAGGCAGGAGATGGGCAGCAGCATCTTCCTGATGACAACTGTGACGTAATAAAAAACTGCGGTTGCCAACCCGCTCGCCAAGCGTGGCAACTACGGCAAATACCCCCCAATGAACAAATACACAAAAAGACGGCCCCCAGTCCCCGGCGGCCCCGCTATTCCTGGCTACGGTGGCGACCATGGTAACGGCGGGGCAGGGGGTGCTAAGAATCTCCGGTGGAGGTTCGGTTGCCACCTACGACGACTCGACCTGGCAACATATAACGCACGCACCCTGAGGACTGACGAGAAGATACTGGAGCTGGAAGAAGAGGTAGACAAGTTGCGCTGGCATATTATTGGATTATCCGAGGTCCGAAGAGAGGGGGAGGACACGGCAATCCTCGAGTCCGGCAACTTGTTCTATCACCGGGAGGGCGACCATCTGTCCCAAGGAGGTGTCGGATTTATCGTCCACAAGTCTCTCGTCAACAACGTTGTAAAGATTGGGAGTGTGTCGACGAGGGTCGCGTACCTGATACTCAGAATCACCAAACGGTATTCGCTGAAGGTCATTCAGGTTTACGCACCAACCTCGGCACACCCCGATGAGGAGGTGGAGGAAATGTATGAGGATATTTCCAGAGCCATACATTCCTCAAAAACCCACTACACGGTGTTGATGGGAGACTTCAACGCAAAACTAGGCACAAGAGAAAGCGGTGAGCTGAAGGTAGGGAAATTTGGAGTAGGGCAACGGAACCGAAGGGGCCAGCAGCTGGCCGACTTTATGGAGAAAGAGGGACTCTTTATGATGAACTCTTTCTTCCAGAAGCGGCCCCACAGGAAGTGGACCTGGTCGAGCCCCGACGGTTCGACAAAAAATGAGATTGACTTCATTATGACGACCAGACGCCAACTGTTCAGTGATGTCTCAGTGATCGCAAGGGTGAAAACTGGCAGCGATCACCGAATGGTTAGAGGCACACTGAACCTAAACGTTAAGTTGGAGAGGTCTCGTCTAATGAAGTCAACGCTCCGTCCCCCTCGTGCTCTAATCCAGAATCCCGAAACCTTTCAGCTCGAGTTACGTAACCGCTTCCAGTGCCTAGAAGATTGCAATGCAGTGGACGATATGAACGACAAGCTCGTGGAAACTGTCCATGCGGTCGGAGCTAAGTTCTGCAAGACCCGCCGCAGAAGAACACAAAAACTCTCCGATCACACTCTTAATCTCATGGCTGTTAGACGGGAGATGAGGCTGCAATCGTCAACAGATTTGACAGCATACAGGCAACTGAACAGACAGATCTCCAAATGCATGCGGCGAGACTTACGCAACTTTAATACTTCTCGTATTAAAGAAGCGATCGAGCGGAACCAGGGCTCCAAAATCTTTGCCAGAGATCTGTCTGCCAGAAAGAGCCAACTGTCAAAGCTGAAGACTGAGTGTGGCAACATCGTTTCCGGGACACCTGAGATTTTGAGTGAGATTGAGAGGTTCTATGGGCAGCTGTACACATCATCGTTGGAGCCACACGCAAGTGTGAGTAACGATCCAAGAGCAAGTCTTATCCGACACTATTCCGATGATATCCCGGACGTCAGTCTAAGCGAGATTAGAATGGCTCTCCAGCACCTTAAAAACGGCAGGGCCCCAGGCGAGGATGGAATAACAGCGGAGCTTCTGAAAGCGGGTGGAACACCGGTACTTGTAGTCCTTCAGAAGCTCTTCAATTCCGTCCTCCATGGTGGCACTACTCCAGAGGCGTGGAGCAGAAGTGCGGTGGTCTTGTTCTTTAAGAAAGGCGACAACGCTCTCTTAAAGAACTACAGACCGATTTCCCTTCTGAGCCGCGTCTACGTGCTGTTTTCGAGAGTCATTACGAATCGTCTCGCACGCAGACTTGACGACTTCCAGCCTCCCGAACAAGCCGGTTTCCGAAAAGGCTTCAGTACCATAGACCACATACATACCCTGCGGCAGATTGTACAGAAGACTGAAGAGTACAATCTGCCACTTTGCCTGGCGTATGTGGACTATGAGAAAGCCTTTGATTCCGTCGAAATTTGGGCGGTGCTACAGTCCCTTCAGCGGTGCCAAGTTGACTGTCGGTATATCGAAGTGCTGAAGTGTTTGTACAGTAGGGCTACGATGGCTATCCGAGTACAGAACCAGAGCTCGAAACCTATCCAACTGCAGAGAGGTGTAAGACAGGGTGACGTTATATCCCCGAAACTCTTCACCGCTGCATTGGAAGACGTTTTCGAGCTACTGGACTGGAAAGGATACGGTATTGACATCAATGGCGAGTACATCACTCACCTTCGATTTGCCGACGATATAGTCCTTATGGCAGAATCGCTGGAGGACTTAAGCACTATGCTCAATGACCTCAATAGTGCCTCCCAACGGATAGGTCTTAAGATGAACATGGACAAAACAAAGATCATGTTCAATGTCCATGTCACACCTATGCCGGTAGTTGTTGGGAGCACTATGCTCGAAGTTGTTGACGAGTACGTTTACCTGGGACAAATAGTCCGACTAGGTAAGTCCAACTTCGACCGAGAGGTCAATCGACGGATTCAACTCGGCTGGGCAGCGTTCGGGAAATTACGACATATCTTTTCGTCAGGTATACCTCAATCTCTAAAAACTAGATTGTACAACCAGTGCGTGTTGCCAGTGATGACTTATGGATCTGAGACGTGGTCCTTCACTGCTGGCCGTATGAGGACGCTTAAGGTCGCTCAGCGAGCTATGGAGAGGGCTATGCTCGGAGTTTCTCTGCGTGATAGACTCAGAAATGAGGATATCCGCAGTAAAACCAGAGTGACCGACATAGCCCAACGGATTAGTAAGCTGAAGTGGCAATGGGCCGGCCATATAGCTCGAAGAACCGATAACCGATGGGGAAGAAAGGTTCTCGAGTGGCAGCCTCGTACCGGTAGGCGTAGTGTAGGGCGACCCCCCACTAGATGGAGTGACGACCTGGTAAGACATGCAGGAAGTCGATGGATGCAGGTGGCTCAGGACCGTGCTTTGTGGCATTACTTGGGGGAGGCCTATGTTCAGCAGTGGACTTGTGAAAGGCTGTAATGATGATGATGATGATGATAAACCGCTTCTGTGTTACATGTCCAAAAAGTAATACTGTATTCCATTTTGTAGGAATTCTACTCCTTTATTTACTTACGGAATACACGATTTTTTCATCACTAGGATTGTTTTATCGATATATCGATATATTCACTTCCCTAAATTAGAGTGCAAGGTGACGTCACCCACGCGACCCGTACTTCAGTTCTTTGCCAGAGCCGCATGAAGGTTAGAGAACAGGAGAACGATCACTACTTACTAAAGCATAGCCCGCCTGTCCTTGAAAATTGTAGAATTCATAGCGGCAACGCAGTGTTGGTACCGACTTTGTTATATGGCAGCGAAACCTGGGTATGCCAGAAGAAGCATAAAAGCAAGTTGAATGCAGTGGAGATGCGATCTCTTCGTAAAATGTGTGGTGTTACCATAGCCGACCGAAAGCGAAACGAAGAGATTCGCAATATGGCAGGATTGAAAGATGACCTTATCACAAAAATTGATAGAGGCGTACTCCAATGGTTTGGGCACGTTGAACGAATGAGTGAAGACCGAATGGTGAAGAAAATATATAAAGCGAAAGTAAATATTAAAAGGTGTCGAGGTAGACCGAGACTAACTTTCGAAGACCATGTGAGCAAATTGCTCGAAGAGGGGAGGGTCAAGAGTACTCGGATACCTAGACGTGCATGTATGAAGAAGTTAATGAACCTGAAAGAAGCGAAAGAGGTATGTAAGGATCGTGACACTTGGCGATCTGTTCTCTCTGGCTACCCCGTTAGGGATTGTGCGTGACGATAAGTAAGTAAGTAAGGATGTGCAAGTGGTTTAGCAACTGATCGGAAAAATAAACTGAAAATGATTTTTATTGACCGAACTTAGCGATCACAGCGCCTCAATTATGGTGTCCATATTTCTGGGACACTATTTTCTACGGCGATCGTTCTCCTGTTCTCTAACCTTCATGCAGAGCCGTTTGTTTAGCATTGGATGCTCGTTACAAGTCTATGAGGGTATGTGGTCTGTGTTCATAGCATTCCAAACTCACCTACGTCACGTCAATCATTTATTTATATATATATATATACATATATATAAATGATTGACGTCGAAGTCGCATAGGTAGTAAATATTCCAGTGAGAGAAAGGCTTTAGACTAAACATCCTGCTCACGCCATGTTTGTTAAGTTTTTAACTTCCCAGTGGGAAGTTATTGTAATGGGTCCAATTTTGCAAGTTGGAAATTTTAACATATCTCCATGTTTCAAGGTCTTTAGAGTCGAATAGTATGGTTTTTAAGAGGATGTCCGTGTGTGCACATGTACGTATGTATGTATGTTCGGATTCAATTTTCGCCTCGTGTATCTCGAGAACAAATAGTGATATTGATATAGGACCAGTTTTATTTAACGTAACATAATTATATGTAACTTAGACCTCATTAAATTTTAAGCAAAGTCGGTCATGTGGTTTTTTGTGCCTAATGAAAAATTGTATAAAATATTAAAACATATGATATTTTTTTATTCTTTTCACTAGGAAGTTAGTCGGGTGGACCTTTCGGGTCGCATCTAGATCGCTTTTTACATTTGATATTGTAGTGATTCATAATATGCAAGCTCTCCTTCAGTCACGGATGGACGGAAAGATTCAACTCCTTGCCACAGCTCGGAGACGCCAAGTACCACGGAGTCAGGGCTCAGATCACTTTCTTTAAGTGAACCTGAAAAATTGAAATATTTTATTTAGTTTCCATTAGACTATAAAAGTCCACAGCTAGACATAGGCCTCCTACTTTGTCATACGCGGTAGAGCCACGTTGCATCTACATTATGATGGTAGCACGAATGGGTCCGCTCGACCGGGAAGGGACCACGCTCTCACAGAATACCAGCGTCAAATAGCTGCTTAATAAGTTAATACTACTGTGTTTTCTATGGTGAGTGTAGAGATCCGGAGACCCTTTTTTACTGGAAACGAGGCATTCCATCTTAGTCCTCACGAGTGACAGACAACGCATATGCGTTTTTCGACACTTCCACCATCTGACCATCAAGTGGACTGTGCGCTCGTTTGTCACCCATATTGTATAAAAAAAGTGGTAAAAATGTGTAACGGTCGTTTACGTACCGCTTGTAGAAACTTGTACAAATGTTGTTAGTTTACTTATAAACAATTAAACTATAACTTATAAACAATTAAAGCATTTTAATGCAGTATCAGTCTTCCCACCACCATTCATTCATTTATCAATTTAATGTGTGGTGTTCACATAAATATAAGAAAATATTATTTTTATGTGAACACCTGATTGTTGGCAATCTCTAACTTAGGTAATAATCCACCCCGTAAAACTCCCGTTGCCACACAGTGTGAAATTGGAAATTTTAGAATATATTCAGCCAATAAGAATAAAAAAAAATTTACCTAATAAGATTTTGGTGTTAGAGTGGCATAAAGTTCCTTTGATCGAAATATTAAATCATAGCATACGATTAGATCAGCATAATTCGGATGAATAAAATGGATTGTTCCATTCTTTTACAATATATATTTAAATATGGTTTAGTGATGAGCACGGAGCCTCACACTGGTGATATTAAATAATAGTATGTGGGTTTTGGGTATGGGAAATCTGTATGTATTTTCCGTTATTAGTCGGTCTACAGATTCTCGTGACTTACTTCCCTTTCTGACGGTGACTCCTGAATTCAAGAAAGTTATTTAAGAAGTAAGGATGACATACGATACCATAGTCCATTTAGTGGGAAGTGGATGTAGTGACATGCATCCATGATAAAGAATCAAAATATAGATACACTAACCCATCTTTAAGAACTAAAATACCGGTATAAAACGATCTCAGTTTCTCGATTCCATAGAATCAGTAATTAATTATTGAGAAAATGTATACACTATGACAAAAAGGTCTCTGAAACTATACAATGTCTCTCTATTCACTAGTTAAAATTTATTAGTAAACAAAAACTGTACAAAAAGGTTTAGTATAATATAAATGAATACGTGGTTGATAATAACCCCTGGGAATGAGGTGGTCGCTTCCAAGCCGTTTCTAAAATAAATTTTGTAAATAGTTCGTACAACCTTTCATATTGAATAATTTATTTAAAAAAAGTTTCGCTGGGTTTCTTGTTGGTTCTTCCCAGGACAGAGGTTTTTTCCGTACCAGTGGTAAAGTAAAAAAAAGCTTTCAATAAGAATTACATGTAATCTATATTGAATAAAAATTATTCTATTCTCCGGTTCTTGTCACTCAGAATAAGAAACTCAGCAGCATTATGTGTAAGCATGGCCCTTTCATAAATTTGGTTTACTTGTGCTAGTGTGGCTTTAACAGTTAGAAACTTTGTTTTAATGTCTTGTACTAGTAACATAAATTATCCTAACAATAATTTATTGTTAGTTATTGCGTGTTCACGGACGTCACATGTCCTCGAAATATTTTTATTTCTCAGATCTCTGAAGGTTGCTAAATTTCCAGTTAAAATCAACAATTTAAGTGTTGAAACTCGAATTGCTCGTTACGGCGCGGCGTTCGCTTAGCTACTGAGCTCCCAGGGATTCTCCGAAATAGATACGAACCGCTTTTAATTTTGTCCACCAGGCCACGAACCGCAGCTGAGCGTGCAGTGGACACAACTTGCATGAGGTCGGCGCCCGTACACCGCTCAGGCAAGGCTTCGGCCACATTCATCAAATTTACTTCCGGCCTTAATTTGTAACTGCAAAAAAATAAATAAAAAAATAAAGACATTCTTTCTCTTTTAAATAACTTTACCCTACACTAGGACTAGGAACTTTTATCCTGAAAGCGTTTTACTTATATAAAAATATCTAGATTATACAAACTTCTAGAATCGGAAACATTATTAGTATGCCATACAAACACTCAATCCATTCCATTTCATTGAAAAATACAAAAACATTATATCCAATTAAGAACTACTTTTTCTATTAACTTACAAGTTCAGGTTTAAACTAGACTTCCAGAGTTCCGTCATATATTTAATGAAATAAATTGTATCCATTTAAGCAAGAATTGATATACTCATATAATAATATCCATGGCCCATATCACCCCGTGGGTTTCGTAAGAGGTGAAAACTGCATACAGAAGGGAAACTGAAACAAGACATGGGTTGCATCTATTTTTTTATAGGAGAGGGGGCAGACGAGCATACGTCTCACATGATGGTAAGTGACTACGGTCGCCAATGGACTACTACAAACCAAGGGAATTGCAGGTGCGTTACCGGCCTGTTAGAAAGGTGTAATTTTAATAATAATCTTTTTTGATTTTTTTTTTCAACGACTCTGTGTCGCAGTGGCTTAGCAATGAGTGGCTGCGCTGGTGGGGGTCGCGGATTCGAATCCCGCACGGAACAAGTATTTGTATGGCCTACACATAATTGTTCCGGGTCTGGATGTTTGTTCTTGAGCAATTTATGTTTGTAAACCACGATACAGGAGAAAATCCTAGTGTAGGGGTAACGTCTTCTAAAAAAAACATTTTTGATAACAACTCAAAATGTAGATCAATAAATACCTAAAAATAAAAAAAAATGATAAAAATACAAGTACAAACACAGTTCACAAATATTTGAGTGGGGAACAATGATTTCAAAAGGAATGATAGATGCGCTACTTTTTCTTGTACAAAAAAGTTATGAGTAAAATATTTAGATGGGCCTGTCATAATACAAACGTCATATCATAACACGACGTAACCAGGGTCGGACTTCGTAGTATAATCATCCTAATTGCACCATTATTTCACAGTTTGTAGTATATAATATCATAATAATACTAAGCGAAAATACCAAAATTTTACCTAAAGGTCGACTTGTATTATTATTGGGTCCTTTTACTTTTTAATATTAACCCTACGATATCGAGATGTTCTGTATTGTACATGAGTACCGCGTTTTTTAAATAAAATTAGAATTAACTCCCTTTCTGGTCAATAGGTATAGTGCTCGATCGATGCATTTATGTTGCATCCTTGATATAACTATAATGACTATGCTACCACGATAAAAACTCTATGCTGCAGAAGCAATCAAGTTTGAAAACAAAATTTAAAAATATTTTATCAATCAGATTTTCAGATTCAATTAAGCAGATATGGTTTCTTTTGTACTCTTTTCGTTTTACCCTTATTGAATATAAAATATATTAGGTACCAATATTCAAAATTTAACTTACATTAAGTTCTTTAAACAAAAATAAAATAGAAATAAAAATAAAACCATCAAAAAACGAAACGTATAGATTAACTAGATGCGTGACGCCAAAATCCCGGCACATGGGAAAAAAGAAACATGAAACGTCAAACGTCATATAATTTTTTAAACATAGTATAATTTTATTTTACAATATTTTTGAGGGTCTGAATCCAACTCTGGCCTAATCTTGGTAAGGTAACTAAACTAACTGTAAAATAAAACTTTAAAAATGCGTTTATATAATAATAATTGTAATAAAATTAATATAAAGTTATTAACCCGTATATAATAAGTAATGGGTGCGTTTGGCAGAAAAAAGCGCTAGCAAGCGCTTACAAGCGCTAAAATAGTTTTCGGCCAGGACACGATTGCTACTTCAGTAGCGCTGACACAATCCGCCATTTTGCTTATTTAAATTGTTTGTTTTGAAGTAGAGTTTATAAGTTATTAAAAATTCATGGTTGGTAAGTTTTTAATATGAATACTTATATTTAAATTAGGTTAGGTTCCCTGGTTAAAACCAACATCGTGTCCTAGAGGAAAATAGCTACTTACGATTTGACAGCACTTAGCGCTTACGATCGCCATTTTGCTTACAAGCGCTTGCTAGCGCTTTTTTCTGCCAAACGCACCCAATGATACGATATCCCATGTTCCTTTTTAATCTTTGTATCGTAATTTTTGCATCCTTTTACCATGCAACTAGACATATTTATGACAGGCAAAGCTGTCCTGCGCGCGCACCACTGTCGACCGATTCGCGTTTGTCCTAAACTGTTATTTTAGGGCCAGCGCACTGGTCCGTTTTAGTTGTTCGGTCGGCCCGGTCCTTACGCTAGTAATATATAAGTCAATGGTGGGGACGTTTTCCACACCATTTTTTGGTACGCTTTGCCGCATCACCATTTTTCTGGTCCTGCGATTCGCATGATAACGAATGTCTTATCTATCTTTGATTAAAATAAAAATGCAGATGCGCTGTCACTCCGGAGGATTAAGATGGAATGCTTAGTTTTCAGTAAAAAGGGTTTCTTACATTGACCACAAGGAACACAGCAGCATTAAGTTTGCGGCACGACTTGTATCTCTATTTTTACCAATTTTCCTTCTTTATTTTATAACATGTAGTATTTACTCCCTGGTTGGTATGGTGGTGGCGATTGCTGAACATGAGGTCCCGGTTTCAAACCCCGGGTCGGGCCAAAGTCAGTTATTGGGTTTTATGTCAAGAAATGCTCAGTAGCAATCCAGTAGTGTCGGACTACCGCTCCATCGGACTACGAAAGTGAAGGAATAGAGAGTACACCTGTTATTGCGCATACACTTGGGCACTACATCCTGTCCTGCGTAGATAGCTAGTGTCCGTTGAGACTGGTCGCCGTGACCGAAATTTGGTCTGGACGACATTATTATATAGTTTAGATACATAACTAACCTTCTACATAGCGCTTTAAGTACCGACGTCTTCTCTTGCGTTCCTGTATACGGCCCTACGTATATAAGTTTGTCCAAACGCCCAGGACGAAGTAGCGACTGCTCTAACAGATCCGGACGGTTTGTGGCGCCCATTATGAATACGAAATTGGATGTATCTGCATCTAAAACATAGTTTCAATGAAAACTTATTCGTAATGAAGATATTCAGTAAAATTAGTTTTTATCTATTGAATAACGATGACAAAGTAGCATAAAGGCCACCTAATGGTAAGTGGATGGTGAGGCACATATATATCTCATCATTTATACTCGGTGAATTATCAAAATGCAGATGCATCGTCACCCATTAGGACTAAGATGGATTTGGCCTTATTGGCCTTATGTCCAGTATAAGAATTTCTGGTTCTCTACACTGAACATACGAAACATAGTAAGCATGAAGCTGTTATTTTACTTTGGTATTCAATGAGAGAGTGGTCCTACCCCAGTTGAGCCGACCCATTAGTACTACAACCATAATATAGCTGCAGCTTGACTCTACAAGGAATCTTAGAAGGTTTTACAAGGGGTCGCTCGACAACCGATGCCGGAGTTGAGCTTATAAAACATATTCTTTGTGCATGGGAGAATTCAGAGGATGCATTGGGTATATTTTGTGACCTTTCCAAGGCCTTCGACTGTGTTCACCAGTAAAGTAAAGTAAAGTAAAGTTATAGCCTATATACGTCCCACTGCTGGGCACAGGCCTCCGCCCATTTCTGAAAGGGTTTTAGAGCAAGGAATTGTCCGCCGCGCTGCCCCAATGCGTGTTGGCGAACTTCACATGCCTTCGAAATATTTTTTTTATGTGTTCACCATGAGACATTAATCAGGAAGCTACAGTACTATGGTGTGAAGAACACAGCGCTTAAACTAGTTATTTCATATTTAAGTAATAGAGTGCAGAAAGTTGTTATCAGTGGTAAAAGTTCTTTCGGATGGCCCCTACAGATGTGTGTCCCTCTGGGCTCAATTCTTGCCCATTCCTATTTTTAGGATGCTTCTTTGATTTTTAAACTTAAACGTCAATCATTTAAATGTGACGTAGTGAATAATGCTATATCGAAATTAGTGCAATTGGTTTAACGTTAATAATCTACATTTAAACGGCAATAAAACTAAATGTAATAAAATTTACAACAACAATTTTTAATAATCCGAATACCAATGTGTTTTAAATGGGGAAGAAATTAGTCCTGTTAAGTCCTCTGTTTTTCTTTCGACGCTAAGCTTCAGTGGGGCCCCCGTATATCTAAACTAGCAAGCAGGCTAGGCTCTGCAGCTTATGCTGTAAAAAAGATTAGAGATCTCACTAGTGTCGAGACAGCTAGATTAGTTTATTTCTGTTAATTCCATAGCATAATGTCATATGGAATTTCGCTATGGGGGAACGCGGCTGATTTAGAAACTATTTTTGCTGTGCAGACGAGGGCTATTAGAGCTATTTACAACCTTAAACAGAGTCTCTTAGAGAGACATTAAAAAAATATATTAACTATGGCTTCTCAGTATATATATATGAAAATTTGATGTATGTTCACAAAAATAAAGGTAGTTTTAGTAAAAAAAAGTAATATACACTCTGTAAACACTGGGAACAAACACAAGTTGGTGCTACCAGTTTCTCGACTCCACAGTGTTAGTAATTCATTCTTGGGGCAATGTATACGCTATTAAAACAAAATCCCAGAAAATATAAAAGGTACTTAGGTAGAAACTTGGCGTATATACAGAAAGTCCCAGGAAACCTGTACTAGCGAAAGTCTGTTGTCTGGGGATACCAATATTTATCGATTGGATGATTGGGGGGGGGGGGGCATGCATCTTCCGTGATTTTTTGTAGTTTTCGGGATTTTAATTATTTTGTTTTAAGTTTTTATTTTCGACCGTTTTAGCAATAACTTTTACTTTGAAGTAATTCTTAGAGATTTTTTGTGTTAGTGTTTGGGCATATGGTTATGCATAGCGTGTGCGTTCGTCTGTATATTACCATGTTTAAATATTTAATTGAACAAAAACTGTATAAAAAGGTTTATTATAACATAAATGAATACGTGGTTGATAATAACCCCTGGAAATGAGGTGGTTGCTTACAAGCTGTTTCTAAAATAAATTTTGTAAATATTTTGTGATCGTTGTCATTATAAAATTTATTTTTTTAAAAAAGTCCTGCTGGGTTTCTTGCTGGTTTTTCCCAGGACAGAGGTTTTTTTTTCGAACCAGTAGTAACGTAAAATATTGACTTTCAATAAGAATTACCTGTACTCTATATTGAATAAAAAATTATTCTATTCTATTCTATTCAATTCTGTTCCACCATGTACCAAGTATGACCGACATTTCCCAACTGATCAGTAAGCTGAAATGGCAATGAGCCGGCCATATTCTTGTAACCAATGGGTAGCATTGATTGTCGTCTACAGTGCCCGGGTAGGACAATGCAGGTGTCGGGCCTCGGGGTATACCCCATTGCCCGGATATTCCTCATGGCCCATCACTATGGGCCAGTCCTTGTTGCCTATTCAGGCGTAATATTGTAAATCCGGTTTTTCCGTAATTGGTTAATTACGGAAAAAAAAGAGGTTATCTATTATAGTCAAAAAGTTGGCCTTTCAGCGGCATTGTGGGTTGTTACTCAACTCTCTAATCACATATAGAGAGGAGTTCTCTTGGAAGAGGTCGCCCGTCCGGTGGCCGGGTGTGCAACTGCGCAAAGCCGTTGAGGTGTTCGTGTGGCCCGTTATCGGCACGGTCAAACATGCCGCGCGCTAACCGGGCCACGAAGTCGGTGATAGTCTCGACTTTCAGATCGGCCGCTATGACGTCATTCCGGACGTAACGACCTGCTCCGACAATCGTCCTTAATGTCAGATTCTGCTGGGCCTGCAGTCGCCGCCTCAGAGGGTCGCTCAGAAGTGCGTACCAGGCCGGTGCAGCATACGTGATGATGGTCCGGATATACATCTTGTATATCCGGAGCTTAGTTTTTATAGGCAGTTTGGATGCAAGTACCGGCAAGAGCGTCGCCCGCGCACATCGGGCCCGGCGGACGACGAAGTCGACGTGCGCGGTCATGCGCAGCGTCCTGTCGATCTTGCACCCAAGATAAGTAATGGCCTTCTGGTACGCAATCTCCTGGCCATTGAGGGTCAGCGGAGGTGGTAAATTCCTGAGACGGCGAGTGAGCAGAGCGGTCGTCTTACCAACGTTGACGACCATCCTCCACTCATCCAGCCATGGTGGCAGCAGGTCCAGCAGACGCTGCATCTTGGCAGTGGCTATGTGGGCTCTTCTGGACGAGGTGAAATAGGCGCTATCGTCCGCGTATAGCGCCAGCTCGACGTCGTCCTCCCACTCTTGAAGCCTGCCTGCCAGTGTAGGTATGTCGTTAGTGTAAGCCGCGTACAGGACTGGTGACAGACAGCTGCCCTGTGGAACGCCGGCATTGATGGTTTTTGTTGCGGACTCGGCGTCCTCTACGCAGACGTAGAACTTCCTGTCTTCCAGGAAAGACGCCATTAACCGCAACATAGCAAGAGGGACACTGGTCTGTTCTTTCAGCTTGTATAGTAATCCTACGTGCCACACCCGGTCGAACGCCTTCTCGATATCGAGAAAGACGCCCAACGATATGCGGCCACGATTGTACTCTGCCGCAAGCAGGTGCAGCACTCTAGTCAATTGTGTGACTGTAGAGTGACCCCTCCTGAATCCGTGCTGCTCCGCCCGAAGTTGGATGCACGGACGGAGACGTCTCAGCAGCAATCTTTCAAACAGTTTAGCTACGTGTGGTAATAGCGTGATCGGCCTGTAGCTGGCAGCTCTACGCCTGTCCTTCCCGGGTTTCGGCAAGACGATAATTCTGCCTTTTTTCCAGTCCTCCGGGAAGTGGGATGTCCGCAATATCCCATTGTAGAGTCGACCAAGCTCTACTATGACTCTATTGGGCAGCTGTCGGAGTGCAGCGTTGGTAATCCCGTCGTGCCCCGGCGCCTTCCTCGGTTGCAGGCGGGTTACTGTCCTCCGCAATTCAGCGGGGGAGATGAACCACTCTCCTGCAAGAGGCGGCGCGGGCGACGACAGGAACTCCTGTACGCGACTTTCCTTCCTGGCATGAAGCTCCATGAACTCCGCACTTGCTGGGTTCGGCATAAATTGCTCCTCGAAGTGCTCGACTAGGATATCCGCTCTGCCCTTGGCATCATAGCAGCGTTTGCCTGTGCTATCTATCAACGGGCAAACGGGAGGTTTGGTTCT
This sequence comes from Parnassius smintheus behrii, assembly GCA_036936625.1. NCBI lineage: Eukaryota > Metazoa > Arthropoda > Insecta > Lepidoptera > Papilionidae > Parnassius > Parnassius smintheus. The sequence goes on from JAUPFT010000012.1 coordinate 32,898,839, forward strand.
GGTTAACTGCCGGTTCAGTTTATAGAGCGACGCATCTTGCTCTTCAGCCTTACTGATGCGCCGATCCCAAGCGTCGCCTCTGAAGGCCTGGACTGCAACCGACAGTTCCTCCGAGATGGTATTGAGCTGGGTCTTTAATCTGGGGCAGCGAGTACGCGCCCAGAGCTTTCTTAACGCTCTCTTGCGCCTGATCTGCACGCATATGTTAAGCGGCAGATCGTCTCGCCTGGCAGTGATCGGGACGATCGTAGAGGCCGCGTGGAGGGCCTCCTTGATGTTTTTGGTAATTCTAGTTGCAGCGGCCTCTACGTCGTCCGCTGTGCTTATTGGCTGGTGTGCTGGAGGTCTCTGCTGCAGGTGTTGACAGTAGAGCCTCCAGTCGACACGTGTCTTAAACGCTCTGGGCGGCGTAGTCACCGCCTTCAGGCCAAGGGTTATCAGTAACGGGAGGTGCTGTGAAGAGAGGTCGTACAGCACTTCTACCACTATCGGATAGTTGACGTTCCTAGTGAGCACGATGTCTAATACATCCGGTTTCCTCCTTGGGTCAGTAGGAACGTGAGTTGGTTCCTCGGGACCTAAAACGTCATACGAGTTCTTCTCCGCATCTTCATATAGTTCATGACCCGGCGGGGTGATCACTCTGGACCCCCACGCCGGGTGTTTAGCGTTTAGGTCCCCGGCGACAATTGTGGGTGTGTCGCCTTCCATCACCGTCCGGATGTCTGAGGAGCAAAATGGAGTCCCTGGCGGGCGGTATGCCGCGTAGATTCTAAGTTCCTCGCCCGCCGCCTCCATTTTTATGCCGATAGAGCGCATAGTCTGGTAAGGTGGTAATCCCAGCTCTTGATGGACGATGTCCCTCCTCACTAGAACCGCCGTTCCTCTATAGGCGGCCCCCTGAGCAGTGACCTCGTCCCTCCTGTAAATGTGATAATTCGGCAGCTTAATATGCGTCTTTGGGTTCAACTTTGTCTCTCCCAGCAAGATGATATGTAAATCCTGTTGCTGGGCGACTGTGCGGAGTTCATGCAGCTTCTGCTGTATTCCGTCCGGGTTCCAATAGAGGAGGCGCAGATTACTCTCCTCCGTAATGCCGGGCAAGAAGGTTTGCCAGCGCCTTCATTATCGCTGTCACTGGATCTGTCCCGGCTCTTATGTCAGCCAGGACTTGCGTGCCGACCTCGATGGCAATACCAACCAGACGTTGGATTGCATCTGCTGTTTCGAGGCCGGTGGAAGGTGTTCTCCTGTAAGAAGGCGTTGGCAATTGTCTCGGGTGTGGTTGCTCCTGGTCCTGCCCTCTTGGCTTGTGGGTTGAGCGCGCTCTAGATTTAGAGCGGGCCCTACGTTCTGGTAGGGCCCTTTCTGGCGCTGTACCCACATTGGTTGTCCCCCGAGTAATCTGCGCCTTTTGCGAGGCTACTGGTACTGTTGGTGTCGGGGTAGAGGTGACAGCCTGAGGAGGCTGCGACTTCTTCCTACTTCTCTCCCGCCTCCTCTTCTTGGAGGGTTGCCGTTCAGTGGCAGGATTGGCGGGAGGCTGTAGAGTCGCCCCGGTGGTTGCCCTGATCGTTGTGGGTTCCACCGTTTCCTGGGATGTTACGGGTGGGGGGGGGGCTGGTTGCCTGCCCTTCCCGGTGATGGTGGTCCACCCGTCCTGCTGGATTGTAACAGCTTTCGGGCGACTCTGAGGGGCCTTTTTGGGTGCTTCCGGGAGTAGTCCCGGTAAGGTTATCCCCTGCCTCCTAGCAGTCCTCCTCAGGACTGGGCAGCGGCGGTCATTTGCCGTGTGGTTTTTGCCACAATTGGCACATTTCGGCTCTTCTTCCCTACCCCGAGGGCATTGGCTAGCAATGTGCTCCCCGGCACAGCGCACGCATCTCACTGGCCTGAAGCAGTTGGCAGAGGCGTGCCCGAAGGCCTGGCATCGATGGCATTGGGCTGGTCCTGCTTTTCTTTGCCAGGCCTCGATGACGACTCCTCTCATATAGAGGAGCTCGTCGATGTTGTATGATTCCTGGAGCTGCTCCAGGCTCAGGTGGTCCAGTTGGGCAAAGTAGACGCAGCCAGGTCTGCTTCTACGAGGTGGTATAGCCTTTACGTATTTAATGGGGAAGCCCTTTGCCCTTATAGCCTCCTCTATTGCTTTGGTGTCCGTGCCCATTGGTAGACCCCGGATGCCCACTTTAGTGGGCTTGTCCTCCTCCGGGGTATAACAATACCACGACAGAGTTGGTGTTTTCTTCGTCAATTCCACCATGTACCGCTGTACTGTGCGGAACTCATTAGCACTCTGCGGTGTGAATCTGACGCCTTTCCCAAACGGACGGGCACTTATGGGGTGGCCCAACATTTTGTTGAGCTCCTTAAAATGCCTCGTCCAGTCTGGTAGGCATTCGGCCACTATGGGTGGGTAACGGCCCCTCTCCTGGTCGGCAGGTTTCTCTGTAGACGCTGCCGCCGGTGGTGGTCGTGGTACTGCTGGTGCAGCTACCATATGGGCATAACTGGTAGATGGCCGTTGGCCATCGTCCTGTGAGAGCCCGGACGGATTTATTGTTGCCACCGGCGATGATCGGCCGGCGGATGCAGCGAGGGTGGCATACGTAGTTGACCCCCAACTGAAGGATTCCTCACCCCCCTGCTCGTACTGGGCCGAATCATGGCTTCGCCGATCCGGTGATATGGAGCGGGGGGGGAGTTGCGGTGGTGATGGTGATTTAGGTGGTAACCTCAACACCTTCTTTTGCGTCACCCGATGGTGGTACTCATCGTCCTCCTCCGATGTGGACGGTGCTTCGTCGGAGGACAGTTGGGAGCCAATCCTTTGCCTCTTTTCATATAAAGAGGCTTCGGTCTCCGGTGGAGTATGGCGTCTAGCCGTTTTTACTGCTCGCTGCTGTTGGGGTGGTGGTTCTAGCCTGGCCGTATGCTCAGATACGGCCGGCGTGAGCGCAGCACCCTGTGCGGGCTCCTTCCGTGGCGAGACGGGTTTTCGTTGGGGGATCTGTGAGAAGGAGGACACGACCCTCGTGCGTTCCGGGTTCGACAGATCCCTCACAACCAGTGGTCGATCCAACACACCTTTTCGGTCCGGTGGTTTTCTAGATGGGGGGGGAGGCTCCCCCTTTTTCTTATCAGACATAGGTAATTAACTAACGGCCCTGTCTAAAATATGGTAATAAAAGTCTATGGCTTTCAACACATGGGGCACTGCCTACCCCTTTTGTACACCAAAAGGGTTGGGGGAAGTGCAACGGTGGCACTTTACACGCGACTAGGCACAGGATGCACGAAACGCATAAAGTGCCAAGAATCAACTAGGGGCCGGTGACCTCAACGCCTCACGGAATCGCGGGACTCAACGTGGGCGGAGTTGTCGTACCGGCGGTTATTTGCAGCCACTGTAATACTGCAAGTAACACACACCTAGGAGATCCTTAATGGGTAGCAAGCGGTTCTCGAGTGGCAACTTCGTTTTTTTTTTTTTCGCCCGAAGCAAATATGGGCAACCCTCCGGAAAGCGGGGGAGGGAGGTTGGGAATGCTCATAGCATACCACGCAGCCGGCTGCGTGGTTATGTGGTGACTTTTACCCACTAAACCCAACCTTTTAGGAATTGGCTTAACGATCCGACTAGAGATCTCTAAGCCGTATACGAACGCGACCCTCCTTGGCAGAAAGGAGGGCGCAGGCAACTTCGTACCGGGCAAACACTTTATAAACGGCAACTCCGCGCCGAGAACAGGGCATTGTTGGGGAGAGGGAAAGGAATTCTCGTGCGAGGGAATCAAAAGAAAGCATAGTTTTACCAAAACAGTTACTGAAGGCGATCAGTGTACTCCAGATTCTTTACGGAAAGTATGATCCAGGATAAGAGGGCTTCTTTTTGCGGTGAAGAGACACGCTTGTGATTTGGAGGGATTGAATCTCAAAACGTTGACCGTGTAGTGGCAGTGTAAGAAAGCCGACTACCCCATATCGTCCCGTGGGTGCCGTAAGAGGATACAGAGGTCAGTTTCTCACACTCGGAAGATTTTTTTTATAGGATAGGGTGACAAACGAGCACACAGTCCACCTGATGGTAAGTGGTTGCTGTGGCCCATAGACATCTACATCTATCCTCGATTACGAATCAAAATGCAGATGCGTTGTCACCCGTGAGGACTAAGATGGAATGCCTCGTTTCCAGTAAAAAGGGTCTCCGGTTCTCTACACTCACCATACGAAATACAGCAGCATTAAGCTACTATTTCACGCTGGTATTCTGTGAGAGCGTGGTCCTTCCCCGGTCGAGCCGACCCATTCGTGCTACAACTATACTACTAATATAATTGCAGCATGGCTCTACCACGTTTAAAAATTACGATTTATTCAATGTTATCCTTCACCGCGAGGACTTTGTAAATCCACACTTAAAATATAATTTAATAATTTCATTTGTGCCAGTGACCTTCAATTTAATTCTGCATCCTAATAAAATACTTTTATAAAAAACTTATATAAAAAGAGTTATTGAAGGAGTCCCCGAGGTCGTAACGGGGGTCACTGATCTTATGTTACGAGTCTTGACGTTTGTCCGTGAGATATTTGTGTACGTGAAATGCCTTTACAAAACAATAAAATATCCTACTGTGACTTAATTGGTAACTTTTTATTGAATGATAAATGAACACTATTATTATTTTATATTTATTTTATTGAACTCCTATCTCTCGAGTAGTAATTTCAACAATAAAAGACAAGGACGGAATCGGAATTGTAAAAAAGTATATTTTAGAACTGCAATTTGAAATATATTATACTGACCACCAGGCCAAAAAAAAGTTACAGCCTATATAAGTCCCACTGCTGGGCACAGGCCTCCCCTCATTTTTGAGAGAGTTTTAGGGCAAGGAAGTGTCCGCCGCGCTGCCCCAATGCGTGTTGGCGAACTTCACATGTCTTCGAAATATTTTTTTATTCCTCAGACATGCAGGTTTCCTCACGACGTTTTTCTTCACCGCCGAGCACGTGATATATCAGCACTTAAAATTGCAATTAACAATTTCATTGGTGCCGCCGGGGATCGAACCCAGGTTACTCGCATTCTGATATATTTACAGCGAGTGTTAACCATCTGAGCTACGACGGCTCCTGAGGTCAACAGCATACTTTAATTAAATTTTTTTAATAAAATTAGTAGGCAACGACTGGTGTATAGAAAGAAATATAATTTGTGTAGTGTGTATGTGTAGCACAGTGTCTATCTAACCGTGTACCGTGATAGCTAAGGTGCTAAGCGCTCGCTGTAACTATTAAATGCTTAATTACTCTACTTTTAATAGCACAAAGGAATTTAGTAATAATATAATCTGTGTAAACTCTGACAGACAAGCAGCACTGCTAGCGCTGAGGTCAAACTTGGTAAACTCAAAGCTAGTTGGAGACTGCGTGAACCGTCTAAATGCCCTGGGATGTAACAACAGGGCCGTTCTAAGATGGGTTCCGAGGCACGTGGGTATTGTAGGCAATGAACTTGCCAAGCTTGCACAGTAGAACTCAAAAAGTACACAATTTGGCCGAGCCATTTTGTGGAATCCCTAAAAGCTTAGCCCGATTGACCCTTAAAACTCTTTATCACACCAGGCTTAAAACATTCTAAAAACTTAATCCGAGCTTTTAATCGTAAATTCATTTCGGAAGCCCTATGATTAAGTAAAAATAAATTGCGCATTCTGGCAAGAGCCCTGACTGGACACTGTTGTCTTAAAAAGCACATATCCATCCTGGGACTAAGCAACTCAAGGATGTGCTGGTTCTGTTTAACAGAACTTAACGGAAGAAACGCCTCTGCACATCTTTACTGATTATGGACCCTTAATGCGCAAACGCAACACTCATCTGGGAAACTATGTACTCCGTCCAGAAGTGAAATGAAATTTGAATTTTGACCAGAAGTGAAATTGCTCACAGCTAAGCAACTCCTTCTATTAATTGAAGACGTAGGGCTGGGCAGCGGACTATAGCCATAGCAGTGACCATAATAGATCCTTTAGGTCACAGTGATACTGGTCTCTTTTTCTAGACCTGTACAGCTACTTGCACAGAAAAAAATATTAAGTGCTCAATTACTCTACTTTTAATAGCACAAATGAATTTATTAATTGCTATTTTTAGTGCTGATTTAACACTTGCTCGGCATTGAAGGATAATATCGAGAGGAAACCTGCATGTCTGAGCTACCAAAAAAATATTTCGAAGAGATGTGATATTCGTGTGGCGGAAATTTTCTTGCCCTTAAGCCCTTTTAGAATTGAAGAGGCCAGTGCCTAGCAGTGAAACTTATGTGAAGATGTGGTGGAAAGAGTGAGGTACCTTCCCCGCTGCTGACGCCATCCACTTCGGCCAGCAGCTGGCTGACGACGCGGTCGCTGGCGCCGCCCGAATCCCCGGCGGCGCCACGGCGAGGTGCCAGCGCGTCCAGCTCGTCCAAGAATACTATGCATGGCGACGAAGCGCGCGCCGACTCGAACACTGAAATCAAACCCCTAATTATAAACACCTCATTTTTTGTTAGCATATAAAATTATTGTAATAATAAATTATTATTTACTATTTTTTATGAAAGATATATAATGCATTGAATATGTTAGCAAAATTAAATTACCTTTTCTTACATTTTCTTCTGACTGACCTATATACATGTTGAGCAACTCTGGCCCTTTCACACTTAGAAAGCTGACATTTAATTCTGTACTAACAGCTTTCGCTACCAATGTCTTACCACAGCCAGGTGGTCCATACAATAATATACCTAAAACAAATAATAATTTGAATACCGCTATAATGTTAAAAAGATAAACATTTTATAATTGACTTTTTACATTTTATAGCAAACAAAAAGTCAATCTATCAAAAGGCCACTTATAATCACAACATAGCCTGTGTTATTTTTTTTACAGCATTCAGTGACAAAACGAGCACACAGTCCACCAGATGTTAAGTGGATGCTGTGGTTTATGGGCATCCACATTTATCCTCAATTAAGAACCAAAATGCAAATTTGACGGGCCTGTTGGTCTAGTGGTTAGAGACCCTGACTGCTAAGCCGGAGGTTGTGGGTTCGATTCCCACCCAGGACAAATGTTTGTGTGATGAGCACGATCATTTGTTCTGTGTCTGGGTGTAATTTATCTATAATATTTGTGTATTTAGAAATATATAAGTATGTTTATCAGTTGTCTAGTACCCATAACACAAGCTCTGCTTAGATTGGGACTAGATGGCGTTGTGTGATAGTTGCGGAATATTACTATATTATTAAATGCATTGTCACCCCTGAGGACTAAGATGGAATGCCTCGATTCCAGTAAAAAGGGTCTCCGGTTCTCTACACTCACCATACGAAACACAGCAGCATAAAGTTGCTATTTTACGCTGGTATTCTGTGAGGGCGTGGTCTAGCCCCGATCGAGCCGACCCATTCGTGTTGCAACTATAATATAGCTGCAGTGTGTCTCTATCGCATACCAAATGTTATTTATTCATAGATTGTCTCATATTTGCTTATACAATAATTTTATCTTACGTACAAACAACAGGGAAAACAATTTATAAGCCACCCAAATATTTGTTCAGCAAGGGACTCGAAACCGCGGCCCGCAGAGAAAGACAGCAACTGTGCTACCAATTTGTCAAAATTAAAAGATTAATCTGAAAGAGCATTTTTTTCTCCATCATGAATTTCCATTATGTAATATCGTTTCTTAATATAAAGTAAATACCTGATCGTTTAAGTGTTGAATTTTTGAATAGATGTGGGTACTTGATAGGAAATTCAATGGTTTTTAGGAGTTCCTTCTTAAGTTTATCTAAGCCTCCAATATCATCCCAATATACTTTAGGAATTTTTGGGGCATCCAAATGTTGACTTTGTAGACTTCTGATTGATTCTGTGAAAAAATATTTGAAAACAAATAGTATAGATTTGTATTTTAATAGACAGACATTTGAACTAGATATCTACAGTTTGCGGAATTTAGCAAAATTTCCACTTGGCAAACTTGACTACCAATTGGAGTAAAAGTTTCCTCAAATATTAGACATTAATTTAGACATATCCCCATTCCTCATCAGGCCTCTCTTGTGTATGGATTTGCTTTAATCATCACACTTGGCCAAAATTTGATGTTATTTAACTTTTTGCAACATTACTCTGTGTTAGCTATGGTTGCCTATAACTGTTCTTACAATCTTGTTTTAGTTTTTGTATTTCATCTTTCGGTGACACTTCTAAATAAATAATAAAAAAGGATTAACAATTGCTGTATCATTGGGTTAATACAAGGTGATGTCAAAATATTTCGAAGTCATTTAACATGATAAATATGGGCATAGCTCGGTCAAGACAACTTGAAATATGACTCCAATCATGACATAAGTTACAACAACTTGAATGATTACCACAATGCTGGTTCTATAAAAATTCATTCAAAAATTGTACATAATTAATTTATTGTAAATTGAAATATGTTTAAAAAAAAAGTCCCGCTGGGTTTGTTGCTGGTTCTTCCCAGGACAGAGGTTTATTTTTTCTAACCAGTGGTAAATAAAAAAATGACTTTCAATAAGTATTATACAATAATCTATATTAAATAAAAATAATTCATTTCATTTCATTTCAATTGTAGCAGGAAGTTGCTGGGCGCAAGTACCTAATCAAGACCATGCATGCTGCAAGATTCGTGTTGTGCGGCATTCAGGCATGTGTCAATCGTGAATGAATCATTCACTTAACCCAGGTTGCATCAAAGTATTGACATGATCGATACTAGGTTATTTTGCAATAACCGGCAGAGCAGGTTCAGAATAAGTAATAAAGGCAAATGGTGAAGAAAAATTAATTAGAAATAATTGCTACACAACCACACCTCATATGGTTTCCATTATAACTCTCAAAGACCACTGCTGAACATAGGCATCTCACATAGATTGCCTAATAAGGGGGATATTTACCATGGTTGCCACGCTCGCCAGACGGGTTGGCAACTGCAGATTTTTTATAAGAGAAAGCTGCTGCCCATCTATTGGTTTGATTCCTTCCGTTGCTTTTTACGACACCGTGACATTATGGGGAAGTGGATATTCTTACACTGCCATTACACAGTAGACACTGACTACATACACTAACACTGCCTCGTTAGTCTAGTGGTTATAGTAGTGCGACTGTTAATCATGAGGTCCTGGGTTCGAATTCCGGGTCGGGCCAAAAAAATCAGTTATTAAGTTTTTCTGTCCAGAAATTCCCAGTAGCTGCCCGGAGTCAGGAAGTTGGCAGTGTCTCACCCCTGTGCCTCGGAAAGCACGTTAAGGCGTTGGTCCTGCGCCTGACCTCTCTCCGGTCGTGTCGGTTTACCATTCCATCGAATTATGAGAGTGAGGGAATAGAGAGTGCACCTGTGCTTGCGCATACACTTGGGCACTATAATCCTGTCCTGCGCCGATGGCTAGCCTCCGTTGAGGCAGGCCGCCATGACCGAAATTCGGTCTGGAGGACATTATTACACTAACATGAAATAGTTACAGAATAATTATTGTAAGATTGCTTTTGGTCGAAGCTCGTGATTAAATTGTGATAGTGACAATTTAGACTATAGATTCCCAGATACTCAGATTACATCTGTGATTACCTAATGCTGAATTGAAATCTTCTTCCTTCAAAAGCTGTAAATTAGGATCTTGTGGAAACTGACTGTAGCCATTGTGTTGTTTCAAATATGATTCTCTCATAGCAAAGTGTACAAGCGTATCTAGATCGCCATAGACAAATGTCTCAGTTTTAGATGCAATCTTTTTCAGTACATCCTTTGAATAATTGCTTAAAGTTGACAAACTGGATGTGTCGTCTAAGTCAATATTAATTTTATTTGACTTTATCTGCTCATCATTCTCATCCAACTTCAGTTGCATTGCAGCAGCAAACCATTGAAGCATTTCATACCTTTGCTGCACATTCAGTTTAGGAATGTGGAACTTGTCAAGAAATATCCTCATAACATTTGGTTTCAAATCCATTTGCTCAGTTATTGCAATAAATATTATAGGATGCTTAGTGTAGTTCTCGTATAAATTCGTTATTGAATTAATAAAATATTCTAATACTCTGTGATCTTCATTGTTTTCTGGGTCAACTGCAAACACCTAAAAAATTGTGATGAAAGGCAAAAAGCCTAGACGTGGAAGTATATTGCATGTTGCTATATTGCATTAGAAAATTAATTTGCTTAAATTCTCAGTAAAATGGTGTGTATGATGTATTATAAAAATCAGGAAGTTCCAACGACAAATCCCAGAAATTCAATTAAACAGGTACATTTGAATGAGAGGATGAAGGCAATCTACGGATGTGGACGAGAGGATGTGGCAATCTATGGGTTTGGATGAGAGGATGAGGCAATCTATGGATGTGGACGAGAGGATGTGGCAATCTATGGGTGTGGATGAGAGGATGACGCAATCTATGGATGTGGATGAGAGGATGTGGTAATCTATGGGTGTGGATGAGAGGATGACGCAATCTATGGGTGTGGATGAGAGGATGTGGTAATCTATGGGTGTGGATGAGAGGATGTTGTAATCTATGGGTGTGGATGAGAGGATGACGCAATCTATGGGTGTGGATGAGAGGATGTGGTAATCTATGGGTGTGGATGAGAGGATGACGCAATCTATGGATGTGTACGAGAGGATGTGGCAATCTATGGGTGTGGATGAGAGGATGACGCAATCTATGGGTGTGGATGAGAGGATGTGGTAATCTATGGGTGTGGATGAGAGGATGACGCAATCTATGGGTGTGGATGAGAGGATGTGGTAATCTATGGGTGTGGATGAGAGGATGACGCAATCTATGGATGTGGACGAGAGGATGTGGCAATCTATGGGTGTGGATGAGAGGATGACGCAATCTATGGGTGTGGACGAGAGGATGTGGCAATCTATGGGTGTGGATGAGAGGATGACGCAATCTATGGGTGTGGATGAGAGGATGTGGTAATCTATGGGTGTGGATGAGAGGATGACGCAATCTATGGATGTGGACGAGAGGATGTGGCAATCTATGGGTGCGGATGAGAGGATGAGGCAATCTATGGATGTGGACGAGAGGATGTGGCAATCTGTGGGTGTGGATGAGAGGATGACGCAATCTATGGGTGTGGAAGAGAGGATGACGCAATCTATGGGTGTATGAGAGGATGACGCAATCTATGGGTGTGGATGAGAGGATGAGGCAATCTATGGATGTGGACGAGAGGATGTGGCAATCTATGGGTGTGGATGAGAAGATGACGCAATCTATGGGTGTGGAAGAGAGGATGACGCAATCTATGGGTGTGGATGAGAGGATGACGCAATCTATGGGTGTGGATGAGAGGATGAGGCAATCTATGGATGTGGACGAGAGGATGTGGCAATCTATGGGTGTGGATGAGAAGATGACGCAATCTATGGGTGTGGAAGAGAGGATGTGGTAATCTATGGGTGTGGACGAGAGGATGTGGTAATCTATGGGTGTGGATGAGAGGATGAGGCAATCTATGGGTGTGGATGAGAGGATGATGCAATCCATGGGTGTGGAAGAGAGGATTGGGCAATCTACGGGTGTGGACGAGGGGATGTGGTAATCTATGGGTGTGGATGAGAGGATGAGGCAATCTATGGATGTGGACGAGAGGATGTGGCAATCTATGGGTGTGGATGAGAGGATGACTCAATCTATGGGTGTGGATGAGAGGATGACGCAATCTATGGGTGTGGAAGAGAGGATGACGCAATCTATGGGTGTGGATGAGAGGATGACGCAATCTATGGGTGTGGAAGAGAGGATGACGCAATCTATGGGTGTGGAAGAGAGGATGTGGTAATCTATGGGTGTGGATGAGAGGATGTTGTAATCTATGGGTGTGGATGAGAGGATGAGGCAATCTATGGATGTGGACGAGAGGATGTGGTAATCTATGGGTGTGGAAGAGAGGATGAGGCAATCAATGGGTGTGGACGAGAGGATGTGGTAATCTATGGGTGTGGAAGAGAGGATGCGGTAATCTATGGGTGTGGATGAGAGGATGATGCAATCCATGGGTGTGGAAGAGAGGATTGGGCAATCTACGGGTGTGGACGAGGGGATGTGGTAATCTATGGGTGTGGATGAGAGGATGAGGCAATCTATGGGTGTGGATGAGAGGATGACTCAATCTATGGGTGTGGACGAGAGGATGTGGCAATCTAAGGGTGTGGATGAGAGGATGACTCAATCTATGGGTGTGGACGAGAGGATGTGGCAATCTATGGGTGTGGATGAGAGGATGACTCAATCTATGGGTGTGGATGAGAGGATGACGCAATCTATGGGTGTGGAAGAGAGGATGACGCAATCTATGGGTGTGGATGAGAGGATGACGCAATCTATGGGTGTGGAAGAGAGGATGACGCAATCTATGGGTGTGGAAGAGAGGATGTGGTAATCTATGGGTGTGGATGAGAGGATGTTGTAATCTATGGGTGTGGATGAGAGGATGAGGCAATCTATGGATGTGGACGAGAGGATGTGGCAATCTATGGGTGTGGATGAGAGGATGACGCAATCTATGGGTGTGGAAGAGAGGATGACGCAATCTATGGGTGTGGATGAGAGGATGACGCGATCTATGGGTGTGGAAGAGAGGATGACGCAATCTATGGGTGTGGAAGAGAGAATGTGGTAATCTATGGGTGTGGATGAGAGGATGACGCAATCTATGGGTGTGGAAGAGAGGATTGGGCAATCTATGGGTGTGGACGAGAGGATGTGGTAATCTATGGGTGTGGATGAGAGGATGAGGCAATCCATGGATGTGGACGAGAGGATGTGGCAATCTATGGGTGTGGATGAGAGGATGACTCAATCTATGGGTGTGGAAGAGAGGATGTGGTAATCTATGGGTGTGGATGAGAGGATGACCCAATCTATGGGTGTGGAAGAGAGGATTGGGCAATCTATGGGTGTGGACGAGAGGATGTGGTAATCTATGGGTGTGGATGATAGGATGTGGTAATCTATGGGTGTGGAAGAGAGGATGTGGTAATCTATGGGTGTGGATGATAGGATGTGGTAATCTATGGGTGTGGATGAGAGGATGAGGCAATCTATGGGTGTGGAAGAGAGGATGACGCAATCTATGGGTGTGGAAGAGAGGATGACGCAATCTATGGGTGTGGATCAGAGGATGAGGAAATCTATGGATGTGGACGAGAGGATAGAGGATGAGGCAATCTATGGATGTGGATGAGAGGATGACTCAACCTATGGGTGTGGAAGAGAGGATGTGGTAATCTATGGGTGTGGATGAGAGGATGACGCAATCTATGGGTGTGGAAAAGAGGATTGGGCAATCTATGGGTGTGGACGAGAGGATGTGGTAATCTATGGGTGTGGATGAGAGGATGAGGCAATCTATGGATGTGGACGAGAGGATGTGGCAATCTATGGGTGTGGATGAGAGGATGACGCAATCTATGGGTGTGGATGAGAGGATGTGGTAATCTATGGGTGTGGATGAGAGGATGAGGCAATCTATGGATGTGGACGAGAGGATGTGGCAATCTATGGGTGTGGATGAGAGGATGACGCAATCTATGGGTGTGGATGAGAGGATGTGGTAATCTATGGGTGTGGATGAGAGGATGACGCAATCTATGGGTGTGGATGAGAGGATGACTCAACCTATGGGTGTGGATGAGAGGATGAGGCAATCTATGGATGTGGACGAGAGGATGTGGCAATCTATGGGTGTGGATGAGAGGATGACGCAATCTATGGGTGTGGATGAGAGGATGTGGTAATCTATGGGTGTGGATGAGAGGATGAGGCAATCTATGGATGTGGACGAGAGGATGTGGCAATCTATGGGTGTGGATGAGAGGATGACGCAATCTATGGGTGTGGATGAGAGGATGACGCAATCTATGGGTGTGGACGAGAGGATGTGGCAATCTATGGGTGTGGATGAGAGGATGACGCAATCTATGGGTGCGGATGAGAGGATGAGGCAATCTATGGATGTGGAAGAGAGGATGTGGTAATCTATGGGTGTGGATGATAGGATGTGGTAATCTATGGGTGTGGATGAGAGGATGAGGCAATCTATGGGTGTGGATGAGAGGATGACGCAATCTATGGGTGCGGATGAGAGGATGAGGCAATCTATGGATGTGGACGAGAGGATGTGGCAATCTATGGGTGTGGATGAGAGGATGACGCAATCTATGGGTGTGGATGAGAGGATGACGCAATCTATGGGTGTGGACGAGAGGATGTGGCAATCTATGGGTGTGGATGAGAGGATGACGCAATCTATGGGTGTGGAAGAGAGGATGTGGTAATCTATGGGTGTGGATGATAGGATGTGGTAATCTATGGGTGTGGATGAGAGGATGAGGCAATCTATGGGTGTGGATGAGAGGATGACGCAATCTATGGGTGCGGATGAGAGGATGAGGCAATCTATGGATGTGGACGAGAGAATGTGGCAATCTATGGGTGTGGATGAGAGGATGACGCAATCTATGGGTGTGGAAGAGAGGATGACGCAATCTATGTGTGTGGATGAGAGGATGTGGCAATCTATGGGTGTGGATGAGAGGATGACGCAATCTATGGGTATGGAAGAGAGGATGACGTAATCTATGGGTGTGGATGAGAGGATGAGGCAATCTACGAATGTGGACGAGAGGATGGGGCAATCTATGTGTGTGGCCTATGTTTAGCAGTGCACTTTTGAGTTGTCATTAACATATTAATGAAATATTTTTTAATTATTATAACCATTGCTTGACTACAATCCTACCTGTGGTGTTGCAGCTAATTTAGATGGTAAATGTAAATTTATGCTTTTAAATATATTGTTACCAACAATATTTTTTTATACTCGAGTCATTATGTGTAGGCATTTTAGATTCATTTAATTTAATTATCAGTAGTATAATACAAATTCTTTGCTTAGTTTCAAATCATACAACTTGTTTTTGGGTTTTAGACCAACTGCACTCCACAGTTGGATAGGGGGACCATAGCCCTGTAGTCAAAATCACAAACTTTTTATTCATCAGAGATAAATATTTAATTATAAAAATCCATAGTACATTATAAGAACCTTTGTGCATTAAGTACAGTAGAATCTCGATTACTCGAACCTGTAAAATGTTAAGTCATAGTCCTCAATAAGTCGAAAAAAAGCTATTCCCTTCCCCTGAACTCCTAAATATGTGGTATCTCGAATTATTTAGACTTTGTAACTCGAACAAAATGTTATTTCCCTGCAAGATATTGATAGTAGATATTTATTCTCTATAACTCGAATTTCAAAAAGCATACTATGTAAGTCATGGTTAGCGCTGCTAGCGCTGAGACCAAACTTAGTGAACTCAAAGCTAGTTGGAGACTGTGTGAACCGTTTAAACGCCCTGGGTTGTAAAAAAGGTCGTTTTAAGATGGGTTCCGGGTCACGTGGGTATTGTAGGCAACGAATTTGCCGACAAACTTGCACGGGAGGGCTCAAAGTGCACACAATTTGGACCCGAGCCATTTTGTGGAATCTCAAGAAGCCCAGCCCAATTGACCCTTGAAACTCTTTATCACAATAAATCACTTAAGATCTGGTCTGACACACCAGGCTTAAAACATTCTAAAACCTTAATCCGGGCTTTTGATCCTGGGATTAAGTAAAAATAAATTGCGCATTCTGGCAAGAGCCCTAACTGGACACCGTTGTATTAAAAAGCACATGTCCATCCTGGGACTAAGCAACTCAAGGATGTGTCGGTTCTGTTCCGTAACGGAAGAAACGCCTCTACACATCCTAACCGTTTGCAGACCCTTAATGCGCAAACGTAACACTCATCTGGGACACTATCTACTCCGCCCAGAAGAAGAGAAATTGCTCACGGCTAAGCAACTCCTTCGATTCATTGAACACATAGGGCTTAGCAGTGAACTATAGCCATAACAGTGTTCACAATAGATCTTTTAGGTCGAAATGATACTGGTCTCTTTACCTAGACCTGTATAGCTGCTCGCACATAATAAAAAAAGTCATGGTTAGTGAAATATAACGATGTCTTATTCGGAATATTCCTCGAACTCATAGCAATATAATCCAAAAGGAATGTTCAGTGCTTCTAATCTATTGTTTGATGTTTGTTTCTTGTACACATGCAATGAATGAATATATTCATTAAACTACTAACCAGCACAACTTACCTTATCATACCCTATGTCTGTTCATTGTTGTTCAATACTTATACTGGCAACAAAATGAGTACTAAAAAGAAGCTAACGACTTTATGTGAAAATTCTACATTATCAATGTGGTAAAAAGTGTCATGAAGAAAAAAGACATTGCAGATCACATGGAGTACCAGCAAGTCTATGTCTACAATAATTAAGAATGAATCTGAAATATTGTTAAGACATGAATCAAGTAGCAATTAGTCTTGCAAAACACAATGACTAGCCAAGTTTCCTGATGTAGAGGAATGCATACTCACCTGGTTCACTGTAAAAAAACATAGGTATAAGAGGGCCTATCTTACACTAAAAAGTCGTAATTTGTTCCAATAAATTAGTACCATAAAACTTAAGTCAAATTTTTATTTAACTTTCGTCTCTGCAACTCGAAAAATATACTTAAAAGTCATGCCTTTATAAGTTCGAATTTTAAGCAATTAAATCCTTTGTATTTTGAACTTCTTTTTAAGTCGAAAACTCATTAACTCACATTTTTATGTTTCTCCTGGCATTTGAGTTATTGAGATTCTACTGTATTAACAACACACCTATATTAAAGTTTGGTAAAAATGTTGATCTAAAAGTTAAAGCAAAGCCGAAAAATACCTCAAAATTATCGAGCAAAACAATTGCTGGTGCTGCGGCCTTAGCTTTTTGTATTGTTAAGCTAATTTTACTTTCAGTCTGTTTTGCAGTGGAACTCTGTAGGGTATTGCAGTCAGTTTGGAAGCAATTTACTCCTGAAAATTCAAACATATACAATGCATATATTAATTAAAAAATATTATTATTTTTTTAATGTAAATATTACGTTCATAAACTACTAACCATTATATTTTGCTATTGTTTTAACAATCATTTGTCTACCAGAACCCAATGATCCAGTCATTAGAAACATCGGAATAATAGGACTGGACAAAGATGATGATAGCTCATCTGTAATTCATTATTGTTCTGTGAGTTTGTGTTGATGGACAAAAATAAAATGTGGAATAATTTAAATTACTATTTACTTATTTCTCCAGTCAAAAATGGGCTTATTGCCTCTTGTAATTGCTCAAATTTACTTTGCAACCCAGTTGGACATATATGTAAATACTGGCAACACAATTTCCGTGATCTAAAATATTTACTTTTTGGTTTCATGGAATATATATTCTCGCCTAAAGTTAACTGAGTAACACCTTTAACAATATAAAAAGCTTTTATCACATTGGTCACAGACTTTGAAGACTGATTAGAAGACACTGAGTCCAAATCACCACAAATTTTGTTACATTTGAAATGCAGTATTCCCAGTGATTCAACTAAATCAATATATTTATAATGGTACTTAGTGGTTATTTGAGGATTCAAATGTATAGCAATTATATCATTTTCACTAACTAACTTTGGTACTTCAAAATGGTTGCCAAGAACCTCCTTAATAAAATCATTTGATAGATCAAAATCATTTACAATTAAGCTCACTTCAGCTGCTGCTGCTATTTTCGGAGAGTATTCAAAAGCAGGGACAGGATGGAATGAAATTTCTATATTATCAACATTGCTTATGCCAATAGATGAGATAATATTATAAAATTCATTCTCACATACTAATGCAATATTGTTATGTATTCGTGAAGTTCCAACAACAGGAACTATTCTTGTATTAGCATAATTAACTGTGCTACAGTCTTTCCATAACTTTTTATGTATTTCTGATGTCTTCATAGCAAGATTATACTTATAAAGAGTGTCAGAGTTTTCATCAACATTCTTATCTTCATGATTCTTTTTTTCTTCTGGAGTGAGTTTTAATGCCAGCCACAAAATTTCATTATCTCTATAAAATAAATTTTCAACACTAAGTTGTATAAAATTAGCTTGTGAGATATAAATACATTTGTGTTGATTAACACATAAATTGTTATTTTTGGACTGCTCTTTTGAAAGTAACTGCTGAATGTACGAAGGTATTGTTTTTACTAAAAATTTATTCATTCTTCCCGTAGTTCCAATGCGTTTCAAGAAGTAAAAATTGGATTTAATTATCAAGTAAACAAGGAATATGTATGGGTTGAACTTTGGATAAATTACTTTTATGCAAAATTTTATCACCCATAATTTAAAAGTAATCTGCTCTTTCATAATATTCAATGTATAAATAGTATGTTTCTTATTTCAAGTTTAGCCTCAATTTATGGTTTTTATCATAAATTGGCGCGTTTGGACTTTGGAATTTGATTTTTAATTATAATTGTATTTGTGATTTGCTGGTTTGATTTGACATTGACATCGATTGATAGTTGTTCTTCTTTTTAATTAACTGGCTTTACGGCTCTGGGTTCTACCCTTTCTGCCCTGATGCCTCACATTGCGAAGCCTTTGGGAGATTTTGACGACAGCTCAACCTAGCAGACAGTTGATGATTGAGACAGCCACTCAAGTCAATAAGGCGCCAAAGCAATCAAAATAACTTGAGGTTTATATCGACATCAAAGCACTTGTTTCGACATTTTCTCTAATAGTTCACGCGCGCGTACACTTAATTAACAAAGTCGCATTACTTTTAAGAATCTACATTTTTTTTATAGGATCGGGTGACAAACGAGTACACAGTCCACCTGATGGTAAGTGGTTGCTGCGGCCCATAGACATCTACATCTATCCTCGATTACAAATCAAAATGCAGATGCGTTGTCACCCGTGTGGACTAAGATGGAATGCCTCGTTTCCAGTAAAAAGGGTCTCCGGTTCTCTACACTCACCATACGAAATACAGCAGCATTAAGCTACTATTTCACGCTGGTATTCTGTGAGAGCGTGGTCCTTCCCCGGTCGAGCCGACCCATTCGTGCTACAACTAAACTACTAATATAACTGCAGCATGGCTCTACCACGTATATCATATCCACTTCAAACCATTATTCAAGCGACAAAACAGGAGTGACAATCCGTCTACGGCCAAGCTCCCGCCAAAACTCGATAGTTGTTCTCTAACGTAGACAGCATGGAGGTTAGAGAACAGAAGAACAATCGCTGTAGAAAATAGTGTCCCAGAAGTATGGACAAAATAAGTGAGGCGCTAAATTGTCTGAATAAAAGCGAGCTGTTGTGCGATAGTTTGAAATGATTATAATATCATTCAAAGAAAAAAAAAAAGAAAATAACGTAATCATTATTATTTATTAACAAATACATTATAAATTATTTCTTTTTATAATTTTAATTATTACAAATACTATAAATTTATTGGTATTTTTTTAACAATATTTCACCATTTTTAATGTTTCTTTTTGTCAATCATTTAAAAAATATTTCGCAGAAACTAGGTAGTTACCGACGGCAGCGCGGCTATAAATTCTACAAATTTCAGGGACAGGCGGATTATGCTTTAGCACGTAGCGATCGTTCTCCTGTTCTCTTACCTCCATGGTAGACAGATACATAAACAAATGTCAGTTTTTAATTTTTTTAATAACATTTTTGGCTTGAATGCTTGTCTTTAAAGCTGTCTTCATTTTATTCGGGATCTTCGTTTTTATAGATTTTTTTTGTATCAAGTGATAATAATCATTTATAGTAGGCACATTGCTTCACAATATGTTGATGTGTTAGATTGCGTAGTTTTTGGGAGATTATGATAGCAACATAGGTCAGCAGACAGTTGACGGTATTATCTCAAGGGGCTTATGCAGACAGACACGTTATTTTGAGAACCACATCACCATTGAAGCACTTGTTTTCACCGTCTCCATTAACAGTTCACATGTGCGGATATTTAATAAACGAAATCGCACCATAATTAAAACTACTTTTACGGATTTTATCGCGTTTATTTTTACTTTTTATTTTTAATTCCCGACGTTTCGGGCGCTTTCCAGCACCCATGGTCACGGGGGACTGAGATGAGTCATCTCATATACGCAAGTCATATCAATAAACGCGATAAAATCCGTAAAAGTAGTTTTAATCATGTGTAGTGTTCACGTAAATATAAGAAATCGCACCACTTTTACATAATATCAAAATCAAATTTAAACCATTATTTAAAAAATAATAGAGAAGTAGCAATCTGCCACTGGTCAAGTTCCCACCAAAACTCAAGGAATAGATGAGAAGCGTCTTGATGATAAAGATTTAAAGTTGTGCTAACGTATAAAATACGCGCATAATCAACTTCGTTATATCTTCGTTTTTTCACTCACTTTTTTTTCACTCACAGGAGCACTGGATAGAACTATAACCAATTGTTTACAATCTATAGAAATATAAGAACTTATTTACCTATTATTCAAACATATCTACAATTATATATATATATATATATATATATATATATATATATATATATATATATATATATATATATATATATATATATATATATATATATAAATAAATATAGTACCCGGATGACCGAGCTTTGCTCGGTTTTTTTTGAAATTACATTTAGATACAAATTACATACTGACGAAACATGAATAATATTTTTTGATTTTATTGAAATAATAGAAAAAACTGAAATGGTTATTTGAATAAAAAATTATGAGTGCAAATAGTTTACTTACAATTTTCAAAATTTTAAAAAATGCTAAAAAAAGGTTAAAAAAGGTTAAAAAAGGTAGGTTACGATTTCGCGACCGCTCAGTATCCACATGAGCTATTACGATCACACGAGCTAACACGGTGTCAAAATTTACCTTCTTATATTGTAGCAGTTTTTCATTGCCTGAAAACACGGACAAAAAGACATTTTCTAAAAATAAATCCTAGCTAGATCGATTTACCGCCCCCGAAACTCCCTGGACACTACGTTTTATGAAAATCGTTGGAGCCGTTTCCGAGATTCCGATTATATATATATATATATATATATATATATATATATATATATATATATATATATATATATATATATATATATATATATATATATATATATATATATATACATATATATCATCATTCACTAAACCATTTCCCATTATCTGAAGTCGGCGCAGTAAACCTTCTTGTTCCATTCCTCTCTATCAGCCGTCATTTCCATACTTACTCCTTTCATTCTCATATCACTCTTCACACAATCGATCCATCTTTTATTCGGCCTTCCTCTGCCCGTGTGTCCCTCCACATTCATATTCAACACTCGTTTTGTGACATGACTTCCATTCCTCCGCATCACATGCCCAAACCACGCCAATCTGCTTCCTCTCACCTTTTCTACCACTGGCGCTACTTTCAGGCTTCCTCTTATATACTCATTATCTTATCCATCCTTGTCACACCACACATCCATCGTAACATTCTCATTTCATTCGCATGCAGTCTATTTTCATCCTTCTTCTTGACGGCCCAGCATTCACTTCCATACATGACGACAGGTCGGATGATCGATTTGTAAATTTTCCCCTTCAGCCTTATTGGCATTCGGGGATCGCACGTTGTGGCTGTGACCTGTCGCCATTTCATTTAATCCTATGCTGCACAGCTCTATCTATTCCGCCGTCGCCTTGAATGAGGGAACCGAGATACTTGAAATCTGAGCAGGTAGGCAGTATAGCGCCATCCAACGACATGGGTACAGGACTGGAAAGACCGCCGAAATCACAGCACAGATATTCGGTTTTGGATCTGCTGATCTTCAAGCCAAAACTTTCCAGCCTCTGTTGCCACCCCGTCAGTCTGCTCTGTACCTCGATGCCTTCCTCCCCGACAAGCACGATGTCATCGGCAAAGAGCATGCACCAGGGTGCCTCATCCTGCAGGTCCGACGTCAAAGCGTCCATAATCAGTAGGAAGAGGTAAGGGCTCAATGCCGACCCTTGGTGCAGCCCTACCGCCACATCGATACTGCCCGTAGTTCCCGCGGCAGATCGTACACATGTACGGGATGCTTTGTACATAGCACGGACTAACCTCACATACTTCCCAGGCATACCTTTCATCTTTAACGCCCACCACAAAACCTCACGGGGAACCCGATCGCACGCCTTTTCAAGGTCGACAAAAACCATGTGCAGATTTTTATGCACGCGCTTGTACTTTTCGCACAATTGGCGTAATGCGAAAATGGCATCTGTCGTACCTCGACCGGGCATGAATCCGAACTGGTTTTGTGTTATCTCACACTCTTCTCTCATTCTTCTCTCTATTATTCTTTCCCAGACTTCATCGTATGTGACATGAGTTTTATTCCCCGGTAACTGCTGCAGTTTTGAACGTCTCCTTTGTTTTTAAAAATGGGGACCAGTATACTACTGCACCATTCCTCAGGTATTTGTTCTTCCTGCAACAATTTACCGAAAAATAAACTCAACCACTTCCATCCATCCGCACTCAGCAACTTCCACACTTCTACTAGTATTCCATCTGGGCCGACTGCCTTCCCATTCTTCATATTCCTAACAGCCATTTTTACTTCTTCCACACTAATTTCTCTCACTAAGCCCATATTCACTGGTGGGTTTTCAAGCATACCATTCCATTCATTCTCCTCATTCATCAATATATATATATATATATATATATATATATATATATAATCGAAAGCCCAGCTTCCAGCCTCCCGAACAAGCCGGTTTCCGAAAAGGCTTCAGTACCATAGACCACATACATACCCTGCGGCAGATTGTACAGAAGACCGAAAAGTACAATCTGCCACTTTGCCTGGCGTATGTGGACTATGAGAAAGCCTATGATTCCGTCGAAATTTGGGCGGTGCTACAGTCCCTTCAGCGGTGCCAAGTTGACTGTCGGTATATCGAAGTGCTGAAGTGTTTGTACAGTAGGGATACGATGGCTATCTATGGAGTACAGAACCAGAGTTCGAAACCTATCCAACTGCAGAGAGGTGTAAGACAGGGTGACGTTATATCCCCGAAACTCTTCACCGCTGCGTTGGAAGACGTTTTCAAGCTACTGGACTGGAAAGGATACGGTATTAACATCAATGGCGAGTACATCACTCACCTTCGATTTGCCGACGATATAGTCCTTATGGCAGAATCGCTGGAGGACCTTAGCACTATGCTCAATGCCCTTAATAGTGTCTCCCAACGGATGGGTCTTAAGATGAACATGGACAAAACAAAGATCATGTTTAATGTCCATGTCACACCTATGCCGGTAGTTGTTGGGAGCACTATGCTCGAAGTTGTTGACGAGTACGTTTACCTGGGACAAATAGTCCGACTAGGTAAGTCCAACTTCGACCGAGAGGTCAATCGACGGATTCAAATCGGCTGGGCAGCGTTCGGGAAATTACGACACATCTTCTCGTCAGGTATACCTCAATCTCTAAAAACTAAAGTGTACAACCAGTGCGTGTTGCCAGTGATGACTTACGGATCTGAGACGTGGTCCTTCACTGCTGGCCGTATGAGGACGCTCAAGGTCGCTCAGCGAGCTATGGAGAGGGCTATGCTCGGAGTTTCACTGCGTGATAGACTCAGAAATGAGGATATCCGCAGTAAAACCAGAGTGACCGATATAGCCTAACGGATTAGTAAGCTGAAGTGGCAATGGGCCGACCATATAGCTCGAAGAACCGATAACCGATGGGGAAGAAAGGTTCTCGAGTGGCAGCCTCGTACCGGTAGGCGTAGTGTAGGGCGACCCCCCACTAGATGGAGTGACAACCTGGTAAGACATGCAGCACTTCTAATCTCATTTCAGCCTATGAATTCATCACTAAAGGCATGGAGCAGCGTGCACAGGTAGACGTAATTTACACAGATTATAGCAAGTGTTTTGATCGTATTAATCATCGCGTCCTTTTACAAAAGCTATTAGCTGCGGGAATACACGGTGACTTGTATAGATGGTTTTGTTCGTATGTAGAGAATCGGTCACAGGCTGTGGTTTCGCGTGGTTACATCTCTGGTTGGTGTACAATTCCATCTGGTGTTCCTCAGGGTTCATTACTTGGCCCCCTCTTATTCGCAATATTTATTGCTGATATTGTCATGTTTTAAAAATTCTCTTATTCTTCTTTACGCCGATGACATGAAAATTCTTAAAACTATTCATAATCTAACAGAAGTTACACAACTTCAAAAAGACCTAAACAGGTTTTCTGATTACTGTAAACTGAATAAGCTTCAGTTGAATATCTCCAAATGTTCTCATATAACATTCACACGACAGAGATCTAGAATTGGATTTGGTTATACTCTTAATAATCAGACTATTAGCATGGTAAATCATATTCATGATCTCGGCGTAATATTTGATAGTAAATTGGTATTCGACAAACACATTGAATATACTGTCAACAAAGCATCCAAGGCTCTTGGTTTCATTTTAAGAACTTCAAACTGCTTCCGCTCTCTTAAAGCTATTAAGATTTTATATTGCTCATATGTGCGTAGCCATTTAGAATATGCGTCCCAAGTATGGAACCCACAATATAAAATTTACATAGCTCGTCTTGAAAGTATACAGAAAAAATTTATGAGATACCTCGACTTTAAGGCACAAAAACACTCAGCCAATTATCTTGAAAGATGTAGGAGATATCATTTTTTGCCGTTAGAATATAGACGTAAAGTCAATGATATTTGTTTCCTGGTTAATATAGTAAATGGATCTATTGATTCTCCTGAGCTACTTAGTCACATAATGATTCGGACCGATTTAATGAGATTTAGACAACGACCCTTGCTATATATACCTCTTGCTTCAACGAATTATAGAAAAAATTCCTTCTTTCTGCGTAGCGCAATGGAATTTAATAAGCTTTCATCTGCTGTAGATATTGACCTATTTTCCACTAGTTCTAAATCTGTAAAAAAAGTGATGAACAGAGAATTTTTCACTCGCAGCTGCGACTAGCATGACTCAAGTTGCTCATTGACTCATTTTTTTCTGGTTAATGTTTTTGCATTTTTTTGTTATTGTTTTTGTAATAGTTTAAGTATTCCCTAAAGTATTTTTAAATTTGTATAAAGTTGGAAGAAAGTAATATGTGGAGGCTTGTAATTAGCAATTTTTGTCACCATTTTGTAACTTTACGAAGATATTAGTCTGTAAGCCTTCCTAAAATAAATAAATAAATAAATAAATAAATACTTATTTACATAATAATAAAAAAAACTAAAACTAAAAACTTAAATAATCTACACTCCTAACATCCTGCGGTTTCAAGAACGCTCGCTGCGAATTTGTCGCTGAATGGTATGATATTGTTACGAGCTTGAGGTTCGTGACAATAAAAATTGCCGATAGAATTACCTAAATTAACACTTTAATTTACTTTACACAAATTAAAACTTAAAACACTAATAATTAAACACACTAATTCACTTTATTTCGCTCCGAAGCTTCGCTTGTCTCGCCAAATCAACACACTGCCCCGATCGCATCTTGCAGCGCCTATATATACAAATTAGCAATGAAGCATCCGGAATATTCAAGTAAATGCGCGCACAGCGACGAGTGTGCGAGTGTAGATTTTCTAGAAACTTAGTTCTTCGGATCGCGCTGTCGGTTGAAAGATTTGTGATGTCATTTTCTGCAAAGCGCCCCCCCGCGCTCTCATTCCTGACACTAGATGGCGCTAGTGTATGACGTTGACTTATTCACGCAACAATATGTTTGAAATATCGAAATAACTGTCTTATACTGTCTTATACTATATACCTGCGAGTATCGATGGTAAGAGTGAGCCCCATCATATCGCAGAAGTTTTTAGGGAACACTTCAAAGTGGAATCTCCATTGGGACCGGTGCAGCGGGTGTTCGATATTGAGGAGAAATCATGCAGTGAATTTGCCAGATTTACTGCGAAAGAAGTCGCAAATGTCATAAATAATATGACACGTGGTAAATCACCTGGACATGACGACCTCAGTATTGAGCACCTGCAGTATGCGGGAGTTCATCTGCCTAGGGTATTGACTATGCTCTATAATGTATGTATAGTGAATACTTACCTCAGGAACTTATGAAGACCATAGTGGTACCAGTTCTAAAGAATAAGACCGGGGATGCTGCCGACAAGAACAATTATAGACCGATCTCGCTGGCTACTGTGATAGCCAAAGTATTGGATGGTTTGCTTGATCGTCGAATAAGTAAACATATACAGGTACATGAGGCACAGTTTGGGTTTATACCTGAACTGTCCACTGAAACTGCAATCTTGCGACTCAAGCATACCGTCCAGTATTATGTTACGAGAAAAACGCCTGTCTACGCCTGTTTTTTGGACTTGTCGAAGGCATTTGACCTGGTCTCGTACAACCTATTATGGGATAAGCTTCGGAGGGAAACGAGTACGCCTAGAGAGATAGTCGATATATTAAGGTATTGGTACCACAACCAATCAAATAATGTAAGGTGGGCATGTTCATACTCAAGTGGATATAGGTTGGAATGTGGAGTGAGACAGGGGGGCTTAACTTCACCGAGGCTCTTTAATCTATATATAAATGGATTGATCGAGGAGCTTAGCAGAGCTGGCGTCGGATGCTCAATAGATGGTAACTTCGTAAACAGCATCAGTTACGCGGACGACATGGTGCTGCTGAGCCCTTCGATCAGAGCACTTGAAACTTTAATAAATTTATGTGAGAGATATGCTGAAGCCCATGGCCTCAGGTATAACTCCAAAAAGAGTGAACTACTTATTTTCAAGGCAGGGAATAAAGTACCCAAGGATATCCCACTGGTCATGCTTGGAGGAGTACCTTTAACTAGGGTCACCAAATTTAAATACCTGGGGCACTGGGTTGCAGATGACCTCTCTGATGACTTGGATATTGAACGAGAACGTAGAGCGTTAGCAGTGAGGTGCAACATGCTGGCTCGCAGGTTTGCAAGGTGTACAAAAGCTGTCAAGATAACCCTTTTTAAGGCGTACTGCCAAACATTTTACACCTGCAGCCTGTGGGTCAAGTATACTCGCAGATCCGTAAATGCTCTACGTGTTCAATATAATAATGGCTTTAGGATGCTAATGGGACTGTCTCGACATTGCAGCGCATCAGGTATGTTTGTTGAGGCTAACACGGACAGCTTTGATGCAATAATGCGGAAGAGAGTGGCCTCCCTGATGCGACGCGTGCGAGACAGTGCCAACGGACTCCTATGTACTGTATTAGGTAGGTTTGATTGTCCGGTAGTGCGGCACTGGAACACTGTGCATATGGGGTCCAGAGCTGTTATATTTAATATAAAATAATCATTGTTGTTTTCTTAGTTGTATATTTATTAACATTAATTTTAAGTTTATATTATTTATTACTAACAAATTATGGAGCTTGTATCTGAAATAAAATAAAATTATTATTATTATTATTATAAAGAACTCAGGATGTTATTTTCATGTCTTACGGTAACGAATAGCCATTTTAAAAAAAATTCTGACTGTCTGTCTGGGCTAATCTTCGGAAAGCTTGAACTGATTGTAATGAAACTTCACGAACGGCTAGAGAGCAATAGCAGGAGTGATCTAGGACACATTATTTTATGTCCGAAAAACTTAGAGATTTATTTTAAATAATCACAAATTGATAAAACAAATGGTCTTTGATGTACATCTTAAAACATTTAAATGATTAAATAAATATAACATCCAGACAAAGCCAGGGTTGCTAGTATATTTTAGTGCGTTATAGTTATAGTTTATTATGGTGCGTTGCCGGCCCTTTAGAAAGGGCCGGCAACGCACCCGCAATTCTCCTGGTGTTGCGGTTGATCATGGGCGGCGGTAGTCACTTAACATCAGGTGAGGCGCATGCTCGTTTGCCCCCTCTTCTATAAAAAAAAAAAAATATAATCTAAATATATAAATAAAACTGAAGTGTCTGTAATATTAAAATAACACGCTTCTATTGAACTTTAAAGGTTATTTGCATGCTATTAAGACATAATATTTTTTTTAATTTCGTTTTACTGTCTGTCTATCTGTTCTGGCCAAACTTCGGAATGACTGAATCGATTAAGATGATACTTTACCAACAGATAGAAAGCAACGCAAGGAGTCATTGTAGTCTACATTTTATCCGGAAATTTTAGAGTTTTTTTGACGAAATGAAAGAGTGATAAAATAAATTATTTTAATTATCTTAAGCCTAACAATAACGCCACATTAATAGATCCATCCAGACGGAGCTGGATGCTCTCTAGTTAACAAAAAAGTAATCGCTACATTTAGGGATATCATTCAAAGAGCTTGTACCTAATAAGCAAACGAAATGAATGGAGTAATTTATGTCAATTTGCGTACTTTTAAAAGGAAACAAAATATAAGACTAGTTTGACAATAAAGCAATAAATAGTAGAATAAAATTGTCACTTAATTCGTAATAATTTTAGGACACAGACAGAAGTTCTATAAGACATAAATACAAATTATATATAATACAATAATAATAATAAAAATATATTGAACTCATGTATTTAACGTGGGCTTCTTTTAACAATGTAAGAATGCTTTTAATGGCTTGTATGCCAGTCGTTATATTTTACCTAATATGGTTAGTGAATACGTCAGAAGTGATACGTAGTGAAGAAGGCACTCTTTTAGATTTAATATGCTGGCCAGACGGTAACGCAATACCTGTTATTATTGCCTGTGGTTCCATTGTTGCTGTAGTAATTGAGGTATGTAATCATGTTCAGAAATGAAAATGCCATCAAAAACATAACTTGTAAAAAGAACCAAGTCTCGCAAATCAGTTTTTGAACCATAAAAAGTTGTGATATCCATTTAATACCAAGACGGTTAATTTCTACAGTTCCTACTTAATGGTCCTTCTGGTTTAAGTTATTACGTAATTAGCCATGTTTTTTTGCCTACAATTTTTTTTGCGAATTAAAAGATTTTTAATAGGACATGACAAAGGGTCGTAGAAAATGACAGAACAACGTCGGCCTGACAAGCCAGTATATATATATATATATATATATATATATATATATATATATATATATATATATATATATATATATATATATATACTAGCTTGCCAGCAAACAACTTTAAGCAGAGAAGGTTACAGATTTGTTGCCATTACTGAGAACCAGGATGGAATGCCTCCATAGCTCATAATTGTACTGGCTTTTGAGACTTAAATAAAACCTTCATGTTTTTAACATGAAGGTTTTATTTAATTAATATTAGGGGTTTTATTATGTAATTGCAGTTTTACATTAAAAATTCGCAGTAGTATAATAAATCTATTATTAAAAATGTAAATGGGTACCTTTTTTGCTTAGAATAAATATGTTTATTTAATCGACGTATCCCTCAGGGTACACTAGTCACTCATTCTTCCATACAAACGTAGTCTGGCGATTACTCCACTTTTTGATGGTTTACGTTCAAAATAAAAAATGATTTCAATTTCTCTCATCATTATCTAGCCCTGTATGGAAACAAAAAAGTAAAAAAAGAATATGTTTAAAAGTTATAAGCGTCGAAAATTCCAAATTTCAACACTAGTTTTAACACATCTTTGGGCGGAAATAAATACTATAAGAAGAACGAAAATTGCAAAACAGTTACCATACAGGGATAGATTAGCTGTTCAAAAATGCAAAAAAAAAAATATTTTGAACAGATACATTCAATAGATTTTTCATGACATCCAGACTCCCAAAGGTCTGTTTATAAAATTTCGCGCGCTCCTTTTTGTTGTAAATCATCTTGCCTTTCACTACAAATTGTTTCCCCGATCAGTAGGACGGACGAGGGGGGGGGGGGGCAGCGTGCACCCACACATGCTCATTAGGTTAGCCACTGCTATCTATTTATGGTAGTAATACCGACATATCTACATCTTTATTTAGAAAAATTGCTTCCTTTTGTTCGTGTCCACTGCTGAAGCCGGGATGAATATAGCTGCTATAATGTACCCATAAGTTTGTTGAAGCACATTTAGTTAAAATTGAAAACAGGTTAGTACATAATAATGAACTTTCGATACAGGTAGTACATTTGGTACTTAACTACTTTAATTTGCTAAATGATAATCTTAAAATTATCTATTAATTTAATTAGAATAGATAATTTTTAGATTTTCGATAATCGTGCTTACTAGGAATCTCATATCCTAATATACCTAATGTAATTTATGTAAGTACATAAGAAAAAGAAGGGCAGTCAATGATAAATAAAATTTGTTTTGTAAGTTGTTTTTTTAAAAAAACACTTTAACACAACAACGACATGAAACTGAGAAGAAGCACCGGATCTGCGGAAACAAACTCAGAGAGGTCAGTACAGGTATTACATTGGTCATGTCATACGAGGACCAGGCAGGTGGCTAATACGGTCCTTTGAAGAAAGAACCATACAGATGTGAGTGGACAACTAAGTACTTTTTAGGATTCCGTACCCGAAGGGTAACCAGCAGGGCCCTATTACGAAGCCTCCGCTGTCCGTGTGTCTGTCTGTCAGCGGGCTGTATCTCATGATCCGTAACAATTATTGTAATTTTCACAGAATGTGTATTTCTGTTGCCGCTATAACAGCAAATAGTAAAAATAAATTTGAAATTAAAGGGTTTCCTACTTAAAAAAGGAACGTGTATTTTGGCTTTTTTTGATCGATAGTACCTAATATGTATATTAAATCTTGTAAGATGGTACGGAAGCTCGGAAGTCCGATTCGCACTTGGCACATATTTGTTTATATTTAACCTTACCTCAGACTGACTCATATTTTTATATATAATTTACTATACTACTATATAAGCTGCTACTAATAAAATAGTAGTAGCTTTGCTATGGTATTATACCTAGTATACTTTGGATTAGATTTAATTTATTACAGAATAATATGAACTATATAAAAACTAAGGAGCGCATCAATCTACTTCAGATATTGGGCTATGAATACAGATAAGTACACATAGGATTTAGTTTCTAAGTTGTACATAATTTATAGCCTTCGTTATGAATAGCATAAACAGGCCAAGCCCTCTAGCCTACAAACGTTTCGTAACGAATCCCTTTCTACAATCGCGCCTTTTATTTGTTTGGACTGACCACCTGACTCGTTCAGTGATGTCATTTCCATACAGTGTTTATCTTATATATATTATCTTATTTATATATATGTAGCGTTATCTATCATAAAATAAATCAATTTTTTTTTATATTTCGCTAATTGTGTCTGTACTGTGAATTTGATTTACAATCGATCTCTAAATTGTAGTTATCTTCTAATTACTTACCTTGTCTAGACGTGTTCTTTGGACTTCTGTAAGGAAGTCTGTGCTGTTAGTATTCCGTTTAGGTACGTTACTATTTTGATAGACGTTTGCGCTTGTCCCTGCAGTGACACAATTCCTATTTTTGATAACTTTCTAAGTACTAAGAGAATATCGCAAACCGCCATTGAACACAAACAATCAATAAACAATTAACAAACTAACATTTTTATTTATTTAATTAACCTACATAAAAGCCCCACTTATATTAGTCGCGCTGTCGAAAAGCAGTTGTCCTGACACTGGCTGGTATATACTTCGGGGAGTTGCCTGTGGGCTATTATAGCTAACTAGCTATGGTAAGTAAATACCTATTTAGAATACATAGTACCTACAGTAATATTTGCATAACCTACAATAAAATGTAAAAACATAAAGAAAACATAATTATTACACTAATTACATTAATTATTAATTAAGAGCTTCCGAAACACCTTCTCAAAGTCAGCAAAGGCGTCTTGAACAGGCAGAGCGTCAAGCTACTTTAAGAGCTGCTGAAACACCTGCTGAAAGTCAGCAAAGGCTATTCGAATAAGCGGAACGTCAGGCCACCTTAAGAGCCGCGGAAACACCTGATGAAACTCAACACAGACTCATTGAACAAGCTGAACGTCAATCTACTATAAGGGCATCTGAAACACCAAAACAGACACAAGCGTGAGAAGAGATGCAAATGCACAGCTCCAAGCTGAACGTCGACAAAATTTTCAAAGAAACAATTGGTCGGTTTTTAATGACGCAGCATTAAATTATGACCCGTTGATTGATTAAAAAATCACAGGTTAGTTGTTATCGGACTGATGGACAAGGCGTGTCGATTTTGCAGCGCTTTAAAATGGAAAGATGAGACCGCAGGCATGTGCTGTTCTAATGGCAAAGTGTCTCTTCCGTTACTTGGGGAACCACAAGAACCTTTGAAAACGCTCTTTTTATATGATGCTAATGAGTCACGGCGCTTTTTAAACAGGATCCGGAAATATAACTCATGTTTTCAAATGACGTCCTTCGGAGTTGACCGGGAAATAATAATGTCGGGATTTTCACCTACATTTACGGTGCAAGGGCAAATTTATCATAGAATAGGTTCACTTTTTCCAGCTGAAAAGGAACAGCATAAATTTTTACAAGTATATTTTATGGGTGACGAATTGGGCTAGACCGTCGCTGCCAATTTATCCAGGGAGAGAGACACAGTGTTCAAAATTCAAAGATTCTTTCATGAACGTAACATTTTAGTCAAAACATTTAAAACTGCTTTAGAAAACCTACCAGAAGAGGATTATGAAGTCTCAGTCACGCAGGTCGGACCCCTCGGGGAAAGCATGAAAACAATGCACCTTTGATAAACGAAATAGCAGCCGTAATTAGTGGTGATCAATTTTCTTCACGAGACATTGTCTTGTGAGTGTGATACGTTCCAACGGGTAGCCGATACACACAAGTTTTATGACGCTCTGCAATACCGATTGATTTATTGCAAAGGACAAGAGGGTCATCATTTTCAAATTCCACTCATTAACCCGGTCACAAAGGAGCCTACTCCAAACAAAAAAGGATCATGTACGGATTTTTATGCGTATCATATGATGTTGCGAGAAAATGATTTTAACCTCTTAGCCCGGTGTAGACAATTATTTCATCAATTTTTGGTAGACATGTATGTGAAAGTAGAAAGTTAACGTCTCCGTTAAATATCTTTAAATCAAAAAAGCTGCGCGTTGAAAATTATATACATTTACAAGATGCGATTTCTAGCGAATCCAATGTAAACCCCAGAGATTTAGGTAAAATGGTACCCTCATCATTCGTTAACAGTCCCCGCTACCTACATGAATACACACAAGACGCATTCGCCTATGTACGAACTTACGGAAGACCTGATCTTTTTGTTACTTTTACTTGCAATCCCACATGGAAAGAAATAACCGAGGAGCTAATGCCGGGCCAAAAAAGTACTGACAGACACGATTTAGTTGCTAGAGTATTTAGATTAAAAGTACAAAAATTAATGTATGTAATTAACAAAGGGAAAATTTTAGGAGAGGTGCAGTGCTTCATGTATTCAATTGAATGGCAAAAAAGAGGATTACCGCATGCCCACATTCTAATATGGCTTAAAGAGAAGTTGCGGCCCAGTCAAATAGACGACATAATAAGCGCCGAGATTCCGGATCCTGAGCAAGATAAAGAATTGTATGATACCATCGTCCGAAATATGATTCACGGTCCATGTGGAGCACGAAATTCAATATCGCCATGTATGAAAGAAGGAAAATGTACAAAGAAATTCCCTAAACAGATATTAAAAGAAACAGTGCACAATGACGATGGCTACCTTTTATACAGACGCAGAGGTCCCGAAGATGGTGGCAGGAAAGTTACAATCAAATCTCGCTCTGGAGCGTTCGAAACCTTAGATAACTGCTGGATTGTCCCGTATTCGCCCATTCTATGTAAAATGTTTAATGCCCACATTAATGTAGAAGCATGTAGCTCTGTTCGCGCAATCAAGTATATCTGTAAGTACATAAATAAAGGAAGCGACCAAGCAATATTTAATCTCAGGAGTGAAGGTGAGGCAAATCCCGTTAATGAAGTACAGACCTTTCAAGCAGGGCGTTATGTTAGCAGTAACGAGGCAGCGTGGCGTCTCCTTGGCTTCCCTTTACACGAAAGGTACCCAACAGTTACTCACCTTGCTGTGCACTTAGAAAAAGGAGAGCGTGTATATTTCACCGAAAGAAATTTCCAAGAAAGAATTGCATCACTGTCAAAAACTACACTAACAGCCTTCTTTCAACTTTGTCAAACCGACCCTTTTGCAAAAACGTACAAGGAACACATCTAGGAAGGAGTGGAAACGCCACTCCTTCCTAGATGTCTTCCTAGATGTGTCCTTCAAGGCGCGCCTGTTGCAAATGGGCCCGGTGTAAAGTCATCAGATGCCCTTGGTCGTATGTATACCATTCATGTAACTAATTTTTAATGTTTCTGTTTACGATTGCTGCTGCACCATGTTCGGGGTCCTACAGGATATAAAGACCTTAAAACTGTCAACGGTCAGGAATGCGCAACTTATAGAGAAGCATGTGAAGCTCTGCATCTTTTAGAAAACGATAATCACTGGGATGAAACCATGGAGGAAGCTGTGCAGTGCCAGTCACCAGCCATAATTAGGGATCTTTATGCAACTCTCATATCATCTTGCGGGCTATCTCATGCACATGAATTGTGGGACAAATAGAGTACATGGCGGAAGATATTTTGCGAAGGTTACAGCAGATACACGCGAACATGACATACAATTAACACATTTATAATGAAGCACTTGAAAAAATTGAAGATAAAGTAACGGCAATGGTAGGCAAAGTATTAAACGACTTTGGAATGATAAGCCCTCAGCGAACAACCGAAAATGAACTAAGTGATGAAATTATACAATTTCATCACTTTTTTGTGAAATTGTGAAACAAACTACGATATACCAGCTTTGCAGCAGCAAGTAGCTGAATTTGTACCCCACTTGCTTCCCGAACAAAAACGAGTTTTTGACAAAGTATTAGGACAAATTGAATCTGGAAATGGTGCACTTTTCTTTTTAGATGCCCCTGGAGGAACTGGGAAGCACATTTTTGTTAAATTTATTATTAGCGCAAGTACGGAAAGATAAAAACATTGCTGTGGCCGTAGCTTCCTCCGGTATAGCCGCCACGCTGCTAAGCGGGGGCCGCACTGCACATTCTGTTTTAAAACTCCCTCTAAATCTAGCCCAGGAAGAATTGCCGATCCGCAACTTTAGCAAAAATAGTGCACGGGGTATAATGCTACGACAACGCAAACTTTTAGTGTGGGACGAAAGTACAATGTCGCATAAAAAAGCTGTAGAAGCACTAAATCGAACGCTCCGGGATTTGCGCAGCAATACCGATGCAATGGGAGGAATGGTGGTTTTACTGGCTGTTGACTTTCGCCAAACTTTACCCGTCATTCAAAAGGGCACACCTGCAGATGAAATTAAGGCATGCCTCAAGTCGTTTATTTTATGGAACAAGGTGACAAAATTCAGTTTAACTACGAATATGAGAGTGCATTTGTATAATGATATCAATGCTGGAAACTATGCTGACACACTATTAAAAATTGGCGATGGGCGGTTGGAAACGGATGCTGAGGGCTGCGTTACATTAACGAGAGATTTTTGTAATTTAGTACAGAGTGATTCTGAATTAATTGCGAGCGTTTATTCAGATTTAACGAACAACATGCATGAAGACAAATGGTTATGTGAAAGGGCGATTCTTGCACCAAAAAATGAGAGCGTTAACAAAATAAATTCAGATATATTAAGCGAAGTAGCAGGAGAAATAATAGAGTATTTGCCAGTAGACACAGTTATGGACACAGAACAGAGCACTTCATATCCCGTAGAGTTTCTAAATTCTCTAGAGTTGTCAGGTGTTGCAGGAGGGCTCACATAAGCTTCAATTAAAATTAGGCGTCCCAGTCATGCTAATGCGAAATTTAGATGCTCCTCAGTTATGTAACGGGACAAGGCTGCGTGTGACACATCTCGGACAGAACATAATCGGTGCTACAATTTTGACAGGCGTAGGAAAAGGTGAAAATGTTATTATACCACGGATCCCTATAATTCCCACAGATCTTCCTTTTAATTCAAAAGGTTGCAGTTACCTATTAAGCTCAGTTTTGCAATGACAATTAATAAAGCGCAACGGCAAACGTTACAAGTAGCGGGGGTCAACTTAGAAAAACCGTGCTTTTCTCATGGTCAGCTGTATGTAGAATGTTCGCGTGTGTCAAATTCCCAGAATCTCCACATTCTTTCCCCGAATGGAAAAACATATAACATTGTGTACAGTAGCGTCTTAAAATAGTGTTCAGTTAGTTTTTTTTTTTCAAAATTACCACAATCAATTAATCAGAATTTCCACAGAACTTCCCTTTCAATTCAAAATTTTCATATTTAGCTCAGTTTCTTTTCAATTCCAAATGCTGCACCTCTGACGGACCTATTAAGCTTAGTTTCCTTTCAACTCAAAAGGCTGCATCTCTGACGGATCTTTTATTTGGCTCAGTTTCCTTTCAATTCAGAAAACTGCATCTCTGACGAATCAATTTAGCTCAGTTTCTTTTCAAAAGTCTGCATCCCTGACGGATAATTATGCTCAGTTTCCTTTAAATTAAAAAAATATCCCATTTCCATTTGGAATAAACAGGCTATTTTCATGCTTTCCTATACGCTGTGTTTCAAAATATTTAAATAGGCTGACGAAACAATTTTGCTCAGTTTCCTTTTAATGGCTGGTTCTCTGACAAATCTATAAAACTCAGTTTTCTTTCAATTCAAAAAGCAATGAATAGTTCATTTCCCAGTGACCATGCGGGCGAAGCCGCGGGTAACAGTTAGTTATTTCAATAATTCGAAAAACTATAGTGAATTACAGTGTTGTGACCACCAAATAGTTACTATTACTTTCCTATAATTTTTATTTAGGGCATTGTTCCTGTAAGTATTTGACTTGTCAGCTATTGCGTTTTTCATTTGCGATATTCGTTGAATATTCACTTTTTATAAAACGTCATGAATCCGTCCTAATTTTTTTTTTTATTTCAGTGCCTGCTCCTCAAAGCAAAACAAGGGGGCACCCTTGTTTTGCTCTATGCACATCAGATAATTTATGAGGCATCCATTTCTCAATTTTTTTTATTTTACTAACATGATGCGGATGAATTAATAACCTATAACATTAATTTAATATTATGGGCAAATTAATATCAAACCGTCATGTGAATTCTTTGTTTCTCTTATGGAGTATCTCTACACTCCATAGTTTCTTTGATAAGGAATGGCAACCATTACTATTACCATTAATTAATTATAAAGCTTAGTGTGCTCTTTTCCTTGGTAAATTTTTGCAAGTATAAATTACCACGATGAAAGCGATTAAACTAAAAACGCATAGTACGTTAGTTAGTCTTTATTGCCTCTCTTGTGCTTCAAGCCCGATCGCAGCAGTGGGTGCACTGTTTCTTCACTCACTCAGATGGATTCCAAGAATGAGCTGTAGTTTAGCTGTTTTATTATGATTACAAGAATTTATTGAGTCTGACTTACTCTGATTACGACGAAGTAAATAATGCTATAGCTAAGTTAGTCAATTGGTTTAATGTTAATAATTTGCATTTGAATGGAACTAAAACTAAATGTATGAAATTCGTAACTCCTAATGTTAAACATGTCAATACTAATGTAATTTTAAATGGGGAGGAGCTGAGTCTTGTCGATACCACCATTTTTCTTGGAATCACACTGGACGCAAAGCTTCAATGGCTCCCCCATATATCAAAACTAGCTAGCAGACTTAGTTCTGCAGCATATGCTGTAAAAAAGATTAGAACTCTTACCAGTGTTGAAACAGCTAGAATAGTTTACTTCAGTTATTTCCATAGCATTATGTCGTATGGTATTTTGCTATGGGGACACGCGACTGACACTGAAATTATATTTATTTTACAGAAGAGGGCCATTCGAGCAATATATAATTTAAAACCAAAAGAGTCACTGAGACAAAAATTTAAAGAAATTAATATATTAACTCTGGCCTCTCAATACATTTATGAAAATGTAATGTACGTACACAAAAATAAAAGTAGTTTTGCGAAAATAAGTGATATTCATTCTGTAAATACTAGGAACAGACACAAGCTGGTAGTACCTGTTACTCGACTCCACCGAGTCAGTAATTCATTCTTGGGGCGATGTATACGCTTTTACAACAAAATCCCAGAAAATATACAAAATTTGTCATACACAAAGTTCAAAAATGTTATTAAACTAAGTTTGTATAAAAAGGGTTATTATAATATTAAGGAATTTATAGATGATAATAACCCCTGGGAAGGGTGATCGCTACCAAGCTATTTCTAATTTATCTTGTGTTGTTGATTGTAAACATGATTGTAAGCTATTATTAAAAAAAAAGTCCCGCTGGGTTTCTTGCTGGTTCTTCCCAGGACAGAGGTTTTTTTTTGCGAACCAGTGGTAAATTAAAAAAGTGACGTTCAATAAGTATTTTTATAATCTACATTGAATAAAAAAGTTTCTATTTCTATTTCTATTTCTATTTCTGTAGGTTGAATAGACTCTAACCGAAGTCTGAAGCCGCCTGATCTTATGGTTCGTGACGAATATTATATAATATTTCGACAAATCTGGAAAGGTGTCTAGGTCTTGTCTGGCCTGTCCCGTGTACCAGGCTTATATTGTTTTTTCATGAATTAAAATATGTATTAACATTTTTAAGAGCGTTTATGAGCCGTTGTAAATTCCAAAATTGGCCCAGGGTATACAGTATTTTAAATTTTAATTATTGAAAAGTTTCATAGAAAGAACTGATTACATTCTATTTATTGTTTATGATGCATTATTTGTTCCAGCTTTACGGTCTATATCAGTTATTTAAAGCGGGTCTACCGAAAAAAGAACACAATGTTACCAACGGCCTGTTTTACTACATTTGGGCATTGATTATCATGATAATTATTTTCCTTGCAATTATGTTTTATTCAGGATTGCAATCGACAATAATTCGAGGTAATTATTATATGCATGGTATACTCGTATATACTTAGTTTTTGCAGGTATATACAAGAGACTTTTGCTTATAGGCAGTTAAATAAAATATGTCAAATTAGTACCCTTAACCGACTTGCATGTATGCGTAGGTATATGAATGCGGAAGAGGCGAGAGAGGTGTGACAGGATCGTGCCAAATGGAAGGCTGTAGTGTCTGCCTACCCCTCTGGGTGACAGGCGTGAGTGCTTATGTTATGTAGTACTCGTATGTCGAAGTCTTTACACAGATACTCACACAAGACCCACGGCGACAAGGCCACAGCACGGCAACGTTTATTCTGCATATTTCATTGATTACAGCCCGTTAAAAGACTACCGCTGAACATAAGTCTTTCCCATAGATTACCTCAAAGGATGGTCTTTGCCATAATTGCCACGCTTGGTAGGAGGATGGTCACAGCAGTAATTTTTTTTTTCATTTGTTATCAGAAAGATGCTGCTGCCCATTCCCTGTTGTAGATTCCCCTGTGACGCCTTTTACGACACCACCGGGATTTTATCGGGTAGTGGATTCTCTTACTCCTATATGGCGATTACATGACGATACGGATTCTGGATTTATTCATATTTTATTAAAATTAGATCAGATACGCTTCGGATCTTGATCCTCATTTTAATCAGAGCATGTTTGGGAAATGTTCCAATTTTTATTAGCAAACCTATTAAGATAGTAAGTATATTTCAACTAACGGAAAAATGGATATTTATCTTATTACTAAACATTATATTGAAGCAATAATGTATAATGTAATCCGAATCGGTGTCGGTTAATAGATTAAAAGTATGAAACGTCTGTACAGCAATTAACTCATTCGTCATGTGTGACGATTAAACAAAATCGTTCCCACAACAAAAGGCTTTTGACCAGCAATGGATTTTTACGGGCAGATAGAGAAGAAGAATGGGATGAATAACATAAAACCGTGAAAATGCATCAATATTTTAAGGGTTTGATTCTGCAATGAATTGCCAGAACGATCTTACAGCTGTTCTTTCCGATAAATGGTGGTAAAACCGTCTCTTATTGCTAGGCGTAAAATACCCAGAAAGGCGACGGAAAGCAGTGTGTAAGGTGAGAAACTGTACTGCGATCGTCAATTGGTCTGCTGAGTTTAAGGCGAAAGAGTGACCCAAGAGTCTCTCCCGTTTTAGAGAGTTCACAAATGGACTTATCCAGTTGTGAACTTTTACGAGCTAACAAGATTAGAAAGATTTAAATAAAACTAGTTTTTATGGATTTTATCGCTTATATTAACTTATTTTATATTATAATCCACCATAATTAAAAACAAGATCGAAGGTAGAAAGTAGGCACAACCACAATAGTATGCTTACGTTTTAACTCTGTAATATTTCCTTTTAATTTAGCCAAAATAAAAGGTGGGATTACTAAAGCGATGATAAGATATGCCAGCCATTTGCCATCCAAAGTGGCTATCGACAGGTTGCAGACGAGGTTCCACTGCTGCGGGCGCGTTGATTACCAAGAATGGTTTTATATTCCTTGGTTCAACACTGGTGAGAGCGTACCTAATGATGCTGTGTAAGCAATATGTTTTTAATTTATAATTTTAAATTTATTATAATTTTTTTACCACACTTTATCTATGATTTGCCGTGATTTTATATTCATTAATTGCTTAAGGACAAATGCCTATATCTAGAAAAGAATTTGGTGGTTTGTGGTTGGAATTTCAAACCGCGACCTGCAGCGTTGCATCCGTAGATTGATTTCTTCATCAACCTCATTTCTAACTTTATTTTTATGTTTAAAATTATATCTAGCCAATTCTCAATAAAAAAAACATTATATAATTCTATTTACAGATCAAATAGTAAGTTCGTCGCGGACAACGTTCCTTACAGCTGCTGTTCTAAAGACGCTCTTTCACCTTGTATACATCATGGCGTCACACAAATCGGTCTTATTTATAAATACGATCCTACAGTGCGTTAAAACTTAATTAATTTAAATTAGTTACTAGGTTAATTAGAAAAAATTATAAAACAGACTGAAAAATGAAAGAATACGCTTTGATCTGATCATGCTAGTGAGAAGACGAGATCAGTCATGGTATTTTCATTTTGTTTCATTGTCATTGCTTCTTAAAACGTCTTTTTTATAGGATAAAAGTGACAAACGAGCACACAGTCTACCTGATGGTAAGTGGATGCTGTGGCCCATAGATATCTACATTTAACTTCGATTAAGCTCCGGTTCTCTACACACACCATACGAAATACGGCAGTATTAAGCTGCTATTTTACGCTGGTATTCTGTGAGAGTGTGTCCTTCCCCGGTCGAGCCGACCCATTCGTGCTACAACCGTAATATAGCTGCAGCGTGGCTCTAACACGTATAAACAACTTTGCTAACATTACTACTGACTGTAAACTTACTCAAAGAGTATATAATCACTACACAGTAAGCCTATCAATATGAAAAAAAGTGAGAAAGACAAAAGTTTTATTGAAAATGTAGTAAGCAAGCAGAATGATTGACGAATCGACTATTATTGATTACTCTCAAACCGTTGATAAAATATACTTACCAAGGTGTTTACCCTCTGCCAAACACTGAAGACATTATAATTAAAATCTCGAAATATGCCATCTTTAGCACCTTTGATCTTAAAGAGTGCTGATCATCCATTCAATCATCATAAACTGTCATGCCTGTCACAAGAAGGTAGACAGAGATTACGGACTTCCATTTAGCACAATCCTGGCACATTTCTTGTTTTTTTTTCTTCACATTTTTATAACTACCCATATGCTCGTCGGTTAAGGGTACACTTAATCTGTCCCATTGTAAATGTACCGTCAATTTAGTCGATAAACTTTCGTCAAAGACGTTCATTGCCGACTACCAATCATTTCAGAAGCATAAATTTGCTTCATTTAAATAAAACTAGTTTTTACGTATTAAAATTAAACGGCTACCTCCAGATTAAAATTATTTAATATGGAGGCAGCCGTGGCTACGACATTGGGAAGCAGGGACGTTGGACGCCTTAGTGAGTTAACAGGAGGAGGGGCTGTGACCATGGGCGCTGTTATGTGCTCGAAATGTCGGGAATATAAAATAAGTTAACATGCGCGATAAAATCCGTAAAAATTTGTTTTATTTAAATGTGTTCGCGTAAATATAAGAACTCATTATAAATTTGCTGCGTCCTCATTCATTCTCTTTACTCGTCCAAACCACCGTAGCTTGCCTTTCTTAATCCAGATCACACCTTCGTGCAAACCACACTTTTCTTTCCTTATCATATGACTTCTCGCCTTATACAGAGCAATCCCTCACATAATTTTTATAGGTGATCGGCTGGTAAGACTACGTCGAGAGTAGAGAGTGGTACT
Organism: Parnassius smintheus behrii; assembly: GCA_036936625.1. Taxonomy (NCBI): domain Eukaryota; kingdom Metazoa; phylum Arthropoda; class Insecta; order Lepidoptera; family Papilionidae; genus Parnassius; species Parnassius smintheus. Next base: position 32,941,371 of record JAUPFT010000012.1, read on the forward strand.
ACGCAGATGGACTCCTAGGCAGAACCTAGGAGTCTATCTGCGTAGTTCCACTCTCTTACCTATTTCTGCCGTCAAATAGCAATGCACCAATACTATGTTCCGTTGAGAAGGGTATAGAGAGATACTGGCTGTGAGCTGTGAAGCATCCCACCCAAATCCTACAGAGTTGATAATGCATCTATACCGTTCTTCATTTGAGTCGATTGCAGGTGCCCGGAACGTGACCGGTGGCGAGCCTCATTGGTGATCTTTCATTTCGCTTATTTTATCTCTCTTCAAGTAGGTATCTAATTTACCGGAAGAAAGACCATACGCTGCGTTTGAAGCTGATGGAAACTTATTCCAATTCTGACGTAATCCTTTCGGGGTAACCAATTTTTCAGGTTTAAAGTTTTAAAGAACAATTGCCTAGGTGATCTGTATCAATAGCTGTAAGAAACTTGATTACATAATCGTCTGCGGTAAAATTCTGGCACAACATAAAAAAATAAAGATAAACACAAATTTTATCTTTATTTTTGTTATGCTCGTCCTTCATTTGAACCACATCCAAAGGTCGACCGCACTCGTAAAATGAAAGAACTAAGTACATTATGTAGTAGATTAGAGCTGTCCATTTTTTGTTTTGCTTTTGTTTTCTTGGCAACAAGGCATTCCACCAAAAAAAAAAAACAGAAAGAATACATTAAGCGCTGTAATACACTTTAGATAATATATTACAATTACATCAATAATATGTTCATTTTATTCACAATATAAGTAACGTTGTTATGTTTTTGGGAGAGTTTGATAGCAGCATAGGCCAGTTGACAGTCGATAACGATAGTAGTATCTCAAGTTGTCAAGGTGTCTAAGCAGACAAAATATCTTGAGGTTTGTATGTCACCAAATAGATGATGTCTATCTAGGCCAAATAATTTCACCAACAGATATAACTGTAAAGGAAATCAACAGACGTATGGGAAACGCTTGGAATCATTCATATTGTTACGCGCTCAAGTCGACGGCACTAGCGCCATCTAGTCTCGAACCGAAGAACTAAACTTCTTGAAGTCGAAACACGAACTCTCGGTACCTTGCGCGTGTTTACTTGAATATTCTGGATATTTCGCTGCTAATTTATATAAATAGGCGCTGCAGATGCGATCGAAAAAGTATTGGAGTTGGCGACACAAGCGAAGCTTCGGAGCGGAATAAAGTGAATCAGTGTGATTAATTATTAGTGTTTTAAGTTTTAATTTGTGTAAAGAGAATTAAAGTGTTAATTTAGGTAATTTTATCGGCAATTTTTATTGTCACGAACCTCAAGCTCGTAACAATTGGTGTCAGAAGTGGGATAAAATCATGCCGATTTTACCTAAGGAGGAAACGGAGGGTGTCCATACCCGAAGTCAACGCCAGCAGGAGACGGACCAAAGAAGATTTGGTGGTACAACGTCGCAGACTTCGGAGGGACAGCCACCGGCTGCAGGCCCGTCAGTATTTCCTACATCTGCAGCACCTGACTTAGGTGCTCTGATGGTGATGCTGCAGGAGCAGGCTCGCCGACAGGAGGAACAGGCTCGCCGACAGGAGGAACAGGTCCGTCGGTTGGAAGAGCAGCTGCGGGGCGGACAGAATGAACAGGCCCGCCGACAAGAGGAACAGGCCCGTCGGTCGGAAGAGCAGATGCTCCTCATTAAGGACCTTTATGCTACCTTTGGGAAAGAGATAAATGAGGTGAAGGATAGGGTTGCTCAACATGACAACCGCCTGTCGGAAGCTGAAACCCAAATCAAAGAAGCTAAAACCCAAATCGACCAAGTGAACAATCGGGTTGTGGCTGACGTGAAGAAACCGCTGGACGACTTCAAACGGGGTGATGGAACTACAGCTCCCGTAGTAGCTACTACACCTTCGCTACGTGAGTTCAAAGTGCCACCGTTCGACGGGACTTCTTCCTGGTCAGCCTACAAAATCCAGTTTGAGGCTGTTATGAAGGCGAACGGCTGGAATAAAAGCCATGACTGCCCTCACACTAGGCCTGCGCGACCAGGCCTTAACTGTTCTGGAAGCTCTCGGTGAGGAAGTGACTTATGAGCAACTCCTTGAGGAATTGGAGGCGAGATATGGCGACGCTCACCTGGAACACGTCTTTCGTGCGCAGCTTAAAGATCGCGTGCAGTGCATCAACGAAAACCTGCAGCAGTGGGCTCTAGAGGTGGAGAAGCTGGTGCGGAAAGCATACCGGTCTGTACCTGCGCTCATTGAAGGGAACCTGGTGCAGACATTCATCGACGGCATCCGCGACCTGGAAGTCAGAGCTGCTGTGAGGCTCGGGCACCATGAGACGCTTAAGGACGCCTTGAACCATGCACCGGAGGTGGAAGCCGTGCGGCAGAATCATCGTTCCCATCGCGTCAGTGAGGTTGCAGCAGCTACAGTTCGCGACCGCAACAAAGGATACAGCCCTAGGTGCTATGGCTGTGGGGAAAGGGGCCATCTTCGATCTAGCTGCCCTAAGCGAACCAGAGAAAGGGCAAGTGAACGATATCAGGAGGGTAGTGCAGCTAACGGCACTGCCTGGCGGCGACAGGATCATCGTTCACCTCATGCTAGGGAGGTTGCAGCAGTTACGGTTCGCGACCACAATAAAGGATACAGCCCTAGGTGCTATGTCTGTGGGGAAAGAGGCCATCTTCGGTCCAGCTGCCCTAAGCACACCCTAGGAAGGGAAGGTGAACGGTCTCAGAAAGAAAGTGCGGCTAACAGCACCGCCCAGCAGCAGCAGGAATACGACTTTACTATCAGACACTGCAGCGGGAAATCTTACGGCAACGCAGATGCATTGTCAAGAAGATCTTTTCCTGAAGATTGCAACCATTGTAGTAGGCAAGAGAGTAAGGAAGTGGTATCCGTGAGGATGCTCAGGACAGACCACCTCAGCAACGGGTGGAAGGACAGCCTACGACATGCACAGCAGGAAGATCCGGACATCAAGCCGATTCTGGGATGGATGAAGGCCCGTGCTACCAAGCCTAAGTGGAGGGACGTCTCAGCGATGAGTTCAACCACGAAAAGCTATTGGGCCCAATGGGACAGCTTGCTGCTTCAGGATGGAGTCCTGTGCCGTAAAGGGGACAATGGTCGAGGAGACAGCTGTCGTTTACAAATGGTTGTCCCTAAAGCTAAAGTGCCGAATGTTCTACAGCTGTGCCATAATGGTCGTTCAAGAGTCCATCTGGGAGTTAAACGAACTCTACTGAAGGTCCGAGAACAGTTTTACTGGGTCCATTATCGTGACGATGTCGAGGATTGGTGTCGTACATGTACAAGTTGTGCGGCTGTGAGGGGACCTCAGACACGGAGTAGAGGAGCATCGAAATTGTACAATGTTGGTGCACCACGGGATAGGACATCCCTTGACATTGCGGAGCCGTTACAGAAAGGCGCAAAGGGGACTCCTAAGATCGTCCATGTGGATCGCCTGGCGCGTTATTATGGGGCCGATAATGCTCGGGACGAGCATGTCTTAGGAGGGGGCAGTGTTACGCGCTCAAGTTGACGTCACTAGCGCCATCTAGTCTCGAACCGAAGAACTAAACTTCTTGAAGTCGAAACACGAACTCTCGGTACCTTGCGCGTGTTTTCTTGAATATTCTGGATATTTCGCTGCTAATTTATATAAATAGGCGCTGCAGATGCGATCGAAAAAGTATTGGAGTTGGCGACACAGGCGAAGCTTCGGAGCGGAATAAAGTGAATCAGTGTGATTAATTATTAGTGTTTTAAGTTTTAATTTGTGTAAAGAGAATTAAAGTGTTAATTTAGGTAATTTTATCGGCAATTTTTATTGTCACGAACCTCAAGCTCGAAACAATATCATACTGGAGGCTAAAGGAAATAATGAAAAACAAAGATACTAGCATGACCATCAAAAGCGAACTCTGACAGTTGTATTTTGCCTATCTTCACATATGGCTGCTGCCAGTCCTGGGCTCCTGGGTTTTCACCAACGCTCATATTAGGAAACTAGAAATTTGTTAAAGCGCCATAGAGGAAAGCATGATGGGAAAAGGGTTATCAGACAGATTGAAAACTAACACTATAAAGAAACACAAGAACAAAAGATGTGACAGTCACAATAAAGAAGCTTAAATGGAGATGCACAGGACACACAGTTAGGGGAACTGATAAATGGAGCAAAATATTAATATATTGGTACACAAGACACAAGAAAAGTAAATAAGGTAGACCGTTCAGGAAATGGGTTGATGGCCCCTTAGTTGGTAATAGAGAGTTGTGGAGACAATTCGAGGAGGCTATTGCTAAAGAAAGGTAAACAGACAGGATTATAGAGACAATTGGAAACAGACGCTAAATAAAAAAAATCTGATGTAGGTAACTTTAACTTGTAATATTAACCTTTGAATAAAGGGCTGTTATTATTATAATCATTTTGGGGTATTAATAGAAAATTATTTCGTTCGGCACACCACCACCCCCATATATCGATCACCCAGTGAGCCAGGTCCAGATATCTTGTTTGCTTATCTGTTTTGGATTTTACGAGGTTCTCGTCATACGAAACGGTAATGTCGACCAAAAATATCCATGACTGGGCCCGGTGCATCAGCACAATATCAGGCTAATTATCAAGAATGTCATCATCACATACAGGACTATGTGATGATTATTATTGTTATTGAAGCCTCATCTAATTGGGCTGAATGAATATAAAAAGGAAATGAAATATACATATATACATATAAAAGATATATATTAAATGTATTAACATAAATAAATAAATATAAGCCCAACCCAGCCCAACCAGATGAAAGCCCTCGGCAAGGGAGACCAAACGGCCGAGGCTTAGGGGGGAAAGGGAAAAAACCGGCATACGATGCGGACGGTATCGATGAGCACCGCCTTCTGCATTTGACCCCGGGGCGGTCCGTCACAGAGTCCCAGTCGCCTCAGATGACCTGAGAGGCCGACAGAAATAATTACGGTCTGCAGATCATCCCACTGGTCACCTTGTGAGCCAGGTCTAGATATTTTGTTTTCTTATCTGTTTCGGCTTTTACGAGGTTTTCATCGTGTGAAATGGTAATGTCGGCCAAAATATCCTTGACTGTGCCCGGTCTATTAGCACAATATCTGGCTTATTCGTAAGAATAGTCCTGTCTGTGATGATGGCCCGGTCCCAGTAGAGCCTGGCACGGCCATTTTGGAGTACAACTTCCGTTAAATACTTATAATAAGGCAGTTTTAGATTCACGAGACCGTATTTCAGAACGAGCACCTGATGTAGAATGCAGACTACCAGGTTGTGACTGTGCAAGTACTCAGAGTTAGAAAGTGCTGAACAACCAGTGATGACATGCCTAAGTGACTCACCGGGATAGCGACAAGCTCAACATATATCGACGGTGCCATCCTTTAGGATGTGTATCTCCGATAGTTGTTGGTCTTAATAATGATCTTCTATTGCACACACAAAAACTTCGGTCCCTCCAAAGAGGTCACCAAAACGTAGCCAGGCAGGAGGTAGGCAATTGTGTCTACGAAAGTCTCATGAAGAGCCTTGTAGAACCTCCCGTGGAGCTCCTTCTGCTTTCATATGGCCTCTCGGTCAGAAATTCATTGTACTGAATTCGTTGGCTAAGGGTAGAGGGGTCAGCCCTTTATCACACGAAATGACGTCCTTGTAAAATGGATCATCTAATCTCCCCAGAAAGTAATTATTGAGGAGGTATATTTAAAACGCCGCGCCCACCATAATATCGGGTGATGCACCATGTGGGTCGTCATAACAGTGTGGTCTTTTCTATTCAGAGCGTTCAGTTCGGTCAGAGTCAATCTGAGCATGCCAAAGGTATAAGAACAGGCATGACCCAACCGTTAATATGCGTGTGTCTTATTATCGCTCTACAAAAGGATGTTAAGAATTTTTGTCAAGCGTGCATAAAACACATCGCAAGCTGACTGTTTCATGTCCGCTTCATCAATATTGTTACGAGCTTGAGGTTCGTGACAATAAAAATTGCCGATAAAATTACCTAAATTAACACTTTAATTTACTTTACACAAATTAAAAGTTAAAACACTAATAATTAAACACACTAATTCACTTAATTCCGCTCCGCAGCTTCGCTTGTGTCGCTGAGTTCAACTCTACCTCGATCGCATCTTGCAGCGCCTATTTATATAATTAGCAAAGAAGCGTCCCGAACATTCACGTAAATGCGCGCCAGGCAACGAGAATTCGAGTATAGATTTTCTAGAAACTTAGTTCTTCGGGTGGCGCTGTCAGTCGAAAGATTTGTGATGTCATTTACTGCAACGCTCTACTCGCTCTCGTTCCTGACACTAGATGGCGCGAGTATATCGTCGACTTGAGCGCGTTACACTGCCCCCTCCTAAGACATGCTCGTCCCGAGCATCATCGGCCCCATAATAACGCGCCAAGCGATCCACATGGACGATCTTACGAGTCCCTCTTGCGCCTTTCTGTAACGGCTCCGCAATGTCAAGGGATGTCATATCCCGTGGTGCACCAACATTGTACAATTTCGACGCTCCTCTACTCCGTGCCTGAGGTCCCCTCACAGCCGCACAGCTTGTACATGTACGACACCAATCCTCGACATCGTCACGATAATGGACCCAGTAAAACTCAGTTCTCGGACCTTCAGTAGAGTTCGTTTAACTCCCAGATGGACTCTTGAACGTCCATTATGGCACAGTTGTAGAACATTCGGCACTTTAGCTTTAGGGACAACCATTTGCAGACGACAGCTGTCTCCTCGACCATTGTCCCATTTACGGCACAGGACTCCATCCTGAATCAGCAAGCTGCCCCATTGGGCCCAATAGCTTTTCGTGGTTGAACTCATCGCTGAGACGTCCCTCCACTTAGGCTTGGTAGCACGGGCCTTCATCCATCCCAGAATCGGCTTGATGTCTGGATCTTCCTGCTGTGCACGTCATAGGCTGTCCTTCCACCCGTTGCTGAGGTGGTCTGTCCTGAGCATCCTCACGGATACCACTTCCTTACCTTGCCTACTACAATGGTTGCCATCTTCAGGACAAGGTCTTCTTGACAATGCATCTGCGTTGCCATGAGATTTCTCGCTGCGATGTTCGATCTCAAAGTCGTATTCCTGCTGCTGCTGGGCGGTGCTGTTAGCCGCACTTCCTTTCTGAGACCGTTCACCTTCCCTTCCTAGGGTGTGCTTAGGGCAGCTGGACCGAAGATGGCCCCTTTCCCCACAGCCATAGCACCTAGGGCTGTATCCTTTATTGTGGTCGCGAACCGTAACTGCTGCAACCGCCCTAGCGTGAGGTGAACGATGATCCTGTCGCCGCCAGGCAGTGCCGTTAGCTGCAGTACCCTCCTGATATCGTTCACTTTCCCTTTCTGCGGTTCGCTTAGGGCAGCTGGATCGAAGATGGCCCTTTTCCCCACAGCCATAGCACCTAGGGCTGTATCCTTTGTTGCGGTCGCGAACTGTAGCTGCTGCAACCTCCCTGACGCGATGGGAACGATGATCCTGCCGCACGGCTTCTACCTCCAGTGCATGGGCCAAGGCGTCCTTAAGCGTCTCGTGGTGTCCGAGCCTCACAGCAGCTCTGACTTCCAGGTCGCGGATGCCGTCGATGAATGTCTGCACCAGGTTCCCTTCAATGAGCACAGGTACAGACTGGTATCCTTTTCGAACCATCTTCTCCACCTCAAGGGCCCACTGCTGCAGGTTTTCGTTGCTGCGTTGCACGCGATCTTTAAGCTGCGCGCGAAAGACGTGTTCCAGGTGAGCGTCACCATATCTCGCCTCCAATGCCTCAAGGAGCTGCTCGTAGGTCACTCTCTTACCGAGAGCTTCCAACACGGTTAAGGCTTGGTCGCGCAGGCCTAAGGTGAGTGCAGTCATGGCCTGGCTTTTATTCCAGTCGTTTGCCTCCATGACGGCCTCGAACTGGATTTTGTAGGCCGACCAGGAAGAAGTCCCGTCGAACGGTGGTACCTTGAACCCACGTAGCGAAGGTGTAGTAGCTACTGCGGGGGCTGCAATTCCATCTCCAAGTTTGAGTTCATCCAGCATTTTCTTAACTTGGTTGATTTGGGTCTCAGCTTCCGACAGGCGGTTATCATGTTGAGCAACCTTATCCTTCACCTCCCTTATCTCTTTCCCGAAGGAAGCGTGAAGGTCCTTCATGAGAAGCATCTGCTCTTCCCTATCGCGTTTGAGCTGCTCTTCTAAGCGACGGGCCTGTTCCTCCTGTCGGCGGGCCTGTTCCTCCTGTCGCTCTTTCAACTGACTGGCCTGTTCCTCCTGTCCGCGCTTCAGCTGCTCTTCGAACCGACGAGCCTGTTCCTCCTGTCCGCGCTTCAGCTGCTCTTCGAACCTACGAGCCTGTTCCTCCTGTCGGCGGGCCTGCTCCTGCAGCATCACCATCAGGGCGCCTAAATCGGGTGCTGCAGATGCAGGAGCTACTGACGGACCGGCCTCCGTTGCCGGCCGCTGGCCCTCCGACGTCGGCGGCGTTGCACCACCAAATCTTCGTTGGTCCGTCTCCTGCTGGTGTTGACTTCGGGTACGGACACCCTCCGTTTCCTCCTTAGGTAAAATCGGCATGATTTTATCCCACTTCTGACACCAATTGTTACGAGCTTGAGGTTCGTGACAATAAAAATTGCCGATAAAATTACCTAAATTAACACTTTAATTTACTTTACACAAATTAAAAGTTAAAACACTAATAATTAAACACACTAATTCACTTAATTCCGCTCCGCAGCTTCGCTTGTGTCGCTGAGTTCAACTCTACCTCGATCGCATCTTGCAGCGCCTATTTATATAATTAGCAAAGAAGCGTCCCGAACATTCACGTAAATGCGCGCCAGGCAACGAGAATTCGAGTATAGATTTTCTAGAAACTTAGTTCTTCGGGTGGCGCTGTCAGTCGAAAGATTTGTGATGTCATTTACTGCAACGCTCTACTCGCTCTCGTTCCTGACACTAGATGGCGCGAGTATATCGTCGACTTGAGCGCGTTACAATATCTATGTTCTGTGACATACCCAGATATCGGTATGTTTCTGCCCCAGAAAGGGTGAAGTTGATAGGCATAAGTAAGGCCCTCAGATTTAGCAACCCTACCCTTTCGACATGGAAGAGCGCACACTTATCCGTCCCCAGCTCTATTCTGATGGAATTGCTGAATTCACAAGAGATGTTCTTCAATTCCATAAGACCCATCTTATGAGGGGTCACTCCCAAGTGACTGGAGACGAACAACTTGAGATCATCCACATAGAAAAGGTGGGTCACTTTTGTCTCTCCCTTACAAAGCTGAAAGCCCCTGACGGAGCCCACCAGTAAAGTCCTGAGAGAGTTCAGAGAGAGGGAGAACCGGATTGAACTCTAACAATCGCCTTGGAAGATGCCCTTCTTATCCTTATGCGGTTTTCCGCTGCTGTCATCCACTCACCCAGATGAGAAAAGATCGTACACCACTATCCCCATACACTGCTCGAGGAAGTCTCTAATTGTAGAGTCAAACTTGTACATCTCGAGGACCCTCTAAAGCCATGTATGGGTCACCAAGTCGAATGCCTTTCTGGAGTCTATCCAGCCGGCGGAGAAGTTTCGCCAGTTGCGGTGAATCATTTTGCCAATGACCGCATCAATCAGGAGTGGCTCCTTTCATGACCATCATTCGTGACATCACCTGATTTAGCTCCAGGTGACGAGTGATTTTCGCGCTCAAAATGGATGTCAGTAGACCCGTGATGGAGCGGTATTTGCTCGGGTCTGTGGTATCCTGATCTTTAAGAACCAAGTTAGTGATCGTGGTAGTAAAGAGGCTTGGGAGCGACTTCTGGTCTAGAACTGCTTGAAACTGTCAGGCGAGCATAGCATGACACACAACCGGTTTTGATTTACGGGTTCTAAGCTGATTAGGATCAGCTAATCGCGAATGCCAAAAGTATCGCGAGTGCTTTGAAGAGCAGCGGCGTGACAGTCAATTTCCTACCAAAACTCCTCTGATCCTCAGTATATACAAGTGGTGATACTTCCATAAACTGCGATATTTGTCTTTAACATTTTCTGATTAGTGTATTCAACTCTGCTATCGGTCTGTTGCTAAAGCTACATTTGACATGTAGCGAGGTGGACGACATGGAAGTGTGGATTGGGATGAGTTTGTAATGTTCATCATTCGCAAAATTTTATAATAAACTAGCGAGTCGCTCTGGCTTTGCCTGGCTTATGTGGCCGTTAGTTTTATGTGGTGGCATTTATATTTTTAAATAATCATTTATGACCATTTCTTTTATCAATTTTAACAATTGAAAAAAAAAAAAAAAAAACTCGAAAGCTTTCGGTTTTTTTTTTCAATTGTTTCAAGCATCACCATGATCTTCCTCATCTTCATCATCCCAAAGATCCCACAGATCATGCCAAAGATTAGCCCGGACAGACAAACAGAAATTTTTACAAATGGTTATTCATGTATTAAGTGCAAACCATAAGCTAGATAAAAGGCAGTTATATAAATATCTTTATTATATATGTTCTATTGTTCATATGTAATTATTATATTATTTATTATATAGGTACAGTTGTATATACTACATATATCTAAAGTTCGCATTCTTTTGCATTTCATTATTTCATAATTTTGATTACATATTTCTTGAACATAGAAATATAGCGTTTATACACTATCCTCGCGGGTTCAACCTCAGCATTGCTGAGAACCACAACGCTACCGCAACCATGGTATAGTAATGAGTCTGTGCTTTTTTCAGCATTACATCACTCGTGCAATCGTCAAAACGCAAGATTATTTTGTCTGTTTTCTCTTATTTATGTTTATCTTTGATGTTTTTATGTAATAATTTTATTTTTTGTATCTAAACCGTATGAGTGTAAATCGCTGAATAAATGCATATCTATTGTCTATTGTCTTAAAAAAATTTTCAGAAGCAACTCACTATCTGGTCGGAGGGTTGCGAAGAGAAACTGATAAACGAGATGATGTCGGTTTCCTGGCGGTTTAATGCAGTAATGTCCCTGATGATAATAAAGATGGTTAGTTCTTCTTCATCAGCCCTTATAACTCCACTGCGATCCCATTAAATGAAGGATTTGTCTTGACTAGACGTATCGAACCTCAAAAGAGATAAATAAGGTCGGGGAAAAAGTTACTTCATACTTTATATACAAATAAAAGACATTTTTAACAAAGTTTAATTACATTTAACTTTGATATATGTGTTATTTTGTTCGATAACTTGTTGCCATTTTGTAGGTAGTAGCATAATCCCTTTGCTTTAGAAATCTTGGGATTTTTGATTAAAAAAATTGCGACAAGTAGTTTTGACATTCCTCTCCTGATGTTAACGTAACACTACCCAATGAATTCTGAAGAGACCGAAACTTATCAACCAAGCTCTCTCAATTTTTTGCTAAGTGGCCAAAGGTGTGTCTTGTCTGACGTTGTCATTATGAAAGACCACTACTTTTCTGTTGATCAATTCCAGCCGTTTTTCTCAATTTCTTACCTGTTTCTCATTAGTTGTTGGCAGTAGAGATCAGAAGCGATGCTTTTGCTCGGCGATAAAAGCTCATAGTAAACGGATGGAAACCAATTCCACCATCACCTTGTTGCGTGTTAATCTGGGTTTCGCTACAGTCTGTGGAGCTTGACTACCCTTTGGCCATGATCTTTTCCACACGTTCTTATGGTAGGCGATCCACTTTTCATCATGAGTGATCAATCTCTTCAAGAATGCTTCAGTTTCATAACGTTTTAATAGAGAATCGCAAACGTGTACACGATTCATTACGTTATGACTTTATCCGTATGAGGGCGGCCAGAGAGATCTGCATCTTTGACATCTAAATTCCCCAACTTAAAACGCTTGAATCAATTTTGTGCTACTCTAACTGACACTGCATTAGGTTCATAGAAGTCAAAATTTTTTTTTAGACTTTGAGTTGCATTTTTCACTTTTTAGAAATAAAACTTCAGAATATATAGATTTTCTTCGTTAGATTCACTCATTTTGGAGGACGGAAAAACAATTGAAAAATGGCGGAAAAGTGTTTTTTTAACTTTTTTTTCTCCTTTTCTCGATGTCCTATATGTATTGAATATTAAAACCAGCCAGATAAAATCAGTACAACCAAAGAGATTTTTCTTTAATTTTATATAAACCAAATACGAAGAAACTTTTTCGCCGACCTATTATATACTGCCGTCTATCGGAAGCCATGTCGGGAATCCTCTTCGGTTGCAGCCTATAAAGTCCACTGCTGAATATAGGGTATCATAGGATGGATTTTGCCATATTTGATATGCGTGGCGGGCGGATTGGCAACCGCTGTTTTTGTGAGCAGTTGCCACAAAAATGCTGGTGCCCATCTCCTACTTCAGTTTCTCTCAGTTGCTTCTTACGACACCCACGGGACGATATGAGGTAGTAGATATTTTCACACCTCTGTTCTGGACTTTTACAAGACTTACAAGAACAAAAAGTGGATTTGATTACGATTGGGCGGCATTTAGGGAGCCGCCAACATATGGCAGAACGTACTTATACGCACTTGTACGCTACTTGAACTTACTTGTACGCTATTTATATTTTATTAACCAATAATTTGTTTCGTATAGTCGAGTAGTTGGTTCTGACCATGCATACACCAAACTATAGAAACTGTCGAAAGTAACCAAATATGATATCATAGTGATCATGTTGAGTGCTGTGGCGGTTTAAAAATATACACTATCTCATATCGTCCCGTGGATGTCGTAAGAAGTGACAGAATAAAACATAACGATAGATGGGTAGCAAAGTCTCCCTAATAAACTAATAACTAAACACCGTTTGTCAACCCGTCTGCCAAGCGTTGCCAAGAGAGGCAACTATCGCCCGTATGGCGAATCTATGAGAAGGTCCACGTTCAGCGGTGGACTTTGATAGGCTGTGGTAAATGAATGAATGAAAAAAGGTCATAATCAGAAAAAAACGGCAATTTGCATAAGCCAACTCGCCACAGATAAAATTTTGTTTTACAGATTATTCAAGTGATAGCTGTACGGTACTTACACACGGCTTATAAAAATGGCTTACACTGTGGTAATCAAATCACGTGCTACGCTTACTTATTACGTTCCGCAACAGACACCAAGTTGCAGCAGACGGCGACTACCAAAATAAAATCTTTTAGGAAGAAAAAGATAAAACAGGCGCGTACCCTGCAATGGGTTACGGGAAGTTCAAGGACGGGTTTAAGAAAATGCTCGAGTTCGTCTGCGTCGGATATTAATAGTTCTGATGAGTTGTTAAAGCCTGTTTTCGAATAAATATTCTTTAGTACCCAAAACAAGGTAGTAGTAATATTAAAAAGTAAGAGTGTCCTATCGTAAAAATATCAGTCAAATGCTTAACTAATTTCGGAGATAGGTACTAGGGACGTTCAATATATTCTCGGTATTTTTTTCCTAAGATACTCAATGTTAGAAAAAATATAAAACTATGCATTTTTTATTTTTCAATATAGTCCCCCATGACATCAATACATTTACTTGTTCGTGAAAAAAGCTTTTCTATTCTCTTGAAAAAATATTCATCGTTTTGGCCTAAAAATGCTCATTTACAGCGGACTTGAACTTTAGATTCAGTAAGTCACTTTCCCCAAAGGTCTTTTTTAACTTTGGGAATAAATAGTCACTAGGGGCTAGATCTCGGCTGTATGGTGGGTGGTTAATTTCCTTAAGGCGGTACCCTGACCAAAACCTGGCAAAAGTGCGTTTTTCGGAGACTATTATCTCATTAGTTATGAGAAATAAGCTACATTTAAAAGCACATTATTAATGTTCGATATCCTATCATCACATTCCACGTTCTAATTTGTTTTTATGTGTTATGAATACATTTAAAATCTACTTTTAAAAAATGACTAAAATTATTGATTACATGCATCTGTTGCTAAAGGAAATGCTCTAATCATTTGAGAATTACACTAATGGATAGATAATTTAAAAATCTATATTCTACACGTTTTATTTAATTTCTTAAGTTCGCTTATCTCTTTTAATTGAAATAATTCCAAATATTCGGGCGTATTTTTCCGTTAAATGTTGTAGCGAGAGCGCGTGGATTGTATGGGACCGAACGCTCAAGGTCTCTCGCTAGGGGAACCGTCTTAAGGCGCTACCCTGACCAAAACCTGGCAAAAGTGCGTTTTTCAGAGACTATTATCTCATTAGTTATGAGAAATAAGCTACATCTAAAAGCACATTATTAATGTAAGATATCCTATCATCACATTCCACGTTCTAATTTGTTTTTATGTGTTATGAATACATTTAAAATCTACTTTTAAAAAATGACTAAAATTATTGATTACATGCATCTGTTGCTAAAGGAAATGCTGTAATCATTTGAGAATTACACTAACGGATAGATAATTTAAAAATCTATATTCTACACGTTTTATTTAATTTCTTAAGTTCGCTTATCTCTTTTAATTGAAATAATTCCAAATATTCGGGCGTATTTTTCCGTGATATATTGTAGCGAGAGCGCGTGGATTATATGGGACCGAACGCTCAAGGTCTCTCGCTAGGGGAACCGTCTTAAGCCCGCGGTCTCGTGCAGCAGCCTTTCTTCTGTAGCCGCTGTAATTAGCTCACCCAGGCGGAGGTCATCTTCGATATTCTCCCTGCCTGTACGGTTGACAATGAAGGAGCAGAGACTTTGTAAACGGCCACCATTTCTTCATTGATGCTTTTTGAGTTTTTCCTTGTTTAGTGAGGAATTTAATCAGCACATGGTGTTCAATTTTTTAACATTGTTGAGTCAGTCATTCTCGTCATTACTGAAGGTGCATAAGAAGTTATCAAGACGAAATTTCAAATTTATACCCTCACGTAGTGTCGTAAGCTCATGGAGGTTAGAGAGAAGGAGGACGATCGCTGTAGAAAATAGTGTCCCCGAAACATGGACAAAATAAGTGAGGCGCTGCGATCGCTAAGTTGTCTTAATAAGTCATTTTCAGTCGATTTTTCCGATCAGATGCTAAACCACTTGTATATCCACGCACAATAAAATATTTCACCGTTTCTAATGTCTCTTTTTGTCAAAAATTAAAAAATTACAGAGCACGATAATTTTCTCACCAATGCTGCGAAGAAAATTTGTACATTATTCAACTAACTTCATCTACTTGTAGTCATAAAGTTATAAACAGCTAACTTCGCAGATACTACTTACCGACGGCAGTTCAGGGACAGGCGGGCTATGCTTTAGCACGTAGCGATCGTTCTCCTTCTCTCTAACCTCCATGCGTAAGCTAATGAATATTTTTTAATTACCCACATTATTAGCAAATCACTCTAATACCTAGACTACATTGAACGTTCTTATCGTGTTATATAAATACACTAAATATTATACATAACTGCCTCCTTTTTTGAAGTCCGTTAAATACTACGCTACTCACCTATTAAACACAGTATATAGGTATGTGTAAAAGTTTGACTATTCTTTATGCTTCGGCCGCACCTGCTTGTATCGTCCCGAAGTAATGCGTGCCGAAGCTTCGTACATGTTGACACTAAAAAGTTATAGCAATGAAAGCTGTGGTCATATTAGAGGCTTCGATATTTTGTATGAACTATCGTGCAATAATCTACGATGGCCGTAATCATTTTCAAACGTTTTACTATGGGCGACGAATTTCTTACTTCTACATGTGTGCTAAAAATTACATAATGACTTTATTAAAATCTAAAAAGAAGAAACCTAAAATAATTGATAAAATCAGGCGTTACTTTGCGGAAATCCATTATAATAAAGATGTTAATTAATTTGCAACCATCCGCTAACTAAATACAATGATGTGTCTTACCTGGATTGAAGAACACCTCCCGCCCTCCCTCAATTGCGTGCACCAATCCCGTCACCACTAATCACAGCTCAACTACTCTCAACACCACTACTCCCGGCACCACTACTCCTAACACCAATATTCCAGGAAAGACACACCATCGACGATAATACGACACGTGTTTCGCCTCTACACGAGGCATCCTCAGGTGATGTAGACTCTACGACGGCTGACCGCTAAGCTTAGCTTAGCCGCTGTAAGTTTCACAGTATGCGAGCAAGCCGGGTTTGATACCTGCCAGCACCAATGATATTAATAACTACATGACTGATAAGAAACCTACATGACATAGAAATAAGAAAAAAAAATATTTTGAAGACATGTGAAGGTCGTCAACACAAATTGGGGCAGCGCGTCGGACATTTCCTTGGCATAAAATCCTCTAAGAAATAAGTAAAGGGCTGTGCCCAGCAGTGGGTCTTATATAGGCTGTAACATTATTTTAATTATATGTACTTCTCAATTTGGGATATGGAAATACCATAATACAGAAATATTAATGTAGGCGATATGCGCTAACGAGTGTTGCCCGCGATCATCCGTACTTAGCCTTAATAAAAACATGATATTTTTGAAAATGTATGGTACACACGGGCCGCCGTCGTACTGCACGTGAGTAGCCATACGCAGGCGTTAGCCTGCGCCAAAGTATAAGTACAAATATATAGACGCAGCGGTCCTATGCATCCAACTGGAGAGGCCATGCTCGTTAATTCCTAAACAAAAAGTCTGTCACTTTCAGGGGGGGGGGGATGAAAACACAGTACTGCAACTTCACAACAAATACATAATTGAATCGCGTCACTATACACGCATACTACAGTATTTATGTTTGTGTTCATTGCCTTTACGCAAGCACGAAGCACGGTTTTGATCCACTTGAAAGCACGAAGGGATGCCACGAAGCACGGTTCTGATCCACTTGCATCCATCGACTTCCTACATGTTTTACCAGGTCGTCACTCCATCTATTGAGGGGCCGCCCTGCACTTCCCCCACCAGTACGAGGCTGCCACTCGAGAACTTTTCCCCCCCATCGTTTGTCGATTCTTCGAACTATATGGCCGGCCCATTGTCATTTCAGCTTACTAATCCGTTGGGCTATGTAGGTCTCTCTGGTTCTACCGTGAATATCCTTATTTCTATGTTTATCAAGCAGAAAACCCCGAGCATTGCCGTCTCCACAGCTCGCTGAGTGACTTTGAGCTACCTCATACAGCCAGTAGTGTTTTTAGGTATAATATAAAATTATGATTTTATTAGTAAATATTATTATGTCCAGTTTTTGAAAGACTGATCAAACTCAAATTTAATTCAAATTTAATCAAAAAGTTGGCTATGGGTACTTACCTCGTTGTGTTTATATCGAGCAATAAAAACACTAATGCGTCAGTAGCTTCATCGAAATTCTCGGGTTTGATATCAAACCCGTAGTCGACATAGCCATAATGCCTTTAGCTGCGAGCATGATATTTTATCAACTGCCATTTTCCATTTCATTCATGACCAAGGTACAGTCATTTCTTTATCAGGGTTACACTCTGCTCTCAATTTTAATGCCGTCAGCGCTCCTTGAGTAAACCCTGCTTGGCCATTGATGATACTGTACCACTTTGTCAATGTTCGTGGTGCATGCAAACATTTTTCAAAAGTTTTACATACATAGCGATAGGATTTTCTGTGAAATATTTAGTTCTGGGCAGTTTTCCGGACTTACTTTTAAGTAATCGTCTCTTTAAAAGTTCGCTGTCTTCAGTGTCTGTCTTTTCTAATACCTGTATGTTTTCTTGATTTATCAAAGATGTCTCTATCAGCGAATCTAGCATTTCTTGCAAATTTGTAACTTTTTTCTTTAAATACTGTCTTTGAAGCCTTTTTATGCTATTGCTTTTTATTTCAAGGCGTTTTTTAGTTTAATTTTTTTATTTAATTTAATTTATATTTTGTGTACAGTCTGTTCGCTAAGATAGGTCGTTTTTGATTATTATTCTACACAAACTGATTTAGTTTATATGAAATAAATTTTCGTTAATATATTTATTTTGTGTAGTAAATTATATTTATTTTAAAATCTCTTATTTTTCACTTCATGAACTATGCTAGCAACACTTGGCATTTTACGATAACATTCAGAAAATACAAGTTTTAACGATGATAATATTATATTATAAGTATTCACAGATGAAAAGTCACGTTGTCCTTTTGTAGGATTGACGGTTTTGATTGGCTTTTGAATGAAAATACACTACCATTCGGCATTTTTGCCGGAGCTGAATTGACTGGCACCATAGTGTATTATCTATGACTGGCACTGGCACGATCACTTGCGTTTTGGCGCACGACGCGGAGCTACTAGTTCAAGTTTTATATAATGGGTATGAGTCGGACTCTCGTACTTTTGACAGAGGGGTATGACTTGCTATGCTTCCTCCTTTGGTTTAATACTCAAAGTTATTACGTTATTCTTTCTTATTTTTGTTTTCTACGTTTCGGATATAATTATATCGTTATGGAAATTATTTTATATCATTTAATTATGATTTATTATTATATCATAAAATTAAAATGCACTTGATGACTCAACGCCGCTATTGAACAAATTGGTACTTGTAATTCGTGCCCATATTTCCGAATATTAATCATAACTTTTGTTAGAATGAACCAATTTTAATAAAACAAACGCTAAATTTAACACAAAGATATGCTTTTTAATTTCCTTACCGATTAATTTGATATAAATTAGTACTTTATACGTGATACGTTAACAAACAAACAGACAGACAGTTCTAAAAATGGTAGAAATGTATTTATTTACTTATTTTTAGTCCCTCCCAATCACTTTTATTATAAAGATATAAAATGTACAGACATCTGCAATAGACATTTTTATTACATTCATTTTAAATTGCTTCCAAGATATATACATGGTAGAGCTATGCTGCAGCAATATTATGGTTGTAGCACGAATGGGTCAGCTCAACCGGTTTATCTTATGATATTTATTATTTTTTTCTTAATTTATTCAAATATTGGTATTATTTACAAAGAAAACACAAAACTGCCAATCTCGCGAGATCTCGAAAGTGGCGAGATCTCGCAGTATTATTATTCATAAACTCGCGATATTGGAGCATAAGCGAGAGCTTGAGCCCCAATATCGCGAGATTTGCATTTCCGATTATTAACATCAATAAACAAAAAAAAATGACAGAAGGTAAATGATACCATAAGTTTTGTTGGATAAAATATATTACAGATAAATCAGAAACAATAAAATGAAATTAGCCGTAAATAATAAATAATATTTAACCTTAAATAAAGGTTAAAAACATAAGAAATGCGCCTGGTCCTTATAATTAATACAGGAAAAATACAAGTATCCTTAAAACGAAAATATATAATAGTAGTACAATGGTTTAAAATAATTTAAATAGCTTCACCCACGAAAATATTACAGACCACACATTTAATATTTGAGGATTAATAATTTATTTTTCGTTAAGGAATTTGTTTATTTTGCCGGGCTCTGCGAGTTCCTTAATGCGATGAAGATTGTCCCACCAGAGCTTCAGACGATGGCGGCGAATCATGTTAAACCACGGAGTCAAAGGTCCTTCGAGGGTCGGTATGAACCTGTAAACAGTAAATAAAGAGAAATAAGGAATAAGGGGAGTAAGAGAAGTCTTATGTCCCGTGGCACGGGTATAGTAAGTGACGACTTCGGACATGCTGGAAAAATCTTATAGCTTTTCGCATCCGATAGCTAGTAGTACAATCACTTCGTTTACACTAAACGTAAATATACCGAATTTAATGAGAGTGAGTAGCGTGAATTTGTCAAGTCATAAAGCCCAACCTCGCTGTTCGGGATGTGCAATACCCAGATCGCACAGGACAGCATAGTTAAAGGTGTGAGACGTCTGGTACTTCAATCGTCAAATTAGGCGGATTGATGTATCCAACCGTGAAGTCTCAGGCAAATTCTCATACGTAGGCCCATGTCTAGCAATAGACTTTTACAATTTGATGGAAATTGAAGAAGAAATAGTTCATCATCTTTGGTTTGTTTGATTGGTATAAAATACCTTAGGTAACTACTCACAAAATTTCCTCTCTCTTTTCTCTTATCACCGTCATCATTATAGCCTATCAAAGGCCATCGATGAACATAGTTAAGCGCTCTGATTCGTTCAACTACAGACCAATTGCCATCACCTCCTTGATCTCAAAAATAATGGAGTTTATTACTAACTGCCTACCATGCGGTACTTTGAGGAGCACCAGCTGATAGTGACCGGTATTACGGTTTCCGTCGGAGTAGCTCAGCTGGTGATCTTCTTGTTTACCTAACATATCGATGGGCGCAGGCGGTCGAGTCTAAGGGGGAGGCTTCGGCGGTTCGTTTGGACATAGCGAAGGTCTTCGATCGGGTTTGGCACAAAGCGCTTTTTTCGAAGCATCCTTACTATGGGCTTTCTGAGAAACTGTGCAGTTGGATTACCAGTTTTCTGACTGATCGGAGCATCAAGGTCGTAGTAGACGGTGCATGCTTCGATGACAAGCCTACTATTAACACTGGTGTTTCACAAGACTGCGTGCTATTACCAACACTGCTTATTCTGCATATTAATGATATGTTGTAAATCGATAACATTATATGCTATGTAGACGACAGCACTGGTGATGCTTTAAACACCGGCCGTGCCAATATTTCTCGTTAAAACGTCGCCGAGTACCGGAAGAAACTTGTGTTTGAAGACGAGACTGTTGAACAAAGTCTCGGATTGGAGGCGACTAAATCTAATTCAGTTCAATCACTAGAAGACACAAGTTTGCGCGTTTACCGCTACAAAGAACCCCTTTGCCGTATCTCTTTAGTTTCAGGGCACTCCCTTGTTGACTCAGACATATAGAATGACGTGCAGTTTCGTGGTCAATGGCCTCTAAAAAGCTTGACGCGATCAGCAATGTACAGCACAATATTTCATGCCAGCACACCGCCTGCAAATTTACAAGGCGCATGTTCAGCATCACATGGAGTACCGTTCCCATCTCTGGGCTGGGGTTTCCCAGTGCCAGCTCATTCCATTTGATCGCATCCAGCGCAGGGCGATTCGAATCGTTGGCGACCAAGCTCTTTCTGATCAGCTTGACTCACTGGTGCTGCGAAGAGATGTTGCATCTCTTTGGGTATCTTTCACGGAAATCGGAGAGATTGATGCTCAGAGGAATTGTTCGGATTAATTCCAGCCGCTCAATTTCACCATTGCACATCGCGACAAAACTCGAGATATCATCCATACCATCTGGATGATTGGCGGTCTACCACTGTGCGATTTACAAGAAATTTTCTCCCTCACACAACTTCAAAGAAGAGCGTACTCCTTTTTAAAAGGCCAGCAACGCATCTGCAAACTCCCCTGGTGTTGCGGTTGTTCGTGAGGGGCGGTAGTTCCTTACCATCAAGTGAGCCGCACGTTCGTTTGCTCCATCTCATATATAATAATAATAATGTCCTCCAGACCGAATTTCGGCCACGGCAGCCTGCTTCGACGGAGGTTAGCTATCGGCGCAGGACAATATTATAGTGCCCAAGTGTATGCGAAAGCACAGATGCACTCTCTATTCCCTCACTCTCATAATCCGATGGGACGGTAAACCGACACGACCGGAGAGAGATCAGGTGCAGGACCGACGGCTTTACGTGCTTTCCGAGACACGGGGGTGAGACACCGCCAACTTCCTGACTCCGGGCAGTTACTGAGAATTACTTGACAGAAAAACTCAATATTTGATTTTTATGGCCCGACCCGGGATTCGAACCCATGACCATGACATGATATTATCAGCAGTCGCACTACTACAACCACTGGACCAACGAGGCAGTCCTCTCATATATAAAAAATATAGGCCTCCTCCATAACTAGCTAGCCACACAGATCGCTTTAAAGGGATCCCTCCTATGAAGCGATCTATTTGCCATATTTCATAATATTTCCCCAATGAGGCAATCTACGGGGGAGGCCTTTGTTCAACAATGGATTGATAGGCTGTGGTCATGACGATGCCAGAGGCTGCTGTGGACTTCGCAAATAGTTGAGGATCGTTTTTAAATAATCTGTGCAAAATAGGCAAGAAAAAGCATTTATTTTATATTTTGTATGATAAATATTTGTGTTTCTCTAATTATTATTGTGCAGTTGAAAGTACACAACTTGCTTAATATACACGTTTTTAAAATTTAATGTAATTCATTATAATAAAATAACGAATTAATTTAATATAAGTCATTTCGACCGCTAGGCGACCACTAGCTTTAATTAAACCTCAATTAAAAAGCCATTTAGAAGAACTCCATTAAGAGTTGATTATTAAACTTTTATTTAACGAGTAAAATAAATGCATAAATGTAAGGCTGTAGGCAGAGTTAAAAAAATATTATGGGTTTAGATTGAAAATTATGTAATAAGCGATAGGCGGCTAACCCAGCGTCTACCACAATCACAAACCCAATATCACTTTAGTCCAATTTTACGACATGCTAGGCAAGTAAAACTGTTGGTATATATTTTTTCAAGTCCCACAAATTTGGGACCTATGTTTAGATATAGGTATATCAAAGCCCACATGGGACTTTATAAAATAAATAATATTGGATTATTTCCAAAATAAATAATATTTATTATAATAAACAAAATACATTCATTTGCAAAAAAAATCGTGCAGATGAGATTATTTTCCTAGCTGAAAAAAATACTGTGCAAAAAAGGTTTTAATCATTTGTATATGTTACTGGTCGGTAACAAGTATCATGACATGAAAATGTGCTCCAAATAACTTATAGTTCATTTTTATTGAATTACGTCATTTCCTTCACATTTTAAAGTATCGTTATTGATATTTAGCTTCATGTCTGAGAGGAAGCTTATCGCTGCCTATATACGCACGCACGCAGTCGTTGCTTAGTCCGCGGCCCTGAATTACTCCGTGAGCATAAAGTTGCCAAGCTGTTTCGCCCGAAATCGTGTATCATGGACTCAAGAAGACTGAAATAGGGCATCATTTTTCGATGAAGCCAGGGTATCTCTGTACGGTGCGGTTTTGGCCAGTAATAATCGTTGAATCGTACGGAGTTAGTATTCATCAAAAACGGTACACTGACTGAACACCGATAATTCTAATTCCTCACACACAACTCGATTTGGTCACTCTTAGCGAAATTCAATGTTTATGGACGACAACGTTTCCGCTCCCAACGGTCGTATATGCTAAGCGTATATGCTACACGTCGGGGTTCGTCGTTTGGTTGGCCAGCTCGTTCCATGTCTGTGACATTCGGAAGCGACGAGTGAGACCAGTGCAACCGGCACTGTAAACCATTAGAGAGCTAAAGAATGTGCTAACCGCGAAGTGGGAACGTATTTCGCAAGAAACTATAAGAGATATATTCGCTAGCATGGTCACACTCCACTCCTAAATTGTTATTTGCTTTTACTTTATTTAAGAAGAAAATAAACAACAAAACGTGTTTCATTTTTACTTAACGAGCAGGTACTAGCGCTTTCAACTTTAACATTATTTCTCATTAATTTAATCAAAATGTTATTATAAAACTGACGAAAACTATTCCTTACTAACTAATTTTAAAAAATCTGAGTATAAAGACTACCTAAAGTTATCAAACAATCTAATAGTAATAATAATATTGTCTTTTTTTTTGCTTAGGTGCCCGTTTTATTTGCAAAAGAGTTTATTATAACGAACATAATAAAATACGAAATATAGTTTTGTTTATCGGCCCATAAAAGTTCAGCCGGCTTAGCGGTCGCTGTAAATCTCACATTACACGAGCAATCCGGGTTCGATCCCTGTCAATGAAATTGTTAATTACAATTTAAGTGCGGATTAACCACAGCTCGTCGGTGAAGGAAAATATCGCGTGGAAACACCGATCCGAGAAATAAAATAAAAATTCGAACACGTCAGCACGCATTAGGGCAATGCGGCAGATACTTCCATGCCCTAAAACCCTCTCAGAAGTGAGAGGAGGATTGTGCCCAGAAGTGGGACGTATATAAGCTGTAGTAACTTTCAATGTTGGACACGCGCCTCTCTTGTTTGTATGTAGCTTTTTCCCATTTGCCTTAATTAACGTCGACAGACGTCGTGCAGACGTCTCGCACTTGTGATCATCATCGGTCTGCCAGGATATTTTAGGTCTAATGTAAACGACACGAATATACCACCATCTATCGGAAGATTTCCTCCCGTGGGAGACTTAAAACCGACTATGGAAATGCTCATGTTAGTTCCTTCTCCTGAAGAGGATATCAGTGCCTTCCGAATATAAAGTAAAAGTTACAGCTTATATACGTCCGACTGCTGGTCACAGGCCTCCCCTCATTACTGTGAGTGTTGGCGATCTTCACATGCCTTCGAAATATTTTTTTTTATTCCTCAGACATGCAGGTTTCCTCACGATGTTTTCCTTCATCGCCGAGCACGTGGTAAGTCAGCTTAAAAATTGCAATTAACAATTTCATTGGTGCAAGCGGGGATCGAACCCGGGTTACTCGCGTTCTGTTATATTTACAGCAAGCGTTAACCATCTGTGCTACTACGGCTCTTCCGAATACACAGGTGAAGTATCTTATGTGGAAATAACCACAAATGTATACTCTCCAACTCAAAGACATTTGTCCTAACCGTATCTTCGATTGCTGTTTAAATGAATTAGTGAAGTTATTGTGTCTTATTGCTTAACTGAAGCATTGACATTATGACAGATATTCATAAAGAAGTCCCGTTGGGTTTCTTGCTGGTTCTTTCAAGGACAGAGGTTTTTTCCAAACCAGCGGTAAAGTTAAACATGACTTTCATTAAGAATTAGATGCATTTGATCTATCTAATATATAAAAATGTATGTTTATTTCTATGTACTTTATTAGATTACCTTTATTACATTACAGTGAAACTTTATCAACTTAATGCTTGCACTAACGCGAAGGTCGTATGCGCGTATCGTACCGACACATTTATTTGAAAGTTATGTATATATCATTGAACTTCAATGAATATATTATCATTTTAAATTAAGAATCAAAGATGTTTTATAGGTACAGATACCGTGTTGCTAACACATCGCACCGTTCACAGTGACGCCAGTCTTTGATTAATGTGTGCGTGAGTACCGCGTGACGCGCATATCTTACGTACCATGCCTGCAATAGTGTGCGTGACTTCGGTAATAATAGTGCGAATCGATTGACCAAAAATTTGGGAGATTTTATATTTCATTTATATTGACATACCTGAGTATAAAATTAGTGTGCGAGGCGTGTGCATTTGTGTACGTATGTGAATATATACACACAAAGGATGTGGGTGGTAATGTGTATTTTATGTAGGTACGAAAATCGCACTAAAATAGTGATGATAAGTAATAAAAACTAGATATAATTAATGTAACAGTTAAAAATAAATCAAAAATCACATAAGATATTTATGTATCTAACATATATTGAACTAATCTATTATTATTGTATATATATATATAGAGTACTACACGTTCGTACCTTAAAACCCAAAATATTACCGGCGAAGACATTAATTATTTTTAATCTTAAGTAAAATGACGTACAAAAGTAAGTTTGGTTAAGTGTAAACTTCGGCCAAGAGATAGCAAATGTTTATTTTTTTTTAATTCATATATCGATACAGTTTCGTGACTAGATAAAATCATTGCGTTTTTAATATCAATTAAATGCTACCACTGGAAGACGTTAAAGGATTGTGTGTTTAAAGGCTGCATTTTGTACTGTAAAACCTGTAAGTAAATAAATAAAAATAGCATATAAAATCAATGTTGATTGTGTATAAGTGTCCTTGACATGAAAGAGAATTGAACATTATATTATAATTATATAACAAATAATAATATAACAAATGACAATATAACATAATTATTATAATAATATAATTTAATCACACAACTAAAGCCCTCATTAGTAATGTAATGGTAAAAGAATTTTCAAAGTCAGTCAAGTAATTTTCGAGATAAGACAAATAAAACATATTCATTGAAAGTAGTGTCATCTATAATAAAATACATCCTACATTAGACATCTTTAATTATACATACATTCTAGTGGTAAAAGAATTTTCATAATCGGTCAAGTACTGTACGAGTTTAGCTAAAAAACATATTCGTTGATGGTAGTGCCTTCTATATTAAAATACATCCTACGTTTCACAGTCATAATAGCATTCTAATGGTGAAAGAATTTTTTAAATAGGTCAAGTAGTTTTTGAGCACCATTCCAAAAAGCGATTCAGCTTAGCCAACCGCACACACAGTAAAAACATAACCATCCTTTTTAGTTTGTAGTCGGATAAACAACCAGTTCACAACGGTTGCGTGTCGGCTGCTTTGGATAAATATCCAATGTCAACAGTTGCTTTACGTATATTAATGACATTAAAATAGGGAAAAACATTTCATACGGTAGGCAACACTCGAATGTTATTGCGCAGTATTATTACTTGTATTGACATTCAGGTTTCGTATTATTTTATCAAGAAATACACCAGAAAATTGTATATTTACTTATGAAAAGTGATGTTCTTACTCTTATCTTTTTTCCAAGAGTAATTTTTACGTGATTTCACAGCACAGTCATTTTCCGAAATTAAAAACACTGGTGCGTGATGTATGTTCGCAGTGAACGTAGCTGGCGTAATGGCGGAACGATCGAACGAATACGCCAATATTGGCGCCTTTTAAATGGAAGTGTTTTAGGCGCGCATACACGGTATCTGTACCACATGTGTGTATAAAACATCTTTGTTAAGAATATAAGTTGCCCAAATTTAAAATGATATTCCCACAAAGAGCATATTTTTTTAATGAGTGTTATCTCAGAACTTTCTTATAGGTGAACCGATTTTGATAATTCATGTGGTCCCGTATTAATTTGATCAAGATCTGACCAGTAGTTTTTGAGTTATCCCTAATTATGCGGTGTGTTTTGAAGAAAGGTAAGACACCATTTTGTTTTATTATCCCGCGGACCTTAGCAAATTAATTTCCACATCTTTAAGATAGCGGAAAGTAACGCCTGATTCTATCAATTATATTATCTCTATATATAAAAATCAAATGGTGTCAGTTAGTTTCGCTGAAACTAAAAAATGGCTTGACCGCATTGAGTTATATGTACTACGTACTACAGAAGCTATTCCAAACTAAAAATTTGCATTACTCTGTATCCGCCCATGCGCGGGAAATAGTAGAGTCGCGCAGTTGATACAAACGCACGAAAATTGTTATAATAAATAATTGTTTATTTAGATTGTATTGTTAATCGAGTACGTTTTTTAAATATTTGTTTATTTTGTATATGTGCTAATATAATATAAAATTATTATTAGCGCCGCTCCGCACTGCATGAATATCGAAGCCACAATAACAGGTGTAGGGATTACAGTACAGTTCAGTTTAACATAGTTTCTATTAGTGAGGATCTTTAATTGGCTTACTGTTGTTATTAGTACTATCTATCCTAATTATGATAGCTGTTGGTCTTCCAAATAAAATAAAATAAAAATAAAAATAGTGAGTGTTCGGAATGCGAAATCTAGTGCGTAGTACATATATATTGATGCTTGACCGATTTTGATAAAAGTTTTTGTGTGTGTTGTTTCACATCTGGATTCATTCCATATCGTCTCGTGGATGTTGTATGAGGCGACTAAGGTACGCCATATAATGGAAGGAGGAATGATGGCCTCTTTATAGATGGTCTTACAATTCGTTATTAAAGATTAAAAATACCAAGACACTAGTCTTGGACGGTGCTGCCCGTCAAAGGTATAAGAAATCTAGTACTGTGATCTTTAATTCTCCTTCTATCAAAATTTATCGGTTAACAGACATTTATGAAAGCTGCAAAAAAAGACAAAAAAGAAAAATCGGAAATTGATACTAGTAATACTCACGAATTAAATTCGTTTTTAGGGACAAAACAGTATTCAGATATCTCGTCGGAGTTTGGCTTGACCCTGACTTCACCCTGGAAGAATAAGATGTGGTCGATCTCATGCTCGCCCCATACGCCATCACCAGGGTCGTGGTAATGCACGCGCGTTAGGAACGTGAACAGTTTCGGATCCATCTGATAACAAAAAATTAAAGTGAGCGTGAAATGTGACAGCCAGCTAATTTGCAGTTTATAAAATGTCCTTTCTGCCTTGCGTGGATATTATAGAAAACTTACATGTAACTAGATAAACCTAGGCTGACAGAAAATATTTACTTCATATATTTTCAAAGTAAAATATTATCTATTGTTTACTTAACAATTAATTTTTGTATATGGCGATATCATACTTGATTTAGAGGGATACCCAGCTCGTAGTTCATTCTGCGTCTAGCAGCTGTGATAATATCTTCAGGTTTTTCATCTATGTACAGCGGATGACTGCAGCAAGCGTTCGTGTAATAGTCTGGATATGTGACCTGAAAATAATATAATCTATAAATATAGATAATATAAATAAAATTGAATTATCCGTTTATAATATCGAAATAACTGCCTTTTTATTAAAAGGCTTTTGAACAAAAAAGAAATTTTAAAGCTCGGGGTGTTATTTGTACGACATTGCGACGTAATAACCGTTTTAAAAAGGCCTATCTACCTGTCAGTGAGCGGGTCAATCTTAGACTGAACCGATCGTGATAAAACTTCACGAACAAAAAAGAGCCATTTTCGGTGAGACCTGAGCTATAATATTATCCGAAAAAAAAAATGTTTTATGGTGAAATTGAAAAATTGATGAAATAAAGGTCTTTGATAATAAGGCTAATAAATGATTACATTTTTTTCCTCAATGGAAGTAATGGAAAATGAATTAAAACAAGGTTATAAAGAATAATAAAACAAAACATACCTTCTGACTTGCTCTCCTTTGCAATAGCATGTCCCCTCTTTTGTTAAAGAGAAATACACTGAAGGCGCGATGTAGCAAGATGCTGCCATTGTCTGCAACCTTGTGACACTCCCGTTTTGTTGCGGTGCCAATGAAATTGTCCTTTTCATCCACTAGCAGGCATATATCCTTATCTAGGGCTTCTGACTAAACATTAAAAACAACAATGAAGTTAATTTTATCCGTTAAATGTAAGTACCTGGATGGCCAAGCTTTTCTCGGTAGTTTTTTTTTAGAAATTATATTAGATACAAATTACATACTGATGAAACATGAATAATATTTTTTGATCTTATTGACATAATAGAAAAAACTTTAATTTAAATTTTCGTATTTTTAAAAAAATACTAAAAAAGGCTCAAAATATTAGATTTTCTCACAAAAAAGGGAACTTGAAAAAAAAAGGAAAAAAGTCGGACCAAAAATAGGACGCGAACCAGGGTACTACGATTTCGCGACGGCCCGATATCCACTTGAGCTATCACGATCATTAATACAGTGTCAAAATTTACCATAAGAAGGTAAATTTTGACACTATACTGTGTTTGTAGCAGTTTTTCATTGCCCGAAAACACGGACAAAACGACATTTTCTAAAAATGAATCCCAGCTAGATCGATTTATTGCCCCCGGAACCTGCCGGACAATAAATTTTATGAAAATCGTTGGAGCCATTTCCGAGATTCCAATTATATATATATATATATATATATATATATATATATATATATATATATATATATATATATATATATATATATATATATATATATATATATCTACAAGAATTGCTCGTTTAAAGTGTATAGGATAGGGTATTCAAACCTGAAAACAGTTAAACATCTATACAAATAAATAAAATTAAAGTAATGTCAAAATAACAGATTTTTTATAAATGCTTATGAAAGTATGAACAGTACTTAAAAAAAAAAAACTATTTTAAAATTTTCATCTGCCTGTCTGTTTGTTCCGGCTAATTTTCGAAACAGCTGGACCAAATTTGAAAGGACCTTCACTGGCAGATAGCTGATGTTATAAAGAGTAGCTTAGGCTATTTATACTTTAGAAAGAATAAATTAGGGTTCAGCGTAAAAAAATGTACTCCGAAACAAATCCTGCGCGCTGGCACAGTGTTTAAAGTGTGCTTGGAGAGGACGATAAAGACAAGCCATTGGGTTTGTTGACTACCATCGCCTCCTCCATTTTAAGTTGCGTTGTTAGCGTCCTTTTGGGGTGCTTTTGAGGCCGGAGCACCATTTGCTCCTCAGCACGTAGTCAGCCGCCCTATGTGCTGCAATATACAGTGAAAAATTCGGCGTATCCGTGGATTCCCTGCCTTGTAGCCAGGCTGCCCATAGCATTATTTTTACGGTAGAGGTAGACCTCTGAGGTGCACTGGACGCGCATAGTTTTTCCTGTGCTGTCACACACCGGACCAAAAAGTGCCTACCTCCTTCAACTTTCTTGGCTACTGCAGAGGGTAGCTCAACCAGAGGGTACTGATTGTTCAGCGGATTTCGCCCACTTTCTCCATTTCTGCTTTTTTGCGCATGTTTGCGCTTTCATTTATCTGGATACTTTAGTCACATTCTCAGACAATGAATCCCTTAATATTTTACTCAAGGAGTTTGTTTTTCACCACTCGTTTCCGCTGGTACCTCAAAATACTAACTCCGACGCTACAAAAACTTTCCTCAATAATTTTATTATCTTATTATATAATATAAATTATAATTTTTTAATATTTATTACAATTTTTAATGTTATCATAGGAATAATAGGAGAAATTAATCAAACATCGTTACGAAAATTAATATCATTTTCATCTATTAATAATTTAGGTTCGATATTAGCAGCATTAATAATAACAGAAATTTTTACGAATTTATGAATTTTTTATTTCATAATACATTCATTTTTAATTAGAATTATTTTATTTTATTATCTTTTTAATAAATATTTATTATATTAATCAATTATTTATTATAAATATAAAATTTTCATCAAACATATTTTTATTAATTAATTGAAAAAAAGGTATTTAAATTCATGTTAAATTTTTTTTAGGCTGTTAATGTAAAAAATATACTTTTTATTTTTACACTTTTATTTATAATATTTATTACAACAACCAAAAATACAAATATTTTTGAAATTCTGGTCTTCCGATCTGGCATTCCTATATTGAAGTGACTGCATCTTTTAATGCATATTGGAGCATGCCTTTTGGATTCCTTGATTGGCTGCTACTGTCAGTATGACTTCGACACCGTCAAAGACTTGTTTGTTGAGAGCTAGAGACGAATGGTCTTCATCCTCAACTACATTAGGCAGGCCCAGGGTTGTACGTTTCTCATGGGCAGTGCGAGCCCCGAAACTTCCCTTTTACTTGTCTCTTAGTTATATTAAAAACTCTCTTTTGGCTCCGGCACTATGAACTCCCAGATTTGTACTTTAAAGGGCTCATTTCATTTGTTTTTTCTAAATTTGGCTTCTTCACAGAAGCGTCATTGTAAGCCTCAAGAGCGCGGAGTTCAGTCTTAGAAGTCCTCACCAATAGGCTTGTATCTGATTCCGATCTACTCTGTTCCATATCAACCGTTTTTAGATATTTAGATTTTTCTGTTTGATCCCAGGAGAGTGGAGAAAATAACAGTCCAGTGTCTCCTATGTCCGGATAAGCCAACATGTATCCCGTCGAATGTGTCAGCCAGTACCCCATCGGGGGGAAACGTTAACGACTAAACATTTACCCATGAACCATGCAGTTTCTCACGGCGAGCCACTCTTGAGCTTTAGTTGGTTTTTATGAAAATAATCTTCCTCGCAATTCCATGCGATTAGAGCCTCTAACGCATCGTGAAACGTGATCCAAAGGCTCGCCTGCTGGATTTCGAGATTGTGGCCCCAAAAGCAACCATATACCTTCCGGGGACTGTAAACTTATTTGTCTCTTCTTTTTTATAGAATAAGGATGACGAACGAAAACAGAGTTTAAGTGATAGCACGCCTCTGTCACTCTTAAATTATCTACAATCGCGCGGGAACTCAGGTTAGATACGCAGTCGGTTCTAGCGCATTCTAGGTGAGTAAATTTTAAGGTTTTTTAACTCTGTTTACGTAAATAGTTTTTTATAAATACTTGTTGAAATCGTTTTTGTTCAGTGTTTAGTATATTTAATTATAGGGGATAAAATCGTTAAAAAAGTTTTAATGAAATTAAAAATTATGTACATACATAATTGTTTTTTAGGTAAAATTACCTATCTATTTGATGAATGGCAAAACGTCGTTTCTACTATAATTGGATTTGGATGGATGCTTAATGAGCAAACAAAAGGATTCAGATTTATCGTTTTGTTTCCGAAGGATAAAATAGGTAATAAAATAATAATGAAAGGTAAATTTATTTCATATTTAATTTTTGGTGCTTACTTACTAACTTAAAATTATTAAGTACTGATATAAATAGTAGATAGGTAGGTATTGTCAACCAAAAAATTGTACGAAAGTGTACAAATCTATACATAAACTATTGAGGTATATCCATGGCGATAAAAGGGTTTAGTGATAATTTAACTACAGATGTACCTATGCACCTAATTACAGAACTCAGTTGAAATTTACTTCACTATCAATGTACCTATAACACAAAATACTGAGATTAAAACTTTATTTACAAGATTTTTAACTAAGTAGAATATGATCACATTTTTCTGTTAGGAATCGTGTTTCGGGTTTATATGCCAAGCCAAGCATCGCGATTTGCGACGAATGGCCTTGCAAGTTGCATGCGTTGGGTGTCACAGAACTCACAAGTAGAAAAAATATACTCCGTGCTTTACTTAAGTTATTTACTTCCCATTTCACGTTTTTTTTTACTCTTTATTGACAGCCTTAAGCCCCTAAGTAATCACGGAAAATTCGCCGTGACATAGGAAGGGCAAAAGCTCAGATCATATAAACAACAGGAGATATGGCAAGGAGGCGTGGCACTTGCGAACGCATCTGGCCGCAAAGCGGCCTGATGCCAGTTTCGGTAATTAGTCGAATGTCAACTTGTGACGTCTTCACTGCTCGTGATTTTTGACAAAATGCCGCGTTGTTCAGTGATTGTTTGCAAAAATAACAGCTGTATTGTGAATTACATGAAAGATGGCATCTCATTTCACACGTAAGTACCAAAATATTAATGTTTTTCTTATTCAATTTATTAAAACATTACTTCGTGGTACTAGAAACACGATGAAAAACCAAATCAAATGTTTTCTTTAGGAACAAAAACCATTGCTTGCTTAGTACAAATCGACCTGTGAATCAGCTGGTCTAATAGCGCAATGGATAAGTGTTTTACTGATACTCTCACTCACACGATAGTTTCGTTAAGCAGCCGCGGCTTTTGTGAGTGAATGATAGCGACAGATGTTTTTGTGTGAATAAGTTTTGTACGGTGCATGGTAAATGCACGTTTCGTATGATGAGATAAGGTTTATAACTGGTTGTATAGTATGTTTTGATTTATAAAATGCGAGTGTGTGCGCGATTGTGTATCTATTGCTGTGCATATGTAGTAGTTGGCGCGTGGTAGGGGCCAACTGGAGACACCGGGTTCCGATACATTTTCAACTACTGAGCATATCTCCTGTTGTTTATATGATCTGAGGGCAAAAGATACAAAGTGATACGGACACTCGTGCGCGTCGATTAAGTTTTATTTAGCTTGCGTGCGATTTATCTAATTAATAATAATTATGTAGGCTATTAAAACGTCAGCAAGCAGTCAACATCAAAGGAGTCCAACTTCCGTATGTAGTACTATTATTCATTCTGTTTTTATAGTAAGTGGATGCTGTGGACCATAGCTATCTATATTTATCCTTGAGAATGAATCAAAATTGGGATGTGTTGTGTGAGGACTAAAATGGAATGCTTCTTTGATGGTAAAAAGGGTCTCCAATTTTCTATACTTACCATACAAAACACAGCAGGATTATTCTATTGTTTCAAAATGATATTCTGTAAGTGTGGTCCTTCTGCAGTCGAGCTGACCCATTTGCGCTACTAATGTAACATAACTGCAGCATAACTCTATAACATTTAGTTATAAAAAAAAGATTTGTGATCATTTCGTAAGCTTAGCATACCTGAGTTGGTTCCACTCCATAATTGACATCCTGTTGTGGTTTTGCTGGTTCAGAAGATAGAAACCTTTTTTCATAACGTAATGTGCTCCATAGCCCTCGTGATACACTTCTGACAAGCATCTTCAGTCAACATATGTAACAGAATGATAATAACAAAGCAAAATGTTAAAAATAGGAATTTCCTGAACAAGAATTATATTTTCATAACAACATAAAAGCAACAATACACATTGAGCAAGATGCTAGAATAAATTAGCATTGGTAATGTACAAAGTGTGTTACAATGGGTTATGTAAGCATAATACTGATAATTATTTAATTTATTCTACATAAATAAATCGGTGGCTTGTGATAATCCATAAAAGGTTATGCTTTTAAAAGAAATATTAACTACAATTTCTTTATACATTATTTTTTATGCACTCTATAAATATATAGAACTTTATGAATTATTCTTATTAGATTTTTTCTAAATAAACATGATGTTATAAGTCACTTGTTGTTATTGGCCTGCAAGGATAACGAAAGATAGAATCAGCTCAAAAGATTTCATTTTTATTCACACAAATAATTTCTTATATCCATTTCATTATTTATATTTTTAGTTAAATTTAATTTTTGATTTCATAATGACAAATGCCTCAGTTGCTAATAATCGTGATTACTTCCAATAGATACATAAATTCCCAGTAGCCTCTTTTACTCTTTTATATAGAATAATGGTGACAAACAAGTACACAGTCCACCCTGATGATAAGTAGATGCTGAGGCCCAAAGACATCTACATTTATCCTCAATTAAGAAACAAAATGCAGATGCATTGTCACCCCTGAGGAATGAGATGGAATGCCTCATTTCTATTAAAAAGGGTCTCTAGTTCACTACATCATACAAAACACAACAGCATAAAGCTACTATTTTATACTGGTATTCTGTGAGAGTGTGGTCCTTCCCCGGTCGAGCTAACCCATTTGTGCTACAACCATAATCTAACTGTAGTGTGGTTCTGCCACATAGACCAACCATAGTTTAACAACACTGCTTTACTTTGGCCTCCCCCTTAGATTGCCTTATAGGTCAGTCAGATGATGGCTTTGTTGGTTGTAAACGCAGTTGCAGGTCCTGGGTTCAAATGTTGGGTCGGACCAAAAATCAGTTATTGGTTTTTTTTGTCTAGACATTCTCAGAAGCAGTCCGGAGTTAGGAAGATGGCAGTGTTACACTCCGTGCCTCGGAAAGCATGTAAAGCTGTTGGATCTGCACCTTGTCTCTCTCCTGTGTCCAGTCCATATGGAGTGAGGTAATATAAAGAGTACACATGTATTATATGGCTCTACCATTATACGTGGTAGAGCCATGCTGCAGTTATATTAGAAGTATAGTTGTAGCACGAATGGGTCGGCTCGACCGGGGAAGGACCACGCTTTCTTCATATGGTGAGTGTAGAAAACCGGAGACCCTTTTTACTGGAAATGAGGCATTCCATCTTAGTCCTCACGGGTGACAATGCATCTGCATTTTGATTCATAATCGAGGTTAGATGTGGATGTCTATGGGCCACAGCTTCCACTTACCATCAGGTGGACTGTGTGCTCGTTTGTCACCCTATCCTATAAAAAAAAAAAAACATGTGTTTTTGCACACACTCGGGCACTATAATCCTGTCTAACACAGATGGTTGATCTCCGCTGAGACTGGCTGCTGTGGCCGAAGTTTGATCTAACGACATTATTGGCCATTTTTAGTTGTTTTTAGGAAGATGTTGTTGTGCATCTCTCAATTTATTTCCCTCTGCCACCTCTTACAAAACCTACACGACAATATGGGGTTATGAATATTATTATACCACCACCGCAGGATCTTAAGTAACATTAATAAATATTAAAAATTATATTGCACTTATTTCGTTAGTTCATTATTATATAAATAATAAAATAAGCATTTCAGCAGTTTCAAAATGTATAGGAAAATGTCATTCATATTAGGGAAATAATTATTCTACATCGCTAGGAATTTGTTCATAAAAGTAAGTAATTAAATGTGAAATCTGTATTATAAGGTTAGTAATTTCTCGTTCCTCGATAATATGGTAAGAACTTTCTCTTTATGCTCCATAAAATGACAAATTATACGAATCAAATATTAATACGCTTGCGTGTTTGTGATAGATCACATAATTTTGTATAGGTATAATTTTAGTTTCATAGCTTGAGTTGTGGATATATAATTAGTTTAAAATAAGTTAGTCGCAAAAAAGTGAACTGTACCTTTTTTATTTTCGAAGAAAAGAAATTACTCTCGGCAAGTAAGCACTACATGCAGCAGAACGGGTTTGTAAACGACACAAAAATATAAGATCTCGTTGAGAAAATTTATTATCAACAGATGTTAACAGCTGAACCTGGAATCTGTATACATAGTTTACTCTTTGCCCGGAATAACGAAACATGACGAAAATGAAAATAAAATGCTTTACGTCAAAGTCATGGCACTGTCATTGTCAATTGTCATCAGTGTTGCCAGATACCTTGAACCTTTTATCTGTATTAGACACTGCTAAAATCTGTATTAAATCTGTATGCTTTGTATAATATAATAAACCAAAATAGAATAATTGATCATCATCATCATTGCTTCTTTTGAAAAACAAGGAATAACAACTAACATGATAAGCTGATAAAGTTTGATTACTTATCGTTATTAAATAAAAATATTTTTATAGAATAAGAGTGACAAACGAGCACACAGTACACCGATGGTAAGTGGATGCTGTGGCCCATAGACATCTACATTTATCCTCGCAGAATCAAAACGCAGATGCATTGTCACACCTGAGGATTAAGATGGAATGCCTCGTTTCCAGTAAAAAAGGGTCTCCGGATTTCTACACTCACCATACGAAGCACAGCAGTAATAAGCTGGTATTTTACGCTGGTATTCTGTGAGAGCGTGGTCCTTCCCCGATCGAGCTGACTCATTCGTGCTGCAACCATAATATAGCTGCAGCGTGTGTCTACCAAGTATAAAATACACAAAAGTTTTTATATGACAAAATTGAAAACATTAATTTAAGCATACAACGTATTAAAATTCAAATATTTGCAACAAAAGAACATATAATTACTTTATTATTTTCAGTCGTACATATTTTATAATACACTTGTAATTCTGCCGTACTAACTAATTAGGTTGTGAAAAAATAAATTAACCATAAAGAATAGAATTATGCAATGATGCATGTAACGCGGTATCTAGTCACTTATTTTGCTTCGTTCTGTTTTAAGTTGAATATTACGGTAAGCCAATCAATGGAGTTGGAAAATTCTGTATAAAAATCTGTATCCAGTGCTAATCTGTATCACACACCGAAAATCTGTATAAATACGGGGAAATCTGTATATATGGCAACACTGATTGTCATTCACAATATTTTTACTTCTCAGAGAAGTAAAAGGATCTGTGTCCATACAGCCTAATTAGGTGTGTATTGTGTTTACAGGATTGTCGCAATGTTTTGAGTCGTTATATTGTGAAGTTTTTAAAAAAATTAGTCGAGCTGAGAGGGAGCCATCGCCCCGGGCGGCATAAAAAAGGGGGAGGCGGTAAGTGCCACGATTTTTCAATTGGAAAGTTAAAAAAGATTTACTACAAATTGCACCCGCAATGTTATATGGCAAGCGAAACTACAAGGGTGCGAAAGAGAAGAGGTGAGATGAAGTTGAGTGCTATCGAATTGCTAGCGACAACCCAGTTATTCAATCGAAAAAAAAATAAAACAATAACACTTCTTATTTTCACTAAGCAAAGACTTATTACGGAATAAAATTGAACTACAACATGGTGATTCGTAGTAAAACCGAAAGTTTCAAGTGTAGTGTAAAGTACGAATAGTAAACAATTTTGTTACTGTAAATATCTACTTACCATTATTAAGTAGCGGTGTTTGTTTCTTATCTGTCACCGTTCCAATGACATCCCGAACGTCAGTTTGAGCGAGATTAAAATGGCTCTCCAGCGCCTTAAAAACGGCATAGCCCCAGGCGAGGACTACTACACTGAAAAGGATACGGTATTCAATGGCGAGTACATCACTCACCTTCGGTTTGCTGACGATATGGTCCTTACGACAGAATCGCAGGAGGACCTAAGCACTATGATCAATGACCTCAATAGTGCCTCCCAACGGATAGGTATAAAGATGAACATGGACAAAACAAAGATCACTTGTAACGTCCATGTCACACCTATGCCGATAGTTGTTGAGATCACTAAGCTCAAAGTTAGTGACGAGTATGGTTTACCTGGGACAAACAGTCCAACTAGGTAAGTCTCACTGCGAATGAGAGGTCAATCGATAGATTCAATCGTCAGGTATACCTCAAAACCTGAAAAAGAGATTATACAACCAGAGCGTGTTGCCATTGATGACTTATGGATCTGAGATGTGGTTCTTCACTACTGGCCGTATGGTGAGCTGTAAATAGTGATGTAGTATAATCACAGAAATAGTAATAATAAGATAATAGAAATGAATTAGCGCTCGATTACTTCCAAAACCGATGTCGTCACCCGCAGCCGTATTATAAACATACGCAATGCACAATGATATCTAATGTCTCACATTACATTGCTTGGCAAAGGGGACAATCATTTTTGGGCCCACTAGAAATATTAACGTTACTTAATGGTGTTTACACCAAAAAAAGACACCAAATTATAATAGTAAATGGCCTATAGATTTTTCGAAAATGTAAACGGAATCAAGAATCCGAAAAAAAATTAGTTGTTTTGATATTCGTGTTCTGATCATTAAATATATTGTCTTAGAGATGTGCCGTGATAACTCGGAAAAAATCGACTCGAGTTGAAATTCAGGTAACTCGATTTTGAGCTCGAGATACGCAATTCAAATTAGCTGAACGAAGCTGTGTCAATTTGTCACAAATTATTTTTATAATTGTTCTTCCATACAACACAATTATTATTACTACACTTAATAGGTAGTTATATATTACTTTTGGTATGCGTATCGACAATCTTCATATAATAATATCACTCTAACATTATGACGTAAGTCTTAATGTTATT
Source organism: Parnassius smintheus behrii (assembly GCA_036936625.1). Taxonomy (NCBI): domain Eukaryota; kingdom Metazoa; phylum Arthropoda; class Insecta; order Lepidoptera; family Papilionidae; genus Parnassius; species Parnassius smintheus. The sequence continues at coordinate 32,980,536 of JAUPFT010000012.1, forward strand.
AATAATTTGACAATCACAAATTAAATATAATCAATTTATATTATATGTAACATAAATTGATACAATATTATAAACATATTACCTAATATCAATTTATTTATTACATATCAATAAATTGCTTTAATTAGTAAGTCGATTTCATCACTAAATTGTAGACAAACACTGCATTGGCCGTGCGATTTGAGTAGAATTTTGTGACTCGGGCCACTCGGGTTAATTTATGCATGTATGTCATTCTAGTTGTACACTAGTTTTTGAGTAAATCGACTATTTACAGAAAAGTTTATCACTAGAGTTGAGAGTAGCGATTACTTTAGTTAAACCATTTTTAAATATGTACCTTTATAAATAAGTAATATGTGGCAACATGAAATTAAAATTATAAATCAATATCATAAATCAAACTAAGTTTAGGTTTGTTTACAACATGCCAGATGCAAGTTTGAATTTGGATGCTACTTGTGATATCACCCGCAGCGACTTATTATATTATATACAAGTAAACTAGTGAAGTAATATCTATATAGCACCCTCTGAATCTATAAGATGCGCCGAGTTAACTCGGTAAAATTTATTTTCTATCGATTATCGAGTTGGACAAATTCACTCGATTCACTCGAGTGAAATAAAACATGGTTGGAGTCTAGTGTTGCCGTTTTAGCGACTTAGTCGCTAGATCTAGCGGATTTCATGACTGTTTAGCGGGAAAAAAAATCGTTTTAGCGATAAATAAATATTTAGCGACTTCTAGCGTTTTTTGAACCGTGTACGGTGGCGACTTTTTTCGGAAATAAAAATCATGACATGAATAAATAATTTAAATTAATTTTATGTCTGATTTTCAAGTCTACTGCTGGTATCACTTAAGTAGAATGAGAATAAACGGGAATTCCCCTTATATAAACGAAACATACCTAGTCAGTCAAGGTTCATTCGTTCATTTTTACCCTTCTCGTTTACTAATATCAAGTATGAGTGAGACAAATATACGGATTGATGTATATAGTCATTTATTCATGCACATTTTTTATAACGAGTTAATTAGGTATCAGTGAGATTCTAATTCATTAAGTGAAAACGTGAAAAAGACTTGTTTTTTTTATTGTAAACATGGAAGTTCCGATAAGAAAAAAGTTATACGCACAGAATTATAGAAGCGAGTGGGAAAATTATGAAGAATTTAAACATTGGTTGAAACCCGTGCCAGGTAACTCAACTAAAGCATTTTGTAGTTATTGCCACTCTGAAATGTACGCGAAACTTAACGATCTTAAGAAGCATTTGGAAACAAAAAAGCATAAAAAACAATGCGAAATAATTTCGCAAAATAAACAATTGACATTTTCTCCGACAGCACCGAAAATTTGCAAGCATACTTCAAGAGCTGAATGTACTTTAGCTTTGTTTATTGCTGAACATAATTCAATTCGCCAGATTGACCACTTGACTGACGTATGTAAAAAATGCTTCAAAGACTCGAAATCGACCATTGACATGAAATTGCATAGAACGAAATGCACAGAAATCATTAATGATATACTGGCACCTCATTTCAAGCAGGAACTTCGAAGTGATATAGGTGATCAAAAATATAGTTTACTATTAGATGAATCTACAGATGTAAGCGTCACAAAATATCTTGGGGTCGTCGTCAGGTATTTTAGTTTGAAACGGAACAGAGTAGTTTCTGCGTTTTTAGCTCTGCAATCGCTGGAGAGTTCAGATGCTATTGGAATTGTTACCGCTCTGGTAAAGTGTTTAAAAGATCATGATCTGGACCTTAATAATTTGATTGGCATTGGAACTGACAACGCAGCTGTTATGACTGGATCCAGACATAGCGTTTATATGATTCTCAAAACACAGTATAATCTTCCACATCTCATACTGATACCATGTGTCTGCCATTCATTACAATTGGCGGTAACTCGCGCATCAGAAAACACTTTACCAAGAAACATAGAGTTTTTAATTCGTGAAACATACAACTGGTTTTCACACTCAACGAAGCGCCAAATTGAGTATAAGAAGATTTATGAATTAATCAATTGTGGTGAATCCCCGTTAACAATCTTGAAGACCTGTGACACGCGGTGGCTCTCGATTGAACCTGCAATAGTTAGAATTTTATCTCAGTGGGAAGAATTAAAAGTACATTTTTTTACTACTAAAGACGGTTGCTATACAGCAGAAATGCTGCATGCCATGTATGCAGATGAACAAAATCGTCTCTATGTAACATTTTTGAGAAGTATTTTGGGTGAGGTACAAGAGACGATAAAAATTTTTGAAAGTGAGAAAGCAAATGTAGTAAAACTGTTAAATTCACTAATGGCGTTGCTACGTTCTGTCTGCCAAAGAATTATATTACCAACGGCAGCAACCACCGACAAAGACTACATAAATCTCAAAATTAAAGACCACCTCAATCCTGTGTCTTTCCTCGGATATCTTTTTGAGTCCCAAATACAGAAACTTCCAGCGTCACATAATGTCAATATTGCTGTAGTAAGATCACGATGTATTGATTTTAATGTGAAATTAGGAGAGGAACTACAAAAACGGCTTCCAACTAACTATGAAGCCCTAGAAAAAATGGCTCTTTTGAGTGAGGAAGAGACACTAAAACAATCGAAAAATACATCAATAATAGATCTTGCAAAAGAAATGGGCATTTCCGATGAAAAAATAGATAAAATTTTGCAGCAATGGCAAACTATTCACTTTGTCGATTGGGCTCCGCTAAATGGAGATCCTATTAGCTTTTGGGCTAAAGTGGCTGCATATAAAAACGCAGCAGGAATAAACACCCTTCAAGATTTATGTGATTTTGCTTTAGCCGTCTTGTCATTGCCACACTCAAATGCAGAAGTAGAACGAGTATTTAGCGCAATGAATATAGTGAAAAACAAACTTCGAAATAAAATTTCTGAAAAAACATTAAATTCTATTCTTCTGATCAAAAACCAACTCAGAATTAAAAACAAGAATTGCTCAACTTACGATCTCCCAGACGAAGTTGTTAACGAGGTTGGCAAAAAAAGACCAAAAGTTACTGAAGACCATGGAGAGGCTTCAACTTCCGCTGACATTATATTTGAACAGCAGGATGACATCATACTTGATTTTGAAATTTAGGTACAAGCATTAAAGCTAATTATCCATTTTTTCTAACGTGTTTAGTTATATATAACTGTGTAAAAATTAAGAATTACTGTCACAATAAAAATGTTACATCTACACATTATCTTCAATAAAAATGTTTTTTTTTTACAAAAATTTTGTTGAATTATTATTTATACCTTCGATTTAGGAGAATAAAAAGATGTTTTCTATCATCAGACAACTATAAAATCATATACAGACTTATACGATAACGATATTACATATCAGATAAGATCTAGGGACATTTAGCGGATTTTCAGAAGATATTTTTTCCCATATCTGGCGGATTTTTTAAAATTATCTAGGGACTTCTAGTTTTGTAGAACGGCAACACTGTTGGAGTCGCATCATTATGGTAAGAACAAAATGAAGTTTTTATTTACAAGCATTTCTAGACTAATGTTTAAGAAAATATGGATATTATCAATTATCAGGAAGGTTAGCCAAATATTAATTGACACAAGTACGTATGTTTTTCTCTCCTTATTTTTTGTGGTAAAAATCGCAAATAAAACTGACGAGTTTAGGTTAATTAATATAAGAGTTTATTTTACACCTAGAATTTGTAAAAATGTATTATGAAGTTTGTTGAATAACCTAAAACAAATAACAAACAGGTCTTACAACTTTATTAGTTTGTTAAAAGTGACAAAGTAGTATTAAGTTTATGTTATTAGTAAAATCTAAATTAAATAATAAATAGAATAAATGCACAAAAGAAGTTATTATAATGTTAAAAGAAAATTAGAATCTTTGGGTCAAGGGACTTAAAGAGGGTTTTGAAGAGCAATTCATATAACTGCATTTGTGTACAAATAGGTACCTTATGTATTCAGCAAGTTGCATAATACTAAATAGTTTTTTTGTTAAGCCAGACACTGATCTTGGATTTATACCGGCCATAGAAGATAGGCAATATAAATGGTACATATATGTATGTGTAAAATATGTAGTAATTATTTGTACTCGAAGCAAATATAAAGTTTAATAATAATAGTTTGCATAAAAAAAGTGTAATGGTTCTATCTATTATGTTTAGACAGCTGTGTTGTTCACTCTGCAGAAAGGAATATTATGTTGTCATCCAGAATCAGATATACTTAATATAACAATAATATCTTTCTCTCCTATGTACATGAAATCTGTGAAAATAAAATGTGAGACAACTTTTACATAGTTGAATATCATTGATGTTAATCAATAATTACTGCTTCTGTATTTGATCAGCTGGAGCTGATTATTGCTGTATAATTTATAATAATTTCTTTATTATTTAACATATGAACAGGCAGATATAAGAAAATGCTCACAGAAATATGTAAATACAGTTTATTGACATTGAAGGCATAGTCGTATCTCATATCTCTTATTATTAAAAATGTCCTCGTAATTCCTATATAATATAGAAAAATAATATATTGATAAGAATTATTATTTAGTTAAGACACCTTTACAATTTTCATTAACTTCTTTTCAGGTGGATCGCTTAGAACAAATCTGTATGCCTTGCAAGCTGAAAGCTTGCAGAGACAAAAAGTGTATGGATATTGAAGACAACAGTATTATATCATATCTCTTATAATTGAAAATGCCCTTATAATTGCTTGCAATATCATAAATGTAGGTACATGTTACCATCAAGTTATTTTCAAAAAAACCTTCAGAAATATATCTAACACTAAAATGTTTCTATCTATGTCCGTTACAGACAAAACATAAGAAACCATCCATCCAATTTTAATGAAAATGTTTGTGTGTGTTTGGATGGATCCCTAGATGCTTTATATTTACATTTGGACCCAGTATATGGCACTGTTGTCGAGATCCATAAATCACCAGTGCAAAGCTGAGGCGCATCGCTAGTAATAAATACATTTAAATTAAGCCTGTGTTTTTGTAATCCTTACACAAAGAGTTTAAAACATCTTACTTCTTCACTATTTATCATTGTGTAATAACATAGATAAGCATGTTAATTCCCAGTAATTTTATTATGATGTATACTACTTACTAATCAACCAAAACTTATTAAAACAAAGTCTTGACATCGCTGTTGTCTATATATGTCAGTCAATCATCAAAGTTCAAAAAATTTACTAAACTAAGTTTGTATAAAACGGGTTATTATAGTATAAGGAATTTATGGATGACAATAACCCGTGGGTAAGGTGATCGCTACCAAGCTATTTCTAATTTGTTCTATGTTGTTAATTATGACATACATTATTGTAAGCTGGCTTTTTTAAAAGACCCACTGAGTATTTTGCTGGTTCTCTTCAAGTCTGAGGTTTTTTCCAAACCAGTGGTAAATTAAAAAGTGACTTTCAATAAGAATTATTTATATTCTAAATTGAATAAAAGGTTTTTGTTTCTGCAATAAAAGGGGTTATTATAGTATAGAGGAATTTATGGATGACAATAACCCGTGGGTAAGGTGATCGCTACCAAGCTATTTCTAATTTGTTCTATGTTGTTAATTATGACATACATTATTGTAAGCTGGCTTTTTTTAAAAGACCCACTGAGTATTTTGCTGGTTCTCTTCAAGTCTGAGGTTTTTTCCAAACCAGTGGTAAATTAAAAAGTGACTTTCAATAAGAATTATTTATATTCTAAATTGAATAAAAGGTTTTTGTTTCTGCAATAAAAGGGGTTATTATAGTATAAGGAATTTATGGATGACAATAACCCGTGGGTAAGGTGATCGCTACCAAGCTATTTCTAATTTGTTCTATGTTGTTAATTATGACATACATTATTGTAAGCTGGCTTTTTTTAAAAGACCCACTGAGTATTTTGCTGGTTCTCTTCAAGTCTGAGGTTTTTTCCAAACCAGTGGTAAATTAAAAAGTGACTTTCAATAAGAATTATTTATATTCTAAATTGAATAAAAGGTTTTTGTTTCTGCAATAAAAGGGGTTATTATAGTATAGAGGAATTTATGGATGACAATAACCCGTGGGTAAAGTGATCGCTACCAAGCTATTTATAATTTGTTCTATGTTGTTAATTATGACGTACATGATTGTAAGCTGGATCAAGAAGAAGGATGAAAATAGACTGCATGCGAATGAAATGAGAATGTTACGATGGATGTGTGGTGTGACAAGGATGGATAAGATAAGGAATGAGTATATAAGAGGAAGCCTGAAAGTAGCGCCAGTGGTAGAAAAGGTGAGAGGAAGCAGATTGGCATGGTTTGGGCATGTGATGCGGAGGAATGAAAGTCATGTCACAATACGAGTGTTGAATATGAATGTGGAGGGACACACGGGCAGAGGAAGGCCGAATAAAAGATGGATCGATTGTGTGAAGAGTGATATGAGAATGAAAGGAGTAAGTATGGAAATGACGGCTGATAGAGAGGAATGGAACAAGAAGGTTTACTGCGCCGACCCCAGATAATGGGAAATGGTTTAGAGAATGATGATGATGATTGTAAGCTGGATTTTTTTAAAGGACCCTCTGAGTATTTTGCTGGTTCTCTTCAAGTCAGAGGTTTTTTCCGAACCAGTGGTAAATTAAAAAAGTGACTTTCAATAAGAATTATTTATATTCTAAATTGAATAAAAGGTTTCTGTTTCTGTACCTACTACTGTTAATAGAATACTCAAATAAATTACGATTTACAATAATAAATACAGTTACCTACATATAATTTGTTTTTTGTAATACAACCAGTATATTTCTTACTGTGTGTTGGTAATATCATAAGTATAAATAGACATTATCCCTTAGCCATCTTGGTATTTAGAATTTACACACACAATCAATCAATACATGTCAAAAATAGAATCCGCACGACATTTGTGCATAGACAGGTACTATGTTTTGCCGGAACTAGTGAAAGATTTTACATCGATGTTAAAATATTTATAAACGCTGAATATAGGTATATTACAGCTTAGTTTTATATGTATTCAAGTGTGCACTATTTTAACTTATAATCCCGATGAATACTAGTATAAAATCGCTTTCAGTTTGTTTTTAGGTTATTGCTAGATTCACATTTTATCTGTTAATTTCTCATGACCCCGTTTAGGTGCAGTAAAACTAATAATATTATTGTAATCTATGGATTATAAGGAATAAATCGACATGCATTTCATTGAGAATCTTTAAAATTTGTAGTGGGCCCATTCTCCATAGGAAAATTGATTGTCTCCTTTGTCAACGTCGCGTAATTGTCAATAAAAAAATGAAAGTTTACAAAGGCAAATATCATAGTAAAGTATTCATTTAGATGTAAATTAGTTAAAACAATGATAATTAGTAAATAATCAATTTACTGATAAAATTTTATGCCTTTATTAGTTAAATTAAACGCCCTTGATGAGTTTTTACTATTATGCTGCAGTTCCCCATTATAATAACATAAATTCACGTACAGCGTTCCCCGCGCAACTAAATCACAAAATGGTGAATCATGTACGTCAACACATAATAGCGGCGATAAAGTCCCGCGTCTATGCGACTTTTATTGCCTTACTATTACGATTTCTGTGAGTATAATCAACTGAACTTCAAATGTCGAGTCAACATCTGAAAAAGTTATTTATAAAAAAAGTCGTTGATAATCGCCAAAAGTGGCCACTTTTGGTGGTAATCAACGATTCACTTAAGTTATCAAATGCAAAATAATAAAAGGTGATTCCAAAAATACTACATTTAATTTACTAGTCAAGTTAAGTTTTAGATTTTTTAAATTTGATGTTATTTATGAGTAAAAGAAATAAAACGATGAGTGGCTCTCGCTTGCCCTTTAAGTATAAGTTAATACTTTTAATTTTATTACGTAACAAAATTAAGTTTAGTAAGTTTAATTTCATACGTGGTGGAGCCATGCTGCAGTTATATTAATAGTAGAGTTGTAACACGAATGGGTCTACTTGACCGGGAAAGGACCACGCTCTCACAGAATACCAGCGTAAAATAGTAGCTTAAGGGCTTGTAAAAATTTGTGTTCTCGCAAAATTTACATCAAAACAAATATTTTTTTATGGTATTTAAAGTATAGGGTTTGAAATTTTCGAAACTGTTTTTTAATTTTATTTTGGTGTTTAAATTAATAGCTCTATTAGGCGTTAAACATGCCTATGTTTAGGTTACATACGTAAAAGGTCTTATTAAAGCCTCTGCTATGTACAAACTATACCTATACCAAGAAAAGTATTCAGATCACATTTATTTTAATATTGTCTACAATAATCTTATTTGGTAATTTTTTTTAGAAATGCTTTAATTTTCTTATTTGAAGGGCTTAAAAAGTTGTAATTTCATGATTTTTTTTTACTGCAAACATCTATTTTTTTCTATTAGAAGTATAAATGTAGCAAAGTCGTACTTACAACCACATAAAATAAAACTATTTTCAAGTGAATTAGAAAAAAATAAAATTAAAAATATATATGTTTTCGTACCTTTTACCTATATGCCATTTATAAACCAGAAACGCCCGAAAATTCTCTCAGTTCCGCTGGGATTTTTTGGTATTCAGACGTGTGCAGTGTTGCTCAACGTTACTTTACCTCTCACTCGCACGGTTGATCTCTTTCCCTCGCGCAGCTCTTATGGACTGAGTGGAGCGTATCGTGAAAGTTGCTCTACTTAAATATATATTATTTTTATTTTATTGTCATATTAGTTCTAGTTTTTAGTGTATTAGTGTTTATATTAGTATTATTGTATTAGATTAATGACTTGGACTTTTATATTTGGTGAAATTAAATTTATTACCAACACAAAAAACGGAAAAAGATGGATAGAAAAAACAAGAAATATCCTTGTGTCAGTAAAAAGAAATGTAACGCAAGAGTTGAAGTCATGAGTAAAGAGTTTTGGGAAACAACAATACTGCCCCGTATGACAAAGTTTTGTCACAGTTGTGTGTGCTAACAGAATTAATTTATTCACAACTTGAACGTTCTATGCCGATAAAAGACCCACCGTATATAATAGAAGCAAAAGAAAATAAAAAACATAAAAAATCCCAAAAAAGTTAACCCCTAGGCAATATTACACCACTCGAAAAAGTTTCCTTACTTTTAATGATGTAACAAACTAAATAAATAAGTATATTTCTATTCAGTTATTTTTTGTTTTATTTTTTTATCAACTGCCTTCTAAATTACTTCCATTACGATTTCTCTTTTTTAAAAAACAGGTACAAGCGTTATGTGTATGTACAGATTGTATGAAAAAATTATATACATCCGTTATGAAGGGAGGAGCTGAAATCATAGAGCTGAACCACATTTAATACAAAAAAAATTCGAAAATAGAAAAAATTGACTCTTTCTTCATACAAAATGTACAAGGTAGAGACTAAATTTGTATGAAGAGACAGTTTTTATTTTCCTTCGGTTGTATTAACCCTTTTTAAACCTACAACCCGTATACACATTACCAAAAACGACTTTTATGAAATATAAAAATGTAATAAATTCTACTACCACCACGAAAGTAAAAGGAATATTTTTGGAAAAAAAATAATAAGTTATGTATTTAATGAATTAGAGCAACCTTTACCTGTGATCTCGAACGTATTTATGCACGGGGGAGAGCGCCCCTTCTAATGGCTGGGAAAGTAAAATAGCAAAGCTAGACGGAAGCCTTAATGCTGCTGTGTTTCGTGTGGTGAGTGTACAGAACCGGAACTTACTGGAAACGGGGCATTCCATCTTAGTCCTCACGGGTGGCAAAGCATCTGCATTTTGATTTGTAATCGAGGATAGATGTAGATGTCTATGGGCTGCAGCAACCACTTACCATCAGGTGAACTCTGTGCTCGTTTGTCACCCTACCCTATAATGTTTTTTATTAAGTTCTCTACTCTAGTCATACTTTTTTTTCAAGGTAACTATAAAGGTTGCTATGTTATGGACAATATTTATAATGTATGATCATACTGTACACTCAATTGGCAAATAAATTCTTAAATACTTATTATTATTATTATTTATTGTTGTATGTACCTAGTAACATGTATTAAAGTTATGATTTGTAAACATTCTGACGTTTTAAAAGATAAACTTCATGTGGGTTTCTTACGCCTTCTTCCCAGAGACGTATGTTCCTTCCAAAGCTAGTTTATCTATCTAGTGGTAGTTTATCTTCATTTTCAATAAGTTGTACGATGTACATTAGGTCCGTTGAATAAAATATTTAAACATATACAATATATTAAACATTTACAATATATTATAAATATATGATTATATATTCGGGAAAAATAACTACAGTTTTCATTATATGATTCACTGTATAAGTAACAGTATTACGAATATATTTTAGGTTATATTGAAGTATATATTTTAATGGAGAAGATAACAAGGTTACAATATTAAACTTTTAAGTACGTAGGTAAAATGTCTAGACCAAACACATAATTCTAGTTTTTATTTCACATCGATCGGTGCACTTTTACCGAAGTTATAGGCGTGGAAAGTTTACGTACCTTCTGTGTACTAAATATCGGGAATTTGTCAATAAAACAAAAAATACAAATTATTCATCTAAATTTATTTTATCGCCTTCAAAGTAGGCCCCATCGCTTGCAATACAACATCTCCAACGCTTCATCCAGTCTTCCATACATTTTTCATAGGCTATTTGCGGTATGGCCTTTAGCTCATTCAGCGAATTTTTTGTTATGGCTCCTATGGACTCAAAACGTTTTCCTCGAAGTGGTAATTTTAACTTGGGAAATAAAAAAAGTCAGACGGAGCCATATCAGGTGAATACGGTGCTTGGTCGAGAACTTTTGTTGAATTTTTCGCTAAAAACTCTTTCACTATAATGGCTGTGTGTGATGGTGCGTTATCATGGTGCAGCATCCATGAGTTGTGTTGCCACAAATCTGGACGTTTTCGGCGGATATTCTCACGCAAACGCTTCATGACGCCTAAATAATATTCTTTATTCACTGTTTCTCCCTTTGGAAGGAATTCGGAGTGAACCACAGCACGGTAGTCAAAAAAAACTGTCAGCATCACCTTGATTTTGGAGCGACTTTGCCGCGGTTTTTTGGGTTTCGGCTCGTTTTCGAGACGCCATTCTGAAGACTGTTGGCTTGTTTGCATGTCGTACTCATAAACCCATGTCTCGTCGCCAGTTATTATACGTTTCATAAAGGTCGGATCCGTAGAAGCTCGGGAAACCATGTCGTCAGCGACATGTTTTCGCTGCGCTCTTTGAACAAAATTGAGCTCTTTTGGAACTAGTCGAGCGGCGACGCGTTTCATGCCTAAAATGTCAATGGGAATGTTGTGGACGGACTTAAAAGATATGTTCACCTCACTAGCCAACTCTTTCAGACTCATACGTCGATTTTCGAGCACTAGCTTCTTGATTTTGTCGATGTTTTCTTTGGTCGTAGCGGTTGAAGGTCTATGGTCGTAGCGGTTGAAGGTCTACCAGAACGAGGCAAGTCTACTACTACTTCTTGGCCTTCTTTAAAAGCCTTATACCATTCATAAGCCCTTATTTTCGATATACACGATTCGCCGTAGGTATTTCGCAACATTTTTTAGTGATTCACCACATGAAATATCATTCGAAACACAAAATTTAAGGCACACTCTCTGTTCAACAATATTTTCCATTGTAAAAATCGCCGAGAATTCAAAACTATGACCAACAAAAAGTGTAGTTTAAAACAAATTAAATGACAGATCCCGCTCAAACTTTGCGCGCTAAATCAGTACAGTGCTACCAACATGCAGTAAAAAAATTAGAACGACCTCTTTTGCGCGGGTCTTTTTATTGACATATTCCCGATATCTTTTACACCGAGTAGTACATTTTTAAAATCTCGCCCGTGCCCGCGAGTAGCACGTGACGTCATAGATTCCATGCGGCCGCGCCGCCATACCGTTCCAGCGCGCCGATCATACGTTTGTAGTCATTGATTTTAATATATAAATCAATGTTTGTAGTAATATTTCGCGGGTGAGTTATTTGCCCTCGTGCGCTCTGGTGTTTTTAAGTATTTAATGATGGAAGAAGAGTTTCAAAAGGTCAATCTGACAATCTTCCAATAGTACGTGACATGATGGTGGCGGAATATTTTCTAAGAAACAAAGATTTTGTTGCGGTTGAAATACGCATAAGAATAAGATAATATTTTATAACCTAGGTACCCATTATTACATTAATACTTCTGGGTTTCATTTGCTAATGATAAGAATAAGTATAACAAAAATACGTAAATATTCCTTACCTACCTACTTACTATCTGCCTCTAACTAGTTTTGTTTTCTTATTCTTCATAAGTGTACCCTGAACTCTTTGTGGTTTTTATGGTTAAAAAAAAATTCCTGTTGTATATAAAGAAATTTACTACAAATATACCTTCGGTGTATAAAAATATGATTTTATCTAAAAATCAGATGTTTTCTATATTAATAGAAATTATTATTATGATTATAAGCGTAGTCATATATTCTTCAGGCAAGGGATCAATGTCAATATTATCATCTAGAGTAGTAACAGGATCGACAACATATCTATGCACAATTTCTTGTGAAGTAGTGGAAATCGCATGTGCAACTGTTTCCGACCTAGATTTGGCATTTAGTTTTGATAGTAAAAATCTTTGTGGTTTTTCTGTATACCGATTTTGACAAGCAAACTTGTGAGGCAAAACATCTTTTTTTAGTTTGAGGGGATCACCAACTAGTTTGTACTTCACGCAGTTTTCCATATCGTTTTCGACCTAGAACAAAATACAAACTTATTTAAAATCTATAAAAAATAAGGAACTTTGTAATTTGTATTCCATCAATATTTAAAATATGTACCAACTATGTAATACATAAAAATAGGACAACACGAAAAAATGTTTAAGTGCTCCACTTCATAATCAAACTTCTTCCGTTATTTGCGGCCCGCAAAGTATGCAGGTTAAACAGCTCTGCGATGTGTTTAGTTTTTGCTTGAAATATCGTAAAATATAAAAACGTTTGTTAACATATTCTATATTTTAACCTTTATATGCATTATAAACATTTTAAAATTTGCTGCAAATATAGGTAGGTATCTAAACTTACGAACTCACGACGAGTCATTGACTTATCTACATTACATAGGTAAATACTTTACCCAAGTTTGGATGTTTATTTACACTGAAGTAGTTTTACTTAAATATGTAGGTATTAGGTATTGTTTCTTCTTGAAATTATAATGATCATTAAGCGTGGAAAGGTTCAATAAATCGTTAGTTACTTAAACACTGCGACTCGAGTAGTACCAACATGCCTAATAGAAAGCATTTACTACCAATAACCAAGAGCTATCATGTGAAGATTATTATTATTTGAATACTTACATCGAAATGATCCTTACAACAATATGCTACCGTGTTTGGTCCTAAAGGATGTGCTCTTCTCATAGCATTTGTCCATTTATTTCTGATGGTAGGGTTTCTAGGCACATTAAAAACAACTTTTCAGGTGTTTTTGTGGCCTTATTTTTACATCGAGACACAGCACAATATTTAATACATGGTGTCATGTTCTATAATGTTTCTTGTTAAAAATATATAGCAAGTAAATCCACGCGCAACGGGCACATTCGAGTAAATGTATTGTATATATATGGAAGATATATATTATTATAATCATAGAATACTATAATACATACATAATAGAACAGGGGAGTGGGCGGAGCCCGTGTAGCCACTAACGTATCACTAACACGTCAATTCATACCTTTAAATGTCAACACAATTCCAATTTTCGTGTCAAGCGTCGCTACATGCAAATTATTTAAAAAATGACAAATTATGCAATAATTACGTGTCGAATGAATAGCGGGAAATGGAATTAAAGTAAAGGAGATATATCCTACAAACAGTAAGTCGAAACTATTTATATTTTGTGAATATTAGAAACAAAAATAAAGATTGATATGTCAATAACATTAATCAAGAGTCTAAAATGTGTAAATTCGCGAATCGGGTTTGTAGTAGTGATAAATACGACGTAATTACTTGTATGTGTGCTCTCGGCGATGCCGATCCACGTACAAAATAAGGTTGACAGCCAATCTGTAATGTATTATAGTATTCTTTGATTACAATACTTTAATGAATATTTGATTTATTTGTAGGTACAATATATTATATTAAGCAATGTATTTTTAAATATATTTTTATGTTACATCGGAAAATATATCCTTATCATGTGTAATTAAATTTATATTAGCAGGTATAATTTAGTTACATAATCATTTTCATTCATCTTTGAAAGATTATATTATATTTTAGAATATAATCATTAATAGAGAGGTTTAATCATAGAAAAATGTTTTTTTCGTGTAAACGAATACAAGTTTAATTAAATCATACGAAAACCACACTTTTGGAAAAAATGTATCTACTTTTAACTAATAAAATAATAATTTGAAATATATTATAAAAATATAATATATTTTTATAATATATTTCGAAATTATATTTTGCAACATATATTTTTATACAATTTATAGAATTTATAATGCCATATATATTTCTGATACATATGAAGATTACAAATTAAAAACATTAAACGATAAAATATTTAAGAGCTAAAATATATAAATATATACGAAATCATTAAAAATGTATGTATTGATTCATATAATCATATATGATATAGTATATGTGAAATTAATTATAAATAAATATGAGAAAATATTTTTTCCGTATATTTCTTAAGTATATAGTTTTTCACAAGTGGGGGGGAGGGGGAACAAAAATTCCAGCCGGCCCCTGGCGCCGAAATCCCACGCTACGAGACTGAATGTCCCTACGAAGTAAATTGTTTTATTTTATATGTTAGCTCTAAACTAGTAAAAGTAACTGAAGACGGTACCTTTAAAAAGAAACGTAGTTTTGTGAGCGTGACTTAACCCGTCATCGATGAAGCTCACGGACAACTGAGTGTCAAAATGAAAGTGATGCAATTACTTCATGTACGCAAATTATGAGATAGATATAACTAGCACGCGCTCGAAAATAAACGCTAAACAAAATTTTTTTAAACAAAACTACGATAAGAATGGTTTATGTGAACTTAGATAAATGATACTATGCTTTATAAATAATTCCATGAACTAATTCGTAAACATATTGAAGTGGCGTGGAGAAACGTAGCTAATTAGTTTACTTTACAATTTTTTTCTATCAAGAAAATTACACGTTATCGTGTTTTCCTTTTATGCATAGTCTAGAAACACGATATACCATAAATCTGGTTCGTAACATATAACATTTAAAGAAATATGTGAATTAGAAAAACCAACAAATTTTCGAGATATTTATCACCAGTAGCCATATTTGAAATTCTTTGGGATCACTAAATTAAATGCTGATCACAAAACACCAACTACTATTCCTCCGTAAAATATGTTTTATTTTTTGTAAAAAGTTTACCAGGACCACACTAGAATTTTCATCATGTATTGTGGAGGTAGTTTACAAACATAAATTGCACATTTTTTTTGCGCCCGAAATAAATAAGGGCAACCCTCCGGTTGCGCGGGAGGGAGACGGTGAATGCTCATAGCATACCACACAGGCGGCTGCGTGGTTATGTGGAGACTTTTACTCACTAAACACCACCTTTTGGGATTGGCTTAACGATCTAACGAGAGATCTTTAAGCCGTAAACGGACGCGACCCTCCTTGGGTGAAAGGAGGGCGCAAGCGGCGAGTAGCCGCTTAGAAGTTTGCATAACTAAGGCTGATTACGAGATGTGTTAAGTAGGCTCGGCTTGAGCTACCAGGAAGCAGTTCAGGTCAGCCGAGCTTGATGGGCGGGGGGGTCCGAGAGAGAGTTTCTCGGCCTGCGCACACTATAGCGAGTGTAAAGAGGGGCTGCATAGGCAGCTGCCTCGCGAATGAGGCGATTTAAGTGGGACTCTGAGGCTTTGAAGAATGTCTCATAGAGTGTTTGGAGGAACTGCTGAACTGTCGGGAGCTCTAAGTCTCGGTGGAGATCGGCGCTACGAACCTAATAGGGTGAGTTCGTACACGCACGACAGAAGAGGAATTGCACAAGAACAAACATTCACACCCGGAACAATTATTTGTAGGTCATAGAAATGCTTGTTCCGAGCCGGATTCGAGTTCGCGACCCCCAGCGCTGCAACTCATTGCTAAGCCACTGCGCAATGGAGCCGTCAATTGTTTTATTTTTATTGCTTTATTTCCCTAAACATTTTCTGGGGAAATTCCTTAACTATGGGTGAAAGTCGATTAAATTATGCACAGACCGATGCGAATATTAACTTTGTTTTATACTATTTTTTGATATTATAATGTTTCGGTAAAGAAATTTAAGTTAAAAGAAAACTTGTATGAGAAATTTTTATATGTATAAATAATAACACATATATTTTCTCTTAACATTGATGAATGTTCTGCTGCAAATATATAACATATCGTGTCATGCTCATGTAAATAACACAAGTAACTTATATTATACGTAGGACTAATTTTACTTCTCAAGCTCCTGTGTCTGTAATACAGGAAGCTCTCGCTCCCGCAGTGTTTAAAATAACTTTGACGGACGAAGATTGCATCTCAAAAGTGCATCTTCATTTGATAAGAATTTTAAGATTTCTCTTATTTAGACTGTAAAAGATTTTGTTAAAAAATAAGTTTTATTTAGATTATATTTATAAATAATTAATATGACTACAGTTAAACTGGGTATACGAGTGAGACCTTTTACGGAGAAGTTAGTAAATAATTTGTTTCATATTTGTTATATTATTACGCTTGTTTCATTTTAAAAGTTTTATCATCTTGTAGGGAACTTAAATCTGAAAAAGATCGAGTTGCAGTTGTGTGTGTGAACGATGAACATACAGTAACAATAACAAACATAAAAGTAAGTTATTATTGTGCTTCTTTTTTATAAGTGTTTAACATTTCTGTAATAGTTTACCGACACTTCAACCTTAAAAATTCTTTAAGACGTGTTGGGTATTAGAGTTCACAAAGGAAAAGATATACAAACATACATGGTAGAGTTACGCGCTAGCGTGTTATGACTGCAGCAGGAATACGTCAGCTTGACAGGGGAAGAATCACGCTTATATTTTATGCACGGAATATCAGCGTGAAATAGCCGTATAAAATTATTCTGCTGAGTTTCATTCAGTGTTACTTTTAACGTGGCATTCCAACTTAGTTCTCAGAACTGAAAGTGACTCTACATCACAGAATAAGCTGTCTATGTCATGAAAAATCAATTGTCTTCTGGTGAATTATATGCTTGTATGCTTTGTATAAAATCACTGTACATAAATACATCCATATATATTATTTGAACCTTCTTTTGGGGGTTAAGTATAGCCTATAATGTCCTACTGTTGTGCAGACGTCTCCTCTAATTTCTAAGAGAGAGTACTGTGAAATCACGGCAAGTGCTAAGATCCTGGTCTATCACAACTCAATGATTCTGGGGTGGTCTATTAAAAACATAATTGTTTTAATTTTCAATAGTTTATCGTGACTACAACTTTGTTCAGGTAAACGCATCAGGCGCGGGAGACAGTCGTGAGCGTCTACGTCGATACTTCGCTGACTATACCTTCAACAGCGCTTGTTGTGTTACACAGCAACGCTATGCGTCTCAAGAAAGGGTATTTGTTGTGTATAATTTTTTTATTACATTAAGTAGAATTAAGGTATTTTAGTTTTTCAAACGTAAGGGGTTTGAAAAACCAAGATAACTTTTTATTTTTAGAAAAAAGAAAATAAGAAAAATAATTTGATTATTTGATTAGTGATCTGACACTCCTCATGATTAGAATAGGGATTAACTGGGAAAATCTTCAATAACTTTAATGAACTAACATAGAGCCACTCACTTTTATTTCATGGGGAAATAACGGATTATGTCGGAATCGCACCGTCTAAAACGCCATTGAGTTTGGTCTTCACCGTACATAGGCTGGGCCTATGGTCAACAACGGTTCTTGGTCAAACTACGTAAAAAATATGTAATTCTTTGTCCTCTACAAAGATTAATAATTTTTACGTAACGGATTCTGAAGTCGATGCTAATATATGGTAAGAATTGAAGAATTAATAAATTAGAGCCCCGATTTCTGAAGTTATTATGTGTAAATTATTTAGTCCCTTTTAGTTCTGTGAAGTTGCCTTTTACTACTTATACAATAATTAATATAATATATTTAGAAGAGTTTACTTTTTTGACTCTAAGTGGGATAAAGAATATCATACTAATGCCGTTCAAATATTAATATTAAAACTTCATCCGCTATTTCGTACCCTTAGGTGTGGAATTTTCGTCCAACTTTTTATGGGACTGCTTCTGAAGTGTAACCTTAGCAATAAAAAAAAGTTAACACAAGAACTGTTCACAGATATAAAAACCAGCCGAATTGAGAACCTCTTCCTTTTTTGAGGTAGTGCCTGCTTGTTGTACATATGTTTCTCGCGTCAATAATTCATGCACCACAGTGATCCATCACAAGATTATACATAGCTCAGTGGCATCATGGTGGAACAAAAATTCCGATAAAAATACATAGGGCACACTGAAAGTTCTGCACCTGCGGTGCTTTTTTTCTCCCAGACGGGTCGATGACCAAAAAACAGTTAATACTAAATAGTTTACATTTGTACATAAATTGTTTTATTTATGCGTTACGCAAAACTTTTAGTGTATCCTACGTATTTTGACCCTAACTTGAATAGCCGGAACATTATTTATTTTGTTTTATTGACTATATGAGGTTTTATAAAGATATTTTTTAAAATGTTGAAAATATTTCTTTTTATAATTATTAGATATTCGAAACCATCGGTCAAGAAGTGTTGACAAGTATGTCACAGGGTGTATCTGCTTGCGTGCTCGCGTACGGACAAAGCGCGACAGGCAAGACCTACACTATGATGGGGACAGAGTCTAAGCCAGGCTTGATACCGAGGCTTTGTCGGGCACTTGGAGATGAAAATCCCTCTGACATTAAAGTCAGGTATGTATGGAAAACATACAAACAATGATGCATGAATTTATTTAACTACGTGTATAATATTGACGGTAACATGCAGACTTATTCTGTTATTCTGAATTTTTAAAGAAATTAGAAAACTCAATATTATTTGGAAGTAGACGGGCTTTTGTTTTCTTTACTCTCATTAATTAACTTAATTGGTTTGGTATTGTAAACATAACGTTAACTGTAACATTTTTTTGAATAATTTGGAAATATTTTACTAAGTTGCCGAAAACAATTTTATAATGGTATTTTGTAGTCAAATTGCATTCATCCGAATTCCGAATCACTGTTTTATCACTTGTAAAAGTAAATAAATATTTTGAGCAAAATGTCTGTCTGAGTATTCCAAACAGCAAATTGTTTTTACAACGTTATGCATTCCATGTGGAGAAGACATGGATATGTTTGCAGTACACGCGATAGCTCCAATCTATCTACATTGCCGTTTATTGGTAATTTTATGGAGTCGGTAATGGTTTTATTCAACACGTAACTTATGTAGCTTTCCAGTCAGTACCTACCTACTAAGATAGTTTTACATTTTATTCACGAATTTATAGCGTCTCAATTTTAATGTTGAATACAACATTTAAGTATCAGATTATATCATAATCATGAACTCTTACGCCTGTCATCCAGAGGGGTAGGCAGAGATTACGGACTTTCAACTGGCACGATCCTGAACACCTTTCCCACTTCTTTCACATTCGTATATCTATGCATACATGCAGCTTGATCAAGGGCGTTCTAAATTTGGCCCATCAATATATCGCCAAGTAATCGCTGTCGATAAACATCATCGTCGTCCCTTGCCGACTCTGTCCTCACTTACAGAGAAGCATTAATTCCAAATTCTCAATCTAAATTCTCAGGATAATTAATTTAAAAATTATCATGCAATTTCTAACCCTATCATTCAGATATGGAAGACGAACTTCTTAATGATCGTTTTTCAGCAGCATTAGTTTTATGTCACATGTTTTTCTGCCACATCCAAACGTCAGGATAAATACAACACACCGAGGTTGAGACTACACAGCATTGTGAATTGCTATAATATGTGTCTTATGGCACATTCTAACTTCCCACAATAGAGTGGGGAGTACCATTTACTCTGTGTCCTTCATTCACTCTTTCTTCTACTACCTATAACGCTTTCTACATTTACACGATTTACGTATGCGATTTTTCACATAGGAAACTATACTCAGTTAAAATTGTCTGTTGTTTTAAAATTTTACCATAAATTAAAAGCACAGTATGTTATTAGAAATAAAAATTGTAAATTTTTTTTTTAATTAAGATTTTAGTTTTAATGTTTGTCCATGTTTTTTGGCTTGGATGGTTTCAATAAGAATCGTGTAATTATCTATGTTGAATAGAAATTATTCTATTCTGTAACCATCATTGGTTTTATATTTATATGTTGCGCATAAAACTTTTTTGTGGGATTTTGTGTTGAGTAGGAAGTCAGGTGTTCATATTATGAAATTTTGTAATAGTCCAGAGAAATTCTGTCCTTCAACCCTGTGAATCCTCCTTATGCCTTCTTACCTATTTCTGTCACCTAGCAGTAGGGCATCCACAGACGTGTTGAGGTATGAATTCTGAACTATAAATATAGGCTGTAATGCATTTTGTCTTAATCCTCAAAGATCATCAGCTCTGTAATGGCTAAGCATTTGGCTACTGTGCAGCGGTGCGTGTTTAAGTCCAGCACGTAACAACTATTTGTATATTTTACAACTATGTATATTTTTCCAGATCTAGGTCTATGGTTACGTGGTAGAGCCATGCTGCAGCTCTATATTAGCAGTATAGTTGTAGCACGAATGGGTCGGTTCCAGAGGGGAAGGATTACGCTCTCACAGAATACCAGTGTAAAACAGCAGCATAACGCTGCTGTGTTTCGTATGAGTGTAGAGAACCGGAGACCCCTTTTACGGGACACGAGGCATTCCGTATTATTCCTCACGGGTGACAACGCATCTGCGTTTCGATTCGTAATCGAGGATAGATGTAGACGTGTATGGGCCGCAGCAACTTACCATCAGGTGGACTGTGTGCTCGTTTGTCACTCTCATTCTATAAAAAAATTGCCGGCCTATACATACACACCTGCAACCAACTTTAAACAAAGTCTTGAAAAACGCTGCTTCACAAATAATAGGTCGGGGAAAAGGTTTCTTCGTATTTTGGATGTATAAAATTGAAGATAAATCTCTTTGGTTGTATTGTTTGTATATGGCTGGTTTTAATATAATATATACATAATATACATAAAGGACAATAATAAAAATTAAAATAACAGGTACAAAGAAAATATAAGTAAAAGTGGACTTAATTTAGTGCCAGCAAGAGTAGCACAAAGTTGATTCAAGCGTTTGCAGTCCGGGAATTTTGATGTCAAATATGCAGCTCGCTCTGGTCGCCCTCATATATGGCTACAGTCGATGCCGTTTTTTAAGAAAGTGGAGCAAGATCGGATATTAGTAGTTACGACATGCCGAGGAATTGAGGATTAACCATAAACAGTTATGACTAATTTGAAAAAGTCTGGCATACAGCTACAAAACAGCGAAAAAAAACAATATTTAGGTAGCTGTTGGTACGAGTTCACTGAAATAAACTTAATGAATCGTGTACTCAATTGCGATTCTCTATAGAAACGTAAAGAAATAAGAAACCCAACCATTATTTACGACAAGAATGTGCGAAAAATATCATAGTGAAAGGAAGTAGTCAAGCTCCACAGACTGTAGCTAAGCCCGGATTAACACACAATACGGAGATGCTGAGGGTATGGTGGAATGGTGGCATCATTTAATTTGAGCTTTTACCGTTGATAAAAACCATCGATCCGGATTTATAATTTCAAAAAATAATGAGACTCAAGCAAGAAATTGAGAAAAAACGGCCGGAATTGATCAACAAAAAAGGGGTGGTCTTTCATCATGGTAACGTCAAATCACACACATCTTTGGCCACTCAGAAAAAATTGAGAGGGTTTGGTTGTGAAGTGTTAATGCATACTGCCCGTGGGCACGTGCAACCTGCAGTTAACTTTAAACAAAAAGGCTACAGATGTTCTCACCTCTGAGGACGAAGATGAAATGCCTACTTGATAATAGAGTGAGCCGTGGTAGATCAGATGGTTAACGCTTGCTGTAAATATAACAGAACGCGAGTAACCCGGGTTCAATCTCCACCGGCACGAATGAAATTGTTCATTACAATTTTAAGTGCTGATTTACCACGTGCTCGGCGGTGAAGGAAAACATCGTTAGGAAACCGGCATTTCTGAAGAATAAGAAAAAAAATATTTCGAAGACAAGTGAAGTTCGCCAACACGCATTGGGACAGCGCGGCGGACATTTCCTTGCAATAAAACCCTCTCAGAAATGAAGGGAGGCCTGTGCCCAGCAGTGGGGCATATATAGGCTCTAACTTTACTTTTACTTTTATAATAGGGTCTCATACAGTGCAAAAAGCAAAGGTAGATCCATGCTACATTTATATCGGCTCGATCGGAGGGACCACGCACTCATAGAATACGAGTGTGATTTAACGACTTAATACCGCTATGTTTCGTATGGTAAATATAGAGAACCCAAAACCCTTTTTACTGGAAACGAGGCATTCCATCGGTCGTCTTCAGTGAGGACAACATTTTTGTCTATTTTGATTCTTAATCAAGGATAGGTGTAGGTGTCTACGGGCCACAGCGTTCGCTTGTCATCAGTTAGACTGTGTTTCTTTTGTCACACATTCTATACTCGCAAAATATCGAAACACAGTAGCGCTCACAATTCTGCTTGGAGGGAAATAGATATGAATGTTTTAGACAGAAAGGAAGTGCTACCACGTATTATAGTCAACCAAATCTAAGAAATACATTTTGACAGCTGTCAGACTTACTGCACCAAGCATGCCAACCAAAAAATGGGAACGTACAATATTCGATTTTAAAAAAAAATCGATGTCGATTATTTAAAGTTAATAATCATTTACAGTTTGGTTTGAATACCAGAATAAATTAAAAACGTATAATTTAAAACACAAGATTTATCATATTCTTCGTGTTTGTTGTTACTGCTTATTTCTAGACACAAAGTTATATTTTAGAATGAAACTAGATTAAAAATAAATTTATTCAATCACTTTAAGTACAACTAGTTGAGTTGTCGTTGTTTAGATTAATTAATGAGTATTTGATTCTCAATAATGCAATATAAATTAATGTCTCTTTCAAAGTCTTCATAATCATATTTTTTGTTTTTTTCTACCACATTTGCCCAATCAATCAAAAAAAATCAATATAGAAGAAACAGCCCAAAAAGCACAAAATCACAAAATTACGCACATCTCGAAATGGTGAGAGATTGAAATCACGTAGTAATTTTTTTAAGTGTGGCCTTGTATATTAATTTTTTGCCTATACAAATTTACGTTGACAAAGTAAAAAAATAAACTTGTTTTATTCATGATTCATGTAGTTTAAAGAATTTTAATAATAAAAATGTAATTAAAAAATAATACATAAAAAATTAATGATTCTATTAACGATTAAATTAATGATTCTATTATTTTTACAAATTATTTGAATATTTTTGCCGATTATTCGCATAACAAGGAATTTTAATCATCCAAACACAACGGTAGCGTACTATCATTCGACATATCATTGTAACGACAAGTAAAAAATTTGATACTGGTTATTTTTTTAATATTTTGCTTTGTTTGAAAGATTTGAATTTAAATTAGTGATAAAAAACTATACAGGTTGTAATGAAATATAGATAACTTCATAATACTTCGGATTTAAGTAAAAGGTTATTTTAAATTGAACTCTTGTGCAAAGTTATTGCGGAATGATTAATGTGGTATTTCTTAGATTTGGTTGACTATAGATGGTTAATACCACCTATATAAGGATATAGTGACAATACCAACTGATTTCTTTCTTATAACAGTTATAATCTTAATAATGCACATTTTAATTCACATACTACACAGAAACCAATAAATAATAAAAGTAAAAACGTAAAGTTACAACTGACATGTGTGCCACGCACAGTTACGAGGGGTGTCCAATGTATTCTAGGTATTAGGGTGGTTTGCGAATAACCTGGGTATATAAAAAAATCATTAGCTAACAGCTAACAGCAAATATGAATCTAAGCAATGGCATAAAAAGGGATCAGACGCCCTCAAAAAGTTCAAAGTCCCCGGCCGGTAAAATCATAGCCACAGTTTTTTGGGATTCCAAAGGAATATTATTGATCTAGTACACAAAAAAGTGAAACCACCAATAAAAAACCAATAAAAAAGATGCAATAAAAGGAATGAAGCTGACTAAGGGAGTGCTGCTCCTTCATGACAACACGGCGGTTAACACGGCGCGGCTCTCCAAGGCTGCTGTACGAGAGTGCAGGCTTGAGGAAATTAACCACCCACCATATAGCCCAGATCTAGCCCCTAGTGACCAATTTTTGTTCTCAAATTCAAGAAAAGACCTTCGGGGAAAGCGATTAGCTGACAATATCGAGCTCATGTACTCTGTAAATGAGTATTTTTCAGGCCAAGACGAAGAATTTTTTTTCAAGGGAATAGAAAAGCTTGTTTCACGAACAAGTAAATGTGTTGATGACCACTAAGGTCAATTCTTTTTAAAGTCGGAATTCCCTGTCCAGCAGTGGGCTTTCGTGGGCTGACGATTAAGTTATATTTTCGCTGTGGTTTTATCTGCTTATTAGAGGAACGTTGAAAATCTCAGGCCGTAACCGTGGTTTTCGTAAAGCGTGTGAAATATCGGGAATTCAAATTAAAAATAAATGCACTAAAATTCTTAAAATTAGTTTTATTCGTTTTTATTTTATTTATACGGGTGACAAACGGGCACACAGTCCACCTGATGGTAAATGGATACGGTGACCCACAGACATCTACATTTATCTTCAATTGAGAATCAAAATGCCTCGTTTCCAGTAAAAAGGGTCTCTTGTTCTCTAAACTAACCATACGAAACGAATTTTACGCTGGTATTCTGTGAGAGCTTGGTCTTTCCCCGGTCAGGATGACCCATTCGTGCTGCAACCACAATATAGCTGCAGCATGGCTTTACCACGTAAAAATTGTAACATATTCGAGTATATATAAGACACATGATTATAGGTCTCAATTATGTTAACATACGAAAAATATCTTTGATCTTAAATTATCTTCTTCTTCTTTCTTATTATATAAAAATCAATTGCTATCCATTATTCTCGCTACGAGTAAAACTTGAAAACCGTTCGAACGAATTTGATGATTTTTTTGTGTGTATTTGAGTGGGTCATCCCTGGATTGTTCAAAAACTCAATTGGACCCGGCAGGTGGCACTGTTGTCGAGATCCAGAAATCACCCGAGCGAAGTCGGGGCAGATTGCTAGTTTTCAATAAATATTCAATACACAGCTGAACTTTGAAAATAACACATTCTGCAAAGAAAAACTTCGCTCAATTTGTTCAAGTCTAACATTTTCTATTAGAAACTACATTTTTATTGTTAGCTTCGTGCGGTTAAGGCGGAATCAAGTAATAAACAGAACATCAACTTCTGGTCAAGGTCATGAGGTCACGCGAGCCTTTTGCCACCTGCTTTATCTTTACCAATATCTTCTCACATACCTAATATATCCACTGGCAGATCGAGTATACAAAGGCTATAATTGCTAGGCAATGCAGAATTACGCATTTGAAGCTTAAAATTTGCTACGGTAAAATATAATAGACGTGGTAGCTAGGTGGCTAAGCGCTCACTGTAAGTTTCTCAGTACGCAAGCAACATGGGTTCAATCTCCGCCGGCACCACTGAAATTCTTAATTGCAAATTTGAGTGCTGATTTACCAACAGTCCCAGGATTTAAGGAAGTAATTGGTTCTTTGGTGGCCCTTCTCTGGCTGGGCCGATCCATTCGTGCCGTCATAATATTATAAGTGTAGGGTGGTTCTACCATGTCAAAAAACTGATTTTTGCTTTGTTTTCAAAACGATTCAAAGTCTACTTGACATATTTCCATACAACTTGATACAGTGGTAGAAAACAACCTTGGATTACTCAGGACTAAAAGACCACTTTCATCCAACTAAGGACGTGCAAAAGAAGAGGGTTATGTTTTTTTCTCTCTATAAATATTTATTTTCAATAAATCAGTAATACGCGAGATATCCTAGAGCTTTTTAAATTGTAACTGTTTAAATAACGCCATCTATGGACAATGAATTTTGTGTTGTGTTTTTCCTTCCTTTAATAATCTATTAATTAATTAATAGAGATTAATCTGATTGCGGTAGCGTAAGAGGCGACAGAGGGAACCTGAAAAAGCAGCATATGGGCAGCAGCATCTTCCTGGTAACACCTCAATAAAAATGAAAATCTGCGGTGCCAACTTGCCTACCAATCGTGGCAACAATGACTCTGTAAGATAATGGGTACGTTTGGCAGAAAAAAGCGCTAGCAAGCGCTTGTAAGCAAAATGGCGAAACTAAACAGTTTTCGGCCAGGACACGTTTGCTAACTTCAGTAGCGCCGACACAATCCGCCATTTTGCTTATTTAATTTGTTTGTTTTGAAGTAGAGTTTGTAAGTTGTTTTGTGCAATATTAATTTCAAGTAATATAATGACATGAATAAACATGTTATTAAAAATTAATGATTGGTAAGTTTTTAAGACGAATACTTTACAAATATATATTTAAATTAGGTTAGGTTCCCCGGTTAAAACTTACTTCGTGTTCTAGAGGAAAATTACTTACGGTTTGACAGCGCTTACCGCTTACGATCGCCATTTTGCTTACAAAAGCTTGCTAGCGCTTTTTTCTGCCAAACGCACCCGATCTATAGGTTTAGCCTATGTTCAGTACTACCTCATTTTGCCTCATGGTCGTAAGAGCAACTACTGGTCATGTGGTTCCGGGTTTGAATCCCAGGTCAGATCAAACTCAGATATGGGGTTGTTATGTCAAGAGATTCTTAGCAGCCTGGAGTCAGAAAGTTGGCGGTGTTTCACATCTGTGCCGCGGAAAGCATGTACGAGTAAAGCCGTTGTTCATGCGTCTGATCTCTCTCCGGTCGTGTCGAATTGCATGTGCAAGTAAGAAGTTAGCAAGTGTGAATAGATAGAGAGTGCACCTACGTCTGCGCGCTACACGCTCGTGTACTATACTCATGTCCTACGCAGATGGCTAATCTTATTATTGTAACTGGTTCAGACGTGGTAGAGCCACGCTGCAACTATATTATAGTTGTATCACGAAAGGT
Organism: Parnassius smintheus behrii; assembly: GCA_036936625.1. NCBI lineage: Eukaryota > Metazoa > Arthropoda > Insecta > Lepidoptera > Papilionidae > Parnassius > Parnassius smintheus. The sequence goes on from JAUPFT010000012.1 coordinate 33,008,023, forward strand.
TCGGTTTGACCGGGGAAGGACCACGCTCTCACAGAATACCAGCGTAAAATAGCAGCTTAATACTGCTGTGTTTCGTATGGTGAGTGTAGAGATCCGGAGACCTTTTTTTATTGGAAACGAGGCATTCCATCTTAGTCCTCACGGACGACAACGCATCTATATTTAGGAGATAGAAATGTAGATGCCTATTAACCACAGCATCCCCTTTCCATCAGGTGGATCTGCGCATCTGCGTTTTGGTTACTAATCGGGGATAAATGTAGATGTTTATAGCATTCACTTACCATCAGGTGGACTGTGTGCTCGTTTGTAATCGTTATTCTATAAAAATAACTGACTACCGTGATTGAAATTTCGTTCCAGAGGACATTATTATTATTGTGCTTACAGTGGTTTTCTGATGAGTCATAAACGTACGTATGTATGTAATTACTAGTACCCGGTTGACCGAGCTTTGCTCGGTATTTTTCGCTCGGTTTTTTTTAATTCGTGTGTTTTGGAAATTATATTTAGATACAAATTACATACTGATGAAATACGAATAATATTTTTTGATCTTAGCGACATATTAGAAAAAACTGAACTGATTATTTGAATAAAAAATCAATAGTGCAATCAGATTAATTACAATTTTCGTGTTTTTAAAAAAACTAAAAAAGGGCTCGAAAAAATAGATTTTCTTAAAACAGAGAGGAACTTGAAAAAAAAATTAGAAAAGTCAGTTGGTCGGTCTGGGCTCGAACCATGGTATTACGATTTTGTCACCGCCCAATATACCAATTAAGCTATTTGTAATCATTAATAAACTGTCAAAATTTACCTTCTTATTCTAACGATATTGTAGCAATTTTCCATTGTCTAAAACACGGAGAAAAAGACATTTTCTAAAAATAACTCCTAGCTAGATCGATTTATTGCCCCCGAAACTCCCTGCGCACAAAATTTTATGAAAATCGTTGGAGCCGTTTCCGAGATTCTGATTACATATATATATATATATATATATATATATATATATATATATATATATATATATATATATATATATATATATATATATATATATATATATATATATATATATACAAGAATTGCTTAATGGCATATATAAATATTGACAGAGACAAAAGAGAAAATTGGAGTGAATAATGAATATAGAAATACTAAGAAAATGTCTCAGTTGTACAGATACCATACATTGCCAATGACTTCTGTATATTGCTAGAAGACATCACCATGACCGAAAACGCATTGAAGTTCAGTGACTTAGCTAAGAGAGCTTCAGCAGAAATAATTATTTTTCAAAAGGACATTTTATCATGAAATCAATTGAACCCAACCTAACTTACATTTAAAATTACAAAAACGCATGACTTTTAAATTTATTATGTATATTTCTATAAAAATATTTAATTACATTAACGAATGAAAAATGCTGACTGTAGCCGACTGTACCCTAAACTATGACATAGGGCGCATGTAGTACGTTCTCACTTCTTAGTAAGGCTTCAGGCTTTCTCGGATTACACCCGCCCATCGGTTCTCTAGCGCTCGGTCCTACCGCCCGCCCGCCTGTAACTTGTCATTAATATTCCAAAATAGTGAATGCAATTTTTAAAGTTTAATTTTTAATTTTTTTGAAAAATGTTTCAAAAGGGTAAGTTTTGATGCCATTTCTTTATTAATGAATGTAATGTTTTTTTTTTCAATTTGTTTTATTATATCTAAATTTTTTGATTTATTTATTTATAATAAGTACCTACTACATATAATAGTATGTTGCTAATTTTCGGGAACATATAATATAATTAAGCTATCGATGAAAAACAGAAACGTTATTTCTGCGAGAAGTAAAATATATTTAATATTTTATCATCTATTATACTTATTTTTATGGATTTCTGCAGTATTATTAGATTTTGCTTAATTTTGAGTTAATGCTCAAATGAAGCTCTTTAAGCAAAGCTAAAATATATAAGCATCTCAATTTTGACAAATTAATTGACACTATATCTTGTTTTCCCGCCATTTGAATCCATCATAGAAAAATATCCTTTTCAAATGTTCCTCTGTTCTAAATATTGCATGTAATTTTTTCCTTCTCTTTTTCTCTTCTAACAACATTATTTATTTTGTATTTAGTGTTTGTTTTAGACTACAAATTATCTATTTCATATTAAGTGCGCAAGTTAAGAGTGTCTATATTAAAAAAAAATACCTTTATTTTTTTAAATATACACACTCATAACTTAGCCACAATAGACTTTAAACGTGCAACGCTAGAAAAACAGTTTGGTCTTATTAAATTATTTCGCAAAACCTTTCGCCTTATCAATGAAAAGCTTTAAATTATTGATAGTTGCAAATAATTCTTAACAAAGTGCAATTGTGAATACAGAAAAGTGAAATAAAGTCCGGTCCGGGAAAAAAATTTACTTGACAACCGTAATTATCGAATTTAAATTAAAAATGAAGGAAGTAGAATTTAGTTTAAAATTATTCTGTCTCTATATTATATTTTTTGTTGCTGCATACTCTTAAATGCGGGGTGAGAAAAAAATACCGATTAGGATAAAAAATTGATGTATTTTTCCACACACACACAGCAGGTTTATAATTACATCATCCACTATCAATAAGCTTCTCCGATGAGGTCCTTAATAATCGCAGATTTCGTATGTTGGTATTTTGTAGTCGCTTCCCGAAGTAGTTTACTTTTGCGTTCCCGAAATAACTAACTACCCCCCTCCACATACATACACACATTTTTATACTCGATAAAATAAATGTAGAACTTTCTAAGGCTATCCACGCCATTCCACTCTTTCGACTGGAAAGTACTAGAACATTCGAGATTACATAACAACAACAATACCCAAAACAGAAAAGCCTTTATACACGTACACTTATGGTTGATTTTTGCTCGCATTAATAGTCCGAGCGATATCTACAATACTTGACCTAGGCTTTTAGAGTAGCAGGGAAGATTATTTTTTTACAGAAGTTATTTAGACGAGAGTACGAGAGATAAACGAGCACACAGTCCACCTGATGGTAAGGGGATACTGAAATCCTTTGACACCTACAGACGTAGGCTGCAGTTTTATTCTTTATCGATCTCAATTAAGATAATATTAAACTGCACATGAGTTGTTGCCCCTGAGGATTTACGTGCAATGCTTTGTTACAACATACATTACATTATAGTTACAATTATTTTTGAGCTCTGAAGCCTGCGTTAGAAAGTGGGTCGCCGGTACTTGGACGGTAGCTACATATTTCATTCTGGTACTTGATGAGACCGTAGTGCTTTACCGGTTAAGATAACCGATTCGTGCGTTGTGCGTGCTGTTTTTCACTTTTTTACCATTTTTTTAATTTTTTTATAGCATTGGGTGACAAACGATCACACAGTCCACCTGATGGTAAGTGGATGCTGTAGCCCATAGATATCCACATTTATCCTCAATGAAGAATCAAAATCCGTGGCGCAGTGGCTTAGTAATGAGTGGCCGCACCGGGGACCGCGTGTTCGAATTCCGCACGGAACAAGTAGATATTTGTATGGCCTACAAATAATTGTTCCGGGCCGGGTCTGGATGTTTGTCCTTGTGCAAATTATGTTTGTAAACTGCCTCCACGATATATTAGAAAATCCTAGTGTGGGGGTAACGTATTCTAAAGAAAAAAAGTAAATGCGTTGTCACCCCTGAGGACTAAGATGGAATGCCTCGATTCCAGTAAAAAGGGTCTCCGGTTTTCTACACTCACCATACGAAACACAGCATCATAACGCTGCTCTTTTATTCGCAGAATACCAGCGTATTCTGCGAAAGTGTGGTCCAGCCCCGGTCAAGCCGATCCTTTCGTGATACAACTATACTACTAATATAGCTACAGTGTGGCTCTACCATTTAAATTATTTTAATGCATAAGTATTATAAATTATAATAGTATGTCACCAACCTCCAATATTATACAAATGCGTTATATAGTAACGAATAGCATCCAAAAAATGGTGAAACAAATAAAAATGTAAGTGGCTTGTGCAGTGCTGTAGGCTACAGTAGCTTACAGCACTACTCGTAATTAAGCTAATAAGTTTTTCTAATGTGATATCGACTGGAGTGGAATTCCTTAAATGATTCTGGTCATGGTAGAGCGATGTTGCAGCGTACTATGGCTGCAGCATGATTGGGTTGGCTCAACTTGGAAAACAACAATTTTACTTTTTACTTACATTAACCACTATCTGGATGCTTGGCGGTCCACCGCAGTGCGTTTTGGTAGGAGTTTTCTTCCTCGTACAACTTCTCTGTGGAATTGTTTATCATCGGTGATTTTTCTGTACCGATACGACTTAGGGACCTTCAAAAAAAGAGCTTACTCCTTTCTAAAAGGCCGGAAACGCACCTGCAATTTCCTCGGTGTTGCGGTTGTCCCTGGGCGGCGGTAGTCACTTACCATCAGGTGAGCCGCATGCTCGTTTGCCCCCTCATCTATAAAAAACCAGCATTAAATAGCAGCATAACACTGTACTATTTTGTATGTCGAGGTGACGGGTCCCCTGATAAAATATCTCCCCTTTTTTCTGATAACCAGGCATTCTCTTTTAGTCCTCAGGGCCGACAAGACATCTGCCTTTTGATTCTTAATCAAGTATCTATGCCATCAGGCAGACTCTGCACTTGTTTTTGACCCTTATTCAAAAAACGTAAAGAGACTATTTTTGGTTCATCATCATTACAGCCCAACAAGTCCATTGCTAAACATAGGCCTCCCCCAAAAGTGCCACAAAATAAGTGGTTATTCTAAGTTTTTTCTGCCATTTGCAATGTATTTTAAATATGTAATATGTACAATAAAACGCGAGGAGAGTTTTCTTTTTGACGAAAAGTTTTCGTGATGGTGTGCATAAAACCAGAGAATTGTTTTATTATGTCTATAGCGGCGGAGGTGGTGACTCACCGCCGCGTCGCGTTGCCCACCCTCACATTGTAGTCGATATTGGCTTTGAATTGAAATGCAATTTGTCGGTTACTTTGGCTATTTATTTAATGTTTTATTTAATATGCTAAATTATGTGTTATACCAGTGTTTAGTTTGTTATATATATTATATTATCGTATACTACTGTTATTGAATTTATCATAACATCGGGGGTTAACTCAATAGGGCTTGCTTCCAGACGCATTATTTAATTGGATTTGCCCCATGTGTATGATTAAACAACCGAAAGGTAACAATTCCGAATCGGTAGCTCGCCCCTCAACACCTACATCGTTTGCCGAAATGTCGTTTAATAACGTGTCCCGACGCAAGGCGCCTGCAAAACTTGATACTAATATCATTGATAATACAAGTGATTATGTGCGTCGTTCAGAACTGCGAGAAATACTTCGCGAAGAAATAGCAACGGGGTTAAAGTCTTGCACCACGGAGTTCACAGTTGGCATTAGCACAATTAATGGACAAATAAGTAATCTTAAATGTTCTATTGAATTTATGAGCGACAAGTTCGATAAGATTTCAGACGAATTTAAAATTCAACAACAAGAAATATTGGTATTAAAAAAAGAAAACGATTCTTTGCGTTACGAGATTAACACCCTCAATAATAAATTGAACCAACTCGATCAACTTTCCCGTGCATCTTCCTTGGAGATACAGTGCGTGCCCGAAAGAAAAACGGAGAATGTTGTAGGCATAGTAAAACAGCTAGGATGCGCCATTAACCATACAATGAGTGACCATGATATTCTGTACTGTTCACGCGTCGCTAAGCTTAATCCGGCCAGCCCCAGACCACGCACAATTATAGTGAAGTTTAGTTCACCACGAATTCGAGACTCGGTGCTTTCTGCAGTCAACAGGCATAACAAAGTAAACAAGGAGAACAAGCTCAACACTCATGACCTTGGCTTCGACACAGAACAAAAGAAACCTGTCTTTGTTATTGAGAACCTCTCCTCCGAAAATAAGCAGCTGCATGCTGCAGCTCGTAAACGTGGGAAGGAGCTCAAATACAAATACACCTGGATTCGTGCTGGTCGCATTTACATGAGGAAGTCGGATACAAGCGAAGCAATTTTTATTCGTAACACCGAAACACTTGATAAGCTTAAATGACTATGTTTTATTGTTATCAGTATAATACTTCTTCCATATACTCGTATATGTACTTTCGTTAAAATGTTGTATCGGTACTGTTTTTTCTTCTTTCCTAACATGGTATGTAAAAACACAGCAAAATCGTATCACAATTACGTATTGTTGTGTTTGTTAGAGTGTATTGTTTTATTTAGGTATGCGGACTATATGATGTTCTTATATATTAATAATAGTATTCAAAGGTTTTGGACTGTTGGCAGCTCACATGTAGTTTATCACGATAAATTACAAAAATACAATTTCGCATGCATTTGTAAGTATTTTTTTTTTATTATTCAGCAAGGGTTTTGCACGATAATTATTTTGTATTGTCATAATATTGTAATCTTTAATATAACCAAAATTATACTGAAACTAATTTATTTTTTTTTACCTAACCTGGATGTGTTATTTACTAATAAATCAACTCTTTATACAACAATTTGATACAGAAAATGATTTCACGATGCTTGCTCTCTACTGTGGTGATCTTTTTATATACAATATAACATTAATGTCAATCGAAGTTTCTCTTATTAAATATATCTACAGAAGTTAGGAGGGACAAAAGAATATCTGTGTATTATCAAAATGTGCGTGGACTTAGAACGAAATGTGTAGATCTTTATAAACAAATTGCGAGCAATAGCTATGATATTCTATTATTTGCTGAGACGTGGCTTCAGAGTGACATTCTAAGTTCTGAATTATGTGATAATCGTTATGACGTCATGCGTTTAGACCGTAACTTACCCCAAACACAGAAAAAAACTGGTGGTGGTATAATGGCTTGCATAAGGAGCGAATATGGAGCTGGACAAATGCATGGTTTTAGTTCTAACTTTAATACTGAGTTACTCTGTATAACGTTACCTGCAGGTGAATTGGGAACTAAATGTAACCTAAATATTATTTTGGTATATATTCCTCCTGACTCATATAATATACCATCGCAACTAAATGAAGTAAACAGCTTTGTCACATCATTAACTGAGCGGTACCCAGAGGACACATGCCTATTGGTGGGTGACTTTAATCTTCGTTGCTTTAAATGGCAGGATGGTCATCACGAATTACTTCATATCATGAGTATGGAAATTCAGGATGCAGCACTATCGCTTGTGGAGGGTATGACTTTCTTGGGCTTAAAACAATTTAATAGTATTTTAAATGGTAACAGACGTACACTGGACTTAGTGTTCTGCAATCTAAACACAGAAGTTCTAAGATGTTCTTCCCCTCTTTTGACAGAGGACAAACATCACCCTTCTTTGTATATTGACATCACTGATCTATTTGTGACCCCTTTCAAAGAAGTCGTCACACCGCGACGTGATTTTTACAAATGTGATTATGTTGCAATTAATAACTTCTTTATACAAACTGATTGGGATGGTACGCTGCAGAATAAATCGATAGACGTGGCTACGACATTATTTTACAGTAAATTAGAAGAATGTCTTGATCAATTTGTACCTTTAAAAAATAAAACTAGCACTAAAGAATACTATCCCATTTGGTATAACTCTGCTTTAATAAAAGTCATACGTGAAAAGAGCAAGATACATAACAAATGGAAACGCTTTAGGAATCCTCGAGATTACGATGAGTTTGCTTTGCTACGTTCTCGTGAAAAATTACTTCAGCAACAATGTTTTAATAAGTATATCAACTGCATAGAGGATAGGATTCATCTCACTCCCAAGGCTTTTTGGTCATACGTTAAATCGAAGCGTGGTGGTTCTCGATTCCCCAAGCAATTAAGTTACCAGGGTAAGTCCATTACTGATGGCAATGCTATATGTACTGAATTTAATAATTACTTTAAGAGTACGTTTTCTGGTTCTTGCCCTCAGAGTGCTAGATCTGTAAATGGTGACGGTGAATGTTGCACCTTTGACACAATATCTGGTCTAACCGTAACAAAGGATGACGTTTTTAATATGCTTAAGACGCTAGATGTTTCTAAAGGCCCTGGGTGTGATGGAGTAGCACCCGTATTTTTACGCAACTGTGCTGAGTCATTGGCATATCCTATATATTTATTATTTAAGACATCGTTAAACCAATGCGTCTTTCCTACATTGTGGAAAAAAGCATTTATTATACCGATTCATAAGAAGGGTTCAAAAGTGGAAATAAGTAATTACCGCCCCATTTCTATTTTATGCACAATTAGTAAAATGATGGAAAAAGTTGTTTATAATAACATTTACCCTGTAATTGTAAAAGGCATTTCACATCATCAGCATGGCTTTTTAAAACGAAAGTCTACCATCTCTAACTTGGCAGAATTTTGTGACTATGTTATTAGTGGGATGGAAGACTGTGGACAGGTTGATGTGATCTACACGGATTTTGAGAAGGCTTTCGACCGTGTAGATCACAGCATCCTCTTAGACAAATTGTACAGGCTTGGAATTCATGGTGACTTACTAAGATGGACTACCTCTTATCTCTCTAATCGTTCTCAAGCTGTTGTCATTGGTGGTTTCAAGTCTGATTTCATACAAATTCCATCAGGTGTTCCTCAGGGATCACATCTAGGTCCACTCTTCTATTCTGCATATATATATGATATTAACCAATGTTTTGAATTTTCAAATCATCTACTATACGCTGATGACAAAAAGGTGTTCCTGAAAATTAACTCGATCAAAGACTGTGAACTAATTCAACGTGACTTGGATAACTTACACTCATATTATGTCCGAAACAATATAACAGTAAATATAAGTAAATGTCAATGTATCAGTTTTAGCCGAAAGAAAAATAAAATTGTTTTTCCGTATCACTTTAAAAATGAAGGCATAAAACGGACTGAGATAGTAAAGGATTTAGGAGTTCTCCTTGATTCTAAAATGATGTTTTCTGAGCATGTCAACCATATCGTAAATAAATCATATCGCAATCTGGGGTTCATTATGAGGACTTGCAAACCTTTTAAAAACATAAACAGCCTCAGATCTATCTACTACGCATATTGTCGCAGTATTCTAGAATATGGTAGCTCCATATGGTCGCCGCAATATGCTTTGTATATAAACAGATTGGAAAGAATACAAAAACTCTTCATAAAGCACCTCAATTACAAAACCGGCATGCGTCGTTGTGAAACTTATAATGAGGAGTGTATTAAATACGGTCTCTTGTCGCTGGAATCTAGACGAGAATTACTTGATATGTGTTTTTTGCATGATATCCTTCACAGTAACATTTATAGTCCTAATCTTCTCGCAGGTATCCAGTTCTGCACTCCTAAGTACCGTACTAGAAAGACCCCACTTTTCAATGTACCTAAACATCGTACCAAATATGGTATGAACGCTGTCATGACTCGTCTACCCAAAATTTATAATAGTAAATATAGTAATGTTGATATTTTCAACTTTTCTAAGTCTAACTTTAAACACAAACTTATCCTGAAGCTGTCTAAGAAGCAGTAACTATCACATAATGTACATCTATTCTATAACTCCATCTGTATTATCACAATTCTGTAAAAATATCAATTTGGAAATCATGTCGTTATATTAATTATAATAGAACTATAAAGCATACAAAATAACATGCAACATATTTATTTTATGTATTTATATTATTTATTCTATTTTACTCAGTGAATATCATTTTATTTTTGTTGTTTTATTAATTTTATAAAAAGCTGTCAACTTAAACTTAAATTTAAATTTAAATCTAAACATAAATGTATACAAATCACATAATATAGAGCCATGTACTGCAATCGTGTGTAAAATATTATGTATTTGGATAATATGTATTAAGTTACAATTTTACCTCTCTGCTTTGTAAGTGTTATTCAGCATGTTGTGAAACTCTGTTATTGGCTAAGTGTGTTAATATGTATTTTAAGTATGATTGTTAAAAATATGCTGTTGAGTTTCCTAATAAAAAAAAAAAAAAAATAACTTTTTAGCCGACTTCAAAAAAAGGAGAAAGTTCTCTATTCGACCGTACGTAGGTATATTACGCGATATTTTTGTCAATTGTTAATCGGTTTTAACGATATGTTTATTAATTTAAGAAACTGAAGAATAAATTCTCCTTTTAGGGTGTAGAAAAAGAGATGAAGTTTTAAATGTAACTATTTAGACGACATTCGTGCTTGTGGTATTCATACGCCCAATTAAAAGTGTAAAAAAAGTCTTTCAAAAAAAGTAAAATCAAAAGCCGAATTCAAAGAATTAAAAAAAATCTATATAATAGCTTCTTAAGTCGAAGCTTTCATACTTCTAATTACATACTTAATGTTTATTTATTTACGTACATCGATCGGATTACTATGAAACTTTTATGAGTTGTGCGGGCGCCCGCGAATGATTCTGAAAATAACGCAAGTTGGACCCGGCACAGCATTTAATTTTAAATTTCAAATACATGGTAAACGTGGTAATTTATATACACTATGTACCTAATATAAAACACGGGATTTACAAAGATGGATTTTCTTTTAACTAAATTGCTTTGTAGCGTAGCAGTGAAACTTTCACTGCCTGTTAATTACTTTTTACAGAAAATTATAAACAAGGTGAAAATACAAGAAGTTAAATGGTTTGAACTTTATTAAATAGTCGTTTGTAAATCATTATTCAGCTATAATATAGCAACCATAACCACAACGTGGCACGTTAATTGTCATTTTTCAAATTGTCAAAAGTTTAATTCAAAATTCATACTATACAAAAATTTAAAGTTTGATACTATACAATTATTATAAATACTAGCTGTGCCCGAGTCTTCGTTTGCATAGAATGTCTTATTTGTTTAAAGTTTTATTTTTTGGGTCTATTGATCATATTTTATAAACTACACCACTGTTTCATTTCAAAGTAATAGTTTCGATATTTTTATACTTACACGGATTAATTTCATTATGAAATCGATCAAATGCATGTACGATTTCAACAACGTGGATGTCGTTTCCGTTCAATATTACGTATACAAATAAGTAAATAAAATTGAAGTATCTGTTTTTAATATCAAAATAACAGACTTTTACCAGATGCATATAACGGTTTATGCGGACTGTCTGTTCGTTCCGGCTAATCTCTTTCTTTCTCGGACTTTACTTGGCAGACAGCTGATGTTGTCAGGGGTAATTATGGCTACTTTTATTTTAGAAGAAGAGTTAGGGTTCCGCGCAAGAAAATTAAAGTCGCGGGGAACTGCAATTATTGTATTTAATAAATAAAACTACGTCACTTGGATATGCGCTAAGGTAATATAAAAAGGAAATAAAAACTAAGTTCTTCTTCTTCCTTTTTACTTTATGGCTTCTCTAAAAAGAATTCTGGCAATGTAAGTACTGTAGTAAAAACTAGGTTAACAATTGCTCTGATTTGTAAAAATGTAGAGTTAATTTATGAAGACATAAGAACGGGACGACTATAGCGGCGTAAATGGATCCATCACTCCTGTACATCCCGAAGGTGTAGTTATCATTATATACAAACGGCTCCATGGCGCAGTGGCTTAGCTTTGCGTTGTAACACAGAGAGCCGCGGGTTTGAATTCCGTACGGAACAGGTAGGTATTTGTATCGCTTATTCCAATGGGTCTGGTTGTTTATTCTTGTGCAATTTATGTAAGTTATTTACATTCACGTGTTTTTAATTTTATTGTTCGTTTGATAAATTTTGAGGATTATATTATTTACCACAATAATTGTAGCAGGGACGGCGAACCAATGGCACGCGTGCCATCGATGGCACGTTACACAATCTTTTGGGCACGCCACTGATTACAAATTTCACTATCAAGATGGTCGGGATTCGTTTAGATTCTGTCTACATTTTAAATCATCTCCAGACTCTCTGTCTCGGCATTTTAATGATCTCTAGTTTCCCGACTAAACTCAAAATCTCCACACAAACAGCTTTTATTCACATCACAGCTGCTTTTGGTTTAATAAAAGCTGAATTAGACTGAACTTTGAAGTAAATTGTTTGAATTTTAAATCTTTTCTGAATCGTCTTTGGCTTCCTCGTGAATTTTAGATCCACGTCTGCTGCGATTGCACCCGTCCAAGACCGGTTTAACGCGTACTATATTCATGTCTTAAAAAGGGGGTTGTATATTGGTACAATAAATCTCCCAGCTGTGCTTTATCATCTCCTTTTATAAGGCTTATGACGGTTTTCGTCAATATCGAAATGAGGAAATAAGGATTAAAGGAATAATTAATTTATGGATAACATATGACAATTGACAGTAGATTGTTAAATAGTAGATGGTTATCCACCGTTCGATTGCTTTCATGGACTACTCCTAACACACGTTTGTGAGTTCACTTGGAGCGGTAAAAAGGGTAATATAATTTACGTTTATAACACGGCTAGTTTTCGAAAAAATTTGTAAATCATATATTTTAAAATACGTCTAAAATATTGTTTTTTTTTCTTGACCTTGGCCGTTTACTCGGGGCCCGGATTTGCGAAACACACTTAATGTTATTCTACAGAAAATCAAGTTTTTATTTCACAACTTTACTCTTGACAGTCTGCGCGAAGTAAAGCCAGTGCCGCTGTTGCAATATGTTATTTACAATGGAATTTCCATTTTACAAGTTTCTGAGAATACGACGACGCTTATAATTATAGAATCAGGGATTCAGACTTCATAGTTCATTTTATTATAAATATTTTGTATCCTTATGAGAGCGAGGCCGCTCAGTGCGTTGTGGTCGTATTCGATGCCCTTGCGGCGTTATTGTAGAAGTGGGTAATGAGTACAGTGGGGTGTGGGTGTCTTCGTTCAACGTGACAAACAAACGGCAATTTTTTTTTTAAATTTATGACGAAAGCATCGCTATAATACAAGTATCACTGCGTAGTATCGTTGGTCTAGTAGCCGTGAACGCGATTGTTGATCATGAGGTCCAGGGTTCGAATCCTGGGTCGGGCCAAAACAAAAGTTTTTCACCCCCAAAGCACGTAAAGTCGCGTTGCTACTCCTGATCTCTTTCCGGATGTGACAGTTTACTGTCCCAGCGGACTATGAGAGTGGATTAATAGAGAATGCACAGGATTATAGTGTCCAAGTGTAAGCTCTATTTACACATGGTCGCTATAATCCTGTCATGATGTCAGATGGATAGTCTTCGTTGAGACTTGCCGCCGGCACCAAAATTCGGTCTCGAGGACATTATTATTATAACGCAAGTCTGGAAGTATGAGAACAACCGTTCCAAGTGTGGTCTATGTCAATAACAAGGTCATAATATCGTGGACGCTGGACGTCAAATTCATGGTCACAGATGTCAACGCCACGCAAAGCACCGGACGTTGCAAAGAAACATCACCTGTAATGTGTTTCCGTTGTCTGATTTAGAATGAATAATTTAATGAATAATATTATTTAACTCAATTAAACCAATTTATATTTCTTGAAATATTTACAATAATATGTTATAGTATTTTTATATAGTTATTGGTTGTTTAAAAATAGGTACGTAAGGTTGGTTTTTATAGCGTTAGATTTTAGCTGAAGTTATTTGAGCAACATAAGTTACTAGATTTCGTGTTGTGGCTCTAGCTTCGTGTTCCAAATTTTATTGGAACCGTTTTTTCATCATGTTGATGAGAAATGGGGCCTCTAAAATGGTTTAGGGATAATTTTCATAAATGTAATAGGGACAGACACCATTATATTTATAAAAAACAATATGCATTTTGATATTAATATCAGGCATATACAAAGCAAACACAAACAAAGCGTAGCGCTTTGGCTTTTTAGGCTTTAAACATCAGAAAAATAGTAAAACCGTCAGTAATGCTTTCTCAGGTATTAATCACGTGCTGACCGGTAAAGGACATCATCGTGGGGAAATCGAAATTTCTGAGAAATATCTCACGGTAAAACAATATTTTGATAATCTCTGTGGCGTTTTAGCATGGCGGACTTTTCCTTGTTCTACAATTTTATACAAATGGAACATTTATGCTCTTTACCAAATACACATTAGAATTTTTAAACCGTTAAGCAAAATAATTAATTACATAGTAAAGCTTAAGTGTAGATAAACTTCTTGGACAAATTTTGGATTATCAAATAATTTTTGGTGTGTATATTAGGTTGATGAATTTTAAAAGTTAAATGCCGTGTCGTGGCGGCGTAAGAATATTTGTGGAATATAATATGTGGCCAATATCGTCCCGTAAGTGTTGTAAGTGACGACGGAGGGAAATAAACTAAGGGACGGGAAGCAGCGTATTCTCAAATGTGTTAGGATAGGTCAATAAAAAAATTATTTTAATATGTTCTATGGAATTATCTATATTGATTAAATATTATTCTATTCTATTCTATTCTAATAGAAAAACTACTGTGGCAAATATTCCTCTAGTGAATTTTGATAGTCTGTAAAGATCGCCTAAACTACAATACGTCAACATCTATAAGTAAAAAGATGTTTTTTTTATATTTCATTTCCGTTAGCGGAAGTATATTAGTTTCATGTTCCTGAATTTCCTCTCGTTCGGCCCATAAATTAATTTTCGTTCCACGCTTGGCAGGCGTAGGCTGATTAACGATCGCAGTGCCTGAGTCTAGCACCCTTATGTCTGTTGCCAATCGCTGGTCTGGATATTTTACATCTGATGTAAAGATATAATTTAACGCCATCTATCGGAAGCTTTTTTCGGTATGATAGCGGGCAGTGGATTCTCTTAATCCACCATTACACGATCATTATTTTTCAATTTATTATTATTATTAGGTAATGTAGATCTATTTTCAGCTATCTAGAGATTTATAACGAACGAGTACACGATCTGCTCGCTGGCGAGGCGGTGCCAACCCTTAGTACCTTCAGCTCATTACCAAGGCGTAAGGGCAACGCTCGCAAAGATCTGCGTGTGAGAGAACACCCTTCTAGTGGGCCATATGTGCAAAGTAAGTTGTTTTCTACATTTACTACAAATATCGGTTTCTTTTGATTCATAGTAAAACAAATAAGTGGAGGGTAGTGTAGGTATAAAACCTACCTAAACATAAAATGAGTTCTATAACTTAATAAAATTAGGTTATAATGAAAGATAGTCGTGACCAAAATCACCTAAAAGAATATCATTATAAAATCGCGTAATATGTCATAATTCTATCCTACGGCAAATTGTACGAAAGTCCGAAGAGTACAATCTGCCACTTTGCCTGGCGTATGTGGACTACGAGAAAGCTTTTGATTCCGTCGAAATTTAGGCGGTGCTACAGTCTCTCCAGCGGTGCCAAGTTGACTGTCGGTATATCGAAGTGCTGAAGTGTTTGTACAGTAGGGCTACGATGGCTATCCGAGTACAGAACCAGAGCTCGAAACCTATCCAATTGCAGAGAGGGGTAAGACAGGGTGACATTATTTCCCCGAAACTCTTCACCACTGCATTGGAAGACGTTTTCAAGCTATTGGACTGGAAAGGATACGGTATTAACATCAATGGCGAGTACATTACTCACCTTCGATTTTCCGACGATATAGTCCTTATGGCGGAATCGCTGGAGGACTTAAGCACTATGCTCAATGACCTCAATAGTGCCTCCCAACGGATAGGTCTTAAGATGAACATGGACAAAACAAAGATCATGTTTAATGTCCATGTCACACCTATGCCGGTAGTTGTTGGGAGCACTAAGCTCGAAGTTGTTGACGAGTACGTTTACCTGGGAAAAATAGTCCGACTAGGTAAGTCCAACTTCGACCGAGAGGTCAGTCGACGGATTCAACTCGGCTGGGCAGCGTTCGGGAAATTACGACGCATCTTCTCGTCAGGTATACCTCAAAATATGAAAACTAAGTTGTACAACCAGTGCGTGCTGCCAGTGATGATCTACGGAACCAAGACGTGGTCCTTCACTGCTGGCCGTATGAGAACGCTCAAAGTCGCTCAGCAAGCTATGGAGAGTTTCTCTGCGTGATAAACTTAGAAATGAGGACATCCGCAGTAGAACCAGAGTGACCGACATAGCCAACCTAAGCTGAGGTGGCAATGGGCCGGCCATATAGCTCGAAGAACCGACAACCGTTGGGAAAAAAAGGTTCTCGAGCAGCCTCGTACCGGTAGGTGAAGTGTAGGGTGACCCCCACTAGATGGAGTGTCGACTTGGTACGACATGCAGGAAGTCGATGGATGCAGGTGGCTCAGGAACCGTGTTTTGTGGCATACCTTGGGGGAGGCCTATGTTCAGTAGTGGACTTGTGAAGGGCTGTAATGATGATGATATGTCATAAAAACCGCATAATTTTGTGAACAGTGTACGTACCTGAATTACAGTCGCTGGCAATTTTTTTTAAATTCCATTGACTACAAGTATTAATAATAAGTAACTAGTTAATAATCAACCCGATGGTAAGTGACTACTCACGCATCATTGTGAGAAATGTGTTTCCTTCCATTCCATTATACTGCTTCTACAACCTAAATAGAAGTAAATAGAAGTCAGATAAAACAGGGTAAGAGATCGTTCTGTTAAAAAAATACCTGCAATATCTAGAATTGTAGTAGAGTATTGGAGAATTGGAAGTAGCAGTTTTTCTTGGCAGTGGTGGTTAGGCTGCTTAAAAACTCAAAATATACAAATATATACTTATTAGACTTAGGACTCCTTTATTTTTTTATATTGTAAACACAGACCTACGTCGCGTGTCTGTACGCGATGTGGAGGCCCTGTTGTCTATAGTGGAGGAGGGCACGCGTCGCCGCCGTACAGCCACCACCCGACGCAACCCGGAGTCGTCCCGGTCGCACGCCCTACTGGAGCTGTGCACTCCACGGGGTACACTGCATCTCGCTGATTTAGCTGGAAGGTAATAAAATAAGATGTTTTTTTTAAAGTATGGCATAGTTTTAAGTTTTATAACTGTTAAGAATCTATTACTTGTTAAAAAAATGGGATGATGGCTTCGCGTGAATATCATTTTTGTTATTTTTTTTCCTTATATTGTTATACCTACTTCTATTAGGAATGGATCGCATTCCGTGGTTGGACAGGTAAAGAATGAAGGCATTAGTCCACCTTTTATATAGTTTTTTTTAAATAAGAAATGCAATAAATAATAAATAAATAAAGAAATAACCATTAAAGTAAGTAGTAAAAAAATTGAGTAAATAAAATAATATATTTTTGTAGATAATATAAAAGTTTTAAGATCTTTCTGCAGCAAAATCCGTCTGAATGCAGACGTTAGACTGCAGCTGTTTAGACCCGTCTAAAAACGTTACACGTTCATATAGGTTGCTCTTTAAGGTGATTACCACGCTACTATTTATAATCATCGATATATTGTTGTTATTTTTTTCTATATGACCTTAATGTCACAAAATAAACATAATAAAATATTGTTGAATTTAACGACATTTAAGGAACGATATGAGAAAATAAATTTGAAGCGACAGTAGCGTAATGGCAGGGCGCGGACCGCGAACTCAAAAAGGTCGTGAGTTCGAATCGCCATTCGACTACTGGCGTGAACCACTCGTAACACAAGCAATTTAAGCTTTACCACGAGTGGTTAAGGGGAATCTTAGTAATATTTATAGCATTGTTAATATTCTTTTTTAAAACAAAAAAAAATCTCTTACGCTTTTCTCAGAAGACTTAAGTAGGTGTAAGACATTGAGTGGTGGTACCTAATGTTTTAGAAAAAGTATAAGGGGATCTTTGTCGACTTAGTTTTTTTTTCTTTGGAGTGGGTTTCAAGGGGGACATATCCTGATGAGTAGGTACTGTTAGACAGCGTTAATATTTATTTTCTTGTGGAGTAAAGAATTTTCCAGGGTGGGCGACTAGACTTTCTATGGAGGCCGTATCTCCCTATTCCTCTTTCTAGCTACGCTCATGTCTTTGTGGCTCAATTATTAAAATTATGCCTATTAATTTATTATGTAATATTCAATACTTTTTGGGTTTTAGTATTATATTGTTAGAAGTAGATTCGTATAGTACGGAAAAATAGGGTAAACGCAGTAGAAGCCAATGGCATTGACTTTTTTTATACTTAACCATTGAGCTATTATGTACTACGTACTAGAGGCGACACTGCATTCAGCTACTCTATTCCACTCAACTGCGGTGCATACACCGCACCATAATTAGACACTCGCTAGGCGCTTGTAGAGTTGTCACGTGTTGTGTTGATTTAAAAAAAATCTCTTAATAAAAATATGCCATCGTGTGTACTTAGATATTGCACAAATAATTCAAGAAATGTCAGTAAAAACCAAGGTATTACTTTTCATCAGTTAATAAGAGACTTAATCAATAAAAAAATATTATAAATTAAACACAAAATAATTCCTAAGACGGCATCTTGTGCCATATAATATAGATTATGAAATTAATTTGTTCAGATACGACATTTTTGTGGGTATTTAAGTATAGGACGAATATATTATTATACATTTTTTTTTGTAGAAACATATATAAGTTATCATAATATGGCCAATTTTTTATTTAAATCCGCTCATTATTCTTTCATATTATTTTTAGGTTTCCACTTCAAAGTCAAAGTGAAATAAATTCGTCAATTTTTAACCCTCGCGTGTCCAGCAGTTATGAACGACTCTTATTCTAATTTAAATAAATATATTTGTAATTGAAATGTTATGTTAATAAGTTTTGTTCAACATACAATTAGTAAGTTTTTTTATATTTGACATAGATACCTTTTAAAATATTCAGATAAAATATCATTAAAATGTAATTGTGATATAATATTATGTAATATTATATTAAAAAAGCAAATATAATATACTAAATATATGACAAAATTTGAAAATTGTTCTCGATATAATTTACCTACTTAACAATACAATCTATTATTACGTACTGATCATTCTACCTATGTTTATTCTATGATAAAAAAACCAACCGCGCGAACACAGAGTAGCGCACATGTTTTGTGTGAAATAGCTGTTCTAGTACGTAAGTACATATTACTTCAATGTACTTAACCTTACCTTTAAATAAATAAAAAAGCGTTTAAGAACGAATTTCAAATCATGTGCACCCACCTTACATTACGCGTAGTAAGAATAAATGAATTTGTAACGCCCTAGACCTTGAAAAGTCCCCTAGATAAAAAATTACTTCTTATTAATGCCATTAGCTTCTCTCTACTTAGTTCTATTTTTATAACCTATTTTTTCTTTAAGGTAAAAAACGTCGCGTGGCATATTTTTGTTCATTTCATTTTATTGAGATAAACCAAATATTGATAATATTGACGTAAGATTGACGTACAATGAACTGGCATGTCTTGTAAGAAATTAAAATAAAACAACATATTCGCATTGACGAGTTAGAACAGCTATTTCAAACAAAAAATGTGTGCTACTCTGTGTTCGCGCGGTTGGTTTTTTTAATCATAGAATTCATAAGTAGAATGATCCGTAGAGTAGATTGTATCCGTAATAGTAGATTGTATTGTTAAATATGTAAATTATATCACAACCATATTTATATTGTGCCATTTATTTTGTATATTATATTTGCTTATGTAATATAATATTACATAATATTATATCACAATTACATTTTAATGATATTTTTATCTGAATATTTTAAAAGGTATCTATGTCAAATATAAAGAAAACTTACTAATTGTATGTTTAACAAAACTTATAAACATAACATTTAAATTACAAATATATATATAATTAAATTAGAATAAGAGTCGTTCATAAATGCTGGACACGCGAGAGTTAAAAATGGACGAATTTATTTCACTTTGACTTTGAAGTGGAAATCTAAAAATAAAATAAAAGAGTAATAAGCAGATTTAAATATGACAAATTTAGCCTAATTATAATAACTTATATATGTTTCTACAAAAAAATGTGTATAATAATATAGTATTCGTCCTATACATTAGTACCCACAGAAACGTCGCATCTCAACATATTAATTTCGTAATCTATATTCCATGACACGAGATGGCGTTTTAGGAATAATTTGTTTCTTTATCTATAATACTTTTTTTATTGATTAGGTATCTTATTAACCGATGAAAAGTAATTCCTTGGTTTTTAATGACATTTCTTGAATTGTTTGTGCAATATCTAAGTAGGTACACACGACGGCATATTTTTACCAAGAGATTTTTTTAAATCAACACAACACGTGACAACTCTGCAAGAGCCTAGCGAGTGACTGACTCATAGATTACTGACTATATACTAGGACTGACTGATTAAAGTGCGGTGTTTGCAACGCAGTTGAGTGGAACAGAGTAGCTGAATGCAGTGTCGCCTCTAGTACCTAGTACATAATAGCTCAATGAGTGGCACATACTAAATTTTATTTAAAAACCGTAGAACAAACAAACATGTCTACCGACAATGCACGTCAGATGGCAGTACTAGCAACATATTAGATTGTAGATATTAGACCTTTAACGGAAATAATTAGTAAAAGTATTCCTACAGCGAAAAAGCAAGTTGGGAGGGCTGTGGCGGTGGAAGACAGAAAGAAGGCGCAAATATCAACAAATCATTAGTGGCGCTTAGTAACGTTATTTCAGCATTGGGTAAGTGTAGAATGAAATGCAAGTTATTTTACTGATGTTGATACGTAATAAATATTTGTAACGCCTTAATTGTAACTTAAAATGATTAAATTAGGTACTTAACAATCGTAGATGTTTTGTTAATACAACACTTTGGAAACTACGGAAATAATCGCTACAAATTGTCACAAAGATGCATTATAAATTAAAAAAAGGTTGGATTGCGGTTCGGCCTGCTCTAAACTTCAAAATCACATTGAGTAGCTAGTTATATGTGTTTTCACGGACACATTTGCATTTCAAAAAGGAAGAAATGGACTACGCCTACGTCAGGTTCGGGTCGATATTTAAAAAAAATTACGTTTTGATAATGATATATTGATACCAATATCAAAGAACATTATTAGTCCTATCATTACACATTATTCCTTACCATAAAGCAACACGGGCCGTTTCAGTCGCATTTTTTTCCTTTTTTCTCCAAAAATCTGATATGGATATGCGTGATGTGACGACGCATTTTATAATTAAAAATAATACAATTTTATATAGAGTTATCTAAAAATATAAACGAAGTGCCTAATATTACAACTCACATTCATATTCTTACATTGTCATCCGATTCTCAGCTATGTTCAAAATGTTAAGTTTCCAGCTCATCGGGAAGTTAGTTTAAAATCAAATACTAAATTCCACCCGTTAACAAAAACGTGCTAAAAACACGGCAGCACGCTGTCGTATCGCAATGTTTTAGACATTAGGGAATATTCTAAGTACTAAGGTAGGTGAGGGTAATATCGTCACCTTAAGCTTTGCTGACTTATAAAATACAATAACTTTATTTTAGACATCAAGGACTTAAAAACTAAGCACATTGACCCATAGCAATATAACATACCTTAACCTAATATATATATACATATATATATATATATATATATATATATATATATATATATATATATATACTATACATATATATATATATATATAACTTCTTCTTCTCTCTTTCTTCTCTCTTCTCTCTTCTTCTTCTTCTTCTTATATTATATATATATAACTTCTGGGAAATCTGGAGTAAGGAATGTCTCTTTGTATTATGCTGGAACCTGAAGTACGTAGGATTTGAAGTTCGTGGACCTATTAAACTCCAGACGCTGCAAATGTAAAGAGATCGGACCCTCTATGCGACATCGACTTCGTTCTTCCACGAAACGCAGGACGTTTTCTCCCGACGTACTTTTGTCCAAACGGGAGATGTAGAGCTAGAGCTCTGCATCCATACAACTCTGCGTATTGTGAAGCCCACCCTCTAGGGTACTTGCATTTATTTTGGCGGTCCCACGCTGGTTACATACGGGTCTCGGCCAACGTCTCTTCTCAGCAAGAGTAACCCGTCATTATCTCTCTTATTTCGGGTTACCACAGGAACTGATTTTATTTTCAATACATCAACTAAGAGGAAGACAGAAACAAAAAAAAAACAAAACCATATACTATAACTAATATATTAAGAAAAAAATGGCAAACAAGCTGGGACAAAAATTAAAAACACTTCGAAAAATCAACTTAAAAAAACTAACTACACTACACCATACTAAATCTACTAAAATATTTACTATAATTTCAACTGTCAAAATGGCGTCGATAAAGCCCTTTTGACCGTTTATTATTTGATTGATTGATGAAGAGCTATCGTATCACAGAACCATCTATGCAAACAAGCCTATAAGTTTTGAGTTATAAGAAAGTGACCATATTAGTCGGATGACCGTATTACCTTCACGTACTATATTATATCTCGATATTTTTGGTTCATCTATTTACCCAAGCTGGTGACGCTGAAAAAATCAAGATATTCAAGGCTTAAATCCGATCGTGGATAATGAACTAAATATCTCTTCTTTTTTATAAATATAATCGTATGAATTCAGCCAGCCATACAATTTTAAAATCTAGGTACTCGTATTTTTGGTTTCAGTAACAGGGGGAAGTGGTCGCAGCAAATTCGTTCCCTATAGGGACTCGGCACTGACGTGGCTTTTGAAAGACTGTTTCACTGGAGGAGCAAATATATTCATTATAGCGAGTAAGTTGATTACCTAGTTGTGTTTATAATCAAGGCGTTTTTTGGTTCGGTTGAGAATCATATACTAAACCAAAACTGCCCCCTAAACCCTAACCCCTACCTGTGAAGGTTTTAAGGTAAAATTCCCGGTTTGAACGATTTTAATGTGAGCTAGTTTGTTTAATGGTAAATTTTAAAGTGTTTTATAAGAAGCTGGAGGAGAACCTTGAATCTAGATTCTGGAAGAGATTCTTGATTCTAGATTCTGGAAGAGAAAGACAAGTTGCGCTAGGGTATTATAAGATTTTCTCAGATCCCAAGAAAGGGAGAGGACACGGTTATCCTCGACACCGGCAACTTGTTTTATTTTAAATTATTTGAGCAAACCAACTTACTTGGTGGTAGGGCAACTTGTATCCCTGAGAGCAATGGCGAGGCTAGAGAAATGGGGTGTCTATTCGAAACTCGCCTACGGTACTCGCCTTCGCTCGGCCAACACGTATAGCCGGCTTTACCTATTTCTGTCACCAAACTGCGGTATGCCGGTCTGAAGGATAGCGTCAGTATAATTACTTAATCCTCAGTGAAGGTTAGAGACGCGTTATTGATAACAATCAACACCGCATCTGTAACCTACACTGTAATCCTCTCTGTTTGAAGTTGGCTGGTGGCAACATGGGCTGCAGTAGCCGCTTACCATGTAGTGGGCTCTAAGTTTTATTGTCATTTCACTTTTATAAAGAAAAAAAAATGAACCTGTTAACTAGATTTTGAGTACGCTACGTTACAGTCCCTTACTCCATTGACTTATTGCCGACGGGTCTCTAATAATCGCAGAAACAGTGATAGGTTGCACACACGAGATAAACAGAAGTAATTTTTTGAGAGATTGAATTTTTAGTAAGATTTAATTTAATAAAATTAGATCTACGTGAATTGAATGCCTAAATACCTCTATATATTATAACTGATCGGAAGGGGATAGTATTTAATGATCGCATATAACGTTATTTCGTAATTGACTGACAAGGTAAAAACTTGTATGTAAACACTATCATTAATCTTTGCAACGTCAGCGTCAAACTATTATAATAAAACGAAACAGCAACTGACATTGGTTCGTTATAGCATACGGTGATAACTTGAATAATTACCAAAAAAACAGAACGGTCATATCTATTTCGTTCATTCAATTACTTTCAATTACGATGAAAATTTAATGTCGAATATATATAATACAGCTAGTCTAAATTAAAAATATTTTTTTAAGAAATCACTTTACAATAAATACCAGCTACATATTAGGGTGTCTGGGAATGGTAAAATCATTTAATTATTATCCCACGCTCACGAAATATGTAAAGATTTTTTTTTAAATTGGGTACCTACATGTAGTCTAAAATAAATTCTTAAACAATTAAAAGCTTAAATATATGTAAAACTACATCGAAATTCTTTGTCTTATAGTCTTCAATATGATATTTTCAATATGGTAGTATTAGGTATATTTAAACAATATGAAAATTATGTATATTCAACGTAGACATAATATACGATATAGTATATAATTTTTTTAGCTGGTTTTTCACAAATATTTCAAATATTGCTCATCATAAAAATATAATACCTATTATAGTAACCATATATTTAAGATAACTTAATGAAGGTATATACAGATAAATAACTCTATATTTAGCTTCTGATGTTCTATATTCTGATGGCGATATAAACAAAATGTGCTCGTTTGCTGTGTGCTTCGAGCACATTTTGTTTCACAGAGTCCAACTGATGGTAATTGGATGTTGTGGCCATAGACATCTACATTAATCCTCGACATCTAAATTAAGAATCAGAACGCAGATGCGTTGTCACCACTGAACACTTGGATGGAATGCCTCGTTTCCAGTAAAAAAGGGTCTCCGGATCTCTACACTCACCATACGAAACACAGCAGTATGAAGCTGCTATTTTACGTTGGTATTCTGTGAGTAGGTATATATTTCTCATAGTCGCTTTTCAAGGTTATTATGATACCACTGTACAGAAAAATTCCCTATACTACAATGTAACACAATAGATATACTATAAATTTGTTATAGAAGATTATCGAAGATTATTGTTGTTCAAAAAAAATCTCAAAATATAATTGTATATATTTATTTGAAGCGATTGTTTAGAAAAGTAGCAAATGTTAATGTATTTTATTTATGTTCCAGCTGTGTCACCAAGTTTTGCGTGTTACGGTGAATCAGCTTCCACACTTCGTTGGGCAGCTCAAGCCCGTCGGTTGCAGCCTCCAAAGATTACATCTGTGACAGATGTGGTCTCCAAATGTGCTCTTAAAGCACAGCTCAATCACTTACTATCTGAACTAGAAAAACACCACATAAGATATGTAATAAACAATTTATATGTAACATATTATTTCAACTTTCATTTTAAGTCGGTCATAATAGTCATGCGGTAATAATGTTAAGTAACGAAACTATTACGTGTAGTATTCGAGAGTAAAAGAGTCTAAAGAAATCTAACAAATTTATGCAATTATAATTGTAGTAAATGTGGTTGTGATTTTTTGCAGATACCTGAAAGTGGAAAAATAACCTATGATGACAAGCATTGGATGTTAGAAGCTAAGGATACAAGTATCGAAATTGGTTTATCAAATACAACAACGAAAATAGGCAACATAATGAATAATATATTGCATCCGAAGCCTGAACCCGTAAATTTAGAATCAACAAATTTATCAGTGGCCAGTGGAAGTTCGGATGTTAATAATGTTATAGACAAAAATACAAAAATAGTTAATGAAATTACAAAGGAAGTTGATAAATTATTTGGCCCTACTTTAGAAAGAACTAGAAGTGGTAGTGTTTTCGAAGTTATGAACCCAATAAAACACAAAAAGAGACAATATGGTTCACAAGAAGTGCTGCCTACTGGGAAGCCTTTGCACGGTGGAAATATGGAATCCTTTTCTAATATATCGCAAAATGTAAATGAAAAGGATGATGACAAAGGTACCATTGCAACTATAAGCCCCATGCCAATTTTTTATAAAAACCAAAGAGCAGATATTGTTGCTTCTGTTACTGAAAGATTGTATTCGAAATTTAAAAAAGAAGACACGGTTAACAAAATCGACACTATGGTTGAGAAAAAAGTTATGCAGCCTTTAAGCGAGTTGAAGATTTGCACTAATGCTCGCCAGCGTTTTACGGAAATAAGTCAAAAAGCAATGAGGAACAGGAAAAGACTAGGTGTACCAGCACACACACAAACAAGGAAGACAATGATACGAGTTAAAGATCGAGGAATCGACGTTCAAACGGATCTAGAACCGTTTATTAAACAAAAAGATAATATGGTTGTGCTATATCGAGACGTTAGTACTGAAACAATTCCTATGATACCCAGATACAAAGAAGTAGCAGTAGGTGATGGTTTTTTAAGTTATCATGATAAATCAACAATGATGGAGCTTAAGAGAATATTTAAGAAAAGTACCAGCGTAATGACCGACGCCACATCAAAAAGAACTATTTGCACCCAAACTCAAGTGATTCCCACTCCAAGAAGAAGGAAAAAGTCTCTTATGAACTCAAAACTACATTATCAAACTGATAATATACAAAAATGTGTAGAAAATTCTTTAACCTCTCCAATTATTAATATAAAAATATCACCTATGTATTCGTTGGATTCTGATACACTGAGTTCTTGTGAAAGTTCAGAAATTGAATGTGTCAACGAAAATAAAAGTTTTAAAACTCCTGAACTCTTTACAAACCATATTGGTACTGAAACTTCAACAGGATATCAACAGAGAATTTTAGAGCCACCTAAAGAAGAAAACTCTGAAAAGCATATAAAGGAGTTACCTTTATCACCAGAATACCCCAGTAAAATTTATAAAGATTTCTCAGATGATGAAGCTTATCCATTACCCCGTGTTACTACAGATTCTACAAATAAAGTTGATTCTGATGATATTAAAAATATGATTTTGGGACGCAATAAAAACGAATATCCGTATAATATAGTATTATCTCCAATAAAGAATAAACAACGGATAGAAAGAACCATAAAATTTGAAGATATAAAAAGTAAAGAGGTCGCTAAATTCAATGAGATGTATTCAGATAATAAGGATTTAAAAAATGAATATAGCTGTAAAAATGATTATTCAGACGGCTTTTCGGATGATTCAGATTCATCTAAATTAGAGACAGCCTCCTTTGTTTGGAATACGAAAAATCTAAATAAATATGACATAGCACCAATCCATCCGGGCAAATCTTGCACCTCTTTGCAGAAAAATAAAGCAAACTTTGAAAATGCTAAGACCAAAGATTTACTTTACATGGAAAACGACGATACTTTGGACATTGACTCTCGTAGTTCATCGACAGAATGTTATAAAATTAATAAAAATATTCCTTTCGTAAAGAAGTATACCACATTTAGTAAATGTGGAAATGAAACAAATAAAAGTGATTGCTATGAATGTATCGAAAATAAAATGGAACAGACTTGTCAAAAATTAGAAAAAGTGGCGAGTAGATATGAGGATTATTTGGCGAATCATTGTAGAGATAATCAAAACGCTCACATACGAAGTCCCACCGAATATTTGCAATATTTAGTACAATTAAGAAGGGAAGTCGTGAAAGAATCTCTAAGTACATGTAGTACAGGAACAATATTGTCTGATTAGAAGGTTTTGCCTTTATTCGTATGATTTTTTTACTATTTTTAAGTTTATAGTCATGTTTATTTTCTCTTTTACAATTTAATTGTGTGTGTATTAAATGATGAATCTTGTCACTATTAACATTTTGTATGAATTTTAGTATATATTTTGAGCTGCATAAAAGTGCTTAGAAGTGTTAATGAAACAGTGCTTTGTCGGAATATGATATTCCTTAATTTCTGATTTTTAGTAAAGTTTGTAGTAAACTAGCAGGGTAGTTCCGTATATCTTCCTTGTCCTTTCACTTGATAAAAATATGATAAAAATAATTGAAACAGATAGATGAATATATAACTCTTTATTGTACAATAAAACAAAAAATATTTCAAGTGTCACAAAAGGATGGTTTTATCGCTAAAAGCGATTTCTTTTTCTAGGCAGCCTTTGGATGGATGGATACAGGATCGTAAAAAACGGAAAATTGTGTGGTTTGGTAATGGAATAAGAGAATATCTATAAATATATCTATGCAATATACAGAAATAAATAAAAACTAAAGACATTTATATACTTATAAACGGCACGAGCAAGATTCGTGCCATTTATAAGTAATAACATGCTTATGAAAAACAAATAGACGGATCGATATCAAGCGAAGAGTTATATATATATATATATATATATATATATATATATATATATATATATATATATATATATATATATATATATATATATATATAATATTCAATAAAATGAAATATAAAATTAAATATAATTCAATTATAATGTACCTAAGCAAGTATTAAACTATGTACAGTATAAAATGTACTTCTGTGTTTATATATTATATGTATGTTTGTGTTGTACTTTGCCTCACTTTTGTTTGGAATTATTAAAAATAAAGAACCTTTATATTTATATAATAAGTTGATTTGGTCTAAAGATCAAAATAAGCAGTATAATACCAGATCGTCCAATTATAAGTTAGTATATCCTTTCTACCGGTCGGCCGCTTTCAGAGGTAGTTTTAAATATAATGCCACTAAATGTTGGGATAACCTCCGGCCTCCATTGCGTGACCTCAAAACAATTAGTGGGTTTAAAATCAAATACAGGTTACACTTACTTTAGGAGCAAAAAAATACCGATCTATAAAATAAACTGGTAGGAGGTTAAGTTCTTGCAACACGTCAGTAATCTCAGTCCCATAAATTATGTAGATATTTTAATTTTCACTTTATATAATATATAAAACTATTTTATTTAAATATTTATATAATAAATTTACTTTTTCTGACAATCATTTTCTTACCTTTATTCTTTAGCCAACGTTTATTCCGCATTCTTAAGGCGCTACCCTGACCAAAACCTGGCAAAAGTGCGT
Organism: Parnassius smintheus behrii; assembly: GCA_036936625.1. Lineage (NCBI taxonomy): Eukaryota > Metazoa > Arthropoda > Insecta > Lepidoptera > Papilionidae > Parnassius > Parnassius smintheus. The sequence goes on from JAUPFT010000012.1 coordinate 33,036,842, forward strand.
TTTTCAGAGACTATTATCTCATTAGTTATGAGAAATAAGCTACATCTAAAAGCACATTATTAATGTTCGATATCCTATCATCACATTCCACGTTTTAATTTGTTTTTATGTGTTATGAATACATTTAAAATCTACTTTTAAAAAATGACTAAAATTATTGATTACATGCATCTGTTGCTAAAGGAAATGCTCTATTCATTTGAGAATTACACTAATGGATAGATAATTTAAAAATCTATATTCTACACGTTTTATTTATTTTCTTAAGTTCGCTTATCTCTTTTAATTGAAATAATTCCAAATATTCGGGCGTATTTTTCCGTGATATATTGTAGCGAGAGCGCGTGGATTGTATGGGACCGAACGCTCAAGGTCTCTCGCTAGGGGAACCGTCTTAATAAATAAAGTTGATATATTTAGAAGGAAAACGTTAATTCTATTTTGTACTTACCTTCATTAGACTAATGATATCCACTATTTATGTGAATAAAAATTTAAAAACACATTTTTTTTATATATTCCGCGTCGCATTATAGCATGTGCATTGAGGCAGCCGTCCGAGTTACGTCGGAGTGCGGGCCGGACTGAAAACCAGTGTCGGGATCGGAGCAATTCGTGTTTCTGTATCTCGATTTTTACTGAGTCCTGTCCATTTCACGGTCTTATGCTGCTACACGGACTCATTTTATATTATTTTTACATTTTTGTTAATTTAGGGAAATATTGTTTTATTTTCTGTTTAATTCCAATTTCTTGCTTTGTTTTGTATCTATTGTGATTAGACCGTGAATAAACGTTTTTTCTTTCTTTCTTTCTTGTATATGTATTGTCTTATATACTGAACAATGGAAGCAATGCCCTATGGAAATGGACAATGGAAGCCTGCTTTTTGTACGCGTTTTTGGCCAAATAAAGTTTAAATATATAAATAATAAGATATAGTTAAATAAATAAATAATTAAGGAAGACTAAACGGTTGAGGGTTACATCATTATTTTCTCTTGGGAGGCAAGGCAAAGAAAGAAATCCTTGGATGATGCGGGTGGTATCCATCACGGGGTCCCAGTCGTCTTAGATGTTCTGAGAGGCTGAACGGGATTAACCCGTTTGCAGAACCGACTACTGGAACAATTTCGAAAGACACTCCCACAGATACTTTACAGATTTTTTAATTTCGAGTGCTGATTATGCGGTCCCGAGTTTGAATCTCGGGCTAGGTCAAAATCCGTAATTGTGTTGTTTAGTCGGGAGATTCTCAGTATCAGCACGGGAGTCAGGAAGTTCGCGGTGTTTCGTTCCCCTGCATCGGAAAGTATGCAAAACCGTTGAACTTGCGCCTGATCTCTGTCTGGTCGTATCAGATTGCCCTCTTATCGGATTGTAAGTGATTGGACTGGATCAAAATAGATTTTGAAATGGAATGGATCAAAAAGATTTTAATCATCTTACTTGATGATAAAATACACCAGCTTACTTGGAGCTGATGTATTTGATGACTGCCTTCGTGCCCTCACTGACGGGGTGCTTGGCGAGTTCACCGGGCAACAGCAGTCTCACAGAAGTCTGCACTTCCCGTGAAGTTATAGTCGAACGCTTGTTGTAATGAGCCAGGCGCGAGGCCTCTGCGGCTATGCGTTCGAACAAGTCGTTAACGAACGAGTTCATTATGGACATCACTTTACTGGATATACCAGTATCGGGATGCACCTGCTTGAGCACTTTGTAGATGTAGATGGCGTATCTCTCTCTCCTCTTGTGCTTCTTCTTCTTCTTATCGGACTTGGAGATGTTTTTCTGAGCCTTGCCAGACTTCTTAGCGGCCTTACCACTGGTTTTCGGCGGCATCTTGGATAATAGTCAATATTATACGTGTACACTGTGAACTGTCAACGCAGAAGTTTGCGTACACTCTCAGAAATATAATCCTGACCTGTAATTCGGTTTAGGGGACTTTATTTTCGTATAACGTAGTCTGGTCTGATATTTATCCTTTTCATTGTGGTTATAATAAGATATGGCTAGTTTGCGAGTAAAATTGACAATAGAGTCCGCAATTTTGATTTTTACGAAAACTGGCTGAATGACAAGGACAATTACGGGAAAAAAATTATTTTTAATGGTTTATTTTCGTTATTTGTTATTGAAATTTTGTGAAAATGAGCGTCATGATAAAGTACTTTGCAAAAAAAGGAATGTCTTTTCTTAAATTGTAAAAGTAAAGGAGATATTTTTGAAATTTTGTGTATTTTTATATGCCGTTGTTAAATAGGGTCACCTTATTCACATTGCAATTGCAAATTTTAAAGCATTGTGAATGTTGTTTTCAAGAAAGATAAATATTTGTCTAAACATTGCTCGTACTTGACCGATTTTAATAGCCGCTCGGTAAGCTCGTAAGATTATGTGGTAAAACACGTTTATGTCAATCCCTTTCGTATATTTCTTTAATAAAATCTGATATTGATATTATCTATTTAAACATTTACAAAGTGTGAAAAATAGTGATCGCTTTAAAGTTATTTAACGTTAATAATGCAATTTCGGTTGTTTTGCTTACGACCTTAAGTGACTGTATTTTGGAACGGACGGTCGTTTCTTATGCACTGCGATGCCTTTAATACATCAGTTGATGTTGAAGAACTGGCTTGTGTGTGTAAAATTTTAAATCGCACAAAGTTATTGCTATAACTACGGCTAGTGGGTGAAGTGAAGTGAAGTGAATAAAGTTGAAAATGTATTTATTAATTTTAAAACTGCTAACAAAGGAATTTATAGCTTTATTCGTAACAATATTAATTTTGATTTATTTATGGTTCAAATATCAGTATTTGTATTGGGTTAAAAGGGGTGTTTTTGCACCCCAATCCGTGGTACCTTTTGGTAACGTGAGGAATGTGATTACACGAAAGACGCAGTTTTTTCAACCTTATTGTGATAATTATTTTAAATATAAACATTTGCCGTATATCGGCATGTATTGCTTACATCGACCAGTGTTAAGTATACATGATCCAGATATAATAAAACATATATTAATTAAGGATTTCGATTATTTTCAATCGCATGGTATATTTTCTGGAGGCGTTGGTGACCCACTAGCGGGGCATTTGTTCAACCAGCATGGAGATATTTGGAAGAGCTTACGCTTGAAAATGTCGCCTTCCTTTTCTAACAACAAGTTTAAAACCATGTATCCGTTAGTGGAGAAAATAGCAAATGAAGCTTTAGCGTACGCAGATCTACTGCATTCTAACGGAGAAGCAATAAATTTCTCTAATTTCTACGAAAAGTATACGATGGAGATTATCGGTAGTGTTGGATTTGGAGTTGAATGCAACAGTTTCAAAAATGAGAAATCCGAGTTCTGTGTCCGTGGACACGAATACTTCGAACCTCAGTCATTGTATTGGTAAGTTAATATCGTTCTTGACAAAAAAATTCTGTACCTCTACAGTTCGTAATATTGTGTGTAATGGTTATCACTTATATCTTTTTAATTTTCTATTCTTTTTGAAGTTATGTAGTTCAATAGACCATTGATCATAGAAAATAATATACCAGTATTAATGCTGGACACTCGCATTAAATTATGTAGTACACTACGACCACTAAAACTATAAATCACAATTTTAATTGATTGATCCACGTGTTCGATGGTCGAGGCAAGCATCATGAGGGAATCTGTATACTACGAGAAAAAAATATTTCGGGGGAATTGTAAAGGCCGCCGAAATACTGTAGGTTTATTTATTTCTAGTTTATTCACCATAAATAAATAATATATAATATACCAGTCAGTCTTTCAAATCGATCGAATTTCGAAAAATTCAAGTATAGGTTTTTTAATTGTGTAATTGTTTTATAAATTAGGAAACTAAGACAGTGCGATTTTAGGTTAAGGATTTACCATCGAAGCTTTTAGCATCGCTTACCACCAGGAGGTAATTAATAGGCGTCATTGGCTTATGATAAAAAAACTTATGATAAAAAAATATAAAACTCAAAAGTACATTCTTTTTTATTCATCATAAGTCAGTGGCACCTACCACCTGGTGGTAAGCGATGGTGAAACCTTAGGTAGTAAATCGCACTGTCTTAGCGTAACAATGGACTATTCTGCGTGGCTAAGTGTTTGTTGCGCACTGCAGGTCACGGGCTCGTATGTAGGATATATGGCATAATTTTTATAACATAAGGTCTATAAATAATTGTTCTGGACTAGGATGTTTGTCTGTGCGCATTTTATGAATGTAAAACGGCTTAACTATAGTGAAATTTAAAGTAAACCCACAGCTTAAAGTTTTCATTGTATTGTGTGAAGTAAATTATTAATCGAAAAATGTTACTCATAAATTTTTCGATTAATAATTTACTTCAATGTTACTTATTGTTTCCGCTATATGTCCATGTCCCTGAGAATGGTGAATGAGAAATATGGAAATATCATGAATCTTGGTAATAATGTGGTCAGTGGCATGAAACACTAGTTGCACAAAGCCTGGGCTTGACCCGTTGTAGGAAATTTACGATACCTTTTCCTTTACAGTACTTGACACGAATTCTTCTAAAAATTACAAAGATATTATATTGGATGATTTTTTTACGTCAGGACAAAAATAGGATGAACAGGTGAACAAAATAGAGGCCTAAGGCATTGATGTTTTACATTTTTTTACATTAACATATTATGAAGTTGATCTATCAATAAATACTACCAATGGGTGCGTATTGTTTTAATTTCGATAGTTTTAATTGATTTATTAATTTAGTTCCAAATTTTTGTTTTTATTTTTATTATAAATAGTTAATTTCAAATGTGTGGTATTTATTGGCAGTTCAATTTCATAATATGTTAATGTGAAATAAAAAACATTGTAAAATATCAGTGGCGTAATCGTCTATTCCGTTCACACCCTACTTTTTGCAGACGGTAAAAAAACATCCAGTATAATTTTCGTAGTGCTATTTATCACCCGGAATGTGAGATACCTATACGATATATATTTGGACCTTCTTCTTCTGCTATACCTACCCGTAACGCGTGATACTAAATCTTCTTTTCTTCTTCATCAGTTTCCACCCCCCATTCCAGTCACCCATTGTAAGAAAGATTTGCTTGGACCACCGCGCTTCGCAGACGGAGCTGCGAACTTAGTTTTTTTATTATTTTGAGTTCCTATGAGGAAAATACTGCCGTCCATCTCTCGTTTAATTACTTCAAGTTTTTACTAGAAGTTTTCTTTTAGTTCAAGCTCCCTGTGGAAAGGTTTACTACCGTCGACTTTTCCGGACCGATACGACATCAAGAAAAGAGCTTACTCCTTTCTAAAAGACCGGCAACGCACCAGCAATTCCCCTGGTGTCGCAGTTGCTTACGTGTGGCGGTAGTCACTTACCACTAGGTGAGCCACGTGCTCGTTTGCCTTCTCCTCTATAAAAAAAATACATGCGATAATTTGATACAATTGAGTTCGATGACATAACTGTGCCGACAAACAACTGACATAATATCCAACTAAAAGCTTCTTTCTAGAGCCGAAACACGTTTTTTAGCCGATACTCACAATTTTATGCCAAGTTGTGTGGTCCCTGATGTTATACATATATTTGAATATCAAATTTACTAATTTACCCACATTTTTATTTTACATTAGTTTCAATTTATAATGTAATTGTTAATGTTTTTACAATAATGATTATTCAATAATTAAATAATATCGCTCCAGCACTTGTTCAGATATAAACATACTTATCTATTTTAAGTCAAACTTTTGTTTCTCAGAGAAATGTATGTTTTACTCTTAAGATAAATAAATTTTTTAAACCACATATCTTAGATAGTTTTTTTATGGTTACTGTCGAAATTAGCGTCCAATAGCATTCTTTTTAAATGTATCAGTTTTGGTGACATTATTTGGTTCGGAGTAGCCGCGTCGTCTTTGCTCTTTGATAGACCTAAGATCATCTCAAACGTCTGGGTAACGTTTGAGATAATCTTAGGTCTATCAAAAAACAAACTACTAATACATAACGAATGCTGTGTGTGAATTAAACCTTAGCTTTAGTAATATTTATTATAAAATAATATACAGTACATAGCCGTGGTAGCTCAGATGGTTACCGCTCGCTGTAAACACATTTACGCAATCAAACCGGGTTCGATCCCCGCTGGCACCTATGAAATTGTTAATTGCAATTTTAAGTGTTGATTTACCGTGCTCGGCGGTGAAGAAAAACATCGTGATAAAACCTTCATGTCTGGGAAATAAGAAAAAAATTCGAAGACATGTGAAGTTCGCCAACACGCATTAGGGCAGCGCGGCGGACACTTCCTTGCCCTACCCTCTCAGATCAGAAATGAGGGGAGGCCTGTGCCCAGCAGTGGGACGTAGATAGGCTGTAACTTTAACTTTAATATACAGTGGCGTGGCTAGTCCTTGCTCTGCACAAACACAATATATATATATATGTATATATATATATATATATATATATATATATATATATATATATATATATATATATATATATATATATATATATATATATTGAGTGTAGAGCCACGCTACAGCTATATTACATAATTATATACGGCTATAACACGCATTATAAATTATTTTCTGGACTCAGGTCAATACCCTTCTGCATGGAAAAAGGCTTTTGTAAGACCACTTCCTAAAATAACTAATCCTGTTTTCCCTAACCATTTTCCTCCTATTTCAATTCTCCCATACCTCTCTAAAGTTCTGGAAGCCTGTGTTCTTAAGCAAATATCTGTATTCACTGCAAAACATACCCTGCTGAATGAATTTCAATCGGGGTTTGCATCTGGTCACAGCACTACCACTTCGCCTATCAAAGTCACAGACGATATAAGAAAGGGCTTAGATGAGCAGAAATTAACAGTGGTGGTGCTTATTGACTTTTCGAACGCTTTCAACACAGTGGATCATGGTATTCTCCTATCCATCCTTAAACACCTTAAATTTTCATCCTCAGACTTAGAATGGTTTTCTTCTTATATTCGCGGTCGCCAGCAATCAGTTCGCTCAGGTCAGCGGTTTTCTGCATGGGCTGAAATTGAATCTGGTGTGCCGCAAGGCGGAATACCTTCTCCTATTATGTTTTCCTTATTTATAAATTCTATCTCCTCAGTTTAAGATTGTTCGTACGATCTGTATGCGGATGATCTCCAGCTCTATGTACAGTCAGGCTTAAATAATCTTAACTTCGTAATACACAAACTAAATGATAACCTGGAAGCCATAAGAGAATGATCATGTAAATATGGCGTTTCTGTTAATCCTGTCAAATGCAAAGTTATAATATTCGGTAATTCGCAATTGTTGGCTAAGGTTGATTATGGAAATCTTTCTCCTGTAATTTATAATGGAACTTTGATTCCATATTGTGATTCCATAAAAAATCTTGGCATGTACATGGATAAAACTATGGAAATTGCAGATCTCTGAAGTTAGTCGTAAAGTTGTTGCTCCCTTTATCGTCTTAAAAATTTCCTACCTCTCAAAACCAAGCTTACGCTGGTTCATTGCCTCATTCTACCTATTATCAACTATGCCGATGTACGTTACCCAGATCTGTGAAAAAATCTTCTAAACAAGTTGGAGCGCCTTCTTAATAATTCCATAAGGTTTATTTTTGGTTTACGTAAGTATGACCACATATCCTCCTATCGTTCAAAGCTTAAATGGCTACCTATACGTCAAAGGCGATGCTCTAGAATTTTACTTGTACTTTATTCAATTTTAAAAGATCCAAGGTCGCCTTCTTATCTTAAGGATAATTTTCATTGTTTTCATTCGATCGACGGTCGAACATCCCGACAATCAAACCGTCTGAGGTTAAGGTTTCCACAGCATAAGTCTAATTTTTTTAGGTCGTCAAGCAAGACAAGCTATACAACTTTGGAACACCCTACCCAATGATATTAAGAATGCCACAAATAAAAAAGTTTTCAAATTTCTTCTCCGAGAACATTAGCTGAAGGCAACTACTAATTGACATTATTTTTCCTTAATTCTTGTCTTTCTTTTCTTCTTTTTTAAATTCAAATATTTATTTCATTATATGTTTTTCAAACATTATATTACATATATCATTCATTTGGATATTTATTTACGAAGGTTATAAGCATTTATATATATTATATATATATGTATGTATGTATTATTGTACGTATGTTTATACTATATGTGTGTATATTTAAATGTATTGTGTATGTATGTTCACTTTTTACGTATAATGGTCGCACCTGCCAACAATTATCCTTGCCACCCAGGGTTGACTGGCAGAGAATGCCACATGGCATTTAGTCCGCCCTATGTAGGGCACATTACATTACATTACATTACATTAGCTTAAGGTGTTACATGTAAGTTTTTAAATAAATAAATAAATATGACGTTGTAGCACGAATGGGTCGCCTCGACCGGGGCAGGACTACACACACTCTCACAGAATACAAGCGTAAAATAGCAGCGTAATGCTGCTGTGTTTTGTATGGTGAATATAGAGAACCGGAGACCCGTTTTACTGGAATCGAGGCACTCCATCTTAGTTCTCAGGGGTGACAAGGCATCTGCATTTTGATTATTAATAGAGGTTAAATGTAGATGTCTATGGGCCACAGCATCCACTTACCATCAGATGGACTGTGTGCTCATTTGTCATCCTTATTATATAAAAAAAGTTCAACTACACTTATAGTCTGCCACGAAATAAGGATATTTTTTATAATTTATCGATTTTTTACTCAAATTTTAGTTCTCTCTATAATATCATACAATTTTGGGACTTCGAATAACACATAACCTCAAAAACAAATACATAATTTTACTAAGTAAATATACGGACAGTGGCACAAAACACAATTACTCTCTATCGAGAGGACAGTGGTTATCACATGGTACGGTACAAATCATTGACAGGACTTAGGAATCATTTTCCTTTCCTGGGCACGTTCCTCCTACCTTGCAAGGAAGCCGCTTATATGATGTGGAATAAAATGTGAAAATCATTAAATATATTTTATGTGTAAGAAACTACGTTACATTTCTCATTTTGGAATACTTTACTGTTTTTATTTATGGTTAACTAAAAAAAAGAAAAAAATAATAATTCTAATGTTACAGGACGTTTACACGCGCTGTGGCTTTTTTCGCACCGGACTTATTTAACAAATTAAGAATCAGACGCATTAATCCAGAAATCATTGATTTCTTTTACAATTTGGTTAAACAAACTGTTAATTATCGTCAGAACAACAATTACAAGCGAAACGATTTTCTCCAGACGCTCATTGAGTTAAAAAACGACGACTCAATTGATAACGAAGGTATGTACTATGTAATGGTAGTTAAATTGTAACTATAAGTAAATTTAGGTGAGAGAATCTTAGTTTATTATTTTTAAAATCGTTACCTCCACACTAAGATTTTCTTCTGTTAAAGGTGTGATATTTGTGGTAGCCGTCGTCAATTCGGCTGCCAAGCGTTACAAATAGGGTATATCTATAGGTAAAGAACACGAGGTTACAAACATTTTTCTAACTTATAAACTCTAAGTTTTCTAAGGTTGTAATATAATGCATGACTTTATTACCGTCTGTAAAAAATAGGGTGTTATGTGAAAGGAGTAGAAGCCTATGACACTAACATTTTACAAAAAATAAAAACAAAAATTTAGAATTATACGTTTGAATTGTTTTTACACAATTACTTTGCCCTTTGCCCTTGAGCCTGTGATTCGACAAGGTCAAAAATGCCTACTAAATTTATTGTTTTATTGACGTTCGTAAAGCAGGGTGGATATGATATGAATTTGGATAGATTTTAATTAATTAATTTATTTAATTCAAAATTATTTGTTTTATTTTTTTGTAAAATATAATTGTCATAGGCTTTTACTCCGTTCACATGTTATACCCTATTTTTTTCAGACGGTAAAAAAGCTCATGCAGTATATATGTATAAAACTTTGACTAAACTACTGTATGTAATGAACTATTGTACTGAACTTCATCAGAGTTATAAGATCGCATCTTGTACTTAAATTTGAAATTGTATTCATACGGAATGAGTCTGTAATTGATGTAAAATAAATAACAAAAAAATAAAATAGACTTTTATCACCTCAAGCATTTTACCAAAAGTGAGAATGAATAATGCTTAAAAAATAAATGTCTATGGCGCAAATGTTTTGACATAGTTATCTTCTTGAGCATCAATCGTTGCAAAGAGAATTAGCTAAATCGTCACTTGTTAGCCTGAAGTTAGGGCTACCTGAAGTATGCCAAATGTGGGAGGCTTTTGTGTAGATGTAAAGTAATGTTAACAAAAATATTTCCTAGTGGCGACAAGAAAAATTATCAACTATTTTTGTTAATGTTGCAATAACCAAATAAGTCGTATTACAATTACAGATGGGCCGAATATTCGTTTTATATTCGGTATTCAGCATATTCGGCATTTTACCGAATATTCGTTTTCGGCCAAATATTCGGCTAAATTGCCGAACATTCGTTAAAGTGGTAGTCGAAGTGTCTACTGTATTGAAATATTGGAATTGAGTAATGCCATGTCTTTCATAATTTAATGTTGAAAGTATATTATCTTATTTATGGGTTAAATATACTTGTATAGCGTTATGTTTTTGAGGCACTGTAGATTTATTTTCAACTATAGCAAATAGAAGCTTGATGAAATGTTTTTGGATTTAAACATAGAAACATTACATTAGTACATTTCACTTTACTTTGGTCGTCAGTTTCCCTAAAATAAGTACAAATAGTAGCTCTCCTGCCACTCATTTTTATCGTATATAATTATAAATTTTCAGTAAGAATAACACAATGAAATACTTTTTTCTCATAATAATAGTCAAAACAAGCATGTGCCGGCAATTTGCTCAGTACTAGATGATGCAATAATATGTTTGGTGTGGCGGGGAAGCGAGGGGCAAGATCCGGCGCTAATACCGCGTGCTTTACGGTAACAAGTTTCGACATAAATTGATTAGGTACCGAGGTGATCCTGCCGAATAATGTTCGGCCGAATAATCGGTTCAGTAATAGGTTTACCGTACATTCGGCCGAATATTCGTATTCGGTAAAATCCATGTTCGGTCCATCACTAATTACAATTACTGGCGCAGCCTGTAAAACTTTAACGCTGAATATAGGCTTCCTCCATAGATCGCCCCATACAGGGGGTATTTGTTACCCTTGGAGAAAGACTCTGCTGGCCATCTCTTGGTGTGTTTCCCTCTGTGGCCTCTCACGTCAACCACCACGGGACGATATAAGATATTCAGACACCACCACTTCACATGATAGAATAATATAATAAAAGAACTACTACATCAAATCTAGATCTTGACCGCTGGAGAACACAAAGTTTTAAGGTGCTTAATTGTACTATCGCTATCTCGCTTGCCTTCCTAAGGGGATATTCAGTAATGAAGTGTATAGAGGCTTCTATATTATCATCATAATCACCAACCTGCCACAACCCGCTGCTGGACGTATTCCTCTTCTTAGATTGGACTAACTGGCACGCCTGCCAGTTAGTCCAATCTTCAGCTTTAGGCATCAAGCAAAACTTCATAAAATACGGTTTTCCTTTCTAAGAAAAGTGTGACCAGCACATTGCCATTTCAGCTTGTCAACATGAGAGGATTTGTCGGCAAGGAACTTTTGTCAATAAACTTATTCAACAGTAAAACACCGGATATACGAGTAGCACGTTCAGGCGTACGCTAAGCAACTTTGAGTTAGTGACCACGTTCTATAATATGCAACAGGCAAAACTTTCCGTTCGAATACTTTGTTCTTCGGGATTTGCGATACGGGCGACAAAAAGACCTGACGATGTTCTTTAAATCCTGGCCAGATAGTTCAATCCCAGAGAATCCAGGCCAGAGAACTCAATCCACCTTTGAATATAGTCTACTGTTGAAGTTTTTCTAAAGAATATTGTTACGAGCTTAGGGTTCGTGACAATAAAAACTGCCGATTGAATTACCAAAATTAACACTTTAATTCACTTTACACTAATGAAAACTTAAAAGACACTGATAATTATTCACACTGATTCACTTTATTTCGCTCCGAAGCTTCGCTTGTCTCGCCAAATTCAATACTGCCTCGATCGCGTCTAGCAGCGCCTTTAAATACACCTTTTTCACCTAAACATCCAGAATATTCAAGTAAATACGCGCGCCAACCGACCAGGCGGCGAAAGTTTGAGTGTAGGGCTTCTGTTCCCCGAAGCTTAGTTCTTCAATTCGATATTTGATGGCGCTATTGGTTGAAAGATTAGTCATGTCATTTTCTGGAAAGCTCTCCTCGCTCTGTTACCCGACGCTAGATGGCGCTAGTGCCAGACGTCAACTTAGGCGCGCAACAATATATATATTTTTTAAATAACATGCTTCTGTTTCAGGCATAAGTAAAATACAGAAAGGTATATTTTCGATGAATGACGTTGCTGCTAACACGATGCTGTACATGTTTGCTGGATATGAGACCTCAGCGACCACCGGCCAGTTAGCAGCCTACGAGCTGGCCCTCAATCCTCTCGTACAACAAAAGGCCAGGGATGAGATAAAAAGGGTATTGGCGAAATATGACGGAGAGTGCACTTATGAAGCACAGAGTGAAATGGCTTACATGAATATGGTGTTAGATGGTAAGTTCATCATGAACATCATTATTACAGACCTTCACATGTCCACTGCTGGACATGGTCTCCTACAAGGGATGCCACAAAGCAAGTTTCTGAGTCAACTGTATCCATCGACCCCCAGCATCCTTAACCAAGTCGCCATTCCGTCTTGTAGGGGCCGCCCTACATTTTGGTTTGCCGCCATTTGAGAACGACGGTAATTCCCATTATTTGAAAATAACTCACAATGCTAATACAAAAAATATACCACTGTTGAATAATGTTACAACACTTATTATCTTTCCTTATTATTTTTAATGGTCATCAAGCAAATGTATACATTACAGAAAGGCCTCCACGTAATTGCAATTAAGTTACACTTGGCGGTCCACCACAGCGCGATTTACTAGAAGTTTTCTTCCGTACGATTTCTTTGTGTAATCGGTCACTGCCAGAGATTTTTCCGGACTGATACGATTTAGAGACACCTACTTTTTAAACGGCCAGCAACGCTCTTGTAATTCCTCTAGTATTGTGTTGTTCATGGGCGGTAATAGTGGTTATCACTTAACATCAAGTTAACTTTATCGCTTTCGTCTTTTTTTTTATAAAACGTTACCTCCACACTGAGGTTTTCTCCTGTATCGTGGGGGCAGTTTACAAACATAAATTACACAAGGACAAACATCCAGATCCGGAACAATTACTTGTAGGTCATACAAATACTTGTTACGTGCGGGATTCGAACCCGTGGCCCTTAGCGCTGTAACTCATTGCTAAGCTATTGCGCCACGGAGCCGTCAACTAACTGCACGCTCGTTTGCCTTCGTTCCTGTAAATAATAGATGTAATCAAAAACATAACTTGTAAAAAAAAACAAGTACCGTAAAAAACTGTGAGATCCATGTAATACCAAGTCGGTTAATTTATTCAGTACCTACTTAAGGGTCCTTCCGTTTTAAGTTATTACGTAATAAGCTAACCTCTAATTACGTAATGTTATGGTGCCCATATAAATATTAAAAATCTTTTATTTTTAAATAAATATATAACACTAGAAGTCTGAATTGCATCTAGTTTTATACACAACGAAGTTATAGGGGGTCGAAAATGGCCTGAACTGTTTCGAGTAAAGTATGGTACGGCCGTGCTGCTTTTTTGCTTGACTTGGCGCAGATTTGCAACACTTCACTGATTCGAAGCGTAAAGGCAAAGCGTTTGGTTGAGGCGCTGTAGAAGCACGGGTTCGAATCCCACACGAAATAAGTGATAAATATACATTTGAAGTAATAGTACGTATCATGTACGTATTTTTATTTCAATGTTTGCAACTCCATTATCTTTCTTAAATATTTTCAGTAGTACACAATTACTTTACTATATTTCGTAGTTCGAGACGTCTTCTGTCATTGATGCCACTTATTGGTCGTTGGTCTGGGTCTTTTGGGTATTTTATATATAATATCCTTTTTGGTAAATATTTCTTAGACATATACAATATTATACAATATTTATAATTATAAACAAAAAAACTTAAATTATCTTATACTACTCTCCGCGGTATACCGTGCTGAGAACATTGACTGAGTTTTCTCGCTGAAATGCTATATTCAGCCTTTAAGACGACACATCGAAAACGCTATCGCCGTACTGATCCGAGTGATTACATAATTTCTAGAAAAATTGAAGAAACGCCGTCATAAGGTCTAAAATTGCGTAGCGCCCGCGACGATTAAAAGCGCTTAGAAATTGTCAGAATCTTAAAATATTTTTTAAAAAATTATTGATTTAAGTTATCAAAATAATGAGCAAGTAAATTATGAATATTGATGTTATGAATATATTTGAGTGATTCCCAAGCATATAGATCAAATGATTTCGTTGTTATTTCAACTATAGTGATTTTTTAGAGGTGTTTTCGCAAATAATTATGATCGAATCAAAATTATACAATCGTGTTTATGAGCAATCAAATTGAAGATAAAGACATGAATTTACCTGTATCAAAATCCCACTTTCGTTAGTGGTGTCATAGTCCTATACTATTCGATGAAAGGAGGTGCATTTTTTCACGGTGTCACCTTAATCGAGAAAAGACCCAGCCTTCTTATTACAATAAGAATCTAAATGAGGTAGCGCTGTAATGAGAGGTTGCTACAGTGTCTATGAAACTAGCATCTTACACTGGGCCTTCTCTACCAAAGAATACTAATAAAACAAAATAAAAATAAATTAATAAAAGTTATAAATTAATGATGTCCAATAAAACTTGAAATAGGTAACATTTTGTTTTCGCAGAAACAATGAGGAAGTATCCTCCAATGCGCGCGTTGTTTCGAAGATGTACGAAGGAGTACAGAATGCCTAATAGCGATGTTGTGATTGAGGAAGGAACACTGGTGTTCATTCCCATACAAGCTATACAAATGGATCCAGACATATTCCCGGACCCAGAGACATTCGATCCTGAGAGATTCATACCTGAGAAAAAGGCTAAGATGCATTCATGTCATTGGATGCCTTTCGGTGAAGGTCCGCGTAAGTGCTTAGGTAAGTTATCTTGAAATAAATACTTACCTATTACATTTAACAATGCAATTTATTTTGTAAGAAACCAACATGTAGTACAGAAAAATACACATATAAAGTTGTACGTAGTAGTAGTAGACATATAAAGTAAACTACAGCTTCGTACATAGCGTAATTAAATGTTAACTTAACATGCTAAACATAAAACATTATTTTAAGTTAAAACCTTTAAATTTAAACGGGCCTCTGCTAAGCACAGACCTCTCTAATTCCTAAAAGGGGTTAAGACATAATAAGGCCACCTAGTTGCTCCCGGACTTGCAACCGGTGTACAGATGTTTTCGAAGTATTTGTTTCATCACACATACTGGATGTTTTCCTTTACCACTAGATACTTGGTAAAACAGGACGTTTAATTGCAATTAACAATTTCATTGTTTACGGCGGGGATCGAACAGAGCTGTTCGCGTACTGTGAAATTTATAGAGAGCGCTTAACTCCTGAGCTACCACCGTATAATACATATTATTTAACTGGTGTAGTAAATAAATAATATATGACGGATGTATTCCTTACTTCAAGTATACGACATTAGGCTAATGTTAAATTGCACGGACTGAGGTACCTAAAACTGATGGGACTTAAGACGATGTCCATGTGTGCACATGTACGTATGTATCTATGTATCTCGAAAACAAAGAATGATATTGACATAGGATCAGTTTCTATTAAAGCATAATTATGTGACTTAGACTTCGTTAAATTTTGAACAAAATCGGTCAAGTCATTTTTGTGCCGAATGAAAAATTGTATAAGATATTAAAACATATGATATATTTTATTCTTTCCACTGGGAAGTTAACCATGTGGACCTTTCGGGTCGCACCTCGACCGCTTTTCTTATACTTAGATTGTAAGCGAAAATAAAATTAATAATACAAACCTATAACGATACTTGACCGATTTCAATATTCCACAATTTTCATTAAAATATTAAAATAAAAATGTTTATTACATTTAAAAGAAAACGTGAAGGTTACTTTAATATTTACGGATTTTATTGTCATAATTAAAATAATACTTGTTTATCTTACGAATATAAACTTCTGCGCGATTAGATATTCAGCGATAATAATCTTAGGTGATTTCGACGCTACAAAATATTGGAAATATTTTTGGAAAATCTCCCAAGAATGAAAAGGCATCGAATAAGTTCAGCCGTGAGTTCGTTGAAAGAAAGGCCCATATCCAAGAGAGAACAGTTTACGGTGGTCTGTGTGCTGTTTGTCATCCTAAACCATAATCAATTGAAATACTTTTAAGGAGTTGTAAAAACAATTTTTTGTATAGATATGAAAATAAAGTATACCTATTGACGTCATAACTTTTATATTCATCATCTTAATTGTATATTTACAACCAACTCTCAAAAACTGAAAATTCTATATTTGACTTAAATTATTTTAAATTTGATTTCCCAGAAACGGTTAAACCGACTTTATTAATTATTTTTTATTAAATATTAAATGGGATTTAAAGACATTTACTCTCATAGACATTATACACGCCACTTACATGAGAACATAAATAAAAGTAAATCTAAATAACAAAATTCGTTGTCGTATCTATGTTGTTGAAAAATAAACAAAATCAAAAACAGCTATCGACGGGTTATACATAATTCAGGGATTTTTTAGTATGGGTCCACCCATATAAATTTTAATAAAAAAAACACCATAAAGGATGGAGAAATAGATGATGAAGTTTTTAGTAATATCTTCTGAAGTCACGGCTTTAATTCTTTGATATACTAACATAGCACCGACTTCAAGTTGTTATGTCGTAATTATTTTATTCTGTTTTTTTTTTAATGCAGTATTACTTTTTTAAAGTTTAATTGTTAAATAATACCAAGTTTTACGACACTAATAAGTTATAACATAACAAATTTAAAATGATAACAATTTTTAAATGTGGTATGCAAGATAATGTTGTGACCAGGATTAAGAAAGGAATGCTTCGGTGTTTTGGTCATGTAGAAAGAATGAATGAGGAAAGAGTGACAAAGCAAATTTATATGGCAGATGTGAACGGCAGAGTCGGAAAGGGACGCCCTAGAAAAAAGTTTATCGACCAAATTGGTGATATTTTGAAAATGGGCCACGTTAGAAGTACCCTTAACCTACGAGCACGTATGCGTAGATATATGGATGTAAAGGAGGCGAAAGAGGTATGTCAGGATCGTGCCAAATGGAATTCCGTAGTCTCTGCCTACCCCTCTGGATGACAGGCGTGAGTGTTTATGTATGTATGTAAATTTAAAATATATGACTTAGTATTAATAATGTTGTCAGCCACCGAATTCATTTATCTAACAACCTAGTAGTTTCATTGAAAACAAAATTCCTTTGCATATTACATTAATGACGTAATATTTATAGGTCTCCGTCAAGGGTACGTCCAATCGAAGCTCGCACTTGTGAAGTTGTTGCACAAGTATGAGTTGTCGTTAGATGACCGCTCCCCGGTGCCTATGAAGATCAAGGCCTCTTCGCTGGCGTGCTCCGCTGACGGCGGAGTGTGGATCAAGCTTAGCAAACTTGAAGTCTGAGCGATTATACATGGGCTATAACTACTGAATTTAACGTGTTAAAAGTAACTATGTAGTTATAGTATTAGCTGTAATAAATTATTGTGATATTAAACTTATTAATGGTTTAAACGGACGAAAGAAATAAATAAATGTTAATAAATTTATTTGTGTGTGTTTTATATTCTATTTCGTTACGTCAATTGTGTAATTATGCGCGAATGCCTCATTGGTCTAGTGGTCATCGACGCGACCGATAAGTGTTTCTGGGTTCGAATTCCAAGTCGGGCCAAAAATCAGTTATTGGGTTTTTATGTGAAGAAATTCTCGTTAGCAGTCCGGAGTAAAGAATTTGGCTGTGTTACACCCCGTGCCTCGGAAAGCGAGTAAAGCCGTTAGTAACGCCTCTGATCATTCTCCGGTCATGTCGGATTATCGTCCCACCGGACTACGAGAGTGAGGAAATAGGGAATCCGCTTGTGTTTACGCATACGATTGAACATTATGATCCTGTCCTTTGCAAATGGCTAAAATTTGTTGAGACTGGCTGTCAGTGGCCATAGTTAGATGCGCCTTCATTTTGAAAACTGTGGCATTATTTTTGGATGTGTTCGTTTGCAAGACGCTGACGCGCGCACACTAATGCAATAGTGTCATCTCTTATTATCCTACAGAAATTGTGTATACTAGTTTCTCTGTCGCACAAATGAGCACTGATTGTGAATGCGTGAGCTCACTCATTTGACTATGGACACATTTTGGAGTGGTCATACTATGGTAAGGGCGCATCTAACTATCTAAATCTTTGGTCGTGGTAAGAAATTCGATCTCGAGGAGATTTTTTATAGAATAAGGTCGACAATCGAGCACACAGTCCGCCTGATGGTAAGTGGATGCTGTGGCCCATAGGCACCTACATCTATCTTCAGAATGCAGATGCGTTGTAACCCTTGAAAACTAAGATGGAATGCCTTGTTTCCAGTAAAAAGGGTCACCAGTTTCCTACATTCACCATTAGATATACAGCAGTATTAAGCCATTATGTCTTCGAGCTTCGAGCCGACCTGTTTATGGATCTACTATAATATAGCTGTAGCATGGCAACAGTCTTAACTACCACTAAGGTCGGCCATATACATACGGAATTCCGTTTCTGAATTCCGATTCAGGATTCCGAACCTAGCAAGTTCATATAAAATCAAGGACCCGTCACACACCCACGGCAGTTTCCCGTTCAAAATTTTTTTGCGGGAAAAACGGGATTCCGCATATGTGTGGCCGAAACAGAATTCTGTATGTATGTGGCCGGCCTAATTCGGCTTTTCTGATAACACCAAACGCGATGACTGACTGTATGTTCTTCTTAGCCTGTGGCATGGCTCTTTTTTTTTTTTTATAGAATAGGGTGACAAACGAGCACACAGTCCACCTGATGGTAAGTGGTTGCTGCGGCCCATAGACATCTACATCTATCTTCCATTACAAATCAAAATGCAGATGCGTTGTCACCCGTGAGGACTGAGATGGAATGCCTCATTTCCAGTAAAAAGGGTCTCCGGTTCTCTACACTCACCATACGAAATACAGCAGCATTAAGCTACTATTTGACGCTGGTATTCTGTGAGAGCGTGGTCCTTCCCCGGTCGAGCCGACCCATTCTCTCTACCACGAGCTCTACCACGTACAATGCAAATAAAATACTTTAGTTTGAGATTAAGGTTCGCCGCACACTGAATACGGAATTCCGTTTCGTAATTCAGAAATGGAACGCACGGGTCGGCCACACATATACGGAATCACGTTTTGCCCGCAAAAAAAATTCGAACGGAAAACTACCGTGGGTGTGTGACGGGTCCTTAATTTTATATGGACTTTCTGCGTTACTGTTGCGGATTCCGTTTCGGTATTCCGACTCGGAACAGAGTTCCGTATGTATGTGGTGGGCCTTTGATTCCAGATTTATTTATGAGTATATTATGCAGTAAAATCCTCGTAATATTAAATGACTAATATTGTACTAATTATCTTTCGTCTTTGGATTGGTAGTAAAATGATGACATAACGATGACAAGAAAAAAAAAGGTGCGTTTACATTTATTCAAGTTAACGGGAGCGGTGGTGCGTTATTAAAAACTTAAATTAAACTAAGAGATGTATATACCGAAGCTCATGTACTGAAATAATAACAAACTTATTCTAATACATCTTTCATGGAGACCTAATTATATTTGCTTACTCATGTGTCGCGCTATGGGCCACATACAGGGTGCAAAGTCGGCAACAGTTTTTGATAGGCTTTAATGAATGAATGAATGGACCTGCAGAAATTGTCGACATAAGATAGTGAGAAGCTAACTATATGTATATTAACATTTCCCTAATTTACTTACTTTATGCCACAGACGTTCCACCCAGTCAGCAAACAATACGGTAGGTTAAATAAGCAATCGACTTAACATCTATCAACGTAACGAATTCATGACAATCTAAATCACTACATATGAATTCTAAGTTTAGAGTTTCAATAATAAGCCAATATTTTCTATTTGCAAGAATTCACGACCCAGTTTGACCGAAACAGAATAGAATCATGCCTGTTTTCATTCTTCAAGTCCACAATCTGGTCAGTTAATTAAGTCAGATACTCGTATTTATGTAGTTTTTGTTCTTGAGGGTTTATTTTCTTGCATTTATGACAAGTAAAACCAAACTACTGGTCCATGGTTTATTCATAGTAAACTTAAGTCCATAAAGATATAGTCTGAAATGTTTTACGGCCCATATTATAGCGAGTATTCCACGCTCTATTGTACTATATTATCTGGTCTCGGTGTCCCTGAAAGTTTATCCAAAATGGTATCATTCAACATTTGGGAAAAAATACCGAGCAAAGGCTATAAATATATTAATGGTATTAACGATCTCGTATAATGATAGATATAAAAGATCCGGATCGCGGTTAATTCTTTTAGGCTAACAAAGAAGGAGAAAGAAAAAGTATGCAGGGGTTAATTACACTTAAAAGTTTCAAAAGCTTATAATTTTTTTGTATAGATCAATTTGTTAGTTTTCCATGCACAATAATGACTAGAAACTCAATAAATTGCTTTTTAAAATCCGTTTAATCTCTTAATCGAGGACAAATGCATATGAAATGAGTTCCGGCAGATTGAGAGTGCTCGTCTGTCACCGTAATTCTATAAAAAAAAATTCATCTCTCGATCGGTTGAAGATTTAAATGTTTAACAAATTTAACAATTGTAATAGTTTATTTTCCGTTAGTTTATTTTCAATTACAACGGTAACTAAAATTCACGCCAGAATGATAATATCGGCTAGACGAGATAAAGTAATTTGCAGCATTTGTTTAACTATGGTTTATACAGTATAGTCGGTGTAAGAACATATAATATCGTTTCGTGGGTGCAGTAAGAGGCGACAGATAGAACCAAAAGCGTCTTCATAATAAAAAAAACACTGTGGATGGCAAGCGTAGCACCTATGGCAAATATCCCCCATATGATGCAGTCTACTGGGCCTGGGGGCCTATAGTGAGCTAGTACATTTAATTGTGGACACAGAACACAATTACTGTCTACCGAGAGAGTTGTGGACTTTTGATAGGCTGTCACGGTATCTATGATTTAAATATGTTCAAATATCCGATAATATTCTATTAGATATTTATTTTGAATAAACTAAGCATTGACCCATGTCAATTTTATCCAAGCCTATGAGGACACAAATGTTTCAACGTCGGGAACTAAAAAAGAATTAAAATTAAACGCGGTAATATCATTAACTTTGCTGTATTCAGATGTCGGAAGATGTCCTTAATTATTTGCGTAATTTTTGCACGAGCTTAATTATTGAAGATCAGTGTATTCTTAAAAATAGATCCGGTGTGATTTCTGCCTGCCCCAGCTTAGGATGTACACACATTTTAATAGAACGGTGGTCGTGACGGCGACCTGAGAAATTGTCGACATTGAAATAAATATCTGACTTATGATTGCAAGTTGCAACACACGTTCTTGAACGTTTAAATGAATTGACATTGACCTAGAGAAGTGTTACAGAAAAATAGATAATAAATTAGATAAGGTTACGAATATTATCGACTGGTGATAACTCTGCAGTAATGTTTTGTATTTGTAACTGAGAAATATGATATATTGATATACCAGATAGTAGGACCCCTTTTCTGGCTTTGAGTCTACCCTCGTGTACATATGAATTAACATGATTCCAGGCTATAGGTCATTCCACCATAGTATATATACTCTATACACTACATAGACGTGGGTATTCTCGTTGCTGTCCACGCGCAGGCAATGGATGGAACGATCCGTACCTTAAAGTCTGCCGAGGCGTCGCAAACATATGTACTCTCTGACATATACGAGAACTTCAGCCTCAGGCATAAGAAGTGTTATGACTTATACCCTGGGTAAGAGTCATACGAAGTATCAGCTGGAGAGGACGCCTGTGTCTCGGTTAGAAAGAGCAAGGTCTGCTTCGCCATCGCCAGATGGAAAACACGGCGTTAAGGTTCGAAATGAAGTCCCCTGATCTTACTGAAATTCACGGACAGCGTCACAGGGTTGCCTTTGTCTCATTGCTCTGCTTGCCCCGAGTAGTTTTAGTCTTTAGCAGAATTTCCCTCCATCCATCCCCTTAGAATACGCAAAGTAGCTTGAACATCCACACTCAGGAAGTGTAGGGTAGCTTGAGTGTTGGTGTTTAACGAGGGGTCCAATACCAGGGGTGCTGGTACCCTTAGCAAAGCTTCTACTTTACGCTGGTATTCTGTGAGGTCGTAGTACTTCTCTGGTTTGAGCCGGCGGCCCATCCGTGCGACAGCAAAAGCCACCGCGTGGCTCTGTTTACAAAATAAAAAAATAAAGGTAGTGGGTATAATTTTGCTAACGACATCCTTTGTCCCTAAGTAAGTGTAAGGTAACGACACCAAACTGACGATAAATTATTTAAAAAATATTGAACAAAAAATGTGGGATTACACAGAATAAGTTTCAAAGACAATATTCATGAAAATGAAAAAAAATGAAAATGAAAAATCTTTATTCGGTATCTTTTACATAGTAACATGACTAATGGCCAGAATCTCCTTTTAAGTATGATACTTGTGTTAGGAGACTCCGCTCCTTCCCAAGATTACAAAAGATACATTGTGCTATAGTAAGTATTACCTACAGCAAGATAATATCAACAATTAGGATTAAACGGTGTCAAAAGAGAAGCATTATGGTTAATAGTTAAGTGCTAACTTAAGTAAGCGCAAAAGCAATAGCAATTAATCAACAATTTAATTAAATCATCATTTTTAATTAAATCAATTAAATTCAGTAGAAGAAAATTATTTTTCGTGTATAACAATGTTCTGCATCTTCGTAGAAATTTTAAAAATCATCTTTTATCCTTTTGTCGTCGATAAGAAAAGAAATAGTACAATGCATTGTTCTCTTAGAGTGTATATAAGCAAGTTATAAGTATACTCTAAGATTGTCCTAAAATAAAATAATTTAATCCTGCTTTTCCTTTCTTTGACTATGTGTCTCTATTTTATCGTCAACTTGAGAATTGGCTTGAGAGATTTCAGTATGTAATATT
This sequence comes from Parnassius smintheus behrii, assembly GCA_036936625.1. NCBI lineage: Eukaryota > Metazoa > Arthropoda > Insecta > Lepidoptera > Papilionidae > Parnassius > Parnassius smintheus. Next base: position 33,060,275 of record JAUPFT010000012.1, read on the forward strand.
TGATCAGTGTTTTTTGGTCGTTCCTCGTTAAGCTCTTTTATTTCAACTTGCCCATTAACTTGGTGGTCCTTTGTTTCAACCACAAATTTCCTTTCTAAAAAATTTTTCATATCGGATGCTATTTTCATTAATGATACCAATGATTTTTCATGTTCAGATGAGATGGTAGTAGGTCTAGAAAGAAATTCATGTAAGATTTTATTCAAACTCTCCATTAAATTATTTTTTGTCTCTGCAAAAATCCCTTGCTCGTTACGCAAGTCTATAGACAAATATTCCAGAGAAGCTTCAGCTGACATCTGTGTTTGTGGTTGGGGACCAGAAGTTATTCGTTCTTGACCAAACTGTCGTATTATTGCTGATTCAGCCGTACTTTCTCCTGAGTTTGACGAAGAAAGACTTAGAACAGGACGTTGGGTGGAATCGATTGAGTCCAGAATTTCATACAAAAGTTTCACAATAAATTGTTTATCTTTAGGCATGACTTTGCAAGCTGCTATTCGCTTTAATTTATACTGTTCATCTGGAACTAACGACACTTTGGATTCATTTGGTAGTTTATGAGAAATATATAATAAATCTCCTTCAGGTCTACCTGCAGTCATGTGTGAATCAAATGTAGAAACCATTTGGTTATGATTCTGTTTCTTGAAATGAACTTTAGTAACGCTATGAAACGTGTTATCTTTGATCTGCACATCGGGAAAAACTGTGCGAACATGACTCTCGTACCGTTCCTGAAACACATTTAGTACGATTAAACATGTAATCATAATACAGAGCATAAGATCAAAGATTATTCTTAGAGAGCAGTTTGCTGGAATATGGATAATATTACATATATTAGGTGTGTGACACATAAGGGAGTACAAAACTAAGCTACTACCGAAAGGCTTACTATCACTAGGGAACGTTAAGACTACTGACATTTATTTGACACAATCCTGATACACCTCTCTTGATTTTTCCGCATAAATTTATCTACGCATACATGCTCGTCGGTTAAGGATACTCTTAATTTGGCCCATATTCAATAAATCGTCAAATTGGTAGATAAACTTCCCTATGTCTATTTAATAATGTATACAATAGTCTATTTTTATTTGGAATTTAATACATTACCAGCATTTTATCAATGTCCCCTTGCAAGTGAACCGTGACGCGGATCAGATGAAAGTCGACGGCGAGGAGCACTCGCACGAGCGCGAGAAGCGCGGACAGCAGCCAGCAGGCGGTGTGCAACCACGCAGATGCCACTGTCAGTTGCGTCGCCTGGTACACACCACGGATACGCCTTTCGTACGCCAGTGTTGCCACATTTACTGTGTATGTACATCTGAGAAGATTACATAATGTTTTATTAGACAGAGAAACTTTCTTTTCATATACATAATAGATACATAAACACTCACGCCTGTCACCCAGAGGGGTAGGCAGAGACTACAGACTTCCATTTGGAACGATCCTGACAGACCTCTTTAGCCTCCTTCACATCCATATAGCTACGCATACATGCTCATCGGTTAAGGGTACTCCTAATTTGGCCCGTTTTTAATAAATAGCAAATTTGGTCGATAAATTTTCGCCTAGGACGTCCCTTTCCGACCCTACCATTCACTTCCGCCTCATGGTGTGAAAAATGGGGTGACCTTTCTTTTCGGTGTAGAGATATTCCGTTAGTTAGAAACTGTAATATGATTTTTAATTTTAGTTTCTTCAATTTATAAGCAAGAGCATTACGAGACAGTATGATTAACCACCTAGGGCTACACCACCACTTAACACCATGTGGTATTGTAGTCAAGCAGCCTGCGTAAAAGTCCGTAAGCTTTAATTAAATAAGTACATAAAATTTACCATTATATTGTCACTTGTTCTGATTTATTATTGCTTTTAATTATAACGGCCGCGTGATATAATTTTCAAAATTTAAATAACCAGATTCCTTTATAATTATTTGATTACTGGCGATTCCTTGAGTGTCAGAAAGTAAGTTAGTTATTTAAAGGCTAATGTGTATTAAATGATTTTAAACGTGGTAGAGCCATGCTGCAGTTATATTAGTAGTACAGTTGTAGCACGAATGGGTCGGCTCGACCGGGGAAAGACCACGCTCTCACAGAATACCAGCGTGAAATAGTAGCTTAATGCTTCTGTATTTCGTATGGTGAGTGTAGAGAACCGGAGACCCTTTTTACTGGAAATGAGGCATTCCATCTCAGTCCTCACGGGTGACAACGCATCTGCATTTTGATTTGTAATGGAAGATAGATGTAGATGTCTATGGGCCGCAGCAACCACTTACCATCAGGTGGACTGTGTGCTCGTTTGTCACCCTATTCTATAAAAAAAAAAAAAAAAACCACAAGTGAGACAATAGTTACTATGTAATTTAAGCTCGCGAAGTTCTTTTGGTGTAATAACCTGGAAATAATACGACTATTAAGTGCGAAGTTCGAAGGGTCCTAGCTTTCTAAAAGTTCTCTCAATCAAAAACAAACTTGTGGTAATTGCTTTTACTGCTACGCAGTAACTAGATCTTCTGCCCACTTAGCCACGCGGAAAAGTTAGCTAAAAATATAAAATTAGGTAATTTGAAATAGCGAAGGCAACTCAGTTTTTTGTATCAATTTCCATCGGCACAAACGTAAATCTTAATTGTAGCTTTATACATCTCAGATGTTATTAAAACTGCAGTTATATTTCGAGGAAACTTGAAATTCATCAATACGCATTAGAAAGAAGCGGCGCACTCTTCCCACTCCAAACCCTCTCAGAAATAAGCCATGAGATGTATGAAAGCCGACTAGCTTATGTCAAACGAACTTACATCCTATCTGATTAGTAAGTGGTTACTGCAGATCCAACTTTAAAAGGCTACAGATGCATGTTAACTCTTAGGCATGAGAGAGAATGCCCGACAGCACTTTTATATTGTTAGTAGTTTAACTTACGTGGTACTTCCTGTTATCTCGCCCAGCTTGATGCAGAGTTCTTGAAGGCCGGACTGCGTGACAGCCGATGAGTAGACACAGAGGCCGCCCATAAGCAGGGAGAATACGAACACGGGCGGCAAGACGCGCCACGGTCTCTGCAGACTGTGAGTGGAATTCAATTATTATATAATTGAATATATATATATATCCTATCCTATACCTTTAAACGAGCAATTCTTGTATATATATAAATATATAATCGGAATCTCGGAAACGGCTCCAACGATTTTCATAAAATTTTGTGTGCAGGGAGTTTCGGGGGGTATTTACCGATCTAGCTAGGATTTATTTTTAGAAAATGTCTTTTTGTCCGTGTTTTTAGGCAATGAAAAACTGCTATAATATCGTTAGAATAAGAAGGTAAATTTTGACGGTTTGTTAATGATTACAAATAGCTTAATTGGTATATTGGGTAGTCACAAAATCGTAATACCATGGTTCGAGCCCAGACCGGCCGACCGACTTTTTTTAAATTTTTTTTCAAGTTCCTTTCTTTTTTGAGAAAATCTATTTTTTCGAGCCCTTTTTTTAGTATTTTTTAAAAACACGAAAATTTGTAAATTGCACTCATGATTTTTTAATCAAATAACCAGTTCAGTTTTTTCTATTATGTCGCTACGAACAAAAAATATTATTCGTATTTCATCAGTATGTAATTTCTATCTAAATATAATTTCCAAAACACACGAATTAAAAAAAAACCGAGCGAAAAATAACGAGCAAAGCTCGGTCAACCGGGTACTATATATATATATATATACTAGTTGGCCAGGCAGACGTTGTTCTGCCCTTTTTGACGACCCTTTGTCATGTCCTATTAAAAATCCTTCAAATCGTAAAAAAAATTGTGGGTCACTCATGGACAAAAAACTATCCCATCTCTCAAGTTGAACCAAATTGCACACGGTGTGCAAATTTGATTAAAATCGGTTAAGTAGTTTAGGAGTCCAGCACGGACAAACAACGTGACACGTACTTTATATGTATATATATAATACACATCTAATCTTTGATAAAGAATTAAAATACGGATGCTTTTTCACCCCTGAGAAAAAGATGGAATGTCTCGAAAAAGGGTCTCTGGATCTCTATAATCACCACATGAAACACAGAAGCATAAAGCTGATATTACACTGATATTCTGTGAGAGCGTGGTCCTACCCCAGTCGAGCCGACTCATTCGTTCTACAACCATAATATAGCTGCAGCGTGCTCTACCACGTGTAATAGAATATAAAATATTACTTTTCCGAGCATTATTAGTGCGAGTGCAGTCTAATGAGCATGATTAGTGCGAGTGTAAGAGAATTTATCACTTCTTTTCGTTTTGTGAATATCACAAAAGTCGACTAAGGACTGATTTTTCAAACATCAGATAAAAGTTGTTTAACAAATTAATTATGGCTGGTTGAATATAAAATTGAAACAATTAAAGTAAATTATCAATTACTACCTATTAAAGTGTACTGCTGAGCATAGGCTTCTCTCATAAATGGGTTAGTTGCCTCAGGTGCCACGCTTGGCAAGGGGTTTAGCAAATGCAGTTTTTCATTTTAATCGTTATTAGAAAGACGCTGTTGTACATCTCGAGATTTGTTTTCCTCCGTCACCTGTTAAGACAGTCACGAGATGATAGGGGTAGTGGATATTTTTACACCACCACCTACATATATATTGTTATCCATACAACTTTTTTTTTTAATTTGCTTATGTTGTTATTTATCCCATAATATTTTTTTAATCCTGATATGAGAAATCTGCTTCAAGTTAAATAATAAGAAAATCTTGGTTTTGACAAATGCTGAAAAATAACCAGGCCGGTGAGAGAAAAGGCGCGTTTAAGGTGCAGTGTCAGTTGATGCATAATCAAATGCGCCTGCAATTGCGAAGCGAGGACAAAACAATACCAACAAGAGATTAAATTGTTTAAAAAACATTATTTTGTTTTTATTACTGTTTTTTTTTCCAGATCGGCGACAAAGGTTCTGTGATCGTCAATCCATTAAGCTGAAAAAATTATAATTCAATTGTTCAAGTCTATCAAAAGTCAACTATTGAAAGTAGGTCTCCTAAACACATTGCATCATAGGGAGGATATTTGCCATAACTGCCACGTTTGACAAGCGGGATGGAAGTCGTGATATGTACTATTATCAAGTAGATACAACATATTGGCAGCAGTTCATCTTCAGCTTAATTTCCCTCCATCGCATGTTACGATAGCCACGGCATGATATGGCAGAGAATCAACTAAAGCTGCCTATAAATGGCTACAACGAATTAATTTCTGACATAAAATACTTAACACAGAATCGGTGAACGAACGATTACAAAGTTTTCAACGTTATGTGCGTCGCTATCCTAGAAGCCTTAAGATTTTTAACCGGGAATGAACGTGTTCATTGGCCGTAATTTCTATTAATAATTGAGATAGGTGGGGTGGAGTAGGTATAGTCTGTAATTGTGTAGCTGTGTTATTTCAATTTTTTTTGAAGCAAGAGTACCATGAGCAATCAGTACGTCCTAATTTACTAGTATAAACGAACAGTATTATGTTGTTATTTTAAGTTAATGTTATATGTTATTTAGTGTTCTGAACATGTAGCGTTGACCTCGAATAGAAGTGTAGTTTAGTAAACTATGAAATGATATTTTCGTGAATTGTTTTAAAAATGGTTCGTCACGGATGGGCTGAAATCTATAGAAAAAGTCTGTACCCAGTCAGTGTCCGGCTACTAGCAGAGCACATCAAAAACATGGTAGTCCACACCAGTCCGAAAATGCCGGATACGAGTGGCACATACGTTGGCAAGTAGCAAGCGCTTTTGTCAACCCATTGCGTGCTGAGGAAGTCCACTGGTAGCACTGAAGAAGATTCAAATAGTTTTTATCACATGACATCACCAATCAACTGCTCTACCTAGACCTTTTTGAAAATGTGTATTTTACGCTAGGCAAGTGGTTAGGTTTACTTAAAAAAAATTAAAGATATAAACGGACGTAACGTCCACCTGGTGCAGCTACTAAAGCTACTGCAGTCCTTGGACACCAGCAGCCAATTTCAAATAATGAAGGCTACAGGTACGTCTCCACTCCTAAAGACTAACATTGAATAACTTACAACCTGTAATTATCACCGTCAGACCGGAACACTGCTGCTTTGATCGCAGAAATATGAAGGAGGACGGTACCTTCTACCTACCCAGATGGGCACCTAGTCATGAAAGCAATAGAACCTAGTGAGAATTTAAAGTCCGCAGATACTCGTTACTCTCCAGACATTGCTCCGTAAGACGACGGCCCCACTACTCATGGGCTCAAGTCCCGAATGGTACAGGTATTTGTGTCGAATACAAACCATTGTTCCGGGTCTGGATGCTTGTCCTTGTGAAAATTATATTTCCACGATACTGGAGAACTTCCTAGTGTGGAGGCAACGTTTTAAAAAAAGAAGATAAAGAATATTTTACTTTTTCATTCACCAAGCGCAAATCCCACCAGCTTTCAGCGTCGATTAAAGAATTTTTCTAATAGGAATTTGTAATAGGAATGACAGCATATAGATATTTCTTACGTGGTAGAGCCATGGTGCAGCTATATCAATTGTATAGTTGTTGCACGAATGGGTCGGCTCGACCGGGGAAGGATCACGCTCTCACAGAATACCAGCGTCAAATAGCAACTTAATGGTGCTGTGTTTCGTATGGTGAGTGTAGAGAACCGGAGACCTTTTTTTACTGGAAAAGAGGCATTCCATCTTAGTCCTCAAGGCTGACAACGCATCTTCATTTTGATTCACAAATGAGGATAGATGTAAATGTCTATGGGCCACAGCAACCACTTACCATCAGGTGGACTGTGTGCTCGCTTGTCACCCTTTTCCTATAAAAAAAGATATCAACATAAGTAGAAGAATAGTAGAAAATCAAAGACTGTACAATTGACTAAAATAGTCACCTTTACTTTTACAAAATAAACGACAAAATGTTTTGTTAGTCTCATTAAATTAGTTTTAATTTACACAATAATTGAATGGTCCAGTTGAAGAAGTCCCTAAATCCACTTAGGGATTTTATGCACTAACAATACACCCAGTTAAAGCTCTTCGTTTTCTATGGTTTAGTGTTTTTTAGATTTCATTTTTTTTAAACACGATAAAATCTTAGACTAGTGATTTCATTTTAACAAATCTCTATGTCCAAAGATCCTCTATAGTGCTTATATTTTTTATAATTTCATCATTTGTGCGATTTTTATACAAATATTATAGAAATAACATGAATGTTGATCATGCGGGACTGAAGATCAAGCGGTTGAGTCCAAATAGCTAATGTGTAGAATCAATAGGATGAAATAATGTTTGAGAAAGTATAATTTTTGATATTTTAGTTCATAAAGAAGGAATGCAACCTCGGTAGGTAAGAAGCTTTTTTATGTCTAAAGTTATTCTTTGACAACCACTCTTTTTTAAACTTTTTACAATATCTTTTCAAGGATTAAAATAAAGGTTTATGTGCAAAAATTACAAAACAGAAAAAAAAAGGACTTAAGGACTTCTTGAACTGAATCATTCAATTAAGATGATATATTTGTAATATAGTAGTAAATACCCGGCCTGTGCTAAAACGCTAAAGAAAAATAAATTTGGTTTATTTTTTGGAATAAAAAATTGCCAAATTTGTATATGTAGTGCCTAATGCATTGTTTAAGTAGTCTAAAACCATGTTCGCATTATTTGTTTTTCATGAAACTGGTTCAGGGTACATAGATTGTATGATTTAAAATCTTTATCGGACATAAGTAGAAACATTTATTGTGTTCTATAGGGGTTGATCTTCGTAAATAAATATATTATACACAAAGGTAATAACTGCAGCGCAAAGTATCAACTTAATCTAACTTTCAGCCATTTTTTCATCAGGAATAAACTCGTAGATAAGGTTGTGGCGCAGTGAAGTTATTGACAGCAGTTTTGGGAACAAAACGCACTTTTCGTCGAATAAATACATCATCATGTGAAAACAAAATGTGCAGAATGATCCGAATACAAACGCCATAAAGAACAGTAGCAAATGAGCCCCTGTAAAAAAGATAATAACAAACATAAAGCATAAAAATTAAGCATAAGCAAAGTTAAACTCATTACATCTGCTTAATCGAGGATAGATGTAGATGTGTATGCCGTAGACTCTAAATGCCAAAGCATTCACTAACCATCAGGTGGGTTATATGCTCGTTTGTCACCATCAGTATATAAGAAAACGATGCTTTAAACAGGCAAATGATTATAATCCACCATTTTGCGCCTTAATTCCAGGTGGCCCTAGTCGATGGCATGAACTAAGTGGTGCGCTGGGTTAAAATGCATGCTATCTCAGCCGACATCACGTGCGAAAGGGATAGACGCTGTGATAAGCAGTAAGAAGCTAATGCGCACACACATACGCACTCCTGAGTGACGCAATTCGCGACGGCGTCATCGCGTACCTACCTATGCGATTCATGTTTGAATGACAATATAAACTCAAACGGCAATTGAGAGTTCCGTGGCGCAGTGGCTTAGCAATGAGTGGCTGCGCCGGGGGGCGCGGGTTCGAATCCCGCACGGAACAAATATTTGTATGGCCTACAAATAGTTGTTCCGGGTCTGGATGTTTGTCCTTGTGCAATTTATGTTTGTAAACTGCCTCCACGATGCAGGAGAAAAATCCTACTGTGGGGGTAACGTATTTTAAAAAGAGAAAAGAGCGAGGAAACAAATTGGTGTTTTTGGAACTTAGGATCTGCTGTGCGAAACGTAATTATTATGAACTCAGTTTAGTTGTTATTATGAAAGTTCTTATGTGAATTTAAGTAGATGTTGTTATTATATAATAATTTAATTGATTTGTTTTCATCTACATTTTAACCGACTTTGAAAAAAGGAGGCGGTCCTCAATTCGTTGGTTTTGTTTATGTATGTTCTCTTCCCCGATTTCTCGAAGATTCCTGAACCGATTCGGAAAATTATTTTTTTGTTTAAAGGATGTACTTTCCACATGATCCCAGGGTAATCGATGATGGTCACGACAGGATCTGACGATGGGATCTTGGCGAAATCGAGGGAACTCTTCTATAAAGGACAGCAAATCAACCGCTATTGCTGCTATCACGTATCTATGCATTCTTTATGCAATTACATAATATAATATATATATCACGCCTGTACCCACTAAAGGGACATAACTCTCAACTAAAAATATTAACATAAGTACTTATTTGAAACCGATTTCTAAAACAAACAGAAAAAAATGTAAAATAATTATGTTTTTGTATTTTATTGTAGGTTATGCAAATATTACTAGGTACTATGTATTCTAAATAGGTATTTACTTACCATAGCTAGTTAGCTATAATAGCCCACAGACAACTCCCCGAAGTATATGCCAGGCAGAGTCAGGATAACTGCTTTTACGACAGCACGATTTTGATGTGAGTGGGGCTTTTATGTAGGTTAATTAATTAAATAAAAAATGTTGGTTTGTAAATTGTTTATTGATTGTTTGTGTTCTACAGCGGTTTGTAATATTCTCTTAGTACTTAGAAAGTTATCAACAATAGGTATTGTGTCTCTACAGGGACAAGCACAAAGGTCTATCAGCACGGACTTCCCTACAGAAGTCCAAAGTACACGTCTAGATAAGGTAAGTAATTAGAAGAAAACTACAATTTAGTAAATCAAATTCACAGTACAGATAAAATTAGCGAAATATAAATAAAATTTTGATTTATGGGAATGACCTCACCGAATGGTCAGTCCAAACGATTCGTTACGAAACGTTTGTAGTTTGTTTCTAGTTTGTAGTTTTGGCCTGTCTATGCTATTGATAACGAAGGCTATAAAATATGTACAACTTAGAAACTAAATCCTAGGTATGTGTACTTATCTGTATTCATAACCCAATATCTAAGGTAGGTTCATGCGCTCCTTAGTTTTTATAGAGTTCGTATTATTCTGTAAGAAATTAAATTTAATCCCAAATAAACTAAATACCATAGCAAAGTTACTAGATAGGCTATTTTCTTTAGTAGTAGGTATCTAGGTACGAATATATACTAGTTTCCAGTAAAAAGGGTCTCCAGTTCTCTACACTCACAATACGAAACACATCAGCATTAGGCAGCTATTTTACGCGGGTATTCTGTGAGAGCGTGGTCCTACCTCTGTTGCTCTTGTTTTGTGTGGGCATAATGCATATTTATCATATTTTTTTCTTCACACGGGGTTGGCTGGCAGAGATGACTATATCTATACAAATATGTACCTAATATGTACAAATAAATAAAATTGAAGTGTCTGTAATGTCAAAACAGCTGTTTACTAAACACATTTGAAAGTACCTATATACGGTACTTATAAATAAAAAAAACACATTTTTTTAAATTTTTGTCTGTCTGTTTAGTGTCCTGTTTTGTTAACTAATCTCCGAAATTATTGGACCGATTTTAACACGAGTTTTACTTGCATATAACTGTTTTTATAAGGATTAACTTGGCTACTTTTATTTTAGATAAGGGTTCCGCGCAAAAAACCTACAACCCTAAATTACAAGTGGGTGAAGTCGCAGGAAGCAGCTAGTAACAAATATTAATGAAATAGTGTACCGTTCGTTGTCAATCAAGTGGGTTTACTTTAATTGTTATTGGCATATCTTTATTTTGCATTGTGCATAATTTATTCCAATCACTTGAGCATAATATTATGTATTATTATTGGTAGTACGATGACCATGGACTACAGTAGCCGGTTACTATCAGGTGGATAGTAAGTTAGTTATTTTAATATTAATTTCGTAAATATAGTGTTTATATTGTTGCATTCGAATCTTAGTACCTACTTTTTTCAATTAAAATACCTAAGCACTATTACATGTAAAAACACTGCGTGTTCCAATTCAGTTTCTTATACCGAGGTAATAAATACGCCCTGTGAAGCAATGCATGGGGGAGGCCTATGTTCAGCAGTGGTTTTTAATAGGCCGTAACGGTATAATGAGCTAATGAGGTGATATGTAAATTATATTCGTCTTTTTGCTGAAACCGTGGAGTTTTAAATTGGTGATGTAGTAATTTTCGATCGAAGTTTTGAACGCCATTAAGTACGAGTACTATGTTGATATTTTAGAAAAATCATAACTATGGTGTTATCTATTCGTTTACTATAGCCTCTAAAAGTCCACTGCTGAATCCATAGATTGCCTCACTGGGAGGATTTTAACCCACAGTTGCCGCGCATATGAAGTTTTTCAACCACAGTTTTTATAATTTTGAGATGTTATTAGTAAGTTGCCGTTGTCCATCTCCTGGTCCTGCTTCAGTTTCTCTATCTCTATATAGTCGCCTTACGACACCCTTGGGACTGTATAATGGGGTAGTGGACATCCTTTCACCACCACAATACGGTTAAGGCTACTTTTATTAAATTATAATCCTATATAATACTTTGTAATAATCAATGATTTCAAAAGGAAGTAATATATAAGTCAACATTGATTACTTAATCGTCACCTTTCCAAGCTCCATTTACCTCAGATTCTTTTTTTTCAATTAACCTGTATTCCTCGTAGAGTTTAACTTTTTCCATGTTTTATGTTTTAATGTTACTACACACGGACACAAAACTACTATAAAATATTTATTATAACAGTATCATGATCTGTGTGACGTCTTCAGTTGACGTCAAGGTGGTTATAAAAACCTCCTTGGTCGACGTTTATTAAAATGACAGCTATTGTTATTTTTTCCTAAATTGAACACGTTATTGTAAAAAGTATCGTCAATTATTTACTATGCGGTTTTTTTTTAATATTTTATATTATTTAATTTTTCAACAGCTCATATAAGCTGACTGCTGGACATTATAATTGACTTCTCCCATTGAAATAAAAATTATCTATCTAGCTAATTACCAAGCGGATTGGTAATCGTAGTCCAGGACCTATTTTCTCTCCTTTGACGATATATTAACCTATATTTTATCATTATCATCTTAAAGACTTGTTGTAAATGTACATTTTGTCGTCGCACCTTTGTCGATGTTACCTATCGCCGGTCTGGAAGTTGCATGAATAAACGAGATGGTTACACTACGAGTATCATCTATCTGAAAATAAAAAAATATTTATTTACTGGTAACCTAGTTTACAACATTTTAAAATATTGGCATACTGTTCTCACGTTTGACTATTTATAATTTTGTCATGCAAATATTTCTACATATTTAATATAGGTAGTAGGTCAAGAGATTTCGCTATCTCCCCTATACATCACCCACGTAAACGATGGGTTTTCCTTTGGTGCCGTCAAAAGGTAATACTTAAGTAGGTTATTGTTAAAAATATATTTTCTATTTTCCTTTTTAACAATACAATTACAAAAGTAGTTTAAAGTGCTCGTACACAAAATACATTCGCATATCTTGCCAAGTTACAAACAACGACTTATGCGATCACATGATACCACTCATTGTTAGATATTAACTGAACAAAGGGTTGTAACCAGACAGCTATATATATCGATATTTTGACCTAATATCTTAACCTCGATTTTATCGTAAGGCTGAACTGTAATAATAGTTAGGTACTTTCTAAAATATAATTTGTCGCTAATAAATAAATTATTAAGTCAAAGTAATCATAATATTTATTGTAGTTAAGTTTTATCTATTCTGATGTAAATTTATTTTACCAATTGTTTCTTTCGACTTATGAAGAAAAAGAAATGACTTCTTTAATAATTCACTTGATGATGTAACAATAAAGCATTCGCTAAGGTAAAAATTTCATAGCGAGTTTTTAATTTCACATTTTCTGAAAGTTTTAAATTTACAAATTTAAATATCAACACTATAATATTAGTACTTTTATTTTATTATGAAATTGGTTTTATAATAATTTCTTATGCTTACGCGAAAATTACACATTTAAATAAAACTAGTTTTTACAGATTACACCAGGCTTTGTTGAGCGTCTTCGGTCTGAATATCTTAAATCTGGTGCAAATTGATGGAGGTGATTGTTGGAATATGCCAGAAAAATTCTAAGAATTTTTCTGACATATACCATAGCTTTCTGTGACGACATCTATGCGACGAAATGGGGCGGTGGATTCTCAATCGCAACCACCAAATGGCGTTTGAAGGCATGTATAATTATAATAATAATAATATAATAAAGTTTATTTATTAAGGTATCAACCCACATATGTTAAGTACATTTTGCGTCAAAGACAATGAATTTGAGTAATATACACATACAAAATTACAAATTAAACTCTATTATGAGTTAAATATAGTACTTTAAAACAATTTTTTTCCATCACCTATAGCGTCTGATGCATACCCTGCCAGTGTTTATAAAATATATTGTCAGGAGACACCTGAGCAATGACCTTAACTAATTCATTTGTTGAGTTACGTACAGTTTCCCAGAAACTGGCCGATTTACAACGTAACACTGCGTAAAAGTCTGGGACGGCAGCTTCTGCGAACATTGTGGACGCACTGCAGTACCGTGGATGTTTCAAAAAAATACGAAAAGCATCATTATACTGTACTCTGAGGATGTTATAGGATTTTTTGGTGTAATTTATCCAGAGTTGTCCGGTGTAAAAGCTAATACAATAGGCTTTAAACAGAGTAATCTTAACATCCTCAGAACACGAGGCAAAGCGACGCGCCAGCATGTTAAAACGTACAGCTAGAGCTCTACGTTCACGCTCAATATCCAAGTCGTCACTCAGGTTCTCCGACAACATATGACCCAAGTACCTGAAATTCTTTACAGTCCGCACCTGCACACCATTTATTCTTACTGGCGGTACTCTCCCCGGACCCTTTCCAGCACGAAAGACTAGCATTTCAGTCTTAGACTCATTATATTTTAATCCATGCTGACGAGCATAATTTTCGCAGATGAATATAAGCTTTCTAAGACCGTTGATCGATGGGCTAAGGAGCACCATATCGTCTGCGTAGCTAAGGTTGTTAAACGCTACACCATTAATGTGACATCCAATTTTGGTACTCCTAAGCTCCTCGATCAAGCCGTTAACATAAAGATTGAAAAGGTCCGGAGAGGTCAGCCCTCCCTGACGTACCCCACATTCTAGTTTATAGCCACTAGAAGTTGTGTCGTCCCACTTAACTTTATTTGTCTGGTTCTCGTACCAGTATCTCAGCAAACCCAGAACAGTGCCAGGTACATTGGACTCTTGCATTTTCCTCCATAATATATTATAATTAACAAGGTCAAATGCACGACTCAAGTCCAGAAAGCAGGCGTAAACAGATGTACTCCGTCTTTTATAATAATTTACAACGTGCTTAACGGATAGTATTGCAGAGTTGGCAGAAACACCCGCACGAAAACCAAACTGAGCATCACTTATCCTAATGTTTTTCACAAGTTCGGGCTGTAGAAGTTTTTCAAGCACTTTACCAACTATTGTGCCCAGAGAGATAGGGCGGTAATTGGAGATATTAGAGAGGTCACCGGTTTTGTTCTTAACGACTGGTACAACAATCGTCTGCAACATTTTATCAGGCAGATATGTATGTTTAATACATAGGTTAAAAAGTAATGCTAGAGAATCAAATAGTTTATCACTGGCATAGAGAAGGTGCTCAATACTCAAGCCATCGTGGCCCGGAGACTTTCCTCGCTTCATATTATAGTCTTTACTGTCTTTTCTGTTTAATGCTTGTAGATTTAGTCTACTAAAATTTGTTTTTATTTACCAACTTTTACTAGGTGGTAGAAATTGTTTTCTACCTAACTTCTGTTTGGGTACATACCAGCCTTATTACTACTTCTGCCGCCGAACAGCGGTGAGCGTAGTTTCTTATATTTACGCGAACACTACACATTGCTGAAAGATATAGAAAGCTTTCATAATAAGGGCAATTAATCTTACACTCACCATATGTCGCTAGTTGATACTGAGGTGAAGTTTATTGTCACACAATGTCATTTAATTGATAATTTAGTTTTTAATAAAAGTTTATCTGTTTCTAGAGTATAATATTAATACACAAAACAACGCCTCTGTGGTTTGTCCTTTAATTGTTCGCACATTTTTAACTTTTTTTTTCATTTTTCTATATTTATGAATATCTGTAGTTTGCTTTATTTATTTTTTATCTAATTAATACAAAATAAACTAATGGTACAGAAAGACACATTAGCCTTTACAGTTTTCGAACAAATTAACTTCCCGACTATGAAATCTGTCAAATGTTACAGCTTATTTTAAGTGGCGCCACCCTGGTGGCATAAAACGTCGTGGATGCCCTCGTTAGAAGCTGTGAGACATTCCACCTTAGTTCTCAGGAGTGACAACGTATCTGTAGCCATTGACGTGGCAGGGTCACGCTGCAACTATATTGCATTCCGCCCATTCGTATTATTAGCAAGCGTCACCTTTTTAACAAAAAAAAGTATGACGGAATATTTGCACCAGAAGTATTTTTTTAAAACTATGACGTCATCATTGATGACGTCATTATTGAGATTTCTAGTTTCACTCATTATTGTTTTCTTTAATAATAAGAATCACTTATTTACTTTTAACTGATTTTACTAATCACAACTAATAGTTACTCACAATCAACAATTACGCGCTATTGTTCACAATTTATAGTTCGCGAATTCAAATAACAGTCCGAACAGCACGACAGCTCGAGCAAGAATGAATCCTGCCCCAGCCGTCGCGCGCCTTTTAAACTGAATGCGAGCGCAAGCCATCCCCACTTCCTGCGCTTTGAGCATGATTACCTTCAAATTGTTATAGCGACAACCCGCATTTCATGATATTGTGAATTAAAGCATTTTAAATTATTTATCTGGTAACAATAATCAACTAATTATAAAAATAAAGACACATGTTATAAAAATCGGCTTATAACGTTATTTCAGAAGTTGAAATAACGTCTATTGATTTTTAAATGAATAATAATTATTTAAGTAATGCGCCGATACGTCGCTTATACTTTGTTGCGCCGATACGGCCATTCTGATTGGTGGTGCGTGCTCAGCACCTACCAATTTTTTTTTTTTTTTTTTTTGTAGCTTTACTGCTGTTTGTTTATTATTTGTGTGTTGACCATACATCACGTCTACACACACATAATTCTCGTCGTCTCATAGAATGGAAATGGAGTGATGCTGTGTTCTGGGCGGTCCTGTTCGCCGTGGTACACAGGGGTTCTATAGGAATTAGGATAAGGTCGATGCTGTGTTATACACAGTGGCTCTAAAATAGAAAATAGGATTATTTTTTTTTTGTTTATTCTTACAGCTTTACTGCTGTTTGTTTATTATTTGTGTTTCGACCATAAATAACGTCTACACACATAATTCTCGTCGTCTCGTAGAATGGAAATGGAGTGATGCTGTGTTCTGGGCGGTCCTGTTCGCCGTGGTACACAGGGGCTCTATAGGAATTAGGATAAGGTCGATGCTGTGTTATACACAGTGGCTCTAAAATAGAAAATAGGATTATTATTTTTTTTTTTTGTTTATTCTTACAGCTTTACTGCTGTTTGTTTATTATTTGTGTTTCGACCATAAATAACGTCTACACACATAATTCTCGTCGTCTCGTAGAATGGAAATGGAGTGATGCTGTGTTCTGGGCGGTCCTGTTCGCCGTGGTACACAGGGGCTCTATAGGAATTAGGATAAGGTCGATGCTGTGTTATACACAGTGGCTCTAAAATAGAAAATAGGATTATTTTTTTTTTTGTTTATTCTTACAGCTTTACTGCTGTTTGTTTATTATTTGTGTTTCGACCATAAATAACGTCTACACACATAATTCTCGTCGTCTCGTAGAATGGAAATGGAGTGATGCTGTGTTCTGGGCGGTCCTGTTCGCCGTGGTACACAGGGGCTCTATAGGAATTAGGATAAGGTCGATGCTGTGTTATACACAGGGGCTCTAAAATAGAAAGTAGAAAATTATTTTACAAGCGTTAAATGTTTTGTTCTTGAGTTAGGTTCTGCTGTTATGATTCTTAAGAAGTGGATGGGCCGGGATCACTTGTTGCACTAATATTACAAGAGTATGGCTCTCTTTCCGCCGATACGGCCCTCTGGTTTCCTGGCTGTGGGGCACGACGTAGTTGATCGTGGGCGACTTTTCGAGGCCGTCCTCTGCCAATTACCTTTTTTTTTCTACCAAATAACGGTCGTTTTCAAGTACTCTACATATCTCATAGGGTTCACTAAATTTGAGATCTAATGAGGTTTGATTGTGTGGATTATTTTTGATAAGTACGTATTCTCCTTTCTGAAAATGATAGATCTTAGCTTCACGTTGATTAAATCGTTGTCTATCTTGTTCCGACGCTTGAGACATTCTATTCTGCACTTGTCTGGAAAGGGAGTCAATATCGATAGTTTGATTATCAATATTTACTAACCCGACTAGTTCCGTTGGAACACAGTGTTTTCGTCTTGTAAGTAGAGTAAGCGGAGCAACACCTGTTACTCGATGAGCAGTACAATTTATGGCAAACTGAAGTTCTTCTAATGCAGTACGCCATTCTTCTGTTTCATAATTTTTAGGGTTCCGTAGTCAACTAGGAACCCTTATAGTTTCGCCATGTCTGTCTGTCCGTCTGTCCGTCCTCGCTTAATCTCTGTGACCGTTAGCACTAGAAAGCTTTAAACTCATAAGTGGGAAAACATATTGTGACGGGCGGAAAACTATGGAACCCTACACTGAGCGTGGCCCGACACGCTCTTGACCGGTTTTATTTATCATTATTAATGCATTTTTGAGCGTTGCTATTATTTGCTCAACCTGTCCGTTAGCTCGGCCGATTCCTGGTGATATATCATGGATGTTTATTCCAAGCTGTTGGCAATAAGTTTTGAATTCCCCCAAGAATTCTCTGCCTCCATCCACAATAATTTGAAGTGGTGTTCCGAATAGGTGTATAGTACGTTTTAGTGCAGCCAATGTGCTGTGCGGACTTTTATTGGTAGCATAATAAAATAGCACATATTTTGAGAAAGCATTGATAGTTACTATAACATATTGTTGGTCATCTGTAGTACCGAGCTTGCCAGTGATATCCATATGTATCACTTGAAAAGCTGTAGTTGGCTTTTGGATTGGATGTAGTTGAGCTACAGCGCCCGATGTTCCTTTTGATGTTCTACACGCGATACAGTTGTCCACAAATCTGCGCACCAGGGTATTCGTTTTACCAAACCAGTAAGATTCTTAAATTATATGTAGAGTCTTTTCCCATCCAGGGTTCTCCATCCATCTTAAGCGCTGTATGAAATGAATTTATTATACTCCACTGGAAGGATTTAAGAACCACAATACAGACTTGCTGTCCATCAGACGACGTAACATCTCATCTCGGCGTTGTTCGACCTTTAACCAATCCAGGTCTCTTGTCATAATGTTGTGCTTCAGTAATTCGTTAACAATGCTACGAACCATTCCCCTCTCCACTGGGCTGAGGCGGTATGGTCTTCGTTCATCGTATTTATCCGGGTTCTTCAATCTGATTTCTAGCATACCTGTTATTATCTCGGGTTTTAGGGTATCCTCGAATAAATAGATGTTCAAATTTATTAAGGAGTATGCGAAGTTGTTTGATCTTTTCAGAGTTGGAAAGATCACAGTCTAGTTTTTCAAATATTGGATTATTTGTGATGATATGATTGACAAGCCCTTGGTGTACTAATTTTGTTTCGCTAGACGTGACTATAACACTCAAGTTTGTGCCTCGAATCAAGTTCATGCCCACCAAAATGTCTGTCGACATGTCACAGTCAGGCAGAACATAAAATTGAATTTCAACGCTGATATTATCTATGACACATATAGTCAGTAAGCTCGTGAGTGACAGTACGGGGAATCGTCCAATACCTCTCAAGTAGTTAGCTGTTTGAACTCTTTGTCCAGGCAGAGCTGCAGCTACAGATTCCCGTATAACTGAATATACTGCTCCACTGTCGAACTGCCCTTAAAGATTTTATTCCTATCCTGATAGTTAAAGGGGGGAGTTTTGCACCTTCAATGTGATTTACATTTGATGTCAAAGAACGATCACGTTTAAAGCATTGGTCGTAAGTACGTCCTTTCAACAAACTGCCAACCCTCATGCGTATATCAAAATCATTGAGGTTGTACGTTTGAATTGCGTTATTAATATGGTGACACCACTCACGTACTCCAACGTTAGTATCTGGATCAATTGAAGGTAGGTAAATATCATTGATTCTTACCTTTGTTTCCGATGGAGTATTCAGTCTATCCGACATATTTTGCATCATATGCATCATCTGCATAAAAAATGTGATGGTACATTAATCATTGAAGTGTTATCACTCCGATTCTGTTGCATTGTTTCAGTGCTAGATGACATCGATGGTTGTTCAATAGCAGATGGTTGAGCAGAAGTGGAAGAGCGTTGTTCACATCCCACTTCTGATGACGGAATATTTGCACCAGAAGTATTTTTTTAAAACTATGACGTCATCATTGATGACGTCATTATTGAGATTTCTAGTTTCACTCATTATTGTTTTCTTTAATAATAAGAATCACTTATTTACTTTTAACTGATTTTACTAATCACAACTAATAGTTACTCACAATCAACAATTACGCGCTATTGTTCACAATTTATAGTTCGCGAATTCAAATAACAGTCCGAACAGCACGACAGCTCGAGCAAGAATGAATCCTGCCCCAGCCGTCGCGCGCCTTTTAAACTGAATGCGAGCGCAAGCCATCCCCACTTCCTGCGCTTTGAGCATGATTACCTTCAAATTGTTATAGCGACAACCCGCATTTCATGATATTGTGAATTAAAGCATTTTAAATTATTTATCTGGTAACAATAATCAACTAATTATAAAAATAAAGACACATGTTATAAAAATCGGCTTATAACGTTATTTCAGAAGTTGAAATAACGTCTATTGATTTTTAAATGAATAATAATTATTTAAGTAATGCGCCGATACGTCGCTTATACTTTGTTGCGCCGATAAGTATATCAATGAAATCGGAAAATGTAGCAAAGAATGTCTTAACTATACATAAAAAATATTTCGGCAAATTGAGAACCTTCCCCTATTTTGAAATCGATTACTAATCTTTTGAATGCATTGGTTAATAAAATTTTACAAATCATTAAAAAATTGGAAAACAAAGTTATGTCGATCGAAGTCCAAAAATGTCTCAAAAATCTGTGGTATCAGAATCGTAATATAAATCAACACAAAAAATAGCAATTCTTAAAAAATTATCTTTTGTCGATAAAAATTGATGAAATGAACACATCATTATTTGAGTTACTGACATCTACTTGTAAGCGATTATACACAGTTCACAGTCACAGTTCATTCTAAGATATTTGTATCAAAACAATCATAATGGTGTTAAAGTTATTAAATAATGATAAAGTAACAAAGTATTTGTAGCCATGGCAATACATTCTTTTTTATTTTTAACAGTTATTTTGTTTTGTATGCAGTGTACGTTTATTCGATGTGAATTTCGCAGAATTGAACTTGCTTCATGGAATAAACATGTTGTTTGGACGTTGTGTAATAATAATAACAGTAAGTAGACATTTCTTCTTCTCCACTGGCCCTTACTTCTTAAAAGTCCTCATCAATGTTCTGGACATGTGCCTCTCGTTGTAATGAGGATTTGTACCGTACAGGTGTACTAGGTACTTTTTGCCACGCTTACGATAGCTGTACTAGACGGTATCTTTGTTGATTTGTTGATTCTATCATGCTGACCGTCGCCAATCTGATAATTGTACGTTCGGCATAAACGATGTTGTTAAAGCGCCATCTATCGGAAACCATTAGACTTTTCTGGAATATCAAGTATTTTAATAAATTCAAATAATATTTTAATTATTGTACTTAAATTATACGTAAGTCTACATATAACAAATCAATAACACTACAAATTTTTTATCGCCTTGTACTTCAACTTTATAGGTACCTATTACGTATACTTATTTTCCTATGAATTCCATATTACTTATTATTTTCATTTTTCTATAAAATTTCAAAATATAATAAATACAGTGTAAGGTTAAGTATATTCATATCATTAACTGTGCAGTTTAACAATCTTGTTTGTAATTAATTCACAATCATTATTAGTCAAAAAAGGTGTGGGTACCATTTATTAAGTACTATCCTATTTTATGAATAATTGTATGTTAAATTTTTTATTATTTAAGAAAACGCAAAATCTATGAAAATGTAAAATTCATCATCATCATCATCACCGTCATCATCATTACAGCCCTTCACAAGTCCACTGCTGAACGTAGGCCTTCCCCAAGTAACGCCACAAAGCACGGTCCTGAGCCACCTGCATCCATCGACTTCCTGCATGTCTTACTCAGATCATATAAACAACAGGAGATATGGCAAGGAGGCGTGGCACTTGCGAACGCATCTGTCCGCAAAGCGGCCTGATGGCAGTTTCGGTAATTAGTCGAATGTCAACTTGTGACGTCTTCACTGCTCGTGATTTTTGACAAAATGCCGCGTTGTTCAGTGATTGTTTGCAAAAATAACAGCTGTATTGTGAATTACATGAAAGTTGGCATCTCATTTCACACGTAAGTACTAAAATATTAATGTTTTTCTTATTCAATTTATTAAAACATTACTTCGTGGTACTAGAAACACGATGAAAAACCAAATCAAATGTTTTCTTTAGGAACAAAAACCATTGCTTGCTTAGTACAAATCGACCTGTGAATCAGCTGGTTTAATAGCGCAATGGATAAGTGTTTTACTGATACTCTCACTCACACGATAGTTTCGTGAAGCAGCCGCTGCCGGCTTTTGTGAGTGAATGATAGCGACAGATGTTTTTGTGTGAATAAATTTTGTACGGTGCATGGTAAATGCACGCTGCGTATGATGAGATAAGGTTTATAATTGGTTGTGTAGTATGTTTTGATTTATAAAATGCGAGTGTGTGCGTGATTGTGTATCTATTGCTGTGCATATGTAGTAGTTGGCGCGTGGTAGGGGCCAACTGGAGACACCGGGTTCCGATACATTTTCAACTACTGAGCATATCTCCTGTTGTTTATATGATCTGAGATGTCTTACCAGGTCGTCACTCTATCTAGTGGGGGGTCGCCCTACACTACGCCTACCGGTACGAGGCTGCCACTCGAGAACCTTTCTTCCCCATCGGTTATCGGTTCTTCGAGCTATATGGCCGGCCCATTGCCACTTCAGCTTACTAATTCGTTGGGCTATATCGGTCACTCTGGTTTTACTGCGGATATGCTCATTTCTGAGTCTATCACGCAGAGAAACTCCGAGCATAGCCCTCTCTATAGCTCGCTGAGCGCCCTTGAGCGTCCTCATACGGCCAGCAGTGAAGGACCACGTCTCAGATCCGTAAGTCATCACTGGCAAAACGCACTGGTTGTACACTTTAGATTTCAGAAATTGAGGTATAACTGACGAGAAGATGTGTCGTAATTTCCCAAACGCTGCCCAGCCGAGTTGAATCCGTCGATTGACCTCTCGGTCGAAGTTGGACTTACCTAGTCGGACTAATTGTCCAGGTAATCGTACTCGTCAACAACTTCGAGCATAGTGCTCCCAACAACTACCGGCATAGGTGTGACATGGACATTAAACATGATCTTTGTTTTGTCCATGTTCATCTTAAGACCTATCTGTTGGGAGACACTATTGAGGTAATTGAGCATAGTGCTAAGGTCCTCCAGCGATTCTGCCATAAGGACTATATCGTCGGCAAATCGAAGGTGAGTGATGTACTCGCCATTGATGTTAATACCGTATCCTTTCCAGTCCAGTAGCTTGAAAACGTCTTCCAACGCAGCGGTGAAGAGATATAAGAGATATAACGTCACCCTGTCTTACACCTCTCTGCAGTTGGATAGGTTTCGAACTCTGGTTCTGTACTCGGATAACCATCGTAGCCCTACTGTACAAACACTTCAGCACTTCGATATACCGACAGTCAACTTGGCACCGCTGAAGGGACTGTAGCACCGCTCAAATTTCGACGGAATCAAAGGCTTTCTCATAGTCCACATACGCCAGGCAAAGTGGCAGATTGTACTCTTCGGTCTTCTGTACAATCTGCCGCAGGGTATGTATGTGGTCTATGGTACTGAAGCCTTTTCGGAAACCGGCTTGTTCGGGAGGATGGAGGTCGTCGAGTCTGCGTGCGAGACGATTCGTAATGACTCTCGAAAACAGCACGTAGACGCGGCTCAGAAGGGAAATCGGTCTGTAGTTCTTCAAGAGAGCGTTGTCGCCTTTCTTAAAGAACAAGACCACCGCACTTCTGCTCCACGCCTCCGGAGGTGGCGGTGTTCCACCCGCTTTCAGACGCTCCGCTGTAATTCCAACCTCGACTGGGGCCCTACCGTTTTTAAGGTGCTGGAGAGCCATTCTAATAAATGTAAAATTGACGAGGTATTAATTACGCAATTAAGTATATAATGAAGCGGGTTTGTGGTTCAAAAAGTTCATTAACGTACGAATGTTACTCATATTTAAATATTGTAAAAAGTAGGTACGCTTCGACTAAAGACTCGAATCGTTAAGGTAATATGTTGAAATTTAGGCTTACAATATCCATAGGATACTATAATACTTAACAATATTGGACTCGTAAAAATAATTTCCTAATGTTGAATGTGCACGATACGATTCCTAAAAGTAGTGATGGTCAAGCTATTGCTATTTATAAACTAGTACGTATCAAAAGACAAAAAAAATAATAGAAAAGCTTTATTCATTTGTTTTCGTCAAAAGTACCTACGTAATAACTAATAGCACGCTTCTACGGTTTATTTACTGATATCGCATTTTGCGCGAACAGTAAAATTCAAATTTGCTTTTGTCGCTTCTTATGAATCTGTATGATGTATGGCGGTGGATTTCTCTCACGCACGCTGTAGCTATGGTAATTAGTAAGCCGCGCGCGCCGGCTGGCTTCAGTGCACGTTGGCGGCAGTTTTAAAAGCTAAATAAATGTCTAATATTTTTTTTACTACCCGCATTTTATCAACCACTTCACAGCACAGGTACCTGGTACTGTCCCGGGTGGCGTATACTCTGATTTACAAAAAGCCGGTGTAATAAGTGATATCCTTTCGGGATTCAACGATATACAGACTCGCTGGGTGGCTTACGATACTTGGACGTATACGGGACATTTTGAAGGTAAATAGTTTTTTTCACATTCATTCATAAAGATCTTTCTGACAATTTAGACTTTGAACGGGAACGTAGAGTGTTGGCAGTGAGGTGTAATATGCTTGCCCGCAGGTTTGCTAGGTGTACGAATGAAGTTAAGATAACGTTATTCAAAGCTTACTGTCAGACATTCTACACCTGTAGCCTGTGGACGAAGTGTACTCGCCGAATTCTCAATGCGCTACGTGTTCAGTACAACAATGGATTCAGGATGTTGTTGGGGCTGCCACGCTTTTGCAGCGCATCGCGTATGTTTTCTGAGGCACGCGTGGACAGTTTTGCAGCAATATTACGCAAAAGAATAGCCTCCTTAATGCGTCGCGTGCGAGACAGCACCAACGGCCTCATAGCTTCCATATATGGAAGGCAATATTGCCCGGTAATGAGGTACTGGAACACAGTGCATATGGGTTCCAGACCCAATATATTTAATAATAAATAATAATTTTTGTGTTGTTATAATTTATGTATTTTGTGACTTTACTAACCCCTAGTTTTTAAGTTTTTAAGTTTTAAGTGTACTAACAAAATGGGTGTACTTACCTGAATAATGAAATAAAAATAAAATAAAGTCATTACATCCCATTAAAATCCGACTTGAATATAGCTCGGTCCATAGATTGCGTTGTATCATCATGGGTTGTTCAACGCAGAGCCGATACCCTCCCTGGTGGTGGTTGCTTTCACTCCCTGTCATCTAGTGAAACTTTTACTCCCTGTCACTTGTGATGTTCGGGCCTTTACTTTACAGTCATTGGTTTTTTTATAGGATAAAGATGACAATCGAGCACACAGTCCACCTGATGGTAAGTGGTTGTGGCCCATAGACATCTACATCTATCCTCAATTACGAGTTTTCAGCGTTGTCACCCGTGAGGACTAAGATGAAATACCTCGTTTCCAGTAAAAAGATAGACAGTTGTCAATCATGAATGTTTCGGTACAACAAATCAAAAACAATTGACGGAACCTTTTTAACTCGTGATTGGTGTGAATTTTAAACGAGCCGAAAACCGACCGAATCCCAAATGATCTGAATGAATTGTTTTTAGTGTAGGGTACCGGAGCACGAAATGATCCATTTGAATGATCGATCCGAATGTACCGGTACGCGTGACGAAATGTACTGAAATTATTCGGTCACGAGAAATGAACGATTGACACAAGTCTATAAAAAAGGTCTCCGGTTCTCTACACTCACCATACGAAATAGCGGCGTCAAGCTGCTATATTATGCTGTTATTCCGTAAGAGCGTGGTCCTTCCCCGGTCTGGCTCTACTACATGTAGCATGTTCTATGCTGGCTCTACCACGTGTAAATGGTAGTTTTACCGAAGGTACGTACTACTTTTACTCCTCATCACTTGTGTGATGTTTGGATTCTCTCAATCACCAGTGAACAGTGGAATTTAAAGAAAAACATTCATGTTTCCTCTCTCACGCCCAGGAGCGTAAGGTATATTTTTTGCTCTATATTTCAAAATCATTAACGTGTGCCTTGCGAAAATCAACAAAAATATTTCATAATGATTTCTTATATTTTCGCGAACACTACACATTGATTAAAACTACTTTGGGGTCATCTAGGACATGATCTCAGATGGCATCAACCATTACATCAGATTTGATAGACCACAAATCCTCCCGAAAGAACATCGATTCCTACCAAGGATGATACGTGAGGCTAATGAAATTGAAAAAAAACATCCCAATTTCTGGTTCAATTATAATTGGCTGGGTACTAACACCTGCTTGGGACCCTATAATTAATAAAATTAAAACTAAACCCAAGCATACCACTGCAAGACTTCAAAACACAGTTAGTTCATTCCGCGTAGATCGGACCAAAGACAATAACAAAAAAGCTGAAGGTACTCAATGTCACCTCAGTACCCCGTGACCATGGGTGCTGGAAAGCACCCGAAACATTGGGTATTAAAAATAAAATAAATAAAATGCGATAAAATCCGTAAAACTAGTTTTAATCAAAAATATTTCAGTAAATTTTGGATTAAGGACCTAGCCATGTAGAGGTCTCTAGGCAATGCGAGCGACGGACTACTCTTCCTTTTGATAACTTCTTATACTACGTTAAAATACTTTTTTAAAAAACGCCATTAAATCACGTGGGGTTCATAGAACGTTGCCTATTTTGATTGTAGATTGATCCGGCCCTGCATTAGTTTATTTTTATGAATTTAATTTTATTCTAGTTGGACACCATGATCTTGAAACTTCGATAGTAAATTTGGTATTTGAAGGTGTGGATACCGTTGCGTTTGTTGAACTGAATGATGTTCCCATTGGTACCACTCATAATATGTTTGTGAGATATGTCTTCGGCGTTAAACAGCATCTTAAGGTTTGTATATCTGAATATAATATCTCAAAATCAAAAATAATTAGCATTTTAAATTATTTTTCACCATACAGATCTTGCTTCTTGTTTCTGTATATTCTAAGTTTCTCAGTTACAAAAGTAATGATCCTAAATTACGAATTAGTAAGGCAAAATTTGACTGAATTTTTTAATACCTATTTTTTTAAATCTGTTTAAACTAAATGAGAACTTTTCCAAATAAACACGGTGAAATTCTTCGACTAAAATAAATATGACATACTACGTATTCACTTCTTCTTCCAAAATAATTTCAAAAAGAAAATGAAAGCATCTTTAATTGAGCTCTGATGAAAAATGTTTTCTTCCAGATCGGAAAAAATGAATTGAAAGTATCATTTGCTTCACCTGTGGAAGTCGCACGTAATCGTTCCAAAAAGCATTTCGCTGCGCCCGATTGCGTGCCGGATGTATACAATGGGGAGTGCCATGCAAATCAAATAAGAAAGATGCAGGCTTCGTTTAGCTGGGATTGGGGTCCAGCATTTCCATCAGTCGGCCTATGGTAAGCTTCTCTTTTATATACGTACTTCATTTACACATTTTTGAAGTTAAAACTTCTTTAGCTATTTAAAACTCGAAACGAAAAAGCAACACTAAAAGAAGACAAACGTATACATCTATCGGTTTTATCCTGAGAAAGACAGAACGAGATAGTGTTTCCTACTGTCTCGGTCTCCTTTTCTGAAAGTTTCACTTCTACCGCATGTAGACTTCATACGTGTTTTTTATAAGAGAGAAGGCGTGCCTAGGGGCGCAAGGTTACAAAGCGCAGGAAAAAGTAAGTGCGGCTCACCTGATGGTAAGTAATCATCGTCGCCAATGAATATCAGCCAAACCAGGGGTGGCCGGCCTTTCAGAAAAGACAAAAGAGTAGACTCTTTTCTTGAAGTCCCTAAGTCGTATTGGTCCGGAAAAACCAATTGCGATAGTAAATTCCACAGTATGATCGTATGAGAGAGAAAATTCCGCCTAAATCTCATGGTAGTAGGGGAAATCATCAGGATCGAATATCGAGTTATGTTGCAGTGTAAGATGGTGGAGTTAAGCAGCTGCAATTAATTCGAACAATTTCTCTGAGCACTCTGCGTAGTATATGCGGTAGAAGATGCATAGAGATGAAACGTCTCTTCGCAAAGTGGATCAAGTAAATCGTAAAGAAATTGGTCGTCGACGATTGGTCGCTCTCCGTTGAATACCGTCAAGTGGAAGGAGCTGATACTGGGGTATCCCAGCCCATAGATGAGAACAGTATTTCATATGAGGCCGAAACTGCGCTGATAATGATGACTTACAGAAATTCGTTTGGGCAGCCTTGTAAAGAGAACATATTTAGACCAACAGGCCATTGACAGGCCTGTTGGTCTAGTGGTTAGTGACCCTGACTGCTATGCCGGAGGTCGTGGGTTCGATTCCCACCCAGGACAAATGCTTGTGTGATGAGCACGGTCATTTGTTCTGTGTCTGGGTGTAATTTATCTATAATATGTATGTATTTAGAAATATATAAGTAAGTTTATCGGTTGTCTAGTACCCATAACACAAGCTCTGCTTAGCTTGGGACTAGATGGCGTTGTGTGATAGCTGTGGAATATTATATTATATTATATATTATAATAATATTGCACGAGTTCCCGACGGAAAGCGAACTAGTGTCTCCCCAATTTTTTCAATATGTTCTGACTTTGCCCTAGCAACAACTCTTTAGAAAGACTTGGAGGCAGAGCTGTACTTCTTTTTGAGTGTGCTAGTGTTTACATCCCGGGACGTCGATGCGTTGGCCCCGACCTCGTAACGCTCCTGCTTTTTTCGCAGCGAATTTTGCAGTAGCGATCAAATCAAGGCTGGGATCTGCCACCGATAGATACTACAGATGACGGGATGAAAATTTCCGTTTCCTGAAGCACCCCATCGGCGTCAGACTCAGCAACGATATTGGGATCATCCAGCGTAAAATAAATCCGCTCCCATGGGTGGGATGCATAATAAGCCCGTTTCCCATCCCAATTCACTGACCTATAGTGCCACATACACGGCGACAGCCTTTTTTTTTTTTTTTGCGGATGGAAAATTATCTAATGACGCCTTTCGCTCTGGGTGGAGCGTAAGGGAGTGTCAGACTTTTACTGACTAAAAACCATCCGTGTTCCTTCAGTGCCCTTACGTTCCGGAGCCGCGATATCTCTTTCGGACAGCCCGCAGCCCCGGCAGGCGTCGGCCCTTGCGGGCCCCTTCACGCTGCTGACAGCTCTTTGAGGCGCGCGTGGAACAAAACGCGCCGTCGACACGGCCTGTCGTCGTTAGACGGAAAGACGGCGAGCTACTCATTGCTCGCCGTCCACAGGCCCGCGCCTACGGTGGCCGGGGGCCACAACGTAGACCCCGAGGCCCGGGGCGTCTCCCGCGACGGCCGGGGAGGAAAGCTGCTGCTCTCTCCTTCTCCCACTCCGCCACCTCCTTCGCTAGCATCACTGCTTCGCAGAAGGCTTCGACCAGGGCCGGACGCGAGAGGTCGCTGCCACCTATCGCCGCTACGAGGACACGTCGGTGCTCCGCCCAAGCAGGGCACACCTCCACGGTGTGTTCCACCGTGTCCTCCGGTCCATCCTCGCAGTGGGAGCACCCGGGCGTTTCCTCCCGCCCGATTCGGTGCAGGAACCTCCCGAACACACCGTGTCCGGTGAGGACCTGCGTCAGGCGGAAGTTGAGGATGCCGTGGCGTTTCTCAAGCCACTCCTCAAAGAGGGGTCTTATCGCCGCTATAGTGGCATGCCCAGCACGGGGTTGCGACAGTCGCTCTCTCCATGTCGCCATCAGATCGTGCCGGAAGTCTGTCCGCTGCGCGACAACTTGCCGCGGCAGCGGGGTTTCCCCCCGGCATAGTGCCTCCGCACGCCATTCGTGCAGGCGCGCGAGGACTATCGCCTCCAGATCCCATGGCGGCAATCCGGCATGGAGGCTCGCCGCCTCGCGGGAGATCGTGCGGTAGCCGCGAACCATTTTCACGGCAACCACCCTTTGGGGCGCGTTCAGGTGGTGGACGGCAAGCCGCGCCAAACCACGCGCCCACACCGGGGCCCCGTAAAGGGCCATGGACCGCACGATCCCCGCGTAGAGCCTCCGGCAGGAGGCGTTTGGCCCCCCCAAGTTCGGCAGGAGCCGCCTGAAGGCAGCCCCGGTCCGTTCCAGTTTGGGAGCCAAACGTCGGAAGTGCTCAACGAAGTTCCATCGGCCGTCGAGGACGAGTCCTAGGTACTTCAGCGTCGACTCGACGCCGATGGATACCCCTCCTACCATCACTGAGGATCCCGGTGGTGGCCTGTTTCGAGGACCATGGAAGTGCATGGCCTCGGACTTGTGCAGAGCCACCTCGAGACCCAGTTGCCGAATCCTCTCAACGACTATCGCAACCCCGCGTGTCATAGTTTCCGCCGCCGCCTCGTACGACCCGCCTTGTGCCAGTACCAGCGTGACACGGCGACAGCCTGTAGATCAGGAAGGGATCCAAAGAGTCAACAGGGGCATAGAAGGAGACCTGATATCTGTCAGGAGGAGAGTTGTTTCGGACCATATATCAAGGTAAAGTTGTAAACAGATCTCCCGCATGATCGGTAGTACGAGAACCGAGCCAATCAACGAGGTGAGCGTTGAATATACCAAGGAACACGATATCTGCGGATGAGCTCAGTTGTTGCAACGGAAACTGTAGTCATTTGGACGTTGTTGATGGGTCGGTCTGTCTCAGCATTACCCCTGTTGGACCTATAAAGGCATCCATAGACGCAGGTGTGGTCGTCGCCGTCTATGCGTAGCCACAGTATGGACATATACTCCGGCCCGAAGAGAAAGGATTGTTGGAATTTGTAATCTGGAATATGGAATAAAGTGCAGAAAAGCACAGCGAACGTGGGATAGTGTGCTGCCTAAGCATTCACGCGCAGTAGGAAGATGGCCAGTGAGGGATTCTCCAGGAATATACATGCTGGTATCCTGCTGGATTATATTTTTATTTAACACCGCTGTCATGTTTTTTTCTCTGAACTATACTATAAATTATAACATAGTTTAGTTGCGAAATACGTAGTTAGTTAATTTATAATATACGAGTATAACCGCCAGAGGGGCGCCGATCTGGTGCTAGCCTAGGGCGCTGTCGACATTTAATCTGCCTCTGACAAATGAGCTTACGGCTCACGCTATTTAACGAAACATTCTGTTTACTTCTTTTGTATGGCATACATCTGCATCATTCATTACCTAATAATTACAGACCATCAGAACCAATGATGTGCATAGGCCTCCCGCATTGGTTATCTCATAGGGGTTATTTACATACGGGAAGATATTAGCAGACAGGTTGGTAACCGCGACTTTTTGGTAACCGCAAATTTTTGATCATTATTAAATTGTTATCAGATTTATTGTTATTAGGATTTTTATGGACAGGAGGGCAAATTAACATGCGGTTCACCTGGTTTTTAGGTAGGTATTGAAGGTTGCTGCCTGTATTGCGTTTCACTTTTGCTTACGTCGCGCGACGAGATGACATGAAGTAGCGGATTTTCTTACTCTACCACTACACAGCAAACCTATCTGCACATTTATACTCAATTCAAGATAGGTGTGTAAGATCTATTGTGAAGAACCATGCTCGCATATAAATACCAGCTTGAAATAGCAAGTTATTGCTTTAAGTTTCGACCGTGTAGTGGTGGTGTAGAATATCCACTAACCCATATGTATAATTTTTAAAAATAAAAATTATTCGAATTCAAATAAGTTTTTTTATTTCTGGAGGCACATTTTGGTCGTATGTTTCAAGAATCCTCTTTAAAGATATCGTGAAGTAAATATAGGCAATCGTATGATTTAGCGTAATATGTAGTCTATAAGCAAGGAAATATGAATTTACTCGACGAAAAAAGATAATCTTTAGTTTATAAAATCTCAATTATAATCGAGCGCCTGACGTTTACCTGGCCAAATAATAAGTGCGACCAAATTTCGTTTTGTGCTGCAACGGCTAATAGTGTATTATAATAGAAAAGTCAAAAAGAAAGAGACGACCTATCATTCGGCCTCCTCTTAGGCATAGGCCTCCTTTAATTTCTAGAGTTTTGGACCAGGAAAGTACAATACTGTCTCAATGCAAGTGGGTGGACTTCTATTGTCATGTATATCCTAATTTCTTAGATATGCATGTTTCTTTACGACATTTTCCTTCATGACAAAACACGGCATCAGTAATTAAATTGCAAATATGTCAGTGTATTTATATTTGTGTAATAATAATAATTTCTTTCTGTGATCATTAACAAAATTAGTACGAACCACTTTCCTTAACCCAATTTTTATAATCATAACATACTGCCTATTCCCCAATAATTACAGAATTCGTGTTAATTAGTTAACTAATTAACACAAATTCTGTAATTATTAAATATATGTCTATAATTATACAAGTGTAAGTTAGTGTTAATTTTAATTTTAGGAAGCCTGTTTTTATAGAACTTTACGATGGAGCTATAATACGTTCCGTGACGACTCATACGGAACAGAAAGAACAAAACTGGGAGTTAAGAATCGTTGTGCACGTAGAATCGGGGACAACAAAAAAGCATGTCACTGGTTACCTCAGTGCTTCGTTAACGGTCGATGGTCCTCAAACAATAAAGATAGCAAGAAAAGTCGACGTAGTTACAAGAGATGATGGGACCGGTGAATTAGAACTTAATATGACCGTCAGTCTTGTAAGTATTAAATTTAACTTATAAACCTAATTTTAAATATCTTAATTCAGAATAATAAAATTAATTATCCTAAGAGACTACTATGAAAATTGCTAGAACTATGGAAATTCTGATATCTTTTAATAAATCCTGTAGGCAACATTAGCAGCATTTTTCAATTATTCAAAAATAGTATTCAAATTTTTTGGAATTGTGAGTGAAACTAAAAATTGCAAGTACAGTAGAGCGTCGATTATCCGAATTAATTGGGGACATAGGTGTTCAGAAAACCGGTTTGTTCGGATAATCAAACTATGTAATTGTATGTACCAATTTACTAATAAAAACATATTTATATTATATAATATAAATTTAATTTATAACCGTTGTAATACAAGCTAGAGCAGTGATACGATTATTTACTTTAGACCAGGTGCTGCTAATTCACGACGCGAGGCAAGAATTTTTCTTGGCAAAGCGTTCCAATTGAGTCTAAAGTTCTGAGTTTTCTAAAACGTAATTTTCTTGTTTCCATACGTCGCTTAATTAGATTTTGAAAGAATCAGCTGCTGAAGAACCAGCAGACAGTTTTTCTCTTTGTATTTGAAGCTCACGAATGCCATGTCTTGACTTAAACGTTTTAACCAGCCCGTGCTTGCTTGAAAGTTCGACGGTCCTCCAAGTTTTTTATTTAATGTTTTGCCTTTTCAAGTAGAACGGCATCAGAGATAGGTTCTCCTTGCGATTTTTTTTGTGTAAATCACTTGTAAACAGCGTCATCGAGATCGGTGTTCGTGGTGAGCTTCATAGTTTTACGACTTGTCGATCCATTAGTAAAATCGTCTTTGGATATAAAATTGGATATGGTCGTTTTTTGGTTTTAATATCCGCAATTGTCAGCTTAATCACTTTGTACTGCTTAGATAACTTGGTTGCAGATTCCCCTTTCTATACTTAATCGTTTGTTCAAATCAAATCAAATCATTTATTTCGCTAAAACATGGGTACGGACAGATGGATACAGAGTCAATATTTGTTTCCACATGTTTTGCCTTTTGTGGCATGCGTAAAAATTGTTTAAAATAAATATGTTAAAAAACAAATTAAAAAAAAATAAAATTAGAAATAATCACTTTTATAAATTTTCTTTTTCTTTCATAAACAATTGATATTTATGTTTTTAGGAAAACATAACAAAATTAGAAAAATTTAATTTTTAATCTTATACATACTCGTATTTATATTTTGTCGGTACGGAACGTAGACCAAGACGGATACTGCGCAGAGAAGCGAGAATGTGATCGCATCCCATAGGATCTCCTAGGTGTGCGTCGCTTGCAGTATACAGTGGCTGCAAATGACCGCCGGTACGACATACTCCGCCGAACGTTGAGTCCCGTGATTCCGTGAGGCGTCGAGGTCACCGGCCCCTAGGTGATTCTTGGCACTTTATGCGTTTCGTGCATCCTGTGCCTAGTCGCGTGTAAAGTGCCACCGTCGCACTTCCCCCAACCCTTTTGTTGACAAAAGGGGTAGGCAGTGCCCATAGTGAAGATAGTCACCTATATAATCTCACCATCTTATAGATAGGGCCACGTAGAGAGCAACCAACAAGTTAGGTCACACCTATCATGTCGGGTAAGGACAAGGGGGAACCACCCCCCAAGACTAAATTACCGCCGGATAAGAAAGGAGTGTTGGAGAGACCTCTAGTAATTAGGGATATAATGAACCCGGAGCGCACCAGAACGGTGCCAGCGTTCTCCCATATCCCTATGCGGAAACCCGTCTCGCCGCGGAAAGAGCCCGCAACGAGCGTCGCGCTCACGCCAGCCGTGTCTGAGTACACGGCCAGGCAGGAACCGTCGCCCCAGCAACAGCGGGCCAAGAAAACGGCCAGACGCCACACACCACCGGAGACCGAAGCCTCTCTATTTGAGAAGAGGCAACGGATAGGCTCCCAGCTGTCGTCTGACGAAGCTCCATCCTCATCTGAAGTTGAAAGGTACCACCAGGTGGTGACAACGAAGAAGGTGCTTAGATCACCGCCGAAGTCGCCTTCTCCACCACAACTCCCCCCTCGCTCTATATCACCAGATCGACGTAGCCGAGATTCGGCTCAGTATGAGCAGGGGGGCGAAGAGTCCTTCAGCTGGGGGTCAACCACCTACGCAACCCTGGCTGCATCCGCTGGCCGATCATCGCCAGTGGCAACTACAAACCCGTCCGGGCTTCCGCAGGACGATGGTCAACGACCATCTACCAGCTATGCCCATATGGTAGCTGCACCAGCAGTGCCACGACCACCACCGGTGGCAGCGCCTATTGAGAAGCCTGCCGACCAGGAAAAAGCAAGATATCCACCAATAGTCGCTGAATGCCTACCGGACTGGACGAGGCATTTTAAGGAGCTCAACAGAATGTTGGGCCACCCTATGAATGCCCGTCCGTTCGGGAAAGGCGTACGGTTCACGCCGCAAAGCGCTAACGAGTTCCGTACAGTTCAGCGCTATATGGTGGAGCTGAGCAAGGAAACACCAACCCTGTCCTGGTATTGCTATACCCCGGAGGAGGATAAGCCCACTAAGGTGGGCATCCGGGGGCTACCTATGGGCACGGACACCAAGGCAATAGAGGAGGCCATAAGGGCAAAAGGCTTCCCTATCAAGTATGTCAAGGCAATTCCACCACGTAGAGGCAGACCTGGCTGCATCTACTTTGCCCAGTTAGACCACCTGAGCCTGGAGCAGCTCCAGAACTTATATAACATCGACGAACTCCTCTTTATGAGAGGGGTCGTCATCGAGGCCTGGCAAAGGAAGGCTGGACCGGCTCAATGCCACAGATGCCAGGCCTTCGGGCATGCCTCTGCCAACTGCTTCAGGCCAGTGAGGTGTGTGCGCTGTGCCGGGGAGCACATATCAAGCCTTTGCCCTAGGGGTAGGGAAGAGGAACCCAAATGTGCCAACTGTGGCAAAAACCACACGGCAAACGACCGCCGCTGCCCAGTCCTGAGGAGGACTGCACGAAGACAGGGGATAACCTTACCGGGGCTACTCCCGGAGGACCCGAAAAGGATCCCCCAGAGTCGCCCTAAAGCCATAACCATCCAAAATGACGGGTGGGCTACCATCACGGGGAAGAGCAGACAACCAGCCCCCCCCCCCACCCGTACCACACAAGGAAACGGTGGAACCCGAACAGGAAAGGGCAACCACCGGGGCGACGCTGCAACCTCCCGCCAACCCTGCCACAGAACGGCTGCCCTCAAAAAAGAGGAGGCGGGAGAGAAGCAGGAAGAAGTCGCAGCCTCCTCGGGCTGTTACCTCTACCCCTACACCTGGACCAATAGCCCCTCAGGCGCAGGTTATTAAGGAGACTACCATAAAGGGCGTGGGTAGAGTGCAGGAGAGGGCTCCACCCGAAGAGAGAGCCCGACCCACACACAGAGCACGCTCTACCCACAAACAAGAAGTCCAACGCCCGAGACCAGCACCAACACCTTCAGATAGGACACCACCGACGGCCGGCCTCGAAACAGTCGATGCAATCCAGCGCCTAGTTGGTATTGCCATCGAGGTCGGCACACAAGTCCTGGCCGACATCAGAGCCGGGACCGACCCGATAACAGCTATTATGAAGGCGCTGGCAAACCTCCTGGCCCGTCACTATGGAGGAGAATAACCTGCGCCTAATGTATTGGAACCCGGACGGAATACAGCAGAAGCTGCAGGAACTCCGCACTGTCGCCCAGCAACAGGACATACACATTATACTGCTGGGCGAAACAATATTGAACCCCAAGACGCGCATAAAGCTGCCAAATTTCCATATTTATAGAAGGGACGAGGTCACTTCTCGAGGGGCCGCCTACAGAGGGACGGCGGTCCTAGTGAGGAGGGACATCGTCCATCAAGAGCTGGAACTACCATCCTACCAGACAATGCGCTCAATCGGCATAAGAATGGAGGCGGCGGGCGAGGAACTAAGGATATATGCAGCATACCGCCCGCCAGGGACTCCATTCTGCTCCTCAGACATCCGGACGGTGATGGAAGGCGATGCACCTGTAATCATCGCCGGGGACCTAAACGCAAAACACCCGGCGTGGGGGTCCAGAGTGATCACCCCACCGGGTCGTGAACTATATGAAGATGCTGAGAAGAACCAGTATGACGTTTTAGGTCCCGAGGAACCAACACACGTTCCTACCGACCCAAGGAGGCACCCGGATGTATTAGACATCGTGCTCACTAGGAACGTCAACTATCCGATAGTGGTAGAAGTGCTGTACGACCTCCCCTCACAGCACCTCCCGTTACTGATAACCCTTGGCCTAAAGGCAGTGACTACGCCGCCTAGAGCTTTTAAAACCCGTGTCGACTGGAGGCTCTACTGTCAACACCTTCAGCAGAGACCTCCAGCACACCAACCAATAAGCACAGCGGACGACGTAGAGGCCGCTGTGACTAGAATCACCAATAACATCAAGGAAGCCCACCACGCGGCTTCTACTGTCGTCCCGATTACAGCTAGGCGAGACGATCTGCCGCGTGAGATATGCGTGCAGATCAAGCGCAAAAGAGCGCTGAGAAAGCTCTGGGCGTGTACTCGCTGTCCCAGGATCAAAACACAGTTGAACACCCTAACGGAGGAACTGTCGGTGTCAGTCCAAGCCTTCAGAGGAGACGCCTGGGATCGGCGCATCCAGAAGGCGGAAGAGAAAGATGTGTCGCTTTACAGACTAAACCGGCAGTTGACGAAATCCAAACCTCCCGTTTGCCCGCTGACTGATAACACGGGCAAACGATGTTACGATGCCAAGGGCAGAGCGGATATCCTAGTCGAGCACTTCGAGGAGCAATTTATGCCGAACACAGCAAGTGCGGAGTTCATGGAGCTTCATGCCCGGAAGGAAAGTCGCGTACAGGAGTTCCTGTCGTCGCCCGCGCCACCTCTTGCAGGAGACTGGTTCATCTCCCTCGCAGAATTGCGGAGGACTATAACCTGCCTGCAACCGAGGAAGGCGCCGGGGCACGACGGGATTACCAACGCTGCACTCCGACAGCTGCCCAATAGAGTCATAGTAGAGCTTGGTCGACTCTACAATGGGATATTGCGGACATCCCACTTCCCGGAGGACTGGAAAAAAGGCAAAATCATCGTCTCGCCTAAACCCGGGAAGGACAGGCGTAGAGCTGCCAACTACAGGCCGATCACGCTATTACCACATATAGCTAAACTGTTCGAAAGATTGCTGCTAAGACGTCTCCGTCCGTGCATCCAACTTCGGGCGGAGCAGCACGGATTCAGGAGGGGTCACTCCACAGTTACACAACTGACTAGAGTGCTGCACCTGCTTGCGGCAGAGTACAATCGTGGCCGCATATCGTTGGGCGTTTTCTCGATATCGAGAAGGCGTTCGACCGAGTGTGGCACGTAGGACTATTATATAAGCTGGAACAACAGACCAGTGTCCCTCCTGCTATACTGCGGTTAATAGCGTCTTTCCTGGAAGACAGGAAGTTCTACGTCTGCGTAGAGGACGCCGAATCCGCAACAAGATCCATCAAAGCCGGCGTGCCACAGGGCAGCTGTTTGTCTCCAGTCCTGTACGCGGCATACACCAACGATGTACCTACACTGGCAGGCAGGCTTCAAGAGTGGGAGGACGACGTTGAGCTGGCGCTATTTGCGGACGATAGCGCCTATTTCACTTCGTCCAGAAGAGCCCACATAGCCACTGCCAAGATGCAGCGTCTGCTGGACCTGCTGCCACCATGGCTGGATGAGTGGAGGATGGTCGTCAACGTTGGTAAGACGACCGCTCTGCTCACTCGCCGTCTCAGGAACTTCCCACCTCCGCTGACCCTCAACGGCCAGGAGATTGCGTACCAGAAGGCTGTAACTTACCTTGGGTGCAGGATCGACAGGACGCTGCGCATGACAGCGCACGTCGACTTCGTCGTCCGCCGGGCCCGATGTGCGCGGGCGACGCTCTTGCCGGTCCTGGCATCCAAGCTGCCTACTCGAACCAAGCTCCGGATATACAAGATGTATATCCGGACCATCATTACTTACGCTGCACCGGCCTGGTACGCACTTCTGAGCGACCCTCTGAGGCGGCGACTACAGGCCCAGCAGAATCTGACACTAAGAACGATCGTCGGAGCAGGTCGCTACGTCCGGAATGACGTGATAGCGGCCAACTTGAAGGTCGAGAGTATCCACGACTTTGTGGCCCGGTTAGCGCGCGGCATGTTTGACCGTGCCGATAACGGGCCACACGAACACCTAAACGGCTTTGCGCCGTTGCACACCCGGCCACCGGACGGGCCACCTCTTCCAAGAGAACTCCTCTCTATATGTGATTAGAGAGTTGAGTAACAACCCTCAATGCCGCTGAAAGGCCAACTCAGACTACCTCTATAGATTACCTCCTTTTCCCGTAGTCGGTGAACTACGGGAAAATTTTTCTTATCCGGCTACATTAACAAATTAATGTTGCAACAACCATGCCAAGATAGGCTAAATAATGACTGCCCCATAGTAATGGGGTATGATGACATCCGGGTAATGGGGTGTACCCCGGGGCCCGATACCTACACGTACCTAGGTGCGTGCAGATGACAATTAACGATCGCATCCCAATGAGGTACCGAGGACCGAGGTAGCAGTTCGGTTAAGTGGTCGTTCGGTTGATCGATGTTCGGATAATCGACGGTCTACTGTAACTGGAGAAGATATACCTATTATCTCAGTTTTAAATAATGGTGTACGTCTGGAAAATGATAAAGAACTGTTTCACTTACTAAATAACCTGTTACACTACGGTCTGCCTTTCAGCAATATAAAAATTATAAGAATAATTTTAAACCCCTAACGACACCCAGATAATATAGGTATTCTCTTGTCTTTTACATGGTGTTTAGTTTTATGTAAATGAGCCTTATGACATGGGACATGCAAACATAGCTTCATCTCATAATCTCGTATAACTAAAATAAAACAATAAAATATAAATTATAATAATGATATTATTTGTAAATAATAGCAAAATTAAAATGGTCTTGTGTGAGTTTTCTTTTACTGCTTTACTATAAAAGTTTATTTCCTAAAAAATGTTAACCGTACACAAAGATTTTTAATGAATCATGAAGGCGTTTTACATACATAAATTGCACGTGAAGGATGTGGTGTGGGGTGTTCGGCAATGAAACCTAAAGGCTGAAAATGAGAAATATTATTAAATATTATGAGAGAATATTAATGACAAAATCCCATTCCAGAATGACATCAGTCTTTGGTGGCCTAATGGGTTTGGTGATCAGACTCTTTACGATCTGGAAGTTTCTTTAAAAACTCACGAGAAAGGTGAAGAAATTTGTCAGAAATCTGTAAAGATTGGTTTTCGCACACTAGAAGTCATTGAAGAGGATGCTTCGAATATTTTAGGTAAGATTTAACAGTTTTTAAGTAAAAATGGTAAATTTTTGGTTATGGATGACTTACATATATTGTTATTGTAAAAACTAAGTTAGTTGTAGTATTTGTTCAAATTTAAAATACTTATAACATTGCATACATAAAGGACAAACTGTGTGCGTGCGTGCCAGCGTGCGTCTATTTATTGCAATTCATCTTCAGTTTCATCATACTCTATTGTCTTTAATTACCCTGTAACGGATATCATCACATCTTTGTTCGCTTCTTACACACTTTTGTTTAATTAGCAACATTGCGAGTATGTGCGATTCAATGGGTTGGATCACACCCGTTATGATTACAGCTAAAATATTTATTCAGAAGCTTTAGAGATCAGGTTTAGCCTATGACACTAACGCCTGAATTAATGAAAGAGTTGATTAATTTCAAGGAAGACCTGTCTAACATGAATACTATATCTATTCAAAGATGGTTGGATATTAAAAGCATCTCAGGCAGCCTATGCAGCTGTGTTCTATATTAAAGTTAAGAGGGGGGATAATATTCATGTCTGATTGATATTTAAAACTATAGTGGTGCGGGTTGGAAGAAATATGTCTTTATCAAGATTAGAGTGGCGTGCTGTTCTGCTCGCTACGAAATTAATATGCGAAGTATCACAGGTTCTTGAGGTGCCTAGAGAAAATTTATATGCATGGTCGGACTCGACGATTGTATTGACATGGCTATTTCGAAACACAAGTCAATGGTCAATAGACCATTTAAAATAGCGATCAGTGGAGACATGTCGACACAAATCAAAATCCAGCTGATTGCACCTCAAGAGGTCTATCTATTATAGATTTAAATAACCATGGTCTTTAGTGGTATGGGCCCGAATCCTATAAATATTTATAGTATTAAAATGATGAAAAGATATTGTAAGCTTGAGACAGATTTAGAGGAGAACCAAGTTAAGATTTAAACTGCTGTGAAATTTTACCAAAAGAAGATTTTATCTGCACAAGATTTTCAAATTTGTCAAGAGGTTTGAGTGTTGGCGTATTGTGCAAAAATATTGATTTAAAAGTACCCAGAGAGCAAAGATTGACTTTAAATAAAAGGAGAAAGTCCTGCTTATTTCTCCCGTAAATCCAAGATACTACAAGCGGTACGTAGATGACACTTTCACAAGTCTACCTTTAGATAAAGTATCTGCATTTTTAGACCATCTTAACTCCATAAATTCTAAAATTCAGTATTCACAATGAAGTTATAGGCAAACAATTCTTAAGTTTTTTAGATGTGTAAGTAATTCGGATTCCTTATAACACCTGAAGCCATACTGTGTAAAGAAAAAAGACCCATATAGATAGATGTTTAAACGCTGATTCTCACCACCATCCAACACAGGTTAGCTTAGGTTAGCCAACGTGGGGAAATCTTTGTTTCAAAGAGCACGACGGATCTGTGACAGTAAACACTTGGCCGCCGAGCTTCAATGCGTCAAGCATGTTTTGCATGACAACAAGCTTCGAGTCTACGTCACAGTTAACGAGTGAAGTCGGCAACAGTTGAGCGTGTGCCTGCTGTACTGCCATATGTCAGAGGTGTCAGTGACAAGATTGGCTACATTTTGAAGCGTGGTTCCATTAAAACATACTTCAAGCCGCCGATGAATATTAGTCAGTTTTTACCATCAGTCAAATACAATGTCCCTCTCCAAGATACAGGAGTGTACACGCTTGATCGTGAATGTGGTCTCTCTTAAATAGGAGAAACAAAAATATCAATAAAAACCCACGTTAAAGAATACATAGCTGATATGAAGAATCGACGCTCCGGGAAGTCTACAGTCTGTGAACACGTACAGGATTGCTTCCGTCACTACATCAGATTTGATAGACCACAAATCCTCCCTAAAGAATATTCCAGAAGAATAATCGCCTAGCGAATAATTCCAAGGATTATTCGCTAGGCGATTGAAATCAAAAAACATCTTAATTTCAAGAGGGAAGTTGGCTAGGTGCTACCATCTGCTTTGGATCCTATAATTAATAAAATTAAATACGTAGATCGGAACAAACATTAATATTTTTAATCTGGAGGTAGTCATGGTTAACCGTCATATTGGGGCGTCGAACACCTTAGTGCCCCCCCCCCCCCCCCACGTGACCATGGGTGCTGTAAAGTGCTCCAAACGTAGGGAATATAAAATAATATACGCGATAAATCCGTAAAAATTAGTTTTATTCGAACTCTTAGTCCCGTATTTGATGAAAACCAAATTAAAAAATTTAATAAACACACATTTTTAATCTTTTTTTAAATGTTCTTTCTTTTTGTGTAGATTATGAAAAAAAAAACAACTTCGTTTGATTATTTAAAAAAAGTTATCAACAATATACGTGAATGAGATGCATTTTCATGAACTATTCTTGTATATTTTTCATAAATCTGACGTAATAATGAAGATTTTAAAATAATCATTGAAATCTGATAATTTTTCGATTTTCTAGAGCCAAAAAATGAGGTGACCGCGATAGTATAAAATTACCCAATTCTCCCAAAAATATACAATCGTAACGACTAGATGACTATACTCGGGGTTTCTCTACCTAATAAACTTAGGCATGAGGATATCCGCAACAGAACTCGCGTAAGCGGCATAGACCAACGGATTAGCAATCCAAATTGGCAATAGGCGGGCCATATAGCTC
The DNA here is from genome assembly GCA_036936625.1 of Parnassius smintheus behrii. Taxonomy (NCBI): domain Eukaryota; kingdom Metazoa; phylum Arthropoda; class Insecta; order Lepidoptera; family Papilionidae; genus Parnassius; species Parnassius smintheus. The sequence goes on from JAUPFT010000012.1 coordinate 33,102,842, forward strand.
GAAAAACCGACAACCTATGCGGAAGAAAGATTCTCGAGTGACAGTCTCGTACCGGTAGGCTAAGTGTAGGGCAGGCACTAGACGGAGTGACGATCTGGTAATATGGTGGATCCTTGCATCCTTGCTTTGTAGCATTCCTTGGGGGAAGCCTAACTTCAGCAATGGACTTGTGAAGGGCTGTACCTTATGTACATTTGTTTCATAATTCTATCGATAATGTAAATATTTATTACACTTTAAAATTTCAGGAAATACAACAGCTGGAAAGGGTCTCACATTTTACTTTAAAGTTAATGGTTATCCAATTTTTATGAAGGGCTCCAACTGGATACCCGCAAACATTTTACCAGAACTTGGGTACGATAAATCAACAGGTATAAATTCATAGAACTAACATTTATATTATTTAGTACTTATAAAATATAGGTAATTGGAGGTGACTCAACTTTTGCTGACTAGGAAGTTGCGTTTTATCGCTGGTTTTCAGGCACTCCTTTCCCTCTTTCTGTCATACGGAATTGCGGGCTCTCCAATCACACACAAAATTTAAATAATAAAATCCAGTTTCCGCCATCCATAAATTGAATTACACGCGTCTTGACTCTTGAATAGCAAAAAAAACTATTAAATTTGTAGGAGTTAAAAAAAATAACTTAAATTATAGCGTATGTTTAAATTAAATATTTTGTTTTCAGTGGATAGTCTTTTGACAGCTGCAAGTGAAACTCACATGTCGATGCTCAGAGTTTGGGGTGGAGGCGTATACGAGTCTGATTATTTCTATGAGAGGTGCGATCAGCTGGGCATTTTGATCTGGCAAGATTTTCTGTTTGCGTGCGCTATGTACCCTGCTGATCCGGAATTTATTGAGTAAGTATCCGTTAGTTTTTTTTAAATAAGCATAGTTTTGTTTGATATCCCTTACACCAATACCAGGATTGTTCCCGTATTGCGGAGGCATTTTACATACATAAAATGCACATGGAAAGATACCTTTTATTATCGAGTATTCTGGGGTATTTTTCTGGGTGTTTGTGCGTGTAAAGTCCATATCATTTTAAGATATTTAATGAATTGAAATCTATTGTCTAATCACTAAATATTTCTTAACTTTGCTATTTATATTACATAAAATACAGTGCATTACAAGAAATTAAAATTAATAAAATAAAAGATTGCAAGATTGTTAATAATATTGAGAAAAAACTTACTCTCTATTGTTCATCATGTAGTTAAAAAGATCCCTATATTTATTACTTTGTATTTATACATAAACCTAGTAAAGATTACGGGAACGTAAAACGTTAAAACTATTTAAAATCTATTTTATTTCTATTGTAATTACAATTATAATTATACATACGTAATTAATACGTCGTGACAGAAGTCGATGTAAAAACGATCTGGCCGCCCCCATGAGCTCTGCTTGATGCAACCACCTCATGCAACCAAAAGCGCAAACTCTACAGTTACTAGATACTGCCTAATGCTTATGCAGAGCCTCCTCTAAAAAAATGATAACTAATGTAATTTGAATTCTCCATTTTAGTAACGTCACGGAGGAAATAGAACAAACCGTGATTCGACTGCAACACCATCCATCAATTGCACTTTGGTCTGGTAACAACGAGAATGAGGTGGCCTTGAGAGGCAATTGGTACAACACGCAGGCACAATTCTCCAAGTATAAAGAGGAATATATCAAATTGTACGTAGACACCATTAAACCGATCGTCGAGAATTTGGATCCAAACAGACGCTATCTCGTTTCAAGCCCGTCTAATGGCTTAGAATCAGAGCAAGAGGGGTACATCGCTCAAAACCCATACGACCCTTACTATGGTGATACGCATTATTATAATTACTTGTCCGATAACTGGGACTTAAATATATACCCGAATACGCGTTTCGTTTCCGAATACGGTTTCCAATCTTTGCCGTCCCTAAAAACGATGTCTACTGCCACAAAGAACAAAGAAGACTATAAGTTGTATAGTGCTTATTCGAAGCACAGACAGCACAGTCCAAACGGTTACGACTTCATTAAGGACCAAATTAACCGACATTTAAAGTTGGATGAAAGTGACCCGAAGTACTTCGACAAGTTCGTCTTTTACAGTCAGGTATATTTTAAAGTGTTGAATAGTATGTCTTTGGTGTAAGAATGCCCACCAATGATACACCCAACCATTACAGCCAAGATATTCCACTGCTGAACATAGGCCTTCCCCGTATATTGCCTCACAGGGGCGATTTCACCATAGTTGCCAATCCATCTGCCAAGCGAAAAGTTAATTATAACTTTGACATGTAGTCAAGGAAATGTTACTGCCTATCTCCAGCTTCAGTTTCCCTCTTTCGCCTTTTATGCGTATCAATATTTTTTAAATACTATCCAAACACTTTAAGTAACTGTTTCCGTGAAGGGCTTTTATTTATACAAATCGCACACGGATAAAATTTTACTTTCGACGAAAGTATAAATCGATTTCAAAAATTTTAAAGATTAAATCAATGTACACATAATAGACACTTGATACCTACATAGGTCTTAGCACCTGGCTAAGACGTAGGTGTAGGTATCGAAGACCTAGTCTTCAAAAATATTTCATTACACTTTTTGCTTGTTGTAAATCCATATCATCCCGTGGGTGACGTCAGAGGCGACAGAGGGGGAAAAAATCAGATGGGGAGGCCTATGTTTTTTTTTGCGCCCGAAGCAAATATGGGCAACCCTCCGGAAAGCGGGGGAGGGAGGCGGTGAATGCTCATAGCATACCACGCAGCCGGCTGCGTGGTTATGTGGAGACTTTTAACTATCGAGGCCTATGTTTAGCAGTGGACTTTTATAGGCTATTATGGTAACACATTTTGTGAAATCTTATTTTATACTAATAGTAACTTTTCTTACAAATTAATTAATGATAAAAATGGGTTTAATAGGAGTAAATTATTGTTTTTTCGATTTGTTTTGTAAGTAAGAAGTATTGATACCATATTTATTTTAGATATCCCAAGCAATGGCAATGAAGGCAGAGACGGAGTTTTACCGGCAAAGCCAAGCAAACTGGTACACGATGGGTGCTTTATACTGGCAGCTGAATGACGTCTGGCAAGCACCGTCCTGGTCTAGTATAGGTAATCTTTTTTGATGTGTTAGTGAGGATTAAACAGCAAATCTAATCTAATATTATACTGATTTTATATTTTTAAATACTGGCAACCCTTTTCTTGTACCTATTTTACGAGGAATACCTCGTTATGTATAACTCATTATTTGATACTGTAGGGGATTAACCACACAATCTATTTCGCTTGTGTTTAAGCATAGTAAAAACAGAATGTAGGATAAAGTCCCGCGTCGCGCGAAACTACTGTTGCAGGGTTGTCACCGTCTTTTTGTACAGCCAAGTCTCATTTAGTTTTATAAGTAGTTATAGTATTTACAAGCAATACATACCGATACGTACCTATGCATCATATTTTTTAATTATTTCTTTGTTGCTGTGATCCTTGTTGACACAAAACTAGTTTTAAAGCAAGTAGGTATATCATTTTAATGCAAAAATAATTGATGCCTCTGCCTTTGATATTTGGAGACGGGAATATTTCGAAATTTTTCGCGTTTTTTATGACCTCTTTGAATTTGGAAATTTTCCTTTGTATGTAGTAATCCCAATTTAATAGAACGATGAATAAAATTTCTAGACTATAGTTTGTACCAAGGTAACAACGAGTATTTTGTAAATAGATAACACAAGCAGCGCCGAAATACGCTTAAAAAGCGATTTCGTAGCAGTTATGTTTTTTATATTTCATTGTTCAATTTAATCATCAATAAAGCACTTTGGACGTAAAACTTGTCCATGCTTTTAGAATTCGTTCGTTCATTAACAACTTTTATCAGGAGACGAAAATCTTGTAATTTTAGACAGTCCTGTATGGAGACGGACTAACTGCGAATAACGATGGAAATGGTAGATGATAGATAGTTCCTAATCGAATATTCCATAATTTTAAGAATTCCACGTTGGTCTCGTGATCCCCCGTCCCGGGTTCGAATTTCGGTTCGAGGCAAAATCGGTAATCGGTTATCGTTATCAAGAAAATTTAAATAATACTAGTTTTTACGGAATTTATCGCGTATATTTAACTTTTTAAATACCCGACGTTTCGAACGCTTTACAGCACTCATGGTCACGGGCGGGACTGAGATGTTCAACGTCCATATGTCATAGTTAACCGCGGTTACCATAGATTAAAATTTAACTTTTGTTCCGATCTATACGGTATGAACTTATGGTATCTTTAAGTCTTGCAGTTGTATGCTTGTGTTGGGATTTAATTTTATTTATTATAGGATCCCAAGCAGATGGTAGCACCCAGCCATCTTCTCTATTGAAATTAGGATGTTTTTTGATTTCAATAGCCTCGCGAATCATCCTTGGAAGGAATCAGTGTTCTTTAGCGAGGATTTGCGGTCTATCAAATCTGATGTAGTGACGGGGGCGATCCTGTACGTGTTCACAGACTGCAGACTTCCCGGAGCGTCGATTCTTCACATCAGCTATATGTTCTTTAACGCGGGTTTTTATTGATCTTTTAGTTTGTTAGGAGAGACCAAAAAAAAAAGTGTACAAGCTTGATTGTGAATGTCACAATCAAGCTTGTACACTCCTGCATCTTGCAGAGGGACATTACACTTGACTGATGGTAAAAACTGACCAATCTTCTTCAGCGGCTTGAGGTATGTTTTGATGGAAGCGCGCTTCAAGATGTAGCCAATCTTGTCAGTGACTCCTCTAACATATGGCAGTACAGCAGGCACACGCTCGACTGTGGCCGGCTTCACTCGTTCACAGTGACGTAGGCGCGGGACTCGAAGCTTGTTGTCATGCAAAACTTGCTTGACATGGTGGAGCTCGGCAGCCAGGTGTTTACTGTCACAGATCCCTCGTGCTCTCTGAAACAAAGATTTACCCACGGTAGCTAATTGTGAAGGATGGTGGTGAGAATCACCGTTTAAATATCTATCTGTATGGGTCTTTTTTATATACACAGTATGGCTCAAGGTGTTATCAGGATTCCGAATTACTAACACATCTAGAAAAGCTAAGGAATTGTTTGTCTCTAACTCCATTGTGAACTGAATTTTAGAATTTATAGAGTTAAGATGGTCTAAAAATGCAGTTACTTTACCTAAAGGTAGAATTGTGAAAGTGTCGTCTACTTCTTTATACTATATTATATATTACTATTATTCTACGGGCATGTTGTTTTAATCATTAAGAATTTAACATATAATCTATATAATCCAAACTGGAACAGGTGACGGGCAACGGCGTTTTTCTGATAACAACTCAGAATTATAGAAAACTTCAGTTGCCAGCCCGCTGCAAAGCCAATTTTGCCACTATGTACCAATCTATGGCGGAAGCCTATGTTCACCAGTTATAGACCAATAAGCTGTCATGGATGGATGAATGAACATTTCCAATCATCTAGGACTTACTGGTAGAAAATGGCACAAGAAAAACTTCACCCTTTATAATAATAATAATAATGTCTCCCAGACCAAATTTCGGTCATGGCGGCCTGCCTCAGCGGAAACTAGCCATCGGCGCAGGACTGGATTATAATGCCCAAGTGTATGCGCAAGCCCAGGTGCACTCTCTATTCCCTCACTCTCATAATCCGATGGGACGGTAAACCGACACGACCGGAGAGAGATCAGGCGCAGGACCAACGGCTTTACGTGCTTTCCGAGGCACGGGGGTGAGACACAGCCAACTTCCTGACTCCGGGCAGCTACTGAGAATTTCTTGACGGAAAAACTCAACAATTGGTTTTTTGGCCCAACCCGGGATTCGAACCCCTCATGATCAGTTGTTGCACTAATACAACCACTAGACCAACGAGGCAGTCAATCAATCTTTATATAAGGTGTATAATAAAGATTAAATAAACAAATGACTTACTTTAACAAATGATTTACTTTACTTTATTTTAAACAAATGAATTCTCTGTAGGGGTACTACAGAGTCAGGAAGTTAGCGGTGCTTTACCCCGCACTTCGGAAAGCACGTAAAGCCGTTAGTCCGGCGGCCGTTCCCTTTCCGGTCGTGACGGACTGTCGCCCCATCAAACTATGAGAGTGCAGGATTAATAGTGCAACGACACCCGCGGGATGACACATCACTACATGTCTATGTTTTGTAATATTTGATTTCAATTGCAGAATACGGTGGAAAATGGAAAATGCTGCACTACTACGCTAAATCATTCTTTGCGCCGGTTTTAGTATCGCCTCGTTTGCTCCTCACGGGTGCAGTAGACGTCTACGTCATCAACGATAGGCTCGTGCCACTTGTCGATAGCAAAATAATAATAGAGTTTTATAATTGGAGCAGCTTAATACCGTTTAAATCACAGGAACATCCAGCTAGTGCGGAAATGCTTTGTGCGGCAAAGCAGATGTCAATAAGCTTGGCGGAATACAATAAAGATGAAATCTTTTTGAAATTTTCCTTAGACATAGAGAACGTGCCATATTCACCTCATAACTTTGTTTTCCCGAGACCGTTAAAGGAAATAAAAGGTCTGAAGCAACCACACATAAAGGTAAGAACTTAAGATAAGACGAAAGCTTTCTATTTCATAAAAAAACCGTTTTGTTTTTTGGCTTTTAAACAAATTACTTACGCACATAACCTATATATGTATTTGCATCCTACTGCGCTAAATTCAGGCCTCTCATTTTTAGCAGGTTTTTCTCTATTTTATAAATTAATGGGTGTGAAGGTTTTATCACGATGTTTACCTAACTTTACCACCGAGCAGGTAAATCAACACATAAAACTGTAGTCAACACTTTAGCGTTAAATTCGTTTAACGAGGTTATCACTCAATGAAATTTAAGACCTTATTAAAATGATTAATAATTTAAACGTCAACGTGGTGAGATAGTCTACTGCAAATATATTATGGGTACGTTCCAAAATAGAACCCAGTGTACTGTCCAATGCAAATGACGTCATGAATCGATGCTATACCGGTGATTCGTTCCAAAACATAGGCCGGTATATGACGTCATACATTTGCGCGATTTTGGAAGTGTTGGCGATTATTTTGTCAATTTGTGCTCCAAAAATCATTATATCCTCCTAATGGAGATACCAGCAATTTTTATAATTTTTTGTATTTGAATAAATAAAAACAAATTCTGGCATGCTTAATTCAGCGCACACACAATTAAAAATTGTTTTATTATGGCTGGTTATCTGACACAATATGGCGGCGACACGCCAGTATAATATTGTGTAAATTGATGACGTCATTTGTATTCGGAAGTATACTGGAAACGTTTCGGAACATAACCTATATCTGCAGCACGGTCCGCTCGACCAGGGAAGTACACGCCCTCACAGAATACCAGCATAAAATAGCAGCTTATTGTTGCTGTTTTCTGTATGGTGAGTGTAGAGAACCAGATACCATTTTTACTGGTAACGTGGTATTCAGTTTTGAGGTGTAGAAGCCACAGCATTCACTTACCTTCAGGTGAACTGTGTACTCGTTTGCGCCCTTATTCTATAAAACAAATCGTAATATTTTGTTGAAAATGATTTCAAGGTTTTTGAGTGAATGAAACATTATCTGTATGAATATACATTATACTTATTTCAGATAACCGTGGAAAACAACAGCTTTAAAAATGGATTTAAAGGGTTTAGATACGTTGTGAACGTAGAAGTAGATGCCGTGGTTCTCTTCCTCTGGCTGGAAACAAACTCACTGGATGGACGATTCTTGGACAATGGTTTTATAGTAACGCAACCGCGAACAAAAGTCGACTACATTATCCAAAAACACGTGTCCGCGCAAGAATTAGAAAGAAGTATCACATATCAATACTACTTAAATTGAACGAGAGGATCATTAGTAATTACTAATTAACATTGAAATGAAATCCTAAAACTATATTGTTGAATAAAATGAAGTTATTTAGAGTTTGTCTTATTTTTTTTTTTAAAAGCTGACGTTACCGGTAAATCTATCATTCGTACCGACTCTTGAGCTTCAGTAACGTCCAAACGACGTTTAAGCGATATGCCACCGAGGATTCGTAATAGTTGAACACTAAGTAATTGTGTGTGCATTTGATTCCCGTCTTCATATTGTCTTTTGAACTTGAAACTAAGATAACAAATCCAGTAATATCTTCATTAAGCATAGTAATTGTTTTAGGAATTTGCTTGATGAGGGACCATAATCGAAGACCAGTTTCAGGTGCCGTTTCTTTAGCTCCTATGTGAAACCTCAACATTTCATCGAAGTAGTCTTGCAATAGTATTTTTGTTGAAAATTTAACATGCAAACTATACCTTACTAAAGGCCATGCCATTTCAGTAAACTTAAGGTCGGTAAGACAAATAGCTGCACGACCCTTTTTAATGCCATTAACAAATCAAATCCTTCCAAGCGTTTATTTTGTACAATGTTACACCATTCTTCCATGTATGAGTGTGAATTATCTGGATTACAATGGCGGATTCTAATAGTTCGTTTGATGGTGTCTAATGCAGTCAATGAACCAACCAAATTCTGACAAGTAAGACCACGGAGAAGTCACTCCTTAAGATTAAAATAAAATATTTCTAATCTTGTAATATACTATCTAATCTTTGAAATCGAAATTCGAACATACGTTATACATTCGAGAATACGACATAATTTTTTTAAAAGAAAAAGAGCCTGCGTCACACTTAATTGAAAGTGATTACCTACCCCTACAAACAACTGGAACACCAGGGTACTTGCAGGTGCATTGCCGGCCTTTACGAAGTCACACTTGCGCTTTGATATTCAGTAAGAACTTATATTTATTTACTTAGTATCTTGTGGTTGTTACAAAGTTTAAAGGTCGGTGAACCCCTTTTAGCAATATACTAAATTGTCTGCATTAGGTTAATTCGGGTACAAGTTTTGAAATAAAACGACAAAATGCAAATTAATAAATGTATTTACTTAAGTATACAATTCGATAATATGCGTGCAGTTCTAGCAAACAATTATTACTTGCAATATAATAAGGTATATTTATAAATTAATCTTTGGACGATGTTTCTCGAACTGGTAAGGGCTGTTTTCGAATAGGTACTGGTAACAAATGCAAATTAGTATATTCTAATATAATATAGAAATTTAAACATTCATCGTTTAAAATATAATTTGTTTCATTATTTTAAAATAAAACAAGTATTACTTCGGTCGATAAACTGCTTGACAAATTTAGTAGTAATGTAGGTACCAAGATATTATATCACTTTTAATCAACTTTTAAATAGACTTTTAAATTATAAATGTCAAAACAAGAACTACTAAATTATCCAGAATGTGAAAGCTAAAATTAATCTAGAATGTAGCTTTTTAGTGTCTAAAGTAGCAATACTTAGAAGCTTTCAAATAATTCTACTAATCAGAAAATTGACTTTATAATATTAACTGCTTCGATTCTTAACAGTTTAAACATGAAAACATGAAATATTTAATCTCTTTAACATCTAATTAATTTAATTAACAAATATACCAAAGTTTGCATTTTCGCGTGTTTAAATTGTATAAATAATGGTAGCAATTTATCAATTTGACACGTTAATTTAAGCACCATTTTTAAAATCACATGCGTTCTTAATGATTTCTTTTTACAATAAAAATATAAATTCTTCTTCAAATTTCAAAATAATGGTAAGCACAATGAGTCAGAAACAAAATTAAAGAATAAAGTAAAAGAGAATATTTAAATAAATTAACAGATTACATGTTTTGCAAAAATATTATTTCAATCAAGTCTTACACAATTTAATGATTATATAATATAATATCATAAATAAAAATAACAGCATTGCATTGGATATTTGTTGGTAGTAGGAAGTTGCATACGAGTATTTACTTAAATATTGATCCTTTAATTAATACGACCGTAGGATCATAATATGTTATCAATGGGTGCGTTTGGCAGAAAAAAGCGCTAGCAAGCGCTTACTAGCGCTAAAATAGTTTTCGGCCAGGACACGATTGCTACTTCAGTAGCGCTGACACAATCCGCCATTTTGCTTATTTAATTTGTTTGTTTTGAAGTAGTTTATAAGATGTTTTTTGCAATATTAGTTTTAAGTAATATAATGACATGAATAGACATATACATGTTATTAAAAAATCATGATTGGTAAGTTTTTAATATGAATACTTCACAAACATATATTTAAATTAGGTTAGGTTCCCCGGTTAAAACTAACATCGTGTCCTAGAGGAAAATAGCTACTTACGATTTGACAGCGCTTACCGCTTACGATCGCCATTTTGCTTACAAGCGCTTGCTAGCGCTTTTTTCTGCCAAACGCACCCAATGTATTAACATTGGGAACGTTTGGCAGAAAGGCCGTTGGCCCTCGGCTCAACCTGAGCAAGTTCTCTCGATATTGTAGATAGACACTTCACTTTTCACTTTTTTCTTAATATTAATGCCAAAAAAAACTAGTATTTATAATCACTATAAGGCTAGTATCTATTTTTGTGAATGCAGTCATTACCAATAATTATAGCGTCACTTAGTTTTAATTCGTTACTAGTGTTTTCTTTATGATATTATTAGTGTACGCTATTTCTGGTAATTTATTAACAAATAAAACAACTTATAACAAAAAGTAAACGTGTACATGCGAGTCAGTTAATTGCGTAAAATTACTTTGTAAATAAGTTACAGTAGTCAGATCCTAGCTAAGATATATTGTAAATTGTTATAAGCTACAACAGAAGATAAAAATTAATAAATACCGGACTAGCTTTTCCTTTCACGTATTAATATTTATTTACTTGAATAATATTCAATGAAGCTATAAAAGCTATTAATTCCATAATATCACATTAATAATAATAATTTTCAAATTGAGACTTTTGTGGGAGCTTTATGAAAGGGTGCATAAAGTATTATTTTATAGAATATTTATAGAATAATTATTTTATAGAATAAATAATCAAGCACACAGTACAATAATTAAAGGTAAATAAATGGATGTTGTAGTCCATACACATCTACAACTATCCTCAATTAATAATCTAAATTCAGATGCTTTGTCACAGCTGATAACTAAGATGGAATACCTCGTTTTCACTAAAACAGTTATAAGCATTCACCATACGAAACACAGCAGTATAACCTGTTATTTTAAGGTGGTTTTCCGTGAGAGCGTGGACCCTCCCTGGTCGAGTCAACCCATTCTTGCTGCAACTACAATATTGCTGTATTTTTCGACAACGTATATTGTCATTAGATAATAAGTTAAAAATGTGAATTAGTCAATAGTTAACATTTTTTTATTGCATTTTAAGAGCAACCCTGGTACTTCATGTTTGGGCGTTGACATAGTTGTCACAGCAATAACTTTTTTTTGTATTTCTCTGAAGCATATAATTCCCACAATAGCTTCTACAATAGAGAGAATAACTTTCTCTAGCATGCATTTGTAGAACGAATTAGCGGGTACAACATACGCGTGCTGTTTCGTTCCTTATGTTAGTTGCCCATGCAAGACGATCATAGATAAGCACCGAGCCTGCAAAGAAAATATATTTCAAGTACAAATATGTTTATATCGTTGAAGATTTTTGTATCACCAAGGATATTTTATGAATATGTCGCAGGTTTACGGTAAAATCAGGTTTTTAATCAAAAACCTTGGTTTTTTATCAAGAACCGAAAGAAGATAAAATTATTACTTAATCTTATCATTAACCTGCAAAAATCATGATTTTTGATCGAAAACCTTAAACTAGCCTATTAAGATTAAGTTAGGTAATAAGTTATCTAATAGTTTTATTTATTTAAAGAAATAGAAACCGACATTGATTATATAACAAAACTAAATCAGTCTAGGCTTTTGATCAAAAACTATATTTTTCCGTAAACCTGCGACATATAGACAAAGAAATTATATAATCACGTTATACAACATTAAGCATGCAGACATAGCAGAAGTTATTAATAACCTTTCAAAGTTAATATTTAAATACATTATGGTTTGTTGTGGTAACTTGCCATTTTGTATAAGTTGAATAATCCCAATTGTTAAGTGTCTAAGATCAGCAGACATGATTTAAGGCAGTGATTTCGACTAGAGGATTCTGGAACTCTTATTATCAATATATATATATATATATATATATATATATATATATATATATATATATATATATATACACATCCCGTAACTTATTGTACGTCCATTATGGTCCGTAATTTTGCATATAATGTGGCGTCAACCTGCTTACGACGTCCAATATACGGACGTCAAATAGGAGACTTAGCGCAATGTTCGCAAATTGTCATGCTGATCACAAAAATGTCAAAATCTAAAAAAAATTGGACGTCATTTTTCTTCCAATCTTGCTGTAGTGAAAATTTACGTAGTTCCGCTAATTTTCGTTGCAAAAATAATAGCGCTGCTGTCAATTATTGAATACTTTCATTTATGGCCGTATTTGACTTCCGCACAAAATTAGGAGATGCGACGTTGCCGTTCCGTCACCGTTGCCAACGTGTTACTTGTATTTGGTGATATATGGTTATGACTGCCTCGTTGGTCTAGCGGTTGTAGTAGTGCAACTGCTGATCGTGAGGTCCTGGGTTCGAATCCTGGGTCGGGCCAAAAAATCAATTATTGAGTTTTTCTGTCAAGAAATTATCAATAGCTGCCCGTAGTCAGAAAGTTGGCGGTGTATCACCCCTTCCATCGGAAAGCACGTGAAGCCGTTGGTCCTGCGCCTGATCTCTCTCCGGTCGTGTCGGTTTACCGTCCCGTCGGATTATGAGAGTGAGGGAATAGAGAGTGCACCTGTAGTTGCGCTTACACTTAGGCACTATAATCCTGTCCTGCGCCGATGGCTAGTCTCCGTTGAGGCAGACCGCCGTGACCGTAATTCGGTCTGCAGGACATTATTATATGGTTTATACTGCGCTTCGTACTAGTAATTTTATTTTTAAACTTGTTTTCTTAACCTTACATTTACCTACACATAATATGAACGTCCGAATATCCTAAAACTAACCGAATATACTGAATGATATTTGACACCCGTATTTTTGAATTTAGTTATATTTTTATAAATGTAGATGCGGACGTCGGCGTATCGGTTTATTTCATGCTGCACTATATTTTAACATTTTACATTTGGTACTTTGTAAGCAACCCATAATTCTGTTTCAGTATAAGTTACCTTCTGATTGAGTACAGGAAGATGGACTCAATTGTAGATATTGACAGGTTTCATAGAAATTTGTTTTATTATATTGTGAATAATAACCTCTGACTAATAACCTAATCTGGTCTGGCGAAGAAACTCATTTTAATATAAAGTTTCATTGCATTAACTGGCAATAGGTTGTTAATTTCTATAATAGACCGTGGCATATTGTTGCTGACATGAATAACACCGAAAATATAATTTATTTACTTAATCGTGTTGAGTTTTGGTGCTCTCACTGCATCTTAAAGATGAGTGCGACTATTGTACCTAATCTGTACGAAATTACTCTCTACTTAACTAGATTCATTTTTGTGAAAGGCTATCTTTGTTAAATTACGATATTATGTTTGGTTTTGCAGTTAGTGGAAATACAATTTAATTTTTCACACAAGTTTTCTAAGCTTCTAAGCGTTTGTCATTTCTATAATGAAACATTTTATAAAACACCAAAGTGACTATTTTACACCGTATGGCCTCCCTACACTAAAATACGAATAAAACAATAGCGAAAAATGTCATTAAAGCAATGATCATTAATGTGTGTTTAATACACAAGGAATTAAAATATAAATATATTCATAGTTATATGGACGTCAAATATCGTGCGATATTAAACTTTACCGATAATCTGACATCCACATATAGAAATAAAACAAAATTCAAAAATATGGACGTCAAATATCATTCAGTATGAATGTTTTAGAATATTCGGACATCCATATTATTATGTGTATACAGGTAGTAATTTAAAGTTAAAATTTTGGCGCATACAGTGCCCCAGAATCCCCGACAAATGGCAACATTTATCAAAAAAGAAATAAGAAAGGTTTTCTAAGCGTTTTATCGTTTCGAGAATGGAGCATTTTATGAAACACCAAAGTGAATATTTATACCGCATGGGCTCCCTACACTAAAATAGAAATAAAACAATAGCGAAAAATGTCATTAAAGTAATGATCATTAATGTGTGTCTTATGCACAAGAAATTAAAATATAAATATATTCATGGTTATATGGACGTCAAATATCGTGCAGTATGAAACTTTACCGATAATCTGACGTCCACATATAGAAATATAACAAAATTCAAAAATATGGACGTCAAATATCATTCAGTATGAACGTTTTAGGATATTCGGGCGTCCATATTATTATATGTAGCTAAATCTAAGGACACGAAAACAAATTGGAAAGTAAAATTATCTACTAGCACTGAGTACAGTATAAACCGACAAAAAATACCAAAATATGCCTTGAGCACTAAATAAATAATCAACATAAATAAATAGTAAAATGCAATAATCAACAAAAACTTTGGACATCGGATATCGAAGAAGTGGACGTCAAATAAAACTTAGTGTGAATATTTTAGGATATTCTTACGTCCGTATATGGGATCATAAAAAGTAAACCCGCAGTGAGAGCACCAAAACTCAATAAAATCAAGTAAATAAAATATATTTTCGGAGTTATTCATGTCGGCAACAATACGCCACGGTCTATTGTAGAAATTATCAACCCATTGGCAGTTAATGCAGTAAAACCTTATATTAAAATGAGTTTCTTCCCAATGTCATATTAGGTTATTAGTCACAATATAAGAAAATGAACTTCTATTAAACCTGTCAATATCTACAATTAGTACTTATTTACAATAGTAAAATAAATAATAATATAGTCAATCTATAATCTATCACGGCTGGGCAATCCTAGATATTTTTTCGTATTAGTAAACGAATAACTAGTTGGTAATCTGTTTTTTTTTCGCCGGAAACAAAAATGATATTGCGTATTTTTCGTAATTGTACATTCTGTGGATTTATTTCATTATTTTGAACAATATACGAAACTTATGTGACTAAAATTAAATCTAATCTATACTAGAATCATAAAAACTGTATTATTCGTGCTAAACGAATCTCATAACGATCTGTTATTTTTGTCTCCTGCGAAAAAACAGACTATAGGAATCTATCGAATACCTACGTAAACAAAATATCACCTATAAATAAAATATTACAAAGCGGGACAACTAATAAGAGTGGCAACGTCGCACCATACAAAGGAATTGCGTTAAGCAGGAGAATGAATTAAAACTATGTACATTATGGGGATTCTGGATAATTTGTATATCGACATATGGTAAATTTTCAAAGAAATGAGTTAAACAGTTAAACACTATCTTTGAAATTGTTTAATGGACCAATATACGCCGTCATAATGTATAAAAAATGCCTACAAGTGGTGGATGCTACAATAATGCGAAATGAGAGGGCGTAGAATCAATATTGTGATGTATATATATATATATATATATATATATATAATATTTGAAAGTGTTGTGAAAATTAATCGTACCTTTAACCGAAGTTTTACTATCTTTTTGGCAAAAATATAATGTACAATAATTAGTAAATATACGCGTCAGAAAAAAGGGTATCCGTCACACTTGAATATCATATGGCACAAGTTAGAAATTAACTATCGTAAGGATCCACTTTTTACGAATGAAAAGCATGTTCTATCGCTGAGATTCTAAATATCGTGTGAATCGGTTTAAAAAGAGTACTTAAAAAGAAGGGTAAATACTCTTCTCTGTAAGTACTCAAGCATTTAGTTTTGATTGGCTTTAAGTAATATCCTTCTTGCCGTTTTTAGAATTAGCAAATATTAATCGCACGTTTAAAATTCATATTGTGAATTGAATGATAAACCAAAGGTCATATTTCGAATCACACCCCAAAAATTAACACATGTAATGCTTCCAGAGCCGTGCCATTGTAGAGCCGGGTAGCTCAGGGGTAAGGCTCTCACCGTAAATGTGTACGCGAGCAATCCGGGTTTGATCCCCGCCGGCTCCAATGAAATTGTTTTTTATAGTGCTAATTTACCGCATGCTCGGTGGTTGGAGGACAACTTCTTGAGTAAACCTGCATGTCTGAAAAATTAAAAAAGAAAGTATTCCGAAGTTCAATAACACGCATTAGTGAAGTGCCTTGAAGACTTTTTTGTCGTAAACCCTTTTAGGAATGAGAGCCTGTGTCCAGGAGGAGGACGTGTATAGGCTCTAACTTGACTTTTAATGCTTCCACAAACCACATAGATAAATTGTCTGTAGAATGCGAGAGAATGAGATAGAACACATAATTTATAATAATAAAATTAATTTATATTTTAATTACAGAAACCCTACAATTGTCCTACTCCTGATACTCGGCATTCGGCTCATTTTCTCGAAGTTTAGTTTTATGAAGGTTTCGCATCTACCGCGTGTGATCAGCACACATTTTTTGACTATTTATGGCACTACTTCCAGCTGGAGCGCAACTTACTGTTATATAAATTAGCAGTCGTCTACATTTAGAACGAACAAGTGGTAAAATTAAAAAAAATTGTACAACCGACTTCAATATAAATAAAATGAGAACATCATCAATGTAGTTAAGTCAAGGTCAATTAATACATAACATAAACCTTCACGCCTGTCACCCAGAGGGGTAGGCAGAGACTACAGACCTCCATTTAGCACGATCCTGACATACCTCTCTCGCCTCTTTCACATCCATATACCTACGCATACATGCTCGTCGGTTAAGGGTACTCTTAATTTGGTCCATTTTTAGTATATCGCCAATTTGGTCGACAAACTTCCGCCCAGGACGTCCCTTTCCGACTCTTCCATTCACTTCTGCAACATATATTTGCTTTGTCAGTCTTTCCGCATTCATTCTTTCTACATAACCAAACCACCGAAGCATTCCTTTCTTAATACTGGTCACTGCATCATCTTGCAAACCACACTCTTCCTTTATCACACAGTTTCTCACCCTGTCACTCAGATTCAGCCCTAACATACACCTTAGCGACCGCATTTCTACTGCATTTATTCTACTTTCGTGCTTCTTTTGCCACACCCAACTTTCACTACCATATGTTAAAGTAGGGACTAATACAGCATTGTGAATTGCCATACATGCCTTTTTGAACATTCTGACTTTTCACAATAGAGTGTAGAGCCCCATTTACTTTATTTCCTGCATTCACTCGTCGTTCAATATCCTTAATGGTCAGGTCAATTAAATACACATTATTAATGATAACTCAAAATCTACTGGTCAGATCTTGCTTAAATTCATATGGGACTACATGCAAAACACCAGCTTTCAAATTAAAAAGAAATCATTAAAATTGGTTCTACTAGAAAAAATTGAGACAGAAAAAATTGAGACATAAAAATACAGACGAATTGAGAACCTCCCCTTTTTTGGAGTCGGTTGAAAATAGATTTAATTTGCGAGTAAACCAATAGCGCATTAAATTTAGTAAAAAGTGTATATGTTTAGCGTGTAATGATACATAACCGGCAATATTTATGCGCATAAAACATGTAAGTGACACTAAGTTGCAAATAAAACATGGAAGTATAACTCAAGGGAGGGATTTAGCCTATTATAATATGACACAATATTTCAAACATACCCACACATTCAAACACCATTGCTAATTAGCTCACAGTGATACTTTATAGCATACTTTAATTATAAACAATCGGTATTTCATAGCTGGAACTAAACTGGTTCGCAGCGAAATTGGTAAGCCACGCCTACCGTGACTTAAGGGGATAGAGTAAGTCAGCTCAAATTCTAATTTCGTCCCCACTTACCCGCACGTCGTATACTATGTACCGACATGATTGTAATCACAAATACTGTAAGTAGAAAGGTCGTTAGACACTTATTTCATTAGGTTTATCATATTTATGCCTGTTTCTTAACGTCAAGCCAGCCGCTTCTTATTTTTATTACGGTTATTTTCCATTTTAATTTTACGTCGTCATGTTGCGTAATGTATATTCTGATCGTAAGCGACACAACCTCCCCGTTCAAAGGCCGAAGCGAAGTGACCGTGCGGCAGGAACCACGCTTCAAGAGGCCGATAGTTTAGGTAATTTCTTTTTACAGTGAAAATAATGGTATTTTAAAAAAAGTAAATAACATAAGCACTGCTTTGAACTGCTGCACTGAACTAACTATTAGTTCAGTTAGTATGCAAAGTTTCATGATCTTATTTAAAGTATTTTATGAATAACAGCGGTTTATTGTTTATTTTGGAGGTAATTTTGGATTTTTTTTCTATCGAGAAAATTTTACGAAATCGTGTTTTCGTCTAACATAATCCTTAACATTAATCCTCAACTTTACCATATATTTATTTCACAATTAATGCTGCAATATTTTCGGCATAACGAAGGATCTTGCTAAGCCATTTGAGATTATATTTCCCCTTAATATTTGTTTAGAGTTATATTTGGAGTTATGGTTAGGAATGTGTCCATGTTTTATTGCGTGCACAAGCTTTGCGTGTTAATTAACATGCACAATTAATACAATAAACATTTAAAAATACATACGGATTTTACGAAACTAACTACATCGTGTATAGGTGAAACTTTCGGCCATAATCATATAAACTGTGTAAGTATATCGAAATTGCTGAAAGTATAGAATTCGGTTTTATCATTGAATAGCCCCAGCGGCTATTCAATGATAAAACCAAACTAGGAAAGAAAATTCAGAGTAAATTTATTTTAAAGAAGTGGGGGCAAACAAACGTGCGGATCATTTGACGGTAAGTGTTATTTATTAATTTTTTTTTAAATTAGTAATTTTAACTATCATAACAAAAATATGGAAATGGACGCGCATATCGTTTGAATGCCGTAGTCGAAACGAAGATATGGGCCTAAAAAGTTTCACTCTAAAATACTTTTACATTTTAGACACACACTAAGATAATTTACCAGTGTTAACAAAACATTTAAATAAGCAAAAACAAGTAATTACCAGTATCTACATTTGTAAAATGGTGCTCACAAAGATATCAAGACTTATAATAAGTTATATAAATGTTAATCAAAATACACACCTCACTTAAAAGCATCCCAATAATGACCTAAATAAACAAAACATCAATAAAAAGTTCCATTACTGACAGTAAGAGTTATTACGTGTCATTAAATATGCTATTGTAAATATATTTTTATAGGTACAAAAACAACAAAAACATAACATTTTTACAGGGATTGAAAAGGTTCTCCAATAAAACGGTTCTTTACGGGTTTAAGTTACCATTTTCTTTAAAAAAATATTATATTACTTTTTTTCATTGGGTACAAGCGGAATAAGATCTTGTTTGGTTTGATTTTATAACATGCTATTTACAAAATGCTATTAATGGTAAAAAAAAGATCATGCATCTATACATTTCTGAATTGGTAACGAAGGTTTTAACCGGTTTTCAATTTGTTCATTTCAACCTGCATTTTATAATTGCACATGAAACGATTATCTATTAAAGATATGAATATAAATTAAATAAAAATGTATTTTCCGCAACAGCGAATTGCACATATGCAATAAAAACACTTAAGTTTATTTAAATTAACATTGATAATAATCATGTGTTATTTACGACACAATAGTGCTTGGATAATTATTTTACTTAAAAACACAATGACAAATAAATCATGATGTGTAAAATTAGCATGATTAAATTACAAATGTTATAAAACTTGATTCCAGCACGATTACAATTTTCAATTAGACGAGTTTTTTTCCAATGAGACAAACCAAAATAACCTCTACGAACACCAGCATATTCTGTTTTTAATTTGAGACATTAAATAATAGAAATATCTTGGTTATGAGAGTTAAGTAGTGAACCGGTGCATTTTACTTAATTGAATCACTTTTACCTGACACGTGAATGCAAAGCTGCGCGCTCTTCAGAAGGAGTGTCCCTTAAGAACGAAGACGAAAGGTTGAGGATGACCATAAGGCAGCACAATAGGAGTGGTCCTAAAATGGCTCCCTCGGGACCCAAGTAGAATATGCCTCCCGCTATTGCCAGACCGGTTACATATGGGTGACCGCCACTGAAAATAAATCAAGGATACAAATTAAAAGATGTAACTTAAAAATTTAGAAATAATCCGAAACGAAAGAGCTGATGATCCTCTAACAGTTGCGACAGATTTCTTAAGAACACTCTCGATTAAAGACATCTTTTAAACGAAAAAAACTTAATCAAAATTGGTTTATACGTTCAGGAGCTATGATGCTACCGAGACACACAGACATACACTGCAAACTTATAACACCCCTTTGTTTTCGTCGGGGGTTAATAAAACAACTCAGTGTAACAGGGATGTACCGATCTTTTGGATATACCTTTAAAGGAGCAATTCTTATATATATATATATATATATATATATATATATATATATATATATATATATATATATATATATATATATATAATCGGAATCTCGGAAACGGTTCCAACGATTTTCATAAAATTTAGTGTACAGGGTTTTCGGGGCAGTAAATCGATTTAGCTAGGATTTACTTTTAGTAAATGATGTTTTATCCGTGTTTTCAGGCAATAAAAAATCTGCTACAACATATCGTTAGAATAAGAAGGTAAATTTTGGTGGCGCGTTAACGATTATAATAGCTCAGTTGGGATGTCGGGCGGTCGCGAAATCGTAGTAACCTGGTTCGAGTTCTGTCTTTTTTTTTCCAAGTTCCTTTCTTTTTTGAGAAAATCTATTAATTCGAGCCCTTTCTTAGTATTTTTTTAAAAACACGAAAATTTAAATTAAAATAATGCATTCATGATTTTTTATTCAAATAACCAGTTCAGTTTTTTCTATTACTCGTATATCGGTAAGATCAAAAAATATTCTTCATATTTCATCATTATGTAATTTGTATCTAAATATAATTTCCAAAACACGATTTCCAAAAAAAAAGTCAGTCACAAAGGTAGGCAGAGATTACCATAATTGCCGCCACGAGTCGTGAGCACACGTTTTATTGGTCGATATGATGTTGACCACGCTGACGCTTAACGTGATTGGTTCGTCAACCGATTCTCGTCGTCTATTGGGTTCGCACGTATCATTCGACTACCGTACACTTGAGAGCAATTTTAGTGACAACTTTTTAATTAGTTTATTTTTGTTAATTATAGTGTTACCTTGTTGTCAATTGTTGTTTGTGTATTTCTTGTTTTTAACTGTTTTTGATATTTCTTGTTGTTAATTATTTATTGTTATAATTTGAACATTCGGATTTTGGGCTAAATATGCAGAGAAGAAAGAATTCGGTATTAAATAAACAATCCCGACAAATGGTCTATTCAGTGTTTTGTTACATGAAATAATTAGGTATTGGGAAAAACATGATAGACGTTTATAAACAGACTGCTAAGGCGACTAATGTCTAAGTAGCTACTGTACGTCGTATAGTTAAAGAAGTAAACGACTCAGAATTTCGAAAAAAAGTCAGCGAAAATATTCAATTATGAATTGAAATAACAACAGTACCTAATAATTTTGGCCGACAGTGTACCTACGCTGGTTCAACCCCCGCCATAGTTCATCTGTGCTCACCTTTCGTGCCGGCAACTATACTGTATCAGTGCCAGTAACGGAGATCTACACTTACTAGGCTTAGGTTAGTCGCTCTAGTGGAATTTCAGCCGAGCGCAGTGTTTGAACTACAATGGTTCAAGTTTTGGCTATCTATATTATGAACGCTTTTTTATATAGGATAGGGTGACAAACGAGCACACAGTCAACCTGATGGTAAGTGGTTGCTGTGGCCCATAGACATCTACGTCTATCCTCGATTACGAATCAAAATACAGATGCATTGTCACCTGTGAGGACTAAGATGGAATGCCTCGTTTCCAGGCAAAAGGGTCTCCAGTTCTCTACACTCACCATACGAAACACAGCGGCATTAAGCTACTATTTTACGCAGGTGTTCTGTAAGAGCGTGGTCCTTCCCCTGTCGAGCCGACCCATTCGTGCTGCAACTATACTACTAATATAACTGCAGCATGGCTCTACCACGAAAAAAAAACGCTTACTTCTATAATATCCTCCGGAGAGTAGCCATTGGCGTAAGACAGGATTATAGTGCCCAAATGTATGCGTAAGCAAGATGGGATGGTAAACCGACACGACCGGAGAGAGATCAGGCGCAGGGCCAACGGTTTTACTTGCTTTCCGAGGCACGGGGGTGAGACACTATACTTAGTATAGAAAGTGTACTAGGTGGTGTGACGACCTGGTAATGGAGGATGGGGGTAGTCGATGGATGCAGGTGGCTCAGGTCTGCACTTTGTGGCATTCCTTGGACGGGGAAGGCTATGTTCAGTAGTGGACTTTTGAAGCCCTTTAATGAATGAATGAATGAAGTTTTATACTCCTCGCTTCACTTACACGTTTTCATGTTATTAGAAACTACCTATTGACTGAACTTTGTTGTACGCATTAAAATTTTTTTAATAGGATAGGGAGACAAACGTGCACACAGTCCACCTAATGGTAAGTAATAGAAACCACTAGACATCTACATCTATCTTCGGTTACGAATCAAATTGCGTTGTCACTCGTGAGGATTAAGATGGAATGCCTCATTTCCAGTAAAAAGGGTCTCCGGTTCTCTACACTCACCATACGAAACATAGCAGCATCAAGCTACCATTTCACGCTGGTATTCTGAGAGAGCGTGGTCCTTCCCCGGTCGAGCCGACCCATTCGTGCTACAACTATACTACTAAACAACTGCATGGCTCTACCACGTATAAAAACTGGACTAATCACGTATAGTTTTAGCTTATTTGTAAATTCCGAGTCTAAGGTTGCCTATTGCGTTTAGTTCCTTTAAAAGTCGTCATCACTATTTCTTTTTTAGCTTCTATTTCTTTTACTGGCGCTTCTATTAATTCGGCAAGACGACTCCAGGCATCTATCACTTTCTTTGTATATTTATTATGAGATCAGATCATAAGCGATACTAAAGGCGCACTAACGTGTGAATGTATCACAAGCGCGTTTAGATTTATGTTCAAAAACCGACATTCGACCGGAACGGCGTGGCGACAAGCTTCTCCAAGTTCACGCAAACCACGCTAAACAACTTCGTTGACACGTTTGTGCTAGTGGCCTTGCTAGGACTTGGCCAGAGTGTAAACCCGGCATTATAGGAAACTTAACTGATAAAGCTGATTTACTACGTGGTGGTCATAGAAGGAAAACATCGTGAGGAAATATGCAAGCTGGCTCTTTTTACTCCATCTGAGTTTGACCTCAATTTCTACAATAGAAACATTTATCGTATATTCCAAAATCTGTTTTTAGGACACAACGTAATGAATCATCAATTTCTTCGCTGTTCTATCAGCTCAAAGGTTATCAAAGAGGGACCGCTGTGGTTGTTTTTACATAAAGACGTTAATATATAAAATCATTGTAATAGCCGTGATAATAATAAAATAAGGCTACTGGTGATATTTCCGTATATAATATATCATTATATAAAATAGAACTTTATATAATTTTAAAACATTCTTGTGTTGAAATCTTCTGTGTTACCTAAGTACTCGCTATTTTTAGATAACGAACTTTTATAGTCAGTTGTAGGTTTATTTGCATGTAGATAATTAAAAAAATCCAAGTTTAAAATGTTATGTTTCAGCCGTGTAATTTGACTTTCTTCTGCTTCCTTTTTCAATCCGTAGACCATTGCTGAATATGGACGTCATTCACTTCAGGAAGGATTTGCCATTATTGCTCGTTTGACAGGCAATTTGGCTACCGTTGGCAATTTGGTCAACAGTTTTAAATTCGTTATTTATTTTAGAAATGAGTTTAGGAAGAATGGAAGAAACATTACAGGAAGGATTAGCCATAATACCTACGCTTGGCAGGCAATTTGGCAAGCACAGTACCAGATGCCGCATCTTTGACAAAGCTCTCCGTTCCCGGGCTGGATATTTCACATGTGGCATTACATGAGATGATATAACTGTAATCTGTCGGACGTCCTAACAACTTTTTACGTGTAGTTTTCCCAAATGCGCCTCTTACGAGACCCGCTTATTGACCACGTTACGTATGAAATTTCTTACGTGGAAATTTATTAAACGATAAATATTTGGCGATATCAATTAAATATAAATATTAACACAGGTTTATCGAGTAATAATAAAAATTGTTTTTTTTTTTAAATAGAATAAAAGCGACAAACGAGCATACAGTCCACCTGATGGCAAGTGGATAGCGTGGCCCACAGATATCTACACCTATACTCGATTAAGAATTAAAATACAGATGCGTTGTCCCTCCGAGGACTAAGATGGAATGCCTCGTTCTCAGTAAAACAGGTCTCCAATTTCTACACTACACTACACTACACCATAAGAAACACAGGAGCATTAAGCTGCTATTTTAAGCTCGTATTCTGTGAGAGCGTGGTCCTTCTCCAGTCGAGTCGACCCATTCGTGCTACAACCATAACATAGCTGCAGCGCGTCCCTACCACATGTATAAACATCCTGCATTACAAATAAGACACAACTTACTCTTTGATCTCGGCGTAAACAGCGGCATCCAGGAAAGCGATAGGCGCGGCCTGTGCTGCGGGCAGGAGCAAAGCCGCCATCGGTCTGCCCTGGAGCCATACGTCTAACGCGGCTGGAATGCCAGCCAGGTACGGCCCAAGGAAAGGAGCTGCACCGAGAATCGCTGCTAGCACTGTAACGTACATTTTACCGTGATTTTAAGTTACACCTTTCGTTGATGATTTGACGTTTCAAAGTTAATTTGATTACTCGTAAGAAAGTATATTTATTTTTTTGGTTAAAACTTGACTCTACTTAATTACATTTACAAATGACATCACATGTACACTAACTAGACCTAAAGCCCTTTTAAAAATATCAAAGAGGTATACAAAAAGCCAATCAAAATAATTATATATTTATTTAAAAACAACATTGAGATCATATCTTTTTTTGCTTGTTATCGCTTTGTTTTGGAGGACGTAATTGTGCGTAAATATATTTATAGAACTCCAATGCTTTTTGCCTATCGTATGCAACTGTGTTTCTACAATGGCCTCCAGTACAATGGTTTACGGATTCTTCTCTTGGTGGAGGTTTTCGTAACTCTGTTTTAGTATGACTCGTATTTGTACTTCTTAATGTCTCGACGAAATCTCTAGATGAATCAAATACAACTTTGACAATTGTTCTATTGGTCATATTTAGATGACTGTCTTTTAAAAGGTCTTCCTTGTCTATGGCTGTCATAGCAGCACTTACATCTCCTTTAAGCGGATTTGCCTGCCTTATTAAATAAAAAGTCGGAGCCGGTTCAGTAACATCTTCATCAACGATTATATCGTTATTCGTTGTATGTCTGTCATTATACAACAAACACATAACTTGAACATCTAAGTTTATTTGACACATGGCACTATCCAACAATAATTTTACAATATCTATTGGTAGTACACATGGGGCAGAAATACAAGTATTACTGTTTGAACTATTTAAAATTAACCTGTATAATTCGTTTTTTAAAGATGATGCTAGAAATGCTATGTTACGACATCTACAATCCAATTTATTTTCTTGATACATCACTAATGAACCAATTGACCTGCAACTTTGATAGTCAAAATTTAATGAGTAGGGTTCCACATTCTCAATTCTGTTATTAATGAACTTAAAGTGTTTCTTATTTGTCCTTTTCCTCAAACATTTAACGTTTGTGAAAGCGTTACTTCTCAGCATATTTATATAATTATCAGTAAAATCTGTTTTAACAGCATTAAACATCAATCCATTGGCCTTTATTTCTTTAAAACGATTGTGATTTATATTTAAAAATTCTGAAGTTACGTTAATACTATTTGCAACAATATCATTAAAAAGATTATTTGAAAAGATTGTGCTTCTACTTGAAACAGTAATGCTTTTGGATTCTAAATTATCAATGGTGCAGTTATTCATCATAAATACACTATTATCATTGCCAAGGATAGCTTCTATTGCTTGCGTTTGAATGTTAGTGATTGTAACATTGTCAAATTCAATACTTTTCACTCCGGTAACGTTGTAAATAGCTTTTGTATGAATCGATTCAATTTTGCTATTTATGATGCGAAATTTTCTAGGCGCTGCTGCTCCAAAACATTTAGATTCTGTAGAAGTGCTTGGTGATTTAAAAAAATTCTTCGGAAGATGTGTTATCTCTTTCGCATTCTCTATAGTAACTTCAGGTGGAACCTGTACTAATGAATTAGTCGCAAATGTTATAAACTCAAGTCTGTCACAATTCTTCACTTTAAACTGTTGAAGTCGAGAAGATTTTTGTAAAATAGGGCAATCAATAACCACTCTCAAATTTTTGCAATTCTGGACGGTTAGACTAACTAAGTGCTCCGTATAATAATCTTTTAAGTGTATTGTAAAATCCTAGAACAAGAGAAACTTTTATTAAAGACACTGAATTTAATCATTTCATCATCATATCTTATATTAACACACACACTACACAATGAATGAAACTAGTTTCTTACGGATTATATCGCTTGAATACTTGCAGTGGTATATTTGGGGTTAAGATTTAATTTTATTAATTATAGGATGCCAAGCAGAATGGTAGCATCTAGCCATATTCCATATTAAAATTAGGACGTTATTTGATTTCAATAGCTTTGCAAATCATTGTTGATAAGAATAGGTGTTATCTTGCGAGGATTTGTGATCAATCAAATCTGATATAACGGCGGGGTTGATCCTTTACGTGGTCACTGAATGCACACTTCCCGGAGCATCGATTTATTAAGAATTAACTATGACATTGGGATGTCGAATATCTCATTCCTCTATGACCATGGGTACTGCAAAGTACTAGAAAAAATGTCGGGAATATAAAAAAAATTAAATGAACGTGATAAAACCCTTAAAAAACTAGTTTCATTCAAGATACTCAATTCGTTTAACTTATTAAAGAAATAAACAATACTTACGTTATTTCCTATGGAAGAACAATTATAAACAATATTACTCGGTATATTATTATTACAATTCCACTCTGATTGTTGGCAATTTGTAAAATCGATTCTCACAGCAACGGCTGATTGAAATAGTACCACAATTAGCAATAAAAATTCTTTGTAAACCATTGTCACAGACACGACGATAAAATAGCATTTTTTCTCACTATGCGTCTATTATAAGTTCTATCGCATCACATACTAAATGAACAACAAAAAAGTCATACCGGTCGCGAGTGAGCATCATCCCGAGATAATACTTCACTAAAATATACGACGCGAAATGTAGCTGAGTTAAATTTATCATTTCTCTACTCTGATCGTAAGTTCAACGACTCGTTATTCGAGATGTAAATTTATAAAAAAATTACAGTAAATTACGTAAATTCTTTAATTTAGAAAATTCTCCTGTCTCTTTTATTGATAACCCTGAATTGCTTGTGCTGATAACGCCGCTTTATTATTTTCTACGGATGAATCAATAAATACGCTGCATATATTTCGTATAGCATTTGTAATAAGGAGCCTAAAGTCTACTTTAAGACGAATTATTGTTAGTAACCTGTATGTGATTAATAAATTTCTTAAAGGCATTAAAGTCTTGTTTTATTTTTCAGGATATCTAATTGTGCCATACATAAAAGCAACCATTACTTTAGTGACACTTCATATCGATCACAAAAATAATAATTTAATTAAAAATAAAATTTTACAACAAATTCCATTGTCTGTGTATTTTGAACATATTACCTTCTGACAACGAACTTTGTAATTTTAACGTTTTTTAACTGCCCGCTATGAAAATCAATGATTTTCGAAAATCTGGAAGTTATTGGTTTCACACTCCAGTTTTCGAAAATCAAGGTTCCATAAGATCTCGACGTTTTGATATACTAGGAAGTTATTTTGACTATTCCTACGAGGATGTCACTATGTTTGTGCATGCATGTACATATAAATGTAAACATCTCATAACTTTGTAATGGAGAGTCCGATCGAAGGGCGGTTTGCGGCATCTGAAAGGGCCTCGCTGACCTTAGATATTTTGTAAATCTAGACCTAATCTTCACAGTAGATTCTGAGAAAACCTCAAAAATTCGAGTACTATTTTTAATTTTCAAAATGTTTTTGTTACTACTTCAACACCCTTGTTTTGATCAATTCTATAATCTAATCTGATCTTCTGGTTAATAAACGACGTCGATTGCCGTAAACCGCGTCAAAATCGGTTGATTCGTTCGAGAGATATCGGTGTCGAAAGAAATATCGAAAGTGTTTTTACAAAACAAGTTCATCAACAATAGAAAAATTTCCGTCAAATCAATTTTTAATATGCTTTTTTGTTAAGCTGAAAAAGTGCGTCGATTTTCGTAAATTACATCAAAATCGGATGATTTGTTCGTGACATATTCAATATCGAAAAAATAAAAAACGTGGGTTTTCAAGCTCTGAGCTTAAGAACGTCATAATAGGTGGAACTTGGAGCGCTTTGCATTTGGAATTAGCGGAAAGTTCCAGCAATGGCCTGCAGGTCAACCACTTTTAATAACTTAGAAATGTCTGCTCGGATCGGTTCTTATGTAATGAGTTAACTATTAGTTTGTAACATATTCGTCGAGCGTTTTGAGATCGAACATAGCAACTTCCAGGGATGGCTTGCAGGTTCAACTTTTTTTTATAAGCGGATTGGCAACCGCAGTTTTTTTTATTTTGAGTTGTTATTAGCTATTGTTATTGGGTGCGTTTGGCAGAAAAAAAGCGCTAGCAAGCGCTTACAAGCGCTAAAATAGTTTTCGGCCAGGATACGATTGCTACTTCAGTAGCGCTGACACAATCCGCCATTTTGCTTATTTAATTTGTTTGTTTTGAAGTAGAGTTTATAAGTTGTTTTGTGCAATATTAGTTTTAAGTAATATAATGACATGAATAGACATATACATGTTATTAAAAAATCATGATTGGTAAGTTTTTAATATGAATACTTTACAAACATATATTTAAATAAGGTTAGGTTCCCCGGTTAAAACTAACATCGTGTCCTGGAGGAAAATAGCTACCTACGATTTGACAGCGCTTACCGCTTACGATCGCCATTTTGCTTACAAGCGCTTGCTAGCGCTTTTTACTGCCAAACGCACCCATTGAGTGCTGTTGCCGACCGCCCGTTTAATTTGCCTTCAGTCGCCTCTTAAGACATGGTGTAGTGGATATTCTTACACAGCGACTACACGGTTAGTCACATAGTACACCAGATGGTAAATAATGCAGTGGTCCTTACACACTAAGAATATAAATGCAGACACGTTGTCAGCCTTGAAGGCTTGGAATACCCCGTTACCAGTAGGTCTGCAATACTGGCCGCTTACCTTATGGAACACAAAAGCATTAGGTATGCACATACACAAAACACTTGGCTGTGAAGAAACTATAAGTCACCTCGCTAGCAGCACTAATAGCACAGAAAATAGAAAAAAATGGAACAATACATTAATGAGATTGAAGGGGTTTTTTTTTAATTTTTTGGGGAGCCAGTATAATTCCAGTTATTACTGCACCATTACTTTTATGGGACGCTTAAAAATAACACGTAGGTATAAGCATACCAAGATTAAATAATTGATTTTATAGAAGCACGAAACTTCGATGAAACTTATTTCGGCTTACCTGATGGTAAATAGACAACTTTTGCACCAAATAGGTTATGCACCAACCACGTCCACAGTCCGTAGAATAACGCCATCTTGAATGACGCCCTAAACACCTACATAGAGGGAAAAAATATGAAAATTAACTGTTTAATATTTAATCAATATTATTACTTATTATACAATACTATTAAATCACTATTTTAAAAGAGAAGTATTTTTTTTATAGGATAGGGTGACAAACGAGCACACAGTCCACCTGATGGTAAGTGGTTACTGTGGCCCATAGACATCAACATCTATCCTCGATTACAAATCAAAATGCAGATACGTTGTCACCCGTGAGGACTAAGATGGAATGCCTCGTTTCCAGTAAAAAGGGTCTACGGTTCTCTACACTCACCATACGAAATACAGCAGCATTAAGCTACTATTTCACGCTGGTATTCTGTGAGAGCGTGGTCCTTCCCCGGTCGAGCCGACCCATTCGTGCTACAACTATACTACTAATATAACTGTAGCATGGCTCTACCACGTATATCGAAAATGGGCCAAATTAGGAGTACCCTTAACTGACGCGCATGTATGCGTATGTATATTGATGTAGAGGAGCCGAGAGTGATGTGTCAGGATCGTATTCCTAAGAAATGAAATGAATAAAAACGAGTTAAAGTAGATTTATTAACAGCAAATCAAAACACCCCTCAAATTCAATTTACTAATACTGTTCCTAAATGAGGAATAGAAGATAAAAGATTAGTTATAACCGTGACCCCTCAAAATGATATTTGTCCTCAAGGTAAAACATATCCTATAAATGCTGTAGTTATTACAATAATTCTAAATTATAATTAATAATTAAATAAACTATTATGAAGAACCAGAATGTGTCAAAAAAAATCACGTATGGTAATTCATAATGCTGTGTTAGTCCCTACTTTAATGTATGGTAGTGAAAGCTGGGTGTGGCAGAAGAAGCACGAAAGTAGAATGCTGTAGAAATGCGGTCTTTAAGGAATATGCTAGGGTTGAATCTGAATGACAGGGTGAGAAATTGCGTGATAACAGATAAATGTGGTATGCAAGATGATGTGACCAGGATTAAGAAAGGAATGCTTCGGTGGTTTGGTCATGTAGAAAGAATGAATGAGGAAAGAGTGACAAAGCAAATTTATATGGCAGATGTGAACGGCCGAGTCGGGAAGGGACGCCCTAAAAAAAGTTTATCGACCAAATTGGCGATATTTTGAAAATGGGCTACGTTAGAAGTACCCTTAACCGACGAGCATGTATGCGTAGATATATGGATGTAAAGAAGGCGAAAGAGGTATGTCAGGATCGTGCCAAATGGAAGTACGTAGTCACTGCCTACCCCTCTGGGTGACAGGCGTGAGTGTTTATGTTACGTTATTATTAAAATAAATAAAATAATAACGCCTACTATTCAAGTATATTTCAAATTAAATGATTCATAATAAATTCCTCATCCAATATGTAAATAAATACAAATAAAAAAATGAAGCTCCATTAGCATAGAAAGTTCGAATTAATCATCGATAACTCATATTTCGACAGATATAATTTACTCTATAAAAAGCTAATTCAGTATTAGCAACATAATATATAGTTAAAAATAATCCTGTTAAAATTTGAATGATTAAACATAATGCTAATAATGATCCAAAATTTCATCATAATGAAATATTAGATGGAGAAGGTAAATCAATTAATGATTAATCGAGCCATTAATAATTTAAAATAATGGGTGAGTTTTTCGTAAAGGTAAAAATTTATTTATCATTAGTTTTAAATTAATAATTAATTTGATAGACGTAAAGTGCCAAAAAAAATTGTAATATTAACTACTGCTACTAAAGTAATAAATAAGTAAGTTATTAATATTATTATTATTGAGTCTTTAGACTATAGGGGTCATAGTAGGGTTTATTCTTTTACTACGTATTACTAGCATCATTCGTCATCATTTTGCATTTTATTTGTGCGCATGTTTTGGCCTTGCATTGTTTTTAATTTTCACTGGAAATGAACATGTTTTTCATGTTTCCAGTGTGTGATAATGTGTAATTAATTAAATTATGTATTTGATACACGAAATACTGAACATTTTGATAGCTTGATATTTGTATTTCCTGAAAGGATTTTCCCGTTGGTTAGAAATAATTGTTAGCTAAAGATATTACGCTAAGCAATTAGTAAACTGTATTTGTTATTCTTTTAATGTAATGTGATAAGTATTGTAACCGTAGAATATTCTGTACAGTCAGTACATATAAAGAATGGAATTAAAAATGGCGGTTTATCGAGCTCGTACCGTCAACATGCACAGTACCTATAGCGAAAACCCGCTAATAACGGTTTATCGTTATTATAGCGTTATATTATTCGGTTAACTGAAAATTTTCTATTAAATAGGAAAATATTTGAAAAGAATTGTATACACAAGTAAGTACATTAATTTAAAAATAATATTGATAACTAGAGAGCCGATCTGGTTTCACCTGGGTGGGATCTATAACCTGGCGTTATTTATACTTAAGACAATCATTAAAGACCATTTGTTTTGTCTTATAAATATTTCTACTTTAAAAAAAGTTTCTAAAGTTTTTGATAAAACTTTAGTTTAGATCACTCCTGGTATTGCTCTCTATTTGTTTGTAAAGTTTTATTACAATTGGTTCAGTCATTCCGAAGACTATCTCGGACAGACAGACAAACGAAAATTTAATAAACGGTTACTCAGATCGTAATGTTATGTAAATATTTTATACAAAATTATTAACAAACAAAATAAACAATAATTATAAAGAAAACTCTTACAACGCGTCGTAGTTCACAAATTAGCGACACCGGACTGATAAAAAAAAATTGAAAAAAATAATAGTTTATGGCTTTTTGTTATCATTGATTCCAATAACAAGTTTGACTAAAATTATAGAACGTACGAAAAATTTATATCGTTAAGTATTTTTTTGCAGTCTTTACTCGCGGGTGTGAATATAGATAGCGACAGTGTGAGAGTGAGAGGTGCATAGATGCGACGCCATTTCCCATTCTTTAACCGCACGGGTAGTATGATATTTCGTATTTTACAATTATTTCCGTCGGATCAAATAGTTTTACGCTGGAAATCAACAGTAACTTATGTCCCTGTTGTTGATATCACAACGAAAAATTGTCTTTCCTTAGTTACGTAGTAACGAATAAAGACACCAGTGCTCAGTGGTGCCATCTACGTATTCCTGACACACTTTTTCTATTTTCCCGCGGGCAAATAATATTTTGTGGCAATACAAAGAAGCTATGTCTATCTCTGTGCAAAAATACATCTTCATCAGTGCTTCGTTGCAGCGTGACTTAGTATAAATAAAGACATAAGTACACCTTCGCATTTATAATATTATAAATATTATAGTTATACCGTGTAATGTCCACTATCCCATATCATCCCGTGAGTGTTGTAAGAGGCGACAGAGGGAAACAAGTAGGAATCAGGAGACGGGCAGCAACGTTTTCGTAATAACCGCTGAAACGGAAACGCCAATGTTCAACAGTGGACTTTAATAGGTTGCAACGGTAAACATTAACAGTTAAAGATCCATGCGGATTGTACAAAATTACCTGATTAATGGCAACAGAAAGCGCAAGCCCGAGTCTTGGCCCGAAACTGGCTTGAACCCTGGTGAGAACTTCCACTGGTTTATAGAGGGCGTTACTTGAAGCCAACAAGTAAAATAGGGTCGTGAAGAACACCACCTAGAGAGATATAGAAATAAATTATGAACCTAATGTAGCAAAAAAATTATAGCATCAACTTTGTAAAGTGGAATTTTATTCTTCATAAGTATAATATAAAAATATTAAGAAATAATGTATTGACGAGAAAGTCATTTGGCCTTAATCCCGCCTGTTCGTTTTATCACTGATCTGTTTGTAAAGGCGTTCCCTGAGGCGGGATCTATCTCAATCAAGCTATTCAATATGCGGTTTTGCATCAACGTTCGCACTGAAATTTGGGTATTTGACAGAGAACAGAGTGACATTAATGGGACTCTGTTCTTCCCTTTTGATCCCTTATTTATCTGGATGATTAACCGCATTGATGATGGCGCCGCTAACCCAGAATGGTAGCGAGGTGACGGCGCTGAACCATTCGATTAGTAGAGGCAAGTGCTCACGTCTACTGAAAAAGTTAATGATGATACTGCTAATTTCGCGAGCCAGCGATTAGAGGCACGTTGCCCGTTGCTACTTACCAGGTTGATGAACATATTGATGATAGCACCGCCACCGCACAGAAGCAGCGAGGTGACGGCTCCGAACGAGCCGGCAAGAAGGGAGGCGTTGCTCGCGAGCGGCGCCCACGCACTCGACGCGATCGCACCCAGCGTGCCAACGTTCGCGTATACCCATGTCACTATACCAGTGTAGTCGAATAGGCCTGACGGAGTTTTTATCCAAGTTAACATTGACATCAAAAGGTAAATATAAACAATACCGAAGACCTTCTCATAGCTGGGCATACTTCTCATTATTGACAGTCTAATGAACAATGAAACGAGAAATCACCGCGCTGACTCTGGGTATGTTTTCTAGCCACATTTTGGAAATATTTTTTATTTATTGGCAGTGTAGGTTTCCTCATAAAATTTTCCTTCACTGCGGGGCACGTGGTAAATCGGCGCTTTAAACGCCCTTTATATATGACATTCAGATGCCACAAACTGATATTTTTTATAGTATACGGGTGACAAACAAGCACACAGTCCACCTAATACGTAAAACATAAACATCCTCATCCATCCTCGATCACCGCTCACGTCTAACGATTGAGATGGAATGCTTCGTTTCCAGTAAAAATGATTCTATTAAAGCGTGGTGCTTCCCCGGTTGAGCGCACTCATTCGTGCTGTAACCATAATACTGCCTCTCAACTAACTCAACTGCCTTGTTGGTCTAGTGGTTGTAGTAGCGCGACTGCTGATCATGAAGGTCCTGGGTTCGAACCCCGGGTCGGGCCAAAAAATTAATTATTGAGTTTTTCCGTCAAGAAATTCTCAGTAGTTGCCCGGAGTCAGAAAGTTGGTGGTGTCTCACCCCCGTGCCTCAGAAAGCACGTATATCCGTTGGTCCTGCGCCTGATCTCTCTCCGGTCGTGTCGGTTTACCGTCCCATCGGATTATGAGAGTGAGGGAATAGAGAGTGCACCTGTGCTTGCGCATACACTTGGGCACTATAATCCTGTCCTCCGCCGATGGCTAGTCTCCGCTGAGGCTGGCCGCCGTTATTAACCATAATACAGCTGCGGCGTGGCTCCACCACGAACAGAAGGAAACTGAAACAGGAAATGGGCAGCAGCATCTTCCTGATAACTCGAAATTGTAAAACTGCACTTAATTCCTGCACTGCATTGCACTGCACTCGGCTAGGATATACACTAATTTATTATTAGAGATTATTTGTGTTTAGATTTTTGCGGACGGCGAGTAGATTCATCCATCGCATCGCCCCGCACCGCACCCACGTCGACACGTCCCCGCGCGCCCCGCATTAGAACAAGGGCCCCGCGCGGACGACACTCTCACTAACTCGGTGCCTACGGCGCACCGTCCTACAGAATATAAGAAGCGCTTCTGGCGCGGCTTCATCATTCGAGCGACAGCAAGCGGCCCAATCGGAAGAACAAGCAAGCAAGAAGCCCTCAATACCTCTAGTAGTTTAGTGTTAACTGCTGCATAATTGAAAATATAGTGACTTCATTTTTAACCACTTTAATTTCAACTCAACCCTTTAGTCAGACAGATGTCACAGAATTAGGCTCAGTTAGTTTAAATTCATTTGCAACAATATAGTAATCCCTAGCGTATACACAATAGAAAAACAAATAAATACAGTCCACTTGGCTCTCATCCCCTACATAGATGATAATAGATAAGTTAAATCTAGCATTATATATATATATATATATATATATATATATATATATATATATATATATATATATATATATATGTTATAAAATATATAGTAATTCTCAATATATATTGTTAATTTAAGTCATAATATCAATTGACACTAACCAGGTGTGTGAGAAACGTTAGTAACAAAATTGTCCCAGGAGTCCTGCACTGCAGAGCTGTCGACTTGCGGCCCGCTGTTCCCAGGAAAGTGCAAAGACACCCAGCTCTGATACACTCTATCCCAAATTTCCAATATTTGCTCTTCTACGCGCCCAATCTTGTCTGGATCACCTTCTTTGAGAATACTCCTCACCTAGTGTCACAAATATTACTGCTGAATTTTAAACGTGCGATTAATATTTGCTAATTCTAAAAACGGCAAGTAGGATATTACTTAAAGCTAATCAAAACTAAATGCTTGAGTACTTACAGAGAAGGGTATTTACCCTTCTTTTTAAGTACACTTTTTAAACCGATTCACACATATTTAGAATCTTAGCGATAGAACATGCTTTTCATTCCTAAAAAGTGGATTCTTACGATAGTTAATTTCTAACTTGTTATTATGTTATTTCTAACTTGTTGCCATATGATATTCAAGTGTGACGGATACCCTTTTTTCTGACGCGGATATTTACTAATTATTGTACATTATACTTTTGCCAAAAAGATAGTAAAACTTCGGTTAAAGGTACGATTAATGTTTCGCGTCAACATTTTCAAATATTATATATATATATATATATATATATATATATATATATATATATATATATATATATATATATATATATATATATATATATATATATATTAATAAGGACTTAATGACCAATTTTACTGGCTGGAGATGGATAGGAATTGTCCTATATATATATATATATATATATATATTATAATGTTTATAGTAATTTTAAAATAATGACTAAACAAGTGATTTTTTTATTTTTTAATAAGAAAATTAATATACCACGTTTTTTCATATTCCTACATCTCTACAAGTCTCTAGCTCATCAGGAAGAGATTAAAATTTGAATTGCAAGATTCCACCCAGAACGACACACAGACAGACTGAAGAAAGTCGACTTAAAAAAATACGTGTAGCATTTTTATCAACTTATGCAATTATATTATTTATTTATTTTATTTATGGTACCTACTTTTCCTTTAGTTGAAGCCTTTCTTCAAAGTTTTGCGGAAATCAAATATATTTTTGACAACACTCGGATGGACTTCTAATGACCAATTTTACTGGCTGGAGATGGATGGGAATTGTCCTAATTCCCAACCCGTTGAAAATTCTTATTAACTACTAAAGTTACTATAATATTAAGGAACACATTAAGACCCTCTTCCATTTTAGAGGGAGTATCTTTGTCATTCCTATTTAAAAAAAATACATGGGAGTGTGTTGCGGGCCTTTGTTCAGCAGAACCTTTAAAAATATGCACGAATGGGCCGGCTCGACCGGGTAAGAACGGGCTTCCACAATCTCATGAACACAGAGGGACACTGACGGCTGCGACACATAAGTGTTGATATTTTTGCCGCATATTCTTTGGTAACTTTGTAAAGCAAGGGTCGACAGTGCACATAATACCTGAAAAATATACCAATAATTACATGAAACATCTGTTTTTTTGTAAGCTAATATTATAGGGTCCTTCATTTAGATTGGTATGGTGGAGACCACTTCAGTTATAACTGCAGCCGCTTATTTAAGTTATGCAAAGTACTTTTTTGTTTCATGGCAGCCACTTATACACAGTTATGCTTAAACAAGTTGGATTTTTCTATAAAGTCTGTGTTTATTAAATACTCTAAATTGACGAAAGTTGCTAGCATGACGGCGACTCATATAAATCCAAAGAATATGCTTCTTGCAAAAAACTATATTATTGTTTAAAATATTTTTACTATCTTACAATACACGCAACTAGTCTACAGGCATACGTCTATTCGCATGCACACAAACACCGTGCCGAAGTCTGCCGAACTTAAACGACGTTAGACGATGTTAGGTTTTGGGGTCTTAGGTTAATTTCGTTACGGAATTTCTTGATTTGGTCGCCGCGCTCAAAGCCCGCGATAAAAGCTATGCAATAGCTTAAAACGAAGTAAAAATAACGAAGTCTTGTAATTTTCGTTTAATTTGGATATAGGGATTACTGTAATTTTTTTTAATCAGAATTAGGGTGACAAAAACACTCAGTCCAGCACCTGATGGTAAGTGGATGCTGTGACCAGTAGACATCTCATTTATTCTCGATTAAAATTTAAATGCAGATGCGTTATCACTCCTGAGGACTATGATGGAATGCCTCGTTTCTAGTAAAAAAGTGTCTCCGATTCTCCACACTCACCATACAAAACACAGCAGTATTAAGCTGCTATTTTGCAATGGTATTCTGTGAGAGCGTGGTACTACACCGGTCGAGCCGACCCATTCATGCTACAACCGTAACATATCTGCAGTATAGCTCAACCAAGTATAAATTAAACACAAAATAATGAATTTGTTTCATAAATTAAATTCTTAAAAAGGTACTACAAATAGATTTGTTTACTACTTTTTAAATGTAAATGTGTGTATTAATTCGAAAGCTTGACTTTATAAAACGTCAAATACAGACGTATATGACACCGCATTTTAAAACTTTCTAGTGATCAATGTTAAATGTTCTCAGAGAAGAAATTACGATTTAAAAAATGCTGAATGAATGGTTATTATCAAAATGTTTTTATAAATTAGATGAATATTTTAAAAGCAATGATTGATTTATTGTTGCTTTATTTTTGTATTATATTACACGTCTGAAATCAATGATATTATAAGAAAAAGAAGTAGATAGGTTATACGCGCACCGCAAGAGGCACGTGAAAACTATGCTAATTAGCATCCTGAGCTCAGTCGTTGCGCTATCGTCGTGTCATTGACAAGGGCGTTGATAGTAATTAGTGTTTTGTTTTTGCACCGAAAATGCCGTCATATGTGATGAGATTCTGCACGAACTACAGAAGAAAGGTTTCTAAAAGTCAAAAGGAGTCATATTTCATTCGTTTACTATTTACTAATTTATTTTCGTATTGTTTACTATTTCAAAAAATACGTATTTTAAAATATATTGTCAGAAAAAATAGAGAGGGATAAAAACACCCAAATGAGTGAGTTTGAAAGAGAAGTGACATTGTTTCTCATCGATAAGAATATAAAAAACAGATAGGTCTCTTCTGAGTATCGTCAATTCAAATTGTGTACATATAATTCTTGTTTTAGGGAACGGTAAATTTATTATGTTATTATTAATTTTAAGTTCAATTTATTTGTTTTGTAGCGAAACGAAGTGGTATAAACGTTCGTATACAACACGTAACTTAAATTAACGCACTTTGAGAAAGTAGTTTGTTCAGAATCGTTTACTAAATCGATTCCTATCATTTTTAATATAGGTAATTTTTTATCCAAAAAATAATTAAAACTACGTAAATTACAGTCACACTAAATCTTTACAGTAAAAAAAAAATGAAATGGACCGCAACTTAAGGCAATAAGACTTTTAAGAGTGTAGTTTTATTTGTATTATTAATAATTCTGTCATTCAATAAAAATAAAGAAAAATGAACTTTATTTCAAGTACGTTAAAGTCTTTGCGTTCGTGGATTTGTACTGTGACCACAACTTTCTTCCGGAATTAGTATAACTAATTTGATAAATAATCAGTGCATAAAAATGTTTAACTAACAATTCAGTGTACGTATTATGATTATAACATAATATACTAATTGGGGTGTCTGAGAGTGTGCGTTAATTACGTTACATATTGTATAATTTTTACAACAGCACTTTATTTGAAAATAAATTTTTAATAAAATCAATTATATTTTTTTATTTTCCTACTTTATTACTTTTACTACGTGCACTCGTGAGTGAATTGCGTTATAGGCATAAATTACGGTGTACGGTATAATGTCATATCTGATTAATTATTCTACATCGTTCCTACTACATAAGACCGCGCACTGTCGCAAATTACATTTGTCTCTTTTACGCTTGCGATAGTTTAATCATGTCATGTACTGTATCACGAAATGTAGTGTGCTATTGCAATATTTAGTTATTTATGTGTGCGTTAGTGTGCCGTTTTTGAAAATCGAATATTGGGTAGGTAACCTATCTACACCTTTTTACTTATAATATCATTGTCTGAAATGGACAAACTATTGTAAATATATTTCGTATTTGTAAGACCTCATGTACACAGTTGGACAATAAATGATTATCTTATCTTATTATTATGTTTTCTATTTTGTTGAATTTTTGCTGATTTGACTTCATCAACTAGCGGTTTAACATGCCGGAAGTGGCTCAGGACCGTGTTTTGTGTCAGGTTTACAAGCCTAATATGGTATTCTACTATATTAAGTGTCCGTATACTATATTTAAAAAAACATAGTAGTGGAAACTATTATATTTTAATATAGCGTAAAGCTTTAGAAGTTTAAAGCAGCAAAAGGATTAGAATTAAAAACATCATCACTACAGACTATATTTTTCGTCATCTACTATATTGTTACGAGCTTAGGGTTCGTGACAATAAAATTGCCGATAAAATTACCTAAATTAACACTTTAATTTTTTTTTTATAGAAGAGGGGGCAAACGAGCATGCGGCTCACCTGATGTTAAGTGACTACCGCCGCCCATGATCAACCGCAACACCAGGAGAATTGCGGGTGCGTTGCCGGCCCTTTAGAAAGGAGTAAGCTCTTTTCTTGAAGGTCCCCAGGTCGTATCGGTCCGGAAAAATCGCCGGTGGTAAACTATTCCACAGAGAGGTTGTACGTGGAAGAAAACTCCTTGTGAAACGTACAGTGGTGGACCGCTAAGCATCCAGATGGTGTGGATGGTATCGGGACGTTTGCCGTGTAGTGCGTTCACGAAATTTGGCGGCTGGGATTAATCCGAACAATTCCTCAGAGCACTCCCCGTGATAGATGCGATAAAATACGCAAAGAGATGCAACATCTCTTCGCAGCGCCAGTGAGTCGAGCCGATCGGAAAGCACTCGGTCGTCGACGATTCGAGCCGCTCTGCGCTGGATGCGGTCAAGTGGAAGGAGCTGGTACTGGGGAGCCCCAGCCCAGAGATGGGAACAGTATTCCATGTGCGGCCGAATCTGCGCCTTGTAAAGTTGCAGGCGGTGTGCCGGCATGAAATACTGTCCCGCTCTGCTGAGCACGCCAAGCTTTTTAGAGGCCAATTTGGCCTTCCCTTCCAAGTGACCACGAAACTGCACGTCACTCGATATGTCGACGCCGAGGATTCCGATACTGGCTGAGGCAACAAGGGGAGTGCCTTGAAACTGAGGGGATACGACAAAGGGGTTCTTTTTAGCGGTTAACGCGCAAACTTGTGTCTTCTGGGGGTTAAACTGGACTAGATTTAGTCGTCCCCAATCCGAGACTCTGTTCAGCAAAGACTCGACTTCTGACACAAGTTTGTCCCGGCACTCGGAGACGTTTTCCCGAGAAATATTGGCTCGGCCGGTGTAAAGAGCATCACCAGTGCTGTCATCTGCATAGCAATGAATGTTACGGGTATGCAACATATCATTGATATGCAGAAGAAACAGCGTTGGCGATAGCACGCAGCCCTGTGGAACACCAGCATTAATAGGCTTGCAATCGGAGCTTGCACCGTCTACAACGACCTTGATGCTCCGATCTGCAAGAAAGCTGGTGATCCAATCGCACAATTTCTCGGGAAGCCCATAGGAAGGGAGCTTCGAAAGAAGCGCTTTGTGCCAAACCCGATCGAAGGCCTTCGCAATGTCCAAACTAACGGCCAATGCCTCCCCCTTGAACTCTACTGTCACTGGTCTACCTCACTCACACATCTGTGAGTGAGGTAGACCAGAAGATCACCAGCTGACCGACCACGGCGAAAACCGTATTGGCGGTCACTAATCAGCTGGTGATCCTCAAGGTACCTCATGAGCTGGCAGTTTACAATGGACTCCATTGTTTTGGAGAACAAGGAGGTGATGGCGATTGGCCGGTAGTTGGACGGGTCTGAGCGGTCGCCTTTTTTAGGGATCGGGTGGACGAAAGCCGTCTTCCATGATTTTGGGACTACGCCTAGGGAGTAGGAGTACCGGAAAAGACGCGTTAAAACCGGTGCCAACTCTGGAGCACACGTCCTCAGCACAATTGGGGGGATTCCGTCAGGCCCACTCGACTTGTGGATGTCCAGGGAGAGGAGTGCTTTGCGAACCGAGCGCTGTGTGAACTGCACTTCCGGCATGGAGCACTCATACCGCGGGATGGTCGGCGGCGTACTCCCCCCGTCATCGAGAGACGAGTTAGACGCAAAGAAAGAGCCTAGAAGATCGGCTTTCTCCTTTGCAGTATGGGCCAGTGAGTCGTCCTCCCTGTGCAGAGATGGAAGAGATGGCTGACAGAAATTCCCCTGGACAGCCTTGGCGAGAGACCAGAATGCACGGGTTCCAGAAGGAAGGCGAACTAGTTTCTCGCCAATTCTGCCTATGTGCTCTGACTTTGCCTTGGCAATGACTCTTTTGAAGGACCTAGAGGCGGAATTATACTTCTTTTTTAGAGCGCTGGTGTTTACATCCCGGGACGCTGATGCATCAACCCAGGCTTGGTAGCACTCCTGCTTATAGCATGATGCTATTTTACAGGAGCGACCAAACCATGGCTGAGACTTGCCTCCGATGGGCACCACAGACGATGGAATAAAAAGTTCCATACCCTGAAGTACCACATCAGTAACAGAATCCGCAACAACGTTGGGATCATCCGGCGAGAAGCAAACCCGCCCCCAAGGGTAGGATGCAAAGAAAGACCGCATCCCATCCCAATCGGCTGACCTATAGTGCCAAACACGGCGGCAGCCTGCAGAATGCAACCGCGATTTCAGCGTGAGTGGCACAACACTCCGGACCAGACAATGGTCCGAGGAGCCTAAAGGGGCGTCGACGGAAATCTGATATCCGTCCGGGTGAGAGGTCAGCAGAAGGTCCAACAGGGAAGGTGCATGATCCTCCACATCTGGAATCCGCGTAGGCGAAGTAACCAGTTGTGTCAGACCATATGCCAAGGCAAAATCATGAACAGATCTCCCCGCATGATCGGTTAAACGTGATCCAAGCCATTCGGCGTGATGGGCGTTAAAGTCGCCGAG
Organism: Parnassius smintheus behrii; assembly: GCA_036936625.1. Classification (NCBI taxonomy): domain Eukaryota; kingdom Metazoa; phylum Arthropoda; class Insecta; order Lepidoptera; family Papilionidae; genus Parnassius; species Parnassius smintheus. Next base: position 33,145,893 of record JAUPFT010000012.1, read on the forward strand.
GATCACGATCTCTGCGGAGGGGATCTGCTGTAGCAACGAAAAATTTACTTTACACAAATTAAAACTTAAAACACTAATAATTAAACACACTAATTCACTTAATTCCGCTCCGAAGCTTCGCTCGTATCGCCAATTCAACACTACCTCGATCGCATCTTGCAGCGCCTATTTATATAAATTAGCAAAATATCCAGAATGTTCAAGTAAACACGCGCAAGGTACCGAGATTTCGAGTATAGATTTTCTAGAAACTTAGTTCTTCGGTTCGAGACTAGATGGCGCTAGTGCGCCGATTTGAGCGCGTAACACTGCCCCCTCCTAAGACATGCTCGTCCCGAGCGTTATCGGCCCCATAATATCGCGCTAGGCGATCCACATGGACGATCTTAGGAGTCCCTCTTGCGCCTTTCTGTATCCGGTAGGTTACATCGTTGATCCTGGTCACAATCCGGTACGGGCCATTCCATTTGGCTTAAAGCTTAGGAGATTTCCCTTTGCTGCGGACTGGATTGTGCAACCACACAAGTGAACCTTCGTCGAACCCTTTGTTGTTCATTTTGCGATCATACCGGGTTTTCATCTTTTCAGACATTTGCTGGCCCGATTGTCTGACGTGCTCATAAACGTCATTCATTTTGTTCCGCAAGTCATTTGCATAATCGGTTATACTGCGTGGAGCATCAGGTGGTATCCCGGTGATCAGGTCTGCAGGCAGCCGTAATTCTCTTCCAAAGTTTGCGAAAGCTGGTGTCACTGCTGTACTTTCGTGAACAGCGCTTCGATATGACAACAAAAACGGTTGTATGTGCTTGTCCCAATCTCGTTGCCGATTGTCTACAACTTTTGCTAGGTACCTCTCCAATGTCTGATTAAATCGTTTTACCATTCCATCAGATTGCGGGTGATAAGAAGTCGTTCTTGTTTTATAAGTACCCATAACTCGGCAAGTTTCCTGGAATATTTGAGACTCAAAATTCCTTCCTTGATCGCTGTGAATCTCTAAAGGTACACCAAAACGACGGAAGACTTCATGAACTAGCTTATCAGCAACTGTTGAAGCTTCTTGATTTGAAATGGCGAAGACTTCTGGCCACTTAGTGAAGTAATCCATCACAACCATGAAATACTTGTTAACGCTTTCACTCTCCGGAAACGGCCCCGCTACGTCAATGGCTATTCTCTCCCATGGTTCACAAACATTGTACAACTTCAATGCATCTCTACTACGAGTCTGAGGTCCCTTTACAGCCGCACAACTTGTACATTTGCGACACCAGTCCTCGACATCGTTTCGACAGTGGACCCATTAAAACCGTTCTCGGATCTTCAGTAGAGTTCGTTTAACTCCCAGATGGCCTCCTGAATAATCATTATGGATATATACTGTAGAACATCCGGTAGAGCTTTAGGGACAACCATTTGTGAATGACAGCTGTCTCCCCGAACATTTTCCCATTTACGGCACAGAACTCCATCCTGAAGCAGTAAGCTGTCCCACTGGGCCCAATAACTTTTAGTGGTCGAACTCATCGCTGAGACGTCGCTCCACTTGGGCTTGGGAGTACTGGCCTTCATCCATTCCAGGATCGGCTTGATGTCCGGATCTTCCTGCTGTGCACGTTGAAAGCTGTCCTTCCACTCGTTGCTGAGGTGGTCTGGCCTGAGCATCCTCACGGATACCACTCCCTTACTCTCTTGCCTAGTACAATGTTTTCAATCTTCAGGACAAGGTCTTCGTGATAATGCATCTGCGTTGCCATGAGATTTCCCGCTGCGATGTTCGAACTCAAAGTCGTATTCCTGCAGTAGTTCAATCCACCTCGCAACTTGTCCTTCTGGATTTTTAAACTGCAATAGCCATTTTAGTGCAGCATGGTCAGTTCGTAAGTGAAATTTTCGCCCCAGAAGATATTTGCTAAAATGCTGCAACGACTTTACCACAGCTAGCAATTCGCGTCTTGTGACACAATAGTTCCTTTCCGGTTTTGACAACGACTTGCTGAAGTACGCTATCACGACTTCTTGGTCACCATTCCGTCGAGACAACACACCGCCAAGCCCTATATCACTTGCGTCTGTGTCAACTATAAATTCTTTGCTTGCATCAGGGTATCCCAAAATAGGTGTTTTGCACAGACGGTCCTTGAGCTCCTGGAATGCGATATTACAACTTTCATCCCAGCAGAAATGTCGCTTCTCCTCGGTTAGCTTATGCAGAGGTTTGGCTATATCTGCAAAGTTCTTCACAAATCGCCGGTAATAGGAGCACAAACCCAAAAATGCTCTAACCTGCGTCTTGTCTTTTGGAACCGGCCAATCCTTTACAGCTGCAATTTTCTCTGGATCCGTGCGGATACCTTCTTCCGACACTACATACCCCAAAAAGTTGACTTGCCGTTTGAACAGTGAACATTTCTTCGGACTCAGCTTGAGATTGGCACTCTGAATCTTCATGAGCACGCGTCCCAGGTTTTCAAGGTGTTCCTCAAACGTACGGCCCACGATGATGATGTCATCCAAGTAGACCAGACAGGCATCGCCAATTAGCCCGGTAAGTACAAGTTCCATCAGCCTTTCAAACGTTGCTGGAGCATTGCACAACCCAAACGGCATTACTTTGAATTGCCACAGACCCTTTCCCGTCGAGAACGCAGTTTTCTCCTTGTCCTTAGGGTCAATTTCAACTTGCCAGTAGCCACTTTTTAGATCCAGCGTGCTAAACCATTTTACTCCTGTAAGCATGTCCAACGTGTCATCAATTCTTGGCAAGGGATAGCTGTCCTTCTTTGTAACGTCGTTCAGACGGCGGTAATCAACACAGAACCGCATGCTGCCATCCTTCTTCTTTTCCAGCACCACGGGTGAACACCATGGACTAGATGAAGGTTCAATAACACCATCTTTCACCATTCCCTCAATTATGGTTTCCACTTCCTTTTTACGTGCTACCGGCAATCTTCTTGGCCGCTGACGGATAGGCAATTCCTCTCCTGTGTTTATTTTGTGTTGAACTAAGCCAGTCTTTCCTATGTCAGCACCGTTTGACGAGAACACATCGGCGTACTTGAGTAACAACTTCTTCGCCTTGACCAATTCGTTCGGAGAGAGAACACTGCGACAGTCTTCCAAAAGTGTGGTCACTCTCGTTTCTGAATCCTTGCTGGGGGTCCCACTCGATATATATTGGCACCGACGTAACCAATCCACTTCCTCACAAGTGCCAACCAGTGTGCCTTTTTCTATAATCTGTTCCCGGTCGCAAAGGTTCAGCACACGAATTCTTGAGATGTCAGTGGTTCTGATCAAGGTTCGAGCTACTTTCCATGGAAGGTCATTGTTTACCCTTTCCACAAGTACACAACGGTGAGCTTGCCCAGCGTTTCGGGGAAGATTAACCGGAACAATCGTTTCCGATCTCGGCGGAAGAACAATCTTCTTAATGCTGTACACGTTCCCTGGTAACGCACCTTCCATAAAAAGTTCCTCCTGTCCACATTTCAAAACACCTTGCTTAACGTCGATCTCACAACAATTATTCCTCATAAAGTCTAGGCCTAGGATGCAGTCGTCCATTATATCAGCCACGATGACATTATGCAGGTAGATCACGTTGCCAAGCTTCAACTCCATCTCCTTCTCTCCACGGACGGGTATACGCTGACCGGTGGCTGTTACCAAATTAATGCGTTCTCGGTTGTATGCGGAGTCCCCAAGGAACTGACTTATAAGTTGGGAACTAACAACCGTACGAGAGGCTCCAGTGTCTATGGTCAGTTTACACGGCATTCCGTTGACCTCGCCCTTGATGATTAGACTGTTCCCATCATGGGTTTGTGAGATCGAGATCCATGGGGCTCTTTTAACATCAGCCAGCACCCGCCCCACAGTTCTGGCTTTTACTCGTTTCCCTGCTGCTGCTGGGCGGTGCTGTTGGCCGCACTACCCTCCTGGGATCGTTCACCTTCCCTTTCTAGGGTTCGCTTAGGGCAGCTGGATCGAAGATGGCCCTTTTTCCCACAGCCATAGCACCTAGGGCTGTATCCTTTGTTGCGGTCGCGAACTGTAGCTGCTGCAACCTCCCTGACGCGATGGGAACGATGATCCTGCCGCACGGCTTCTACCTCCAGTGCATGGGCCAAGGCGTCCTTAAGCGTCTCGTGGTGCCCGAGCCTCACAGCAGCTCTGACTTCCAGGTAACGCGGATGCCGTCGATGAATGTCTGCACCAGGTTCCCTTCAATGAGCGCAGGTACAGACTGGTATGCTTTTCGAACCATCTTCTCCACCTCAAGGGCCCACTGCTGCAGGTTTTCGTTGCTGCGTTGCACGCGATCTTTAAGCTGCGCGCGAAAGACGTGTTCAAGGTGAGCGTCACCATATCTCGCCTCCAATGCCTCAAGGAGCTGCTCGTAGGTAACTTTCTTACCGAGAGCTTCCAACACGGTTAAGGCTTGGTCGCGCAGGCCTAAGGTGAGTGCAGTCATGGCCTGGCTTTTATTCCAGCCGTTTGCCTCCATGACGGCCTCGAACTGGATTTTGTAGGCCGACCAGGAAGAAGTCCCGTCGAACGGTGGTACCTTGAACCCACGTAGCGAAGGTGTAGTAGCTACTGCGGGGGCTGCAGTTCCATCCTCAAGTTTGAGGTCGTTCAGCGTTTTCTTCACGACAGCCATCACGTTGTCAACCCGATGGTTCACATGGTTGATTCGGGTTTCATGTTCTTCGATTCGGGTTTCAGCTTCCGACAGATGGTTGTCGTGTTGAGCAACCCTATCCTTCACCTGCCTTATCTCTTTCCCAAAGGTAGCGTGAAGGTCCTTCATGAGGAGCATCTGCTCTTCCGACCGACGGGCCTGTTCCGCCTACTGATCTTCCAACCGACGGGCCTGTTCCTCCTGTCGGCGGGCCCGTTCCTCTTGTCCGCTCTGCAGCTGCTCTTTCAACTGACGGACCTGTTCCTCCTGTCCACCCCGCAGCTGCTCTTCCAACCGACGGATCTGTTCCTCCTGTCGGCGAGCCTGCTCCTCCTGTCGGCGAGCCTGCTCCTGCAGCATCACCATCAGAGCACCTAAGTCAGGTGCTGCAGATGTAGAAGCTACCGACGGGCCTGCAGCTGGCGGCTGGCCCTCCGACGTCTGCGGCGTTGCACCACCAAATCTTCGTTGGTCCGTCTCCTGCTGGCGTTGACTTTGGGTACGGACACCCTCCGTTTCCTCCTTAGGTAAAATCGGCATGATTTTATCCCACTTCTGACACCAATTGTTACGAGCTTAGGGTTCGTGACAATAAAAATTGCCGATAAAATTACCTAAATTAACACTTTAATTTACTTTACACAAATTAAAACTTAAAACACTAATAATTAAACACACTAATTCACTTAATTCCGCTCCGAAGCTTCACTCGTATCGCCAATTCAACACTACCTCGATCGCATCTTAAAGCGCCTATTTATATAAATTAGCAAAATATCCAGAATGTTCAAGTAAACACGCGCAAGGTACCGAGAGTTCGAGTTTTAAACTTCAAGAAGTTTAGTTCTTCGGTTCGAGACTAGATGGCGCTAGTGCGCCGATTTGAGCGCGTAACAATATTTTTACAAGTAATAGCGAGGAAAATAATATATTTGAAATAAAAAAGTGGCAACCCTAATTATATGACATTCCTTAGGGGAGACTGTTCTTCAGCAGAGGATTTGTGAAAGAATGTATTGACATTGATGACATTATTTAACTTGCTCACATTTTCCTCACTCAAATCAACCCCTTTGCTGTATCTCCTTAATTTTAGGGCACACCCCTTGCTGCCTCACCCAGCATCAGTGTCGTCGGCGTGGGCATATCGAATGGCGTAGTTTCTTGGTCACTTGGAAGGGAAGGCTAAATTGGCCTCTACAAAACTCTGCTCAGCAGAGTGGGACACAGCTTGCAACTTTACAAGACGTAGGTTTGGCTTCACATTTTTTAACTATTTTATGCCAGCGCTTAACTACAATCCCACCTGGTGGTAAGTGGTGATGTAGCCTAATATGGTAAAACGCACTGACTTAACAAACATTGTCATCTGATGGAAAGACAGATGCTGGCAACATTTCCAATTCTTTGCTGTGTATGAAAACGATGTAGCTAGCCGTTTCATTCGAATGCGTGGTAAGTCAACAACGAAAGGGTGGGGACCGCCCAAACGTCTTATTGTCCGATGATTGTGGAAAGAAGAGTTAGGAATAAAATTATGCAATTACTACGCACACTCTTTGAAATGCATCCTAAAGAAAACCAAAAGGCTGGCTACTTTGCGCCTGTGTTTGAGGCTGGTAAGATTAACTTTTAACCAGATTCGGGTTAACAATAAGACCCTTAGCACGACTTTTCATTGATTCCAAAGCTGCTAGGTGTCATTTTGCAGCACACGCTCATATATGGCAGCAATACTCCATGCAAGACCGGACTTGCGCTTTATATAAAGTAAGCAGCTGTCCCGGCGTGAAGTATCGCCGCACGTTTGCAAGGACTTCTAGCTTTCTTGCAGCTGCTTTGGCCTTGAACTCAATAAACCGTCCGAAGTTCAGGTCTGAGGATATCTACCCCCAACAACTGAAGGCGGTCGGTGAATTCCAGTAATATATTTCGGAAAGAAGATGCTATGTTCAGCAGTGAATTTTAATAGGCTGAAACGGAACGATCATAAGAAGAGTTGCTAAGAAGTTTTCGTAGTTGCGCTATCTAATTATATCCACGCAATAATTTAAGCAATCCTTATTATAATTTATGTTACTGCAATTATTACGTGATAACGTTGGAGTTATTTTAACTGGAAACTTGAGGAATGTAAACATTATCCTTATTAGATAAAGATTTGGCAATATTACCTACGCTGGGTATGCAGGTGAGCGCAGTTCAGAAAACTGAATTCAGATAATGTTCTTTTGCATTACTCGCCTGCGAAATTAGTGTTCAAGTGTACAGTGTAAAACTATATTATAAACTGAAAACAATATATATAAATAAAAGAAATAGCGAAGACAAAGAAAAACGTAAATATGAAATTTTAGGCTGTCTAAATAAATTAATGTAAATGATCCTAGACAGAATATTGTGAATAACAATATGACAATAGAAAAACCGAAGTTTAGAAATGAAAAAACAAATCCAGTAACATTTTTGGAAGATCACATAATTTATTAGGAAAGTTTACTGGTATGCTTGAAATGAATTGTTTATGGATGGATTTTATACTATCAGTCGTGTTTATAGTCTTGTCTGTAAATCAGCCGCATACACCATGTACCAGTGTAGTTGACACAAAGAGAAAAGTTGGCATATTCTCCCATTAAATATCAATCTAGCTGGCTAATAATAAATATTTTTCAAACAGCATTAATTCAAATTTATCACTTTTCTCTAATACTAATAAATATTACTACAACAGACAAAACTGTGCTTCTGTTGGCTCTCTGTAGGCCATGGTCATTGTTATCTGATATTGATTGATGAAATCAAAATAATTTAAACCATTACACATAATATGAACAAAGTGAACAAGCGAAAGAGCTAACCATGCGTACAAACTTACGTATTTTCTAATCTAGATAAGTTGCATCCCTTTGTAAGCATAGATTACAAGAATCTATTTCTTCAAGAATAGAAAATAACATGCTATTTCTTAAAATGTATAAATTAATCTATCTTTATTAAAAACATACGAAAAGAGGGGCCGAAGACTTCTAAACTGTGGCATGTACTTTTTAATTGTTTTACTTATGCAAAGATATGTGAATCTAAAACAATCCATTGTATATTGTATGATCTAATTTCAGATTCTAAGATGTGGTGACTTTATTCAATATTTAATAGGATTTTGTTGTTCCAATCAATCGGGCAATAAAATTTTACTTATAATTTTAAATTAATTTTTTTCTGAATTTCGAAAACGATCGGAGTGAGATCAGGCGCAGAACGTTTACGTGTTTTTCAAGGCAGGGGGTTGAAACACTGCAAACATCCTGACTCCGGGGTACTACTGAGAATTTCTTGACAGAAAAATACAATAACTGAATTTGTCCCTATCCAGGATTCAAACCTGGGACCACAAGATCGGCAGTTGCGGTAATGACCACAAGGTAGTCATATATGTTTATAATACTTACAGCAGTAGATATTCCTTCTCTTCCGTATGTGTAGGCGTCATCAATAAGTGAATCGAGTTTATCCTCCCATCCTTCAGGTAAGTATGTTTGAAGAGGACTATGTTGAACAAAGGTACTATTTAAAAGGCTGCCACTTAGTTGGATTACCACAATGGCTTCGGAATATATCTGGAAAAAACAGTTGTCTTCTATTATCTTTTATTGACATAGTTTAATCTTGAATTTTCACTTGGATTTTTAGCGAGTTCTATTACCAGTACCTGGATGACCGAGCTTTCATCGGTATTTTTTTTTGGAAATTATATTTAAATACAAATTAAATATGGATGAAACATGAATAATATTTTTTGATCTTATTGGCATGATAGAAAAAAACTGAACTGGTTATTTAAATAAAAAATCATAAGTGCAATTAGTTTAATTTAAATTTTCGTATTTTTAAAAAAATACAAAAAAGGGCTCGAAATAATAGATTTTCTCACAAAAGAAAGGAACGTGAAAAAAACACGAAATAAAAGTCGGACGAGCGACGGGATGCGAACCAGGGCACTCCGATTTCTCGACCGCCCGATATCCCACTAGCAGTTTTTCATTGCCTGAAAACACGGACGAAAGGACATTCTCTAAAAATGAATCCTAGCTAGATCGATTTATTACCCCCGAAACCCACTGGACACTAATAATATATATATATATATATATATATATATATATATATATATATATATATATATATATATATACAGTGTTAGTGTTAAAGAAAATTTTTCCTTAATTCCTCAATTTTTGTCTGTCCTAAGCCATGATGAAAGTATGAAGGAAAAGTTACATCACAGGTTTTGTGTACCAATTGTGTTTTTATTGGAATGTTGTGTGATTACGTCACTGGGGCGCACAGGGTATCCATGAATTTACGGATGGTGTCGGACAGAAACTTTTTAGATTTTATGAAGGAAAATATCGTTTTCTTTAAATTCATTGAATTTACGTTCTACAAGTGAAACCAAACCACTGGTTTCAAGGATAACGGTGTTTACACTAACACCCTGTATATATATACAAGAATTGCTCGTTTAAAGGTATAGGATTAATATCTTAATCAGCACTTAAAATTGCAATTAAAATTTTTATTGATACTGAGGTTGTTCGGGTACTGTGATTTACAATACATACTTATTTACCACGTGTTCGGCGGTGAAGGAAAACACCCAAAACAATGAATTGCTATTTTTTCAAATTCATGTAAACAATGGCATGAGTTGTTTTATCAAAACATTTATTTGCATTTTAAACAAATGAATCACATACAATTTAAGCACAAAAGCGTGAAAACACCTTGAATAAAGAAATCTCATAACATACTATCAACTAACCTGTATGCAGACGAAGACAACGGCAACAGTGACAAAAAATATGAGGCCAATGATCACAATGCAAGAAGATACAGTATCGACCGAGTCGTATGCCATTTCAGTAACACTACTGTTACAGATAGACAGCATTTTGGAGACGCCACGAATATGCGCCGGAACTAATGCTGATTTCCTGCAAAACATATGAGTAGATTCTGGACTTAAATAATATGGATGTAATGTTACATTGTTAATGTGTGCAGCACCCTAGATTCTATAATTTTGTTTGGCACACGCGAGATACATGCACACAAATACATCAAAGTCATCAGTCAGTAATCGGCAATGGAGCGCGCGTCAGCCCTAATGACCATAAACTTTTTTTATAGGAGAAAGTGATAAACGAGAACACAGTCTACCTGATGGTAAGTGGTTGCTGTGACCGATAGATATCTACATCTATCCTGATTACGAATCAAAATGCAAATGCGTTGTCACTCGTAAGGACTAAGATGGGGTGCCTTCTTCCCAGTAAAAAGGGTTTTCGGTTCTCTACACTCATCATACGAAACACAACAGCATTAAGCTGCGATTTGACGCTGGTATTCTGTGAGATCCGTGGTAGCTCAGTGGTTAACGCTCGCTGTAAATATAACAGAACGCGAGTAACCCGGGTTCGATCCCCGCCGCACCAATGAAATTGTTAATTGCAATTTTAAGTGCTGATTTACCACGTGCTCAGCGGTGAAGGAAAACATCGTGAGGAAACCTGCATGTCTGAGGAATAAGAAAAAAAAATATTTCGAAGACATGTGAAGTTCGTCAATACGCATTTGGGCAGCGCGGCGGACACTTCCTTGCCCTAAACCCTCTCAGAAATGAGGGGAGGCCTGAGCCCAGCAGTGGGACGTATATAGGCTGTAACTTTACTTTTACTTTAATTCTGTTAGAGCGTGGTCCTTCCCCGGTCGAGCCAACCCATTTGTACTATAACTATACTACTAATAAAGCTGGGGTTTGGCTCTACCACGTCAAAACTACTATTTTATAAATATAAAACTGCTATTTTTATTAGTAACGTTCCATTCAGTACACAGTGCCAATATCACAACTGATGAGATGATAAACGTACGTGTCTATGGGCTACATCATCACATTCACTTATCATCACATACACCCTGTGCTCTCTGTAACTATTACTTCTTAAAATATAACAGTTGATGCAAATGCCTCCTCCTTCATTTCATCGGCTCATAACCATATACAAAGTTATAGTCCATCTGATGGTAAGTGTCTACTGCTAGAGTATATCTGCTAGTGTATATCGCCATGGGCCATAATGGGTGAAATTTGCCATGCTTAAATGAGAGCATCCACGACTTTTTCGACCACCAGACCGGCGCCACTTTGGAACGAGGTATAATTATTGACAAATTTCATGGCGAAGGCAGGTCATTTGTTAGAAAAGTGTGGAGATTAATATTAATATCTTATCTATTGGTTATATTTTATGTTACTTTTTTTTACGTGGAGACCCATGCTGCAGCTATATTGTGATTGCAGCACGAATGGGTCGGCTCGATCGGAGTAGGACCACGCTCTCACAGAATACCAGCGTAAAATAGCAGTTCAATGCTGCTGTGTTTTGTAAGGTGAGTGTAGAGAACCCGAGACCCTTTTTACTGGAAACACGGCATTCTCTGGGCTGGCAACACATTTGCATTTTGAATCTTTATTGAAGATAAATGTAGATGTCTATGGGCCACAGCATCCATTTATGATCTGGTGGACTGTGTGCTCGTTTGTCACCCTTATACTATAAAAAAAGTTAATTATATTGCAAATTGTAAAATTCCTAAATGTAAAAGATTTAAAAAGTGTTAAAAATGTGAACATGGCACTGAAGTATTGTTTTGTGTATATACATACACTAGAAACCGAAAGACTTTCATTTAAACCGTAACTTTTCAAAGATGATACTGTGTGACCATTTCCGTAATAAATAAAATCACCTCTGTCCCAACTAGTGACATAATATGATGAGCGTAAGATTATTATAACTGGGTATTTTACTTCTATAAGGAACTGTATCTATATTCTTGTACTTTTGTGAGGAAATCTGGCATTTCCTTTTTACGGCACCCACGGGAGGAAATGGGTTGACTGATTATCTTACGCTGCTCAACTCGGCTAAAGCGCAACTTAATAAAATGTCATCAATCACAACCACAGCCAAGGCCATATTCCTGATAAAGCTCAATAATAATAAAATACGGCAGTAGGGACCATCATTCCGTCTTGTCCCACAGGTGTCGTCGTTATACGTCGTAGAGCCACGCTGTTGCTATATTGTGGTTGTAGCATGAATGGGTCGGCTCGACTGGGGAAGGATAACGCTCTCACAGAATACCAGCATAAAATAGCAGCTTAATACTCCTGTGTTTCGTTATGGTGAGTGTAGAGATCCGGAGACCCTTTTTTACTGGAAATAAAGTATTCCATCTTAATCCTCAGGGGTGACAACGCATCTACATTTGAAAGAAAGATTATTCATTTATTCTATAAAAAAATTGACAGTGGGAAACACTTTGAATACATGCTAGATGTATTGACCATCTGCATATAATAATCTTTTGTCTTACATATGTAGTACACTTTGGTTGGTTTTGGAGGAGGTCCTCTCTTGTATAATGTATAATAGTAATATAAAACAGTAGGAATCACCTGTCTCCCCACCAGCCTTTAACTTTAGCCATCACATTATTGTAGTAGTTTTCAAAAAACAGCCACACTCCAAAAAAGTTTAGCATCCACTTAATGAAATGAATTGCCAAAAAGAACACCATCACAGGTAGCAGCCAAATATGTTTCCAAACCAACATACAGAAGCAAGCAAAGAATAGGAGCTTGAAATATATAGCTGATTCATCATCATTATTAAAATTGTTTCGCATATAGTTCTCATCAAGGGATCTTTGTTTATAAGATGCTAAGATGCGGTTTTCAATTGGCGGTTTTGTTTTAACATTAGACAGAGGTAAAGCAGATAATGTTCTAGTTTTAAATAACATCTTTGCGTGTCTGGGTGAACTCTGTGAACACTCATTTCCAGTCCAGCTTCCTCTTTTTGTATTTGCATCTGGAATCACTGGGCTCTCTTTGTCAGGGGTTGAATCTTTATCAGAAGTAGATTCTTTATCACTACGCTCCTCTGGAATAGTATCTGATACTTCAGTTTTGTCGCTCTTAGTTTCTTCCTCCTTTGTGATAACTGCTGTTTGGTTTCCATTTGTAATAACCCTATGTAGTGCAACTAAGACAGAAGTTTCTGGATCTGCAAGAAATTATAAAAATTTGCACAAAACAAAACATAATTGAGAGGAATTTATTTACAAGCTATTTAAAATCATGTCAGATCTGATAGTGCATAAAAGTGCAAGCTTTATAATAAATTATTCTACTGCATTGCAGAGAGGATCTTAGAAAAACAGGGATACACACCTTTCACTAACAACTGCTTGTGAATGTGTAAGACTTCAAGTATGAAACCTGTGAGGCCAATAATTTGAAGCATCACAAACATGTAGACTTGATACGAGCCACACAAACTTGCCAAGTAGCTAGCTATGACTAGCCATAGGAAATATGATGTGGCTCTGAATATATCTGACCTCTCAGGTGACCATAATATATAAACACTTATAATATATGCTAATGCAAATGTCAATGTCTGAAAAAAAGAGGGTAAAATTTGAAGTAACACACTTTTCAGATACCATTCATTTTTAAGCTCAGTTAAATCAAACTTCCAATATGTTACTATGGTCTCATCATATGTAATATAGCATAATCCAAGTAACAAATTGAGTTCTGTAAATTTTTAAGTTACATAAACATTTTTAAGTTATAGTCTGTTCACTTAGATACGGTCGCCTTTGTGTCGCGCCGCCGTGGCACTTGCCACAACTTGTCAAAGACGCCGCCGCGACATCAAAGGTAGCGGCAGACGTATTTGGCATTTTAAAACGATGACCATAGTGAAAGGTTCTTTGCTACCTAACTTGTGTTTAAAATGAAATAAAAAAATGAAATAAAAGCATAATAAGCACTTCTGGGTGTACTTAGTGAACCAGACCATAATTATTTAACAAAAAGTAACTCAATACTATAATATGTCCATTTAATAATGCTAGAAATTAATATGAGACCTTAAGTTATTAATTTTATTAACTAACAATTACTGCAATATGTGAACTTACAGTATAAGAGCTGCATAAGTTGATAAGCAATGTAGTAGAGACACCAATAAAATTAGTTATCTGCCAAAAAATGCAGCATAAACTTCTTGGGATTGAGTTGTACAGCCAGGGAAATATAAATATAGCAGAAAGGAGGCCTATTATAGTCTGAAAAACAAAAAAATACTAATTCATTTATGATGATTAAGGCGACACCGCGAAAAAATGCACCTCCTTTCATCGAATAGTATAGGACTATGAAACCACTAACAAAAGTGGAATTTTGATATAGATAAATTCATGTCTTTATCTTGAATTTGATTGTTCAAAAACACAATTGTATAATTTAGACTCGATCATAATTATTTGCAAAAACACCTCTAAAAATCACTATAGTTGAAATGACAACGAAATCACTTAATCTATATGCTTGGGAATCACTCAAATATATTCATAACATCAATATTCAGAATTTACTTGCTCATTATTTTGATTACTTAAATCAATAATTTTTAAAAAATATTTTAAGATTCTGACAATTTTTAAGCGGTTTATTCGTCGCGGGCGCTACGCAAGTTTAGACCTTATGACGGCGTTTTTTCAAGTTTTTATAGAAATTATGTATTCACTCAGATCAGTATGGAGATAGCCTGGAGCCACTTTTTCGATATCTCGTCTTAAGGCAAATTCTCCCTGCAACAGGATAATCCCATGTCCAGAGATGAACTTTAATGGGTCAGCCCATTATGAATGGTATTAAATTATTATGGTAATGGTATTAATATTACTTATGAATGGTAATAAAACAAAATGTACTAAGTTCATTATCATTTCAATGTTAAACAAATGAATTTTACCAGTTTCCTTTTAAATGGCAGGGAGCTGAGTCTTGTTCAATCACCCCGTTTTTCTCAAAATGACAGTTGATACAAGGCTTTAGTAGGGCTCCTATTACTAAAAGATGCACATAGTGCAAAAATAATAATAGCTTGTAATAGATAAATTAGTTTATTTTATTTATATCCAGTAACTTTTGTTAATTATTATGTCTCTTCTCTCTCTTGCTATGGGTTAATGCAACATACAATGAGACTATCCTTATTTAAGGAAGAGAGTTATTAGAGCAATTTAATAAATTGTTCTAAAGATATTGATATAGTAACTTTGGCCTCGTAGAGTCCTGCAGACTACAGACTTTCTATCGGCAGATAGTTTGGTCGGCTTCTTAATCAGTATGAAGAGGCATGCGTGCGCACATTACAGCGATTATGTATTGGTAGATAAAAAATTTTGATGGGCTTCACAATTGCCTTCAAAATAAACTATCGGCGAACTATCGGCCGACCACTTGATCAGTACGATCAGCTCTTCCCCGCCCGCACACTAGCCGTTTATTTCATCGTCTGACTCGGCTGATATTATATTTATTTATTCTGAACAATACAAATTGTGTTGACAGTTCAAGGTTGTTGAAGAGTGAACTCAAGTGGTTCACACTTCAGTTCACTCCGCGTTGGATGCACAAAAGGTCATTTGTGTGAGTGAGCATGCATAATGGATTCGAATTTGTTGCTGCTTGTCGAAACATACCTATATTGAAAACCTATTTCAATTAATTGAAAAAAGACCAGCAACCTATAAAAAGAACTTAAAAGAGTACTCTGATTATTCTTATCTTTTGTTTTGTTAGTTTTTTTTAAGTAAACAATAATAATATTTCTGGGCACCATTTCATGCATCTGATCTCTTCATCAACTCTATCGAATGTATCAATTGGACAAATGGCCGACTCTTGATTGGCTAGTCTAGCTAGGATCCCCAGTATATTTATGGAAATTTGATATATACACAAAAACAAAAATAGTTCTACTAAAAATAGATATGTACAACATTCTGTAAATACTAGGAACAAGCACAAGATAGTAATAAAATTTACTAGACTTCAAAGTTTACTTTATAAATCAGAAATTGCCAATTCATGTCTAAGTAAAATTTTTATTAGCTATTCTTCTTAAAAAAATGAAATGAGGAACAAACTTACAGTCCATGTGATGGTAAGTGGCTACTGCGGTCTATGGATACCTACAGCCAACTTCAAACAAAGTAGGCTATAGAAGTTATTACCTCGAAGGACTAGCAAGGAATGCTACACACACTAATTTTATATGTGGTAGAGCCATGCTGCAGCTATATTAAGGTTGTAGTATGATCGGGTCGTCTAGACCGGGGAAGGACCACACTCTCACAGAATACCAGCTTAAAATAGAAGCTTAATACTGCTGTTTTTCATATGGTGAGTGTAGAGAACTGGAGACCCTCTTTACTGGAAACGAGGCACTCCATCTTAGTCCTCAAGGGTGACAACACATCTGCATTTTGATTCTAAATCAAGGATAAATGTAGATGTCTGTGGGCCACAGCATCCATTTACCATCAGGTGGACTATGTGCTCATTTGTCACTCTTATTCTATAAAAAAACAGTAATTATACTAGATCTCTATACTCTTTCCGTGTATTCCGGTGTATTCATCTGTGCATGAAATTCAACGGCTGGTTATAGCAGACGGATCGCAGCACTGGACATCTAACCATGTGTCTCTTGGTCAGTGTTACTAATTAGCTGCATCAAGCTATGTGTTAGCTGTGTGCTATATCAACATACCTCAATAAATCCTTTCCAAGAACGTTTTCCAAGGCACGGGGGTAAAACACCGCTAACTTCCTTACTTTGTAATGCTATTGAGAATTTCCATACAGAATCCTAAAAACAGATTTTAGCCTAACCGGGGACTCAGACCAGAACACAGCTAGCATCACTATTTGGTGGCAGCAATAGGTAAGCAGGTGGTACCTACCTAGACAGATTTCTGGGCAGAAAAGAAGTCTTACCAACTAGTATTGTCATGATTTATTCTGAACCAGTAGTAAAAACAAAAAAAAATAGTATAAAAAATATCCTATTTAATATTTTTAAATTTGATAAACTGGTAGCTGGGACCTGGGGGACATAGGCTATTAACATTTGCAGTATAACAATATAATGTAAAATATCTGTTTAAAACATTAAAAGTATACTGAAATTACTCACTTTATAATGCTCTTTGAACTGATTTCCAACAGTGTCCGAGGCGTAGTTTATAATATCCACAGGGATTACCATTAATCCAAATATCACAGAGGTATTTGATTTTTCCAAGTTTTCAAACCATGACTTTATCTGCCTAGATAATTTGTACTTGAAAGGATGGAGAATAGATCCAACAAGTAAGGCCCACAAAAGCGGCTTAAAAAAGGGTTCGAGTATAAGAAATAACACGTATACTGCCACACAACAAATAGCTAAAATAAAAAGTGCAAAAGCGTTGTAAAAACCATGTTTCATAGGTTTTTCGTTGCCTTCCGAAAAACCACCTATTATATTAAATATATTTTCAAATGGTGATTGTTGCATTTTTCTTTAGTTAAATGAACAGAGCACTAGTAATAGGTAACATCTAATTAAGTCTAGTTATAAGGAGTAGTTCGAAATTGTTTTATAATGAGATCATAGCTTTATATAAAAGAAAGATTTTCGGCAAACGGCAACATCAACATCAAAATCAAATGTCAGTTGGTCAGTTGTCATTTGCTGTTTGACAGTTTGATGTTGTTGTTGTTTTTATTATTCGCTCGAGAGAGCAGGCAAAGGAGCTATGCTATACAGCCTTGTCTTTTTTTATTTGAATATATAGAATTTTGAAGTGTAAAGGCCGGAACCAAGTCTTATTTTTCTTCTTTCCATCTCTTGAAAATCCATAAATCCATTTTCCATTTTCTTTAATTCTTCATATTTTCAAAAACCATAAAGGCTAAAGCCAAGTCTTCTTTATATTATAATCTTTATAAGTTTCAATCCATATAGATTTATCTGTCCAGTTTCAACGTTCCCGCGCTTTTTTTCTTTTTTCACAATATGCTGATGCGCCACATTGCGAAGCCCTTGGGAGATTTTGATGACAGCTCAACCTAGCGGACAGTTGATGACGACAGCTACTCAAGTTCATAAGGCGCCTAAGCGATCAAAATAACTTGAGGTTTATATCGACATGAAAGCACTTGTTTCGTCGTTTTCGCTAATAGTTCACACGCGCAGACAATTAATTCACAAAATCACATCACTTTTACGAATTAAAATCCGCTTCAAACCAATATTCAAGCGACAAAACAGGAGCGACAGTCCGTCGTCGGCCAAGATCCCGCCAAAACTCCTTGCTGTAGGCGGACTTGTCAGCCAAGCCAGGCAAAGGCCGTATACCATTACACAGCCAAGTCCGATTTGTATTTTGTTCAAAATATGCTGATCTGTAACATTGCGAAGTTCTTTAGAGATACTGATGACAGCTTATGCCAGTGGACAGTTTGCAGTTGATTTTACGCTACTACGCGGATAAAAAAAAACTAAAACTTATACATCAGCATCGAAGCACTTGCTACATCGTTTCCACTAGTAGTTCATATGCACCGACATTTTAATACATAAAATCGCACCACTTTTACGTATCACGATTCAATTTAAGTCATAATATAAACCATATAACAGGAGCAGCATTTAATGCATTTTTCCCCTCTGAATTCAAGTATTTATTAGATCAAACCAGTAAACTATGGTTCGAATACAATAATCTATCTTT
The DNA here is from genome assembly GCA_036936625.1 of Parnassius smintheus behrii. Lineage (NCBI taxonomy): Eukaryota > Metazoa > Arthropoda > Insecta > Lepidoptera > Papilionidae > Parnassius > Parnassius smintheus. The sequence continues at coordinate 33,164,299 of JAUPFT010000012.1, forward strand.
TTATATAAGAGGGGGCAAACGAGCAGTTTTTAAATTAAAATAAGGATGACAATGAGCACACAGTCAACCTGATGGTAAGTAGATGCTGTGATTAATTAACATCTACATTTATCCTCGATTAAGAATCAAAAGGCAGATGCTCTGTCGCCCCTGAGGAATAAGATGGAATGCCTTGTCTCCATTAAAAAAGGGTCTCTGGATCGCTACAATCACTATGCGAAACACAGCAGTATTAAGGTGCTATTTTACGCTGGTATTCAAATATACCTGATGGTAAGTGACTACCACCGCACATAGACAACTGCAACACCAGGGGAATCACAGGCGCGTTGTCGGTCTTTTAGAAGGGAGTAAGCTCTTTTCTTGAAGGCAGCCCCTAAAGGCGGCCACTCGCGTCGCGGCAGAGACAAGCGACCGAGACAAGAAACTGAGATGGAAGACTCTTAGACTATTCAACCTAATTGACTCACTTCGTATGATTATATCCCTCTGCCCAGGTACCGGATTTAAAAATCTTGTGAATGTATAAAACCGTTTACGTGATCGATTTTATCATTACAGGAATCGTTTCTATCGTTGTAGGTGCTCTTTGAAAAGTACCGATCTGTGCGGTTAACATATGCAAAAAGAAGCCTTATACTTCAAATTTACAAAAGTATGGAGTTACATTCCAAATGTAAGGATTTTTACTGTGGTATATGCTTTTTTTCTATTATAATCATAATAAAAACATAACATAAACACTCACGCCTGTCACCCAGAGGGGTAGGCAGAGACTACAGGCTTCCATCTGGCACGATCCTGACACACAACTCTCGCCTCCTCCACATCAATATACCTACGAATACATGCTAGTCGGTTAAGGGTACTCCTAGTTTGGCCCGTTTTCAATATATCGCCAATTTTTTCGATAAACTTTCACCTAGGACGTCCATTCCGACTCTGCCGTTCACTTCTGAAACATAAATTTTCTTTGTCACTCTTTCCTCATTCATTCTTTCCACATAACCAAACCACCGAAGCATTCCTTTCTTAATCCTGGTCACAACATTATATTGCAAACCACACTCTTCTCTTATTACACAATTTCTCACCCTGTCATTCAGATTCAGCCCTAACACACTCCTTAACGACCGCATTCCTACTGCGTTTATTCTACTCTCTTGCTTCTTCTGCCACACCCAACTTTCACTACCATACGTTAAAGTAGGGACCAACACAGCACTGCGAATGGCCATACGTGCCTTTTTTGACCCATTCTGACTCCTCACAATAGAGTGCAGGGCCTCGTTTATTATATTTCCTGCGTTCACTCGTCGTTCTATATCCTTATCATATCTCCCATTCCTGCTAAATACGCATCCCAAATATACAAACTCATCTACTTGCTCGATCAACTCACCTTCTATTCTTATTTAACATATAGTTTTACTTTGTTCTCTATCAAAAACCATAATTTAATCATTAAAATAATATCATAAATAATAATCGAGAACTTTACCAATAAGATAATCGAATACGTAATATTTCATAAAAATCGTAGTGATAATCGAAATGTGACAACCACACTCCCCACGATATTATATTTCTTTTCAAACAAATTCAACCCTAGTATAATAAGAACTAGGTTTAAAATTGAATGGCTATGGTTGTGGGGAAAGAGCCATCTTCGAACCAGCTGCCCTAAGCGAACTGTAGAAAGGGAAGGTGATCGATCTTGATGAGGTAGGGCGGCCAACAGCACCACCCAGCAGTAGCGGGAATACGAAGTTACTATCGCACACTACAGCGGGAACTCGCATGGCAACGCAGATGCATTGTCAAGAAGATCTTATCCTGATAAGTGTAAGAATAGTACTAGGCAAGAGGGTAAGGAAGTGGTGTCTGTAAGGATTCTCAGGACAGACCACCTCAGCAACGAATGGAAGGACAGCCTACGACATGCACAGCAGGAAGATTCGGACATCAAGCCAATTCTGGAATGGATGAAGGCCAGTGCTTTCAAGCCCAAGTGGAGCAACGTCTCAGCGATGAGTTCGACCACGAAAATCTATTGGGCCCAATAGGACAGCTTCCTGATTCAGGATGGAGTCCTGTGCCGTAAATGGGAAAATGGTCGAGGAGACAGCTGTCATTTGCAAATGGTTTTCCCTAAAGCTAAAGTGCCGGATGTTCTCCAGCTGTACCATAATGGTTGTTGTGGTGGTGTGTGGTGGTGGAGTCCATCTGGGAATTAAACAAACTCTACTGAAGATCCGGGAACGGATTTACTGGGTCCATTATCGAGACGATGTCGAGGATTGGTGTCGCAAATGTACAAGTTGTGCGGCTGTGAAGGGATATCAGACCAATGTTGGTGCACCATGGGAGAGGACAGCCCTTGACGTTGCGGAGCCGTTTCAGAAAAGTGCAAGAGGTCCTAAGATCGTCAAGGTGGATCGACTGGCGCGTTATTATGGGGCAGATAATGCTCAGGACTATCGGGATCTAGCAGAGCGAGGAGGATTTTTTTAAATATTGGATTTTCGATATATCAATAATTATAAATATATCGACATCGGAGTTTCATATATAAGTTTATTTATCGATAAATAGAAAATCCAATATTAAAAATATATCAACAGTTTTAGTTTGAACGACAGACTATTATGATGCTTACGCATGTTTGAACTGATCAGTTGTAATGATCAGTTGAACTGACCGTATGTGACGACCATAAGGGAGGGTTAAAATATTTTTAATAATTAAAGATGAACATTGTTTGTCTCATTCGAATTTTTTTTCTTTTTAATGAACTAATATTATGAGGTATGAAATATCGGAAAAACGATTGCCAAAACTAAAGTATAAAAATAAATTTTCCAAAATATGAGGCCTTGTTTGTGACTTAATATACTCTCAACAGAATGGGCATTTCAAAACACATATACGGACTGTTACAGTTTCCCAATGCTAGGGAAAACTCTTAATCATCAATAATAATTGATTAGATACATTTTTTATAGGAGAGGGGGCAAACAAGCATACGGTTCACCTGAAGGTAGGTGACTACCGCCGCCCATGAACAACTGCAACACCAGGGGAATTGCAGGTGCGTTGTCGGGCTTTTAGAAGAGAGTAAGCTCTTTTCTTGAAGGTCCCTAAGTCGTGTCGGTCCAGGAAAATCGCCGGTGGTAAACTATTCCACAGAGAGGTCGTACGCGGAAGAAAACACCTAGTGAAACGTACAGTGGTGGACCGCCAAGGATCCGGATGGTGTGTGAATTCCTCAGAGCACTCGCCGTGGTAGATGCGGAAGAAAATGCAAAGAGATGCGACATCTATTCACAGCGCCACCGAATCGAGCTGATCGGAAAGCACTCGGACGTTCACAATTCGAGCCGCTCTGCTCTTTTGTTGACTAACTGTAAATCCGATTTCATCTATTTTGTTTATAATAAATATATAAATATATATTATTTTAAATTAATTTATATAAAAACTTAATCAAGTAATGAAGTGTGAAAATTTTCTGAATACGATATCATCATCATCATCTTTTCTGAGACGAAAGAGTTTTCTTACGTATAAATATGTAGTGGACAAACAACTGAAGAAATACGGTTAAGAAATTCTCAGGTTCCTTCGTTACAATTGTCACTTGAACCACCATTGACACACATATAATATGGAATCATAAAACACCTTAGCAGCATATTAACGTGAAACAGACGGAGGCAAAACAGAATAAATTCCGGCTTAAGAAATTTAAGAAATTTATTATCTCAAGAATTTTACATTCACTTATGAGACTTAGATATATAATCTACAGCTTAAAATAAATTTGGTTTGGGCTATTGGTATAAGGTAATAATACAATTTACAATAAAAACTACCGAAGACATACAAAGTTCAATTTAGGTGGTTTTAAAAATTTTGTTTAGCGACAGCAATGGCTTGTCAGACTTCGTACAAATTCGGCTGCCGCACAACATTAGTGGATGTGACTCGCATAAACTAAGTGTTACTATTAGTATAGTAGATTAGTTTTAATAGTTAAGAAAAATTTGATTGTCATGTATTAAAAATTTATATCTTTAATGAGCTGTTGTAATATTTATATTATTTATTATTTCGAAGTAGGTAACTTAAATAATTGGTGTTTTAGTGTATAAGCAGATATTATGTATTTATTTATACCAGTTATTGATACATGAAAGTGAATAAAGTTCATACATATAATACATATACTAAAGAAGTTGTAAAAAGTGATCATAAAAAATGCCACAAAATCTCATAGATTCCAGTAGATGGCATATAATTACCTCCTTAGTTTCGGCGACGAGCAGAAGCATCGACGTCAAAATGTGTAAGACATCTAGTACTGCAATTCTGCCTGCAGCGGGAGAGGCCCATGTCCCGTGGTCAACTTTTACCAAATGCCAAATGAATGTTACGACTCTTAGACACCTACAACTATTTTCAGATTTGATACTTCGGCACACCCGAGGACTAAGACGTTGTCAGGGTTGTCAATCCTTCACAGTATTCCACAGTGACGAAATAGGTGGGATGTTGCGAATAATACGACTTGACAGATAACATCAAAGGAAAATGTCTGTGATCTGATCAAAGGAATGTATCTGACAAACTAGGAAAATACTAAGGGAAAATGAGAAATTAGTCACAGTAAAATACTATTATTAGCTACATAAGTAGACGTGATAATATTTTCGTTTCCAATGCTACACGGTAAGCCGGTCGTAAGGGGAGGCCGGTTTTAAGCCCCCGCTATCTGAATATGTCGTCTTCAAGTCATCATGTATGGGTATCATAATGAAACGGAATATGAAATAAAACAATTCTTTAAACCTAAGGTAATACTAAGAGTTTAGCTAACGGAAGTGTTTATGACGCCGTTTCATTCCTGTTTGTGAGTATAACAAAAAGCAAGATTATTGACGTAAAGATTTCGTTTCGGTAGACCAGAATATCTTAAAGAGATTATGCTTTTTAAAATTACAATAAAATAGTAACGCACCTGCAATTCCTCCAGAGTGTTACAGATATTCATGGGTGGCGGTGATCACTTAGGTACCATCAGGAGCCGAATGCTTGATTGCTTCCTCTTCCATAAAAAAGTAATTCGAGGAAATATGTCTGATGATAATGTAGAATTAAGTTTATTTTGAAGACTATCCTGCTGGGACCTTTGACATTGACAAAATGTCTTGACTGCTCTCTACTGCAACTCAATCGAAGTGTGAGCCGCATCTTCAGCCACCAATGGAATGGGACCGAGTGATTAACTTTTTCGTGGGTGTGCCTTAAATGCAATTTTTAGTCAAATTTATTTTTATCGTAATTGATTAAAAACGCATTTTTACGTAAAATTCATCTGGAAGTAGAGCTTTTTGGTCTCTCGCCAAAGCGGTCAAGATAAACTTCTGTCGGTCTACACTGCCTCCGCTGGTAAAACCAGATGACTCACTGGCGCATACTCCTAAGGAGAAAGCGGATTTATTTGCTTCTCTTTTTGCTTGCAATTCGCGTCTGGATAGTAGGGCGGCGCTTTCCCTTCTACGGCCACAGTACCATCTCAATTACCTCACTGCGGTAACTTTATGTCAGAGGAACGTATCACTAACAAGGAGGTTCTTAAAACCTTGCAAAGTCTAAACGTGAACAAAGCTAGTGAACCTAATGGTATACCGGCTATAGTTCTAAAGGTCTGTGCACCTGAGTTGTTTCCTGTATTGACGCGCTTGTTCCACATCTCATTCAGGACTGTACTAGTGCCTAAATCTTGGAATCTGGCCAATGTGCAGCCTGTGCTTAAAAAAGGTAGCCGTGCCGATCCTGCCAACTATCGGCCAATTTCATTTATCTCCATACTCTGCAAGATTATGGCGCATATATTAAACGCTGGAATACTTATTACAAAATGACCTCCTTAGTGACCGGCAATACGGGTTTCGCCAATATCAGTCAGCTTCTAGCGTATGCCTCACACGAATGAGCGAGGCACTCGAGAACAGTGGAGAACCAATTGACTTTTTTTCGTTTCCCTTGAAGTCCTGAAGGCCTTTGTCGGAGTTTGTCACGCTAGCTTTTTTGGTAAGCTTCCAGCGTATGGTTTATCCCCTGAACTGGTTGAATGGGTAAAGGACTTTCTGAATGAACGGTCTTTCCGGGTCGTCGTCGATGGTTGCTCATCCGATCCTGTGGCGACTGATACCGGCGTTCCTCAAGGGTCCGTTCTATCTGCAACTCTTGAGCTGCATATTAATAATCTGCTTATGCCCGGCATCTATAGGTATGCAGATGATATCACAGTTGTGGGGAGATACCAACCAAGTGCACGGGACAGTCGGGATCAAATCCAGTCCGAAAGAAAGTCTATGGTTGGGCGTGTGAATCTCACACTACAGACAGTCTCCAAATGAGGCGATGCCAATTTCGTGAGATTCATCGCTAAAAGGAGCCCGCTCATCCTGGCTCCTACTTTCCGGAATGTATCCTTGGAGTACTCTGACCGCCTATAGTTGGGGTTGGGTAGGGGTTGAATTTTCTCCGAACCTCAACCTGTGGATACCAACCACCTGGATCTGTTCATTGAGGCCAGAGCCAAAGCAGACGCAAGGAAACAAGGTGTTCTTGCAAGGGTACGGCGATACTTCACGCCGGGGGAGCTTCTTATCTTATATAAAGTGCAAATCCGGTCGGACATGGAGTACTGCTGTCTCATATGGGCTGGTGTTGCACAATGCCATATGGCAGCATTGAACTCATTGGACTCATTTTGTTGTTGATGTTCTATTAGAACCAAACGATTTACATCAACTTTTTAATACGTACAGCAAAGGAGTGGAATACTTTGCCAGCGTTTATCTTTCTTTTCGAATACAACCTGGTCTTCTTCAAGGCAAGAGTGAATAGGCATTTGTTACGCTAAGACACAGTACATATACACATACAGTGCGATTTACCATCTAAGGCTGCATCACCACTTACCATCAGGTGGGATTGTGGTCAAGCACTAGCTTATAAAAAGTAAAAAAGAAAATTCCGACATCCAAAACATTGTAAAAGGTTCAAGCTTAGCCATGACAAGCCTCCTAAACTGAAAACATAATTAAAATCAAATACCGGTCCATAGCCAACCCCTATCACGTTTAGACAAGTACCCTGTTTATCAAAACTCACAAGTCTACTTGTTCACAAGTTACACTTTACAAGCAAGTTTTTACAAGTTCGTGTAAGTTACGTTTATCAAAAAAATCTACAGGGCTTGTAAAATTTACGACTTGTAGGTTTTACTTGTAATTTCTAAAATCAAAAAGGTATGCCGCACCTTTTCCTGCCATTTTTTTTTGCTTTTTATTGAATATCCGTATTTAAACGCATGGCTGTATGGTGTATTGTCTGTGCCTAATTTTGATGGGAAAATAACTTATTATTCTTTCGAGACTGCTCCGTTCGCTAATATCTTGGACGCCTTCAAATACATTATCAGAATCAGAGTTGTTTTCATTATTCGAGACCTCTTCGTCTTCGTTTTCGGTTTCCCTAATAAAGTTACACATCGTCAATTAAAAATATTGCAAGCAATTCTGGGTTGAACTCTTAAATAATTGAAACTTTTCTTTCAGAATTCCTATATAATTTTCAATAACTCGCCGAGTCGATTTATGAGCATTAAGAAATCTGATAAGTTTGCTTCATCGTTGCCATCTCTTACTGGAGGAGTAATCAGCCGTTCCTTCAGAGGGTACACAGAGTCGTTAAGGAAAACCCCTTGTGCAATAGGTCTCCAGCCATTTTCAAATTGCTCATATAACTGACTGTTTCTTAAAACTCTACGGTCATGGGTGCTTTCGGGCAAATTAGCATAGGAATAGTAAAAGTTTTTGTCAGGACCGCACACAACTAAACAGTAATTAATGGAATGATTTCCGTGTCGGTCTACGAATACTTCTTCATGATGATGTGGGGCATCAATTTTTATCAAGTTACCATCTAGACAGCCACAAATTAATGGCATTCCTTTCAACATATGAAACTTCCGTACTACCTCCTGCATTTTATTCCACCATTTAACGTAGTTTTAAAACATTAAGGTATTGATGGATGCTACAACACTGTGGATTGCATTGCACTTACACTGCCTTCTGTTACACCGTGCATGTCAGAAGCACGGTATTGAGCTCCGGTTCCCAACCAATGTAAAGCTATTTGTAATATTTACTTAGTTGCCAGGGCGTCGTTTCTTTTTGTATTTCTTTCGAAATGGTTACCCAAAATGTAAATAATTGATCCAATTTTTCAGCTATAAGTCGAAACCTTTCATTAAATTCATAGGTCATCTCCATATGACTGTAGTCAATTCTTGTTCTATATGTTCTTGGTTCCATTATTCTAATATGTATCATCGCTTGAGTCACTTTTTAAAAAGGACAATCAAATTTAAAAAAAATATTACAGTACTGCACATGACTCTTGTAAGACGGAATGGAGAGTCGCCGGACACTCTTTGGATTTGCTATGAGTTTCTACAAATTGTAACTTACAAAGGATTTTTGATGATCAAAATCACGAATACAAGAGTAAAAATATACTTGTGAAATAAATAATGACCCATGTAACTTGTAGTTTACACGTGTAGTATTGATAAACACATGTTTGTAATAATTAATTTTTTTACAGGAAAATTGCTTGTAATACAAGGCTTGTAAGTTTTGATAAACAGGGCAAAGGTCTCTATACCCTACTTGTAGCTAAAACGTGCAGGCTGGACGGTCAGCTCATCTTCATAGATTTAACTCTCCCGATCGTCATAGATTTAACTCCACCGAGTCAGTAATTCATTCTTGGGGCGATGTATAAACGCTTTTACAACAAAATCCCAGAAAATATACAAAATTTGTCATACGCAAAGTTCAAAAATTTGTAAAAAAAGGGTTATTATAATATTAAGCAATTTATGGATGATAATAATCCCTGGGAAGGGTGATCTCTACGAAGCTATTTCTAATTTGTCTTGTGTTGTTAATTGTAAACGTGATTGTAAGCAAAAGAATAGTCCCGCAGGGTTTCTTGCTGGTTCTTCCCAAGACAGAGGTTTTTTTTGCCAACCAGTGGTAAATGGAAAAAGTGAGTTTCAATAAGTATTGTTTATAATCTACATTGAATAAAAAAGTTTCTGTTTCTGTTAATCTTCTGATGTGTGTCATATCCTCTTAGTAGTCTGTGAAGTGTGTCGATGACAAACTAGCTGAAGAAAGAAATATAATTTAATAGAGAATAGAGAAGTAAACTGTTAGTGAATGACAGACTAGTTTAATAATATCAACAATGACAATGAGTGACAATAAAATAAAATTAAACAATAATATTTTCATTTTCTTTTGAAACGTCTGCAACGAGATTGACTTATATATTACTAGTGTAAGGTACGGGCCGACCGATCAATTAAAACAGACCAATGCGTGGGCTCTAAAATACATACAGTTTACAGCCAAAACGAATCGGTCGACAGTGGTGCGCGCGCAGGACAGTAATTTTGCCTGTTACAAATATGTCTAGTTGCGTGGTAAAAGAATGCAAAAATTACGATACAAAGATAAAAAAAAACATGGAATATCATATCATCGGTAAATAACCTTATATTAATTTTGTTACAATTAAATTATTATATAAACGCATTTTTAAAGTTTTATTTCACAGTTAGTTTAGTTATGTTACCAAAATTAGGCCAGGGTCGGATTCAGACCCTCAAAATATTGTACATGGCAAATAAAATTATACTATTTTAAAAAAATTATCACGTTTGACGTTTCATGTTTCTTTTTCCCATGTGCCGGGATTTTGGCGTCACGCATCTAGTTTATCTATACGTTTCGTTTTTTGATGGTTTTATTTTTATTTCTATTTTATTTTTGTTTAAAGAACTTAATGTAAGTTAAATTTTGAATATTGGTATCCAATATATTTTATATTCAATAGGGGTATAACGATTAGAGTATAAGAGAAAAGGATCGATCGAGCATCGATTGATCAGAAAGGGAGTTAATTCTAATTTTATTAAAAAAAGCGGTACTCACGTACAATACAGAAATTCTCGATATCGTAGGATTAATATTACAATGTAAAAGGACCCAATAATAAAACAAGTCGTTCTTTAGGTAAATAATGGTACTAGGTACTAGGTACTAGTATTATTACGATACTACGAGGGCGGCACTGAAAATTTCGGGAATCAAGGAAGTGACACAACATTACTATTTAAAAATGTATTTATTGCTTTTATGCGAAGTATATTCTCCGCGGAATTAGACACATTTTTCCATACGATGGAACCAATCATTGAAGCAACCATTCCATTCGGAAGTTGGGGTCTCCAAAATGGCCGTTTTGTAGGCGTCCACAGCTTCTTCAGGTGATGAAAATCTCTTTCCACGCAATTAATTCTTTATTTTAGGGAAAGTATAGAAATCATTAGGGCTTAGATCAGGGCTGTACGGCGGATGGTCTAATAATTCTATGTTTTTTTGTTCTGTGTACGGTGTGAGAACTCGCATTGTAGTGATGGAGGATGATAAGGCGGTTGCAGTTCTCTTTACGGAGTTCAGAAACGACCTATGGCAAACAAATACCATTCTGCATTAACCGTTCTTTGTCCCTCAAGAGGAATTGTCGTAACATGGCCGGTTTTGGAGACAAACGTGGCCACCACTTTTTTAGCAAACCTCCGTGAACGAACAATTTTTGTTGGCATTAACTCATTTTCGAACACCCAAACTCGTGACTGGTTTTTTGTTTCGGGTTCGTACGCGTATATTCAGGATTCGTCACCTGATACAATGTTGTATACAGCATTTGAGGATCCTGCGTGGAATCTTTCGAGAGTTCTGACGCACCAAGTAACGCGAGCCGCTTTTTGCTCTTCACAGAGCGAATGCGGTATCCATCGGGAAAACAACTTTTTTACACCTAATTGTTCATGCAAGATTATTTGTATTTAACTCATGTCAATGTCTAAAGTTGCCTGAATTTCGCGGTATGTCACATGATCTTCCTCAATCAGGTTACGCACAGCATCAACGTTTTCTTGGGTGACTGTAGTTTTTGGACGACCTTGACGGGGTCATCACTGAGCTTGACACGTCCACGTTGAAATTCAGCAAACCAGCAATAAATTGTGGTTTTGGATGGGGCTTCATCACCAAATGCAGAAATCATCCGGTCAACACACTGTTTTTATGTTAAACCACTTCGAAAGTCATAATAAATCATCGCTCTTGAATTTTCTCGAGTCAATTCCATTTTCTCAACGACTAAACAAGTTTGACAAAACCTTGTGACAAGACCGAGAATCTTTATTTAAATAAATAAATGGTATTCGATTTTTTAAACCAAGGAGTTTTCAATTAAAAAGATTTTAATATGACAGAAACAGTGGAAATATTCCATTCCCGATACTTTTAGTGCAGCCTAGGTATGTATTACAAACTATGAAATAATTGTACAATTAGGATAAATATACTACGAAATCCGACCCTGGTTACGTCGTGTTTTGACGTTTGTATAATGACATATACGCTGCTTTTTCTTGTATGAAATAGTTATGAGTAAAATATTTAGATGGACCTATCCTTCCTTTTGAAATTATTGTGCAACGAACGGACAGTTCAGATGGAATACCATATTGGTAAAAAGGGTCTCTGGTTTTCTATACTCACCCTACGAAACACAGGAGTGTTATGCATGCATACATGCTGGTATTCAGTTAGAACACATTCGTATAATTGTCTACATCTCTACATTTACTATATAAAATTAAGATAAATGGATATGTGTAACCAAAATTGTTGGTAATGAAACTTTTTCGAAAAGAAAAAGTAAAGTTCTTTTTATTCTCCAATGTTTATCCTATACATTTAAACGAGCAATTCTTGTATATATATATATATATATATATATATATATATATATATATATATATATATATATATATAAATATATAATCGGAATCTCGGAAACGGCTCCAACTATATTCATAAAATTTTATGTGCATGGAGTTTCGGGGGCAATAAATCGATCTAGCTAGGATTTATTTTTAGGAAATGTCTTTTTGTCCCTGTTTTTAGGCAATGAAAAACTGCTACAATATCGTTAGAATAAGAAGGTAAATTTTGACAGTTTATTAATGATTACATATAGCTTAATTAGTATATTGGGCGGTCACAAAATCGTAATACCATGGTTCGAGCCCAGACCGACCGACCGACTTTTTAATTTTTTTTTCAAGTTCCTTTCTTTTTTGAGAAAGTCTATTTTTTCGAGCCCTTTTTTTAGAATTTTTAAAAACACAAAAATTTAAATTAAACTCATGATTTTTTATTCAAATAACCAGTTCAATTTTTTTCTATTATGTCGCTAAGATGAAAAAAATATTATTCGTATTTCATCAGTATGTAATTTGTATCTAAATATAATTTCAAAAACACACGAATTAAAAAAAAAACCGAGCGAAAAATACCGAGCAAAGCTCGGTCAACCGGGTACTTATAGTTTATCCGAGTTGAATATTTTGACAACTAAGAATTGTCATCAAAATATTCATTTAATCTCGAAGCGTGGAATGATGTTATCCTCGTAGTAGTCTGTGAATGATGTTAATCCAGTTCTGCGCTGAGCCATTTTTATTGGTCATGTTAGCTATTTTTATACAAACGTAATGTGCATATTGTAGACACCTATGTACTCGTATTATATAATGATTTATAAAATTATATGGTAACTTGTTTAAAACCAAAAAAGAACTACGTCGACCCATGGCAACTTAATCTGTGTTAAGTAAACTGTGAACTTATTTCTGTGTAGTGATTTCTCACAATTATTGTAGTCTCAGTGTGTGCTGAAATATGTCATGCTGGCTTAAGGGGCTGCGCTCACAGATGACACGGCATGTCACGGCGTGGCAAAGCACACTTCGGTATGCCGAAGGATTCTGTGGCATCACGCGCCATGCCAAACAAGTCAAGACGCACTCGTGTACGTGTACCGGGCGCTCATGCCGGTCACTGAGAATGCCGCTGCAACGGGCTAGATTCAACCTTGTTTCAATTACTTAGCACTCACATTCCTTTAACAACAGAAAGTAAGTTAGGCGTTTCATGTGATGCAGGGCGTGCCGCAGCATCCCATGGAATGGTGACGTTTCGGTATATTCGTGTTGAAATAAGGGAATGTCAGTGCTAATTAAATTAAAATAAGGTCGAAAATATTTTGTTTATGAAAAAATCTCGATTTTTTTTATACTTAATTTATTTATTAGTTTTAATGAACTACGGGTATTTGTGTGGAGTATTTTACACCGTATCTTGATGTTTGAAAATCTGAGTTTCACCTATCCCTTGATGACTAAAAAATATTTTAATTCATTGCTATTGCATAACTCTTGTAGACCAAAATATGGCGGTGGAGTACAGAATTGCAGCACGGAGCAAAGCGTGGTGGGTAAATATTTTTAATTATTCATTATCCAGTAGTTGATGCTATAGAAAAAGGAAATGAAGAAAAGTTATTATTAGTACATGCATATATTTTTATGAATACTTCCGCTAATTTGTGAAATGAAAATAATAGTTTAATAATTTAATTAGGCCGTTGGTTTCCTTTTATCCCGCTATAGCTGCATAAAATAAAGTTTGCAATAAAAAAGCATACGCATCTAATGTTATGGATACTTATCGTTTTTTTTGAACTCGAACATAACTATTCAAAACACGTGTAGAAATCAAAGTATTACGGGAAACCGTTGTCGGGAGTCACGTCGGTTCAGTTGGGACGCCGGGAGACCTCGATAAAAATGATATATAGGAAGGCTACCCGCGATTATATTGATTAATATTGTACAAAGTATGGTTGGTGTATTAACATTTAACAATAACGTCCTCGGTGAATTGTCCTGATTCGATTTTCCAATAATTTGACAAAAGTTACCATTTTTGCTTATGGAGTAATAACATATCTAGATGGTACCTAATATATCCATGCTGCAGCTATACGAGGTGTGTTCAAAAAGTAAGGTGACTTTTTGAATTTCGCGGGCAACGCGCATTCGATTTTCGATTTTTGTATTTTGTTGCGTTGGTACACATGTCCTGAGCATATGTTTCAAGTTTGAAGTGTATAGCATGTTTATTTTATTTTTGACAGTTACAAAGGTCAGACGTACTTTGGTGTGCTCGGCGATTTTCTTCTATCAAAAAAAGTGGATCAAAGAATTTGCATCAAATTTTGTGTAAAAAATGGAATTACGTGCTCCAAAACACTTGAAATGTTGACAGTCGCATACGGTGAGCCTACTCTTAGTAAAAAAAACGTTTATAAGTGGTACAAGCTCTTTCAAGATGGCCGAGAAGATGCCAATGACGAACCTCGCTCTGGACGCCCCAGTACGTCTACAACCGATGAAAACGTTGAAATAGTGAAGAAAATTGTTTTGTAAAATCGTCGAATCACTATCAGAGAAGTTGCGGAGGATGTTGGCATATCGGTTGGCTCTTGCCATGACATTTTTTCGGATATTTTGGGCATGAAACGTGTGTCAGCGAAATTTGTTCCAAAATTGCTCAATTTCGACCAAAAGAACCGTCGCATGACAATCACTCAAGAGCTATTGGATGATGTCAACAACGACCCAGATTTGCTCAAAAGGGTCATAACAGGTGACGAAACATGGGTATACGGTTATGACGTCGAAACTAAGACTCAATCATCCCAGTGGAAGCACACTGAATCACCAAGACCAAAAAAAGCACGCCAAGTTCGATCAAATGTGAAGGTTTTGCTTACAGTTTTCTTCGACTGTAGGGGTGTGGTGCATCATGAGTTCTTGCCACAAGGTCGTACGGTCAATAAGGAGTATTACCTTGAAGTTATGCGCCATTTGCGATAAGCAATACGTAAGAAACGTCCCGAATCGTGGGTAAACAATTCATGGTTTTTGCATCACGATAATGCACCTGCTCACTCATCGTTGCTTGTGAGAGGTTTTTTGACCAAAACCAACACTAGAATCATGCCTCAGCCATCATATTCACCGAATTTGGCCCCATGTGACTTTTTTCTGTTCCCAAAACTGAATATTTTATTATTAAAATTACGCATCAATTTTAACCGTAACTGTGTGCGTTATAAAAACCTTTTTTAACTTCTGTATAATGCTATTTTAAGTAGAGTATGATAGATGTAGAGTAATATTAACAAATTAATCGTGAGAAAACCTACAAATTTTATAAATTAAAAATATTTCATCGACACGTTAAACGTCGTAGAGCCATGCTGCTGCTATATTATACTCGTAGTTGCAGCACGAATCAATCGCTCAGGACCTAAGCTAAGGACCACGCTCTCACAAAATACCAGCTTAATGTTGCTGTTCTTTGTGTGATGATTGTAGAGAATCTGAGACCCCTTTTATTGGGATTGAACCATTCCATCTTAGTTCTCAGGGTGATAACGCATCTGCATTTCTTCTTAATTGAGGAAAAATGTGGATGTATACGGGGTACAGTGTCTACTTACCATCAGGTGGACTGTTTGTCATCCTCATTCTATATAGTGAAAACATATACTGGGACACCGCGGCGTTTTTTCGGCGGCACCGCGGGTTTTAGGCACAGAGCCTGAGGGGCCTAGAGGCCCAGCGGTGAAACGTATGTAGGTTGCCACTCCATTATTTACATTACTGCTGGAACATCTACTCGTCACTAAAATATCTTATGTATCTACATAGTGGTTTAGAATGTTAATGAAATGAAACGAATGATTTTTATTTAATATAGATTATTGTATAATACTTAATGAAAGTCATTTTTTTTATTTACCACTGGTTCGGAAAAATGCTCGGTAATGGGAAGAACCAGCAAGAAACCTAGCCGGACTTTAAAAAAAACATATTTCACTTTGCAATAACGTTGTTTGTACAAATTTTTAATTAATTTTTATAGAACCAGCATGGAGGCGATCGCCTTATTCCCAGTATTTTTTTTTTCATTTATGTATTCTTTGATATTATAATAACCTTTTTTGAATATAGATAAAATAAACTAATCTAGCTATCTCAACATTGGTGAGACTTCTAGTCTTACTTACAACATATGCTGCAGAACTAATTCTGCCTGCTAATTTAGATATATAGGGGCCCCATTGAAGCTTTGCGTCAATAGAAAATACCAAGGAAATCAGTGGTGTCCACAAGACTCAACTCCTCCCCGTTTAAGAGCATAGTGACAATTGTATCGGCATCATCTTTTAACACGTTTGTGTACTTACTACATGTTTATGCGGTCATGTATATATACTTTCCTAGATAATAAACGAGGTGAACCGCAGACAACTGAGGTTGACATCTTGTTTAACTGGTTAATATTATAATCTCATTATCAATACGCCTATATAAATTATATTGAAATACAGTTTTATTAATGACTAGCAACCTTCTCCAACTTCGATTGTATAAGATCTATCAATGTGGCGTTATTAAGATTAAATATAATTAAAGACCATTTCATCAAACTTTAATTATTTTTAAAAATATATTGAAGTTTTCCGATAAAATATAGCCCTTAGCACTCCTGGCATTGTTCTCTATCAGCTCATGAAGGTTTATTACAACCGGTTTAGCCAATTCGAAGATTAGCCCGGTCAGACAGACGGGCGGTCAAAAATTTTAAAATGGTTATTCATTTTTTGAAGAATAAGGGGCAAACGAGCATGCGGCTCACCTGATGGTAAGTGACTACCGTCGCCCGTGAACAACTGCAACACCAGGAGAATTGCGGATGCGTAGCTTAAGCGACAGTAGCCTAATGGGACGCGGACCGCGAACTCAAAAAGGTCGTGGGTTCGAATCCGCCATTCGACTACTGGCGTGAACCACTCGTAACACAAGCAATTTAAGCTTACCACGAGTGGTTAAAGGGAATATTAGTAATGTTTATAGCATTGTTAAAATTCTTTTAAAAAAAAAAGTTGCCGGTCCTTTAGAAAGGAGTTAGCTCTTTTATTGAAGGTCCCTAAGTCTTAATTACATGCAAATTACCTCCTCAGCTCAGTAAGGCAGTAATTTCGATGCTATAGACAGACACTTCAATTTAATTTATTTGTATAAAGTTTTGAAGTATGATACAATGTTTATCTAAAATAATATTTCAAAAAAAAATCAAATTCATACTACTAGTCGCCATCGCAGCTTGCATTTAATTCAATAAAATACAAGAATAACTATATTTATTTGGCACATGCACATGGATTAAATGAACCATCAATTTTATATAAATAAGTATAGCTAATATAAAAAAAAGCTTTTTCGCTATTTTTTTAGAACGCGTAACCTCAAAGAGAAATTGAGTCAATCGAATCTTATACTCGTAGATGTAAAAAATGTAAGCTTGTAAGTCAACGCAATCAAAATATACGGTCATAAAGCAACACGGGCTGTATGTATACGGTCATTATCTTAAAATAGAAAATAGTTATTTTTTATGGGATGTACCTAATATCCCAAAAATATATTATTACGATTACAAATTTATATTTGCAGAGCATCCACGTGATGTAGACTTAAAGTATGTGATAAAATTCTATTCCACTGCAAAGCTAAATAAATCTTTTATTTCTATATGACTTTTTGTTAAACCAATAAAACGGTAAATGCGTTCAGCTCTCTCCGAAAAATCCCTAAACATGCGTAAAAACACGCGTCAAATATACATCTCCTCGATTTTTAAACTTTGTTAAAAATTGAATACGACACAACAGCATAAAAACCTATAATCTCCCCGTTGGTACCGTGTAATGTTCTAAAAAGGAATGTCACTCAGAATATCCGACATAATTGAAAAACTCAATTCCGAAGTTCTGCAAGTATTTCGACCTGAACTGGAAATTTCGACCGGAATTTAGGGCAGCTAAACCGCCAAAGGCTATCCTTTTAAAGATACCGAAATCAAAGTTTTCGAAGATGGAAATCCGAAAATGCTTACTGACTTCCAGCTACGTTTTGCAAAAAAATTTAGGGTGTAATTTTTCAATTTTATGTTCATTGCGAAGATAACTCTAACGCCTGAAAACAATAATTATAGTATGGCGTCGAATAAATCTCTGGCGTGTACTGGCGTTAAGAATATCCACTACCCATTATCTTTCCGTGGGTGTCGTAAAAGGTGACAGACGTAAACAGGTAGGAGATGGGCAGCAGCATCTTCACAATAGCAGCAACTGTCCGCTCACCAAGCCTGGCAACTATGGCAACATACCCTCCATGACGAGAGTTTCGAAGAAACGGCCCGCAGTCCCCGGCAGCCCTGCTATTCCTGGCTACGGTGGCGACCATGGTAACGGTGGGGCAGGGGGTGCTAAAAATCTCCGGTGCAGGTTCGATTGCCACCTACGACTCGACCTGGAAACATATAACGCACGTAACCTGAGGACTGACGACAATATCTGGAGCTGGAAGAAGAGATAGATAAGTTGCGCTGGAATATTATAGGATTATCCGTGGTCCGAAAAGAGGGTGACGACACGGTGATTCTCAAATACGGCAACTTGTTCTATCACCGCGAGGCGACCATCTGTCCCGAGGAGGTGTTGGATTTATTGTACACAAGTCTCTCGTTAACAACTAAAAGTTGGTATTCGCTGAAGGTCATACAGGTTTAAGCGCCAACGTCGGAAAATCCCGATGAGGAGGAAATGTATACATTTCTAGAGCCATGCATTCCTCAAAAACTCACTGTACGGTGTTAATGGGAGACTTCAACGAAAAACTGGGCACAAGTAAGAACGGTGAGCTGAAGGTAGGGCTGAAATTTGTGATAGGGCAACGGAACCCAAGGAGTCAGCATCTGGCCGACTTCATGGAGAAAGAGGGGCTCTTTATTATAAAGTCTTTCTTTCAGAAGCGGCCCCACAGGAAGTGGATCTGGTCGAGCCCCGACGGTTCGACGAAAAATGAGATTGACTTCATTATGACGACCAGACGCCAACTGTTCAGTAATGTCTCAGTGATCGCAAGGGTAAAAACTGGCAGCGATCACCGAATGGTTAGAGGTACACTGAACTTAAACGTTAAGTTGGAGAGGTCTCGTCTAATGAAGTCATCGCTCCGTCCCCCACGTATTCTGATCCAGAATCCCGAAACCTTTCACCTCGAGTTACGTAACTGCTTTCAGTGCCTAGAAGATTGCAATGCAGTGGGCGATATTCAATAAAAAACAAGAATGACTATATTTATTTGGCACATGCACATATATAGCTAATATAAAAAAGCTTTTTCGGTATTTTTTTAAAATGCTTTACCTCAAAGAGAAATTGAAAAGGAATGGAGTCAATCGAATCTTATAGATGTAAAAAATGTAAGCTTGTAAGTCAACGCAATCAAAACATACGGTCATAAAGCAACACAGACCGTATGCATACGGTCATTATCTTAAAATAGAAAATAGTTATTTTTTATGGGATGTACCTAATATCCCATAAAAATATACTATTTGCGATTACAAATTTATATTTGCAGAGTATCGATGTGAAGTAGACAAAAGTGTGTGATAAAATTCTTTTCCTTTTTGACTTTTTGTTAAACCAATAAAACGGTAAATGCGTTCAGCTCTCTCCGAAAAATCCCTAAACATGCATAAAAACACGCGTCAAATATGAATAACAGGCTTGTGGAAACTGTCCATGCAGTTGGAGCTAAGTTCTGCAAGACCGAAAAATGACCGATCCGATCATACCCTTAATATCATGGCTGTTAGACAGAAGATGAGGCTGCAATCGTCAGCAGATTTGACAGCATACATGCAACTGAACAGACAGATCTCCAAATGCATGCGGCGGTACTTCCGCAATTTTAATACTGCTCATATTGAAGAAGCGATCGAGCGGAACCAGGGCTCCAAAGTCTTTGCCAGAGATCTGTCCGCCAGAAAGAGCCAACTGTCAAAGCTGAATACTGAGTGTGGCTGTATCGTTTCCGGGGAATTGAGAGGTTTCATGAGCAGCTGTACACATCATCATCATCATCATCAGTGTGAGTAACAATCCAAGAGCAAGTCTTATCTGACACTATTCTGATGATATTCCGGTTTTGTTGAAAATGCCGAAACGAGGAAAAACATTGAATAGTCAATGTCGTAAGCTTGTACTAAAGCTACAGGATTACTTTGAGCGTGAGTCACAAAATGGCGGCCCTTTGATTCCTGTCACTCAAGTGAAAGATCGGGGTTCACAAGCTCTTGGAATTGGTGCAAAAACACTATATAATATAAATAAAGAAAAATTTGGTGCTTTTGGAAGTGAAGATAATGTTTTACGCACTCCTAAGAAAAAACGAAGACAAAAGCCCGTGACAGGTGTTGATGTTTTTAATGCAGATGCAATAAGAAACCACATATATCGTTATTATACTAGGAACGAGTTTCCAACTAGACGTTTGCTTTTGGTCTCTTTAAAAGAAGCTGGCTTGTTTAAAGGCGGTAAAACGGCGTTGTCAAAACTATTGCACGAAATTGGGTTTGAATATAAAAAAACGAATAAAAGGAAAATATTAATGGAAAGATTTGATTTAATAATTAAAAGGAGCGAGTTTTTAAGAGAAGCCAGAAAAATCGAGTCTTGGGACAACGTCGTTTTTGTTGACGAAACATGGTTAAATGCGAACCACACTGTGTCACGCTCTTGGACTGACGAAACAAAAGCATCAACCTCAAAGGTTCCAATTGGAAAAGGATCGCGACTGATAATTTGTCACGCCGGTTCTGCTGGAAGTGGTTTCTTTGAAAATGGACTGCTGGCTTTCGCGTCAAAAAGTACTTCCGATTACCACGAGGAGATGGATACAGACACTTTTACGAATTGGTTCGAAAATCAATTATTACCCAGCCTGCTAGAGCCTTCTATCATAATAATGGACAACGCTTCATATCACTCGAAACAAGTGAATAAAGCGCCTACTCAGGCCGACAAGAAAGCTGATCTCGTAGCATGGCTACACCAAAATGGAATTGAAACTACTGCCGAAATGCTAAAGTCTGACAGTAAAGTTGGTACGCGAAAATAAAACATCAAGAGTACGTTATGAAGTAGATGAGATAGCTCTAGCACATGGACATCGGGTACTTCGAATTCCGCCTTATCACTGCCAGTACAATGCCATTGAGCTAATATGGGCACAAATCAAAGGTATTGTTTTTATCGCATAAGTTATGAATATGAATAATTTGTACTATTATAACATCCAATATTCAGCATATAAGTAAAAAGATACATAACTAAGAAATAAATATCTCATGTCCCTTACATGTAGGTAATTGTGTAACATTTCGTTTATTTAATGTAATAAATTAACGTTATTTAATGTTTACATTACAGGTTACGCAGCTCGTAATAATACTGTTACGAGCTTAGGGTTCGTGACAATAAAAATTGCCGATAAAATTACCTAAATTAACACTTTAATTTACTTTATACAAATTAAAGTAAAAAAAAACACTAATAATTAAACACACTAATTCACTTAATTTCACTCCGAAGCTTCGCTTGTGTCGCCGAGTTAAACTCTGTCTCGATCGCATCTTGCGCCATCTATTTATTCAAATCAGCAAAACATCCGGAATGTTCAAGTAAACACGCGTAAGGTACCGAGAGCTCGAGTATAGATTTTCTAGAAACTTAGTTCCTCGGGTGGCGCTGTTAGTCGAGAGATCGGCGATGTCATTCTCTGCAAAGCCCCCCCCGCTCTCGCTCCTGACACTAGATGGCGCTAGTTGACTTATTCACATAACACTGCCCCCTCCTAAGACATGCTCGTCCCGAGCATTATCGGTCCCATAATAACGCGCCAAGCGATCCACATGGACGATCTTAGGAGTCCCTCTTGCGCCTTTCTGTATCCGGTAGGTCACATCGTTGATCCTGGTTACAATCCGGTACGGGCCGTCCCATTTAGCTTGAAGCTTAGGAGATTTCCCTTTGCTGCGGACTGGATTGTGCAACCACACTAATGAACCTTCGTTGAACCCTTTATTGTTCATTTTGCGGTCATACCGGGTTTTCATTTTCTCAGACATTTGCTGGCCCGATTGTCTGACGTGCTCATAAATGTCATTCATTTTGTTCCGCAAGTCATATGCATAATCGGTTATACTGCGTGGGGCATCAGGTGGTATCCCAGTGATCAGGTCTGCAGGCAGCCGTAATTCTCTTCCAAAGTTTGCGAAAGCTGGTGTCACTGCTGTACTTTCGTGAACAGAACTTCGATATGACAACAAAAACGGTTGTATGTGCTTGTCCCAATCTCGTTGCCGATTGTCTACAACTTTTGCTAGGTACCTCTCCAATGTCTGATTAAATCGTTCCACCATTCCATCAGATTGCGGGTGATAAGAAGTCGTTCTTGTTTTATGAGTACCCATAACTCGGCAAGTTTCCTGGAATATTTGAGACTCAAAATTCCTTCCTTGATCGCTGTGAATCTCTAAAGGTACTCCAAAACGACAGAAGACTTCATGAACTAGTTTATCTGCAACTGTTGAAGCTTCTTGATTTGGAATGGCGAAAACTTCTGGCCACTTAGTGAAGTAATCCATCACAACCATGAAATACTTGTTACCGCTTTCACTCTCCGGAAACGGCCCCGCCACGTCAATGGCTATTCTCTCCCATGGTGCACCAACATTGTACAACTTCAATGCACCTCTACTACGAGTCTGAGGTCCCTTTACAGCCGCACAACTTGTACATTTGCGACACCAGTCCTCGACATCGTTTCGACAGTGGACCCAGTAAAACCGTTCTCGGATCTTCAGTAGAGTTCGTTTAACTCCCAGATGGCCTCCTGAATAATCATTATGGTACAGCTGTAGAACATCCGGTACTTTAGCTTTAGGGACAACCATTTGTAAATGACAGCTGTCTCCCCGAACATTTTCCCATTTACGGCACAGAACTCCATCCTGAAGCAGCAAGCTATCCCACTGGGCCCAATAGCTTTTAGTGATCGAACTCATCGCTGAGACGTCGCTCCACTTGGGCTTGGGAGCACTGGCCTTCATCCATTCCAGGATCGGCTTGATGTCCGGATCTTCCTGCTGTGCACGTTGTAAGCTGTCCATTCACTCGTTGCTGAGGTGGTCTGCCCTGAGCATCCTCACGGACACCACTCCCTTACTCTCTTGCCTAGTACAATGTTTGCAATCTTCAGGACAAGGTCTTCGTGATAATGCATCTGCGTTGCCATGAGATTTCCCGCTGCGATGTTCGATCTCAAAGTCGTATTCCTGCAGTAGTTCAATCCACCTCGCAACTTGTCCTTCTGGATTTTTAAACGGCAATAGCCATTTTAGTGCAGCATGGTCAGTTCGTAAGTGAAATTTTCGCCCCAGAAGATATTTGCTAAAATGCTGCAACGACTTTACCACAGCTAGCAATTCGCGTCTTGTGACACAATAGTTCCTTTCCGGTTTTGACAACGACTTGCTGAAGTACGCTATCACGACCTCTTGGTCACCATTCCGTTGTGACAACACACCGCCAAGTCCTATATCACTTGCGTCTGTGTCAACTACAAATTCTTTGCTTGCATCAGGGTATCCCAAAATAGGTGTTTTGCACAGACGGTCCTTGAGCTCCTGGAATGCGATATTACAACTTTCATCCCAGCAGAAATGTCGCTTCTCCTCGGTTAGCTTATGCAGAGGTTTGGCTATATCTGCAAAGTTCTTCACAAATCGCCGGTAATAGGAGCACAAACCCAAAAATGCTCTAACCTGCGTCTTGTCTTTTGGAACCGGCCAATCCTTTACAGCTGCAATTTTCTCTGGATCCGTGCGGATACCTTCTTCCGACACTACATACCCCAAAAATTTGACTTGCTGTTTGACGAGAATACATCGGCGTACTCGAGTAACAACTTCTTCGCCTTGACCAATTCGTTCGGGGACAGAACACTGCGACAGCCTTCCAAAAGTGTGGTCACTCTCGTTTCTGCATCCTTGCTGGGGGTCCCACTCGATATATATTGGCACCGACGTAACCAATCCACTTCCTCACAAGTACCAATTAATGTGCCTTTTTCTATAATCTGGTCCCGGTCGCAAAGGTTCAGCACACGTACTCCTGAGATGTCCGTGGTCCTGACCAAGGTTCGAGCTACTTTCCATGGAAGGTCATTGTTTACCCTTTCCACAAGTGCACAACGGTGAGCTTGCCCAGCGTTTCGGGGAAGACTAATCGGAACAATCGTTTCCGATCTCGGCGGAAGAACAATCTTCTTAATGCTGTACACGTTCCCTGGTAACGCACCTTCCATAAAAAGTTCCTCCTGTCCACATTTCAAAACACCTTGCTTAACGTCGATCTCACAACAATTATTCCTCATAAAGTCTAGGCCTAGGATGCAGTCGTCCATTATATCAGCCACGATGACATTATGCAGGTAGATCACGTTGCCAAGCTTCAACTCCATCTCCTTCTCTCCACGGACGGGTATACGCTGACCGGTGGCTGTTACCAAATTAATGCGTTCTCGGTTGTATGTGGAGTCCCCAAGGAACTGACTTATAAGTTGGGAACTAACAACCGTACGAGAGGCTCCAGTGTCTATGGTCAGTTTACACGGCATTCCGTTGACCTCGCCCTTGATGATTAGACTATTCCCATCATGGGTTTGTGAGATCGAGATCCTTGGGGCTCTTTTAACATCAGCCAGCACTCGCCCCGCGGTTCTGGCTTTTACTCGTTTCCCTGCTGCTGCTGGGCGGTGCTGTTGGCCGCACTACCCTCCTGGGATCGTTCACCTTCCCTTTCTAGGGTTCGCTTAGGGCAGCTGGATCGAAGATGGCCCTTTTCCCCACAGCCATAGCACCTAAGGCTGTATCCTTTGTTGCGGTCGCGAACTGTAGCTGCTGCAACCTCCCTGACGCGATGGGAACGATGATCCTGCCGCACGGCTTCTACCTCCAGTGCATGGGCCAAGGCGTCCTTAAGCGTCTCGTGGTGCCCGAGCCTCACAGCAGCTCTGACTTCCAGGTCGCGGATGCCGTCGATGAATGTTTGCACCAGGTTCCCTCCAATGAGCGCAGGTACAGACTGGCATGCTTTACGAACCATCTTCTCCACCTCAAGGGCCCACTGCTGCAGGTTTTCGTTGCTGCGTTGCACGCGATCTTTAAGCTGCGCGCGAAAGACGTGTTCCAGGTGAGCGTCACCATATCTCGCCTCCAAGGCCTCAAGAAGCTGCTCATAGGTCACTTTCTTACCGAGAGCTTCCAACACAGTTAAGGCTTGGTCGCGCAGGCCTAGGGTGAGTGCAGTCATGGCTTGGCTTTTATTCCAGCCGTTCGCCTCCATGACGGCCTCGAACTGGATTTTGTAGGCCGACCAGGAAGAGGTCCCGTCGAACGGCGGCACTTTGAATCCACGTAGCGAAGGTGCTGCAGCTACTACGGGAGCTGTAGTTCCATCCCCAAGTTTGAGGTCGTTTAGCGTTTTCTTCACGTCAGCCATCACGTTGTCAACCCGATTGTTCACATGGTTGATTCGGGTTTCATGTTCTTCGATTCGGGTTTCAGCTTCCGACAGGCGGTTGTCGTGTTGAGCAACCCTATCCTTCACCTGCCTTATCTCTTTCCCAAAGGTAGCGTGAAGGTCCTTCATGAGGAGCATCTGCTCTTCCGACCGACGAGCCTGTTCCGCCAGCTGACGGGCCTGTTCCTCCTGCCGGCGGGCCTGTTCCTCCTGCCGGCGGGCCTGTTCCTCTTGTCCGTTCTGCAGCTGCTCTTTCAACTGACGGGCCTGCTCCTCCTGTCGGCGAGCCTGCTCCTCCTGTCGGCGAGCCTGCTCCTCCTGTCGGCGAGCCTGCTCCTCCTGTCGGCGAGCCTGCTCCTGCAGCATCACCATCAGAGCACCTAAGTCAGGTGCCACAGACGTAGAAGCTGCTGACGGACCGGCTTCCGTGGCCGGCGGCTGGCCCTCAGACATCTGCGGCGTTGCACCACCAAATCTCCTCTGGTCCGTCTCCTGCTGGCGTTGACTTCGGGTACGGACACCCTCCGTTTCCTCCTTAGGTAAAATCGGCATTATTTTATCCCACTTCTGACACCAATTGTTACGAGCTTAGGGTTCGTGACAATAAAAATTGCCGATAAAATTACCTAAATTAACACTTTAATTTACTTTATACAAATTAAAGTAAAAAAAAACACTAATAATTAAACACACTAATTCACTTAATTTCACTCCGAAGCTTCGCTTGTGTCGCCGAGTTAAACTCTGTCTCGATCGCATCTTGCGCCATCTATTTATTCAAATCAGCAAAACATCCGGAATGTTCAAGTAAACACGCGTAAGGTACCGAGAGCTCGAGTATAGATTTTCTAGAAACTTAGTTCCTCGGGTGGCGCTGTTGGTCGAGAGATCGGCGATGTCATTCTCTGCAAAGCCCCCCCCCCCGCTCTCGCTCCTGACACTAGATGGCGCTAGTTGACTTATTCACATAACAATACGACTCCGCCATTCAGTACCAACAAAATGCTGGGTCTATTAAAAGATGCTTGCAGCAAAATAACGAAAGAAGATTGGGTCAAGGTCGTCAAATTAACAGTGTGATCGGAGAGTTTTTGTGTTCTTTTGCGGTGGGTCTTACAGAACTTAGCTACGACCGCAGGAACAGTTTCCACGAGCTTGTCATTCATATCGTTCACTGCATTGCAATCTTCTAGACATTGAAAATGGTTTTGTAACTCGAGTTGAAAGGTTTCGGGATATTGGACTAGAGCACGAGGGGGACGGAGTGTTGACTTCATTAACGAGACCTCTCCAACTTGACGTTTAGGTTCAGTGTGCCTCTGACCATTCGGTGATCGCTGCCAGTTTTCACCCTTGCGATCACTGAGACATCACTGAACAGTTGGCGTCTGGTCATCATAATGAATTCAATCTCATTTTTTGTCGAACCGCCGGGGCTCGACCCGGTCCACTTCCTGTGAGGCCGTTTCTGGAAGAAAGAGTTCATCATAAAGAGTTACCCTTTCTTCGTGAAGTCGGCCAGCTGCTGGCCTATTGGGTTCTGTTGCCCTATCCCTAATTTCCCTATTTTCAGCTCACCGTTATTTCTTATGCCTAGTTTTGCGTTGAAGTCTCCCATTTATACCGTATAGTGCGTTTTGGAGGAACGCATGGCTCTAAAAATATCCTCACACATTTCCTCTACCTCCTCATTGGGATGTGGCGGCATTGGTGGGTAAACCTGTATGACTCAGCGAATACTTTTTGCTAACACAACAACAAATTGCCATATTTGAGAATGACCATGTCCTTCCCCTCTATTCGGACCTCGGATAATCCTATAATATTCCAGCGTTACTTTTATATCTTCTTCTAGCTCCATTTAATTCAACCACTTGCTTCTGATTAGTTGGTAGACATAGGAGTTTTGGCAAACTTTTTGGAAACATGTTTTCGATAGTTACATGTCAAAAAGGAAAAAATTGAATTTTTCACATTCGACATTTTGCATGTACCGCGACGTAAATGGGTCGATGTCATATTATGGTCACGGTTTGTAAATTGCAACAACAACGAGTTTCAAAGCGAGTATCAAAAAGTTACGAATTTTTAAAAAACTAGTTTCTAACTGAACTGAATTGCTTGAATATGATGGTCGAGCAAGTAGATGAATTTGTATATTTGAGACGTGTATTCCACGAGATGGGAGATATGATAAGGATATTGAACGACGAACGACGCCGACGAACGATCACGACGACGGTGAATGCGGGAAATAAAGTAAATGGGGCTCTGCACTCTGTTGTGAAAAGTCAGAATGTATCAAAAAAGGCACGTATGGCAATTCACAATACTGTATTAGTCCCTACTTATGTATGGTAACGTATGGTAGTGAAAGTTGGGTGTGGCAGAAGAAGCACGAGAGTAGAATAAATACAATAGAAATGCGGTCGCTAAGGTGCGGTCGTTAGGGCTGAATCTGAGTGACAGGGTGAGTAGTTATGTGATAAAAGATGAGTGTGGTCTGTAAGATGATGCGGTGACCAGGATTAAGAAAGGAATGATTCGAGGGTTTGTTCATGTGGAAAAAATTAATGAGGAAAGACTGACAAAGCAAATGTATGTTGCAGAAGTGAATGGAAGAGTCGGAAAGGGACGTCCAAGGCGAAAGTTTGTCGACAAAATTGGCGATATATTAAAAATGGGCCAAATTAAGAATACCCTTAACCGACGAGCATGTATGCGTATATGGAAGTGGAGGAGGCGAGAGAGGTATGTCAGAATCGTGTTAAATGGAAGTCTGTAGTCTCTGCCTGAGGTAACAGGCGTGAGTATTTATATTATATATATGGGTTCGTGACACTGCAGATTGAATTAAGAATACTTTTACTATCGAACACCAATAACAACTTAAAACAAACTAATAATTAATCACACTGAACATTTTAGTTCGCAGTTATAAACTTCGAAATATTCACTTGGATCGCCAATCCAATACTGCCCCGGTCGCGATATTTAAATGGTGAATCTCACCATCATCCTTCACAGTTAGCTACCGTGGGTAAATCTTTGTTTCAGATTGCACGAGGGATCTATGACAGAAAACTTCTGGCCGCCGAGCTGCAGCATGTCAAGCAAGTATTGCAAGACAACAAGCTTCGGATCCCGCGCCTACGTCACAGTGACCGAGTGAAGCCGGACACAGTCAAGCGTGTGCCTGCTGTACCACCATATGTCAGAGGAGTCACAGAAAACGTTGGCTACATCTTGAGGCGAGCTTCCATTAAAACATACTACAAGCCGCCGAAGAAGATTAGTCAATTTTTACCATCCGTCAAGTGTAATCCCTCTACAAGATGCAGGAGTGTACAAGTTAGATTGTGAATGTGGTCCCTCTTACATAGGTCAAACAAAAAGATCCATAAAAACCCGCGTGAAAGAACATATAGCTGACGTGAAGCACCAACGCTCCGGGAAGTCTGCAGTCTGTGAACATGTTCAAGATCGTCCCCACCATTACATCAGATTTGATAAAACACAAATCCTCGCAAAAGAACACCGATTCCTACCAAGGACGATACGCGAGGCCATTGAAATTAAAAAACATCCTATTTTGATAGAGAAGATGGTTAGGTGCTGCCATCTGCTTGGGATCCTATAATTAACAAAATTAAACCTAAACCCAAGCATACCACTCGGACCAAAAATTAATATTCAAAAACTGAAGGTAGCCGGGCTAACAATGACATTCGGACGTCAAACATCTCAGTCCCCCCCCCCCCCCCGTGACCATGGTTGCTGTAAAGCACCCGAAACGTCGGAAATTAAAAATAAGTAAAATCAGTTAAATAAACGCGATAGAATCCGTAAATTTAGTTTCATTCAATTATCACTATGTTTCAATTTTGGTACTCACATCAAACGAATTACGTTAGATGGGGCACAGGTATGTCAGATGAATACGGATTAGAGTGTGGGGTAAGGCAGGGCGGATTAAGCTCTCCTACCTTATTTAATTTATATATTAATGGGTTGATCGCTGAGCTCAACAGCACTGGTATTGGGTATTCAATAGACGGAGTCAATATAAATAACATAAGTTACGCGGACGATATGGTGTTGTTGAGCCCATCGATCAGAGCACTGAGACAATTAGTGAAAATTTGTGAATTATATACAACACAAAAAAGAGTGAGCTAACTTACCGCCTGTAAATTTGTGTGAGTCGGTTATAAAAAGAGTACCTCAGTTACCTGGGGCACTAGCTCAC
The DNA here is from genome assembly GCA_036936625.1 of Parnassius smintheus behrii. Classification (NCBI taxonomy): domain Eukaryota; kingdom Metazoa; phylum Arthropoda; class Insecta; order Lepidoptera; family Papilionidae; genus Parnassius; species Parnassius smintheus. The sequence continues at coordinate 33,194,123 of JAUPFT010000012.1, forward strand.
TGAAAACATGAGCGATGACTGCGATATTGAGAGAGAACGCAGAGCACTGGCAGTACGTTGCAACATGTTGACTCGCAGATTCGCTAAGTTCTCTAGACAGGTTACAATAATGCTTTTCAAAGCATTCTGTCAAACTTTTTATACGTGTAGCATGTGGGTTGGGTACACGCAGCGGACGTATAGTGCACCTCGCGTGCAATATAACAATATCTACTATGTTCGCGGAGGCAGGTATCGATGACTTTTATGCTATAATGCGAAAGAGATGCGCCGCGCTTCTTTTTCGTATTAGAGACTCTTCTAATAGCATCTTAAGCGCCTTAGCCGATAGGTGGGACTCTCCGCTTTTAAGACACTGGATCCGCATTCACATGCATAAGAATTAAAATGTAAATTTAAGTAATTATAATAAAATGTATTTCTTTTATATAAGTAAGTTTTAGTAATTATTGATATTGTTGTTAAAATGTATGATTTTTTTTTCTTTTCTTAGATTTCTAAGTAATTTAACTAACAATGATTCTATAAAAATGTTATGTTACTAACCAATTTATGGACTCTTGTCTGAAATAAATTATATATATATATATATATATATATATATATATATATATATATATATATATATATATATATATATATAGCGTTATATATGTATATATAATATATTTAAGAAAAAGTTTTCTCCCTTGCTTTCAGGTACAGATGCTTAATTTGTAAATAATTACAGAAATACTGATACAGATAACATTTTACTGTTTCCTGTTCCAACGGATATTGATAAGAGTCGGAATTCTCATTTTACAGACGCTGATTCGAAACTTTAATACTATAGGCCGATTACATTCATTTTAATATCAGTTGCGATACGGTATATGAATTATTAATGAAAATAATGCATAATAGATACGGTGATTAAAAATATCGAATCGATCATCCATCATAGCTTATAAAAGTCCACTGCTGGACACAGGCCTCCCACGTAGATTGCTTCATAGGGCATATTGGCGTTTTGGTATAGTTGACACACTTGGCAAGCGGGTTTTCAGCCGCAGTTTTTTATCGTTTTGAGTTGTTATCAGGAAGATGCTGCTGCCCATCTCCTGTTTCAAGTTCCTTCCGCCTTACAACACCCATGGGATGAAATGGGGTAGTGGATATTAAATATATGGGGTAGTAGATATAAAAAACTGATAGTGACCTGCCTTTTGTTGAATTTTAATCCAAAATGTACAAAATTCATATAATCTTTAAAAAGAGACTACCAATAAACTTAAACAATTTTCCCCAAGAATCAGATCGGAAAGTTGTATTTCATGCTGTCATCTTTGGAGAAAAATATTTACTGCCATTGACAGTTCCCCGGAATTAATTTTTAACCGACTTCAAAAAAAGAGGTGGATTTCAATTCGGCAGTATTTTTAACTTCCCGCTAAGAAATCAATCAATCAATCAATGTATGGAAAATGGCATGATTCTTTAGGTCATAACTCATACTGAAATTAAATTATATTTATTACTGATTAACTTGACTTTTATTCATATCACAACCAATGTTTGTAGAGAGAACACACGTTGATTTTACTAACGAAAAAAAAATCATTTTGATCATCAATTTACTCCAATGGTAGTCAGTCCTAGTGGCTGTGGTAAATCTTATTTTGTTTGTCAGTTCATTAAAAGTACTTAAAGAAATCTGAATTACAGAGTTCAAAAATATTTTGTGGTGTTATGATGAATTGCAACAATTTTACAACCTAAATGCTATTTATTATTATCAGGGTATTCCTGATTATATAGATATGTTTGATGGAAAATATCCTCAATTTATAATCATTGATGATCTTATGAGAGAATGTGATGGTCGCATTGTTGATATATTTACTAAAGGAAGTCATCACCGGAAATTAAGTGTATTTTATATAACCCAAAATTTATTTCAACAAGGGAGAGGGCATCGACACATTTCATTAAACAGGAGTTATATGATTTCCCTCAAAAATCCTAGAGATAGAACACAAGTTCGTTTTCAAAATTTTAGCAACTTTTCACCTTTCACCTGAATGTTCGAAATTTGTTGAAGGTGCTTAAAAGACGCCACAAATAAAGCATATGGTTATTTGATGATTGTTCTAAAACAAAATACTGAATATCATTTTTTTAATTATTTATTTTATTTCTGACTTTTTAGTGCCCGACACACTCTTATGTAACTAAATTTCATAATATGATATCACGAATATATATGTAATTACTCTAAGGGTTCGACACAAATATAACCCATTTTACGCTATCAAAACTTTTTAAACCAATTAGTTTATTATTTAAAATTAAATTTAAACATACAATTTACATAGTTTTGTAATCTTCTTTTAATTTCTTTTATTTTGATATCCTAGTCGATGGGTTTGGTTAATTATTTTATTTACGTATAACTGTTTTGCGCCAAATATCCGCCATTTTTTTTTCAAAAAGCTATCTATGAATACTTAGGTTTTTAAGACGGGTTTTTAAGAAGAAGAATATAACGATACCTTAACCGTCGAAATCTATACAGAAGTTTGGAAGATACGAGGTAATAACGAAATTTACGAACATACATACAAGTTACGCGCGAAAAACATAACCCTTCCTTGGCAGTCGGGTAAAAAGAAAGTGAGAAGATAAGATAAGATAACGACGGGCTGTTTACCGAAACTCCACGACTAAGAGCGTATTTTGTGTGTGGGCAGAAATAATGCTATTATTCAAGCCATGAAATCGCCCCAAAGAAGTTAAACAGTCAAAAAGAAAGTGTCACGAAAATATTTGGCAGTGCAGCGCACTCGTAAATATTTTTTTTCTTGTAGTAAAAAAATGATCTTGTTCAATAAACGTTTTTAACTTATAAGTATGTACATAATGTCAATACTGATGACAAATATTATACTGTCCAAAAATCATATTATTTCAATTTTCGTGACAACCCCTAGCATACGCGCTGACCACGTAAATACCTTTATAGGCGGCGGCATCGCCAGACATCAAAGCCTTTTCACTACTGTATGGTCTTGAAACTGTGATTGAATCGTGTATACTCGGATCCAGTGGTCATTAGCCACGCTCACAGTCTGACAAGGAGTGCATCGTTCCAATAACTACGTTTATATTATTACGTAAGTTTTCAATTCTATCGTGTGGTCACAGGCACTCGAGCATTTTTGTTTTATATTTATGCTAATCCTTCACATTGAATAAAACTGATTTTTTATTTTATCGCATTTATTTTTACTTATTTTTAACTCACAACGTTTCGAGCGCTTTACATGCTGAGATGTTTGACGTCCCGATGTCTTTGTAAATCAGGGGTACATTTAGCATTTATATATTATTTTGGTCTGGATTAATTAGAGATCCTTGCTTTGCTCTTCCTTGCATCGTACAATCTAACGAATGAAATAAATAAGTCTTAGTATTTGTGAAAACTTATCCGTTAAAACTTTAGGTAATCGTGACATAGGGAAACGTATGTCAATTATATTCCTCATTATCATTATCATTATATTCACACACATCATTACAACCCATCATAAGTCCACTGCTGAATATAGGCCTCCCCTAAATAATGCCATAAAGCACAGCCCTGAGCCACCTGCATCCATCAAATTCCTGCATATTTTACCATGTCGTCACTCCATATAGTGGAGAGCCACTCCCACATTTCGCCTACCGGTACGAGGCTGCCACTTGAGAAACCCAATTCCAACCCAACCCCATCGGTTGCCGGTTCTTCGAGCTATATGGCCGGCGCATTGCCATTTCAGCTTACTAATCCGTTGAGTCTTGAGCATATTCGTCATCGTGAATCAGTTCTTGTAACATTAAATATTTGAATATGGTAGATGCCAATTCTTAGAAAATAAAGTCTATTAATGTCAATTTCATTACTCTTATAAATTAAAAGCTTCCCACAATATGTTATTTATAATACTCATGAGACGAAATGGAGTGATGGATCTTTTTCATCGAGACCATACGGCAATGCAAATGTAAATAGTATATTATATGCGAGCAAAAGAGACGAAAGTGAACAACGCGCTGGTCTCGTTTGCTCTTCCTCACACTAACGGTGTAGTAATAGTATATTATAGAGCAAGGAAAACAAAAGAAAAAGTATACGTTAACCTTAGACAAAAAAGTAATAAAAAGTAAAGTTACAGCCTATATACACGTCCCACCGCTGGGCACAGGTCTCCCCTCATTTTTGAGAAGGTTAGGGCAAGGGAATGTCCACCGCGCTGCCCCAATGCGCGTTGGCGAACTTAACATGTCTTCGAAAATATTTTTTTCCTCTTATTCTTTAGACATGCAGGTGTCCTCACGATGTGTTCCTTCACCGCAGAGCACGTAGTAAATTAGCACTTAAATTGCAATTAACAATTTCATTGGTGCCGGTGGGGATCGAACCCGGGTTACTCGCATTCTGTTATAATTACAGCGAGCGTTAACCATTTGAGCTACATGATGATAAAACATGGAATTACTACTATGCACATTTTAAGTGACGCTGAAATCATCCTTAAGTTTTCGTAAAAACGCGCACTCGAGCTACAAATGAATCTTATACCATTAAATAATAACGATTGTTTTAGGTGCATAGGTTTACTTTTATGGGTTGATTAGGAAAGAAGAAAGATGTGTGCTTTTTAACTATTATATGCTAGTACTTGACTACTATCCCCCTGATGGCAAGTGGTGTTGCAGCCGCTTTCATTATGGTTTCGGCGTTAGTTAAATGTGCATACTGTTTTGTGTTTCTTTCTTTGTTGATCTGAGACTTTAATATGGAAAATAGGTAAAGTATACCAGTTACTTTAAATGAAATTTTGTACTTTAACAGATATAACGTAAACGTAATTATGTACGTAATTTGAAGGTTATCTGGTTAATGTGCACAACACTACCAGGACTAAAGGAATTCAATGTTTTGTAATAGTTTACGTACATAAACTCTTACGCCTGTTATACAGAGAAATAGACTCCTAAATCTAGATCTAAATCCTTCCTCTCACAATACTCATAATCAGTTCACCATTATATAGACAAATATTTTAATTGTGCTTATTTATGTCTTAACATTATGCAAATAAGCTACCGAGCTTAAAAGAAGGGAATCGTTTTAATGCAACAGACAGACACATTAAATTTATTTGTATATGTCTATAGATGTCATCATCATCATCATCATCATTACAGCCCTCCACAAGTCCACTGCTGAACGTAGTCCTCCCCCAAGCAATGCCACAAAGCACGGTCCTGAGCCACCGGCATCCATCGACTTCCTGCATGTCCTGCACGTCCAGTATTATAAAGGAAAACAAAACTACAAAGTGCTGACACTATGAAGGTTGGAATTTAAAATATACTTATAAAATTTAGTAACATAATATTTTATATGGCGGTAAATAATGTATAAGATCATTAACTTTACACATTTGGATAAATTTAGTTTTTGTTTTTATTCTTGAAAAGTGAATGAAACTAATTTAACGGATTTTCTTTACTTTGACTTTAACCTTAGTAAATTGGAAATCACTAACATATAACTTAAACGTTTCTGGAAAAACTTAATACATAAGTCAAGGATTTTGAAACAAGTATTACATTTTAACTTATTAAATACCATTATTAAAACAAATTTCGTTTTATTATGTTGGTGTATAATTTTTAATTACACTTAAATTTCTATTTGCACTGGTAAATTCGGATCAATCAATCGGAAAACACATACTGCCTATTCTAACGAAGCCCCATGGGCAGGATCCTGCTCTTATTCCAAATCTGTTTCCTAAGCCATCTTCTTCTGAATCTACAGGTAGAATTGGTCTATGTTTAACCATTGTATTTTTTGTTGCCATTGTTGTGTTCTTCTTACGAAGCGCTGCACTCCATTCAAGGCTCACGACTAGGAACACACACAGAGCGAATTTTATATACATTTTAATTTTAAATGTTTTATTTTGTTTGTTATTTTTCACAAAGTTTTAAATGATTTCGAACTTAGCTTCTTCGCAACTGTGAGGTGAAGGTTGTCTTGCAACTCCTTTTATACCGAGGAAAATAATTAATCGAAAACGTATTTCTCTTTTCCTCATAGGTGTGTTAAAATGCTGCGTGTCATAATATTTAAATGATGATAGGTAAAATTTTACATAGTACATGACGTAGTATGTGTCACGCTAATACTACCAACGCCAGAGGGAAATCCAAAACATCGTAATAAAATTATTAAGTGTCCTGATTTATGTATCATATTAATGAATGAACACGTTTTATTTATTTATTATTACGTTTTAGACTTGAAGAATGATCTCTTACATCAGTGCCGTTATTAATTAATTAAATATTACTCGAGCTTGGCCGATTTTTTATAAATTAATTATGTATTATAAAATATATAATTAATTTATAAAAAATCGGCCAAGTTTGAGTCTGACTCACGCATGAAGTGTTCCGCACCATCGTAAAAACATGTTTCTAGTAGGGTAGCCCGCTTTGGTTTTTAACTTATGTTTTGTTTTTATTATTTGTTGTTATTGGACTACGACGTTGGTTACTCTTTGGGTATGGAATCCTAAAAAGATACAGGTTTAGCATTTTGAAAGTCTTAAACGATAAAGAATTTATAGCAAGAAAGGGTGTCGTGAAGCGACAAATAAAAACAAAAAAAACCTAACCTAACAACAACGAAACAAAAAAATAGAACAAAAACGAATAATTTATTTAAAATTTTAAGAGATATTTACAGTTTTATATAGAAAAGTATGAAGATGATGATAGGTGACGTGAATTACAATTATTTAAAAAAAATAACAAAGATAAATGAGTACTGAAACGGAGCCCGAAGACCAAAGTGGCACACCGCGCTTGGCAGTGATGCTCACCGCTCACGGAATATGCACAGGCTATGCCTGTGGGAGGTGCGCAGCGCCTGATCTAGGCACACGCAGCGTCTGGAGTAGGCACACGCAGCGCTTGAAGTAGACACACACAGCGCCCGGACTGGGCACACACAGCGCCCGGAGTAGGCACACTCAGAGTCTGGAGTAGGTACACGCAGCGCTTGAAGTAGGCACACAGCGCCTGGAGTAGGCACACACAGCGCCCGGAGTTGGCACATGCAGCGCTTGAAGCAAGCACGCACAGCGGCTAAAGAAAGCGCGGGCACTAGGAGGCGTAGGCGTGGCTAGGCGACGACTTCAGGTGAAGGCAGAGGCTTGCAGGATCCCGGAGCAGTGCGGCCTCGGGATAAGGCCTTTAGGAGATGCTTCTCGTTTGAAAGCTGAAGCGAGACTTCCTTTATTGGCCGATTGTTCGGCTTTTATACTTTTTGACAGATCTGGGATAAGAACGGGAAATTATTTAAATTAAAAGCAAATTTTTGTAAATGGCCAAGAGGAAAAGAGTATTTATGCGGAAGTATTGAAGTAAAAACATCAGGCCGGTAACGAATTTGAATAAAAATTGCCATGACAACCAGATAAACAACGATGTCAAAACATATCAAATTTTGGTTTCAGGCTCGTAATAGAGAAACGGCAAGATTTAAGTGAAAAATGAGATATTATTGATATAGGAAAAAAAGTAGCGCAACAGCGCGCACGAAGCCCGATATTGCTGAGTTACGGAGAACTAAATAAAAGATCGAAAAAGATAGACTCCATTGACACCGATTTAAAAAGTGCTGATAGCGTGAAAATACGAAGTGAAAATGATTTGTTATTGTGCCCTTACGGTTTAAAAACGTTACAGGATCCTATGGAAATAAAGGTGATGCAAAATATCCAGTTTTGAGGCGAATGCAGAAAATCAAAAACAGAATGGAAAAATAAATTTAAAATAGTGTAAAATGATATGTAAGTAGCATAACACTACAAGGGTTGACTGGGCCGAGAAAGGGCCAAGCTCTTAAAAAATACCAGCTTGAAATAGCAGTTAAATGCTGTTTTATTTCGAGTGGTGAGTGTAGAGAACTGGACACCACTTTTTATTTGAAACGAGGCATTCCATCTTAGTCCTCAGAGGTCCCAACCCGTCTGCATTTTGATTCTTAATCAAATTCTTGATCTATGGGCTACAGGATCCATCATCAGGTTTAAAAATGTAAAAAAAAAAACTTGTTTACAAATGGGCCTGATATCACCCAAATAGCGGATAGGGACAAAGACTCTTAAAAACCACTAAAAACTTTTGGTTGAAATAGAATTATTTCCCGAGATACCATTTATTTATAAACAATAGAAAACATTTATTTCCTTATTTTTATTTAATTTAAATACCTAAATAGCTTGTTAATTTGTTCTTATTTTGATAAATGAATGATGAAATTTTAATTCATCCAGTTAGGCTATATAATCTAAATATTTGCCGCCGCCTATATTTGGAGGTAGAGCTGCTCCGTTCAGACCGGGACTCTGGCGGAAAGAACCTTTGCCTGTAGCGAGTTTTTTTTGCCGAAGCTGAAGCTTTTGTTGAACTTTCAGCCGAAGGCGACGTTTTAATTGTATCTATAAATTTTTTCTAGCGATAAGTAGATTAATAGTGTATTTTTATTATTTGTATATAATGATGTCAGTCAGTCAGTCCTTTTTTTGACCGAAGGTGGCTGGACTTCGGTTTGACACTAGATGTCCCGTTCTGCGTGGGAGTCTGTCTAAAACCACATATTTACCTATTTTAGTCGTGATATGGTGAGTGTAGAAAGCTGTATAACCTTTTTACTAGTAAGGAAGCATTCTACCTACTCATCAGGGGTGGCAACTGACGACGCATCTGTATTTCTTCATCTTAATTGATGATAGATTTAGGTGACTCTTGGTTGCAGCACCCACTTACCATCAGATGAACTATGTGCTTGTTTTTCGTTCTTCTTAATACTAAAAAAATCAAAAATTGAATTTTTTATCAGAATTGAGACACACACCGTGTTTCAGCCAAGTTTGCGAAAAAAGACAGCGACACAAAGGTAGTCTGTATTACACGAACCATTTTGAAACGCTATGACTCAAAAATATTAGATCTGTAGTTTGCATACATAATAAGAACCCCTTTAACAACTACAATCCCAGATTTCATTAATAAAACTAATATAGTTCTCTAGGGTTATTAAAATCTGAAAGTGACATTGTTGGTTGAAAAAATGGTTTATCATCATTACAGCACTTCACAATTACAATGCTAAACATAAGCCATCAAAGAATGCCACAAAGCACGGTCCTGAGCTACTTGCATCCATCGACTTCCTGCACGTCTTACCAGACCGTCGCTCTATGTAGTGGGTCCGCCCTACACTTACCTACCGGTACGGGACTGCCACTTGAGAACCTTTTTCCCCCATCGGTTCACTTCTAGGTTACATTGAAATGTGGCATCAACGTTTAACATCAAACGTAAAAATAAAAGAGGCAAACTGTCGATATTAGGTGATAAAGTCGAGCCGACTCATTCGTGCTACAACTATACCAGTTACATAGCTGCAGCTGGCTCTACGACGTAGGAAATTTATTCGTGCGATTAAATAAAAATCTAAGGCGAAATTTTTTTCTTACTTTTTTTTAATTCAATTTTCTTTAAACATTATCTTTATGCGTTACTGTCGTTTGAAGGTTATTTATGATATTCCACCAAAAATTTTTTTTGTAGGTATACTTGTATATCATGTTGCAGGGTGATGGAACTTCTTTATCTAACGCATCACAAAAACTCTTTGGAAACTAATATTAACATAACGTCACCGGAAGTCAGTGATCATTGAATTTAATTTTTAATTTTTATCAAGACATCTGTTAGTTTTTATGGCACTATTACATATTAACAGGATAAAAATATAACTGATTTAAACTAATATTACTTTTACTCGAAATCAATTCATCACACAGGTTAATGAACTTTGCTTAAGGTGCTTTGATATTAATGAATAGGAAGGTGTAACTGAACTGGTTAATTTATCAATAAATCTATAAGTCGTGTCGCCGGTCTCCGCCCATAAGTCGCCCGTTTAATATAAGTCGCATAACGGCAATGTTTCATTACAAAACCGACTCACGACCAAGCCGATATTAAATGCCGTTTTTTGACAACGAGTTTAAGCTAATAAGTAACAGCGACAATCCGTATTTAATAAAAAGCGTGTCTACTCTATTCAAAACTAGTTTTTACTGAATGCCTTATATTTCTTATAAATAACAAGAATTTAACGCTAAACAAATCTGTTATAACTATTTTAGTAGAAATACCTAAACCAAAAGGTTATCCCTAAACAAAAAGGTTTGACATAAATATTTCTCAGCCCATTACCGATTCACTTCTGGACACGGACTTATCTAAAAACTAGTTGGGTCAAACATAGCGGCCACGCCGGTAGATGCTGCACCTGGTCGTTATATACGATGATAAAGTATAAAGACATCTTTGGGGGTCATGAGATCAAATGTCTGCAGTTTTCTCAGCTGCACCTGAACCTACTGTCCGACATAAGTTGACAGAAGTTATAGTGATTTCAATTATTATTCTAATTTTTGGGTTTTTATAGAGCCATACCATGACTTTGTTCCGTATCGAGGCGCTACGCGTGACAAAGTAGGAAACTAAATTCGACAAATGGCCTATGCCCTTAGTTAATGAGCGAATTTAGCTATAGGCTAGAGGTTATTATTCAAAAACAATCTTGAGTTTCGACTCAAGATCTAAAATGTCTAATATATAATTTAAGTCGAGCCCGTATATTTCATACACACTTTGACTTGGTGAAGATTGAGGTTAAACTCAAAATTATCTCTGAATACCGCCTTAACACCTACGGTCTTACTCATAATAACCGTTGGTTTATTTCTTACTTAAATTAAGTTTTATTTATTTCCCTGCCTGTCTTTTTCTATTTTTGTTAATTGAAAAGAGGGAGCTTTAATGATTACCCTTATTTTATTTTGTACATTTAATAAATTACCTATTCATATATGGCTGCCTCGTTGAACCAACGGTTGTAAGCACGAATGTTGAACGTGTGGTCTCGGGTTCTATACCCGGGCGGGGCTAAAATCAGTTAATGGGGTTTCCTATTAGGAAATACTCAGTAGAAGTTCGAGTAAAACCATTGGTCTTGCGCCTGTTCTCTATCTCCAGTCGTGTTAGTATTCCGTCCCATCGGATTATGAGAGACTAATAGAGAGACATCTGTGCTTGCGCACATATACGTGCTGGATGTTAGTCGTCTTCACCGAGCCAGTAATTCATTCTTGGGGCTATGTATACGTTTTTACAACAAAATCCCAGAAAATATACAAAATTTGACCTGCTGAAAGTTCAAAAACTAAGTTTGTATAAAAAGTTTATTATAATATTAAGGAATTTATGGATGATAATAATCCCTGGAAATGAGTCTTGGTACTTAATATTCTAATTTGTAATTTGCTTCTAATTTGTTTTGTGTTATTAATTGTGTAATATACATGATTGTAAGCTGTTATATTTTTTAAGAGTTCCGCTGGGTTCCTTGCTGGATCTTCCCAGGACAGAGGTTTTGTTTCGAACCAGTGGTAAGTAAGCAGAAGAGTGACTTTCGATAAGTATTATTTTAAATCTATTTTGAATGAAAAAGTTTCTGTTATTCTAAATACTTAGTTTTTCAATATTTACGTTGTTGAGCCAGACTGTAGTGAATTATAACTGAAGCATGAATGGGTTGGTTCAATCAAGAATGGATAACGCTCGCACAGAATACTAGCCTAAAATAGTAATATAACTCTAGCGGGTTTCGCATGGTGAGTGTCGAGAACCGGATACCCCTATACTAGTAAGGAGACCCTGAGATACTGATGAAGAGGCACTTTCCGAAGTACTACTGAAATTCGTGACCGGTCTGGATATTTTAGGAAGACCACTTGTAGCATTCCGTTTTGTTAAACCTGTTACGATAAAATATTTTCTTAGTCTATTACCAAGCCCTAAGCTATTTTGTTTTCACACAGCAAGGAAAATGACCTGCGGTATAGTCATTCGTAGTTGAACCACATTATAGCAAAAACATTTTTTGCTTTTTCGAATAGTATAAAATAGAAAAAATTATGTTCAATATTGATTACATGAAAATTTTCTGAAACTCTGTCTTGGAAAGAATTAGCAAGAAACTCAGCGATACTATTTTTTAATCAGTAACTTATAATGTAATATGTTGTACAATTTAGATATGAAAACATTTAGAAACGATATGGGAGCGATCACCACCTGGAAAAATATCGGTCTACGTTCGTTCTACCCTCGGCACAATAGTAGTGCTCGCATTGCTGTATTTTGGGTTTAAATAGTAATGAGAGCCAGTATATTACTGGTTCACAAGTGACAACGCATCTGTATATGAATAGGTGTATAGGTGCTTATGAACTCCTTTACCATCAGATCGACTGAATCATTTGGCTGTAATTGAACTACATGCAGTGATTAATAAGGTAGAGTACGTTGACCCACAACTTAGTAAGAATTATTGACGTAATATTAGTCATGTCACCGCGAGGAATAATTTTTTAGGTATAAATTTTATAAAAATTTGTAAAAATGAATAAAATGACTTTTATTGAAATATCAAAACTAGATAACTAAGAACACGTGTAACTTATTCTCTGCAGGTACCCCCTGTATTTAAACCATATTTTCTTCATATTGTGAAAACATGCATAGATAAATTGAGAAAAAAGAAAATAAATAAAAAATAAAATCAAGAAGTATTTTAATAATATAAGACTGGAGTGACACTAAATGCACTTTAACCCTTTCAGAAATGAGACGATACAAGTGCCCGGCGCAATAAAGAATCCTATATGATTTCAGTTTAAAAAAAACCGGCCAAGAGCGTGTCGGGCCACGCTCAGTGTAGGGTTCCGTAGTTACCCGTCCGTCACAATAAGTGTTCCCACTTATGAGTTTAAAGGTGGGTATCCATTATGTTCGCGCTCCAGCAGCGCTCCGCGCTCCTGCAACTGCTCCCGGTAGTGGGTACGTGCGCGAACGTGGAGCGTGCAACAATGCACGCTCCGCGGCATGGAAAGTCCGCGCTCCGACTTTCCATCCAAGTTCAAAATGATTTTCCTAGAAAGTCCTTATAAAGTTCTACTTTTCAGATTTTTTTCATATTTTCTAAACTTATGGATCAAAAGTTAGAGGGGGGGGGGGACACATTGTTTTTTACTTTTGGAGCGATTATTTCCGAAATTATTGACATTATCAAAAAATGATCTTAGTAAACCCCTATTCATTTTTAAATACCTTTCCAACAATATATCACACGTTAAGGTTGAAATTAAAAAAAAATCACTTCCCACTTTACATATAGGGGGGCTACCCTAATAAAACATTTTGTTCCAATTTTTATTTTACCACTTTGTCGGCGTGTATATTGGTACCAAATTTCAGCTTTCTAGTGCTAACGGTCACAGAGATTAAGCGAGGACTGACAGACGGACAGACAGACATGGCGAAACTATAAGGGTTCCTAGTTGACTACGGAACCCTAATTATAAAGCGCTAAACAGTAATCAAGTGACCGTTATCTTTTTTTTTAAACTAAATTTGGAAGAACTCTTAAGAAAAGAAAAAATAACACGTCTCTATGAGAAATACAATTAAGATCGTATCGATTCGTGGTTTAAAAATAAATACCTAAGACACTCGGACGCGGCGCGGGGGCAATTTCAATGCTAATGCTACGGCGTGGCAGCTATGTTTGACCCAACTAGTTTTTAGATAAGTCCGTGTCCAGAAGTGATTCGGCAATGGGCTGAGAAATATTTATGTCAATCTTTTTTGTTTAGGGATAACCTTTTGGTTTAGGTATTTCCGTTTTACTTTATAAGTTTGGGTATATTGTAATAGTTAGCATGTGTAATGCACTGTGCAATTTTATGTCTGTTTGATACTCTATATGAGTATAATTCATAGTCCATCAGGCGATGACTGGTCAATGCATACAGTAAAATCATGATTTTATTTCCAAAGGTTATTGTAAACTGAGAAAAGAGAGATTTTAGGTTATTTGCAATTGAAATAGTGCACATATATAGAAAGTCGAAAACATATTTAAATAAAAACGCAAATACGCACTCAGAGAAAGAGGGGGAAGGGGGCACACACATACACACACACACACACACACAGAGGGAGACACACATACACACCGACAAACATGTACACGAACGCACTCACGTACACGCATACGTACATGCACACGCAGACACACACGCGCACGCACACGCGCACGCACACGCGCACGCGCACGCGCACGCGCACTAAATATGCAAATTATTAGAGTCGATTTTAAAAAGCCATGGTCATGATCTTGCCGTGATCATGTATTTGACGTATTTTTTGGAGACATGAAAAGGTCTCCTATGATGAAAACAATCATCAGTAACTCAAGTTTCGATGTGCATGAATTATGAAATTATACCCTGGTATGTTTCAAATAATAATTTCAATTAGATTAGTTACATTTATACATTACTTCGATACTTTACACCTGGCGTGGTAGGGAAACTACACGAACATATATAGACATTTAAAGAAATAATACATAAATAGACATTTAAAGTAATTGAAATCAAAACACAGTTTATCTACTCGAATGTCAGGGTCATTTTGGCCAATATGGCGCATCTGTCGAGCACTTTCCGAAGTACTAATTAAGTATATAACAAGTATACTAAGTATATATTTACTAAGTAAGTATAATAAAATCATATACCAATAGAATAGGACAGACAAGGGGTTACGATGTCACCGTAACCATGTATTTGACGTATTCTTTGGAGACATGAAAAGGTCTCCTATAATGAAAACAATCAACAGTAACCCAACTTTCGACGTGTTAAAAGTTAAAGTTACAGCCTACATACGTCTCACTGCCGGGCACAGGCCTCCTCCTCATTTCTGAGAGGGTTTTAGAGCAAGGAAATGTCCGCCGGGCTACCCCTACGCGTTTTGGCGAACTTGACATGTCTTCGAAACATGTTTTTTCTTATCTCTGAGACATGAAGTTTTCCTCACGATGTTTTTCTTCACCACCAGGTACGTGATAAATCAGCACTTAAAATTGCAATTAACCATTTCGCCGGTTGGTGCCGGCGGGGACCGAACCCGCGTTGCTCGCTTACTGTGATTAACGAGCGCTTGGGCCCTGAGCTACCACATTTCTATGTGTATAATAAAATAATTACCACCTTAATATGTTTAAAATAATAATTTAAATAAAATTATATACATTTATATAATCAAACATTAAATAATTTAGAAACGAAATCCTTTGATACCTTACACGTGGCGTGGTAAGGAAAACTACACGAACATAAATAGGCCTTTGTATAAATTTACCAGTTTGTAAATCCGGGTTTTGTGTAACGTCTTAGTTCTGTTCAAGTGGATATGAAAAGTTAACACAATAGAGGAACACAAGTGGATATTTTTATTTTCCAATGACATTGACCCGTTTCCACGGAGCTCAGCGTGGACTGAAAACAGGTGACAGTCTTTTTTTAAATGAATAAAATGATCGCGTTGAAGCATTCTTTTTGTATATTTAATACGAATATCTGATGATTTTCTTACAATATACGCACAGGTTATTTCTCTTTTCGTAATAATATGTGATCTTTGCTAGTAATATATAAGTCAATGGATCTTTGTTCTTTTTTAAAAGTTTCCCCAATAATCGAAATATATTCTATATTCCGGTTTTTGCACTGAGGACGCTCAAAGTCGCTTAGCGAGTTATGGAGATGGTTATGCTCGGGGTTTCTCTGCGTGATAAACTTAGAAACGAGGATATCCGCTGTAGAATCAATGTGACCGACATAGCCCAACGGATTAGTGGCTGAAGTGATGGTATAGCTCGGGATAAAAATTGTAAAAAGCTTGGGATAAAATTTTGTTTTAGTTACATTGAATGAGTTCCTCGTCATCATTGCGGCTTATCAACGTCTACTGCTGTGTGTAGTCCTCCTATAGATTGCATCATACTGTGGACATTTGCCACAGTTGCCACAATTGGCAGGCAGATTGGCAACTGCAGTTTTTTCATTTTTATAAAATATCAATCTTTATTATATACTTATCTTTTTTATTGCTATTATTTTAAATGCTCAGACTGTGTACACATCGTATTATTGTGGTGGGTTCATACTCAACGAACGAAAAGATAGAACTGGAGTAAGGACGTTCGTTCTTAATATATTTGTGTAAACAAAACTCCTTTCCAGCATTTACAGCAAATAAATTACCAACAAGCAAGACTGAAAAAAACAAGAACAGTTTTTCTTGCATAAGCTCTTGGAATGCTTAGATCAGGGGAACTATTGATGAATGTTCATTCAATTTAATTCTGCTGTTAGTAATAAAACTTCATGTCTGACTCTGAGATTGATAAGCGAGTCCCAGGCTACGCAGATACGATAATATTTTATCTGCGTATAAAATCTTTATTATCTGAAAGTATCACACACGACGCAGAAACATATAGGTACGAAATGATACATTCGAAATCCTTCTAAGTTGCTAGACGTGTTTTTTTTAGGCGAAATGTCTATACACAGTGTGATCCGGAATGAGTTTGCGTAAGTAGCTTTTAGATTTGCTAGACAGCTCGTTAGAATGAGATTCAGATTTTAATATTGATGCATGTTTACTAAAAGGTGAAGAACTTGGATAGAACGAATTTAATCGCATTTATCAGCGACCATCCTGTATTTATCTGCAGTAAAATCTTATGACATATTGGTATTTGGAGATGTTACCTGCAGATATATTTATATAAGCAGATAATATTATCATCGTCTTTCGATATAGGTCGATGCTGAATAATAAAATATAAATTACTAACTGTTACCCGCGACTTCGCCCGCATGGTCACTGGGAAATGCTTTTTGGATTGAAAGAAAACTAAGTTTTATAGATTTGTCAGAGATGCAGCCATTAAAAGGAAACTGAGCAAAATTGATTCGTCAGCCTATTTAAATGTTTTGAAACGCAGCGCATAGGAAAGCATGAAAATAGCCTGTTTATTCCAAATAGCTGTTACCCGCGGCTTCACCCGCATGGTCACTGGGAAATGAACTACCCATTGCTTTTTGAATTGAAAGAAAACTGAGTTTTGTAGATTTGTCAGAGATGCAGCCATTAAAAGGAAACTGAGCAAAAATGATTCGTCAGCCTATTTAAATGTTTTGAAACGTAGCGTATAGGAAAGCATGAAAATAGCCAGTTTATTCCAAATGGAAATGGGATATTTTTTTAATTAAAGAAAACTGAGCATAATTATCCGTCAGGGATGCAGACTTTTGAAAAGAAACTGAGCTAAATTGATTCGTCAGAGATGCAGTTTTCTGAATTGAAAGGAAACTAATCCAAATAAAAGATCCGTCAGAGATGCAGCCTTTTGAGTTGAAAGGAAACTGAGCTTAACGGGTCCGTCAGAGATGCAGCATTTGGAATTGAAAAGAAACTGAGTTAAATAGGAATTTTTGAATTGAAAGGGAAGATCTGTGGGAATTCTGATTAATTGATTGTGGGAATTTTGGAAAAAAACTAACTGTACACTATTTTAAGACGCTACTGTACACAATGTTATATGTTTTTCCATTCGGGGAAAGAATATGGAGATTCTGGGCATTTGACACACGCGAACATGCTACATACAGCTGACCATGACAGAAACACGGTTTTTCTAAGTTGACCCCCGCTACCTGTAACGTTTGCCCTTGCGCTTTATTAATTGTCATTGCAAAACTGAGCTTAATAGGGAACTGCAACCTTTTGAATTGAAAAGGATGATCTTTTTTTTTTTTATAGAAGAGGGGGCAAACGAGCATGCGGCCCACCTGATGTTAAGTGACTACCGCCGCCCATGATCAACCGCAACACCAGGAGAATTGCGGGTGCGTTGCCGGCCCTTTAGAAAGGAGTAAGCTCTTTTCTTGAAGGTCCCCAGGTCGTATCGGTCCGGAAAAATCGCCGGTGGTAAACTATTCCACAGAGAGGTTGTACGTGGAAGAAAAGTCCTTGTGAAACGTACAGTGGTGGACCGCCAAGCATCCAGATGGTGTGGATGGTATCGGGACGTTTGCCGTGTAGTGCGTTCACGAAATTTGGCGGCTAAGATTAATCCGAACAATTCCTCAGAGCACTCCCCGTGATAGATGCGATAAAATACGCAAAGAGATGCAACATCTCTTCGTAGCGCCAGTGAATCGAGCCGATCCGAAAGCACTCGGTCGTCGACGATTCGAGCCGCTCTGCGCTGGATGCGATCAAGTGGAAGGAGCTGGTACTGGGGAGCCCCAGCCCAGAGATGGGAACAGTATTCCATGTGCGGCCGAACCTGCGCCTTGTAAAGTTGCAGGCGGTGTGCCGGCATGAAATACTGTCCCGCTCTGCTGAGCACGCCAAGCTTTTTAGAGGCCAATTTGGCCTTCCCTTCCAAGTGACCACGAAACTGCACGTCACTCGATATGTCGACGCCGAGGGTTCCGATACTGGCTGAGGCAACAAGGGGAGTGCCTTGAAACTGAGGGGATACAACAAGGGGGTTCTTTTTAGCGGTTAACGCGCAAACTTGTGTCTTCTGGGGGTTAAACTGGACGAGATTTAGTCGTCCCCAATCCGAGACTCTGTTCAGCAAAGACTCGACTTCAGACACAAGTTTGTCCCGGCACTCGGAGACGTTTTCCCGAGAAATATTGGCTCGGCCGGTGTAAAGAGCATCACCAGTGCTGTCATCTGCATAGCAATGAATGTTACGGGTATGCAACATATCATTGATATGCAGAAGAAACAGCGTTGGCGATAGCACGCAGCTCTGTGGAACACCAGCATTAATAGGCTTGCAATCGAAGCTTGCGCCGTCTACAACGACCTTGATGCTCCGATCTGCAAGAAAGCTGGTGATCCAATCGCACAATTTCTCGGGAAGCCCATAGGAAGGGAGCATCGAAAGAAGCGCTTTGTGCCAAACCCGATCGAAGGCCTTCGCAATGTCCAGACTAACGGCCAATGCCTCCCCCCTGAACTCTACTGCCTCCGCCCATCTGTGAGTGAGGTAGACCAGAAGATCACCAGCTGACCGACCACGGCGAAAACCGTATTGGCGGTCACTAATCAGCTGGTGATCCTCAAGGTACCTCATGAGCTGGCAGTTTACAATGGACTCCATTGTTTTGGAGAACAAGGAGGTGATGGCGATTGGCCGGTAGTTGGACGGGTCTGAGCGGTCGCCTTTTTTAGGGATCGGGTGGACGAAAGCCGTCTTCCATGATTTTGGGACTACGCCTAGGGAGTAGCAGTACCGGAAAAGACGCGTTAAAACCGGTGCCAACTCTGGAGCACACGTCCTCAGCACAATTGGGGGGATTCCGTCAGGCCCACTCGACTTGTGGATGTCCAGGGAGAGGAGTGCTTTGCGAACCGAGCGCTGTGTGAACTGCACTTCCGGCATGGAGCACTCACACCGCGGGATGGTCGGCGGCGTACTCCCCCCGTCATCGTGAGTCGAGTTAGACGCAAAGAAAGAGCCTAGAAGATCGGCTTCCTCCTTTGCAGTATGGGCCAGTGAGTCGTCCTCTCTGTGCAGAGATGGAAGAGATGGCTGACAGAAATTCCCCTGGACAGCCTTGGCGAGGGACCAGAAATGCACGGGTTCCAGAAGGAAGGCGAACTAGTTTCTCGCCAATTCTGCCTATGTGCTCTGACTTTGCCTTGGCAATGACTCTTTTGAAGGACCTAGAGGCGGAATTATACTTCTTTTTTAGAGCGCTGGTGTTTACATCCCGGGACGCTGATGCATCAACCCAGGCTTGGTAGCACTCCTGCTTATAGCATGATGCTATTTTACAGGAGCGACCAAACCATGGCTGAGACTTGCCTCCAGTGGGCACCACAGAGGAAGGAATAAAAAGTTCCATACCCTGAAGTACCACATCAGTAACAGAATCCGCAACAACGTTGGGATCATCCGGCGAGAAGCAAACCCGCCCTCAAGGGTAGGATGCAAAGAAAGACCGCATCCCATCCCAGTCGGCTGACCTATAGTGCCAAACACGGCGGCAGCCTGCAGAATGCAACCGCGATTTCAGCGTGAGTGGCACAACACTCCGGACCAGATAATGGTCCGAGGAGCCTAAAGGGGCGTCGACGGAAATCTGATATCCGTCCGGGTGAGAGGTCAGCAGAAGGTCCAACAGGGAAGGTGCATGATACTCCACATCTGGAATCCGCGTAGGCGAAGTAACCAGTTGTGTCAGACCATATGCCAAGGCAAAATCATGAACAGATCTCCCCGCATGATCGGTTAAACGTGATACAAGCCATTCAGCGTGATGGGCGTTAAAGTCGCCGAGGATCACGATCTCTGCGGAGGGGATCTGCTGTAGCAACGAATCTGCAGCCATTTGGACGTGGTCGAAGAGTCGGTCTGTTTCGGCATTACCGCTATGGGACCTATAGAGACACCCGTAGACGCGCGGATGGTCGTCGCTGTCTACGCGTAGCCAAAGGATGGACAGGTCCGAACCTTCAAGTCTGCCGAGGCGTCGAGAACAGATGTCCTCTCTGACGTAAACGCAAACTCCAGCCCGAGGCACAAAGGAGTGTTCCAGTTTGTACCCCGGGTAGGTGAGATACGAGACATCAGCCGGAGAGGACACCTGCGTCTCGGTAAGAAAGAGCAGAGCCGGCCTCGCCGTCTCGAGATGGTAGTGGACGGCGTTTAGGTTAGAGTGAAGTCCCCCGATATTGCAGAAATTCACGGACAGCGTGGCAGGGGTCGCCTTGGTCTTGTTGCTCCGTTTGCCCCGAGCAGTTGTAGTCTTGAGCGGAATTTTGCCCCCCCAGAATACGCGGGGCAGCCTGAGCACCCACGCTCAAAAGTGGAGAAACATGGTCGTGGATGCTCAGCGAGGGATTCTCCAGGGGTGCTGGTACCCTCCTGGGGTAGTCTATCATTATTTAATTCCGCTACCATGTTGATGGGGGGGGGGGGGGGATTTGGGCCTCCGGCCACCTGCACTCACCAGACGAAACGCGGAAGCAGAGCTTCCACTTCACGCCGGCATTCTGTGAGGTCGTGGTACCACCCCGGTTTGAGCCGGCCCATACGTGCAACAGCAAAGCTGCCGCGTGGCTCTACCACTGTTTAGATCTGTGGGAATTATAGGGATCCGTGGTATAATAACATTTTCACCTTTTCCTACGCCTGTCAAAATTGTAGCACAGATTATGTTCCATCCAAGATGTGTCACACGTGGCCTCGTCCCATTACATAACCGAGGAGCATCTAAATTTCGCATTAGCATGACTGGGGACTCTGTACTAAATTACAAAAATCTCTCGTCAATTTAACGCAGCCCTCAGCATCCGTTTCCAGCCGCCCATCGCCAATTTTTAATAGCGTGTCAGCATGGTTTTCAGCATTGATATCATTATACAAATGCACTCTCGTATTCGTAGTTAAACTGAATTTTGTCAAGTTTGAAAGTGACCAGCCAGTAAAACCACCATTCCTCCCATTACATCGGTATTGCTGCGCAAATCCTGGAGCGTTCGATTTAGTGCTTCTACAGCTTTTTTATGCGACATTGTACTTTCGTCCCACACTAAAAGTTTGCATTGTCGTCGCATTATACCTCGTGCACTAGACTTTCCAGATTCAATTTGTCCTAATACTTTGTCAAAAACTCGCTTTTGTTCTGAAAGCAAACGGGGTACAAATTCGGCTACATGCTGCTGCAAAGCTGGTATATCGTATTTTGTTTCACGTATAATTTCATCACTTAGTTCATTTTCGGTTGTTCGCTGAGAGCTTATCATTCCAAAGTCATTTAATTTCTTGCCTACCATTGCCATTACTTTATCTTCAATTTTTCCAAGTGCTTCATTATAAATGTGTAATTCGTAAAATATCTTCCGGCATGTACTCTTTATATTAGTCCCACGCAAGATGATATGAGAGTTGCATAAAGATCCCTAATTTTGTCTGGTGACTGGCACTGCACAGCTTCCTCCATGGTTTCATCCCAGTGATTATCGTTTTCTAAAAGATGCAGAGTTTCACATGCTTCTATATTGCGCATTCCTAACCGTTGACAGTTTTAAGGTCTTTATATCCTGTAGGACCCCGAACATGCAAATTTGCCCTTGCACCGGAAATGTAGGCGAAAATCCCGGCATTATTATTTCCCGGTCAACTCCGAAGGACGTCATTTGAAAGCATGAGTTATATTTCCGGATCCTGTTTAAAAAGCGCCGTGACTCATTAGCATCATATAAAAAGAGAGTTTTAAAAGGTTCTTCTGGTTCCCCAAGTAACGGAAGAGACACTTTGGCATTGGAACAGCACATGCCTGCGGTCTCATCTTTCCATTTTAAAGCGCTGCAAAATCGACACGCCTTATCCATCAGTCCGATAACAACTAACCTGTGATTTTTATAATCAATCAACGGATCATAATTGAATGCTGCGTCATTAAAAACCGACCAATTATTTCTTTGAAAATTTTGTCGACGTTCAGCTTGGAGCTGTGCATTTGCATCTCTTCGCGCTTGTGTCTGTTCTGGTGTTTCAGATGCCCTTATAGTAGATTGACGTTCAGCTTGCTCAATGAGTCCGTGTTGAGTTTCATCACGTGTTTCCGCGGCTCTTAAGGCGGCCTGACGTTCCGCTTGTTCGAATAGCCTTTGTTGACTTTGAACAGGTGTTGCAGTAGCTCTTAAAGTAGATTGACGCTCTGCCTGTTCAAAACGCCTTTGCTGACTTTGATCAGGTGTTTCAGTAGCTTTTAAAGTAGCTTGAGGTTCTGCCTGTTCAAGACGTCTTTGCTGACTTTGAGCAGGTATTTCAGTAGCTATTATAGTAGCTTGACGCTCTGCCTGTTCAAGGCGCCTTCGTTGACTTTGAGAAGGTATTTCAGAAGCTCTCAAAGTAGCTTGACGCTCTGCCTGTTCAAGACGCCTTTCCTGACTTTGAGAAGGTCTTTCGGAAGCTCTAAAAGCAGCCGGACGCTCTGCTTGTTCTTGGCTTTTCAGTTCAGCATCTTCTAAAGATTCTAGCGATAGAGTTAATCTTTTCGCTTGTCTTTGAAAATATACTCTTGAAAGGCTGGGCTTACGTTTGCGAGGCATTATGAAGTAACAAAAACCTATTTATAAAAAAACGTTAAAATGCCTAAAAGAAATTAAATTTGCTTTAAAATATTTTTTAAAATAAAAACCTCAAAACCAATTCAAGACACAACACGAATCCGAAAACGATAGCCAAAAAAAATCGAATCAACTTAAACCAAATCACTATACAAATCGCAGAAAACCAAAATCGAAACCAGTAGTCGATATAAATATAACCAAAGAAAAAAGAAGTAAGCGCATAGATGCCGTATACACTATTTATACTATTAATATTCCTTTGAAATATTGTTAAACAACCTAAAACAACGAAAATCAATTCACGATTCTAAATAAACAAAATCCAAAATCAAAGCCAGAATCTAAATATGTATAAAGGAATACCAACCAAATCAACAAAACCGATCCAAGAAAATACACAAATCCGAAAATGAAAGCCAATATAAATCCATTCAAACTTAACCAAATTACAAAGCAAATAACAAACAACCGAAATCGAAAGCAAGTAGTCGAATAAG
The DNA here is from genome assembly GCA_036936625.1 of Parnassius smintheus behrii. Lineage (NCBI taxonomy): Eukaryota > Metazoa > Arthropoda > Insecta > Lepidoptera > Papilionidae > Parnassius > Parnassius smintheus. Next base: position 33,217,831 of record JAUPFT010000012.1, read on the forward strand.
CTACGAAATAGAAACAATTTAAGCGTATAGGTACCGTATGCACTAAAAGTTGACGCGCGGCTCAACGGCGGGAGTTAAGTACATGTCAGGAAATATTTCGTTACCGCGTTTTAAAAACCTACCGACATCTAGCAGAATCAATTTAAACTATGTATACGTTAGTTAATAAGAACTCTCAAAAATATTTTTCTTATAATTTTGCATAATTTTTCTTATTGTAATACCGATTCATTCATAACCACATATAAGAACTGTATTCATTTCCGTTCAATAAATATTAGTAAGGCTTATTAATAAGGCTTACTAAGAACTGTTTCTACCACAGTTAAGTAATAGTTAAGGGTAAAAGCGTGACAGGTGGTGATAGTATTTCTGATCCATACTTATAATCGCGCCTGTAACCCTTGCGGGGTAGGCAGAGCATGAACGGATTACTTAATATCGTCTGCGAGGTCATCGCCTATTCGAACGAACCCATAATTATATTTTACATATTTATCTAATCAAGTAGCAAGTAAACTAGAACACGAAATAACGCTCCAGGTAACTGCTCGCACGAATCAAGTGAGCAAGCATTATTATCTCCGCGAACAAAGACAGAATAATGAATGTATGTTCTATCTCTATTATCATGAAAATAATTTGATAGAGTGTCCTTTTTATAGAATAAGTGTAACAAATGAGGACACGGTCCACCTGATGGTAAGTGGATGCTAAGGCCATTGGCCATTCACATTTATCCTCAATTAAGAACAAAAGTACAGATGCGTTGTTTTGTTTCTAATAAAATAAAAATTCTTCAGTGCAGCCACAGTAAAGCGTACAAAGGCAAAGCTTCATACAACCGCGCTATGATGGGTGCATTACTACAATCTTGAGACGCATGTGTGCGTGAGCACTGGCGGCTCGTCACGTACTCGTACACAGAGAAACTGCTGTAAATCGGCTCAGCCGGTGCTCAAACTCAAGGTGATGTAAAGAATAATAAGTGTCAAAAAACTTTGTTTTTTAACAATAATTCTTGTCAAATGAAATATACTTACTTACTTACTTACTTATCTTCACGCACAATCCCTAACGGGGTAGCCAGAGAGAACAGATCGCCAAGTGTCACGATCCTTACATACCTCTTTCGCTTCTTTCAGGTTCATTAACTTCTTCATACATGCACGTCTAGGTATCCGAGTACTCTTGGCCCTCTCCTCTTCGAGCAATTTGCTCACATGATCTTCGAAAGTTAGTCTCGGTCTACCTCGACACCTTTTAATATTTACTTTCGCTCTATATATTTTCTTCACCATTCGGTCTTCACTCATTCGTACAACGTGCCCAAACCATTGGAGTACGCCCCTATCAATTTTTGTGATAAGGTCATCTTTCAATCCTGTCATATTGCGAATCTCTTCGTTTCGCTTTCGGTCGGCTCTGGTAACGCCACACATTTTACGAAGAGATCGCATCTCCACTGCATTCAACTTGCTTTTATGCTTCTTCTGGCATACCCAGGTTTCGCTGCCATATAACAAAGTCGGTACCAACACTGCGTTATGTATTGCAAGGCGTGCACTCTTCACCACGCCTTGCCTTTTTACTAATGCATTCAGGGCACCATTGACTTTGTTTCCGGCAGCGACACGCCTATCCACATCTAAATCACATCTTCCATCCCGGCTGAAAGCACTCCCCAAGTATACAATTTCATTTACCTGTTCTAGACATTCCTGATTTACCCATATTTCACATTTCGTTCTCTCTTCGTCCTTTTCAAATACCAGAACCTTAGTTTTTTAGCATTCAAGCAAGCAATTTAACCTTTTTACCTTTTATTTAAATGAAATATAATTTTTTTTTAAATTAGGGCTACTGTTCTGTGTATGAAAGACAACAGAACGTATTCTAATATAATGTTAAAAATTAAAAAAAATAATGTTTGTTTGTTCGTATTTTATGCGCAGCCATAACATTCGTGAGATTGCGCGCTAAAACTTTGTAAACTAGTTCCTTGCACTTGTGCGAAGGACAGCACAGCACAGTACAATTAACTTACAACAGGGCTAAGATGGAATGCCTCGTTTCCAGTAAAAGGGGTCTCCGGTTTTCTATACTCACCATACGATATACAGCAGCATTAAGCTGCTGTTTCACGCTGGTATACTGTGAGATCGTGGTCCTGCTCCGGTCAAGCCGACACCGATATAGCTACAGCGTGGCTCTACCACGTGTGTGGTGGTAAATAAGCGGACGAATCCTTTTTTAATACATTGACCTTTACGTCTTAAGATACAAATCTCCTTGGAGCAGCGTGCCACTATCGCGGTCATCAGAGCCTGTTTTTGTGGCTGTCGGGTCGCAACTGCCGTAGCCGAATGCTACCTTAATTCATCTTATTTTATTTTATTAATGTTAAAACTTGCGAGGGATTTGTATTGATGATTAAGGTAACGGTAAATACTTAAATAATTAAAAATTCTGGAAAAAATAACAGGTTATTTAACGGGAATTTTTCATGACAGTGAAGGGCGGTGGGCTCCTATCTGTTATGACGACATTTTTGACTTAGTCATGAGACTGGTTGACATGGGAACTTATTTCAATTAAAGTATGATGCATTAAATTAGTCATTTGAAATATAATTATGACAAAAAAGGAAGAATTTTTATTCGTATCTTCACCACAAGATACAAACTACATTTTTTAGTAAGGGTGAATAATGAGCCCACAGCCCACCCGATGGCAAGTGGTTTCTGTGGCCCATAGTCATATACATCTTATCTCAGATAAAAAACAAAATGCACATAGGTTGTCACCCCTGAGGACTAAGATGAAATGCCTCGTTTCGAGTAAAAGGGGTCTCCGGTTCACTACACTCACCAAACAAAACACAGCTGATATTTCACGCTGGTATTCTGTGATAGCGTGGTCCTTACCCGGTCGAGCTGATCCATTCGAGCTACAACCATAACATAGCCGCAGCGTGGCTTTACCACGTGTAGGAATACAGAAATAGTTTGTTAAAGTTGCTTTGTATTGTATAAAATCGTTGATGTGGAACCTTCTGTAATACTAAACCGTTTAAGGTCATAATCACACTGTTTATTTGTTTTGTCGAGTCGATAAGTAATTGCTAAGATCCGGTAGGTAGGTGGTAGGCGCTTCGGTCAAGTTATTAAGTATTTTTTATGTTTATGGACTAAAATGACTCATATTCACAATATGATATATTGATTTGTCGCTGAAAAATAAAATCAAAAAATTGGGTTCCAGTAGTGCCGTAGATGATTTTCAATAAATTTTACATTTACATTTTAAAACGTCCAGAGTTTATTCAGCGTGAAACTTATTGCGCCATCTACATGAAATGTCAGAACATCTACCGGTCTGGTCCAGCTAGTATTAATATACATAAATGTAATTAAAGGAAAGGAAAGGTTTAGGATGTCAATTATAAAATAAAATTATAGATATATTTTTTACGTAGTAGGGCCACTGCTGCTGAGTTTCGTACAGTGAGGAGAGAGTTTTTGAGCTCTTCGAGCTTTTTCAAAAACGGCGTAATTTTTCGTAAATTAAACAAAGTTATGAAATGTTTACATGTTACATACATACACAAAGCATACAACTTACTGTGTCTTGAAGTCTCGCAGTGGTAAGTTTGGGTTTAGTTTTAGTTTTATTAATAACAGGATCTCAAGCAGGTGGTAGTACCCAGCCTCCCTCTCTACTGAAATTGACGTGTTTTTTAATTTCCGGTGCTGGAACGCTTCGGAAACGTCGAGAACTAAACATAAGTTAATTAAACACGATACACGATAAAATCCGCAAAAGTAGTTTTAATGAACGTGTAGTATTCGCGTAATTATAAAAAAAAAAACATTACGCTTACCTGTCACCTAAGTCTTCCGTTGTATGGTATACGGACAAGTGATTGCCTGCTGTGCCGACATTCCATTTTAGTCCTAAGAGTTGACAACGCCTCTGTTGCCTTCTTTACTGCAATGATCCATGGCTGAACTCAATTTCATTTATTCGTAGAGTAAAATTAAATTAAATGGAAATCAGATGTGTCATAATGTTTAGAGTGTTGGCTTGATGCTATAGTGTAGTAGTGTTGCTCACACGATATAATATATATATGTATATATATATGTATATATATATATATATATATATATATATATATATATATATATATATATACTAGTGTTAAGTGTAGAATAAGGAATCAGCCTAATTAAGCAACCACTAATAGTATAGTAGCGGTGTAAGAATATCTGCTACTGTCATCCCGTGGATGCAGTAATGGTGATAGAAGGAAACTGAAATAGGCAATTAGCAATAGCATATTCCTGATAACAAATCAAACTTATAAAAAACGGTGGTTTACTACTACGGTAAAGTCCGTAGTTACCATGCTTGAAATATTAGGCAATCTATGGCGGAGGCCTGTGTGCAGTAGATGTTTATTGTCTGTAATGATAATGATGATGATGCAGCGCCTAGTACCAGCAACATGTCGTTCATTGACACCTTTCTATAGCATGAAGACTCTGTCTGGATGGATTAGATTAGAAAAATAAGAAGTCACCCATAGAAGTAGTTTTTAATCATACATTTTTGTATTTATTGAAAGCAAGAATTTCAACTTAGAATTACTATACCTACATAACTCATTGGATGAATGAATCTTATCTTATACCTTTGAACGAGCAGTTCTTGTATATATGTATCTATATAATCGAAATCTCGGAAACGGCTCCAACGATTTTCATGAAATTTAGTGTCCAGGGAGTTTCGGGGGCAATAAATCGATCCAGCTAGAATTCATTTTTGGAATATTTTTTAATCAATGTTTTTAGGCAATGAAAAACTGCTACAATATCGTTAGAATACGATGGTAAATTTTAATAATTATGTTAAGGGTTAAAATAGCTCAATTGGGATACCGCTGGTGCCGAAATCGTAATAACCATGGTTCGAGTCCGGATCTTTTCGGTCCGATTTTTTTCCATTTTTCAAGTTGTCTTCTTTAGTGACAAAATCTATTATTTCTAGCCCTTTTTTTACTATTTTATTTAAAAAACACGAAAAATTAAATGAAACTAATTGCACTCATGATTTTTTTATTTAAATAACCAGTTCAGTTTTTCCTATTATGTCGGTAAGATCTAAAAATATTATTCGTGCTTCATCAGTATGTGATTGGTATCTAAATATAATTTCCGAAAAACACGATTTCCAAAAAAAAAATACCGAGTAAAGCTCGGTCATCCAGTAACCAGGTATCTGTATATCAGATATCTAGTAATATGACATGCCATATGGAAAATTGTGTAAAATAATTGATTAACATATCATTTTGAACCACAAAATATACATTTAAACTTAATATATGTATTTTCATCAGTTTTTTTGAATTAGTTTACATAGACATGGCCTGTTCTGAAACATTTCAATTAACTCAAACTTTATGAAGTAAAGTTCAGATTAGCAAAAACAGAATGACGGAGTGCCGCATTTATTTCAAGTAACGTAAAAGTCAAGCTAAACCATTTAGGTTGATGGTATGAGATTAAAAGTTATAACGTGTATTTAAAAATCAAAAACGGAGACAACATTTCATAATAAGATTGAAAGCTGCCACCGTTAAATGCAAGGAAAATCAAAACAAGTCTAAATTATATATAGGCTTTTCTTTAGAACGATATTGAATTAGCGCGTGAACACGTCGGATTTCAATTTTATAAAGCATCGAAACGTTTTCTTGGTATCGACGCATTTCATGTGGCAGGCAGGAGTTGTAGCAAAATACATTTCTCAGCCGGTTGTTATGAGTTTCTTGGTATGTGGCGGTTAATGGTCAAAACTTTTATTGGAAAACTTATTAAGATGTTTACTTTGGATTTTGGTTGTACTCCTAACATTAACATACTGACTTTTATTTTATACGGACGATATTCACATGCACTTAGTTTAACCATCACTAAAATTAATAAATTCCCAACGATCCCTGTTTATATTAATTTTAAGACCTTTACAAATGTGTGGAATGTGGATCAAAATTGCATATTATAAAATCAAATATTATTGTTTTTATTCCGACATTGGTGAATCGAAGTGACATAGAACACTACTGTTAATTTAGGATGTCACCCGTGATCAAAGAAGAACAAAAATATTTTTGTATACTCTAGCGCATCATGATTGTGGATCTAAGTGGCCGTAACCTTACTTTTTAAGACCCAAACGATTAGCTTTTGAGCTGTGGAAATTATTTTCGAAGACTCTAGTAGTATCTTGATTTAAAGTAATATTTACCATCACACAACATTTGCACTAATTTATAAAGTTATTAGACCCGACGAGTTACGAATTATTCAATATTTAATTACAGCCTTACATAAAAGTCGAGTCAACATGGTGGATAGGAAATGTTTTAATTAGATTAATATTTCACTAAAATGTATCACTGCAATAAATGTTATTAATTATGACCAATGTTTATTTGACGATAATATATTAGCTTTTAAGAAATCGTGCTGCAATACATTAGTGAATGCATGTCGAAAATAAGCACGTAATATGCTAGTATAATTAATTTGTGTTTGTTAGAAACAACCAGATTTAAAAAACATGTAACTCTATAACTTTGGGTTTATTGTTTCATTTTAACAGAAATAGTTATATATCAGAAAATCTATCTTTACAAAACACAAAAAATATTTTTACCTATACCGTTATAGACTTTGAAACCACCCAACCAATCTACCCCAAACCGGTTTTGCATGGCAACTATGTCAAATACCTCTGCTATCTACGGGAGACGTTCAGATACGCTGTATAAGTATTGCAAAACAGGTAGTCACAGCACCACAACTTCAAGGTCACCTTAACTTTTCATTCACAGCCTTGGAGTGGTTCTTTTCTTATATTTCCGGCCGCCAGCAATCAGCGTTTTTCTGCGTTGGATGGAATAAAATCGGGTGTGCCGCAAGGCGAAGTACCATCTTCTATTATATTTCCCCTATTTATAAATAATATCTGCTCAGTTGTGGATTGTTGATATCATCTTCAGTTCTATTCGATCGACCTGGGATTCAAACCCAGACCTCATAATCGGGAATGATCGTTTCACAACATAAATTATAACGAGGCATTTTTTCAGAAGTATTACATAATAAAGGATTTAGGAAAATATCAGTTGTTTTTTTTATATTTCAAACTGGTTGACCCGCCAGGCATTGTTCCGACACAACAAAAAAAATGTTTGGTACCACCAATTACTTTTTTATAGTACCTAGGTAATTGATTTTATTGATTTTTAATACAATTGTCAGGATTTGTGTGTCTCTGTTAAAAGATGGCCACCATCATTCTTTTTCTTCTTAAAGTGCCATCTTCTTTCGAAGGTCAGCGATCATTAAGGCAAATTGAATCTTTGATGCCGCGGCTCTGAATGAGGAACGGGTGCTCTTTCCAAACCATTGGCGTAGGTTTTTCAGCCAAGATGTTCTTCTTCGACCCACACTTCGTTTTCCTTGGATCTTGCCCTGTATGATAAATTGCAGTAGATCGTATTTTCGGTTTCTCTTTAAGTGGCCGAGATATTCAAATTCCACCATCATTCATTGTAACTAACTTTGTATTGTGGGTTTGTAATAGTGCAAATATAACACAATTATACCGGTGATATAGCTCCAGCAAAATAAACATAAATCTTCAGCTTTCAACTATGAATATGAATAGAACTGTAATCTTGCATACTTACAAGTCTTGAGACCTCTTACAACTAAAATTTAGAGATAATGACTCCGTGCCGCAATGGCTTGGAAAAGATGCAGCGTTAAGTGCAGTGGGTCCGAATCTCGCACGGAACTATTATTTTTTGCCTCCAAATAATTGTACCGGGTCTGAATGTTTATTCCTGTTAAATTTATGTGTGTAAACTGCCCCTATCGTAATACAGCAGAAAATTCTAGTGTAGAAGTACAAACAAAAAAAAAGAAGCAATTTCTTTTACTTTCCGATTGTAATCATTAGGTTAGGTAGTTTTTGGTCTTATTGTATTGATCATTAGATAATTTTGGTAATCAAATTTACCAATGTTCCCAAAATCGTCTTATGGTCAATAAAGTCCGGATATCTATGAGATCTTATCTTTATACTGTTTTTTGAATAAAACAAAATGTCAAACGAATTTAGTCCTCAAGATGGAAAGCCTCAAGACCTGTAGTTTTAGTTACCCTCTGTACCTTTCAGACTAGAACACAGTAACATAGTCAAAATTTCAGTTTGTCAAAGAAAACTTTGATATTTCAACCTATTTAGCTTATAATTAAAAGTGAAACTCATATTATATTTCAGTTAAAATTGTGTTAGGCTTTCTTGGAAAAGTGTCTATGGAATCATAGACACATTTCCAACAAAACACTATTATAACACAATATTGAATAGACGAAATTTTGTGTTATAATAATGTTTTACTTTTCAAGGTTATTTTAACGTTGATTTTATTTATTTAATAAATCGCGTCGCAGGGTGAAATAAGCTCAAATATAAATGTTTATACGTTGCGTTCTTTTTTGAGTTTCGAATGTTAGATTTTTTTAAACATAAGATACACATAATATATTGATTTAAATAATTTATGGCGGGACGTCGCGTGTTAATTGTTTTTCATACATTTTACATAAAGATACTCCTAAGCTCCTTCCTTCGGTCGTTTCTGCACAAAATGAGCAGCTATAAGGGAATCACAGTTGTAAACTTGTTGAACGGGGATGATATCATCTCTAAACGGGTTATATATGGGTATGATACGTTGTTGATATATTCCAGTAGGCGTAGTTTTTTCCGCATCATTTTTCCTTCCTGATACCTTCATTGCACGTTTGTAATAAGACCGCCGTAGTAGGCCTTAACCTTTACGAGCTGTATGTTTTTCGTTCTATTCAAACTCTTTTAAATTTACTTACACGAATACTGAAAGTTCAAGCCTAACTAAAACAAATTTCAATTTCCTATATTTTATTTGTGCGAATGGTATATTCATTTTAGGCGAATTATCCTTTCCGCAAGAGTTATATAAAACTAAAATTTTATGACACTTTTTCCCTAACAGAATTTTCTCTTTGGCCCGTGGCCCGCAGAGATGTTAAAAGTGGAGTGCGAAACCGAAAGGGCGTGCGGTCTAGTTGCCACTCAGCACGTCATAGAGAGGGCGTGCGGTTCAGCTTCCGTCTACGTGACGAGAACAACAACTTTACACCCGACACGGAAACAGCACAAGCTAGATTGCCATAAATTGTGCTTTTGAAGTAAAAAAAGTAAAGTGACGAACATTTTGTAATACTTTTGGAAGTTTCATTTATAATTATAACATAGTGACTAGTTAATTATATTTACTCATTTCTTGCTTCTCGAGATAAGCTTTAGCTTTGGGGATCGCGAAGACAATATGTGGAAGCATAAAAGTTAAAAGTTACAGCTTATATGCGCCCCACTGCTGGGCTCAGGACTCCCCTCATTTCTGAGGGGGTTAAGGCAAAGAAGTGTCCGCCACGCTGCCACAATACGTGTTGACGGACTCCACATGTCTTCGAAATATTTTTTCTTTTTCTTAGGCATGCAGGTTTCCTCACGATGTTTTCCTTCACCGCCGAGCACGTAATAAATCTACACTTTATATTGGAATTAGCAATTTTATTTATGCAGGCAGGGATCGAACCCGGGTTGCTGCGTGCTGTGAAATTTACAGCGAGCGCTAACCGTCTGAGCTACCACGGCTCTTGGAAGCCTGAGGAAGCATGCTTTAATAAATCTGTGAGAACAACCTGTTGTGAGAGCTACATAATGATTAGTGCAGAAAAATAGAGAGAGATATAGGTAACAGAGATTTTTATTCCTCATGCACGACTTTGGACTCACAAATTGGTTTGGCCAATCTGATCGAGCTGTGTATGTGTTTGTGTGCGTGTGTGTGTGTGTGTGTGTGTGTGTGTGTGTGTGTGTGTGTGTGTGTGTGTGTGTGTGTATGTGTGTGTGTGTATGTGTGTGTGTGTGTGTGTGTGTTTGTGCGTATGTAAATAAAATTTTGTCGTACGATATATATACATATATATATATATATATATATATATATATATATATATATATATATATATATATATATATATATATATATATATAAAGATGGGTTCGAAAGTGTACGTTGAGAATTCGAGCTGATCAGATTTTCAAGTCAATCGGTTGAATCATTATAAAGATTAAAAAAAATAAAAACCAAGAAATGTTTCTTAAAGTTTATTCCAAACAGCTTTTAAAATGTTTGATCAATGAACTCCAGATATTAAAACACTTTTTTGTACTTAAAAAACTGTTTCGCTTGCCGTCAAGCAATTGCAGCTCTTTAAACACCTCAAATAATCGTTTCGAACTCAAAAATTAAATAAATTTTCGAGCGTTGTGAAAATAAGCGGGAAGTTCCAGGGAAGGCCTGCAGGGTCAACTGCTTTCAGAGTTTTATTATTAGTATTAACATATATTCGGTCTGCTGTGTTCTGGACACGTATACAGAGCCAGTGTGTTTACTGCGTGTTAGGACTCTTTTGCCGTCTAGGACACCATCTGGGTAGACAGCACACTCTTAGCTATTTCTGTTGCCACAGGAAAGTGCTCGGACTGCTGTGTTCTGGACACGTATACCGTGCTCGGACTGCTGTGTTCTGGACATGTATACAGTGCTCGGACTGCTGTGTTCTGGACACGTATACAGTACTCGGACTGCTGTGTTATGGACACATATACAGTGCTCGGACTGCTGTGTTCTGGACACATATACAGTGCTCGGACTGCTGTGTTTTGGACACGTACACAGAGCCAGTATGTTTATAGGCTGTGAAGCATTGTGTCTAAGTCTTCAGAGACGACAATACACCTTAAGGCTTCTTTGTTCGACGTTGGTTGCAGGTGGACATTTGCTGCAGTAGTCACTTAGCATGAAGTGGACAGTAAATAAGCTTAATGAGCTATGAATAGCCCTTAATTCTTCTCTCTAGGATAGGGTGAAAAACGAGCACACAGTCCACCAGAAGGTAAGTGGTTGCTGCGGTTCATTGACATCTATTCATATATATCCTCGATTACAAATCAAAATACGGATGTGTTGTCACCCGTAAGGAATAAGATGGAATGCCTCGTTTCCAGTAAAAAGAGTCTCCGGTTCTCTAAACGTCACCATACGAAACACAGCAGCATTAAGCTTCTATTTTACGCTGGTATTCTGTGAGAGCGTGGTCCTTCCCCGGTCGAGCAGACTCATTCGTGCTACAACTATACAACTAATATAACTGCAGCACGGCAAGGTACTGATCTGTTTCTCACTAGATTAAAAAATTCTTATTAATTTTGTTTGAACGCGATTGTTAATGTTATTTCATTATATTGCCTGTGATTAATTATTGCACAGCTTTGTACAAAACAGTAAGGAAATAAAAGATATTCAAGTATGTACAAGAGGAAAACCAATGATTTTAGGATTTTAAAGGAAAACAAAACTCAAAGTGGTAAAACTATGAAAGCTAAAATTTAAAATTTATTTATAAAATATAAACATATTAGGTAATATATTAGTTTATATGGTGGTAAGAAGTGTATAAGATCATTCTCTTTACACACTTGTAATACGTTTGGAATAATATATATTATATATTAATTCTAAATAATTGAATAAAACTAATTTAATCTTAGTCTTTGATTTTAACCTTAGTAAATAAGAAATCACTAATACATAACGATAAAAGTATGCGGAAAAGCTTAGTGTATAAACCAAAGATTTTTAACAAGTATTAAGTGTTTATTTTGTAAATATATTATTAACACAAATTTAATTTTATTATATTCGTGTATAAGTTTTTATTGTTTTATAAGTACAATTTTTAATTACACTTACAATTTTTATTTGTAATAGTCACTTATCACAACGACAGTCTTGACACACCGGATCAATCAATGGGAAAACACATACTGCCTCTTCTAATGAAGCCCCATGGGCAGGATCCTACTCTTATTCCAAATCTGTTTCCTAAGCCATCTTCTTCTGAATCTACAGGTAGAATTGGCCTATGTTTAACCATTGTATTTTTTGTTGCAATTGTTGTGTTCTTCTTACGAAGTGCTGCACTCCATTCAAGGCTCACGACTAGAAACACACACAGAGCGAATTTTATATTCATTTTAATTCAAAGTGTTTTATTTTATTTGTTATTTATTCACAAAGTTATAAATGGTTTCGAACTTAGCTACTTTACAACTGTGATGTAAAGGTTGTCTTGAAGGTCCTTTTATACCGAGGAAAATAACGAAACGTATTTCTCTTTTCCTCATAGGTGTGTTCAAATGCTGCGTTTATAATATTTCAACGATGATAACTAAAATTTTACACAGTTGATGACGTAGTATATGTCATGCTAATACTACCAACACCTAAGAAAAAATCCAAAACATCGTAATAAAATAATTAAGTGTCATGATTTAGGTCATGTTACTGAGTCTTAGAATTGTAAACTAATCGCTTACACCAGTGCTGTTATTAATTAATAAAAAATCGGCCAAGTGCGAATCAGACTCGCGCATGAAGGGTTCCGTACCATCGTAAAAACATGTTTTTGGTAGAGTAGCCCGCTTTAATTTTTAATTTATGTTTCATTTTTATTATTTGTTGTTATAGCTGCAACAGAAATACACATTCTGTGAAAATTTAATCTGTCTACTTACTACGGATGATGAGATACACTATACTGACAGACAGACGGACGGACGGATGGACGGACGGACGGACGGACGGACGGACGGACGGACGGACGGACAGCAGAGGCTAAGTAATAGGGTCCCGTTGGTTACTCTTTGGGTACGGAATTCTAAAAAGACACAGGTTTACATTTTGAAAGTCTTAAACGATAAAGAATTTATAGCAAGAAAGGGTTGGCTGAACCGAGGAAGGGCCAAGCTCTTACAAAATACCAGTTTAAACTAGCAGCTAAATGCTGCTGTATTTCGTGTGGTGAGTGTAGAGACCTGGAGACCCCTCTTTATTGGAAATGAGGCATTCCATTTTAGTACCTACTCAGTGGTCATAACCCATCTGCACAATGATTTTTAATCAAAGATAAAATGTAGATGTCTATGGGTTGCAGGATCCATCATCAGGTGGATCGTGTAGTCGTTTTTCATCGTTTCTATTTAAAAAAGTAAAAAAAAAAACTTGTTTCAAATAGGCCTGATATCACCTTTTAAAAAGACTTAGAAGAAGAAGACTTAGAGAAGAAATAGAAAACATTTACTTCCTTATTTTTATTAAATTTAAGTACCTAAGTAGCTTGTTAATTTGTTCTTATTTGGATGAATGAATGATGAAATTTTAATTCATCCAGTTAGGCTATATACTTAATCTAAATATTTGCCGCCGCCTATATTTGGAGGTAGTGCGGCTCCGTTCAGACCGGGACTCTGGCGGAAAGAACCTTTGCCTGTAGCGAGTTTTTTTGCCGAGACTGAAGCTTTAGTCGAACCTTCAGCCGAAGGCGACGTTTTAATTGTGTCTAGAAATTTCTTCCAGCGATACGTAGATTAATGGTGCATTTTCATTATTTGTATATAATGATGTCAGAATTTTAAAATTGCAAGCATAATATTAAGCTATAAAAGTAATAAAATATGATAATAACAGTCTTTATTCAGTAATAGTCACTAGATAGACTAACTCCTTGCCGAGCTTTTCCCTTACCCGAGTAGTGGCAGTGTAACAATATCTACTAACCCATATCATCTCGTGCGTGTCTTAAGAAGCTACAGACTGAAACCAACCAGGAGATGGGCTGCAGCATCTTCCTAATAACTACTAAAAATAAAAATAACTCTGCGGTTGCTAACTCTACCACGAGGTAATCCATAGGGGAGGCCTATGTTCGGCAGTGGACTTTAAGAGGCTGTGACGTTGATTTTCAATAGATACACAATAATAATTATAGTACACTATGACCAGCAATCACACTATTGAAAATTGTGTGAAACGTCGCACTGCTGTTTTAACCGCGCTGGGCGCGTTACGCTGACGTTATTCAAAAATTCTTTCGTTTTTCGTCGTCCAGTAAAACTCGAAGGTGGCCGAAGTCATAGCTTCGGTTTGACACTGGATAGACCAAAGCTTACAGTCGTTAGAAAATATACGCCGCCGCCAACTCTCTAAATATAATCTGACACATATTGCTTTTTCTATACATAGATAACGATAGTTTTTAATATATTTATTAAAAATAATATTTTCTTTATAGTTTTACGTAAATTAATATATAAGATCTTAAAACTATTAGTACTGTTTTAAGGGACTTTAAAATATATTCGCGTCAGCAGTATTAGTGACCATGACCAATGCATTAATGGCGCATATAATCGAAATAGATCTTGGTATTTATTTTATTGATTGTCATGTTTAAAATTAATAATTAAAATACGTATTACATGAAATAATTCACTAACATGAAAGGATGACAAATAAATGTGTCCTGTTCTGCCTGGGAATCTGTCTAAAACCACATATTTTACCTATTTTTGTGGTGATATGGAGAGTGAAGAAAGGTGTATACCCTTCTTACTAGTAAGGAAGCATTCTATCTAGTCATCAGGGGTGGCAACTGACGACGCATCTGTATTTCTTCTTCTTAATTGAGGATGGATTTAGGTGACTGTTGGTTGCAGCACCCACTTACTATCAGGTGGACTCTGTGCTCGTTTGTCGTTTTCCTTAATTCTCAATTGAAAAACACACAGTATTCAGCCAAGTTTGCGAAAAAAGAGAATGACACAACGGCGGTGTATATTACACAAACTATTTTGAAGCCCCATGACTCCAAAATATAAGATTGTTAGTTTGCGTACGTAATGAGGACCCTTAAATAACTAAAATCCCAGATTTCAGGAATAAAACTAATATAGTTCTCTAGTTATTAAAATCTGAAAGTGACATTGTTGGTTGAAAAAATGGTTTATCATCATTTCATAATTACAATGCTGAACATAGGCCCACAATGCCACAAAGCGCGGTCCAAAGCCACTTGCATCCATCTACTTCCTGCACGTCTTACCAGATCGTCACTCCGTGTAGTGGGGGTGCACCCTACACTTACCTACCGGTACGGGACTGCCACTTGAGAACCTTTCTTCCTCATTGGTTCACTTGTAGGTTACATTGAAACTGGAAATGTGGCGCCAACGTTGATCATCTCAGACGTGTCGATATTAGATGATAAAGTTAATCGTTTTTTATAGCGTGTTGTTCCTTCTCCGGACGAGCTGACCCATTCGTGCTACAACTATACCAGTTATATAGCTGCAACACGGCTCTACGACGTAGGACATTTATTCGTGCGATTAAATAAAAATCTAAGTCGAAATTTTTTTCTTATTTTTTTTTTAAATTCAATTTTCTTTATACATCAGCTTTATGCGTTACTGTCGTTTGAAGGTTATTTATGATATTCCACCAACTAATTTTTTTATAGGTACCTGACACATATTTGTATATCGTGCCGCAGGACGGTGGAATTTCT
The DNA here is from genome assembly GCA_036936625.1 of Parnassius smintheus behrii. NCBI lineage: Eukaryota > Metazoa > Arthropoda > Insecta > Lepidoptera > Papilionidae > Parnassius > Parnassius smintheus. The sequence continues at coordinate 33,233,433 of JAUPFT010000012.1, forward strand.
TTATTTAACGCATCACATAAACTCTGGAAACTAATATTAACATAACGTCACCGGAAGTCAGTGATCATTGGATTTAATTTTGAATTTTTGTCAAGACATCTGTCAGTTTTTATGACACTCTATCTTAGTTCTCAGGGGTGTCAATGCATTTATATTTTGCTTTTTAACTGCAAATAGATGTAGGTGCCTGTGGGCCACAGTATCTCTACATACGATCAGTTTGACTATGTGATCCTTTATTACGGGAAGCTATGTTAGATGTACGAAATGTTCTACTTTATCTGTCACTACACTTGCCAATCGTAGCGAAAATCTTTCTTACGGACTGGTAAAAGTTAAAGAAAGTACATAAAATTGTACATAACATCTCTGATCATATTCTACCTCATTTAGATACTGAAATTCGTGACAGGTCTGGATATTTTAGGAAGAGCAATTTACGAGATTGTCATTCCATCACTTGTAGCTTTCCGTTTTGTTAAACCCGTTACGATAGAATATTTTCTTAGACCATTACCAAGCCCTAAGCTATTTTGTTTTCACACAGCAAGGAAAATGGCCTGTAATGTAGTCATTCGTAGTTGAACCACATTATATCAAAAACATTTTTCGCTTTTTTGCATACTATAGAATAGAAAAAAATATGTTCAATATTGATTACATGAAAATTTACTGAAACTCTGTCATGGGAAAAATAAACAATAAACTCAGCTATACTACTTTTTTAAACAATAACTTACAATGTAATATGTTGTACAATTTAGATATGAAAACATTTAGAAACAGCATGGTAGCAATCACCTCCTGGAAAAGTAACGGTCTACGTCCGTGCCACATTCGGTTCATAGTAGTGCTCGCATTGCTGTGTTTTGGTCTAAATAGTAATGAGAGCCAGTATATTACTGGTTCACAAGTGACAACGCATTTCGTATATGAATAGGTGTATAGGTGTTTATGAACTTCTTTACCATCAGATCGACTGAATCATTTGACTGCGATTGAACTGTTACATGCAGTGATTAATAAGGTAGAGTACGTTGACCCACAACTTAGTAAGAATTATTGACGTAATATTAGTCATGTCACCGCGAGGAAAACTTTTAATAAAAAGGACAAACTGTTGCCTAATTACGCTATGCAATTTGGTACGCGCAATATAGTAATAGCATTTTGATAAAATATAGATTGATTATCTAGATTTTATTCAAATAAAAAAATAAAAATTTATTATAATAATTTTTTTAAGTATAGTTCCTATACTATTAAACGAGCAATTCTTGTATATATATATATATATATATATATATATATATATATATATATATATATATATATATAGCTTAATTTGTATAATGGTCGGTCACAGAATCGTAAAACCCCGGTTCGAGCCCAAACCGACCGACCGACTTTTTTAATTTTTTTTCAGGTTCCTTTCTTTTTTGAGAAAATCTATTTTTTCGAAGTTAGTATTTTTAAAAAACACGAAAATTTAAATTAAAATAATTGCACTCATGATTTTTTATTCAAATAACCAGTTCCGTTTTTTCTGTTATGTCGCGAAGATCAAAAAATATTATTTATATTTCATCAGTATGTAATTTGTATCTAAATATAATTTCCAAAACACACGAATTAAAAAAAAAATCGCGCGAAAAATACCGAGCAAAGCTCGGTGAACCAGGTATTTTATTAAAATTGGTAAAAATGAATAAAATAGATTTTATTAAAATATCAAAACTAGATAACTAAGAACACGTGTAACTTATTCTCTGCAGGTACCAACTGTACTTAAACCATATTTTCTTCATAGTGTGAAAACATGCATAGTTAGATAAATTGAGAACAAAGAAAATAAATAAAAAATAAAATCAAGAAGTATTTTAATAATATAATACTGGAGTGACACTAAATGCCCTTATAATATCCCTTTCAGAAATGAGACGTTACAAGTGCCCGGCGCAATAAAGATTCCTATATGATTTCAGTTTAAAAATTATAAAGCGCTAAACAGTAATCAAGTGACCGTTATCGTTTTTTTTAAATAAATTTGGAAGAACTTTTAAGAAAAGAAAAAATAACAGATACATACGTCTCTATGAGAAATAAAATTAAGATCTCCGTGGCGTACGAATAAATACCTAAGACACAGGCGGGGTCTGTGACAAAAATCCTCAATTTCAATCCTAATGCTACGGCATGGTTGCTATGATTAATCCCTCTGGTTTTTAGATAAGTCCGTGTCCAGGAGTGAATATGTAATGGGCTGAGAAATATTTTTACATGGACAATGTCAAACCTTTTTGTTTAGGGATAACCTTTTGGTTTAGGTACTCCCGTTTTACTTTATAAGTTTGGGTATATAGTAATAGTTAGCATGTGTTATGACTGTGCAATTTTATGTTTGTTTGATACTCTACATCTGTATAATTCATAGTCCACCAGGCGATTACTCGTCAATGCATACAGTAAAATTATGATTTTAGTTCCAAACAAAGAAGGTTATTGAAAATTAAGCTTTTCTTATCATTGAAGGGTATAGTAACATAAGAGAGATTTTAGGTTATTTCCAGCCGAAATAGGTACCCCTTTTTATTTAATCTGGAAAACAGTGCACATTTATACAAAGTCAAACACATATATAAATATTGAAATAAAACACAAATACGCACTCAGAGAGAGTGAGAGTAAGAGAGAGAGAGAGGGGAGAGAGAGACAGACAGACACACCGAAACACACACACACACACAAACACACACACAGAGAGAGAGAGAGAGAGAGAGAGAGAGAGAGAGAGAGAGATACACACAAATATACACCGACAAACATGCACACGCACGCACTCACGTACACGCATATGTACATGCACACGCAGATGCACACGCGCACGCACAATAAATATGCAAATCATTAGAGTCGATTCTAAAAAGCCATGTTCATGATCTTGCCGCAATCGTGTAACTTGTATGTATTTTTTGGAGACATGAAAAGGTCCCCTATGATGAAAACAATCATCGGTAACCCAAGTTTTGATGTGTATGAATTATGAAAAAATTATACCTTGATATGTCTCAAATAATAATTTTAATTACATTATTTACATTTATACATTACTTCGATGCTTTATAAATAGTAAGAAAACTACACGAACATATAAATAGACATTTAAAGTAATTGAAATCAAAATAGAGTTTATAATGTCACCGTAACCATGAATTTGACGTATTCTTTGGAGACATGAAAAGGTCTCCTATAATGAAAACAATCAACAATAACCCAACTTTCGACGTGTTTAAAGTTAAAGTTACAGCCTACATACGTCCCACTGCCGGGCACAGGCCTCCTCCTCATTTCTGAGAGGGTTTTATGGCAAGAAAATGTCCGCCGCGCTACCCCAATGCGTTTTGGCGAACTTCACATGTCTTCGAAAGATTATTTTTCTTATTTATCAGACATGCGGGTTTCCTCACGATGTTTTTCTTCACCACCAGGTACGTAATAAAATCAGAACTTAAAATTACAATTAACAATTTCATTGGTGCCGGCGGGGATCGAACCCGCGTTGCTCGCGTACTGTGAAATTTACAGCAAGCGCGTAGTCTCTGAGCTACCACATTTCTATATGTATTATGAAATAATTACACCTTAATATGTTAACAATAATAATTTAAATAAGATTATATACATTTATATAATCAAACATTAAATAATTTAGAAACGATATCCTTTGATACTTTACACGTGGCGTGGTAAGGAAAACTACACGAACATAAATAGGCCTTTGAAATACTTTACCAATTTGTAAATCGGGGTTTTGTGTAACGTCTTAGTTCTGCTCAAGTGGATATGAAAAGTTTACACAATAGAGGAACACAAGTGGATATTTTTATTTTCCAATGACATTAACCCGTTTCCACGGAGCTCGCCGTGGACTGAAAACAGGTGACAGTCTTTTTATAAATGAATAAAATGATCGCGTTGAAGCATTCTTTCTATATATTTAATACGATTGTCTGATGATTTTCTTACAATATTTGCACAGGTTATTTCTCTTTTAGTAATAATATGTGATATTTGTTCTTTTTAGGTTTCCGTAGTCAACTAGGAACCCTTATAGTTTCACCATGTCTGTCTGTCCGTCTGTCCGTCCACACTTAATCTCTGTGACCGTTAGCACTAGAAAGCTGAAATTTGGTACCAATATGTGTATCATTCACGCCGACAAAATGGTAAAATAAAAATTGGAAAAAATGTTATATTAGGGTAGGTATATGTAAAGTGGGAAGTGATTTTTTTTTAATTTCAACCCTGATGTGTGATATATTGCTGGAAAGGTATTTAAAAATGAATAGGGGTTTACTACAATCATTTTTTGATAATGTCAATAATTTCGGAAATAATCGCTCCAAAAGTAAAAAACAATGTGTCCCCCCCTCTAACTTTTGAACCATAAGTTTAGAAAATATGAAAAAAATCTGAAAAGTAGAACTTTATAAGGACTTTCTAGGAAAATCATTTTGAACTTGGATGGAAACAACAGTACCCAGTACCGGGAGTAGTTGCAGGAGCGCGGAGCGCTGCTGGAGCGCGAACATAATGGATACCCACCTTTAAACTCATAAGTGGGAACACTTATTGTGACGGACGGGAAACTACGGAACCCTACACTAAACGTGGCCCGACACGCTCTTGGCCGGTTTTTTAAAAGTTACTCCAACAATCGAAATATATTCTTTATTCCGGTTTTTGCACTTACCACACAACACACATTGTCCTTCACTGCCGACCGTATGAGGACGCTCAAAGTCACTCAGCAAGCTATGGAAATGGCTATGCTCGGGGTTTCTCTGCATGATAAACTTAGAAATGAGCATATCCGCAGTAAAACCAAAGTGACCGACATAGCCCAACGGATTAGTAGGCTGAAGTGGAAATGGGCCGGCCATATAGCTCGAAGAACCGAGAACCGTTGGGGAAAAAAGGCCCTCGAGTGGCAGCCTCGTACTGGTAGGTGAAGTGAAGGTCGAACCCTACTAAACGGAGTGACGATGTGGTAAGACATGCAGGAAGTCGATGGATGCAGGTGGCTCAAGACCGTGCTTTGTGGCGTACCTTGGAGGAGGCTTAGTTCAGCAGTGTACTTGTGAAGGGCTGAAATGATGATGATGATGATACAAAACACAGCAGCTTTATTAACCACTATTACAAACACTACACTATTATCAGAGAGCGTGGCCCTACTCTGGTAGAGCCGAGCTGACCCATTTCTGCCGAAACCATAATATAGCCGCAAGGTGGCTCTACCACGTTGTAAAGTTCTTTTTTATGTTATAAGGGAGTTAAACGAGCACACAGGCTACCAAATTGTAATTGGATACTGGTGCCCATAGATGTCTATCTATTCTTGATGATGTATATTGTTAAAAACAACAATTTTACCAAATCGATATGATATAATGAACGAAATTAATAAAACGAATTAATGAATGAATAAAATGAATGAATGAAATATGCTTTATTGTACACTAGAAAAACATAAGAGGGAAAAAATTAAAGGTACAATTGCCGGCCTTATGGCTTAAAAGCGATCTCTGCCAGGCAATCATTGCAGAGGATATAATAACTTATGAGATACGTAGGTTATTGGAAAATACACAGGACATAAACATAATTATATACTCGATAAATAAATTGTAATATAACAAATAAATACATTTTATTTACATAAATATAGAAATACACAAGAGCAGAAAGGATTAAATAAGTAGGTAAGTGAAATAAAAGTCTTAACTTATATTAGGAGAGATAGAGGAATGACTTTTCAAGGGGTAGTAAATAAGTGCGAAGTATGTTTTACGAATCTCCAAGAAAATCTTTCTAACCTACCAAGCCTAGCCAACTTTAATTGTTGCGGTATGGTGCATATGGTGATAGCAATAAATAATTTACAATAACCCGTTGTCACACACAATAAAGTATGATCTTAAATTATGTCTAATGGCCCATTAACATTCTACCACTACCGATGGTGTGCAAATATTTTATAGGTATGCATGCAATTTTTTTAAACAACTAGTTGGAAATCAATTGTGTACATTTATGATTATTACAAGATAAATCAATTTATTGATGTCAAAATTTAATGTCAATTTAAGTAATAAATTTTAAAATGTCATATTACGTAATAATTTTACTAAATTGTCCGTCCTTTCATGGTTATTATTAATTATTTATTAATAGTTTTATACAAATATAACTAACGTCACATTTATTTTACATAAAATGACATAAATTTTAATATGACATAAACTTTTTTTCGTGGGTAGGAGTGAAATAAGTAACACATGTTTTTGATCAGTCTCGCGTAATTTATATTTTAAAAATAGAAATTAGGATATTTTAATGTGTAAAATATATATGTAATAATCATCTGTTTACCAGCCTTGATTCCTTGATATATTTTTTCCTTAATTTGCTAACACTACACGAAACCATGGAAGCCCTCAAAGGATCACTGTCAGCTATGTCAGAACTCTTCAATACTCGTATGAATGAGTTGAGCAGGACTTAAATAAGACTAGTCCAACTGTGGCCTCAAATATATCTGTACTCTCAACGGAGTTCGCAACATTCAGAAAGTTTATCTTGTCCGCTCTTGAAACTGTTCAAAAACAGGTTGAATTTCTTGGGAGAGAGATCGACCGCTTGGAGATAAGACGGCGTCGTAAGATTCTGCTGCTTCATGGGATTCCCGAGGACAAGTCCGAGGATACATCTTCAATGGCTTCTAACCTAATTATGGACAAGCTCAAGATTCCCAATGTCTCTAACGATTCTTTTAGCCGCTGCCATCGCCTTGGACGTCCGATAGAAAAGAAGCCAAGACCAGTTCTTGTAAAGTTCCGGGATGTCCAAGTCCGTGATCAAGTTTGGTTCTCAAAAACAAAACTGAAAGACACGGGTGTAACTATGTCCGAGTTTTTAACAAAAGATCGTCACAAGATGTTCATGGTGGCCAGGCAGAAGTTTGGCATAAGTAATTGCTGGACTAGAGAAGGTTACATTCATATTATCGCTTATGACGGTTCGCGCCATCAAGTTGAATCCCTCGCTGAGCTCGAAGTCGTCCCAGTGGCACCAGCTGCTGCTACCCAAGCACAGAAGGCAGTCGCTGGAAGTAATAGATCTACTGACAAAGTAGTTCAGCGCTCCAAGAGGATAGTGAAGAAGTGATAGTTATGTGGTATAGGACCTTTAGTTCTCTTCAATAAACTGTATGTATTGTCTTTTATCACATTATGATTTCTGCCAATATTTCAGTGTCTCTGGATTGTGCTTTTTGCTAACCTTTTCTTTTTTTTACCAGTTCTTATGTTAAGTGTTATTTAAGATATGAGTTAATTTTTTCATATATATATATATATAATTAGTCTAGTAGTTTTATATATACTCGTATATGAGTTAATTAGTCTCTGCATTGTACTTTCGATAACCTTAATTCTTTTATACCAGTCTAATGTTGAGTGTTAAATAAGATGTGAGTTAATTAGTCGTTATGGATTCCTATTATATACGAAGTATTATCTATCTACATCACTTTGAAACTTAGACTTTGTCTATTGTTCTGATTTTGTTGTTCTAAGTTTTTTTTTTATAGAAGAGGGGGCAAACGAGCATGCAGCTCACCTGATGTTAAGTGACTACCGCCGCCCATGATCAACCGCAACACCAGGAGAATTGCGGGTGCGTTGCCGGCCCTTTAGAAAGGAGTAAGCTCTTTTCTTGAAGGTCCCCAGGTCGTATCGGTCCGGAAAAATCGCCGGTGGTAAACTATTCCACAGAGAGGTTGTACGTGGAAGAAAACTCCTTGTGAAACGTACAGTGGTGGACCGCCAAGCATCCAGATGGTGTGGATGGTATCGGGACGTTTGCCGCGTAGTGCGTTCACGAAATTTGGCGGCTGGGATTAATCCGAACAATTCCTCAGAGCACTTCCCGTGATAGATGCGATAAAATACGCAAAGAGATGCAACATCTCTTCGCAGCGCCAGTGAATCGAGCCGATCGGAAAGCACTTGGTCGTCGACGATTCGAGCCGCTCTGCGCTGGATGCGGTCAAGTGGAAGGAGCTGGTACTGGGGAGCCCCAGCCCAGAGATGGGAACAGTATTCCATGTGCAGCCGAACCTGCGCCTTGTAAAGTTGCAGGCGGTGTGCCGGCATGAAATACTGTCCCGCTCTGCTGAGCACGCCAAGCTTTTTAATACTTGCCTTCTCAAGAATGATGCCCGATCTCTCCGGCTTAAGTCCCTTATAGAAGCAGCCAATTTAAATATCCTTCCTCTCTCTGAAACTTATTTTTTCCCTAACTGTATCCCATCCCTCCTTGATTTGGTTATCGTTTCTTCTCTTGACCATGTTGATAGTTTTGGTCAATGTGCTGCAAATGCTTTTTCGTATCATGATCTCCTGTTTCTATCTTATAAAATAAGACCACCCAAAGCCAAATCAAGGATACTTCTGCAGCGTAATTTTGAGAAAATGGATTTGGATAAGCTTCAAAAAGACGCTGCTAATATGGACTGGAGCGTTATAATGAAGGCTTGTGATGTTGACGAACAGGTAGCATTGTTTAATTCACTTGTTCAACTTTATGATGCTCATGCTCCTGTCCGCCCAGTGCGAATACGTCATCCTCCAGCTCCGTGGTTGACCGAAGATCTTAAAAGATTAATCTGCAGGAAGAATAGTGCAAAGTCGAGTTACAAGTCAGATCCTAAGAATGACAGAATTCGGGAGAAGTACAGACTCCTACGAAATCAATGCAACAAGATGTGTAGAGATTTACGACGCCGCCACATCCATAAATCAGTACAAAACGAAGATCCATGTCGTATTTGGAACTTCTTAAGGTCTATTGGAGTTGGGAAAACTCGTTCATGTCCTATTCCAAATAACGTTGATTTAAATTTGCTTGAAAAAGAAAATTGCTGATTAGCATTTTTCTTCCGTTTCTTGCCTGAACAATATGGCAAAATCAGCAACACTTACTAAACTTTCATCGTTTCCCACTCCTGACTTTTTTCCATTTGTGTTTAGGCAATTTGCAGATTGTGATGTTAGGAAACACATACTCTCTATCCATTCCGACGTTGTCGGAAGTGACGACGTCAGTCGTAAAATGATCATTCCCTTGTTGGACTTTTAAACACTTATTATAACCCATATCTTAAACTTTTCCATATCCTCATCTTCTTTCCCTTCCCAATGGAAGGACGCTCAAATCATACCTTTACCTAAGAAAACAAATCCTTCAAGTTTTTTCTGAATATCGTCCTATTCTTCTTTTCCTTCTCATTCCTTCTAATTCTTCCTTTCCTTTCCAAAGTTTTAGAACGCCTTGTCCAACAACAATTTAATTCCTTTTGTTTAAGAAATAGCATCCTTAGTCCTCTCCAATCTGGCTTTAGATCTGGTCATAATACGACTACGGCGTTATTAAAAATCACCGACGACATTCGTCACGGTATGGAGAATCATCAAGTCACAGTATTGGTGTTGCTGGATTTCAGCAATGCCTTCAATACTGTTGATCATGATATCCTGTTAGGGATTCTGCGTTCTCTTAACATATCTCCAACTACAATTTCCTGGTTTCATAGTTATTTGCACGGGTGCCGGCAACGTATTCGTGTCCAAGATAGACTTTCTTCGTGGCTTGATACCGTAGCTGGCGTTCCACAAGGTGGTGTCTTATCTCCTCTTTTATTCGCAATCTTTATTAATACGATTACATCCCAAATATCTTCTCTCTACCACTTGTATGCAGATGACCTTCAAATATATTTACAAACAACCATCGAAGATCTTGCCAAAGCTGTTGAATGTATCAACAAGGATCTGGCTTTTATTCTCGACTGGACACGATCTTATGGGTTGACGGTTAACCCTTCAAAATCGCAAGCTATAATTATTGGGAGTTCAAGAACTATTTCCAATATTTAAAAAATGTCAAATTCAACCCGTTGTATTTAATGGTATTCTTATTCCATATAATGAAGTAGTTAAAAATTTAGGTATCTTTTTGGATTCCAATCTGTCTTGGACACCCCAAATTAATGCAGTGAGCCGAAAAATGTTTGCGGCTTATGCTTCACTCCGAAGGCTTAACTACTTTTTACAAATTTCCACCAAAATTACGCTTGCACAATCTTTGCTACTCCCTATCCTCGACTATGCTGACATTTGTTACCTTGATATCACCGAGGAGCAACTTAATAAACTTGAGCGACTCCAAAATCTCTGTATACGGTTCATATTTGGGCTTCGTAAATATGACCATGTCTCTGAATACCGCACTAAACTCAAGTGGCTCCCAATCCGTCTTCGTCGGAATACTCATATACTTTCTGCGCTCTACTGCGTCTTATTTAATGTATCAAGTCCTCCCTATCTGAAAGAACGTTTTAAATTTCTTAGCTCTTGTCACGATTTTTCCTTACGGTCCAAAGAAAACCTTTCGCTCCAATGTCCTATACACTCCTCGACATTTTATGATAAATCTTTTGCCGTTCTTGGAGTAAGACTCTGGAACTCCTTAACCCAGTCCATTAAAAGTGCTCAATCTTTAAATGTGTTCAAGAAACAAATTAAGGAACACTATTTGTCTCTTTAACTCCTCTCTCTTTCTGCTCTTAGTTATGGTCACTAATATACCTTAAGTATGTTGTCATTATATAGTATATAAGTAATATTTTTTTTGTCTAATTTAGTGCACCCTACCCATTATTCTTATTTTTATTTTTATTAATTTCCTCTTCTGGGTTGTCTGGAAGAGATTGCTATGTAGCAATAAGACCGCCTTTTGTTTATCCCTCATTATTTTTTTTTTCATTATTTATTAATGTTTTGTTGGTGTACAATAAAGAGTATTGTATTGTATTGTATTGTATAAATTTATTTATTTATTTCACAATTTATGTACACACAAGTTAGGGAGAGGATACATCATAATAAAAAGTTTGTACAAAGGCTCTACTTATCTCACAATGAAATTTCTTCCAGTAGGCCAGTCGTATTTAGTAGTAGTCGTATTTAGTTAATAGTATTTAGGTCGTAAAAACATTTTTATTTTAACCATTGTGCTAACTTTGCGGAGTGGATATTATTACAATTCCACTAATTATATGGGCTATTTAGTCGGTTGACAAAAATTTATAATATACAACAATTTCAAAGTTCAACTCGCGCTTACTCGTCGTGCTGCATAAGTCGCAGGAAAAAGCTCGGCTCCGCTGTTTTATCAGTGTGCACTGTGCAAACGATTGGATATACGCGAAGAAAGTGAATTATAGTAAAAAGTTTGATGTGCTATAATATGTCAACCTTTATTATATCCTTATCTTTTTTTATCGCTATTATTATAAATGCTCGGACTGTGTATACATCATATTATTTTGGTGGGTTCACACTGAACGAACGAAAAGATATAACTGAAATAAGAACGTTTATTTTTAATATATTTGTGTAAAGAAAACTCGTTTCCAGTATTTACAGCAAAATATTACCAACACAAGACTGGGAACAACAAGATTTATTTCTTTGGTCAAGCTCTATGGGTGTTTAGATCAGGCAAACAAGTGATGATTGTTTATAAAAGTTAATTCTGCTGTTGGTTATAAACTTCATGTCTGAGTCTGAGAGCGATAAGCCAGACACAAATACGATAATATTTTATCTGTGTATAAAAACTTCATTATCTGAAAGTATTACACACGACGCAGAAACAATAATATACGAAATGATACATTCATTACTATCTCATCATCATCATCATTACAGCCGGACATTATCTCATCATCATCATCATTACAGCCGGATCATTACAGACATGGACATTAAACATGATCTTTGTTTTGTACAAGTCCACTGCTGAACATAGGCCTCCCCCAAGTAACGCCACAAAGCACGGTCCTGAGCCACCTGCATCCATCGACTTCCTGCATGTCTTACCAGGTCGTCACTCCATCTAGTGGGGGGTCGCCCTACACTACGCCTACCGGTACGAGGCTGCCCTTCGAGAACCTTTCTTCTCCATCGGTTATCGGTTCTTCGAGCTATATGGCCGGCCCATTGCCACTTCAGCTTACTAATCCGTTGGGCTATGTCGGTCACTCTGGTTTTACTGCGGATATCCTCATTTCTGAGCCTATCACGCGGAGAAACTCCGAGCGTATCCCTCTCCATAGCTTGCTGAGCGACCTTGAGCGTCTTCATACGGCCAGCAGTGAAAGAACACGTCTCAGATCCGTAAGTCATCACTGGCAACACGCACTGGTTATACACTTTAGTTTTCAGAGATTGAGGTATACCTGACGAGAAGATGTGTCGTAATTTCCCGAACGCTGCCCAGCCGAGTTGAATCCGTCGATTGACCTCTCGGTCGAAGTTGGACTTACCTAGTCGGACTATTTGTCCCAGGTAAACGTACTCGTCAACAACTTCGAGCACAGTGCTCCCAACAACTACCGGCATAGGTGTGACATGGACATTAAACATGATCTTTGTATTGTCCATGTTCATCTTAAGACCTATGCGTTGGGAGGCACCATTGAGGTCATTGAGCATAGTGCCAAGGTCCTCCAGCAATTCTGCCATAAGGACTGTATCGTCGGCAAATCGAAGGTGAGTGATGTACTCGCCACTAATGTTAATACCGTATCCTTTCCAGTCCAGTAGCTTGAAAACGTCTTCCAACGCAGCGATGAAGAGTTTCGGGGATATAACATCACCCTGTCTTACACCTCTCTGCAGTTGGATAGGTTTCGAACTCTGGTTCTGTACTCGGATAGCCATCGTAGCCCTACTGTACAAACACTTCAGCACTTCGATATACCGACAGTCAACTTGGCACCGCTGCAGGGACTGTAGCACCGCCCAAATTTCGACGGAATCAAAGGCTTTCTCATAGTCCACATATGCCAGGCAAAGTGGCAGATTGTACTCTTCGGTCTTCTGTACAATCTGCCACAGGGTATGTATGTGGTCTATGGTACTGAAGCCTTTTCGGAAACCGGCTTGTACGGGAGGCTGGAAGTCGTCGAGTCTGCGTGCGAGACGATTCGTAATGACTCTCGAAAATAGCATGTAGACGCAGCTCAGAAGGGAAATCGGTCTGTAGTTCTTCAAGAGAGTGTTGTCGTCTTTCTTAAAGAACAAAATCACCGCACTTCTGCTCTACGCCTCCGGAGTAGTGCCACCATGGAGGACGGAATTGAAGAGCTTCTGAAGGACTTCAAGTACCGGTGTTCCACCCGCTTTCAGAAGCTCCCCTGTAATTTCATCCTCGCTCAGGGCCTTGCCGTTTTTAAGGTGGTGGAGAGCCATTCTAATCTCGCTCAGACTGACGTCCGGGATATCATCGAAATAGTGTCGGATAAGACTTGCTCTTGGATCGTTACTCACACTTGCGTGTGGCTCCAACGATGATGTGTACAGCTGCCCATAGAACCTCTCAATCTCACTCAGAATCTCAGTTGTCCCGGAAACGATGTTGCCACACTCAGTCTTCAGCTTTGACAGTTGGCTCTTTCTGGCAGACAGATCTCTGGCAAAGACTTTGGAGCCCTGGTTCCGCTCGATCGCTTCTTTAATACGAGAAGTATTAAAGTTGCGTAAGTCTCGCCGCATGTATTTGGAGATCTGTCTGTTCAGTTGCCTGTATGCTGTCAAATATGTTGACGATGGCAGCCTCATCTCCCGTCTAACGGCCATGAGATTAAGAGTGTGATCGGAGAGTTTTTGTGTTCTTCTGCGGCGGGTCTTGCAGAACTTAGCTCCGACCGCATGGACAGTTTCCACGAGCTTGTCATTCATATCGTGGCATTGCAATGCAGTGGCATTGCAATCTTCTAGGCACTGAAAGCGGTTACGTAACTCGAGCTGAAAAGTTTCGGGATTCTGGATTAGAGCACGAGGGGGATGGAGCGTTGACTTCATTAGACGAGACCTCTCCAACTTAACGTTTAGGTTCAGCGTGCCTCTAACCATTCGGTTATCGCTGCCAGTTTTCACCCTTGCGATCACTGAGATATCACTGAACAGTTGGCGTCTGGTCGTCATAATGAAGTCAATCTCATTTTTTGTCGAACCGTCGGGGCTCGACCAGGTCCACTTCCTGTGGGGCCGCTTTTAGAAGAAAGAGTTCATCATAAAGAGTCCCTCTTTCTCCATAAAGTCGGCCAGCTGCTGGCCCCTTTGGTTCCGTTACCCTACTCCAAATTTCCCTACCTTCAGCTCACCGCTTTCTCTTGCGCCTAGTTTTGCGTTGAATTCTCCCATCAACACCGTGTAGTGGGTTTTGGAGGAATGCATGGCTCTGGAAATATCCTCATACATTTCCCCCACCTCCTCATCGGGATGTGCCAAGGTTGGTGCGTAAACCTGACTGACATTCAGCGAATACCGTTTGGTGATTCTGAGTATCAGGTACGCGACCCTTGTCGACACACTCCCAATCATTACAACGTTGTTGACTTGATACTTGTGGACGATAAATCCGACACCTCCTTGGGACAGATGGCCGCCCTCCCGGTGATAGAACAAGTTGCCGGACTCGAGTATTGCCGTGTCCTCCTCCTCTCTTCGGACCTCGGATAATCCAATAATATGCCAGCGCAACTTGTCTACCTCTTCTTCCAGCTCCAGTATCTTCTCGTCAGTCCTCAGGGTGCGTGCGGTATATGTTGCCAGGTCGAGTCGTCGTAGGTGGCAACCGAACCTCCACAGGAGATTCTTAGCAACCCCTGCCCCGCCGTTACCATGGTTGCCACCGTAGCCATGAATAGCGGGGCCGCCGGGGACTGGGGGCCGTCTGTTTGCATCGTTATTCATGGGGGGATATTTGCCATAGTTGCCACGCTTGGCGAGCGGGTTGGCAACCGCAGTTCTTTATTACGTCACAGTTGTTATCAGGAAGATGCTGCTGCCCATCTCCTGCCTGTCTATACTATCTAATTACAAGAAATTCTAATATCATAAAAAGTCATAAAAAGCTTAAAAAGAACCAAGGCGAATTTAATCACCATCGAATTTAATGACCATCCTGGTCGCTGAATAAATGCGATTATTGTAATTATCTTCAGGTAAAATCCTATGCCATATTGGTACCTGCAGATGTTATCTGCAGATATATCTGTATGAGCAGATAATATTGTCATCGTCTTTCGATATAGGTTAATGCTGAACAATAAAATGTTAAATTATTAGCGCTGTGTGTGTTAGTTCATTGAACTTCATAGAGAGCGAGATTAAAATGTATGCGCTCAGATACAGATATCGTATTTGCGTAGTGTGTGACTCGCTATATTGCTGCAGGTTCTGCATTTAATATGATGTTGTAATTATTTAAATTCAAAAGAAGGAACGGACTGCATAATGTCACCCACATTGATGGATATGCTAAATACAATGATGAAAATGCTACAAGAATCAAGTGGGCAATAAAAAAAGTAGAAGAGCATAACATGATTTGACCATTTATTATCCCTGATCAAGAACGAAACCAGGAAATCAGATACGAATCTTTGAAACTTCTATGATTTGTAAAACTTGAGACGAACCCATAATTATACCATCCATATTTATTTAATCTGGTAGCAAGTAAACCAGAACACGAAATAACGCTCTAGGTAACTGCTCGCACGAGTCAAGTGAGCAAGCATTCTTTATCTCCGCGAACAAAGACAGAATGATGAAAGTATGCTCTATCTCTGTTAACATGAAAATAATTTGATAGAGTGTCTTTTTATAGAATAAGTGTGACCAATGAGCATACAGTCTACCAGATGGTAAGTGGATGCTAGGCCCTAGACATCCACATTTATCATCAATTAAGAACAAAAATGCAAATACGTTGTTTCTTTTCTAGTAAAATAAAAGTTCTTCAGTTCAGCTACAGTAAAGAAACCGTACACAGGCAAAGTTTCATACAATCGCGCTATGCTGGGTACAATACTAAAAGTTTGGGGAGCATGTGTGCGTGAGCACTGGAGGCTCGTCACGTACTCGTACACAGAGAAACTGCTGTAAATCGGCTCAGCCAGTGCTCAAACTCAAGGTGATGTAAAGAATAATAAGTGTCAAAAAACTTTGTTTTAAGGAATGATTCGTGTCAAATGGAATATAAAAAATTGTAAATTGGGTCTACCATTCCGTGTATGAACAATAACAGAACGTATTCTAATATAAAAAATAATGTTTGTTCGTATTTTATGCGCAGCCATACCATTTGTGAGATTGCGCGCTAAAACTTTGTAAATTTCTTCCTTGCTCTTGGGCGAAAGTTATAGACACAGTACGATTAACTTACTATAGGTGGCGCGCGTATCGTACCTACCGACAAATTTAATTGAAAGGGATTTTATAGTATAGGATGATAAAAAGCGCACAGACTACCTGATTGTAAGTGGATACTGTGGCCCACAGACATCTACATTTATAATCAATTAAGAATCAAAATGCAGATGCGTTGTCACCCATGAGGGCTAAAGTGGAATGCCTCGTTTCCAGTAAAAAGGGTCTCCGGTTCTCTATACTCACTATACGATATACAGCAGCACTAAGTTGCTATTTAAAGCTGGTATACTGTGAGAGCGTGGTCCCACCCCGGTCAAGCCGACCCATTCGTGCTACAAACATAATATAGCTGCAGCGTGACTCTACTACTACAGTTAAATTTTTCAATTTCAATGAATGTATTATCATACCTACTTATACAATATAACTCTTCTAAATGTAACAAGATATTTCCACATTTATTTTTTCTGTGGCAGAAAATTAATAATAATTATCAATAGTTTACGCAATACTGTTGTCACTTTTCAAAGCAAATAATAACTTGTTTTGCAATGGACAAGTTACATCATTAAATTATATCATTTCTAATTTGGCCAAGAACTCTACTAGGTAATTGTTCTTTACAATTTTTTATGTTAATCTTGTAGATAGATATTTCATAAATATATGTCAACAAATTAAGCATTTGTTAAATTCCAAAAATTTCGCGAATACTTTGATTGCGAAACAATAATTGTTAATGATGAATTAAAACGTGTACAAGCTTGTTTAGGGAATCGTGTGTGCTTTCTATTAGATTATATAAAAAATAAATTTTATATTATATTTGAAATTTACCAATCATTTAAAAGGCACAACAAATTATTCAAAAACAAAAAATGGAAATATATTTATAATAAGCAGTTTGTACAAAAAGTATAATATATAGTTCATAACAAAAAGCTCATAAATGTTTTCTTTATTTAATATTACACTCATGTGTACACCGTATCAAAATAAATGATAATTTAGACAACTTCTTAGAGGCTATACCTCTGTACGGTTTCTACTCATATGGTTTAGCATACGAAACACAGCAACATTTATCTCATTTTTTACGCTCTCAAGAAAAACAGCGCGCTGGTATTCTTGAGAGCGTGGTCCTGCCCCGGTCAAGCCGACACCGATATAGCTACAGCGTGGCTCTACAACGTGTGCGGTGGTAAATAAGCGGACGAATCCTTTTTTAATAAATTGACCTTTACGTCTTAACATGCAAATCTCCTTGGAGCAGCGTGCCACTATCGCGGTCATCACAGCTTGTTTGCGGCTGTCGGGTCGCTACTGCCGTAGCCGAATGCTACCTTAACTCATCTTATTTTATTTTATTAATGTTAAAACTTGCGAGGAATTTGTTTTGATGGTTAAGGTAACGGTAAATTCTTCAATTATTAAACATTCTGGAAAAAATAACAGGTTAACGTACGGGGATTTTTCATGACAGAAAAGAGAGATTTTTTCGTAAGGGTGAATAATGAGCCCACAGCCCACCCGATGGCAAGTGGTTTCTGTGGCCCATAGTCATATACATCTTATCTCAGATAAAAATCAAAATGCACATAGGTTGTCACCCCTGATGACTAAGGTGAAATGTCTCCAAACAACACTCACCGAACAAAACACAGCTGCTACTTTACGCTGATATTCTGTGAGAGCGTGGTCCTTCCCCGGTCGAGCCGACCCATTCGTGCTACAACTATAACATAGCCGCAGCGTGGCTTTACCACGTGTAGGAATACAGAAATAGTTTGTTAAAATTGCTTTGTATTGTATAAATCGTTGATGTGGAACCTTCTGTAATACTAAACCGTTTAAGGTCATAATCACACTGTATATTTGTTTTGTCGAGTCGATAAGTAATAGCTAAGATCCGGTAGGTAGGTGGTAGGTTCGCTTCGGTCAAGTTATTAAGAATTTTTATGTTTATGGACTAAAATGACTCATATTCACAATATGATATATTAATTTGTCGCCGAAAAATAAAATTAAAATGTTTGGACCCAGTAGTGCCGTAGATGATTTTCAATAAATTTTACATTTATATTGTAAAACGTCCAGAGTGTATTCAGCTTGAAACTCATCGCGCCAACTACAGGAAATGTCAGAACATCTACCGGTCTGGTCCAGCTAGTATCAATATATATAAATAATTTGATTAAATTAAAGGAAAGGTTAAAGATGTTAATTCTGTGTTTTGTATGGTGAGGAGATAACCGGAAACCTTTAGGTATTAAATATCAGTCCTCAGGTGTGACAAAGCAACTGCATTTTGATTCTTTATTGAGGATGTCGATGTCTATGGGCCACAGCATCCACTACCCACAGGTGGACTACTTAATATAATCGTTTTTCACCATTATTCCATAAAAATTAGTTGACGCTTCAGGCCACCACTGCAACTTTCCGCAAAGTTCACTATCAAGGTATTTTTTTTAATAGAAGAGGGGCAAACGAGCATGCGGCTCACCTGATGTTAAATGACTACCGCCGCCCATGATCAACCGCAACACCAGGGGAATTGCAGGTGCGTTGCCGGCCGTTTAGAAAGGAGTACGCTCTTTTCTTGAAGGTGGTATCTGTCCGGAAAAATCGCTGGTGGTAAACTATTCCACAGAGAGGTTGTATGCGGAAGAAAACTCCTCTTGAAACGTACAGTGGTGGACCGCCAAGCATCCAGATGGTGTGGATGGTATCGGGACGTTTGCCGCGTATTGCGTTCACGAAATTTGGCGGCTGGGATTAATCCGACCAATTACTCAGAGCACTCTCCATGGTATATGCGAAAGAAAATGCAAAGAGATGCAACATCTCTTCGCAGTGCCAGTGAATCGAGCCGATCGGAAAGCACTCGGTCGTCGACGATTCGAGCCGCTCTGCGCTGGATGCGGTCAAGTGGAAGGAGCTGGTACTGGGGAGCCACAGCCCAGAGATGGGAACAGTATACCATGTGCGGCCCAACCTGCGCCTTGTAAAGTTGCACGCGGTGTGCCGGCATTAAATACTGTCCCGCTCTGCTGAGCACGCCAAGCTTTTTAGAGACCAATTTGGCCTTCTCTTCCAAGTGACCACGAAACTGCACGTCACTCGATATGTCGACGCCGAGGATTCCGATACTGGCTGAGGCAACAAGGTGAGTGCCTTGAAACTGAGGAGATACGATAAAGGGGTTTTTTTAGCGGTTAACGCGCAAACTTGTGTCTTCTGGGGGTTAAACTGGAGTAGATTTAGTCGCCCCCAATCCGAGACTCTGTTCAGCAAAGACTCGACTTCAGACACAAGTTTGTCCCGGCACTCGGAGACGTTTTCCCGAGAAATATTGGCTCGGCCGGTGTAAAGAGCATCACCAGTGCTGTCATCTGCATCGCAATGAATGTTACGGGTATGCAACATATCATTGATTGCAGAAGAAACAGCGTTGGCGATACCTACTTCTCACGCTTTATTGTATTTTCTTAGTGTATACACTTAATATTCATGTAATACTTATTTCGTTGGCACTATGAATATATATATATATATATATATATATATATATATATATATATACATATAAAATAAAATCTATCTATTTCAATGTCTGCAATAAAGTCTTTACTACGATTATATTCTCTTATTCTATGAAGATACTGTCGAACGAAGTAGCAGGCACAACTATTCATAAATAACTCTGGGATTAAATTAATCTTGGTTTTATCGCGATATCTTTAGATTTCACGTGGATTCAATGTTTGTATTTAAAAATATATATATAACTACAAAACACAACGTTATTGCGACATACGCATTGGTCACTACACATAAACTATTGGTATAATTATCTTTAAAACTCTTAATTCTTAAATGATTTCGTTACTGAAGTGGATTTTTTTAAGTTAATGAGAGCTATTTGGATGGGTTCCCAATTCGAAAATACTCAAACTCGAGACAATTGTTTTTAAAGTTATGAAGTTCGCTTATTACGTTTTTCATTAGGATGTCGTTTTGTGTCTCTTTTCTTAGTATTAAAAATACTATTTCAAAAATAGTGGTAGCTGTTGATCACATCTGCCACTGTGGGTAAACTGTACAGACGGACCGACAGACAAAAGTTTAATTATGCTTATTTGTAATGATTTCTTATATTTACGCAAACACTACACATGATTAAAACTACTTTTACGGATTTTATCGCGTTTATTTTTACTTTTTATTTTTAATTCCCGACGTTTCGGGCGCTTTCCAGCACCCATGGTCACGGGGGACTGAGATGACTGACGTCCCGATGTCATTGTTAAACCCGGAGTACCTTCAGCTTTTTTAATTATTGTTTATTTATTGTTTATGCATAGACCGCACCGAGCTTAATAGAAGCTAGTTGTTTCAACACAACAGACAGACACTTTAATTTTATTTATATCTATCTAAAGATGTATAGATAGATATTTTATGAAAGTAGTATACAATATAATACACCCACCAAAATCCTAAATGCGACGATTTTACTTACGTGATCATTCAACGTTAAAGAAATTTCATAACAGTTCTCAACAGTCCTGATGTGCATGCACCTATGTGGGATAAATAGCTCTTTCATTCCTTTTATCTTCTCTCACTAGAGGCTGACTCTCTTTAGGACTAGAAACTAATTTAACGGATTTTCTTAGTAGGTAGATATTTTCTTTACCCAGTAACCTTAGTAAATAATAAATCACTAACACATAACGATAAAAGTATGCGGAAAAGCTTAATATATAAGTCAAGGATTTTGAAACAAGTATTACGTGTTTATTTCGTGAATACATTATTCAAATTTTGTTTTAAAATGTTGGTGGAGAACTTTTAATTACACTTACAATTTTTATTTGCACTAGTCACTCATCACAACAAAAGTCTTGACTCGGAAAACACATACTGCCTCTTCTAATGAAGAAATTAAAAATCAAATTGTTTCCCGAAACCCGAAACATTTATTTCCATTTCTTATTTAATTTGATGAGCTATTAGCTTGTTCATAATTTGTTGAATGAAGTATGAAATTACAAGCCATCCAGTTAGGCTATGTAATATAAATATTTGCCGCCGCCTATATTTGTAGGTAGTGCGGCCTTATACGGGGCTCCGTTCAGACCAGGACTCTGGCGAAAAGAACTCCTGTAGCTACTTTTTTTGCCGAAGCTGAAGCTTTTGTCGAACATTCAGCCTAAGGCGACGTTTTAATTGTGTCTAGAAACTTATTCTAGCGATAAGTAGATTAATGGTGTATTTTCATTATTTGTATATAATGATGTCAGATTTTTCAAATTGCTAACATAGTATTGAGCAATAAAATAATAAAATGTGATAATAACAGTCTTAATTCAGTCATGATAGAGTGGATGGAGTAACTCCTTGTTGTGCTTTTCCCTAACCCGAGTAGTGACGGTATAAGAACGTCTACTACCCGACATCATCCCGAGCGTGTCGTAAGAAGTAAAGGACGGAAATAAATCAGGAGATGGGCAGGAGCATCTTCCTAATAACGAACAAAAAAAACTGCGGTTGCTAACTCGCTTTTCAAGCGTAGCAGCTATGGCAAATATCCCCCCTACGAGGCAATCTGTAAGGGAGGCCTATGTTCAGCAGTGGACTTTAAGAGGCTGTGACGTTGATTTTCAATAGGTACACAATAATAATTATAGTACACTATGACGTGCAATCACACTATTAAAACTTGTGTGAATTTTCTAGACCGTCGGGATGGCGTTTTAATCGCGCAGGGCGCGCTACGCTGACGACATTCAAAAATTCTTTCGTTTTTCGATGTTTAGTAAAACTCGACTCGACCTTCGGTTGATCGGTCGAAGGTGCTTTTTTTGACCAAAGGTGACCGAAGTTTGACACTAGATAGACCAAAGCTTACTTACAGTCCTCACGAAACATACGCCACCGCCACCTCTCTAAATTTAATCTGTCACATATTGATTTTTATTTACTTAGATTAAAAATATTTTTTATAGTTTTAAATATATATATATATATATATATATATATATATATATATATATATATATATAACATCTTAAAATTATTAGTACTTTTTTAAGGAACTTTAAAATTATTCGCGTCAGCAGTACTAACAACAATGAAAAATGGATTAATGGCGCTTGTAACGAAATAGATCTTGGTATTTGTTTTATTTAAAAGTTTAAGATTATAAATTAAAATACATATTATTTCCAATAATTTACTAACATGAAACGTTGACAAATAAATGTGTCCTTTTCTGACTGTGAGTCTATCTAAATCCCCCCATTTACTTATTTTTGTGCATTTGTGTTTTGATTCTTAATTGCTACCCTCAATTTAGGTGACTATTAGTCGCAGCATCCATTTACAGTCATGTGGACTGTGTTTGTCACCCTCCTTCATTCTTACAAAAAGAACTGAAATTGAGTTTTGGATCAGAATTTAGACACACGCAGTGTTTTAGCCAAGTTTGGGAAAATATACGATGAGCGACACAACGGCAGTGTGTTTATTTGCACGAACCATTTTGAAGCCCCATGACCCAAACATATAGTTTGCATACGTAATAAGGACACATTAAATAACTAGCATTCCAGATTTCATGAACAAAATGAATATAGTTCTCTAGAGTTATTAAGATCCGAAAGTGAATAACTCAATGTTATTCACACGGTCACGGTGAGTAATACAAATGGCTCATCATCATTACAGCCCGTCACGAGTACACTGCTAAACATAGGTAGCTCGAATGGGTCGGCTCGACTGGGGAAGGACCCCGCTCTCATAGAATACCAGCGTGAAATAGTAGCTTAATGCTGCAATATTTCGTATGGTGAGTATAGAGAACCGGAGACCCTTTTTACTGGAAACGAGCAACGCATCTGAATTTTGAGTCGTAATCGAGGATAGATGTAGATGTCTATGGGCCATAGCAACCACTTACCATCAGGTGGACTGTGTATTCGTTTGTCACCTTATCCTACAAAAAAAATTTGCATCTATCAACTTCCTGCACGTCTTACCAGGTTGTCACTTCATGTAGTGGGGGTCCGCTCTACACTTCGTCTAAGTGCAAATTATTGATATTTGGTGATAAAGTTATTCGTTTTTTTATAGCGTCTTCCTTCAGTTAACAAGAACAAGAAGAGAAAAGGTAACAACGACTATATACCGAGTGCTTCAAAAAAATGTATACACACTTTAAACTATTGTAGTTTTTCCGCTCTACAAGGCTAATGTTATATTTCTTCGCCAGGTGCCAGCATAATAGTCCCTCTATGTTATATTATCAGTTGGAATTTGTAATATCAACATGGGGGACGTACGTTTGAGTTTTGAAGAACGTAAGCAGGTTATTAAGTGGTACTGGAAGTTTGAGAATGTAAATGAAGTTCAAAGACAGTGGAGAAGGGAGTATGATACAGAACCACCTTCAAGATTAACAATTACACGCATACGAGACAAATTCGAAGTTCATGGAACAGTGTGTGATGTGCATAAAGGTCATTCAGGTCGGCCTCGAACAGCTACAAGCGTGGTGCGGTTTGTCTTCAAGGGGACTCATTGAAAATTTTCGATTTGAAGGCACTGTAACTGGTATTAATTACCTAACAATGCTTGCTGATTCCATATTTCCTGCCATTCGTGCATTATACGGTAATGATGATTTTTATTTTCAACAAGATGGTGCTCCGCCGCACTATCACAGGGACGTACGAGCTTACCTGGATCAAAATTTGTCGGGCCAGTGGATAGGACGCAGGGGGCCAATCGAGTTTCCAGCACGCTCTCCAGACCTTACACCACTGGATTTCTTCTTGTGGGGCACAGTAAAAGATGAGGTGTACAAACGTAAACCACGTAACCTAGACATTCTTTGGAATGAGATTCAAGCAGTGTGTAGAGAAATCTTATTGGACGTTTTGATACGATGTACAGAATCTGTGGTGACTCGTACTCAGAATTGTATTGATGCTGCAGGTCACCAATTTGAACAGTATTAACATTTGTTATTTATGTTTCATTTACATTGGACTTTTAGCTTTCTACATATTTTCCTGAAATTTAACTTTGTAGAACGGTAAATAAATTTTCTATGGAAGTTCAAAGTGTGTATACATTTTTTTGAAGCACCCGGTATATATATATATATATATATATATATATATATATATATATATATATATATATATATATATATATACAGTGTGTCCGGTCACGGACTAGCGATATTTTAGGTACTTATAATAGTTTACAGCTGTATGTTTATTACTTTAAGAATTATTGTTGTTTGAACATGGCGTATGCCCAAACACAAAAGGCAGGCAGTGCCAGTTGTCATTTAATAAAGGCCTTTTGTGTTTGCGCATATGCTATGTTCAAACAACAATAATTCTTAAAGTAATAAAGATACAGCTGTAAACTTTATGTTGTATTGTAGCTTAACTTAAAATCTGTCGATCTAGTATAAAAATAAAAAGGGTGAACGGGGTTGTTTTTGCAGTAATTTACAATAATTTGCCATTAGAATATTTTTTTGATATTCATTTGAAGTTTAATTTTTTTTCTTCAAAGTTGCAAGTGTGTCAACAAAAATTTTGATAATGTAAACGATAAACAATATTATTGGCCTCCGAATGAGTTAATTTTTATCTCAGTAAGACTAAAACTTTGAGAGATATGACTTTTTTCGTAAACGCGTAGAGAATATCTCAAGAAACAACTTTCGACGTGTTAAAAGTTAAAGTTACAGCATATATACGTCTCACTGCTGGGCACAGGCCTCCTCCTCATTTCTGAGAGGGTTTTAGAGCAAGTAATTGTCCGCCGGGCTACCCCAATGCGTTTTGGTGAACTTCACATGTCTTCGAAAAATATTTTTTTCTTATTTCTGAGAAATGGAGGTTTCCTCACAATGTTTTTCTTCACCACCAGGTACGTGATAAATCAGCACTTAAAATTTAAATTAACAATTTCATTGCTGCCGGTGGGGATCGAACTGGCATTGCTCGCGTACTGTGAAATTTACAGCTAGCGCGTAGCCCCTGAGCTACCACATTTCTATATGTATTAATAAATAATTACCACCTTAATATGTTTAAAATAATAATTTAAATAAGATTGTATACATTTATATAATCAAACATTAAATCATTTAGAAACGAAATCCTTTGACACCTTACACGTGGCGTGGTAAGGAAAACTACACGAACATAAATAGACCTTTGAAATTCTTTACCAATTTGTAAATCGGGGTTTTGTGTAACGTCTTAGTTCTGCTCAAGTGGATATGAAAAGTTAACACAATAGAGGAACACAAGTGGATATTTTTATTTTCCAATGACATTGACCCGTTTCCACGGAGCTCAGCATGGACTGAAAACGGGTGACATTCTTTTTTAAATAAATAAAATGATCGCGTTGAAGCATTCTTTATTTATATTTAATACGATTGTCTGATGATTTTCTTACAATATTTGCACAGGTTATTTCTCTTTTAGTAATAATATGTGATATTTGTTCTTTTTTAAAAGTTACTCCAACAATCGAAACATATTCTTTATTCCGGTTTTTGCACTTACCGTACAAAACACGTGGTCCTTCACTGCTGGCCGTATGAGGACGCTCAAAGTCGCTCAGCAAGCTATGGAGATGGCTATACTCGAGGTTTCTCTGCTTGATAAACTTAGAAATGAAGATATCCGCAGTAGAGCCAAAGTGACTGACATAGCCCAACGGATTAGTAGGGTGAAGTGACAATGGACCGGCCATATAGCTCGAAGAACCGAGAACCGATGGGGAAAAAAGTTTCTCGAGTGGCAGCCTCGTACAGGTAGGTGAAGTGTAGGTCGACCCCACCCTAAACGGAGTGACGACCTGGTAAGACATGCAGGAAGTCGATGGATGCAGGTGGCATAAGACCGTGCTTTGTGGCGTACCTTGGAGGAGGCCTAGTTCAGCAGTGTACTCGTGAAGGGCCATAATGATGATGATGATGCTACAAAACACAGCAGCATTAAGCTATTTTACGCTGCTAATATCAGAGAGCGTGGCCCTACTCCGATAGAGCCGAGCTGACCCATTTCTGCCGAAACCATAATGTAGCCGCAAGGTGGCTCTACCACATTGTAAAATTTTTTTTTATAGTATAAGGGAGATAAACGAGCACACAGCCTACCAAATGGTAATTGGATACTTACAACGATAAGTAGATAGTAGAGACGGTGTTGGTGCCCATAGATGTCTATCTATTCTCGATGATGTATATTTGTTCTCGATTAAAAATCAAATAACAGATGCGTCTGTTGGATTACGGTAACTGTAAATAGAGCTTATATTGCTACAGCATCTTTTTGTTTTTTTATATGATACTATACCACGGCCACGGAGTGTAGTCGAAAAACTTGTTTGGGTTAAGTTTCAGCACGTTGTGGTAAAACTCAAATCCAACCGTAAAATCTTGATGATTGAGGGTTGACCTTTATGCGAAATTCCATGAGGTTTTTAGAGCATTTTTATAAAACTGAAGTAACAAGCGAGCTGTGGCTCCTGCAACCCATAGACATTTGCAACAAACTTCTAACAAAAAAGAAGAACCATTGCAGAGGATGGTACACAGCGTGTGTCTATTATGGGTCTCCTTACTCTTTAAATCTTAATACAGTAATACACGAATTGATATTTGGAGTCAAAAAAGGTTGAAATCTATCCAGATAAACTGCTAGGCCAAAAACAGTCCTACCACTCGTGTACTATCTTGAAAACAACGGTTTTACCAAATCGATATGATAGAATGAACAAAATGACAATAACGAATGAATGAATGAACGAATGGAATGAATAAAACGAATAAATGAATGAAATAAATAAAACGAACGATTCAATGAATGCTTTATTGTACACAAGAAAAACATAAGAAGGAAAAAAATTGAAGGTACAATTGGCTTAAAAGCGATCTCTACCAGGCAACCATTGCAGAGGATTTAATGACTTATGAGATACGTACGTTGTTGGAAAATACACAGGACAGAAAATATAATAAATAAATACATTTTAATTACATAAATATAGAAATACATATACAGGAGCAGAAAGGATTAAATAAGTAAGTGAAATAAAAGTCTTAACGTAAGAAATATTAAGTAGGTAGTAGTTTTAAATTAATGATATTAGGAGAGATAGAGGAATGACTTTTCAAGGGGTAAAGAAGTGCGTAGTATGTTTTAGGAATCTCCAAGAAAACCTTTCTAACCCACCTAGCCTAACCAACTTTAATTCTTGCGGTATGGTGCATATGGTGATAGCAATAAATAATTTACAATAGGGCCCATTGTGTGCGTCTTTATCAAATTCAAATTTATTTATTTGCCAGAATGTAGGTGTTCAATAAAGTATGATCTTAAATTATATCCGGCCCATTTACATTCCACCAATACAGATGGTGTGCAAATATCTTATGTATTATCTAATATCTTATTATACATGACATTTTTTTTGAAACAACTAGTCGGAACTCAATTGTGTTCGTTTATGATTATTACAAGATAAATTAATTTATTGATGTCAAAAATTTAATGTCATTTTAAGTAATAAATTTTAAAATGTCGTATTATGTAATAATTGTACTTAATTGTCCGTATTTTCATGGTTACTATTAATTATGTATTAATAGTTATATACAAATATAACTAATGTCACATTTATTTTAAACAAAAAGACAGAAATTCATTTAGGTCGTAAAATATTTTTATTTTAACCATTGTGTCAACTTTGCGCAGCGGATGTTCTTACGATTCCACTAAGTATAGTATATACATATAGTAAACTAAAATTATATGGAAATTAGATGTTTCATAATGTATATAGTCTTGGCTTGTTGCTATAGTGTCGCATAATATATATTATATCGTGTGACTAATAGTATAGAAGTGGTGTAAGAATATCTGCAACTATCGTCCCGTGGATGCCGTAATGGTGATAGAGGGACACTGAAAAAGGTAATGAGCGATAACATATTTCCGATAACAAATCAAAGTTATAAAAACAGTGATTTAATACTACGGTAAAATTCGTAGTTACCATGCTTGAAATATGAGGCAATCTATGGCGGAGGCCTGTGTGCAGTAGATGTTTATAGTCTGTAATGATAATGATGATGATGCAGCGCCTAGTACCAGCAACATATCGTTCATTGACACCTTTCTATAGCATGAAGACTCTGTCAAGATGGATTAGATTAGAAAAATAAGAAATCACCCATAGAAAAAGTTTTTAATCATACATTGTTTTGTTTGTTAAAAGCAAGAATTTCAACTTAGAGTTGCCACAGAACTGTCATTGAATGACTGAAGTTTGACATAATATTAAAAATTTATATCTGTGTATGACAGTTCACCACTCCAATTAATGGTTCACCGTTTTTTTAACTTAATCGGTTATATGACATGCCATGTGGAAAATGGTGTAAAATAATAGATTAACATGTCATTGTGAACCATGAAAGTATACATTTACCAATTATATGTATTTTCATCAGTTTTTTGAATTAGTTTACAGACATGGCTCATTTTAAAGCATTTCAATTAACTCAAACTTTATGAAGTAAAGTTCAGAACGGCAAAAAAAGAATGACGGAGTGCTGCATATATTTCAAGTGACGTAAAAGTCAAGCTAAAATCATTTAGGTTGATGTTATGAGATTAAAAGTTATAACGTATTTTTAAAAATTGAAAAGAGAGTAATATCATTTCATAATACGATTGAAAGCTGCCACCCTCTTCAGTGCTACCAAGCCTGGGCTGACGCATCAGCGTCCCGGGATGCAAACACCGGAGCTCTAAAAAAGAAGTATAATTCCGCCTCTAGGTCCTTCAAAAGAGTCATTGCCAAGGCAAAGTCAGGGCACATAGGCAGAATTGGCGAGAAACTAGTTCGCCTTCCTTCTGGAACCCGTGCATTCTGGTCTCTCGCCAATGCTGTCCAGGGGAATTTCTGTCAGCCATCTCTTCCATCTCAGCACAGGGAGGACGACTCACTGGCCCATACCGCAAAGGAGAAAGCCGATCTTCTAGGCTCTTTCTTTGCGTCCAACTCGACTCTCAATGACCGGGGGAGTACGCCGCCGACTATCACGCGGTGTTCACACAGCACTCACTTCGCAAAGCACTCCTATCCCTGGACATCCACAAGTCGAGTGGGCCTGACGGAATCCCCCCAATTGTGCTGAGGACGTGTGCTACAGAATTGGCACCGGTTTTAACGCGTCTTTTCCGGTACTCCTACTCCCTTGGCGTAGTCCCAAAATCATGGAAGACGGCTTTCGTCCACCTGATCCCTAAAAAAGGCGACCGCTCAGACCCGTCCAACTACCGGCCTATCGCCATCACCTCCTTGTTCTCCAAAACAATGGAGTCCATTGTAAACTGCCAGCTCATGAGATACCTTAAGGATCACCAGCTGATTAGTGACCGCCAATACGGTTTTCGCCATGGTCGGTCAGCTGGTGATCTTCTGGTCTACCTTACCCACATGTGATGGGCAGAGGCAGTAGAGTCCAAGAGGGATGCGTTGGCTGTTAGTTTGGACATTGCGAAGGTCTTCGATCGGGTTTGGCACAAAGCGCTTCTTTCGATGCTCCCTTCCTATGGGCTTCCCTAAAAATTGTGCGATTGGATCACCAGCTTTGTTGCAGATCGGAGCATCAAGGTCATTGTAGACGGTGCAAGCGCCGATTGCAAGCCTATTAATGCTGGTGTTCCACAAGGCTGGGTGCTATCGCCAACGCTGTTTCTTCTGCATATCAATGATATGTTGCAAACCCGTAACATTCATTGCTATGCAGATGACAGCACTGGTGATGCTCTTTAGACCGGCTGAGCCAATATTTCTCGGGAAAACGTTCCCGAGTGCCGGGACAAACTTGTGTCTGAAGTCGAGTCTTTGCTGAACAGAGTCTCGGATTGGGGGCGACTAAATCTAGTCCAGTTTAACCCCCAGAAGACACAAGTTTGCGCGTTAACCGCTAAAAAGAACCCCTTTGTCGAATCTCCTCAGTTTCAAGGCACTCCCCTTGTTGCCTCAGCCAGTATCGGAATCCTCGGCGTCGACATATCGAGTGACGTGCAGTTTCGTGGTCACTTGGAAGGGAAGGCCAAATTGGCCTCTAAAAAGCTTGGCGTGCTCAGCAGAGCGGGACAGTATTTCATGCCGGCACACCGCCTGCAACTTTACAAGGCTCGGCCGCATATGGAATACTGTTCCCATCTCTGGGCTGGGGCTCCCCAGTACCAGCTCCTTCCACTTGACCGCATCCAGCGCAGAGCGGCTCGAATCGTCGACGTCCGAGTGCTTTCCGATCGGCTCGATTCACTGGCACTGCGAAGAGATGTTGCATCCCTTTGCATTTTCTTTCGCATATACCATGAAGAGTACTCTGAGGAGTTCGGATTAATCCCAGCCGCCAAATTTCGTGGACACACTACGCGGCAAACGTCCCGATACCATCCACACCATCTGGATGCTTGGCGGTCCACCACTGTATGTTTCAAAAGAAGTTTTCTTCCGCGTACAACCTCTCTGTGGAATAGTTTACCACCGGTGATTTTTCCGGACCGATACGACCTGGGGACCTTCAAGAAAAGAGCTTACTCCTTTCTAAAGGGCCGGCAACGCACCTGCAATTCCCCTGGTGTTGCGGTTGATCATGGACGGCGGTAGTCACTTAACATCAGGTGAGCCGCATGCTCGTTTGCCCCCTCTTCTATAAAAAAAATCCTCAAATACAAAGAAAGTCCAAATTATATATAGGAGGAAAATGCTTTTCGTGGCTTTTCTTTTGAACGATATTGAATTAGCGCGTGAACATGTCGGATTTCAATTTTATAAAGCATTGAAACGTTTTCTTGATATCGACGCATTTCATGTGCAGGTGGCGAGGAGTTGTAGCGAAATGCATTTCTCAGCCGGTTGTTATGAGTTTCTTGGAATATGGCGGTTGATGGTCAAAACTTTTATTGGAAAACTTATTTAGATGTTTACTTTGAACTTGAATTTATTTTATTTATTTATTGACGATTTTTGTTGTAGTCTTAACATTAATTTACTGACTTTCTTATTTTTACAGATGATATCACACCCCTAAACTTTTTATTGTCATCAGATTCTGGTTCACAGTGCGCTTAGTTTAACTATCAACAAAAATAATTAATTCCCAACGATCACTGTTTATACTAATTTTTGGACTTGTATATAAAAGTGTGGATTGTGAATCGAAATTGCATATTATAAAAACAAATATTATTGTTTTTATCCCGACATTGGGGGATCGAAGTGGCAGCGAACACTTTTGTTATTTTAGGATCTGTATAGTTGCAAATCGAAGAGGAACAAAAATTATACTTGTATTTTATATCCCCCAGTGCATCATGATTTTGGATCCAAGTGGACGTAGCCTTACCTTTTTAACAATCGAGCAATTAGCTTTTTAAGTTATATAATTATTGTTGAAGACTTAATTTGTATCTTGATTTACGAAAATATACATCACACAAAATTCGCAATAGTTTATAAAGTTATCAGACTCGACATGTTACGAATTGTTCAATATTTAATTACAACCTTACATAAGAGTCATCAACATGGTGGACAGGAAATGTTGTAATTAGATTAATATTTCACTAAAATGTATCACTGCAATAAATATTCATTAATTATGACCAATGTTTATTTGACGATAATATATTAGCTTTCAAGAAATCGTGCTGCAATGCATTAGTGGATGCATGTAGAAAATAAGCACGTAATATGCTAGTATAATTAATTTGTGTTTGTTAGAAACGACCAGATTTAAAAAAAATCTAAATCTATAACTTTGGGTTTATTGTATCATTTTAACAAAAATAGTTAAATCTCAAAAAACCTATTCTTTATAAAACACAAAAAATGTTTTACCTATGCCGTTATACACTTTGAAACTATCCAACCAATGTGCTCCAAACCGGTTTCATTAGAAAGACAATGCGAAGATTGTTTTAGACGACGTAGCACAATTAGGCATTATACGAAAAAAAAACCATATGTGTTAAGCAAATATGTAAGTTCATTGCAAATTGAACTAGTGGATGGGCAGCAGCATCTTCCTGATAACAGCAGAATTTAAAAACTGCGGTTGCCAACCTGCTTGCCAATCGTGGCAACTATGTCAACTACCCCTGCTGTCTACGGGCGAGGTCTATGTTCAGATATGCTGTATAGGTATTGCCAAACATAATCTGCTGAATGAATTTCAATCGAGGTTTCGCTCTAGTCACATCACCACAACTTCAAAGTCACCTTAAATTTTCATTCACAGCCTTGGAGTGGTTCTTTTCTTATATTTCCGGCCGCCAGCAATCAGCGTTTTTCTGCGTTGGATGAAATTGAATCGGGTGTGCTGCAAGGCGGAGTTACTATCTTCTATCATATTTCCCTTATTTATAAATAATATCTCCTCAGTTGTGGATTATTTTATTATGCGTATTATCTTTTAGCTATTCGACCGACCTGGGATTCAAACCCAGACCACATAATCGGGAACGATCGTTTCACAACATAAACTATAACGAGGCATTTTTTAGAAGTATTACATAATATAGGATTTAGGAAAACGTCAGTTGATTTTTTTTATATTTCAAACCAGTTGACCCGGCAGGTATTGTTCTGGAGTTTTCTGGTTGGTGGCGTGGTGAGTTTCATTTTCTTAACACATACTTTCCTATATAGATACTTATTATACGTATAGCTGAATTCTCTTTGTGACTATTATTATCCATTAAAGAGGATTCTATAATAGATTCTATAATCATCAACTATTATATTGACAATAAACTTTTAAAATGAGGAAAAACATAATCCTTCTTTTTTTACTTCTCAACAAGCGGATAAAACTTGCCTATATGTTGATGATGACACCCAACATTTTTGTAATAAAACTCTATTAAAAGTGCAAAAGAGAGAGAGAGAGAGAGAGAGAGAGAGAAAAGAAGATATTATAAGAAGATTAGAGTCGTTGTAACTCAGGGGCTTAGCACTCGCTGTTAATATCACAGTACGCTAGCGACCCGGGTTCGATCACCGCTGGCACTAATGAAAATTTTAGTGGAAATTAGACAAAATATATAATGTATTACTGGCATAATATAATAAAGAATCCTGATGTAGCAGAAAATGTGTGTCAAATTAAAATTCGCATTTTTAAAAAGAAAATAAATTTTAATATCGCAAATCGTATCCACGAAATGAAAATTATTTCCATCGCGGTTGTAAAATATCGACAAGTTTTTAAATACACGAATGTATCGGCGCAATTGGGGAAGGAGCACGCTCTCACAGAATACCGTCCTGTATATAATACAACAAGAGTTCCTGTATCCGGAGAAGTAATGTCGAAAGCAACTCCGCATGTATCCTCTTTTTGTCATTTTTTTTAGTTTTAAAATGTTTAAATATATGCATTGTCCTAGAGATAAAATATTTTTAATTAGAAAATTAAAGGAAGCAAAACCAACAGAACAAAAAAAAATTGTTTGTTACCGTCAATAACTTTTTATTTATAGTACCTACTTGATTTTATTGATTTGCGTGTCTCTGTTAAAAGATAGCCACCAATATTAATTGTAACCATTTTTGTGTTGTAGGCTTGTAATAGTGCTAATATAATAAATCCTTTTCGTTAAGATTCGCCTCTCCTTTACTATCGGTGAAATTTCTGCATATCACTGACCTGTTGCAAACCGGTAACATTCTTTGCTTTGCTGACGACAGCACTGGTGATGCTTTATAGACCGGCCGTGTCAACATTTCTCGGGAAAATGTCGCTGAGTATTGGGAAAAACTTGTGTCTGAAGTCGAAACTTTGTTGAACAAAGTCTCGGACTGGGATCGACTAAATCTAGTCCAGCTTAATCCCCACAAGACACAAGTTTGCGCGTTTACCGTTAAAAAAAACCTTCGTCGTATCTCTTCAGTTTTAAGGCACTCCCCTTGTTGCCTCAGCCAGTATCGGAATCCTCAGCGACATATCGAATGACGTGCAGTTTCGTGGTCACTTGGAAGAGGAAGCCAAATTGGCCTCTAAAAATCTTGGTGTGCTTAGCAGAGCGGGACAGTATTTCATGCCGCCTCACCGCCCGCAACTTTAAAAGGAGCAGGTTCGGCCGCACATGGAATACTGTTCCCATCTCTGGGCCGGGGCTCCCCAATGCCAGCTCCTGCCATTTGATCGCATCCATTGCAGAGCTATTCGAATCGTCGACGACCGAGCTCTTTCTCATCGGCTTGACTTACTGGCACTGCGAAGAGATATTGCATCTCTTCGCGTATTTTATTGCATCTACCACGGGGAGTGCTCTGAGAAATTGTTCGGACTAATTCCAGCCGCATACTTTCATCATTGCACATCGCGGTAGAAGCCATCCACACCATCTGGATAACTGGCGGTCCACCACCGTGCGATTTAAAGGACGTTTTCTCCTCGCACAACTTCCTTGTGGAATCGACTAACAGCTGAGATTTTTCCGGACCGATACGAATTAGGGACCTTCAAGAAGAGAGCCTACTCCTTTTTAAAAGGCGGGCAACGCATCTGCGATTTCCCTGGTGTTGCAGTGTTCACGGGCGGCGGTAATCACTTATCATCAGGTATGTCATATGCTCGTTTGCCCCCTCTCCTATAAAAAAGAGAGAACAAACTTGGCCGTGTACATCTAAATACATTTGTTGCGTGTATATGTGTGTAGTGCATATATGTATAAACTAAGATATTCATATTATGTAATACGTTTTGAATAGTATGTGTAAACAAGTAATAAGAGCCGTTGTAGTAGGCCTAAACATTTATAATGTTTTTCGTTCTATTTAAACTCTTTTAAATTTACTTACACAAATACAGAAAATCCAAGCCCAACTTAAGAAAATTTTATCTATAATATAGCGCTTATATTTATTTATACGAATAGTATGTACGTTTAAGGTGAATTATCATAAAACTAGAATTTTATGAGGCTAACTAAAAATATAATTCGTGAAAACTAACATTGTTTCCCAAACAGAAAATAGTGAGCCCCGCAGAGATGTCGCCAGTGGAGTGCGAAACCGAACGGGCGCGCGGCCTAGTTGCCACTCAGCACGTCATAGAGGGCGCGCGTTCAGCTCTCTCCTTTAACAACTTCCAAAGTAAAACAGAAAATTGACAAACAATTTATAACACCTTTGTAAGTTTAATTCATAATTATAACATAGTGACTTATATCTAATTTAATTATCTAATTTCTTGCTTATCGGGATAAGCTCTAGCTTTGGGGATCGCAAAGATGCTACGTGGAAGCATATTACAACATAATATAGATTTTTGTTCCTCATGCACAACCACAGAATAAATAATAGTACTACGTAGCACAACCCAGTGTCATTGCTGTGGCAGAATCCATTTTATGGGATGGTAACCCTCGGGCGCACCATTTTGGAGGTGTTTTAGTGTACTCATATATGCGGGGAGTTTGGATTCGTCGATTGGTTTGAACAGCGTGAATACTTGACCTCAATTCGATCGAACACGTGTGGTATATCTTCAAATTACGCATAGAACAGCTTTACAATCACCGTAGAACTGAATATACTGACAACCGCGTAGAGAGATCGCATTACTTAGGAAAGGGTAATAGGAATTATCTCAAGGATATCAAGAAGACTACTAAGCAGTAATCAGGGCAAGAGGAGGCCATATATGATAATTAAGTAAATTTCATTCAATTTGTAAATTTCAAGCACGTTCACATTGCAAAATTTGTATGTTTATTACGATCAAATCTTGCAACTGAATTTTAAAGCAGTTATTCTCAACCGATGGAGCTAAAATTTTACAAGTAAGTAACAAATTTATATATAAGGTATATATAAGTACCCGGTTGACCGAGCTTTGCTCGGTATTTTTCGCTCGATTTTTTTAATTCGTGTGTTTTGGAAATTATATTTAGATACAAATTACATACTGATGAATTATAAATAATATTTTTTGATTAACAGAAAAAACTGAACTGGTTATTTGAATAAAAAATCATGAGTGCAATTATTTTTATTTAAATTTTCGTGTTTTTAAAAAATACTAAAAAAAGGGCTCGAAAAAAATATATTTTCTCAAAAAAGAAAGAAACTTGAAAAAAAAAATAAAAAAGTCGGCCGGTCGGTCTGGGCTCGAACCGGGGTTTTACGATTTTGTGACCGCCCATTATACCAATAAGCTATTTATAATCATTACCAAACTGTCAAAATTTACCTTCTTATTCTAACTATATTGTAGCAGTTTTTAATTGCCTAAAAACACGGACAAAAAGACATTTTCTAAAAATAAATCTTAGCTAGATCGATTTATTATCCCCGAAACTCCCTGGACACTAAATTTTATGAAAATCGTTGGAGCCGTTTCCGAGATCCCGATTATATATATATATATACATATATACAAGAATTGCTCGTTTAATAGTATAGGATAGGATAGGATATACAAATTTAACAAATTAAACATATTTATTTTGGATGGCAATGCATGGTTAGCTAAGTGACGTCACTCTAAATCCAATATGGTGTACTCCCAAAGATAACGGACTGTGTTTTTTATGCACCTCCATCATATGGATATCAAATGAAAGGCTTTGCTGGAAAGAATACGAATAAAATGACGTCCGCGTTTAGCTCTTCGAGGAAATGGTGTAGGTGCTACCGCCTGGCAAAACGGTAAGACATACGACCCAAAAGAAAAAAGAGTTTAAATAAAATATAATTTTTTCTTTATTACATTACGCAATTTATGTGATATGAAATATTATCGCGTGATTTAGATACCTGTGTACTAAATATGATATACTAGATCTTGATATGAGTATCTAATTCGAAAAAAGTAAAATTCGTTTTCTACATTAATTAATTTCGGTTAGGTTCGGTTAATTTTAAAAATAGGTAAATCTCGCGACAAGTTTTTATATCAATAAATTGTGTTATGTAATAAATTGATGGGTTTGATTTAATTTAAAGTTTATTTTTTCCTTTTAAAGTATTTAAATAAAGTTTTGTTTTTAAAAAAGTTTTTCTACTATTTATTTATTAGCTGATTTCAAAAAGGAAGAGGCAAACAATCAGATTTTATATTGAATAAAAAAAATTTTACGTAGTTTAAAGCGTTCAATTTTAACATTTTTGATAGAATCAGGTGTTAATTTGTGGAAATCCATTATAATAAAGATATTAATAGTTATTTTGCAAATTTATTAATTTAGCGGATGGTTGCAAAATAACTATTAACTTTATTGAACATTTTTAATTTCCGACTCTCATAAGTTAGATACGTCGCGTTAACGAACATCATGTAGTGTTCGTGTATCTAAATATAAAATCATTTTATACTTTAAGAGTAGACCATGCTTAAAGTATAAAATGATCTCTCATTAAATTTTTGAATGGCAAAATAGTGGCGAACTTTTAATACAACTATTTACACGACTAATTATTTAGGTGAGGAAATTAACTTTTAATAAAAATAAAATCAGACTTCGAAGAAAAATAACAATTTTTTTATTCTGAAGTTGACATTAATTCTATCATTCTAGCACCGACTTCAGAATGTAAATTATGTTGTCTTTTAGTTCTTTGCAAATTACTCTTTACTTACTAATTTAAAAAAGAATCTCATTGTCATGTTAACAGCCAATAGCGATCTATTTTTCAATCACGTATACATATATCAAACCTTTATGTATTTTTGCTTACAACAGTAGTGTGAAATTGTTGTTGGTAATAAGCTTGTTCGATTGGAACGAATCCAGTTGCTTTCATCTATTTTGCAATCACAATAAAAAGAAAGAAAAAAAAAACACTTACCATCAGGTATACTATATATTCCGCGATACGGCTACAATACCACGTGTTAAGTGTTGATTAAGCCCTACATGGAAATTCGCACTGTCTTGCCATAACAAATGCCTGAATAGGCATTTGTTATGGCAAGACAGAGGACAGAAGAAGAACTCTTGCTTTTAGGGCGCCCAGATTGTAATCGGATTGAAAGATAACGCCGGCATATTAATCCACTCCTTTACTGTACGCATTATGAAAAAGGAAGCAAGCCGTTTAATTCGAATGCGTGATATATCGACAACAAAAGGATAAAGAGCCGCCAACCGCCTGAATGTCTGATGGTGTTAATGGGAAGGGGAAATTAGGGCAAGTAATTCCTAAGATATAAATGTGTGTATATGTATTTGTAGTATATGTACTTGTATTTAAGAGGCGTTGAATTTCACAAGATTGGCATCGCCACATTCAGAGACTGTTTGAAGTGATATTCGTGGGATTCTATTCTAAAAATTTTCATAGAAGCCCTTTTGGGGAAGGCTTCGCCATCCACGAACTTACCACTTGACGTTAAGTGGCTACTGCAAGCCATGGACATCTGCAACTAACTTCATACAAATAAAGATACCAATGAGTTGTCACCTTAGTGGAATAAGATGGAATGCCTCAAAGGCTATTATCATAACGATTTTCTATACCCTTCAAACTGGTAAATAGCAGTGTTATTTAGCGGCAAAAATGGGTAAGAGGGTGGGACCTCCTAGGCGGAAGAGACTTCCTACCACATAGTATTACTAAATATTAGTTATTGCCATTAAATTGAAATTGGAAAGTGAAAGCGCATGCATCTGTGCGTGTGCTTGCGCGCGCTTGTGTGTGTGTGTGTGTGTGTGTGTGTGTGTGTGTGTGTGTGTGTGTGCGTATGCGTGTGCACGTGTCCGCACTGTTTCTTGGCGGCAGAAATAGGTAAGAGGGTGGAACATACACAGACAGTCTCCTAGGCGGAAAAGACGTCCTCACACATAATATTACTAAATATTAGTAATTGCCATTAAATTGAAATTGTATGTAAATAAAATTTTGTCGTACGATATCTTTAGAACAAATTAACCGATCGAGATGGGTTACACGGCGTTCGAAAGTTTTCGTTAAGACTTCGAGGTGATTAAATTTTCAAGTCAATTGGTCGAGCTGTTTTAAAGATTTTAAAAAAGTAAAAGCAAAAAAAAAACTTTTTTAAGTTTTTTCTAAATAACCTTCAAAATATTTGATCAATGAACTCAGACATTAGAAACAATTTTTTGTATTTAAAAAACTGTTTTGCACGCCGTCAAGTCATAATTATAGCCCTTTTAAACGTCTCAATAATCGTTCAAAAAATAAGCGGGAAGTTTCAGGGAAGGCCTGCAGGGTCAACTATTTTTCAGTTTTTATTATTATTAAAAATCGAGTTTAAAAATATTAAATCTCTATGTATTGTATCTCTATGTATACTTTGTACAACAGTGTTACCTTCTTCTCACACTTTATTGTATTTTCTTAGTGCATGCAGCTAATACACATACATATAATACTTATTTGGTTGTTACTACGAAAATATATGCATATAAATATTACCACTATCAAAAAGTCTTCACTACGAGTATATTTTCCTATTCTATAAAGATACTGTCGAACGAAGCAGCCACAACTATTTATAAATAACTCTAGGAATAAATTAATCTCGGTTTTATCGCGATATCTTTAGATTTCACATGGATTCAATGTTGTTCGTATTTAAAAATGTATAGAACTACAAGGCAACGACTGCATTCTTGAGACATATACGTTAGTCACTATACACAAACTATTGGCTTAATTATTTTTAAAACTCTAATCCGTTTAATGATTTCGTTTCCGAAATGGCTTTCTTTAAGTTAATGAGAGCTATTTGGATGTGTTCCCAATTCGAAAATACTCAAACTCGAGACAATTGTTCCAAAACTAAAGTGAAGAAGTTCGTTTATTACGTTTTTCATTCGGATGTGGTTTCGTCTAATTTCTCAGTATTAAAAAAATACTATTTTAAAAATAGTGGTAGCAATTGATCACTTCTGCCACAGTGGGTAAACTTCACAGGCGGGTTGGCAACCGGAGTTTCTTATTTTGAGTTGTTACCGGGAGGTGCTGGTGTCCAACTTCTGGTTCAGTCCATGGCAATCTATGAGGGAGATCTTTGTTCAACCGTAGACATGTAGAGGCTGTAAGTTGGATGAATTGATTACTTTCAAATAAAGTTTTTTTTTCTGTAACAAGATTTACCTCAAATTGTTTTTAATAGTTACCACAAAAATAACTTACAGGCTTCTGGGCTTATAAGACATAATTATTAAGTTTTAAATACTCTTTATTCTTCTCTATATATCTATTGTATCGGTATATAGTCAACTATTCATACAAAATATTAGGTCGAGAAAAAAGCTTTTCCGTATCGTACACACAAATTAACGACATGTTTTTCAAAGTTTAATTACATTTAACAATATTATATGTGGTATTTTGTTCGATAACTTATTGACATCTTGTAGGCAGTGACATTATTTCTTTGCTGTAGAAGTCTTGGTATTTTAACCAAAAAATGCGATAAGTAGTTTTGACAGTCCTCTCTTAATATTAACCTAAGACTACTCAAAGTATTCTGAAGAGATCGAAATATTAAAATCTGAGGGTGCGAGATCAGGACTATATGGTGGGTGCATAAATATTTCCTAATCAATCTCTCTCAATTTTTGCTGAATGACTTGGTGTGGCGTTATCATTATGAAACACCACCAGATAGACCACTCTCTATCTGACAATAAATTCCGTCCGTTTATTCTCAATTTCTTTCTTGAGTATCATTAGTTGTTGGCTATAGAAATCCGATCGATGGTTTTGCCCGGCGGTAAAAGCTCAACACTCAACAACACAAACTGTGCCTTTCCAATCGCACCATACACACAGCATTACTTTCTTGCTTGTTAATCTGGGTTTCGCTACAGTCTGTGGAACTTGACTACCTTTTGACTAAGGTCTTTTTTGCAAGTTCTTTTCGTAGGTGATGGACTTTTCATCTCCAGTAATCAATATTTTCAAATATGATTTGTTTATTACGTTTCCATAGGGAATTACAAATGAGTACACGATTCATTCGGTTTCTCTCAGTTTGCTCGTGTTGCCCAAATGTTGAGCTTATTTTATATATCCAGACTTTTTCAAATGGGTTAAACAGTTTTGTGGCCAATCTTCAATTTCTCGGCTATACCGTAACTACTTATGCGCCGATCTTGCTCCACTTTTTCAAAAATTTTATTGACTTTATCCATACCAGGGCGACCAGAGTGAGCTGTATTTTTGACATTAAAATTCCGGAACTGAAAACACTTGAACCAAATTTGTGCTACTCTCACTGACACTGCAGTAGGTTCATACTTCATATACGTCACAAATTTATTTTCGGGGTTGGAGACGTATTTCCCCCTTTTGTGTAATAAAATTTTAGAATTTATCGAATTTCTTAGTTAGATTTACTTATTTTGGAGGACAGAAAAGCAGTTGGAAAATGGCGGAAAAGTGCTTTTTTACTTTTTATTTTTATTAATGTCATACGTATTGATATTTAAACCAGCCAGATACAAAGAGTACAACCAAAGAGATTTTTCTTCAATTTTATACGAGAAAAATACGAAGAAACTTTTCCTGACCTATTAGAAATATGTTAAGTATATCTTATCATTTGTGTAGTTGATGTATATTCAACCGACTGCAATTCAGCAATATACGTTCCAGTTATATACTCTATGATTAGCAATGTTTTGTTAATATGTTTCGTATATGTATAAGTCATAATTTTAGAACCAGATTTATTCAAGCCATTTTATAAATTAATAAAATATAAAAGTTGTTAACAAGTTTCCAACCCAGTTCACAACCAACTCTCATTCATTCATATATTTACTGACCGCTTTGCTGTTCTAGTGGTTCTAAGAGCAACTGCTGATCCTATAGTCGATTACAATATAAAATTTGTTTTTCTATCAAGGAAGTGTAGAGACCCTTTTGACTGAAAATGGGGCATGCCTTCTTGACCTCAAGGGTGACAACGCATCCGCATTTTGATTCTTAATTGAAGAGAGATGTAGGAGTCTCTGGACCACAGTGTCCACTTACCATCAGGTGAACTGTGTTCTCCTTTGTTATCCACATTCTTTAAAAAAAATATCTATGTTGCAGCTATATTTTGGGTTTAGCACGAATGGGTGTGGTCAATCGAAGACGATCACATTTTTACAGAATATCAGCGAAATAGCAGTTAAATGCGGTTGTGTTTTATATGGTGAGCGAAGAGAACCGGAGACCCTTTTACAGGAAACGCAGCTTTCTATTTTAGTACTCAGGGGTGACAAAGCATCTGCATTTTCATTCTTAATCGAATATAGTTGTAGGTGACAATGGGCTTTTACAATACACACCTTAGCAATACATTTATTTTTCTGTTTTTTTAAGAAATTTTATTGTTTTCACATAAATATTCAATACGCAGATATATGTAATGTAAATATTAAATCGGGTACGGATTCAAGAAACTTTCTTAACATACATAGACAGATGTATCAGCAAAGGCGGCCGTTACGTCTGTTTCATGTATGATGCGCAGTCTCCTGCTTTATATTTCTATGTTAATAACGCCTTATTACAAGAAGTATTAATTAGTTGGTCCCAGGTTTGAACTAGAATGTGTTTCTATATAAA
Source organism: Parnassius smintheus behrii (assembly GCA_036936625.1). Taxonomy (NCBI): domain Eukaryota; kingdom Metazoa; phylum Arthropoda; class Insecta; order Lepidoptera; family Papilionidae; genus Parnassius; species Parnassius smintheus. The sequence continues at coordinate 33,276,458 of JAUPFT010000012.1, forward strand.
TCTTGCGGAAATATGTGAATAAAAACGTGAAGTATTTAATTTGACAGCAAGCAAGGCAAGGGACTTCTTTAGTGTAAAAGACTTCATCTATACAAATAAATAAAATTGAAGTGTCTGTTTGTAACGTCAAAACAACAGCTGTTTTCTATACGCTTATGTTACTATTGTTATTGCTTGTGGTTCGCTACAATAAAAACTGCCGATTGAATTACCAAGATTGACACTTTAACTACTGAACACCACTCACAATAAAACACAATTGTAATACTGATCACTTTAGTTCGCATTTGTGTCATTTCGAAGTTTTCGCTTGAATTGCCAATCCAATACTGACCTAGACCGCGGTCTATACTGGCCTTATAAAGTCCGCTTCTACTAAAACATCTAGAATGTTGGAGTTCATACCGGTCGCGAATGTCTAGGTGTAGAAAGTTCTGGCATGGAAATCTCTAGACGGATCTTGACTATCCTAGTTATGCTACTCAATACTAGAGGGCGCTAGTGGTAACTAATGTCGCCATGTACCAGACATTAATTATGGAACGCAACACTGCCCCCACCTAGCACATGCTCGTCCCGAATATTATCGGCCTCATAATAACGCGCTATCGACCCACATGGACGATCTTAGGAATACCTCTTACACCTTTCTGTATCCGGTAGCTTACGTCATTGATCCTTGTCATAATTCGTTACAGCCCGTCCCATTCAGCTCGAAGCTTAGGAGATTTCCCTTTTATGCGAACATGATTGAGCAACCATACTAGTGACCCTTTGTCGAACCCCTTGTTGTTCATTTTACGGTCATATCGAGTTTTCATCTTTTCAGACGATTGCTGGCCCGAATGCCTAACGTGGTTTGTTCTGCAAGTAATTATCATGATCGGTTATAATGCGTGGGGCATCAGGTGGTATTCCGGTGATCAGGTCTGCAGGCAGCTGTAATTCTCTTCCAAAGATTGCGAAAGCTGGTTTCACCGATATACTTTAGTGAACAGTGGTTCGTTGCCGATTTTCCACAACTTTTGCTAGGTACCTCTCCAACGTCTGATTAAATCGTTCTACCATTCCAACAGATTGTGGGTGGAAAGAAGTTGCTCATGTTTTATGAGTACCTATACTCGGCAAGTTTACTGGACTATTTGTTACTCAAAATTCCTTCCTTGATTGCTTTGAATCTCTAAAGGTACTCCAAAACGACAGAAGACTTTATGAATTAGTTTATTTGCAACTGTTGAAGCTTCTTGATTTGGAATGGCCAAGACTTCCGGCCACTTAGTGAAGTAATCCATCACAACCATGAAATACTTCTTACTACTTTCACTCCAGAAAAGGCTCTGCCACGTCAAAGGCTATCCTTTCCCATGATGCACCAACATTCTATAATTCAAATGCACCTCTGCTACGAGCCTGAGGTCCCATTACAGCCGCACAACTTGTACATTTGCGACACCAGTCCTCGACATCTTCACGACAGTGGACACAATAAAACCGTTCACGGATCTTCAGTAGAGTTCGTTGAACTCTCAGATGACCTCCTTAATAATCATTATAGTATAGCTGTAGAACATCCAGTACTTTAGTTTTAGGGACAAACATTTGCAAATGATAGCTGTCTTCCCGACCATTTTCCCATTAATGGCACAGGACTCCATCCTGAATCAGCCTGCTGTCCTATTGGATTCAATATGCTGTCGTGGTCAAACTTATCGCTAAGATGTCGTTCGACTTAGGCTTGGGAGCACTGGCATTCATCTATTCCAGAATTGACTTGATTTCCAAATCTTCCTGCTGTGCATGTTGTAGGCTATCTTTCCACTCGTTGTTAAGCTGGTCTGTCTTGAGAATCCTCACAGATACCAATTCCTTACCCCCTTGCCTAGTACAATCCTTGCAGTCTTCGGGATAGGGTCTTCTTGACAATGCATCTGCGTTGCCATGAGATTTCCCGCTGCGATGTTTGATCACAAAGTCGTATTTCTGCTGCTGCTGATCGATGCTGTTAGCCGCACTACCCTCTTCAGATTGTTCACCTTTCCTTTCTACAGCTTGTTTAGGGCAGCTGGATCGAAGATGGCCTGTTTTCCCACAGCCATAGCACCTAGGGCTGTATTCTTATTGTGCTCACGAACTGTAGCTGCTGCAACCTCCCGGACGCGATGGGAACGATAATCTTGCCGTACGGCTTCCACCTCCAATGCATGGGCCAAGGCTTCCTTAAGCGTCTCGTGATGCCCGAGCATCATAGCAGCTCTGAATTCAAGGTCGCGGATACCGTCGATGAAAGTCTGCACCAGATTCCCTTCAATACGTGCAGGTACAGACTCGTACGCTTTTCGATCTTTGCACTTTAAATCCACGAAGCGAAGGTGTTGTACCTACCACGGGAGCTGTAATTCCATCCCCACGATTGAGGTCATCCAGCGCATTCTTCACGTCAGCCATCACATTGACAACCCGACTGTTCACATGGTCGATTAGCTTCCGACAGGTGGTTGTCACGTTGAGCAACCCTATCCTCGTATATTATCTCACTTATCTCTTTCCCGTAGGTAGCATGAAGGTCCTTTATGAGGAGCATCTGCTCTTCTTGACTACGCTGCAGCTGATCTTCCAAACGACGGGACTGTTCCTCCTGTCCTGTTCTTCCTGTCAGCAGGCCTGTTACTCCTGTCGACGTGCCTGTCCCTGCTGTGGGCGGGCCTGTTGATTCTGCCGGTGGGCCTGTTCTTCCTGCCAGCGGGCCAGTTCCTCCTGTCGGCAAGTCTTCTCCTGCGATAACGTCATCAGAGCACCGAAGTCAGATGCTGCAGATACAGCAGCTGCTGACGGGCCGGCCTCCATGGTGTGCAGCAGGCCCTCTGATATCTGCGGCATTGCAGCGCCGAATCGTCTAATAAAACACAATTGTACTACTGATCACTTTAGTTTGCTCTTGTATCGTTTCCAATTCAATATTGACCCGGGTCGCGGTCTATACCGGCCTTATATACGGTGGTGTAGCTACCTTGGGGGCTAGGCGGGGCAGTGCCCTGAGGTCCTCAAGTTCAAGGGGCCCCTCAGCCTCCATGAACGACGTTCAAAAATTATATAATATTCTAGTTGAATAAATAATTTTTTTACTTTTAACTTTTTGGCCCCTGAACAACAAACCTCGAACGGCTCGAACTGAAATCACAAAAATTTCTTCCACCTGCAGAACATAAACATCATCTACACTAATATGATAAAGAGAAAATATGTTTTTTTTGTTTGTTTAAACACGTTAATCCTTGGAATTACTATGCCGATTAGAAAAATTCTTTTTGTATAACCAGATTCATTCTTTTTGTGTAACCAGATTCATGAGGCAGATAGTGTAGACTATCTAGCATTAAGCCACACCTCTCTGCTAGCCTTAAATATTTTTTAGCTTATAGGTTTATCCGCGATAACGCATAAACTAAACGCGAACGACGCATAAACTCTAGCCGCCCGATGAGATCCGAGAGAAACCAATGCTTCTATGAGCGAGGTTAGTTCAGTTATTTTAGCTAAAGAATTGGTAAAATTAATAGAGTAATATTATATATCGGCATATGTATACATTTTATCCACCGATTCTCTCCCTCCCGCGTGAGCGTCATCTCACACGCGCCAGAATAGCGGTATTTTCCAGTTTTGAGGAAAACAGTACATGATACATGAAAAGTGTCAAGGTACAACATAATCCTCAATAAACATTATCATCAACTTCTCATACATATAAAAGCAATATTGCTTGTAGTTGTCGCGCAATTTACCACTAAATATGTACATTTTTTATCATTTATCGATTTATTTGCTTAATTCGCTCATATCTCATACGTTGCTATGCTATTTTGATATAATCATAAATAATAATCAAAATAGCATAGCAACGTAGAAGGAAAATTTTGAAATAAATTATACTTTTTTTTAAGCAAATATTCTTTTCTTCACTTTAGTTACATGTATCTTGGCTGCAAAGTGGGAAATTTTTGAGGAAATCAGTCATGACTGTAATGATGGATGCATTAACACTTTTTCTATAATTTAATTATTATAGCTCTCAAAACTTTTGCTGGATGGCTAAAGATGTGTGTTATCTGGCGTTATCATGATGAAAGACCACTCTTTCTCTATTGATCAATTCCGGCCGGTGTTTTCTCATTTTCTTGCTTGAGTCTCATTAGTTATTGGCTGTGGAGATTCGAACCGATGGTTTTGCCCGGCAGTAAAAGCTAATAATAAACGATGTCCTTCCATTCCTACCATACAAAATGATTTTTTTTTACTTTTATTTTTCTTAATGTCCTATTAGTATTGATAATAAAACCAATCACATACAAACAGTACAACCGAAGAGATTTTTATTCAAATTTATACAAAAAAAATACGAAGAGACTCTTTAATATATCTACTTACATAAAAAACTTTGCACCCCCTTTTTAAGGCCCTAAGAGTAGGTTTTTGAAGAAACAAAAAATGTCAATTTCATTATTTTTAATTCAAATATAATTTTAAAATAATATAATTTTCAAATTTTTCTCTTGTCTCGGGCGGTAATGGGTCGTTTTTAAAAAACGCTAAATCCGAGTTCATTTATTTTATATACGGAGTACCTGTAGTAAGTTTTAGTAAGCCAGACGCTCCCTGAAATAAAAAGTTTCATAGAAACTGTAAACCCTATTCTAACCCTTAGAGATGGAATTTTCTTAAATCCTTTTTTAGTGGATGCCTACGTTATAAAAAGCAGCTACTGTCCGATTTTCAGATTTTTACGTATCTCGTTTGGGCTGTGCGTTGGTAAATGAGTCAGTCACTCGGGGCATTCTCATTTATATATTATATAGATTAGGAAATACTAATTATCTATTATGTATTATAATTATCTGCTGCGTTGTATGTACTACTTAGTAGTAAGTAGCTTTGTTTTATTTTGCCATGTGTGCTATAAAGAGCTAATGATGAAGTAGAGTTTCACCTTATGTATTTACTATTTCGTTAGTTCAAAAAGGGCCCTAATCTATTTTTGCCCCGGGGCCCTTGGTTACATAGCTACGCCACTGCTTATAAAGTCATCTTCTACTGAAACATCAAGAGTGTTCGAGTGCATACCGGTTCCAATTGAGTAGGTGTAGCAAGTTCTGGCATGGAAACCTCTAAACGGATCCTGACTCTCCTAGTTCTGCCACTCGATACTAGAGTGCGCTGGTAGTAGCTAACGTCACCATGTAAAAGGCATTAGTTATGGCGCACAACAGTATAAATGGTACTTATCTCGTCTATCTATCCGTCTGTTTGTTCTAGCTAATATCTGAAACAGCTGGACCAATTTTAAGGGGACTCTCACTGGCAGATAACTGATGTTACATGGAGTAACTTAGGCTATTTTTATTTTAAAAGAAGCATTAGGGTAACACGCAAAAAAAATTAAATCCAAGAAATTGTGAACTAAACCCGATTCAAATGGGGAAGTATAATAATTAATTTCTAAAAATTGTTATATGCGAACATAGTTGTGGGCAAAACTATTAATTATTTATAGCCCTTAGCTTATTATTAGCCAATATTTATACCCGTAACTATCTTAAAACTACGTTTATTTATTTATATACCCGAAACACCGATAAATATACCACGGTTTACATTTATAATATTTTAAGGGGGCACAGCTTAACAAAAAGTTACGGCGTTGAAAGTCGCGGTTTCGAATCCCGCACGGTACAAGTAGTTGTATGGCCTATTAGTTATTCTGCCGGGTCTGAATGTTTGTCCTTTTGCAATAAGTGTACATGTAAACTGCTTACATGATACAACCTTTCTAAAGGGAACTAAAGTATTTTTGAAGTACAGTTCATTAAATTAAATCTAACATGCATTTGTTAATTTTACTGCCTTTTTACACGTTTGTAAAAATACAATAAGATTAAGGCTAATTGTATGTACGGTACAAACATGGCTGTTTCTATTGAGAGTAACATATATTAGAGCACGCAGCCTAAGTTTTACCCGACTTCAAAAAAGAAGAGGTTGTCAATTCGACCGTATGTTTCTTTGTGTGTATGTTTGTTACGCGATATATCCTTAATTATGAACCAATTTTAAATAATTTTTAGTAAAGAGGTTATATTTATTTCTATATCAATTTGTAGAAAAAGTTCTACTCCTTAGGGTGGAAAATTAGGGGCTGGGGTTCTAAATATAACTATTTAACCGCTCAAAAGGATCACTTCGATCAATGAAAAAAATTAAATATTTTCCACAAAACAATTTCCAAAGCGGCGCATTATTATTTTTTTCGTGTCTTAGTACCGACTTGTGAAGAACTTGTGTAAAATTTTATATTATAACTTTTTGTTTTTAAAAATTGGCTTTTATTTTTACTATAAGTCTACTTTTTAAAGGTAAAATAAGGTCTGATAGCCGTGATAGCTGAGGGGATGATGCTACCTTGTTCGATTCCTACCGGCACAAATGAAATTGTTCATTGCAATTTTATGTGCTGATTTTACACGTTCCGTGTGTCAGCACCGCAATCAGCACATAAAATATGAGATCTGCGTATTTGAGAAATTAAAAAAAATATTTCGAAGACCGTCTTCACGTAATTGGGCAGCGCATTCCTAGTTACAAATCCCTCAGAAATGAGAGTAAGTCTGTGCCCAGCAGTAGCAGGTGCGAGTACGTACGTATGCTGTTAACTTACTTACTAACTGTATATATAATATAGTTATTCGCATACTAGTGTTTCTCTATTAAGCTTGCGCACAATAACTGTGCACAATGCGCAATGTGTACTTCAAGTTTATTTTTATTATATGCTGTGAAAAATTATAATTGGCCAGTCAACTTGTATTATTTTAATAAATACATAATACATACATAAAACCTCACGCCTGTCACCCAGGGGGGTAGGCAGACTCTACAGACTTCCATTTGGCTCGATCCTGACACACCTCTCTCGCCTCTTCCTATTGCATGTACCTACGCATACATGCTCGTCGGTTAAGGGTACTCTTAATTTGGCTCATTTTTAATATATCGCCAATTTGGTCGATAAACTTTCGCCTAGGACGTCCCTTTCCGACTCTTCCATTCACTATATTATTATTTTATTTTAATAAAGATTTTTTATTCCAAATAAAGTGAATATATTTGCTGAATGAAGAAAATGCAAATAGACACAATCAAAATAAATTTCCAATACAGCGACCTGTGATATTTCGTATCAATTTTTAAAGTTTGCTCTGTTTGTCCCTGCATTCAGCTTAATCAAGGGTGCGGAACCAGCGCGGAATAAATTGTTTGTGAGAGGCTTCTTTTTCTCATTTACGCTTTTGTGAGGGATGATTTACGGAGTCGAAAGGTATCGGGTTTCCACGTCTTGTAACTCAAGTTGGGTGGCGTTTTCTTGCGTTCATTTTAATTGTTCGTGGTTTTATATAACCTTGTCTTGACGCGTGTCATTTTTCAAGCGAAGGTCGAGTGTTAGATTATGAAATTTATCTCTTTATGAGAATTTGCGTAATTGCGTTGAGTTTTGCAATAATGTAAATTGAAATCATTACATCGGGCAGATTAATGAACGAATTACACCTATATTTAATGAGTGTTCGACTAATGAAATGCTACTTCAAGATATTTATATAGGTTGTTTTAAAAATTATTTTCCCAATGAGTACATGCTTGAAGAAATTAAATAACATTCCTAATATGTTGCAAAATAACAATTGGATTTATAACAATAGGATTTTTAGATAGTATGTTCACAAATACGTATTTCACTTATTCAATAAAGGTACTCAGTAAACCGTGGACTTGAAGCGGCTGTCCCCTCGGAGTTCTAGACATTATTCCATTACTGGCCCTTTTGGAAAGAAAGAACAATGGCCCTCAATTAAAGGCACCTTTGGTTGTATAAACAGTGCGTGTGTGCGGGCCAGCGGCGCTATGCCCATTTGTCAATTGATTCCCGATATAATGAAGGGTACATCGTAACATTGGAGCGAACTGTCAGAGGCGGTCTTCCAGTTTGGTATGGATTTCTTGCGGGTGTGAGTGAGGTGGCGGTGTATCGGAAAATGCGTGCGCAGCTGTGCTATTCGTTTCATCTCGCCTACTCAACGGTGTTCGTCGATTGCGTATCTCGACCGCACAGCCTACTGAGTTGCGTGCTATTTGATAACATCACGCATCTGTGTGACTCCTTGTTTATATTGGTCTCGATGCTGCTTTAAATTGATTAATTCATCTTACGTCACCTTACATTCTTTTAAGGCTTTGATTTGCATTAAATATTTAAAATTATTCATTGTGCATTAAGTTAGACATATTGGAAAAAAGGAAAATTTGACTTGATGCTTAGAGATAATTTTGCATGCGTATTTTTGATTATTTCATATTTATGTGTTCTTATATATGACTACTACTACAATAAAGAAAAAAATTAATAAATATATCATATAAAAACATATACCGTAACCTTCAGCAGAGCCAGACGCACGATATTAAATGGATTCTATTAGCGGACTCTAATGAAAAGCAAGAAAATCCGTGCGCTTGTGAAAACAGCCTAAGAGAGTTTTCCACAACTCACTAACACCGATTCACGGCTCGTAGCCACGCAACTTTCCACGCACACACGTTTTCGTAGCAAAATAAGCTCCTGAAACTCGTAGCGCGACCGTGAATTCTATATACGTCTCGTTTTCACGCAGTCTCCCGTCCTATTTCAACAGGTTTCGCCTTTCAGCAGTTGCCGTAGAGAACGCGTGTCTCTAGTAATACAGCACAAACAGTACGGGGAACACACGTCGTACTAGAAAACCAAAAACACAGTTTCACTGACAGTTCCGACATTAGCTGACATTCACAGCCGTCCACCGTACAGCGGCTTACCGCGCTTTTGTGCAACCAGCCGATAATTTATATAAAAATTTATTTATTAATAAATAAAATGTAAAGGCGTGTGTTCGGTGTTTGGGAGCGCTCGTAGAAAATTCGCGTCCGCAAAACTTCGCGTGCGAAACATGAAAACCGTTAAACTTGTTTGTGCCAAAAACAATGATCAGATAAGTCCCGCGTAATATAAATATGGAATGTGAGTACAGTGTTATACAGTGAATTGAAATGATTTCTTTTCTAAAAGACGCAGAAAGTTAACAAAATGTAAATTTATGAACGTAATGTTTACCTCTTCAGTGTTGTGAATAAAATATTAAAATAAATCGTTGTAATTTAAAAACTATAGTAATGTAGTCGCCTCTTTCGGACGTTTTAATTGATGTAGACTGAAATTGTTTTGAACGACCATGGTTGTGATAAATTAAAAAAAGTGCGTTAAATTCTGTCCCATCCCATGGAATGAGTTATAATAATATCTACTGGTTGTTATATCCAAAGTTGTGAGTAAGATAGAAGAACAAATTAGCATATTTATACAATATATAATAGATTGATAGTTGAGTATTTGTGTGTCATATTGAGTACCTGTTTTAGTGTTCATGTTAATATCATACCGTTAAAGAGAAAAAAAATCATTTATATGATAATTGAAACTTGTATCTCCAACTATTATTTCCCTCGAGGTTGTGAATGTTAATGTAAAGAGACTAGAAAGTAGAGGACCTGGAGAAATTACAGCTCGGATGATTAAAAGTACAATGACTCGATTTTGAAATACAATGACGGATTCATACGGATTTTAACTAATTAGTGTTGGTGGTCGATGAGTTAACGTAATTTTATCTTCAATGAAGGTGAGTAAATAATATTTTATGATACCTTTTTGTACACTTTAAATATTTATTCATTTATTTTCTAAACATAATATGTTAGTATAAATGTTACGTTGCCGTGGAGTAGCGGTGTAATAATAGCCACTACTCCATGTCGTCTTGAGGAGCGGCAGAGGGCAACATACTAAGTAATGGGCAACAGAGTCTTCTCATTGATAATTAAAATAAATAAAACAAAAAAAAAACCCGCCTGCCAAGCGTGGCAACTATGGCAACATTCCCCATATATGGCAATCTATGAGGGAGGCGAATGGCCTAGGTTTGAATTTCATTACACTTCATTAAAAACTTAACGAGAAAATAAAAGAAAATGTAATACAACGTCCACAAAAATGATTCGTAATTGCAAACATGAAAAATAAAAAAAAATATTTCATATGTGGTAGAGCCATGCTGCAGTTGTATTAGAAGTATAGTTGTAGCACGAACGGGTCGGCTCGACCGGGGAGGGACCACGCTCCCACGGAATACCAGCGTGAAATAGTAGCTTAATGTGCTGTATTTCGTATGGTGAGTGTAGAGAATCGGAGATCCTTTTTACTGGAAACGAGGCATTCCACCTAGGTACTCACGGGTGACAACGCAACTGCATTTTAATTCGCAATTGAGGATAGATGTAGATGACTATGGGCCAGAGCAACCACTTACCATCAGGTGGACTGTGTGCTCGTTTGTCACTCTATTCTATAAAAAATAGTAACACAGGTGGGGTCTAATATTGCCAAAGTTTTCGATCATTAGAACAATATATGTCCTCATAGTCCATAACTTACTTATTATTTTACTCCTACAGGTACTTTAAATCGGAATCAAATTATTTGAACGAGAGTTACTCATTATATTTTTGTTTTGAGAAACTGATAGTTGGCAGTCACGAGTCAACGCAATAAGCATAAATTACGAGTAGGACACTTACGATTTCCTTAGGTAGAAGACATTTTTGTAGCTGTAAATAACCTGTTATAAAAATGTAAATGCTAAATTACTTTACTATAAATTAAATAAATCTAGCTACATTGCAATGAAACTAGGTAAAAATATCACCCTCTCCTGAATATACTTATAGGTAGAATCAGGCGCAAATTTCTGAAAATATTGTAACATTAAAGATGAGAAAAATGTTTATATATTATTTGTGCATTTTTCTCCTGCTAGTTAAAATTATTTGCCACTAGAAATCCTAATATAAAACCTATGTAATGGAGACATGACATACATAAATTGCAGGATAAACAGCCTGACCCTGAAAAGTATTTGTAGGCCTTACAAATATCAGCACGTGTTTCGAACCTGCGATTCAGGTTTATCTGATGGACCGTACGGATTTTTTTTTCATCTGCTTATAATTTCGGTGTCTTTAAAGTAAAAGTACCTAATCAGCGATTAAGAGAGATTACATCATAACCATTTACCATCTGGTCAAAAAGTATAAGGTACGTGAGGGTAACATGGTCACGTAAAGCTTTGCCGCTCTATAAAACTGAAACTAGGAGAAGGACAGAGACAAAAGCACGAAGTCGTATACTATAGCTAATATATTATCGTATACTATAGCTATTAAGGAAAAAAATGCAAACAAGCTTTGGCAATAATTAGAAAAACTTCTAAAAATCTACTTAAAAAACTAGTCAAGTCGATTTTAGTATAGTCTACACCATAATAAAATCGACTATACACTAAAATTTACTTTAATATCAACTGTCAAAATGGCGTCGATAAAGCATCGATCTTTTGACCCTTTATTATTTGATTGAACGATGAAGAGCTATCGCATCAGAAAGCGATCTATGCAAACAAGGCTGTAGTTATTGAGTTACAAGAAAGTGACTATATTAACCGGCTGACCATATTACCCTCACGTACTGTATAATTTTTCCACTTATGGGGGAGGCCCTGCATTCAGAAATAAAATCGTTTGAAATACAGAAGAACCCCCTCTATTTTTCTCGTGATGTTGAGCTATTCATAGCTGCACACGCATAATCTCATTAAAATAAAGTAGAAAATGCAAATAAGGTTACACGTATTCCATGAAATTTAAAGCGAGTGCACAAAACTATTTCACGGAACTATGTTTGTGAAAATTATCAATACTCACATTTATTCAACCTATGTTAGTTGATAAAACTGTAAAGCAACATTTTTCCCAGTTTAAAAATCATTTTCGCATCGAAAATGAACTACTTATTACTTTTTCAAATAAAAATATTTGAGCGGAAAAATCAAAACGAGGTCTTTTACTATAAAGAGTATTGCAAGTTCGATTATAGATTTCAATTAATGTAGGATGAAGTTTTAAAACAAAATGTATATTTAAAAATAACACGATTTTGCTGAAATTGTTTTATCGTATCTAGAGAAAGCATTTTTAACACAAGTATTTATGTTGTCATTTTATATAAGAGCAACTTTAAAACACTTCAAGCAATAAAAGTGAAGTACACGTAGAGATGCCTTTTTAAAAGGAGCTTAATTTTAACTCGCACAAACTATTTTTAAAGATAAACGAGGATTAAACGTAGATTAAATATTTAATAGTAAAATATTTTTGTTATAAATGGCAGCCTAGTGACAAGTAGCAAGCTGGGAAACCCCCACTAGATGGAGTAACGATATGATGAAATACGCAGGAAGTTGATGGATGTAGGTCGCTCAGAACCCTACTTTGTGGCAGTATATGGGGGAGTCCTATGTTCAGCAGTGGACTTGTGGCTGGCTGTAGTAATCGTGATGGTGATTTATAACGTAAGCAATAGTATTATACATATTACTGGGATTATATTATTACAGAACCTTTTTCCATTCGTTCATATAGTCCTAAATCAGAATATTTTTACCTGACATTCAAAAAAATATAAAAAAATACAATACATAATCTAATAATATTTCAATAGAAACCCGTTTTCTATTTTCACATTAAAAATGTTCTTTTCTCTACTCGAGCCGGGAATAATACTTTAAATTGAAAACTTAGAATAACGAACAGTTTTATTCTTAAAATGTCTTTGGCCAACTACAAAATCAATATGCCAGCGGTGAAATCGGCTTAACGTTTCCGGCGTAACTTTTGAACTGCAATTTTAGTTTTCTTAGTAGCACTGACAGCTGTTGCATAGGTAATGGGAATCAAACCTTTCTTCTTATGTTCACTTTTCTTTGTAATAATATTTATTGACCCAAGCTGTGAATAATTACTTGTAAAGAATTTTAAGTATTCATTCTATCTAAAATACAACGAACATATAGTTTACTGGAAATAAAAAATGGGATGAGAAATATTTATTTTTCGAGAACGCCATTATTGCAAATGAAAATTGTAGTGGAGCTTGAAATATCGAAACGAATAAAAATACGAGAAGTATATTCAACCTATCAAATTTAAACATCTACATTATGTAGAATAAAAATTTATAAGCACAAAGAAAAAAGTAATTTTTTTTAGTAATTTATTATAGACAAATAGGAAACTTAAATAATTTGAAAGCTACTGTGCAATAGACCTGCACAAAAAATACTATGCGTGTGTGGCAGACAAAATAAAGTGAACATACGCATATGGCTTTTACATACGAAACCAATGTAATGAAACATTTTGTTCAAGTTTATGGCTGTATGAGGTAAAATTCTTTGTCTGCACGCGAATTTATAAAAAAAAGTTATATGTATTATCAAATACTTATAGCGGTGTTTCCACATAATGAGGGCTAATAATCTTCTGCTCACCAGATGTCGCCAATTGATAATGAGGTGAAGTTTTTTGTTCCACATTGTCGTGTAGTTAAAAAGTTAGTTTTTAAATAAAAATTCATCAGTTTCTAGATTATTATATACACAAAGCAATACCTCAATGATTTGTACTTTAATATTCTGCCATTTTAACTCGTTTTTTTTTAATTTTTCTACTTTTTTAATACCTACTCAATTCAGTGGTTTGGTTTATTTATTTTTAATGTAATTTATGAAAATACAACTAATAGTAAAGAAAAAAAACATTAACCTTTACATTTTTTTTTGAAAAAATTAACTTCCCCGCTATGAAATCAGGGTCTTAATCCCCTAGCGGTCTCATGAGACCACTAGGGGATTGAAACCCGTAGTCTCTAAATATAAGTTTTAATGGTTTTAAGTGCTGTGGGTGGGTGTGGTCACATGCGACCGCACGGGATTTGCCGGGCGCATGCGACTACAAGAGGTTTTTATTAGGGTTGAAGGGCTAATATTACAACTTATTTTAAGTAGAGCCGCCCTGGTGGCAGAAAAAGTCGTAAATTCCCTCATTGGTCAAATTTCAACCACTGGCGATACTAATTTAAGAAAAAGTAACCATAATGTTATAGTAAAAGGTTTGAGAAGAAGTTTCTTCGTATTTTTTTTATTTAAAATTGAAGGAAAATCTCTATGTTGTATCTGGCTGATTTTAATACCAATACAAAAAGGACATTAAAAAAAGAAAAATAAAAATCAAAAAAGACTTTCCCGCCACTTTTCAATTGTTTTATGCTAGTCAAAGTGAGTGAATCCATCAAAGAAATTCAATAAATTCTTGTAGTTCTATTACAAAAAAGGGAAAAATGTGACACAAGCCGTAAAAAAACTTAGTAACGCTTGACACCTACAAGATGACAATAAGCTATCCAGCGAAATGACTCATATTATATTATAATTAAATGTAAGTAAACTTTAAAAAAAACTGTCTTGAATTTGTATATTAAATACGAAGAATACTTTTCCTGACCAATTATTACCAAGAAAGTAAAGTCTTCCAGATAATGCTTGCTAACTTTTACATTCTAAGAAAGTCATAATAAATGATACAAGCAAAAGGGTAGACTCAAAATGCTGTGGGTGGTGACAACTAATAATATAACATATTATATACGAGTAGACATCCATGTTTGCAGTCATTTTAACAACTACTTTGTTTCGCTTTAAAGATTAAAAGAGCGAGTATAATTTACAGACTGATAGGCATTTCATCTTAGTCCCAAGAGATGACAATCACCGATGGTATCATTAACCTTTTTTTAAGGTTGGTCGCACGTACCCATTAGTAGCAACTTACGACTTTTATCCCATTTGCCATTGATAAGCACATAGTTTCACATTCTCTTGTTATATGCAACACTTATATGCAGTGAGATCGGCAAAATAATGTAATATAGTATCAGACAAGACAAATTTAGACTAGAAAACTAAAAAACTGTGCGTCCCATTTTAAAACTCTCTCTGTCAGAAGATTGCATATTCGTATTTGTCAGCACCGTATCCACCGCTTTTGTTAAACACCTCGCACGTGCGTATGGTGCGGATAGATGTACGAGCCGGCATTGGATTAAATAAAAACGATACTGGTATGAGGTGCTTTTGGAGTATACAGTGATGACAACTGTTTGATCACATATAAACGTATTCTTTCTTTAGATGATATATTGACAGATAAAGAGGACGGAAATTTATATGTTGGCATCTATACGACGAACGAAAGATGTTACGAAATTTTTATGGGTGCTTCTAAGTTATTACAACGGCCACCCAAGCTTAATAATTAATAAAACTTTGCATAGAAATATTTAGTTTAAGAAATAATGTTGTTTTTAATGCTGTGTTTATATCCAAATATACCGAGTACCAAATTTATTGTGACTGCAGCACTAAACTTAAGGTCAGTACATGGATGTCATGATCAGTAGTTCAGGTCTGGTGAGTACATGGATGTAAATACGTGTCAACGAGCTCTAAAGTATCTACTTACCATCGGGTAGACCGTGTTTTCTTCATTCGTATAAAAGATATTACTTATTTAATATAACTACGCTATCATTAGATATTTTATCATTTCTTAAGCACAGAAACTATTGATGTATGTGTACAAATTTCTAAGAACGCTCTAAATAAATGACTCAGTTTTGAAATATCGTCTTCTAGTCATTATATAAATTATGTTTGTGCTACCAGTTTTATTTTGAAAATTATTAAATTGTTGTTGATATGAAATTAACACGTTATATTTAGAAGTATTGAATCCAATTTAGATTAGTTTAATTTTGACATACATCTACAGAGTGCTGACTTAACTCTGAAATATATTACTTTACTCTGAAAGTCCGATGGAGCAGCAATCCGACACGACCGGAGAGAGATCAGGTGCATGGCTAACGGCTCAACGTGCTTTCGAAGGCACGTGTGTGAATGCTTCTGAGAATTTCTTGATAGAAAATTTAAAAGCTGATTTTGGCCCGACTCGGAATTCGAACCTAAGACCACACGAACAACAGTCGCGCTTACAACCACTAGACTAGACTAGGCAAAGTAAAAGAATAAACTATCAAAAAGTCCAAATTAAGTATACTTTAAAATAACTCAATTCTATTTTGATTAACATTGCGCTATATGTGTTTTAAATGTAACTCATTTTAAGTACCTACACAAGTCCTACAAAAATAGTTTTCTTTTCTTTCAATATAATGTGAGCGATTAACAAAAATATTCTACTGTAATGATACGAAGCGCTCTTGCGCTCAATGTGAAGCGCGTAAAGAGAGTTGTTAAAATTAGTGATGGCCAATAAAGCGTTGAGTGCGGAACACCTTAAATTATTCCGCTGTAAATTATCACAGCATTAAGGTTTCTACTGTTTTGTAAACACTTCCCACGGACACTTAATAGAAGTGGAATTAAAAATGTTTGAGATAGTTTCCAGTATTTCGTTATCATACCAAACATATATACTCAGTTGAATGTATTGTGTGCAAAAAACAGTATTATTCATGCACTATTTTAACAAATGCATTTATTCGTAATTTTATTTTTGTAACTAAATTTATTATTATTTTATAGTGATGTTATATTTTACAATTTAAGATCTTACTTTAGAGTGTACGATATTTTTAGTATAAAATAAAAGGTATAATTTTATTACAGTAACACTTTTTAATTATTTACACTCACATATTAATATTTTTACTCATAATTTTACTATCACAAATTATCTAAATCGAATATAAGATGAAATATTGTACATAATTAATAATATTGTAAACATAAATATGAGAATATCGTTATTACATTTTTAATAAACGTAAAAAACGAGGAGGAAACAATGGGCTTTTGATAGATTACTTACTTATACATTGATCTTCGGGACACGTTATTGATTGTCCCCACATCTCCTATATCAATATTGACGATAATGTATACTTCATTTCTAACGTGTAACAAAAATAAATAATTTCTTGTCTTCTTACACTATGAGAGCTTTAAATTATTAATTCGCTGTGAGGTGTAGTTCTCAGTTTTACGGCGTCACACAGATTACGACCTTATTTTTAAAATTGACCGTTGCCTAATGTGAAACTAAAGGAGCCGATTAATCAATTGTTTTATTTACGCATTTTAAAAATAGGCTTTGTTATTTAAGTACACATTTAAAATTTGTCATCTAAACGAATATTTTAGTCTCGCTCTCGCACACAGTTGTCTAAGAGCCAATTCTCAGCGAGTAATGTACGAGGTATTGCCAAGGCAAATTCTATTGTAATGATACAACCGTCGACCTTCTATTATCTCCGCGACCGGGCATTTCTCCTGTACAGTCGTAAACAATTATATATACAGAAAAATAATGAACTGACATCTCATAATTTTTAATGAAGTTTTTACACCTAGTACTATTAGTTATTTCATAGAAGCGTGATGGACAGTCTTTTGTTCTTTTATAATAAATAATGTTTCATGTCATCTTTAAATATGTGATTAAAATTTTTTGAAGCTAATGTGTGCATATATGAATTAGAAAGTATTATATTTTATTAATTTGATTTTAGAAGTGTTATGCACATGTTGTTCTGCAATTACTGGCCAAATTTGCAGAAAAGATTCAGAATAAGTAATATAGGAGAAAAATTAATTAAAAAAACTTTCTTTATCTTTCAATTTTTTATTTTACTGTGCACATACGTTCGTAAGACGTAAAGCAAATACGTTGTTGCCCATAAATCACGTTAAATCGGATAATTTCAGATAAAAGTAGAAGCTTTATTTACTCGTACATCATTACATATATATTTGAACTCAAGCTTAAAATTTGGCTACTTTTTTCATTCATTACAGCCCTTCACAAGTCCACTGCTGAACATAGGCCTGCTGAACATAGGCTACTTTAATTGTAACGATTATTAACTTGTATATTTGAATGAAACGAGACAAGGAAAATTCTATATGGATATTTTTGTGTTTAGATGACTACAATGTAAAATTAGCTCATTTATTTTGATATAACTTCGATTTTTCTATTTCTTGAAAGTATAATGTAACATTTAATTTTTAGTTACTTTTCTTGGGTTTACTTAGAGCGAGGCTACGAGTGATATCGAAGCGGCAAAGTTAGCAGTTTAGCGCTTCTAGAGCTAGCGCTCTTAGTCTGCTGTCCGTTTTAGGACCTGGTGATAAATTTACCTAGTGTGTGGTTTCACTCCTATTAAACATTCCTGTTACTTTTGTCGATTGTTGGACAAGAATTTTTTTTAAGAGATGAGCGAAAAGACAATTTCAAAAAACGAGAAGGATTTCAACAAATGTGTTAAGCTTTACTTTATCACCGTATGTTTCTAATTGATCAGAAACATTGACATATTTCACGTACCGCTAAAATGTAACTAAAATTGTAATAGTATTTTATTACTTTGAATTTAAAACCCAACTTGTAGAGCTTAGAATGTTGTATATACCTGTTAAGGCAGGATCACACTTCAAATGCTTATATATGGTTTTTTTTTTACACTCTTTTATAGGCTAGATATGTTTGTATATATAGATGTGTGAATGGAGTAGAATTTTTAATTCAGTTTTGGCCCATTTCCTTGATAATCCAAACTTGCAGATTTATTATAAACTAATCACAATACATTAATTTCATGACTGTGACGCAGTATTCTTACAAATGATCATGACAGTTGTTATCTGATCCATAAGTAACTTTGCAAGCATTTGTTAATGAAAGACGAAATAGGAAAAGAAATACTTTGTTTCACATTTAGCACATTATGATGGCCATGATTGGAAAAACGTTGCAATGGAAGTGCAGTGTTGCAATGTCTAACTATATAAAATATAATAGACACCGGAGACACTTTTTACTGGAAACAAGGCATTCCATCTTAGTCCTCACGGGTGACAACGCATCTGCATTTTAATTCTTAATAGAGTATAAATATTGATATTTATGGGTCACAGCTTTCACTTACCATCAGGTGGACTGTGTGCTCGTTTGTCACCCTATTCTATAAAAAACAGCACCAGATTTGTTTAAAAAAAGCACTACATGGATTGACAATGCTTTAACATTTGTTGAATTTATCTCATGATAAATGAAGGTCGTTTTGAATTTTATAACTCCAATTTTATTACTGTTAATGTGTCTAATTTTATTAACCTTGTTAAGTCTTTAAATTAATTACATTAAAAAATGAAGAAAGTTAAATTTATTTTTAATTTAAGAGTAAGTATAAATGTTCTGCAACTGTGAAAGAAAACTATGAAATTGAGAAAAAAATGCGGTTATTATTCATTAAATTATTCAGCACGCGTTAGTCAAGGTCGGTGTGGAAAAAAAATCTGTATTCGAAACGAAAATAGAAACGGCAGCTGGATTCGTCGCACGTTATCTGCCACTGTCATGCAACGGTTCCGTCACCGATCGCATCTGCGAAAACAGGAATGTTTCATATAGTTGTTACCATAAATATTGGTGTGTTTTTTAAAAAACCCGTTTCACTAATAATATTGTTAGTCGAGTTTTGCAATACTAAGTATAAAAATTTGACACTGGTATAAAACTTTTTGATTCAATTGCTCATGCTCCCCAGACGGGCGACAGGCTTGGTAAGCGTAAGGTACTAATGCTACTCATTCGCCAGTTCGAGGTATTTCGAGTCAACATTTTTGTACACATGTAATACCCCCATTTTGTCAGTCGCTATAACATGTGCTGTGAATTGGAAGGGTGATCACGTCAAGGCGAGGTTGGTGTTTGGAGTAGAAATGACATCTCCTTCCTCTATACTTTTATTTATTAGTTTATTTATTAAAAGCAACATCCCACACTAGAAATTTCTCCTGTATCCTGGTGCCATTTTATATACTAGACCAGCATATGACAAAAATCCACGATATAGGATACAATAGAAAGGTTTCCAAGGGCAGAACAATTATTAATAGGTCACACAAACACTTCTTCTTTGCGGGTTTCGAATTCCCGGAGATCTGACGTGATATAAAACATTACTTTGTTTTAAAACAAAACATTGCTGCTCGTCTAATTTCACAATGACCTTTAATATATTGCCATTAACTTTAATAATGTTTGTATGGTTTACCGTAAGTAAATAATACAATTTATGTCAAGAAAAGTCGCTTACCTACTTTATTAGCTATATCAATAACGTCGATCGTCATTATTCTTCTTTCCTCGACTTAAACGTTTTACCGTTTAACGTATATAGCCTATTTGGTGTTTCTTAAAGCATTTTAGGAAGAGAATTACGTTAATGTGATTTGGATAGCCCAAAAATAGAGTTTTATACGTAAAACATTTGTCTTAAGTTAAATATTAGCATGTTTTGGCAGAATATTATAAAAGACGTATTTTAAAACCAGTATGAATGACAAATGAGTTTGCAGTCCACCTGACGGTAAGTAGATGCTCTGGCATATGAACATTTACATATTTATTCGGTAAGGAATCAAAATACAGAAGCGTCTCTGAGAAGCCTTTATCAGCCAAAAGGGTTTACTTTTCACGGTATATTTCTCCGGTTGAGTTGACACATTCGTGCCGCATATTACGTTGCAGCACGGCTCCTTCACGTAAAGCTTAGAGTACTTTGGTAATTTTTTTTTTATTTGTTTAAAATGTTTTTGTACACCTATCGAATGGCAATAGTACCTGACACAAGTGCTTTGGTGCAATTTAAAGACGTTCTCAGCCTTGTATAAAACTATCAAAAAACATCTGTGATATGTTATTATTACTTGCCTCATCACCCTGTTGGATATATCAGTAGAAATTTGCATCGTTTCTGGATCAAAGTATTGCGATCAGCCAGTGTCGTAAAGCTACATACATTCAAACGATGGCAACGCACTTGCGATTCCTCAGGTGTTGCAGATGTTCATGAGTGTCGGCGATCAATCACCATCAGGTGAGCCGTATGCTCGTTTTGCTTCCTGTTTCGTAGAAGGAAAAAACAAACGTTAATCATACCTTACATACTACCGTTTTCGTTACTGTTACAGCCTATTAGTGTACACTGCTGAACATAGACTTCCATCTTATATTACATGAAAGGGGGATATTTGCCATAGTTGCCACGCTTGGCAAGCGGGTTGGCAAGTTTTTTATATTAAATCGTTATTAGGCAGACGCTGCTGCTCATCTCTTGGTTAGTGTCCCTCTAGCGCCTCTTACGACATCTACCGGATGTTATGGGGTAGTGGATGTTCTTACACGGAATTACATAATTAACGTTTCTTGAATGTATCCATTACATAATGCATTTTAATTAAAGCGAGGCGCATTGCTGACAGCTGACGGACGAGTGTTTTCAAATTCAGAACGCATTAGTGTATTCAGTCAATAATGTGTTACGGTTTTAACATCGTGATTTGTTCCGGTTTGTCAATATTTATTAATTAAATTACTTGTGTCCTACGTAAAAATAAACGTCACGTTATACACGTGACGTTTATTTTTAAATTACATAACAAGTTGTTGCGTCACGAATTTATTAACAAGTGTCTTTATTTAATACAAGCAAATTAAAAAAAAAATTATGTGCTTATAACAGAGTTCGGTACATATTATGACCTATTAAATATATCTTTTTCCAGCCAGACATCGGCTCATCCCGTGAAAGAAAAAACTCCATAAAAATTTTCATTGGTTTTGGTCACAGTTTACACACATTTCACATTATATGCAAGATACAAAAATTACAAATCTCTCACTAGTTTAGTTTTTGAAATAGACCCCATTAGATACAAAAATGATCTAAAATTGATAACTTTGATGAAACTCTTCCGTCTACGAGCTGTAAATTAGACGGACGTCTTATAGACAGACAGCCGGAGAGATAGACAGCAGAGTGAAAGTGATAGGGCTTCATTTAAATCTTTTGGTATTTGAATGCACTAAGATACTTTTCAAGTTTTTATTTACAGGATCAAATATTTGATTATAGTATTTTTAGCACAATTTTTTGACAGTTTAGGTCCGCCATATTTATTTAACAATGACATCATATGTTTTGTGTTACCCGTACAATTATAGCAAATTGATCGTGATATCATTAGTCAAAACTCAACAACTAGTTTTGAAGTTACGAGGGGACAAAAAACAAATACACTCATACATAAAATACTATCCATCTTTTAGGCTTCACTGTAGTCAGTTGATAATCATCCGTAACAGTATGACTGTGTGGCAGTGAGTCTACAATAGTACACATTATAGTAGTCGATTGGTTTAATTAAAAAAAAAACTTATATCAACACAGCCACAATAAATATTTAGATCCACTGCAAATAAATATTAATTGTGTACACGATTATACCAAATTAATTACGTACGTGATTTCCTACGCGCATAAATTGCACTTCGCAAAACAAACACCCTCTGCCAAACTGTAATCAATGATTTATATTGGCATTTTTAAAATTGATGAACTTAATATCATTGTAGGTTATAAAAAAGGTTTTGTTTAAACGATAAACAGCTTCATTTTCTTCCTCATCAAGTAAAGCCCACTGCTTTTTATTTTTTTAATAATGAGCAAACAGTCCACCCGAAGTTAAGTGGTTGCTGTAATCCATAGACATCTACATCATAAATTGATTAAGAATCGAAATGCAAGTGCGTTGTCACCACTCAGGACTAAAATAGAATATCTCATTACCAGTAAAAAGGGTACCCGGTTCTCTACAATTACCAAATTAAATTACCAAGCTGCTGTTTTATATTGGTACTCTGTGAGAGCGTGGTCCTACCCCGGTCGAACAAACCCATTCGTGCAGTTATCATAATGCTATATTATGGTAAGCGTATCAACGTGGTAGAGCATCGTGGTTGTACCACGTTGATATGGACTTCTTACGTTGTAATAATTATAACTTTTAACAAAAAGTAAAATTTGACTTCAAATTGCTAAAAAGAAGTTATTTATTTGCAAAATTTAGGGGTGGAATATTTTCTCCAAACTTATATGGAACCAACCTTGATGTAAAACCTATTTAAAAAAAGAATCATTAGAATAGGTTCTTTATCTGCGAAGATATCATGTGCAATACCTTAAACGATAGTCCAATAACTTTTTCCCTATTTTCCACCCTTAGGCGGAATTTTTTCTTCAAAATTTAATGGGAACACCCTTGAGGTAAAGCTTACCCAATAAAAAAAAGAATTATTTAAAAGGTACATCATACAATCGGTGGTAGATCCATGCTGCAGATACATTAGCAGTATAGTTGTAGCACGAATGGGTCGCCTACCGGGGCAGGACTACGCTCTCACAGAATACCAGTTAAATAATCTTATGTTTCGTATGGTGAGTGGAGAGAACTGGAGACCTTTCTAACTGAAAAGGAGGCATACCATCACAGGCCTCACGGGTAACAACGCATCTGTATTTTTATTCGTAATCGAAGGTAGATTTAGATGTCTATGGGCCACAGTAACCACTTACAGAGGACTTACACTTGAATGGAAAATTACCTTCTTTTTGAAATAGGTTAAAAATGAATCACAATATCGCCACACTCCGCAGGCAGTAAACTCCAGTCCTATCTAGGGTGCAAGACGTCTGCCTTATTCCCTTTGTCGCTGCTTTCCGTCGTCGGTCTAACATCACGATAGCATAATATAATAGATTGAACCGCTCGACTCCGATGTGTTGTGACTAAGCCTTTCACTAACGATTTGAAATCCCTGTAGAACTAGTTAAATGTTTCTATTTATTTATTTTTTGAACATCAACATAATAAACATTACATCGCTGCAAATAGGATTAATATAGGTGAAGACTACATGCAATAAAAATAAGATAAGAAGCAACAGGAAAGGTTTAAAAAATGAAATTATGTAAAATTCATCAAACACGTAGTAAACACATAGTCAGTGACTTTTTAAAGCTGCGAATGTCACCCGCGTATCTATTGGTTTGGCCATGTTTCTGTATTCGCTCACAGTCCTGTGATCTACATATAGTTGTATTGGATCTGGAATACCTTTTTCAAATTTTGTATCGTGGATGTTTGACCGTTTCCTAATAATATAAGGTCTCCATAATTTAGTATAGAAGTCATATTTTAAAAACAAAAAACAAATGTCTGGAAAAAGGGGGCATAATTTCAATTTCACACGCCAGCACCACATTCATGCGGACACCCTGCAAACTGTCGATAGTGGCTGTAAATAGCTGAAAATGAAAATGGTGACTCCAAACTCCTTGAACTGGGAGTGGGGAACAGCAGAATCAGTGCGTAAGTATGGCTTTGGATTTACCAACCCTCTTACATTGCTAGTTAATATGAGCAATTGAGTCATAATGATTTCCAATGTCAATTTGGATTTTACTCTTAGTTACTGTGAAATATCAGCTAAATGGCAACAAATAGTAAAGTGAAGCGAGTTTGTAAAAAACACACTATGCAAAAATTTTCCCAAAAATTTGAACTAATTATTATCGAGAAAAAATCCGTGGTCTTCGCAGAATAACAAAAAATATCAAGCGTGCTTTAGAATTACTATCACATCATATCAGGCAGTTGACGGCTCAGTAGCGTGGGGCAGTGGCTATAAGTGGTAGTGTGCAGTGATAATTCGCCAAAAAGATGAAGTAAGCCAGTTGCACAACAAATTGCATAAAATATCGACATTATCACATCCGATAGATGGTATAAGATACAATGGATAAAATAAATATTCTGCGGGATTTAGTATGTAGCGCCTCTTGAATTAAAATCAGCGGTCGCCGACCCGCCTGCAACCGCGACAACTGAGTTATTTAGATGTTGGCAGTGTTTTTTTTAAGGAATATTAACAATGTTATAAACATTACTAATATTCCCCTTAACCAATCGTGGTAAGCATAAATTGCTTGTGTTACGAGTGGTTCACGCCAGTAGTCGAATGGCGGATTCGAACCCACGACCTTTTTGAGTTCGCGGTCCGCGCCCTGCCATTAGGCTACTGTCGCTTGTCTAGTATCTAGTGTATCGAATAGCTTTGAGCATCTCTTGCTTAAGTGTAGAATTGAAAGAAAGGAGTAACAAATGACTATTATCGAAAAGAATACTATTGATTTTATTAGTTATTATAATACCACGTTTACGATACCACAAATGTAGGAGCAAAAAATATAATAATATATGATCAATATTTATAAATTATGATTAAGATATAATACAGCGCGTAAAAATCCGACCCGTGGAGGTTCCGATTCGGTGATCTTTTCTTTTTATAGTTTAAAAATAAATTTTGTAAACTTATTAGTATACCCTTTTGCATCAGACGGTTTTTTCGTTATATATATATATATATATATATATATATATATATATATATATATATATATATATATATAAGATTTTTTGAGGATTCATTATGGCGTAACCACGATCGGCTCCATTTGGGAAGAACCACGCTCTTATAACTTGAGCGTAAAATATGACGATAAACATAACGATAAACGAAGATCCTTTTAACTAGTAAGAATGCAAGATAGTCCTCAAGAGTTGTAACGAATCTGCATTCTGGTTCTGTACCGAAGATAGATCCAAGAGCTACATCATTCTCTTACCTTCAGATGTACTGTATGCTTGTTTGTCAATTTTATTCTATAAAAAATATGTATTTTAAGTTCTTTACGGCCACTTTCAAAATGGATAAAAGTAGTCTCAGAATATTTAATAGCATTTTAGCATTAAACTTAGTAATAGTTTTACTCTTTTACTACTACATTAAAAAGCTTTAAGGATAGATAATAAAAATGCGAATAAGTTTTAATGCAAACTAACTTAAGCGGTTAAGTCAGCTCAACCCTCAACGTCACAGCAAAAAGTCAGAGTGTACCTAATATAAAATATGTAAGTGGCTTTTTCAAGTTTTACTAAGTTGACGCAATGCAGCGTGAGCTCAGTGGCCCCTTATTTTTCGCTTTCATCGCATAACGCGAAACGTTTGTGAAACGTAACTGGGTTTCTAGCTCGTAAAACTATTTTATGGCTCACGGCAGAAATTGTTACGAGTTTTCGACTTTTACACCTTTCGCAAATCCAATCGGATGTCTTCCTACTTTGGGTATTTGAAGAGTGTGCAGCTAATTTTATACGTTTTATACTCTCACTGCAAAAATACTTGACGGATCTGATAAATAAATTTTGATTTGTCTATTATTTCATGAATCTTTACAGTCAAACAAAAATATAGAGAACACAATTGAGTTACGCTTTACCCTAATCCTACCGTTTGACTACATCATAATTTGCCATTTGGTGATCTAGAACTGGCTATAATAGCTAAAATCTTTTTAACGAATGAATTAGACAGAAAGAAAACTGTTGAAGAAGTTGTTCTCAAAGAAAATAGCAAGATAATAAGAGTGGTAAAATGTTGAGACTAATACTACCTACATGATAATTTTGCAAAAATGATCACAAAAGGTATATAAAAAGGGGAGGAAGAGGCAAAGAAAAATATGTGCAACAAATAAAAAGTACTCTTAACAAAACATAAATATATAAACTATAAATCACAATGAACTATATACTAACAAACTATAAATCAATTGATTATTCGATTTATTTGCCTAATTCGATAAGTTGTCAAACATTTTACTTCAAATTCTGTCGGGCGCAATTACAACTATTATAAAATCTAAGACCCATAATTTTCAACTCTAAAAATATAGTTCTGACACAGAGCGAGAAGAGAAAATTATTAATTAGTAGTGATCCTTAATTTTATTATTGATTGTTAATAAATTACTAATCGACGAAGAATCGAGTGATTCGATTATTAAATATTTACATCTCGCATTACTAGTACAATATGTTGGTTTCTATTGACAAGGATAAAACAAAATTTTTGCTATCAATTTGTGTTGTGGTGTTATAGAAATAGTTCGTAGTATCGCTGGACGCTTAACGTATAGTAGAAGTATTCCTTTAATTTGTTTTTATTAGCTTCCAATCTGGTCCACAACCACGCAGAGAATTCTTTTATCCTGGTTATTTACCACCCTTCCCTAAACATTACCATCAAAACATGTGTAAGCTACGCCGATGTTAAATGAAGCCGCAGGACGAGTTAATCGTAGGTATTATATTTTCCTTGTCATAGGTGTCAAATTAAATCAAATTTCTCTTGATCATGTTGCGAGCACATTGCTTATTATAATGTTGAAAAGGGATATGCAGTGTAGGTATTTAAAATATTACTATAATTAAACAACTATTAAAAACTAGAACTTCATAAACATTTTTAAACCTGAACTTTAAACTGAAAACTGAGTTTGAATTTTTTTGGGTAAAGTTTTCCGAATTTTTTTTTCAGTAAATCAAGCTGCTACAGTATCCATAGCTGCCCGTTCTTGGTAATTTATATCGGCAACTCCAACGCGCTTTGACGTTTCCTGATTTATGAGCAAAAACGCCTTTATTGTACACGCACGCACACAAAAGTTTTTATCAGGGTTAATTGAAAAACTTATGACGCGCTCGATGCATGGATTTAAGTGTTTTTGCCTACCAAGACATTATTTCAAAAATATAATTAGTTTAATAAAATAAAAATAATTGAAAAGTAAAGTAGAAATAATAATAAAAATAATAAGGTTCTTTAGTGTTTTTTTTTCAATAGTTTTTAATAGATATAAAACTTATGTTTCTTTGTCCATTGTCCACTTAATCATATCGACGATCGAGATATAAGAGAAAATATACCCGCCAATAACTTCGCTTACGCGACAAGACTACCAGAAGATTAGATGCAATATCAACGTTAACGTGAACCCAAAACTGAAAAATAACAATGTATATTTTATCTTGCTTTTAATTCCCATTAATATCCCAGTCTCACAAGTCTCTTGACATGCAGTTGGATAATTAAGTCAATAGGCCGTTGTTTTTTTAAGGATTATTAAGTTTCCTGAGGGAAGGGTGACAAACAATTCGAGGTTAATCTGGTATATAAACACTGACAGCTATCACCAGTTAAGAATTAAAATGTTTTTGCTTATTGGCTACCCTTTATGCTTAAGATATAATAACCCACGTCGTTACCAGCATAAAGGATTAATATCCTTAGTTGTATGTTATGAGTTATTGTAGTCATAATATAACTTACTTACTTATCTTCACGCACAATCTCTAACGGGGTAGCCAGAAAGAACAGATCGCCAAGTGTCACGATCCTTACATATCTCTTTAGCTTCTTTCAGGTTCATTAACTTCTTCATACATGCACGTCTAGGTATCCGAGTACTCTTGACCCTCCCCTCCTCGAGCAATTTGCTCACATGGTCTTCGAAAGTTAGTCTCGGTCTACCTCGACACCTTTTAATATTTACTTTCGCTCTATATATTTTCTTCACCATTCGGTCTTCACTCATTCGTTCAACGTGCCCAAACCATTGGAGTACGCCGCTATCAATTTTTGTGATAAGGTCATCTTTCAATCCTGCCATATTGCGAATCTCTTCGTTTCGCTTTCGGTCGGCTATGCTAACGCCATACATTTAACGAAGAGATCGCATCTCCACTGCATTCAACTTGCTTTTATGCTTCTTCTGGCATACCCAGGTTTCGCTGCCATATAACAAAGTCGATACCAACACTGCGTTATGTATTGCAAGGCGTGCACTCTTCACCACACCTTGTCTTTTTACTAATGCATTCAGGGCACCATTGACTTTGTTTCCGGCAGCGACACGCCCATCCACATCTAAATTACATCTTCCATCCCGGCTGAAAGCACTCCCCAAGTATATAATTTCATTTACTTGTTCTAGACATTCCTGATTTACCTATATTTCACATTTCGTTCTCTCTTCGTCCTTTTTAAATACCAGAACCTTAGTTTTATTAGCATTCAAACGGAGACCTTTAATTTCACATTCCTCTTTCATACACGTGACTAATGCCTGCAGTTCTGCTTCTGATGGTGCAATAAGCACTGCATCATTAGCATACAGCAGACAATTAACTTTAATGTCACCCAATTTCACACCCAAACAGCTATTTTTCAGCTTCTGTAAACAGCTGTCGAGATACAGTACGAACAGCCAGGAAGACATGACACAACCCTGTTTTACGCCCGCTTGGACGCTAAACATGGGTGACAGGTCATGCCCTACCCGCACACAGGCTTTACAGTCATAGTAAAGTGACTGCACAGCCCTTAACAATCGACCATCCACACCATATCCCGGCAACAGTTCCCACATTTTCTTCCTTATAACCTTATCAAATGCTTTCTCCAGATCCACAAAAGCACATAAAATCCTCTGGTTAACACTCAGAAGCTTCTCCGTAATCATGCGGAGAGAAAACATTTGATCCGTGCATCTTCTTCCAGGTCTAAATCCGCATTGTGCCTCCCATAAGAATCTTTCCGATTTTTCTTGCATCCTACGTGTCAAAACCTTCGAGTAAACTTTACTTGCTAAACTGGTCAAGCTGATCGCCCGGTAGCTCCCGCAGTCAAGATGTGAACCTTTACCTTTATATAAAGGCACAATGACCGCGGATCGCCAATCATCCGGGACATCTCCCGTTCGCCAGCACAAATTGCACAGCAGATGAAAGCTGTCCCAGACGCGAGGCCCACCGTACTTGACCATTTCAGCAGTAACTCTGTCTAGCCCCGCAGCCTTACCACATTTCAAACTTCGAATTGCACGTTCAATCTCTTTCATGCTGATGATCTCAGAGTCATCGAGGTTCGTGTCTGGCGTGCCAGTCACGGCGTCACCCCCGAATCCTTCACTACGATCATGACACGCATACATTTCTCTATAAAATTCACTCCATCGCTGCGTGACGTCCGATTTTTCTGAGAGGACGTCATTGGTTCTCGAAAGCACTTTGTTCATTCTTAAGGCTGTCGCACCACTCCGGGACCTTCCTACCTCTTTCCAGAAGAGTTTGGAGTTTTCCTTAAAGTTGTGCGACAACCTCTCGTCCGCTTCTATTCTACACCTTTCACGTACTTCCTCAATCAATGTTTTCGCATGAACTTTCTGCAGCTTATATCTTTCTTTCATCTTTTCTCTCATATGCTTATCGTTACTAGAGGCCAAGTAGTCTAACCATGCTTTTTTCTTCTTATTTACAGCTTCTCTCACTTCATCATTCCACCATGCATCTCTTCTTTTACTACTACCTCTTTTTGTCGTTCCACATACTTCTTCCGCTGCACTTACCATTCCATCCCTAAGGTTCTGCCATGTTCTCTCCACACATTCTTTCCTTCCATCGATGGTGTCAAGCTTTTTGGCTACCCTCGTGTGATATTTGTCCCTAGTATCCGCTTCCTGAAGCTTCCGGCTTCGGATGCGACAGACCGACTGTGGTTCTGTTACTGCCGTCCGGTAGTGCCAACCCGCGAACAAACCCCTAAATCTAGTAATTACTAGATAATGATCCGTTCCCAGGTCAGCACCCCTGAACACTCGTGTATCCATCACCTGTTTTCGCAGTCGGTCATCCACCAGGAACAAATCAATCATACTTCTCTCATTCTTTCTTTCTCTAGTGTACATATGGATTTTCCTGTGATTAAACATAGTGTTTGTCACAAGAAGACCATTTTCCTTGCATACAGCCAGTATAAGCTTGCCAGCATCATTAACCCTTTTATCGCCAAACTTCCAAGCACCGACTCGTATCCTGGTCGAGCGATACCTACCCATCCATTCAAATCACCACATACAACAGTTCTTTCGTTTCCCTTAACCAAATCTAGAACTTCTCTTACATTCTCTCAAAACTCCTCCAGCTCAGCCCTGGACGACGAAGCTACCGGCGCATAAACAGCCAAAAAAAATAACTTCGTCAGTCCCAGTTTAAAGCGAACCCAGAGAAGTCTTGAGTTCACAACCTTGTATTCAGTCATAAGATCGACCAACCTGGACGACAACAGCACCCCCACTCCCTGGCAGGCGTTCTCGCTTTCCGTGACTCCGGACCACATAGCTAACGTCCCGCCAGGGAGCTCTTCAGTACCGCTGCCTTTCCGTTTGGTCTCCGACATACACACGACATCTAATTCTCTTTCTTTCATTATTTCGATCAACTCATTTGTCTTATCTCTCATGCCCCCTCTATGTTCCACGTGCCAACTCTGCACTCCGTCCTCCACCTTCCGCCGTGTCGGGCTGTGCGTGACGGGTGGCGGTCCCCATCGCCGCTTTGCGCGCTGCATTCCACACCAACGGGGACGAGCTGGTGTGCGTCGCCTTGGCCTATACCATATATATGCCCTAACCCTCGTTTGCATGGGTGCGCAGCTGTGTAGAATTGCAGCCCTGAAAAAGGCTGGCAGGGGTCGCGACGAGCACGCTTCTACAATGACCTCCCTAGTTCTAATATAAGATAATAAAAATTAAGGAAAATCATAAAATTTTCGTGTATCAGTGAATAGTGATAATCTAACATAAATTTATATTCCTAAGTATTGCAAATTAAATTTATTTCAGAACAACGTTTAAAGAAAAAATAATACACGAAGTGTCATCGCTAATATTTGAATAAATATTTGTAGAAA
Source organism: Parnassius smintheus behrii (assembly GCA_036936625.1). Taxonomy (NCBI): domain Eukaryota; kingdom Metazoa; phylum Arthropoda; class Insecta; order Lepidoptera; family Papilionidae; genus Parnassius; species Parnassius smintheus. The sequence goes on from JAUPFT010000012.1 coordinate 33,308,075, forward strand.
TATGAAAAGAATTTCACTTCGACAGAAAATGTGATAATCGTGCTCCAATCAATGTCAAATAAATCTACGATCTTTTTGCATAAAAAATGTCCAAGCGAATTGTTTAAATGTATATAAAAGAAAAAATCTGCCGGCGTAAGAAAAAATATAACAATAGACTGAAGAGATTTTAAGGGAGATCCCTGCTGCCCTAGTTTTATCTGACGCGTTCTTTCCGCATCGCTTAGTGACGCCATGGACGGGGAAAGTTAGAGATATTAAAATGAGCAAACACTTGGTTTCTTTGCAAAATGGCCTCTGCTTCTGGCCTTCACGCCTCTGATTTGCCCCCTAGTCATCGACATTTATATTTCGGAAATGATTTTTTTATTATCGTTTTAAAGATTAGGCGCTTGAAACGGTGTTACGTTATAAAATTGGATATAATGCTGATACTAAAGTGTTATTTCAAAATGATTGTTGCGATATAGTGATTTAATTTTTTACTAGTTCACATCGTCTGCCTCGTTGGTCTAGTGATTGTAGTGGTACGACTGCTGATTATGAGGTCCTGGGTTCGAATCCCGGGTCGGGCCAAAAATCAATTATTGAGTTTTCCGTCAAGAAATTCTCAGTAACTGCCCGGAGTCAGAAAGTTGGCGGTGTCTCACCCCCGTGCCTCGGAAAGCACGTAAAGCTGTTGGTCCTGCGCCTGATCTCCCTCCGGTCGTGTCGGTTTACCGTCCCATCGGATTATGAGAGTGAGGGAATAAAGAGTGCACCTGTGCTTGCGCATACACTTGGGCACTAATCCTGTCCTGCGCCGATGGCTGGACGGAGGCTCCGTTGAGGCAGGCCGCCGTGGCCGAAATTCGATCTGGAGGACATTATTATTAGTTCACATGATATATATTAATTACTTCTTCTGCATCGCACGGGTGATTTCTGGATTTCGACAACAGCGCCACCTGCCGGTTTCAAATATCATCAAAATCGGTCATGCCGTTTTTAAGGCTCATATATAGCATATTGTTAATTGGATATGAATAGGGAATATTATAAATTATACAATTGTAAACATATGGCTCGACGTGGTGGAGCCATGCTGCTGCTGTATTGTGGTTGTAGCTCGAATGGGTCAGCTCGACTGGGGTGTGACCACTCTCGCAAAGAATATTATTGTAATTTTTTTTACTAACTTCAAAAAGGAGGAGATTATCAATTCGAGTGTATGTTCTTTTTTGAATGTACGTTACGCGATTTCTTCGCAGTTTGTGAACCGATTTTAATAATTCTTTTTTAATAATAACGTCTATTTATACCCTCCCTCAAGGGTGGTCCCATTAAGTTTTGCAGAAACGAATTCCACCCCCAAGGGTGGAAAAAAGGGGAAAAAGTTTCATATTGGACTATTGTTTAAGGAATATGACATGACATTTTCGCAAATGAAGAACTGATTTTAATTTTTTTAATACATATATAAATTGAAAGATATACAACATATAAATTGAAAGAGAAAATTCCTCCTCTAAAGGCTGGAAACAAATAAGTCCTATTAGCAATTGGAAGCCGGTTTTAACTTTTTGTTAAAAGTTATAATTAATAAATTTAGCTTTAGGTAATGTATGAGTCCGTCTGTGAATTCAATATTAGTCTCTATTTGTATATCAGTGTTGCTGTCATTTAATACAATATTATTTAGCTGAAACAGAGACCTAGTTTGACTTCACACAAATACTGTGGTATTTTTATTTATCTTGTATATATAATATTATCGTATATCGTATGTATATTATATGTATATAATATTTTTATATACGATAATATAATCAACAAAACATTTTAGTCATCAGAGGTTACAACGCATCGGCATTGTGAATCTTAACCGAGGATAAATTTAGATGTCTATGGGACACAGTATCCATTCACCATCAGGTGGACTGTGTGCTCGTTTGTAACCCCCATTCTATAAAAAAAGTATATATGTACAAATATCAGTGCGTGAACTGCTGTGGTCCTGTCTGAAAGTTATAAAGAGCCGGTATAATATAGGGTGTGAGACATTCCAACTAAGTAGTGATGACTCCCTAGTACGTCGTACCTAGTAACTGAGGGGTGACAGCGTAACTCTAGTCATTGTTTGAAATCGGCTATACGTGTTCATGGACCGCAGTTAAAGTTAAGTTAAAGTTACAGCCTATATACGTCCCACTCCTGAGCACAAGCCTTCGCTCTTTTCTGAGAGGGTTTTTGGGCAAGGAATTGCCCGTCGCGCTGCCCCAATGCGTGTTGGCGAACTTCACACGTCTTCGAAATATTTTTTCTCATTTCTCAGACATGCAGGTTTCCCCACGATCTTTTCCTTCACCGCCGAGTACGTGGTAAATCAGCACTTAAAATTGCAATTAACAATTTCATTTATGCCGGCGGGAATCAAACCCGGGTTGCCAGTGTACTGTGAAATTTATTGCGAGCGCTAACCATGTGAGATACCAAGAACAGCAGTAGTTACTTTAAATCAAGTGTACTGTAAAATAATTTGTCGCATCAATTTAATAAGGATACGTGCTTGAAGTGAAAGAGAGCATATTTCCCTTGCACTATCTTATAATAGTAAGATCATCTAGAGAATCTTTATTCACTAATTAAACATCCACTTAATAAAAAGGACGTTGTCGAGTTGGACAAAATATAAGAGGATATCATTGAATTGCTGACTAATGAATATTCCGTTTTCGGATTTAGACAAGTGAATGAGAGATTTCTAAGTTATTGCGTCTAATTGGTAAATGATATTTTTATATTTTTTTATAATTCAATAAGGGGATGTTGTGGCCCATTGACATCTACATCTTTTATTCTCGAATAAGAATCAATATGCAGGTGCATTGTCATGAGGACTTAGATAGAATGACTGCCGTTTTCAGTAAAAAACGTCTACTGTTCTTTACTTTCATCATATTAAACTGAACATTAAGTTATTTTACGCTGATATTCTTGACAGCGCGCCGTAATTTCGCGGTCGAGCCGACCCATTCGTGTTACAACCAAATATAGTTGCAGCGTGGCTTCACCACGTATAAATCTTTGTATTTTTGGTGAAATGTGTTAAGCATAAAATAGTCAAATATGTAAACAGTAATATTTAAATAAAAAAATGAAGTGATATAAGTTATTAATTTATAAACAATCTAGCTGAATGTAAAAATTCATATTAAATCATTAAAATAACGTTTACTTATAAAAAGATTAAAAATATTATTTGATATTAAACACATAATATAATTCTACCTCACGACAAGAAATTGTTTTGTGTTTGAGAATTTATTTATTTAAGTACAGTCAAAGGATCCTTTTGTTCTTCATAAAACTCTAGTTACTTAGACCTACTCCATTCTCCAATTTCTTAATTATGAACAAAATTTGATCTGGCTGAAATTCATTGCTTAATTAGTTTGTTTCGTTTAATATGTAAGCGAAATAAATGACTCTTGAAATTTTCTGTTCCTTTGATGGATTAAATTAAAGATGATTTTTTATTTTATTTTACATTTTTTTATTTAGGACCTTATACCAAAAATCAATATCTTTATCCTTTATATATTATTAATTCCTAATTTGTCATCCTTTTCTAAGCTATGTTCAAAACTTCAAGTCCAGCTCGTCGGGAAGTGCTCGAAATTTGAGTTGCAAGATTCCACCCGAAACGACACACACAGACAGACAAAAAAGAAAGTGGCTTAATAAAAACCTGATAAAATCCCCTGGGATTCTTTCTTTGCACAAGACCTTATCAGTAAGCTGAAGTGGCAATGGGCCGCCCATATTGTTCACTAAACTGACAACCGACGGGTGGTGGGTTAAGTTCGTGGATTTCGTAAAACGCGACAAAGAGAAATTAAATAGGAGATGGACAATACCATTTTCCTAATGCCAGCTGCCAATAATAATAACCCTATAAGGAAATCGATGAGGGGGTCTTAAATTAGGGAGACTTTATCATAAGGGTAATTTTACTGCAGGTTTTATCAGTGCTTAAGATTGTGATATCCATCGTGCATTATTGTCAGCTATATTCAATCCTACTCTTAGCAGAACATTTGGTAAGTCCAAAGTGGATTCCGTAGCACAAGCATGTTTTTTCTTTACAAGTCCGTATCGGACCTGACCTGAAAAAAATGCCTTAATCACTACGCTTGGCATTTACAATTGTTATTTATGACATGGTATATTTTGTCGTACTGGAGACTATGAGGTCTCTCCAGCCTTTCCCATAGCTTTTTGTTTTCATAAAATTGAAGCACCGTAGCAAACGAACTTACAGTCACCTTACACCTGAAAGCAAGTAAGTCTACTGCAGTTCATGGATCTCAGCCAACATTGATTTAAAAAAAATTAATTAAAAAACATCAAAGAAAGCTGTAGATACGTAGCTACCTTTTTTATAGGATAGGGTGACAAACGAGCACACAATCCACCTGATGGTAAGTAGTTGCTGCGACCCATAGACATCTACATCTATCCTCGATTACGAATCAAAATGCAGATGCGTTGTCACCCGTGAGGACTAAGATGGAATGCCTCGTTTCCAGTAAAAAGGGTCTCCGGTTTTTACACTCACCATACGAAACACAGCAGCGTTAAGCTACTATTTCACACTGGTATTCTGTGAGAGCGTGGTCCTTCCCGGTCGTTACATAATTGCAGCATGGCTCTACCACGTATAAAAACAAAGAAACCTGTGAAGACTAAGATGAAATGTATCACAGGCTGTAATTTTTCTAATATAGGATAAATGTGACACGTTTGTTTACACGTTGTTGACACGTTATTCTATATAAAAAATAGCACACAGTCCACCTTATGGTAAGTGAATGCTGTGGCTCACAGACATCTACATTTATCCTCGACTAAGAATCAAAAGTAGATGCGTTTGTCACCCCTGAGGACTAAGATGGAATGCCTGATTTCCAGTAAGAAAGGGTCTCCGGATCTGTACACTCACCATACGAAACACAGCAGTATTATATAAGAGCATGGTCGTTCTCCGTTCGAGTCGACCCATTCGACCCACAACTGCAGCGTGGCTTTACCACGTATGCCTATAATCTTGAGAACGGAACACAGTAGTACACATACTGCTATTTAGCAGCAATAGAGAAGAGGGTGGTACCCCCAAATGGACTCCTAGATGGACAACGAGTCCCACTTCCTAGTGAAATATACCTGCAGCGTGGTTGTACCACGTATGCCTATACTCTTGAGACCGAACATAGTAGTACACATTCTGCTATTTAGCAGCAGACATAGAGAAGAGGGTGGTACCCCCAGATGGACTCCTAGGCAGACGAGTCCCACTGCCTAGTGAAATATACCTGCAGGGTGGCTCTCCCACGTATGCCTATACTCTTGAGACCGGAACACAGTAATACACATTCTGCTATTTAGCAGCAGACATAGAGAAGTCGGTGATACCCCCAGATGGACTCCTAGGCAGACAACGAGTCCCAATGCCTAGTGAAATATACCTGCAGCCTGGCTCTCCCACGTATGCCTATACTCTTGAGACCGGAACAAAGTAGTACACATTCTGCTATTTAGCAGCAGACATAGAGAAGAGGGTGGTACTCCCAGATGCACTCCTAGGCAGACAACGAGTCCCACTGCCTAGTGAAATGTACCTGCAGCGTGGCTCTCCCACGTATGCCTATACTCTTGAGACCGGAAGACAGTAGTACACATTCTGCTATTTAGTAGCAGACATAGAGAAGAAGGTGGTACCCCCAGATGTACTCCTAGGCAGACAATGAGTCCCACTGCCTAGTGAAATATACCTGCAGCGTGGCTCTCCCACGTATGCCTATACTCTTTAGACCGGAACACAGTAGTACACATACTGCTATTTAGCATCAGACATAGAGAAGAGGGTGGTACCCCCAGATGGACTCCTAGGCAAAGAGTCCCACTGCATAGTGAAATCTGTGTTCTGTAAGTATTTGCAATTTCCCATAGGATCACGTCTTCAAAGATTTACCTATATTTCATCTACTTTACTGGGTTTGCCTTAGTGAGCGCCGATTTAAAATTCTTGTACCGGAATATTCTTTGTGAGTAGTTTGTTAAAGCTTCGCTCATTGCCTGTAATAACGTAGACTCTATTTACCTCACGCTCATCCAATGTTGCTATCTAAACTACCACCCGGTGGTAAAGACTGCAAAAGAAATCCGTTGCAATATGCGTTTTTGTACGTTCTATAACTGCAGTCCAACGTGTCATTGGAAATAAATGATAACAAAATACAATACACTAAATAAAACAAATAAGAAATTAGTCCGGTTTTGCTAATTTGTAAGCTACGACGTGTTGTTAGAGGTTTCTTCATAATTATTGTTGATTTTGTTTGTTAATGTTTTTGCATAAAATATTTACATGGCATTGAGCCATGAGTAACCATTTTTAAAATCTTCGTATGTATCTGTTCGAACTAATTTTCAGAATTGCATTTTATTTTATATAAGTCAGGTATCAAGGTCTGTTATTATTCCGGCTTTCTTATTTCAAACAATACCATAGAAATGGATACACTACTGCTTGGCTAGGTAAATGAAATAAAATGGTTGAAACAATTTGACAGTCTCATAGGCAAGAAAAAAATTATGTCACCTAGTACTTACTTACTTACTTACTTATCGTCACGCACAATCCCTAACGGCACAGCGGTGACACTCCCTGTACGTGAGAGCTTAAGCGCCGGTGACCTTGAGTCGAAGCGTGTAACGCTAGGGTTGATATCGAACCGAAATGGAATATTATAGACTTGTACCAAAGAAGATACATAGTAGGAGTATGTTATATATTATGTAAACTTATGTGTTTGGGTAGTTAAAGACACGTTCAATTTTAAATCAACTTTTATTAAGTGAGGCATATTAAAACTTCCGACAAAACCAAATATGTACGACAGTTAATGGAAATCTTAAATAATTAGCCAACACTTAGTATTTCAGTACGCAATAATCAGTATTACCTACTATCCTTTAAAAATAATTTACTCTTATATATATTGAATAAAACTATTATTTACGGATTTTATCGCGTTTAATTACATTAATTTATTGTTTTTATTATCCCGACGTTTCGGGTGCTTTACAGCGCCCATGGTCACGGGGGGGACTGAGATGTTTGACGTCCCAATGTCATAGTTAGTCCGGCTACCTTCAGTTTTTTTATATTAATTTTTGGTCCGATTTACGCAAAACGAGCTTACCGTGACCATGGGCGCTGTAAAGCACCCGAAACGTCGGGATAATAAAAACAATAAATTAATGTAATTAAACGCGATAAAATCCGTAAATAATAGTTTTATTCAATGTGTAGTGTTCGCGTAAATTTAAGAAATCTTTACTCTTATATATTTTTGAATTTTTCGATAAATTTTTTTATTTTCGTTATTATTTCTAACAATTGCAAAAATTATGTATATTTTTTTAGAAAATCCAAAAGTAAGCAGGTTTCCTGGGACATGGCGGCCAACAAATTGTTTCCTATGTGTTGAGGAGATAAGTCATTTTTATTTCTAATGAAATAATCCATAAATACAACAGTGAACAAATACTCTTTACAGATATCTAAAATTTCTTGACTCTCTAGTGGTATTTTTAATAGTGTATATTTCAGTTAATGTAATATAATAAAAATTATTGGTCATATATTAGTTTTATTGTCATGGTATTTCCCCATAATTCTTGTTAAGATCATATCGACTTTCATTAAAATGAGTTCACATATTTTTAGGTATCATAAAACATTATTAAAAATTAAACCCTTTGTTTTGTGCAGTGGAATTTATTTTAATTCTAATCACTTAAAATCACTTTCAGTAATGCTTATACATATACTATAATATCATTTATTTAATAGCAACATTAATATTTATCAAAGCATATAAACCGGCTATAAAAACTAATAACGTTACTTGGTAACATAAAGTTAATACCTACATGAATGGAATAGTAATATGTACATTAAGATATCAGTAATATTCATATATTAATTGAAATATTATATCACTTGACGAATATATTCATATTAACTAATACTGACGAATATCGGTATTACTACCAGCCCTCGGCCGGGGCAGTCGGAGACTGCCCGTTCCACGCCCCGCGCGCCTCTCAAGGCCCCCGCACACATCCAGACACCCACACATAACCGCAAGCGATTTTACGTGCACACATGATTAAGTGTCGTTTCTTTTCGCGTAGTGTATATATTCTTTGCTAACGGGGTAGCCAGAGAGAACAGATCGCCAAGTGTCACGATCCTTACATACCTCTTTCGCTTCTTTCAGGTTCATTAACTTCTTCATACATGCACGTCTAGGTATCCGAGTACTCTTGACCCTCCCCTCCTCGAGCAATTTGCTCACATGGTCTTCGAAAGTTAGTCTCGGTCTACCTCGACACCTTTTAATATTTACTTTCGCTCTATATATTTTCTTCACCATTCGGTCTTCACTCATTCGTTCAACGTGTCCAAACCATTGGAGTACGCCCCTATCAATTTTTGTGATAAGGTCATCTTTCAATCCTGCCATATTGCGAATCTCTTCGTTTCGCTTTCGGTCGGAAATATTAGTTATAGACTAAACGTAAAGTAACAACCTACCTATCTCCCACAATAGGCTTTATTTCATTTTTGACAGGATTTAAAATATGTAGTTTGCAAAAAAATGTACAAATAAATATGTATTAAAATCCGTCTGTCAACACAGCGATCGGGTTTGTAGTAGTGATTAACTGATAATACGACGTAATTGCTTGTATGTGTGCTCCCGGTGACGCCAACCCTCCTACAAAATAAGGTTGACATCCATTCTATTGTGTATTATAGTATTCTGTGGTTACGGTAAACTAATAAAAAATAAACATTTAATAGAGCTACTATGTAAGCCGTTTTTTTCTGTAGTGCAGATGGAGCGACTCAAAAGCGAAGAAAAGCGTAAAATAACAGAGTAATGATACGGTTTCTTAAGCAGGCTATACATGTTGGCCGAGCGGAGGTAAGTTTGACAGTGCATTTGTCTAGCCTCGCCATTGCTCGTTGTCACTCGTCTACTCGTAGCTGGCCAAGTACAGGCGAGCGCTAACGTGTACACGGATTGTTTGGCGTGCCTTGCCACCTTGCCACTTGGTATCGCTTGCTTTACTTTGGGCTATGTCGATTACTCTGGTTCTACTTCGGATAACCTTATTTCTAAGTCTATCACGCAGGGAAACTTCGAGCATAGATAGCCCTTTCCATCGCTCGTCTCAGCGATCACACATAATATTATCCATGTTCATCTTAAGACCTATCTGTTGGGAGATACTATTGAGGTCATTGAGCATAGTGCTTAGGTTAGTACTATAATCGTTTCCAGTCCAGTAGCTTGAAAACTTTTACTCTTAGTATTAAACAAGTATACTACAAAACGAAAGCATTCCCAAGAAGATTTTATGTCAGCTAGGCGTGTATGAAAGATTATATGGTTAGAAAGGGGCTGAATACTGAAATGACGGCTGATCGGGATATATGGAAGACAATATACTAAGTTGACGGCAAATAAGTGGGGATAAGGGTAGGAGAAATAGAATATCAACAAGTGCGATCTGATTGACATCTGGCACGAAGGCAAAAGTACGAAACGGATGAATAATTATAGTAAAGTTTCGTGTTATTTCGGAACAGTGTCGATTTTTTTGCACAAACAAGAGCATTCGCCTGTACTCGGCAAGTTGTGTCCACATGTTGGTCGGTCATGGCAGTATGTTCACTTATTCAAACTCGGCCAACATGTCTGTAGCACTCGCCTTGTATCAATTTGCCTACGCTCGCTTTGGTTGAGGCTAGGCCGACATGTATTGCCGGCTTTAGACTAAGTGACGAAAACCGGAAACCTTGTTTATTGACCGTTTGATAGCGTTCTAGCAAATACAGAAACACTCGCTCGTTTATACTTTTAGGTTTTAGTAATTTAATTTTCTTTTGATCGTGTTCTCAGACTAATTCTAATTCACACAAATTCGGTTACTTTGTTCACACTCAAAATATTTTCAGTTAAGTTTAGTAATCACATAATATTTAGTTATGCTGCTGATGAATTATTTTTCTGTATAACTCGATCGCTATAAATGCCTATGTGCTACTTTGGCCTGAGTGCAAAAATTAGTATACAGTTTGTCTCAGTTTTAAACTAGAATCTGTTTCATGAAATAAGTCCCCCAAAATTATGTAAACTAAAATGTAAATTATGGGGTTTGACAGCAAATGTCAAATTTCCTGAAGTCTGTGGCAGCCGCAGATAAGAAATTTCTTCAGTTTGAAAGACTCTTCATAAACTATTATAGTTTATAAACTCTAGGTTATCAATAAACAACTTTTTGTGCGGCTTAACTTCGAGTAGTGGTATCTATAACATAAGGCCTTTAATTTCAAACTACGCGAGTTACTCGAGTGTCATTTTTAAATATTGAGATACTACGTGCTCGGCGGTGAAGGAATATTGTTTTTTTTATAAAACCGAAGTGACAAAAAACTAACAGCCCACTTGATGATAAGTGTCTTCTACTGCCCAGGGACATCTGCAGCCATCTTGAAACAAAGGAGTGTAGCCTTTTTTATGTATTTTCATTTCTGAGGACTAAGATGAAATTGGTCATAGCTTGTAATTATAGTACCCTTCAGACCAAAACCCAGCAATGCTAACACTGCACAATTGGTCCCGCTAGAAAACCAGCAATTTGAAACTGACAATACACATCTCTATGTTTCAGTATTATGAATTTTTCCCTGCTCGAAAAACCCTCTTAGAAGTTAGATACGTAATATATGTTTAGAATAATAGTAAAAAATAATCTTATACATTTCTTCATTCCTGTTCCAGATTGTGTTAGACGTACTGCACTGTGGAGAGTCCTAGTTTAACATAATTTTGTGGTGAGTTGCTGTTAGTTCTGTTTTTATTGGTTGTTATTTCGCTGTTATTTTACTTCATTACCATTTCAAATAATCGCGATTCCGTGGATCGTTGAATCAGACCGGGAAGGTGGGCCATGAGAGGGGAGCGGGGAATGAATTTTAATGATTCATGTTGTTGCTCAAAGAGATGTTCATTTCATCCACTGAGTCGTGATAAATGCCTATTGCGCAAAACGTTTACTTCGTAATGCTACATATAGAGTCTGTCTATACAGAACTGTAGTAGTGGAATAGTGAACTAGTATTGGGTATTGAAAATAAAATGTTAATTCTTAATACTTAATTGTTTCCTTGTTATTAAATTGTTTCCTCGGAAACAGCTCTAAGTATTTGAATAAAAATCTCACGTTCAGAAGTCGGCGCTTAAACATACTCGTATTGTATAGAAAATTTAAAGCCCGGAACGGAATATCACAATCTCAATGCCGTTTCAATAGTTCTATTAAAAATTTTAACCGCTATTTTGCCACTCTTAGGGATTGAATTTCTTCTCCCCTGGTTCCGCTCGATCGCTTCTTTAATACGAGCAGTATTAAAGTTGCGTAAGTCTCGCCGCATGCATTTGGAGATCTGTCTATTCAGTTGCCTGTATGCTGCCAAATCTGTTGACGATTGCAGCCTCATCTCCCGTCTAACAGCCATGAGATTAAGAGTGTGATCGGAGAGTTTTTGTGTTCTTCTGCGGCGGGTCTTGCAGAACTTAGCTCCGACCGCATGGACAGTTTCCACGAGCTTGTCATTCATAATACTGTATACTATGTAAGATTTCGTTACAAAATTCACTCCATTCCATTTCGCGGCAATGTAAATTGAGTCTTTATTTAGTTTTAGATTTTAAATGTTTTATCCTTACGATAATAGACCACAGTATCCATTTACCATCAGGTGAACTGTGTGCTCATTCGTCACCCCCGTTTCTACAAATAATAAAAAGTAAAAGTTACAGCCTATACACGTCCTACTGCTGGGCACAGGCCTTCCCTCATTTCTAAGAGGGTTTACTACAAATAATAACGTCCTGTAATATAAATTATTGAAAGTTGAAGTTTTTAGTTTTAATTTTTTATTTTTATAATAATAATCATTGCATATCTTCATATCCCCACCATAAATGTAGATAAAAAATATAAGAAACAATTTATGATCGACGAATGTATCGGGATGTTGCTACGGTTGATATCTGCTAACTATATTGATTCTGAACTTACAGTTCGCTGGAAAATAAAAGCATAATTGAAAATTATTAATTAATAAATTGTACAGAGACGCCAACATCAAAGTGACGTCACCCGTTTCCACTCTCTCATTTCCTTTTTAAAGTTTAACCCGCGCACTCTTATCGAAACCAAAGTAAAATAAGAAAAACACGGCGAAAGAAAGAACAAAATATAATCGGTAACTGTAATGGAAGAGACAAAACTGATTCATTCGAGGTCTCGCAAATAAAAGCAGCTGATTAAAGATGAAACGATTCTTGTACGATCTTCGAAGCCTAACAAAACAATGGTTTACAAAAAATAAAGAAAAGAGTCTGTTAAAGCGCCCGTGACGTCACCTGAACGAATTAAATCTTTCGTCCTTTTTCTGTGCACATCCCTCTCTCTCCAACGAGAAGGCAATTGACCTATTTTCGACGGTCGTGCAATAATTTCACGAAGGGCGAATAACCTACATATATCTAACTTTGGCTACAAATGTATTCAGCTGCATACTCTTGAATATGAATTAATAATTTTTTATACACTTAAGGACGACAAACGAGCACGCAGTCCACCTGATGGTAAGTGTATATATTATCAAATTAAAATTAAAATTCAGATGTGTTATGGGTCGAGGATAGATGAAGATGTCTATAGTCCACAGCATCCACTTACCGTCAGGTGGACCGTGTATTTGCTTGTCACCCTTATTCTATAAAATGGATAAATATACTTATACAATACGCGTTAACACCTGGTGTTAATTTTAATTGTTTTTCTTATAATTTTGTTACTATAACATCTACATACCGGTACACACAGCAACATTATAGTGGGAAATTTAATTGTATAATAAATATTCAACTGTAAAATATACAAATGTTATAATACTCGTATTATTGGACAAGATAGCAATCTAAGAAATAAAATTTTATTGGGGTATTTAATTAAGTATTTAAAAGACATTTTTGGCTTTGCTTTTATCACACGGCAATATAAATTCATTTGATTGAATACCGGTTCGTATGGGGGGGTAATAAAATAGCATGCACCTTTTTGTAGAGTGATATATTTCATCCGGCGGCAAGCGGTGATCCGTTGACCTTTTACCTATGATAGCCGATCGCAAAGCCTAGTTGTTTAGAGCTGAGAATTTATTTTGTTGTGTGTTGTTGTTTCTGTAACACTGCATCGTAGTCTACTTTTAATATTATAGCATTCACATTACACTCAATATGAGTTATTTAGAACGAGAGAATGCTATGCGTATAAAATATAAACAACAATGACACGAGCTTAAATTTTGATACGTAAATTATAGATATTTCAAATGCTAAAATGTCCACATAATATTATGCTCTGATTGTACACCTGGTATAATGTACGTATGTATGTGAGTGCGTGTGCATGTGCGTGTGTGCGTGTGTATATGCATGCACTCGTAAGTGTGTGTGGCTGTGTGTGATCTTACTACTTCGTGTTATTAATTACATAATTTTAATTTTAATTTGAAGTATCTTATATCCTATTATTTGTGGTGAGTAAAAGTAATTATATATACCGCTGTGGTATTGGACTTGCTTACATATATTTAAGTTGACAAAGTAATCGTGCTGGAATCGCCGTTCCACTTGTGTAAAAACGATACATTATACTATAAATAATTAAACTATAAATAAATGTTTTTTTCATTCAAGCAAATTTCATGAACTCAGCACTTGGTTTTACTCTAAGGATCAGCTCACACCAAGACGAGACGCGTCGTGATGCGGCGCGCAACTTTTAAGATAACGATATAAAATACTCGTATAACATACGTGGTAGAACTCGCCACAGCTATATTATGGGCGTGGCACAGAGCGGTCGGCTTGACTAGGGGTGAACACGCTCTCACAGATTACCAGTAACAGCTTAATACTGCTGTGTTTCCTATGGTGAGTGTAGAGATTCACAGACCCTTTTTTCTGGAAACGAGGCATTACATTTTGGTCCTCAGGAGTGACAACGCATATGCATTTTGATTCTTAATCGAGGATAAATGTAGATGTCTGTGGCATCCACTTACTATCAGTTGGACTGTGTGCCCCTTTGTCACCCTTATTTTATTTAAAAAAATTATTTATTACACAAAAAGATACACATTTTATTGAGCTAATACGAAAATTTCCTAGTACGTCGCTGCCACCTGTCTTTACACTTTTACTCTAATTGGTGTCTCGCATCTCTATGCAACGAGGAGTCGCGCTGCCAGCGATTTTACGATGCGCCCCGCGACGTCGCGATACGTCTCGCGTCTCACTGGTATCTTCAAGCATCGTTGCGTCGCGTCGCGTCTCTGTGTCAACCGACCCTTACCTTACGAAAACCCTTTAAAGAAAAAGTTCGAGAACAGAATTTAGTCAAAACGAACTTATAGTCCATCTGATGGTAAGAGCCTATAGTAGTCCATAGACACTTCCAGCCAACTTAAAACAAGGGAGGCTAGAGATTCGTTGTCAACTCTTTGGCGGCAGAGGTTGGTAATAGAGTGATATTTAACCAGACGGACTCATAGCCAGAAATCGAGTCCTAATATAAGTCCTAGAGTAGTAAATTTGGGATGATTGGAGAAATTCGTTCGAAATTTAGGCTACGCTTCGCCACTTTTTACTATACGACTAAGATTTTTTACGTTGTCGTGTCCCTATCTTGTCCAATGTATATAACAGACGTCTGTTAAAGGAGATGTTACTCGAGACTTGATAAAAAAAGTTAAAGTTACAGCCTATATACGTCCCACTGCTGGGATCAGGCCTCCCCTCATTTCTGAAAGGGTTTAGGGCAAGGAAGTGTCCGCCGCGCTGCCCAAATGCGTGTTGAGCCGTGGTAGCTCAGTGGTTAACGCTCGCTGGAAATATAACAGAACGCGAGTAACCCGGGTTCGATCCCCGCCGGCACCAATGAAATTGTTTATTGCAATTTTGAGTACTGATTTACCACGTGCTCGGCGGTGAAGGAAAACATCGTGAGGAAACCTGCATGTCTGAGGAATAAGAAAAAAATATTTCGAAGACATGTGAAGTTCGTCGACTTGATAGATGACGATATATATAAGTTATATGTGTTTAAGGTTGTTGGGCCTTCCCAACATTGTACCAGCTGATTTGACTTTTTTGAGCAACAGTGGTTAAGGTTGGTTTGCCAATTGTTGTTCTTATAGTTAGTTCTTCCAACTGGTTCTAAATGTCTAATGTACACAAGTAGTTCTAGAATTGATAAATTCAAAAAATATGGAAAATATGAAATACTTAATACAATTTTAGTGGAATTTTACGACAATAATATGTCGAATCGTAAAATCGGTAAACCAAAAACGCGGCATCGACGTGAATGATTTATAAATGATGATAATACGGGGGGACATTAGCCAAACCGCACGCCACGAACGATACCGGATTAAGTAAAAAGAGTCGCCATTATTGCGCGAGAGATTTATTAGTGGTGCAGTGAAACAGCTGGTGTGTTCGTACTCCGCCATTTTTTTCCTGTGTCAATAAAGCGCGAGATGTAGTCTCGGCGCCGTTGTTCCTGATTATAGCTACGGTCACGTGCCATGGTTTAGATTATATGAAGGTATCTTAAGAAAATTGGCCTTTTTAGAAATCAATAGCTAGTTTTTACTATCACGTGGTAGTATTAAAATATTATATATAATTCAATATTTTATATTAACAACAGAGTTATTCCTATAACATTTAATAAGATGATTTTTATTTGTATTTTAAAATACGAACCGGTATTCAATCAAATGAATTTATATTGCCGTGTGATAAAAGCAAAGCCAAAAATGTCTTTTAAATACTTAATTAAATACCCCAATAAAATTTTATTTCTTAGATTGCTATCTTGTCCAATAATACGAGTATTATAACATTTGTATATTTTACAGTTGAATATTTATTATACAATTAAATTTCCCACTATAATGTTGCTGTGTGTACCGGTATGTAGATGTTATAGTAACAAAATTATAAGAAAAACAATTAAAATTAACACCAGGTGTTAACGCGTATTGTATAAGTATATTTATCCATTTTATAGAATAAGGGTGACAAGCAAATACACGGTCCACCTGACGGTAAGTGGATGCTGTGGACTATAGACATCTTCATCTATCCTCGACCCATAACACATCTGAATTTTAATTTTAATTTGATAATATATACACTTACCATCAGGTGGACTGCGTGCTCGTTTGTCGTCCTTAAGTGTATAAAAAATTATTAATTCATATTCAAGAGTATGCAGCTGAATACATTTGTAGCCAAAGTTAGATATATGTAGGTTATTCGCCCTTCGTGAAATTATTGCACGACCGTCGAAAATAGGTCAATTGCCTTCTCGTTGGAGAGAGAGGGATGTGCACAGAAAAAGGACGAAAGATTTAATTCGTTCAGGTGACGTCACGGGCGCTTTAACAGACTCTTTTCTTTATTTTTTGTAAACCATTGTTTTGTTAGGCTTCGAAGATCGTACAAGAATCGTTTCATCTTTAATCAGCTGCTTTTATTTGCGAGACCTCGAATGAATCAGTTTTGTCTCTTCCATTACAGTTACCGATTATATTTTGTTCTTTCTTTCGCCGTGTTTTTCTTATTTTACTTTGGTTTCGATAAGAGTGCGCGGGTTAAACTTTAAAAAGGAAATGAGAGAGTGGAAACGGGTGACGTCACTTTGATGTTGGCGTCTCTGTACAATTTATTAATTAATAATTTTCAATTATGCTTTTATTTTCCAGCGAACTGTAAGTTCAGAATCAATATAGTTAGCAGATATCAACCGTAGCAACATCCCGATACATTCGTCGATCATAAATTGTTTCTTATATTTTTTATCTACATTTATGGTGGGGATATGAAGATATGCAATGATTATTATTATAAAAATAAAAAATTAAAACTAAAAACTTCAACTTTCAATAATTTATATTACAGGACGTTATTATTTGTAGTAAACCCTCTTAGAAATGAGGGAAGGCCTGTGCCCAGCAGTAGGACGTGTATAGGCTGTAACTTTTACTTTTTATTATTTGTAGAAACGGGGGTGACGAATGAGCACACAGTTCACCTGATGGTAAATGGATACTGTGGTCTATTATCGTAAGGATAAAACATTTAAAATCTAAAACTAAATAAAGACTCAATTTACATTGCCGCGAAATGAAATGGAGTGAATTTTGTAACGAAATCTTACATAGTATACAGTATTATGAATGACAAGCTCGTGGAAACTGTCCATGCGGTCGGAGCTAAGTTCTGCAAGACCCGCCGCAGAAGAACACAAAAACTCTCCGATCACACTCTTAATCTCATGGCTGTTAGACGGGAGATGAGGCTGCAATCGTCAACAGATTTGGCAGCATACAGGCAACTGAATAGACAGATCTCCAAATGCATGCGGCGAGACTTACGCAACTTTAATACTGCTCGTATTAAAGAAGCGATCGAGCGGAACCAGGGCTCCAAAGTCTTTGCCAGAGATCTGTCTGCCCGTAAGAGCCAACTGTCAAAGCTGAAGACTGAGTGTGGCAGCATCGTTTCTGGAACACCTGAGATTTTGAGTGAGATTGAGAGGTTCTATGGGCAGCTGTACACATCATCGTTGGAGCCACACGCAAGTGTGAGTAACGATCCAAGAGCAAGTCTTATCCGACACTATTCCGATGATATCCCGGACGTCAGTCTAAGCGAGATTAGAATGGCTCTCCAGCACCTTAAAAACGGCAGGGCCCCAGGCGAGGATGGAATTACAGCGGAGCTTCTGAAAGCGGGTGGAACACCGGTACTTGAAGTCCTTCAGAAGCTCTTCAATTCCGTCCTCCATGGTGGCACTACTCCAGAGGCGTGGAGCAGAAGTGCGGTGGTCTTGTTCTTTAAGAAAGGCGACAATGCTCTCTTGAAGAACTACAGACCGATTTCCCTTCTGAGCCGCGTCTACTTTTCGAGAGTCATTACGAATCGTCTCGCACGCAGACTCGACGACTTCCAGCCTCCCGAACAAGCCGGTTTCCGAAAAGGCTTCAGTACCATAGACCACATACATACCCTGCGGCAGATTGTACAGAAGACTGAAGAGTACAATTTGCCACTTTGCCTGACGTATGTGGACTATGAGAAAGCCTTTGATTCCGTCGAAATTTGGGTGGTGCTGCAGTCCCTTCAGCGGTGCCAAGTTGACTGTCGGTATATCGAAGTGCTGAAGTGTTTGTACAGTAGGGCTACGATGGCTATCCGAGTACAGAACCAGAGCTCGAAACCTATCCAACTGCAGAGAGGTGTAAGACAGGGTGACGTTATATCCCCGAAACTCTTCACCGCTGCTTTGGAAGACGTTTTCAAGCTACTGGACTGGAAAGGATACGGTATTAACATCAATGGCGAGTACATCACTCACCTTCGATTTGCCGACGATATAGTCCTTATGGCAGAGGACTTAAGCACTATGCTCAATGACCTCAATAGTGCCCCCCAACGGATAGGTCTTAAGATGAACATGGACCAAACAAAGATCATGTTTAATGTCCATGTCACACCTATGCCGGTAGTTGTTGGGAGCACTATGCTCGAAGTTGTTGACGAGTACGTTTACCTGGGACAAATAGTCCGACTAGGTAAGTCCAACTTCGACCGAGAGGTCAATCGACGGATTCAACTCGGCTGGGCAGCGTTCGGGAAATTACGACATATCTTCTCGTCAGGTATACCTCAATCTCTAAAAACTAGATTGTACAACCAGTGCGTGTTGCCAGTGATGACTTACGGATCTGAGACGTGGTCCTTCACTGCTGGCCGTATGAGGGCGCTCAAGGTCGCTCAGCGAGCTATGGAGAGGGCTATGCTCGGAGTTTCTCTGCGTGATAGACTCAGAAATGAGGATATCCGCAGTAAAACTAGAGTGACCGACATAGCCCAACGGATTAGTAAGCTGAAGTGGCAATGGGCCGGCCATATAGCTCGAAGAACCGATAACCGATGGGGAAGAAAGGTTCTCGAGTGGCAGCCTCGTACCGGTAGGCGTAGTGTAGGGCGACCCCCCACTAGATGGAGTGACGACCTGGTAAGATATGCAGGAAGTCGATGGATGCAGGTGGCTCAGGACCTTGCTTTGTGGCATTACTTGGGGGAGGCCTATGTTCAGCAGTGGACTTGTGAAGGGCTGTAATGATGAAATGATGATGATGATACATTTTTATTATGTTAATTGTGTAACGTGCAAACTAGTAATGATCTAAAAAATAAGACCCGCGTCTTCCGGGGAATTCTCGTACGTTCTTGATGATTCCCGTAGCTACTGTCAGCGCAGTCTGTTGAATCCGCGGGTAGTGGCGCGAAGGGTGACTGTCGTTTCTTTCATATTATGATTTATACAAATATTTCTTTTCCTTTTTCCAATATTCTCTCTTTTCTCATAATTTTCTTCTCCTTCTTCTGCCTTACAAATAAGCAATATTAAAATAGTATCCAATCAAACATTCTTGTCCAATAGAAGATCTAGACTAAATAACTGAACGCACTCTACAGCCTCAAAGGGCAGTCACGGGAATCCTCAAGTATTCTCGCGTATTCTCTCTCTTCTCTTCTTCTTCTCTTCTTGCGTGACGAGGCGAATTGACGTTTCCGTTCCATTTCGCCGCAATGTCAATTGAGGTTGAAAGAATATGAAAATAAGCTAATGTAGGTTTTTAAAAAAGCTACATCAGCTTATTTTTTACATTTTACCAATGTAATGAGTTTTGAGCCATGTACGCTCGTAGTAAAGTACACAATTCGCGAGAAACCAAGGATTGATTCCAGCCTGCACCAATGAAATTGTTAACTGCAATTTTAAGTACTGATTTACCACGTGCTTTACAGTGAAGTTATTCAGAGGAAACCGGCATATCCGTGGACATGTTTCTATTACATGTGAAGGTCACTTACACGCACTGAGCAGTGCGGCTGACGATTTGTTCCATAACCCTTTAAACATAAGATGCCTGTGCCATGCATTAGGATGTATATAGGCTTTTTAAGAAAATAGGACTGCTTTTCTGACTAGGAGCCCATCTGGGTAGGTCCCTATTACCTATTCCGACTGTAAAGAAGCAATACTTGCATGCCTGCGTTCCGGTCTGAAGAGAAAGTATTACATTATGTGAGGCACTGTTACTGTAAGTAAGTGGGTGAATTCAGTATTAAGAAAAAATCTTAAACTTAGCCATATTAGTAATATAGTTGTAGCACGAATGGGTCGGCTCGACCGGATAATGACCACACTTTCACAGAATACTAGCGTAAAATAGCAGCTTAACGCTGCTGTGTTTTGTATGGTGAGTGTAGAGAACCGGAGACCCTTTTTACTGGAAACGAAGCATTCCATCTTAGTCCTCACGGTTGACAACGCATCTTCATTTTGATTCGTAATCGAGGATAGATATAGATGTCCATGGGCCACAGCAACCATAGGTGGACTGTGTGATCGTTTGTTACTCTTTTTCAAAAAAAAAAAACCTTTAAGGAATGTCTTATAGCATTTTTCTTTAGAGAAGTATTTTCGCAACCATATTTCTATTGTAAAGCGAGCAATAAGTAGATATTATTTGTGAGAACCCATAAATAATTGCGAAAGCAAATGGTGGTTAGTATTTAGTCTGAGGTTTAACTAGAATCTATTTTAAAAAAGAAGTCTCGGGGTTATGCGAACTAAAATCTCAAGTATAAATTTTGACAGACAAGGTCAAATTTAACGAAACAGTAAACCTGTGCCTAAGAGACTTCTTCACTAATAAGGACTCTTCTTAAGCCATAGTATAAGCTCGAGACTATCAATAAACCACTTTAAGTAATAAGACGGTGCTTAGTCGTGGATTTAAATCCAAAATACGACTATTGTGGCAAACCAATCCTAACACAAACGTTCTAAGCTTATTTGGAGTGGTGAACGACAGTATTTGTAATGTTGATAGCATTACGAGTATTTTTATTTTTATAACGTCACATTTTTTATAGAATGGGGTGACAAACGAGCACACAGTCCACCTGATGGTAAGTGAATACTGTGGCCAATAGAAACCTTAAATTAATTTCGATTAAGACTCAAAATGCAGATGCGTTGTCACTCATGAGGACTACGTTGGAATGGCTCGTTTCTAGTAAAAAAGGGTCTCTGGTTCTCTACACTCACTATACGACACACAGCAGTATTAAGCTGCTATTTTACGCTGGTATTCTACGCTGGTGAAAGCGTGATCCTTCTCCAGTCGAGCCGATCCATTTGTGCTACAAACTTAATATAGCTGCGTGGCTCTACCACGTAATTCGCCCTTGTGTTATATTTTTATCATAATTTAATCTTGGTCCAAAATTTTTTAATGTATACCAAAATCATGAAGGAAGCATGAAAGAATGAACTCAACATTATTAATGTCTGTTTTATTTTTTAAGACGACTACACAATCCACTTGCAAAGCGTGATGATGAAAACTAACCCTAATAATGGGAGAGGGCCATGCCTTGTTTCAGTAGAGCTCTACAGGCTGATGGTGAACACGAAGAGGAACTACACGGCTGATTTATCTTAACAATAGACTTCTCTAATAAATTAAGTCTAATTAAAGTTAGCGAGACGGCAGTGTACGGGTTTTCTGGAGTCGTTTTGAAACTTAACCGAGTGTGTGATTAGGGAGTGTTGAAGTCTTGTTCCCCGAGCTATTAATCTACATGAAATGTTTACTCGTTCGCTTGTAGCGCCATTTAATAGTGAAGGGTCTTTCTAAGAATAATTTCTAAAGCATTTAGTAGGCGTAGAATTTACAAAATAGTATTAAATGTTAAATAATTTTATTGAATATAAAATTGTTATTATTCAGGTGAAAATGATACTTTTATATGATCTGTGCAAATTCTGGTTCAAGTTAATTGGGTCATATTGACAAATTCTAAAAATGAGATGGCCAAAAAGTGCCCCAAGCTGTACAAAACAAGACTATTGCTATTAATTTAAATAAAATAAAAAATGAATTTTGAATAACTATTAACATTTCATAGCAGCTGTTGAAAGATAATCGAGTTTAAAAGTATTTAAAGTGATTTCTTCTCTTTGAAGTCACTCTATAGCACCTTTAATGTGGCCATATAATACTTAAAAAGATCAGAGTAGGGAAAAAACAATAGCTAAACTCATAAAAATACTTTATTTATGATATGTTATGTATAAATACAAGCCTTCAATCAATGAATTAATACATCAAAATAATCAAAATACACTATAGGATAGGATTTTATTTATTTGTTTAATACAGCAGCAGCTTAAACATGTAGCGTTACATTATAGGATAGGGTTATCTTACTTTAGTACTTGCAACAATGAGTCGTCCGTCAAGCATCAAAACAAAGTGTCACTCGGTATACGATAAAATTTGTACGCTTTCCCTTCGTATTTGTGTTTTATCGTCACGCGAGTGCTCCACTAACTATAAACGGTGTAATACATAAGTTTAATTATTTTCTGTCTAATATACTTCGATCAATAATAGTATTAATATAATTATATTACAAAAAATAGTCACAAATAATAAAAACTGCTATCCTTGTATTTTTTAGCTAAAGCAGTTAAGATACATCCTAATCATCATGCAATACATTGACCTACATAACACTCATGAATTGGAACTTTATTAATATCTACATTGTGTAATAATAATAAAAACCGACTGCCAAAATCAACTTCTTTACATCTTCATAACTTTTGTCTGCTACTGCGTAGCTACATGCGCTTTTCTAATTCTTTATATAGAAGATCTGTACTTTCAAATGACATAGATTTCTTCTCTGTACAGTCTGGGGCACAGGTTCATACAATTTTTGGCCATCTTCTTTGGTTTAAATTAAATAAACAATAATATCAAGAAAATTGTTTAGTTATTAGCAAGCCGTACATCTCCCAAAGCGAGATAATAAGTAAGGTAAAGCTACATCCTATATACTTAAGACCCACGCAGAGCCGAGGCCTCTTATTTTTGAAAGGGTTGTTACACCAGCTCAAGGTATAAGCTTAAATTTCACTTTAAACTAGAATACCGAGTGCGATTCCCTTCGGCATCAAAGAAATAGTTAATTTTAATTTTCAGTGCTGAAACACCACGTGATCGGTACTGAAGAACCTAATCTGAGAAATAAAAAAGTATTACGAGGAGCATTGGGGCAGCTAAGCAAAATTTTGGCCTGCCCTAAACCCTCATTAACTACAGTAGGCTCGTAGCCAAGGTTGAGGCGTACGTAGTACTTACCATCAGGTGGAATGTGTGCTCGTTTGTTATACTATCCTATAAAAAAATACGTAGACGATTAGTGTTATATCAAAGTTTGGTTTACTTACAGTTATCTAATAGATATATAGAAAGCCGTAGTAGTCAATAGATAGTGATCAATGCATCTCCTGTACATGATTGCTTACTACAAAATCCATTGATCCATTACAGCCTATCAAAAATTCATTGATCAAGATAGAGCCCCCTTATACATTGCCAAATAAGAGTGATTTTTGCCCTGTTATAACGCTTGGCGGGAGGTAGGCTAGGAATATGCTGCTACGTATCTCCTATTTCATTTTCCTTTTTTATATAATAAGAGTGGTAAACGAGCACGTATTCCATCTGATGGTAAGTGGATGCTGTGGCCCATAAACATCTACATCTATCCTCAATTAAGAATCAAAATGCAGATGTGTTGCCACCCCTGAGGGCTAAGATGAAATGCCCTGTTTCCTGTAAAAAATGTCTCCGGTTCTTACTCACCTTACAAAACACAACAGCATTGTGAGCTGCTATTAGGTGCTAGTATTCTGTGAGAGTGTGGT
Source organism: Parnassius smintheus behrii (assembly GCA_036936625.1). Classification (NCBI taxonomy): domain Eukaryota; kingdom Metazoa; phylum Arthropoda; class Insecta; order Lepidoptera; family Papilionidae; genus Parnassius; species Parnassius smintheus. The sequence continues at coordinate 33,332,147 of JAUPFT010000012.1, forward strand.
CCTTCCTCGTTCGTGCTGCAACCATAACATAGCCGCAGCATGGCTCTATCACGTAAAACGTTCTACCGCTTATTAAGACACTTAAATACTAAATATAAAATGATAGGATTTGATAATAGGGCAAATCGAATTTTATGTTATGTTACTTGTACCATTCTGAATAGCTCTTGAAAATAAAAATAACTTGAAAATATAAAGTCGCAGGCGTGTGCTAGCACGTAATATAAGTAAGAAAATATAGGCAATAAATTCAGAGCTTCCGTGTGTCGGCTGCAAGTTTGTCTTCCGACTGCAGGTTTCCCAATGGCCTATATAAATTTTTCTTCTCACGTTTATTTTGCGCTGTTATTGCCTCTAGCTACAAGCTATCGTGATTTTATTAAAGTTTTTTTTTAATAATGCTACTATTATATTGTAAGTAACATTAGTAAAATTTATTTCGCTAAAAAAGTAATATTTGCGTATATATTATAATTGCTTGTGTGACATGCGTGGAGTCTATTGATGCAGGTCTATATATGATATAGCTTCACTATCGCCATCATTAAAGCTTGGCCGCGTAGTGGCGTTAAAAGAATCCACTAACCTATTCGTGAGTGTCGTAAGAGGTGACTGAAATTCATTAAAAAAGAGATAGACAGCAGCAAACTTCCTGATGCCGGCAAACGTGAAAAATATGACAAATATTCCTCAGTTCAGTAGTAGACTTCTAATGGGCTTAAAGAAATGCTTGCGACACTGTTTTACTTCAAGTCAATGATATGAATGATATTTTGCTTATTATATTTGTGCTTCAAACGAAATAAAGCAAAAACACCGTTATCTCAAACTTTGCATTACATCCTTATGTGTTTTAGACTACGTTTGTCTGTGCCAAACCAATTCCAAAGAAGTACCATCTATTCCGGAGCTCTCTACCGAGTTCCTTCATAGATCCCGCCGCGAGGAAATGGAAGTTGGTGCTTTGATAAAGTTTTAATATATTCTTCGGCAAGTTCCACGAGTTGTCTCGAGCAGGTTATGACGGATCCGCGTGTGTTTTTCTTTTCACTTTTTAACGTTTCATTTTTACTTTTTATTATAAATTATTATATAAAAAGGTCGAATTTCTATTAATTATTATATATTGAAGAAATAAAGAAATTGATTATTACTACACATTAATTAAAACATGTATTACTATTTTTAAACGTGGTACTTAATCGTATAACGTATAACTGGAAAAGCAATTTTATCATTGCAGGTTTATTTATTTATTTTATGAAGAGTCGTTGTGTTATAATATATACTTCTTTGTTAGTCTAAGCGCGATTGCTGATATTGAGGTTCCTGGTTACGAATCCTGGGTCAGTCCCAAATCAGTTCGTGGGTTTTTCTGTCTAAAAATTCTCAGTAGCAGTTCGTAATCAGGAAATTAACAGTGTTTCAACGGACCGGACAGGAGAGTGTATCTACGTTTGCGCACACACTCATGCAATATAATCCTGTCCTTCGCAGTTGGCTAGTCCACGTTGAGACTGGTTGCTGTGACTGAAATTCTGTCTGGAGGATATTACATATAGACATAGGACCTTATCCGTTATTCCAATTACTCTTACGTTAAACAATTTCGGATTTGTTGCTTGTTTTAAAACTTCATGATACGCAAGTAAGCCCATTTTGATGCGAGTGACCAATTTGCAAAATGCTGTGAGAAAAATCTGTGAATTTAAAATATTTCAATAAAATTTGTCGTATCAATCTTGAATTGGGGTAGCGTAGTGAACTTTTCTTGCTTAAAACTCTCTTAGAAATGGGAGAAACACGTTTTTAGCTGTACGATATTTGTACTTTTGTTTAAGTGATTTATTATTTATCTTGGTGATATTGTACTGATTTCATTTGTGATCATTTACCTCTTATTAATTGTCACATCCCAAAACTCTTATCTTTTATCAACAACATATTAGGATAATAACCAGTGAAACTATAAAACTGTGTCACTGGATTCCAGACAGTCTGATTTGTTTCTATTCTGATCTATGTGACATGCTTTAGCCCTATTATGCCTGTTTGACAAACAATGCTTTAGCTTGTAAATGAGGGCAATCCCTCGGTTTGTCCCTGTCACTCAACCGTCTAATCCCCCATCTCTCTTTCGCACACGACCTGTAGACTTATCCCGCCTGCTGCTCCAATGATATTTGTATCCGATTATAATTAAACTCATGTCCTCCTTCTTTGAAATGTCAAGCTGTCTTTAATTAAAGTCCCGGTTTAATTATAAATTTGTATCTTTGCTTGTGGAACTGCGGCATACTACATTTTTGTGCTTACAAAAATTTTAACCTAAATAAAACAAAATCTTATGTCAATATTACCAGCTTACGCCATTATATTCTAAGTCTATAGTTATTATAAATTTATATAATGAACAGCAAACAAAAATTATATATTAATTTTATTACAATTGCAGCTACAATATAAAATGGATATAATTTATCCACCTATAAACAAAAGATGGCGCCATAGAAATCTTATAGCTTCAGTCCTCTAACAGTAAGTAGGTAGATAACCTACTGTCGATAAACGTTCCACTGTGGTCGGAGCACAAACAACGCAGAGCTTGGCGAAAACAACATAATTTATCAAGAGGGTAGAAATGCCAGCAACTCTTTTGAGAAAACTCGGGCAATAAAATTTGCCGCGTATTCTGTATTCCAATATGGCGGATAGTCATGCTACAGATTAAACAATGTTACTACGTTAGTCGTGCTAGTAAATGTGTTTACTGACAAGCTTATAAAAAAGTCTATGATATATAATGCGTCTCTGAAAGTCTATAATTCGTGAGCTTTTCACTTACAATATTCTAACAATAAAAAAAAATTAATAAGGGCATTCAACATTCTATTGACTAGATAAACAATTATTTAAGTTTTTTCAGCTTTAAGCTCGTTAGAGGTAGTTGTCTCTTTTAATATTCGTTAAAATAATATTAATATTTTATTTGAATGATTTCACGTTTCTGGGCTTTCGCGTTTTCTTGGTACGTATTTCACACATTTTAACAATTGCACGTTAAAAATAGCCTCCGTAGTTTTTTCATTGCTCATCAGCTTAGTATGTGTTGTGCTATGTTCATGAATTTTAGATTAAGTTTTACATATAATGTAAAAATATGAGGTTAACAATTTGCTTGCCAAGCTTATCAACAGAGACAAATATCCGCCTTTTGAGGTAATCTATGCGAGAGGCCCATGTACAGCAGAGAGCCGCATGCCGCATGCCCACTCATGTAAAACTCCAACACCAGGGGGTTTGCAGGTGCTATGTCGGCCTTTAAAAAATACTAGCTTTTTCTTGAAGATCCCTGTCGTATTGGTTCGGAAAAATCGTTAGTAGTCGCCGATTTATCAAAGAAGTTAGTAGTTGTGCGAGAAAGGAAACTTCTTGAAATCGCACAGTGGAATCCAATCCACCAATCAGCCAGATGGTTCTGGATGGTATTGCTTTTTTTGCGATGTATCCATATTCCTCTTAGCAGTCATCACGGTAATAGCGATAGAATATAAAAAGGAAGCAATATCTTATTACATTATATATATAGTCGTACATATCTTGAGACACTTAAATTGGTGAATATGACAACACAATAACTAAAACGTAAGACGTATTGAAACCCAGTGTCCATTGTTCGAAAACAATACGATAAACTTGAGATAAATACTAGTCGCAGTTATAAGAAACTTGCGACCTTTATACGTCTGTGTCACTATCCTCGACGTACATCGCTTCATCTCTCTGATAAATCTGTATTAAGTTTATTTAAAATATTGGATTTTAACGGAGATGTTTTCTTACATTGAATAGCGAGCGGAGAATATTTATACGTTTAACGTAAAGCTAAAGACAATACAAAAATAAGGATAAAGATAGTTAGAGACAATGGTCACTACTAATATAATTTGAATATACGATTATTTACAAATATAAATATGAATGTTCCAATAAAGTTTCCTCCTTGTTTTTTTTACGAGCTAAATTGAAGTATCGTGTTTCCTTAAATGATATAAGATTTATGCGTGTTTTATTGAAAATGGTTCTGTGTCGGGATTTTTTTACGATTTCAAATGTCACTTAAAACCAGCCTGATCGTTTGATAGACTATAATGGCATTTAAGGATGTAGTCCCTTATATAGCGAACGTGTACCGTTGATGTAACGAATTTCAGTACGGTCAACTTGCTTTGAGAGATGAAAAAATGTTATGAAAAAAACGTGCTAGCAGGGAAAATAGAACTGAACAGAATAGGTAAATGTCATCTGAAGAGATTTAGCACATGTTGCAAATTGAATCGGAAAGCGTTCGCCAGATTTTATACGAACACCTTCAAGTCAGGAGGATTGTTTCGTCCGCGGCTCCGTCTCCCCACCAATGATCAGAAACGGGTCCGTGTAGAATTGTGCCGATGCATGGGTACTTACTTTGAAGCAGGCTTGTTTTGGCGTGATGACGGCATTATTACAGGTAATCCTGATCTTGGATTTAACAATACGATCCAGAAACGAAGCGCCAGTCGATGATTTGACTGTTTCAAAATACGCCATCACATACCTAAGTAAAGCGATCGAAAGCGCAGGGAGAATTTTGATCGAAGTAACTTCAATGCTGAATGCTTGCTAGAAGTGTTTATTGCTGCGAGCAACAAGCGACCCAACACGGGGCTCCGTAGGCTACTGCTCCGTGATGAAAACGCGCCCGCGCATTCAGCACTTAAAACGAGTGACTTCTTGAACAGCATACTGGTTAAGTTTTAGGTCACCCTCCTTACAGCCCCGATTTGGTACCTAACGCTTCGAAAATTGGTCCATACGAATAAAACATCGTATAGGTGCGGATGAAGAGTTATTTGAAAAGAATTAATACTAAAAGTTTTATTCATAGAACTTTGATTTTTTATTTAGCGAAACTTTCTGAACTTCATTTAAAACATTATGAATTTTATATTCTACAAAGTAAAAATAAGGTAGCTATAGCGCTGCTTTTAATAGTCTTTGCAAATACTTTATATTGTAATTATATATTAAAATGTTACAAAAGATTAATAAACTCATTGTTCAAGATCACCAAAAAGGGAAATTATTCTCGTATTTTTAAGCAACGTGATAGAAACTGTCATACTTTCTCAATATATTCAAGAATAAAACAGTACCACTATTTCTACTCATATAAAAATAGACCTTACATGAAAATATAAATTTATACCTGGCATAGCCATGCTGCAGTTATATTAGTAGTATACTATAGTTGTAGCACGAATGAGTCGGCTTGACCGGGGAGGACTACGCTCTCACAGAATACCAGCGTAAAATAATAGCTTAATGCTGCTGTGTTTCGTATGGTGAGTGTAGAGAACCGGAGACCCTTTTTACTGGAAACGAGGCATTCCATCTTAGTCCTCACCGGTGACAACGCATCTGCATTTTGATTTGTAATCGAGGATAGATGTAGATGTCTATGGGCCGCAGTAACCACTTACCATCAGGTGGACTGTGTGCTCGTTTGTCACCCTATCCTAAAAAAAAATCCGGTAAAGTTTTGCTAACCCTTGCAATTAATTGCAATTTTAAGAGCTCATTGATTAAGTTTTCTGCGGTGAAGGAAACCAACAAATGAAGATGTATGCGTGAGGAGTAAAAATATTTTGAGTGCATGATGAAGTCAGCCAACACACATTGTGGTCGCCTGTTGAACTTGGTTCTTCTGGCTTTATTATGTTATAGTTTATTTAAATTAAAAAAAGCTAATTAATGGTGAAAAGATACAAACAAATGTTCACTTATTCATATAATTTATCGTACACATACGAAATTGCAAATAGCATTTCGCGGAATTTCAAAAGGTTCCATTATCATAATTCTAACAGGGGAAAGAACAAAACCGTGCAATGTGTGCTTATAATGGAAACAATAGCGTCGTTTCACGTATGAATGTTTTAGTGGGCAATGGCATTTTTCGCGCGTCATTTTGTGGTTTAACTGAGTGTGTACTTACTTTGCTTACAATTTCATTGTTTTCTATACATTTTCAATTCAAATTTCAAACTGAAATTAAAAAAAATCAAAAGTCAACTCTATCTCTAACTGGAGCGAGAGAATCAACTAGACAGCTTGGAGTCTATGTGATGACAATCGATTTCATAATACGTGAGTAATAACATCACTGTACAGTGGTAGCCTGAGAGAATCAACTGCCTCATATCATCAGATAGACGAAAACTGAAACTGGAGATGGGCAGCAGCATGCACTCGTTGAAAGTTTAATAAGTAAACTTGGATTGCCAACCCGCCTGTGTGACCACTATGGAAAACGGTTTCCAGATTTTGATAAACTGTAATAAATGATTGAATAAATTATTTTTGTCAGCAACACTTAAATTTTAAATAATAGATAATAGAAAATAAATAAATAGAAAAGCTGCATACATTTTCCTGCCCTAAACACTTTCAACAAAGAGCCCTGCATCCAGCTGTGAATAATATATTTGCTGTCACTTTCTTTTCTAAATTAACAGGTCAGCTTTAATATTATAATTTAGACTAAGTTACAACTTTACAACTATAACAACCTAAATACGGTTGTTGGAATTGTAAATTTACAAAGATAATATAGTAATAGTTGTTGTTTAATCATCTTTTTTAATGGGTGACATACGAGCTATCAGTTCACTTGATGATAACTGACAGTAGCAACTCATCTCACCTGCCCCTTGTAACCTGCAACCAACGTCAAACAGACAAGACCGTTTTTAACACCGATTACTAAGACAAAATGCCGCACACACTGTCATTATTTCTCATCATAATTATTTTTGTGGTTGAGCAATGAACATGTCATCTTCATAAAATATGTAAATAACACACGCACACATATGTATACATATATACACACTATTAAAACTACCGTTACAGCCTATCCACAGCTGAACATAGGCTACTGCTAATTATTGCCTAGTAGTATTTATTTATTTATTTATAAGGAATTCGCTGTTGTCCATCTCCTACTTTGTTTACCTCCGTTGCCTCTCATGACACCCACGGAAAGATATGGGGTTAGTGGATATTCTTACACCGCCTCTGTTCGTTCAATCAATCATTAAAACTTTACCATCTTCAATTTACTAGATTTAGTGCACTATAACATTACTGTGATGTTAGCCATTTAGCAGTACGACGATCTAGTATCGGTGTATATATTTATTGTATTGATAGTTTATAATATCTAAATGGAAATATTTCACAGTGTTACACATATGTACGGATAGTGGGCGTTTAAATGACGCAGCAACTCTCTAAGAGCTACGATTTATGCATTTAGGAAATTGTTACGCAAAAGGAAAAGGGTTTTGGGTAATCCCTCGCGGGCAACCTCGTGCGATGGGCACTTGACAAAAGCATACATTTTATCTGAAACTGTTGACATTCATTTAGCTTTAACGTTCACATACATACGAAACCCTATATTATTCATTTATTATTCTATATTATGTGTTAAATACCGCATTATACAAAAGTTTCGACCTCAATAAAATTGGAACTACATAATATGATTTATTCATATGTAGTTGCAATTTTATTAAATCATGACATCAATGCAAGATATATGCATGTAGTTATATTCTGGACTACTGCCTCGTTGGACTAGTGGTTGTAGTAGTGCGACTGCTGATCATGAGTTCCTGGGTTCGAATCCCAGGCCAGGCCAAAAAATCAGTTATTGAGTTTTTATCTCAAGGAATTCTCAGTAGCTGCCCGGAGTCAGGAAGTTGACGGTGTCTCACCCCTGTGCCTCGGAAAGCACGTAAAACCGTTGGTCCTGCGCCTGATCTCTCTCCCGATCGTGTTGGTTTACCGTTCCATCGGATTTTGAGAGTGAGGGAATAGAGAGTGCACCTGTGCTTACGCATACACTTGGGCACTATAATCCGGACCTGCGCCGATGGCTAGCCGCCGTTGAGGCAGGCTGCCGTGGCCGAAACTCGGTCTGGAGGAAATTATTATTATTATTGTGGGGTACCAATATAGTTTTCTCATCTGGTTGGGTTCTATAAATATATAATTATAAATGGAAATGAAAATATAAATATACATAAATATCAATAAAATTAAATAAATATAAAAATACATAAATAAATAAAAACCCAACCAGATGGATTATTATTATATTCCGGAGAGGTATCAAGCGAGTGGTAAACCAGTTGGGATCAAAGGCAGTCAAAAGAGAAGCTGTGATTAAGAGTGTAAATTTGCAGGCAGTCTTTGAATGCGATGCACACCTAGTGTGACTCATTATTTATTCATCAATATATATATATATATATATATATATATATATATATATATATATATATATATATATATATATATATATATATATATATATATATATCAATTATAAGAGATATTTGCCATAGTTGTCACACCTTGTAAGTTGCAACCGCTGGCTTATTGTTGTACCCTGAGTTAAAGATGCTTCTGTACGAGTACATGTACTGTTTTATTTCTCTTCGTGGCCACCACATGATATGGAGTAGTGAATATTCTTACGTTGCCATGGCACGGATTGTGAGATTCAAAACCTCCAAAATACAAGCGCGTCTTTCATGGCTATAAGGAATATACCATCCACGTTTAGTAATTGGGTTTGAGACTTCCTCGAACCTGAATATTATAATACAATTATTCTTTTAAAGCACATCTTAAAGAGAGAGTTTGGGCTTTAGTGTCTCGTAATTAGCTCTGTCACGTATTAGTGCGATAGTGACTTGACAAGGTCACTATCGCACTAATACGTGAAGGAAAACACATTAGTATAATTAAGGGGAAACACTAATGATAAAACTAATGCTTTTATTTAAGTTTTACAATAAAAATTATTATAAAAATTATATTTTAATAATATTTTTTGTGGTGTACCATTTATAACTTATGTATTATATTTCCATGTAATAATTTTTTTTTGTTATTTTAGTTTAGTGTTTTTTACTACACCTACTTCATACTATCTCTGCATCACCCCAAGGTAGACTGGCAGAGAAAGCGTTAGGCATTAAGTCCGCCGGTATATATACCACGTGTGTGTGTGAAGTTTTGAATAAATAAATAAGGTAAGAAGTCCAATGAAATTTTTTTATCGTCGCCGTCTTTAGTCTGTAGTAAAATTGTAGCTGTATGTTTCCAAAATAACTCTAGAATGACTGGACGAAGTGACTTAATTATTTTTCACCGTCTTCAGAATCATGTTATTTTAGTTCCTTTTTAAAATATCAACATTATATAGCGTTATACAAATATTTAGTCCACCTTCTCGTTTATTGTTATTAAAATAAAATCACATTTATTTAAGCCGGCAATTTTTTAATTTATATTCACGACGTTTCAAGTACTTTGCAGCAACTATAATCACGGAGTACTTTGAAAGTAAATCTAAATTCAACCAGTCAAGCATTATCTTCTGATTATTGAGAGACTTTTTCAAAGAAGTTTGCAAATTCTTTTTATTATTTACGTTATTATTATTATACTCTAAATGTCAAAGTATTCTCACAAATGTATTATAATAAAAATAAATTCAGTGAGTTTGCTATCGAGCGCGTTTTAATTAGAAAATTTCGCAACCACGGTCAGCTTATTACAAGCGGCTTACGAAGTTATGATCCGGCAACGCGTAGGAGACGCAGATTTATCTGGTTCGGTTTAGATTTGTTTATTGTTTGTCTTACGATTTGAAACTGGCAAATTAATATTGTGAAGCGATATTTCGGAAGATAATCACGGATAATAATTACAGTGTCTGTTTTCTGCCGTGTTGTAGCATCGTAGCATAATCCATAGCCTCATTTCGTCCCGTGTATCGCAAGAAGCGAAATGAAATGAATGTTGAGGCGAGATAGACGGCAGAGAAACGGTATGCCATCTTAATGATTTCTTATATAAGCACCGACGCACCGGGAAGTCTGCAATCTGTGAACATGTTCAAGATCGTTCCCGCCATTACATCATATTTGACAGACCACACAGTCACCCACAGTCAAAAGAACGCCGGTTCCTATCAAGAATGATATGCGAGGCAATTGAAATTTAAAAAAAATATCATAATATCAATAGAGAAGATGAATGAGTGTTACCATCTGCTTGGGATCCTATTATTAAATCGAAGCTTAAGCGTGCCACTCCAAGACGCCAAGATACTGTAAGATCGTTCTGCGTACATCGGTCCAAAAAAAATTCTAAAGCCGGGCTAGCCGGGCCCCATCTCATCTTGTGGGTGTCAAAGAGGCCACAAACGAAAACACTACGGTTGTCAACACGCCCGCCAGCGAGGCACTGTGGCAAAAAAATAGTTACCACTATAAGTCAATTCTAACCATAAGTCAAGTGGTAGGGCCACACAGCAGCTATATTATGGTTGTAGCACGATTGGGTCGGCTCGATCGGGGAAGCTCCACGCTCTCACAGAATACCGGCGTAAAATAGCAGCTTAATACGGCTGTGTTCCGTATGGTGAGTGTAGAGATCCGGAGCACAGAAATAGTAATAACAAGATAATGGAAATGAATTAGCACTCAATTACTTCCAAAACCGATGTCGCCACATCTTACCGTATTATAAACACATGCAATGCACAATGATATCTAATGTTTCACATTACATTGCTTCGCGAGTTTTTCAAAGTCGCGAGCGTCGCGTATTACGGTAGAACAAAAGCAGCAATGGTAATTGTAAGTACGTAAAGTAACAAATGAAAGTTTACAAAGGCAAATGTCATAGTAAAGTATTCATCTAAATGTAAATTAGTTAAAACAATGCTAAATTAGTAAATAATCAACTTACTGATGAAATTTTATTTATTAGTTGAATTACATGTCCTTGATAAGTTTTTACAACTGATTATGCTTCACAATTATAAATTTGTAATAAAATAAATTTACATACGAAGTTCCCCGCGCAACTAAATTACAAAATGGTGAATGATTTTCGTCAAAATATTTGATTTGATATTGATTTCTGTGATCCGGTGACATTTTTCTACTGGAAACGAGGCATTCTATCTCAGTCCTCAGGGGTGAAAACACATCTGCGTTTTGATTCTTAATCGAGGATAAATGTAGTATTGTCTATAGGCCCCAGCACAGCCGCACGTTCGAATCCCGCACGGAACAAGTATTTGTATAGCCTATAAATTATTGTGCGGATCTGGATGTTAGGAAAAAAAATATTCAGAAAAATACGAAATCCTACCGCGTACAATTTCAATTACTCCTGATCTAAAATGACATGAACAACTGCAGTAAATATTATACTTTAAGGTGTAATATTCTCGCACTAAAAACGTTACGTCTGCCAAATTTTTGAGCGATTACGGCAATATCTCCCAGTTTTGTGAAAGGACAATTTTCGGTAGCAGTTTGCGAGTAGGTGGTAATAAATTTAAATCTTTATAGCCGACACACCCGGTCAGTTAAACTTATCAGTTCAACAGATCAGTTCAAACGGATGTAAGCCAAAACAATTTTCCCACTCACTGGCTTTAAATTTCAACTTAAAGATTTTACACTCACGGTATTTTGATGTACGTCAGTTCAACTAATCAGTTTAACTGTCCGTGTGTGTCGGCCATTAGTGAAAGTAAAGTAAATAGCGGTTTATGTATATTCCAGTGCTGTGAACAGAAGTCCTATAATTTTTGAGAGGGTTATGTACCTGGAATGCTTCGTACTAAGAAATTTAAGGTGAGCGCGTAACCTTTGAGCTAGCACGGCTCTTATATTTTCAAAATTATAGTAAAACATTTCTATGTAATTCTTGGAGAATTTTAACATAATAATTAAAACTCGTATCAAGGATTAATAATAATTAGTCCTTGATACGAGTACAAATTTTCAAATCAAGCGGCCGGACAAGTGGGTGAAATTTTTTTTTAAATATTAGTAATCCTATTAATTAACATTACTAATATTCCCTTTAACCACTCCTGGTAAGCTGAAAATGCTTGCGTTAGGAGTGGTTCACGACAGTAGTCGAATGGTGGATTCGAACCCGCGACCTTTTGAGTTCGCAGTCCGCGCCCTGCCACTAGGCTACTGTCGCTTAATTTAAAAGATTCCATTATATAGATAGATATATAAATAGATACATGCAATGCTAATAAATGCGTGTTAAAAAGACTTGCCAATAACTGTTTGCATAACAAGTGGTAAAATTAAAAAAAATGTGCAACCCACTACATCACGACCGAATCAATGTATTCGAAGTCAATTCAAAGTCAAAAAGATAACTCTAAAACCTGGTCAGATCTTGATTACATTTATATGGGATCACACGAGAAGTACTAACTTTTAGATTGAAAAAATCATCACACATTAAGAAAACATACGGTTGAATTGAATACCTCCTTTTTTTGAAGTCGGTAAAAACACTAATTTAGATGATATACTCTACACCACACCTTATATTTGTGGCTGTCGATAAGTTTCAGCGTGTCCTTATCCAATAGATTTTACCGGGAATAACATTGAATAGAATGGAATGGAACGGATTTAATTGAAATTTAAGTTATAAATTTCTGAAATAAACGTAATTTATAGTTGAAACAAACACATTTGTTTAAATAAAAATAATTATAATAAGTCAATAAACAAGCAGCTGTAATTTTTTTTTGACAAACAATATTCGTATCTAAGCACCGGCAGATTGTCGATCTTTGAAACAATGCAAGTTAGATACGTTGCTAATATGCTACTATATTGTGTAATTAATTTTCAGTTTTGCAATTAGTAAAAGTGGCATATCGTGTAGTGGTGGTGAAGCAATAGCATTCACCCATAGCGTCCCGCGGGTAAGAGGTACCAAAGTGTAAAAACCAAAAGATTGGCAGTATGGCACAATTAAAAATAAAAATGCTGTGGTTGCTAACTCGCCTGCCAAGCGTGGCAGCTATGGCAAATATCCCTCTTATTAGGAAATCTATGGGGGAGGGTGTTACGGTACAGATGTAGTAACATTAACCGCCAGTAATAACTAACTGAAGCCAGAGCAGATCGTTTCTTTGAATTCGAAATAAGTTTTTCCACCTCGACACACATCGTTGCTATAACAATAATTTCATTGGTTGAATGAAAACAGGTTTCCCTCAATAAATCAAATGTGATGATTGTTATCATCTCAAATCTAAAAAAAAATGTCGCAATTTATGGGCTATTATGCTAGAAAGAAATCCTTACAATTGGGGCTAAGTTACCCGCACAATGGAGATCTTTAGCGAAGTGTACCAACACATAAAAAGCCCGAGTGAGCGTGATTGGTCGAGCGTTCCAAAGGCTTGAATCACATTCGCAGTGATATCACGTATATTCTGTTACGTACGTGACGTCATATGGAGCTACCTGGCTGAGGTCGTCAAAAATTTGTGGGGCATCAGTATGTAAAATAGATACTTCGCGTGGCGTCTGTCTTCGCTGAAGGCGCGTTATGCTCGGATGCCGAATTGTCTTTATTTGCTCAGCATATGCGTAATATAACGTGACGAAATGAGTTACATAAGAGACTGGTAAATATTTAACATAAAATGGCTTTAACTTGATGTTTTTCATTATCTTTAGAGTTTGGATCAAGAAAGCAGGTTTAATATTAAGTGTATGTTACAGAAAACTTTATGTTAATTTTACCTCTTTTCCCAGCGCTTCATTGGTTTTCAATGTTATATATATGTATATATATATATATATTGTTACACATATTCCTAGTTATACTTGTGTTTTATGGTTGATTTAAACTAATCTAAAATCTGGTTATGCAAGACTAGTATCATCATCATCATTACAGCTCATCACAAGCCCACTGCTGAACATACGCCCTCTCTAATATATCCCCTCAAGGAACGCCACAAAGCACGGTCCTGACCCATCTGCATTCATCGACTTCATTCGTGTCTTACCAGGTCGTCACTCCATCTAGTGGGTGGCCGCCCACCTTGTCTACCGGTACGAGGCTGCTACTCGAGAATCTTTCTTCCCCATTCATTGTCGATTCTTCGAGCTATCTGGCCGACCCATTGCCACTTCAGCATACTAATCCGTTAAAAATAGTATAGGGTAGGCGAATTTTATGAAATGGCATTTTCAATATTTGGAGATGCTATATAGAGGTATTTTACGTGGTAGAGCCATGCTGCAGCTATATTAATTGTATAGTTGTAGCACGAATGGGTCGGCTCGACCGGGGAAGGACCACGCTCTCACAGAATACCAGCGTCAAATAGTAGCTTAATACTGCTGTGTTTCGTATGGTGAGTGTAGAGAGCCGGAGACCACTTTACTATAAAAGAGGCATTCCATCTTAGTCCTCAAGGCTGACCATGCATCTTCATTTTGATTCACAAACGAGGGTAAATGTAGATATCTATGGGCCACAGCAACCAGTTACCATCAGGTGGACTGCGTGCTCGCTTGTCATCCTTTTCCTATAAAAAAATGCAACCTTTTTTTTGCTTGTACTTTACATTTATACTCAAATGTCGTTAAAACAGACAGAGTTACCATTATAAATGCTTAGTCACATAAATAAGAACGCAAATGTGACAATAACAACAACTCAGCCATGCCTCTATCACAAACAGTCGCCAGCAGACAGACAAATCGTTGATATAAATACGCATGTTTGTAATACTAGTTTTAATTGCACAACCTTAGACGTATCGGGTTGATTAACCGGCGCAGGTTATTAAGAGGATTGCTCATAGCTCCACATTCATTCTGGCAATCCTCCAACGCAGGCTCGGCCAAGTCGGAATACAATAACCGCCCATCGACTTCGAAGTAATGGAAATACGAGTTCGGTCTGTCACTAGCGAGGTTCCCTGCTACCGTGCCAATTATAAAGTGATTGATTTTATAGGGAAAAGCTTTAAGCTACTTGATTTCTATCATAAGAAATTTATTTAAGTTGTTAGTAAAATGAATTTGTAATTACTCTGTGAAAGCTTCGAATGAAATTCCTCGCGTTCGCTCCCCGGTGTAGTAATTGGTTTTACGGTATCTGTCGCTGCTCACACGGTCTTTGAGACAAGGAATTTGGAATGTAATTGTTAATTAAACGTTTTCTTCAAAACATGTTGTTTTGTCAATTTTGACAACGGTTATATTGTGGTAATCGGAGAGTTCTAATTATCACGAGCGAGCGAGCAGTTCATCTTCTGTTTCACTGACGAATATATTGTTGAAAATATAGGGGTTATTTGCAATACTTGTATCATTTTGGGATCAATTCCTTTATGTTTTAGAGCCCCAGAAATCTTTTGATACTTGGTAGAGCCACGCTTCAGCTATTATGGTGGTAGCACGAATGGGTCGGCTCGACCGTGGAAGGACCACGCTCTCACAGAATACCAGCGTGAAATAGCAGCTTAATGCTGCTGTGTTTCGTATGGCGTAGAGAACCGGAGACTCGTTTTACTAGAGTCGAGGCATTCCATTTTAGTCCTCAGGGGTGACAACACATCTGCATTTTAATTTTTAGTTGATGTTAAATGTAGATGGCTATGGGCCACAGTATCCACTTACCATCAGGTGAAGTGCTCGTTTGTCACCCTTATCCTATAAAAAAAAAACTTAGCCAACCTCTCAATAAAAAAATTACTAGTTTAATGCCGTGTGGTGACGGCGTAAGTGAATCTATCCTCCCCATTTTGTCCCGCGGAGGTCGTAAAAGTTCATTTTGATTATGCCAGATGTAAGAGAACCAAACCGACAAGCGATAGCAACGTCAAAAATGAGAAGGTTCTGGTGCTGCATTCGTTAATCTGTTCTCTAAGACTCCGATATCCGGCTCTGGGTGTTTATGGACTGATGAAGTCCTCAAGAGAGAAGTTTAATTTTACTCAAAGTTAAAAAAAAAGTATTGAATACATGTTATTCACGTAAAAAAAGTTTTGATTTCGAATATACCTTTTTTGTAGCTTTGGGTGACAAACGGGCATACAGTCCATCTGATGGAAAGTGTATGCTGTGAGCTGTGACCCACAGACATTCACATTTATCCTCAATTAAGAATCAAAATGCAGATACGTTGCTACCTCTGAGGACAATATGGAATGCCTCCATTTCGGTAAGAAAGGTCTCCGGTTTTCTACTCACCATGCGAAACATAGCAACATTAAGCTACTATTTAACGTTGGTATTCTGTGAGAGCGTGGCCCCGGTCGAGTCGATCCATTCAAGCTATAACTATATTATAGCTGCAACGTTCACGTAAAATTAGTGTCAATTCAATTAATTACATTACGAAACTGTTTAACCATTTTATTATCTCGTGTCATGTAATAATATTTGGATTATTTAACTAAAGTTTCTTTTTCGTAGACAGGAAAGTTATTAATACAGATAGAGGGGATCAGTTTATTTAACTATTGAGTTTGTAATTACCTACTTCAAACGATATAAAATTGCAAAGTTAGTATGACACTTTTTCGAATGATTCAAACCTAAGACTTTCGAGATTCGTATACCGTAATCTTTACCATGGCTACTGTTTGCTTGTATTGATATTATGAATAATTTCGCATAGGCAGGTATTCTCGCATAGGTTATTTATGACTAATTAGCGTTACCGCAGCACTTCTTCTTTCAAATAGTTAGTCTAAAACTTTTTCAAGTAATTACGATTCAGTCGGAAGGTAATCTAAAGTTTGAGTATTAACGGCAGTTGAATGCAAATGTGGAAGCGGGTTTGTTCCAAATGTACAGTGATATCTTACGTAAACTATAAATCAACTGTACAAGCA
The DNA here is from genome assembly GCA_036936625.1 of Parnassius smintheus behrii. Classification (NCBI taxonomy): domain Eukaryota; kingdom Metazoa; phylum Arthropoda; class Insecta; order Lepidoptera; family Papilionidae; genus Parnassius; species Parnassius smintheus. Next base: position 33,348,969 of record JAUPFT010000012.1, read on the forward strand.
TCTTCATTCAAATGTTACGTAAATTGTTGGCAATAATATTCGGAAACCCAGTTACTCGGTAATTTTAACATCATCATTCACGCTCAGTGGTGACGTGTCGTGGCAGCGTAAAGGAATCCATCAATCCATTTCGTCCCGCGGGTGTAGTAAGAGCCGACTAGGAATGAGACATGCTATAATAATCTTATTTCTCCCAATAGATGGCGTTTTAACGATCACGTCTACACCAGACGTAAAAAATCCAGACCGGCGGGAGACATCAGTGTCATATATGTGCTAATCTATATCTATGCATATCTATAGTATACGTGGTAGAGCCATGCTGCAGTTCTATTACTTGTATAGTTGTAGCATGAATGGGTCGGCTCGACCGGGGAGGGACCACGCTCTCACAGAATACCAGCGTAAAATAGTAGCTTAATGCTGCTGTGTTTCGTATGGTGAGTGTAGAGAACCGGAGACCCTTTTTACTGGAAATTAGGCATTCCATCTTAGTCCTCACGGGTGACAACACATCATCTGCATTTTGATTTGTAATCGAGGATAGATGTAGATGTCTATGGGCCACAGCAACCACTTACCATCAGGTGGACTGTGTGCTCGTTAGTCACTATATCCTATAAAAAAAACTCTGCTGGTCTTGTGAACGTGATACTTGCCAAGCGTAATCACTAGGGCAAATCCTACCTACAACGGCAGTCTTGGATCAATTTAAAATATTCTTCTATTTTGGTATCAAAAATTGAGGTTATCTTTTTAATAAAATGCGAAATTTATTTCTATTTTTTTATTGTTGAATCTTTTTAATAAAGAAGTTATAAATATAAAAATAAAGTAAAAAAGTTTCATTTTCATTCATTTGCAATCAAACAGCTCTTTGAATTTAAAAAGATAACATAATTTTGGGCAATTAATTCTATCTGACACAATTTCGATCGTGATACGGCGAAGAAAACCAAATTTATATCGTTGGCAGGTAAAATTTTATTCCTCAAATAATTAACCGAACTTTATTGCCGGGTTAGGTGCAGGGTTGTGAGCGCTCCCTGTTATCACTATAAGCACTTAGGTTTCGTGATGACGACGCAAGGCCTGAATAGAAATGGCCTAAAAGGGGTTATGACCTGCGGTTTGTGCCCGTTATGCTCATGCAGCTCACGATCTTGCCCTCCCCGCATAAACGTGGAATTGGTTTGCATTTGTGTAAGTAATCGTTTGTTGTGTAATTTTCCTTGCCCGATTCTTATTCTGAGCTGTACGTTGCTATTGATTTCTACAAAACTGTTTACATCGAATCAATTAAGATGGAATCGTATTGCTTAAATTGTATTATAGAATTGATAGAATTTTTAATAAAACAGTTTTTACAATTTAATTTAAATTCATTTGAAAAATTGATACTGCAAGGCACTCAAAAGCCCAAAACATTGGTAAAACGATAAAATGCACATTAATTAGCTTTATTTAACGTAGTATTCGCGTAATTATAATATAACATAATTCTATTTAGCTTAAATCATTACATAATAAAGACATCTTATATTGAAATTTAAATGTGTTTGTATTTAACGTTTATAATAATCACAACTCATTTTAACAACACAATAAGAAGCATTCGGAAGGTTTTATATTATTAAATATAAAGTAATATATTCATATTTCACCCCGAGTCTCGACATAAAGCAAAATCAAGGCAGCAGTAATCCTGCTCTTAACTTCATGTGTGTGTCGCCTCGCCTGGAATTTATTACGTAAAATATAAAAAAAGAGTTTTGTTTTTGTAATAATATAGTACAAGTAAATTGAATTAGACACAAATTAAAATTTATAAAGGTATTCCTTTTCTACCTGGGAATCCGTCTACGAAGGTATTCTTAGCTATTTCTACCACGGAATAGCAGTGCTTGCACTGTTGTGTTTCGATCTAAAGTGTACAGTTAAAGTTACAGCCTATATACGTCCCACTGCTGGGCACAGGCGGCCTCTCATTTCTGAGAGGGTTTAAATGCAAAGTAATGTCCGCCGCGCTACCCTAATGCATTTGGCGAACTTCACATCATCATTCATCATCATTACAACTCTTCACAAGTCCACTGCTGAACAGAGGCCTCCCCCAAGGAATGCCACCAAGCACGGTCGTGAGCCACTTGCATCCATCGACTTCCTGCATGTCTTACCAAGTCGTTACTCGCCCTACAGTAGTATGTCGCCCTACAGTTCGCCTACCTTTTTTCCCTACTCGAGAACCCTTTTTCCCCACGGTTGTAGATTATTCGAGCTATATGGCCGGCCCATTGCCACTTCAGCTTACTAATCCGTTGGGATATGTCGGTCACTCTAATTCTACTGCGGATATCCTCATTTCTAGGTTTATCGCGCAGAGAAACCCCGAGCATAGCCCTCTCCATAGCTGAGTGACCATAGGCGTCCAAGCCATCTCTGACAACACGCACCAGTTGTAGTCTCGTTTTCAGGTTTTGGGTAATTCCCCGAATTTCCCGAACGCTGCCTAGCCGAGTTGAATCCTGCAGCGTTCAACAAACACAGTAAGAAATCTAGTGAACTTTTATTTATACATTTGTAAATGAACGTGTTTCCATTGTTTTATATTATAACATACTTAATAGAAATAAGACTGCTTGGTAGTTGCAGTTATTAATAGGTAGATTATGTAAACAAGTTAGTTAACATATAAGCAATATTGCAAGCAAAATAGTGAAAGTTTCCCTTTCGGACTAGATTTGACATCGACTGACCTGAGCATTTGGCTTGTACTTCTCTAGAACATACTCACTAGATAAAAGGAATCGATAGATGAAATGGAGTGACAAGCTGGTAAGAGGTGTGCGAAGTCAATGGATACAGGTGGCTTAGGACCGTGTTTTGTGGCGTCGATAGTTTATAATTTTTTACCAATAAGGTTCTCAATTATACGCAGTGCACTCTGCTAAGTGATGGAAGAGGTTCTGACAAATGGCTAAAGATAGAAAACCCGTTCCAAAATTTTGAAACCTGTAGATTGAATGTAAGGAATAAGTATTGCCAAGTGAGGCAGTTATAGGCCAAAGTTTCCTTGTGAAATGCATATGAGAAAAATATATACATCTGTGGGATTAAGCCTGCGAGAAAATGTGATGTAATATTATATTAAATTAGTCGTGTTTAGGCCACCCAGCCTCTATTTTAAGTACCACCTTGAGAGTTAATCAACTTTTTTTCGATATAATGACTTTACCTATTATATATACCTGTAATATATGTAATGGTGTAGATGGCGCTATTGTAAAGCAATTTTACTTGAAAGAAAATATTCTTTTGATTTATTACACTAAATTTAAGCCAAGCTCTACTGGACTTAACTAAAGAATAATGATTTCTGTTATAGATTACAGTTTTATTTGGTGACGATAATATAATGAACTACAACGTAGTTGTTGAAGTGAAATTTTTTTTAGAATCATTGTGATTTAAAACTCGATGAAACGAAATAGCGACACAAAAAGAGATAAACTTATACATCTGTAGGATTTATCCCGCGAGAAAGTGAGCTGTAATATTATATTAAATAAGTCGTGTTTAGACCACACATTGAGAGTCAATCAAATTTTGTTCGATAAAATGACCTTACCTATAATATATAATGGTGTAGATGGCGCTATTTTAAAACAATTTTAGTAGAAAGAAAATATTTTTTTGATTTATTACACTAAATTTAAGCCAAGCTCTACATGTTTAAAAAGAAGGATTTACTTGCTTTAAAATAAAACCTTTATCTCAAAATCTTTTTTTTTTTCTTTTTATCTAAAAAGAAAATCATTGTGTAAAATAAATCATTTGCCGTGAAATTTATATTATGTATATTATATTTCATTTCATTTAAATATTTCATTTGTACCGCGTGTGAACTGCACAGATATTTTTTATATTCGGATTTGTTTTTTATGCTATTTAATATATTATATAATTATGGGCTAATTTTTTACTCATCAGAAGATAGTTATTTGATAAAGTTACAACATAAATTATAAATTACAAGTGTAATAATAAAGGAGTTCAATTTCACTTCTATATCAGTCAAGCTCTAATTTAGTTGATGTATACTATTTCTCGGGCGATTGAAAAATTAGGCATCAGATACAAAAAATACAAATATGACTGAAAGATATTTTGAATGAAACGTAAATTTCCTTGGAAAACATACAACGATTAACATCGTTTATCATATACGACATCACCTCATTAAAACACAATGGAACAGAAATTTCGTACTTGGAATATAATCACATAAGCCAATTTACCTAACAAGTTAGATTCAATGTGTAATATTCTCGTAAGTATATCATTAGAGCAATCTATTATATTAATTTATTCCTCATATTCGCTATCTCCAGTAGGTGTCAATGCTTTGAAAATAATTTGTGTAATTATTAACTATTCGATTTCAAAATAAGGAGGTGGTTTACAATACAAATGTATGTATGTTACTCGATATTTTCGTCAATTGTGAACCGTTTTTTTTTATTAATTAGGTTAATACGCACTGCAGGGGTAGTCTGAAACTTTGGAGAAGAAAACCTCACTTAAATATGGTAAAGTAGGAGATAAAGTTTGTAATGTAACTATTTAAACGACGTTGAGGTTGTGACATTCCTTATATATCAGCCTTTTGGGATAACCCAAAAGGCTGATGAAAATAATTTAAAAAAAAACATAAAAGCCGACTTAAATATATAAAAAAACTACAGACCGATTTACACTTCGACAATAGTACAGTAGCGAGTTAACTTGCGAACCTGACGAGTTAAGTAGAAAATCTCGTTTGAACGGCAATTAGCGAGTTAGATAGCAAGTTGACAATTAAGTTGGATAGCCGGCCGGACTATTTTTTGGCGAGTTAAGTGCGATGAGTAAACTCGTAACGCGTGTGAACTTGTGAGCTTAGTAATTTAGTTCAGTGCGTAAGTTGACAGGACGCAACGTCTTCGCTTTCGACTTTTAATTCAAATTTTAATTCAACATATGATAATAATATTATTACATACATATGTTAATAATTAGCGAGTTAAATAGCAAGTTAACGATTAGGTTGAACGGGACAGCCGGCCGTACTATTTTTTGGCGAGTTAAGTGCGATGAGTAAACTCGCAGCGCGTGTGAACTTGTGAGCTTAGTAATTTAGTTCATTGCGTAAGTTGACAGGACGCAACTTTCGACTTTTAATTCAAATTTTAATTCAACATATTATGATAGCATTACTATTTACGCAACTAATAATATTTACTCAATTAATATTAACGGACAGCGTTTTCTTATGGTGAGTGTAGAGAGCCTAGGGTTCCCTTTTCACTGGGATTCCATATAATTCCTCACGGGTGACAACGCATCTGCATTTTGAACAATCGAGAATACATGTGTCTTTGGGCCATAGCCAATATTTACCATTAAACAAAAAAACGAGCGTCATAATAATACGGACTGGGTTAGTGAGGCTGGAGAATTTTCAAGACAATAAAGAAACGAGATCAAGTTTCTCCAGTAACTTATTTGATTATTACATTTTAATTTCTTAGAGGGGTTCTTAAACATTTCATAATTGTAGTTTCTGTCTTAGGACCGGTTTTCACAGTCAGTGATACATGCCGTTATTTCGGTCACTGCGTTTCAAATGTGATCGCATAATATTTTATTTTCAGTGCGTACTCATGTTTATTTGTAGATGTTTCGAACTCGGTCGACTCGTGTGTCCGTTAGCCGGACATTTCGACCAATCTGTGACATGATTCTCCCTGTTCTATCTATGCAGATGATGCGCCGCTTCAGTCGACATTTCCTTGAACATTATGTTTAGACATTTGCCGGCTATTTTGTTTTATAGCTCTCTTAATAGACACCACAATGTTCGCTTTGTTACATTGACACATAGAAGTGGTTTTACGAGTTTCCTATGCGTCGAGACTGTTATATTAATGTGCTGAAATTATTTTACAATTGTCGTCACAGTACAAACATAGTAAAAGTTAATCCAATTTGAAAATAACGACATGACTTTAATCAACATTGATTTAAAAATACTATAAAAGCTCAGGTACAGTGTTGCGAAACCTTCTATTTCTAAATGAAAGAATGAATAACGGGCACACAATCCACCAGATGGTAAACAAATGCCCTATAGAAATGAAACCGGCTATATAATGAAATATGGTAGTAAATGACCGATAGAACTTACTCAATTAAATATCAAAACACTGAGACGTCAGCCCTAAGAAACATGGAATGCCTCATTACGAGTTAAAATGGTATCCGGTTCTCGGTATCCTCTATATGAAATTTGGCATTATCATGTTGATCCAGACGTATAACAATTATCATACAGGTCAGTAGACTGTACGATAGGGTGGCTCCTCATTAGAGAGAGAGGATGACCTGGTAAGACATGGAGAAAGTCGATGGATGCAGGTGGATCAGGATCGTGTTTTATGCTTTTTTTCAGGATCATGTTCTATTATTTGAGGGAGGTCTTCATTCTGCAACGGTCTCGTAAATAGCTGTAATGATAATAAAGCCAATTTGTAAACATTTGAAGGCTACGCTACGCGTAGTAGGAGTATGATTACGAAACAAATAAATAGACCGGGAATTGGAAAGTTTACAGTTCGACGTTGTAATTTTAAGCTGACGAACGAAACGCGGCTATCGGAGTGTAGGAATTGCAAATCGACTTACGCTCAGCGGAGTGGAAAGACAAGGATGTATTTAAATTAATTTCGACGAGCGAGAGCCGCAGCGGCGCCACTAATCAACATCGATGATAGGGCAGTGACGTACCGTCGCGTCGAGTCGGTGCGGATATTGAAAATCAGTTTTCTTACTGCTTCAATTCTAGATTAACAAAATAATTTAATCATATTTTGCATAGAAGACTATAATACACAATAGAACGGCTGTCAACTTTATTTTGTACGAGGATTGGCGTCGCCAAACCCGATTCGCTGTGTTGACAGACTGAGTAAATTTATAAATTTTAGACTTTTGATTAATGTTCAAGATCATCATTAAAAAAATCTTTTAAGTTTTAATACATATTTATTTGTAAAAAGGGTGCAATTTGGCATTTTCTAAATAATTTGCATGCAAAATTTTAAACGATTGTAATGTCAAAACACATCTCGTGTTGACAATTATACGTGTAAATTGACGTGTTAGTGACATCTTAGTGGCTACGTGGACTCCGCCTCCTCCCCCGTTCTATTATGTATGTGTATGTGTATCTACATTATTTATTTTTGCTTTACTATACATTTTTTTTTCTTAACCCCTTAAATCAACTGCTGAATATCTCATTCTCGCATTGTAAAAAGGTTTTCCGTTGTAAAGAGAATTTACCTTGAATTTACACTTCGCAGGTGAGTTAAAGATCGCAGTGCTAGAAATTGCGCACCATTTATGACGCTGTCATTCTCGAGTCTGGGTGCACGAAATTGCTACAGTTATCTACTATCTTGAGCCATAACATTTGTCTCACATTTCCACGGTCGCCTTTCACGTCACATAATCTCTTTATATAAAAAAACTAAACCTGTCCGTTAGTCTCGTTGTAACTCGAAAGCGGTTCGAAAGATTTTCATGAAATTTTTGTATGCTTTTGAGTGGGTCTGTGCATAATTTAGAATCACAATTGTACCCGCTAGATGGCGTTGTTGTCGAGATGCAGAAATCACTCGGGCGAAGTCAGGGCGGAACTCATCAATTTCGTATCGAAATCATACTCGTACTACTTTGTGTGCTGTGACTTTTGATATGTGTCAGTTTCAACATTTCTTAAACATCAATTGCAAAATAATCAGACCTGCTACGGGCAGCTGCATCGAAGATGTATTACATTTCTTTCTGCGATGAGAAATCTGCCTGACACACGTAGTTCTGCAAAATGTTTTTACTGTTAGTGGACCCTATAATTGCTAATGAAGTTTCCGGAAGCGGCATTTTCATTTTCTTTGTGGATACATTTATATGTAATACCGAGTTATTTTGCAATAACCGGCCATATTTGCGTAGAAGGTTCAGAGTAAGTAATATAGGCAAGCGTTAAAAAATATAATTAAAAAAATCTCAAACATTGTGTTCTTTTTATCTTTTAAATTCAAAAATAGTGAATAAGCATTATTTTAAGTGATTTTACTGTGCACGCACATATTCGTAGGGGTCTATCGGTAGGCAAATACATTGTTGCCCATAAATCACATTCAATTTGAGATAATTTCAAATAACAGTACTTGTATTTTCAAATATTGAAAAAATCTAAAAGTGCACGCCTCATGAGCGTTTCATTTAATTTTGATGAAAAATCAAATTAAATAAAATTAAATAAAAAAATTTTGATGAAATTATTAGTTATTAGGTAGAAGGTACATTTATAAAAAAAAATCACTTTAATAACAAACTACGCGTACTACGCCATTGATATGAAATAGAGGAATCGGTTGATGGAAATCTAAAGCTAATAAAACAACCCGGTCTCGATATGTCAATTTTTTCGGGAGTTATCGTGACCAAATTACGTACAGATCGCCGTTCGGTCGGTCGTCCACGTAAAAATTTTTTCAAACAGTTTTTTTTTTCAAAGTAGCAATATAAAATGATTTTTAGAAAATATAAGATGGATTAATTAGTGTTTTCTTGATATACGGCTACTCATAATATTGTATAAGTGCATGGTTATTATAGAGGCATTTTAAGACCACAAAATTGCTTGACCTTGATGTGTTGAAACTAAAGCACTACCTCAAACGCTACGCGCTATGAGTCGTACGAATCTGCAATAGCGGTATATAATTTGAACTTAATTTTAAAATTTGGCTACTCTTTGAAAAATAACCCTGTATATTGTTATTGCATACCATGTTTACTTATTTCCTTTATATTTCATTTATATTAATTAATGTACTTCTACGTATTAACCGTGTAGTGGCGGCGTAAGAATTTTCATTACCCCATAATATTATCTCGTGGGTGACGTAAGAAGCGACTGAGGGAAACAAATCAGGATCTGGGTGCTGCTGCCCCAAATAACGACTAAAGATTTAAAAAAAACTACGGTTGCTAACACGCTTGCCAACGTATATATATATATATATATATATATATATATATATATATATATATATATATATATATATATACATAACGGTATCGTACTCTTTACTTTTGACTCATCTTGAAGTATAATTTGTTTAATTATACACAAATATTTAAAATTTTTCCAATTCATTAAAAACTGAAAACGTCACAAAAATGCCATTCCGTAGAAATGAAAAGATGACGTTCGATTAACGCTGAGATTGTCCCTAAAATTGTTTAGAAAATTATAGACTAATGAACATCATTCATCCCAAAACGCTTTATACAAAATAACTTTCTTGGAGAAAAAAGTGTAATTTGTTACTAGACGGAAATTAAGACGGGAAGTTTTATCAGGACGCGGAACACGGAAATGAAGGATATATAATAAAATTAGAACTTTAGAAGGAATAAATATTAGACGCAATTAAAGAATTTTTTATGTACTCATTTACATTGTTATTAAAGTATAGTACGCCAAAATTATGTAAATTTATTACAATAATTTTGCCCTGTAGTGGCGGTTGAGAATATCCACTACCCCATATCTTCCCGTGGGTGTCGTAAGAGGCGACAGAGGGAGACAGGCAGGAGATGGGCAGCAGCATCTTCCTAATAGCAGCAACTGTACAACAAAAAAAAAATGCGGTTGCCAACCCACTTGCCAAGCGTGGCAACTATGGTAATATACCCCCAATGATAGTTACGAAGAAACGGCCCCCAGTTCCAGGCGGTCCCGCTATTCTTGGCTACGGTGGCGACCATGGTAACGGCGGAGCAGAGGGTGCTAAGAATCTCCGGTGGAGGTTCGGTTGCCACCTACGACGAAACGACCTGGCAACATATAACACACCCTGAGGATTGATGAAAAGATCCTGGAGATAGAAGAAGAGATAGACAAGTTGCGCTGGAATATTATAGGATTATCCGAGGTCCGAAGAGAGGTCCCCCTCTGTACTCCCGGATACGGTGATTCTTGAATCCGGCAACTTGTTCTATCACCGGGAAGGCGACCATCTGTCCCATGGAGGTCTTGGATTTATCGTCCACAAGCCACGAGTCTCTCGTTAACAACGTTGTAAAGATTGCGTGTGTGTAGACGTTTAGTTTGTTAGTAATTAGTTTGCATACCTTATACTCAGATTCACCAAACGGTATTCGCCGAAGGTCACACAGGTTTACGCACAAAAAGTCAGAACATCCCAATGAGGAGGTGGAGGAAATATACGAGGATATTTCTAGAGCTATATATTCCTCCAAAACTCACTATACGGTGTTAATGGGAGACTTCAACGGAAAACAAGGCACAAGAAAGAACAGTGAGCTGAAGGTAGGGAAATTTGGGATAGGGTAACGGAACTCAAGGGGCCAGCAGCTAGCCGACTTCATGAAGAAAGAGTAGCTATTTATGATGAACTCTTTTTTCCAGAAGCGGCCCCACAGAGAGTAGACCCGGTCGAACCCCGACGGTTTGACAAAAAATGAGATTGACTTCATTATGACGACTAGACGTGAGATCTCGAGAGTGATCGCAAGAATGTAAACTGGTGGCGATTACCGAATAGTTAAAGGCACACTGAACCTAAACGTTAAGTTAGAGAGGTCTCGTATAATGAAGTCAACGCTTTGTCCCCTCGAGCTCTAATCCAAAATCCCGAAACCTTTCAGCTCGATTTACAAAACTGCTTTCAGTGCCTAGAAGATTGCAATGCAGAGGACGATACGAATGACAAGCTCGTGGAAACTGTCCATGCAGTCAGAGCTAAGTTCTGCAAGACCCGCCGCAGAAGAACACAAAAACTCTCCGATCGCACACTTAATCTCATGGCTGTTAGACGGGAGATAAGGCTGTGTAATCGTCAGCAGATTTGACAGCATACAGGCAACTGAACAGACAAATCTCCAAATGCATGCGGTGGAACTTACGCAACTTTGATATTGCTTATATATTTAATAGTGCTCGTATTGAAGAAGCGATCGAGCGAAACCAGGGCTCCGAAGTCTTTGCCAGAGGTCTAGCTGCCAGAAAGAGGCAACTGCCAAAGCTGAAGACTGAGTGTAGCAGAATCGTCCCCGGGATACCTGAGATTTTGAGTGGGAATAAGAAGTTCTATAGGCAGCTGTACACATCGTCGTTGGAGCCACAGGCAGGTGTGAGTAACGATCCAAGAGCAAGTCTTATCCGACACTATTCCGATGATATCCCGGACGTCAGTCTGAGCGAGATTAGAATGGCTCTCCAGCACCTTAAAACGGCAGTGCTCCAGGCGAGGATGGAATTACAGCGGAGCTTATGAAAGCGGGTGGAACACCGGTACTTCAAGTCCTTCAGAAGCTCTTCAACTCCGTCCTCCATGGCGGTACTACTACGGAGGCGTGCAGCAGAAGTGTCTTGTTCTTCAAGAAAGGCGATAACGCTCTCTTGAAGAACTAGAGATCGATTTCCCTTCTGAGCCGCGTCTACGTGCCCTTTTCAAGAGTCATTACGAATCGTCTCTCATGCAGACTCGACGACTTCCAGCCTTTCGAACAAGCCGGTTTCCGAAAAGGCTTCAGTACCATAGACCACATACATACCCTGCGGCAGATTGTACAGAAGACTGAACGGTACTGAAGAGTATAGATACCGATACGAGTCGTGAGCACAGATAAAATGTGGTGGGAGGTAGGTACACTGTCGGGCAAAATTATTGGGTATCTTTATTATTTCAATTCGTAATTGAATATTATCGCCGACTTTTATAAAAAATGTTTACTCGAACACATCAACTTTTACTTTGATACAGTAATGTTGCAGATATTTGTGTCCGTTATTTTATTATCTACTATAAAGTATTTAATGTATACCTGGTGGTTAGAATTGATTATTTTATTAAGAAGAAGGAAGAGATGATATGCCTTCCATAAAATCTGGTGTTGCGTTCCGCCGTACAGTAACTACTGAGACATTAGTCGCCTCAACAGTCTGTTTATATACGTCTATGATATTTTTCGCAGTACCTAATTTTTTCATGTAACTAAACACTGAATAGACCATTTGTCGGAATTGTCTATTTAACACCGAATTCTTCCTTCTCTGCATATTTAAACCAAAATTTGAACACTAAAATTATAACAACAAAGATAAATAAAACAAGAAATAACAAAAACAATTAATAACAAGGAATACACAAACAACAATTAATAACGAGGTAACAAAAGTAATTAACGAAAATAAACTAATTAAAAAGTTATCACTAAAATTCTTGCTCGCAAGTGTACGGAAGCCGAATGATACGTTCGAAACCAATAGACGACGAGAATCGACTGATGAGCCAATCACGTTGTACGTCAGCGTGGTCAACGTCGTATCGACCAATAAAAAGTGTGCTCATGACTTATGTCGGCAATTATACTATCTGCCACTTTTCCTGACGTATGTGGACTATGAGAAAGCCTTTGATTCCGTCTAAATTCGGACGTAGCTAAAGTTCCTTCAGCGGTACCAAGTTGACTGTCGGTATATCGAAGTGCTGAAGTGGTTGCACAGTAGGGCTACGATGGCTATCCGAATACATAACCAGAGTTCAAAACCTATCCAACTACAGAGAGGTGTAAGACAGGGTGACGTTATATCCTCGAAATTCTTCACCGCTGCATTGGAAGACGTTTTCAAGCTACTGGACTGGAAGGGATACGGTATTAACATCTATGGCGAGTACATCCCTCATCTTTGATTTGCCGACGATATAGTCCTTATGACAGAATCGCTGGAAGACCTAAGCACTATGCTAAATGACTTCAATGGTTTCTCCCAACGGATAAGTCTTAAGATGAACATGGAGTATCTTGATAACACCACATTAATAGGGTATTCAAATAAGATGGGTCGCAAGTATCCAAATAAGATGCAAGGGGAAATTACAAAAAGTTTTTTTTAAATTGCAACGACACCTGTACGTTTTGGATTCGGCTTGTAAACGGCTAAGGCACTGGCGATATGAATCTATTAAAAAATTTGACAACTGCGGGTATCTAGTAGGAAAAGGTATGTCGTTTTTAATGTAACTATTTAGATGACATTATTGCTGTTACTACAATCTGTTAGAGAAACCTATGTTCTGTGAGGAATGAATAAAGCCATATGTTGATCGCCAAAGCCTTAGTCCTAAGTTAGTTTAGTTAGCATGCAGGTTTTACGAACATCAGTTTTAGGAAGTCGTGAAACCTACATAAATGGTTTTGAGGCTTTTATTAAGCTGGAAAGTAATTTTGACAACGACGTTAATAATAAGGAATTTACACAAAATGAATCTGCGTGATTCATTTTGCGTAAATTTTAATAAAACTTTATTAAAAGTTTTTTTTTTAAATTTTAACTATAAGATTTTAATTATACGCTAACGCAATAAAGAGATGGAATAGTAAAAAAAAATATATTTAGTGAAAACTCTAATTCCAAAAATGTAGCGCAAAGCAACAGCTGGGTAACATTTCACCCCAAGGCATTGCATGAAACATAAAAGGAATTTTTAATGTTAGTTATGTTATTTTGTTACCGTGTGTTTTAAGGTTGGTTGTAAAATTATATTTCCTTTCTGCTCATGTTTATTCTTACGCGTTTTTTCTATATTTTCATTGAAATACTAGGAAAAAAGTTATATTTAATTTTTGCATCGTTAAATAAAATGAAGTGTACACTCGAGCAATAATTTCACAAATTACTGGCCACTACTACAGGCAATGGCTAAATTATTCCTCACTGTTTCTGTGACTGCTTCAGACATTTTTCTGCCCTCTACGGAAATTAGTACCAGGCTTTCCGTCATAAATTCTGAAATATCCAGAAATTTACTGCTAAAAGCAATATTAAGGCGAAAAATACTGTAAGCTAAAATTTTACCAGTGTCTAATGCAGAAAATAACTATGGCTATATGTTGCTCAAAATCGAATCATATATATATATATATATATATATATATATATATATATATATATATATATATATATATATATATATATATATATATATATATATATATATATACTTTAATATTTTTCTTATTCTGTCTGCTTATCAAACCATAACATCCTATCGCTAAACATCAGCGTTTTCAAGTGTTTCAGCTATAAGAGATTCAGTATAGAGTGTAGGGTAGCTGTCGTGTAAGCATTGTGCTCCCGTAATTTGATCGCTTAAAAATAGTATATTGGACTGTATCATATTAGATTTATCAAAAAAAGTGGATAAAACTCTTCAATACGTGTGTGAGAGTGATATCAAGACATATAATACGCGGATTGGACTATATTATTATTAATCTTACAGTGAACTATCAATAACAATAAATCTGTTTAAATGTGCTATTTGTGTCGCAAAATAATAGTAAATAGATCTAATATACATTGTTAAACAGTGAGACAAATTAAAATAGAAATATAAAACAATAAATACTATAGAAACTTAAAAAAAAAAAAAAACTAAATTCGCATTTAAAGTGACGGTTGAAGAAAAATTTTCAAACAAATACAAAATACTCATAACAAATCTGTCATTTATATCTGTTCGTAATAGAAGCACTATTTTGAGCGACCTAGTAACACGTCACGGTGGCGTATTGGCTACGCGTTCAAGTTGGGCCACTGAGACCAGGTTCAAATCTAACCTGTACATTTGACTTTTTGTGAATGTTTTAAGTTTCAATTTAAATTCTAAATACTAAAACAAAACAAACACATAATAAAACTATAAATTATAAACTCGACAAAATGGATTTTCTGCAAAATATTACTTTCCGCCGTGCACGGACTCTGTCGGATTCAAATACAAAATATGATAACAGTTATGAACTAAACGAAACACTGGATGACAGCACAAGTAGTTTACCGAATAAAAACGTATTGATCGAAAATAGCGATGAATTGGTGTCTAACTTGAAGGGACGAATTAAAGAACTTTTGTCCGAATTAAATAATGCTCGTCAGGAGATTGAGTGCCTTTCCACAGAAAACAGTAATCTTAAACATATCAATGAAGAGTTAATGAAAAAAAATTATTCCTTAACAAATAACACCTGCAACCAATCACTTAATAAACAAATACAAAATACTACACCTAGTAAAAGAAAACAAAAACAAGGTACACATTCACAGTCAAGTGAGAAGTCAACTAAGAATTCTACTATTCAAAGTGAAATAACCATAACAAAATATCCCGTTAAGAAACAAGAAAGCAAATTAGAGAAGGAAAAGGATAGTATAAAGAAGAGAAAATTATGTATTCTAAATGGCTGCAACTACAACGGCACACTAAGTATTATAGAGCGCACATTTGAAGAAAAATTTAACTACTGTCAATTTATGAAACGTAACAGCAGTTTGAAAGAACTCATGTCAGACATCAAGAACAAGATCTATAATTTTGATGAAGAAGATTATTGTATAATTATGATTGGTGAGAGTGACTTTAAAAAGAATGTGGATTCAATTGAATTAGTCAGATTAATTAGAGAAACGCTAATAGAAATAGGTAACACAAATATAATTATATGTACCCCCACATATGTACTAGGAGCCCCTATATATAATTACCGAGTAGAAATATTTAATAATTTACTTTATATGGACATTGAAAATTATAAATATGCATATTTCTTTGATACTAACTACGACTTAACTTATGAAATGTTGTCGAATAAAACAGGTAAAATTAACAGATTAGGTATAAAATGTATATTTGTAAGTATCTTTAAGCGTATTCTTGTTGACTTAGAAACTGAATTCAATTCGCCAACATTAATAACCACTGACAGTGTCAAACAAAACAGTTTTTTTCGGTCCATCTAGTAAGACATCTCTTGATAACACACAACAATTTATATTATTTCACCAGAATATAGCAGGCATATTAAACAAAATAGAGCATTTTGAAATAGTAATGACCGATTTGAGGAAGCATATTGGAGATATAGACTTTATTTGCTTTAGCGAAACCTTTTTAAAATCTGGTCATGAAGGCAACCTACATTTAGAAAATTACAGTTTAGCTGCTAATTTCTCAAGACAGGATAAAAAACGGGGTGGGACATGTATACTAGTAAAAAAAGGTATATATTTTACTCCGTTGTCGGTAATTAATGATTTTGCGACAACATATTGTTTTGAATGTTGCGGTATAGAAGTGCCGAGTTATAATCTTTGTGTAATTTGTATTTATATAACACCAGATTCCGACACATCTATTTTTTTTAAAAATCTAGAACTTGTATTATTCAAATTAACTCTTAATAGTAAAAAACATATCGTTATATGTGGAGATTGGAACATAGACGTTCTCAAAGAGAATACGCAGAAAAAGGAATTAATATCAGTCCTCAAGAACTTTAATTTGCTAACTCACATAAACTTACCTACTAGAAGAAAATCTAGTATTGACCAAATAGCCAGTAATATTTCAACCAATAATGTGAATACTAATATACATAACTTAGCTCTCTCGGACCATGATACAGGTCAATCATTAATTTTCTATCTTCCAAAAAATAATAATAATGTTAAATCAATAAAATTTTGGTATGAGACTGTGAGAGATTTCAATGAAAATAACATTAATAAATTTCTAGAATGCATAACAGCTTTAAGTTTTGATGAAGTATACAGAGAAACATGCTGCAACAAGTCGTTTAACGTTTTTCATGACCTTTATACTCTTTTTTTCAAATTGTGTTTTCCCGTAATACGCTTTAAGAAAGGCAATAAACCTGTAAAAAATAAATGGATAAGTAAGGGATTAAAATTATCGTGCATTAAAAAAAGAACATTATATTATAAATATATACATGATGCTATAAGCAAAAACTTTCACAAGAAAAATTATCTTATATATTCTAAAATATTAAAGAAATGTATATCAAAATCTCAACGAATAAATAATGATAAATATATTTTTAACTCTAAAAATAAATGTAAAGCGACATGGTCTATTATAAAACATAATTTTGATAGTTCTGTTGATAAAAGTAATATTGAAAACTTAGTTTACCAAGATAAAACTATTAATAACCCTAATGATATATGTAACCTTATTAACAACTATTTTATTGAACTTACTCATAAAGATAATTTTGATGAATTGAATAATGACTTGAATAACATTAATATTCCCGCTCAAAGAGATAGCTTGTTTTTAACCCCAGTAACCGACACTGACGTTATGAAAATTATTAACACTTTGAATGATACACACGCTACCGGTTATGATGAACTCACAACAAGAATAATTAAATTAAGTGCTAAACATATAGCAATTCCTCAGAGTTACATAATTAATTTGTCGTTAGAACAAGGAATATTTCCTACAAGACTAAAAATATCCGTAATTAGACCTCTATTTAAAAAAGGTGATCGTACAAACATTGATAATTATAGGCCTATCACATTAATACCAATAATGGCAAAAATTTTTGAAAAAGTAATGCATGATAAAATTAGTAATTATATTAATAAGAATAAAATTCTTGTTGACAATCAATTTGGATTTAGAAAAAGTAGTTCCACTACACTAGCTTGCTTTAATTTAGTTAAGCTGGTCACAGAAGCACTTAATAACAAAATGTCGACAATATCAATATTTCTAGATATGAGCAAAGCATTTGACTTTGTCTCGCATAAACGATTACTTTTCAAACTTGAGAGGTATGGAATTAGAGGAAAGTCACATGATTGGTTTAAAAGCTATCTGTCGAATCGCCAGCAAAGAACGTTACTCTCAAAAATAGAAAATAATTCGAAAGTTACATATGAATCTGAACTTAAACCTAATAGTAGTGGTGTGCCGCAGGGCAGCATTCTAGGGCCATTTTTATTCATTATTTATATTAATGATCTCTGTAGTAACCTAAAACATAAATGCACATTGTTTGCTGACGACACTACACTAACCATAAGCTGTTTAAACAAAAATAATCTCGAATTTGAAACTAATAATGAGTTACAAAATGCAGTGCAATGGCTACAAGAGAATAATCTACATGTCAATTTAAATAAAACTAAATTAATACAGTACCAAACTCTAAATTCAAAGTGCCACCCTGTTAAAATACAATATAATAATACTGTTTTGCAACCAGTACAATCTACATTATTTTTAGGTATAATTATTGATGGTAAATTGAACTGGAAAGAACATGTAGATAAAGTGTGTAGTAAACTCGATAAATTTGTATTTGCTCTTCGCAAACTAAGACTCACAGCCAGTAAAGAAACAGTCCTCAGTGCATATCATGGGTACGTCTCATCAGTACTTCGCTATGGATTAGTTATATGGGGTAATTCAGTGAATATAGGCAGGGCGTTTAAAGCACAAAAAAAATGTATTAGATCCATGTGTGGCGCTAATTATTTAGATCATTGTAAGCCATTATTTCAAAAATTAAAGATACTTCCACTGCCCTGTCTCTATATTTTTGAAATATGTTTGTTCGTTAAGAGATATTCCTATCTATTTCCAATAAATGAACGTATTTCCAAGAGGATCCAAGACAGAAACCCAAACCAATTGGTGGCACCATCCCAAAGACTTTATTTGTATAGTCGTAATGCCCACTGCATGGCAATAACAATCTTTAATAAGCTGCCACCACAGATTAGACAGTTGCCTATAAATAAATTTAAACGTGCAATATTTTCTTGGCTTTTGGATATGTGTTTTTATTCTGTTAACGATTTCATAGATTATAAATTTATAAATTATACATAAATGAATGCTCCCAATATTGTATTAATAATAATAATAATATATATCTACAATTGATAATTCCTATATAATGTTATAAATGTATAAATTTGTCTAAATAAGTACTATAAAGTGTTAAATATTATTTTAATTGTAATATTTCTACACCGAATACGGTAGTATATGTGAATCATTCTATAATTTCAACATCTGTAATTACCATATACTAAGAAATAAACGATATTCTATTCTATTCTATTCTATTCTAAGGTCGAAACAGACTTTTTTGATCTATTGCACTATAAAGTTAATATTTTAAAAGTAATTCTTCATACATGTCACACTTCCTATATTGATTCCTTTATTCCCGCTTGACTTGAACAATAAAGAGTACTTTCACAGGAATATAAAGGATTTCGTTTAAAAAATCGGTTGACTGAACATATTGACTGCATGTGAGTATCAAGCAAAAATTACGCTCCAATAAACCATTCCTTTGAATGCATGCAAGTCGGATAGTAAAGGTGTTTTTTTAAGAGTATAAGAATTTCAAATAATACTACAAGACAGAAATTTTATTGTAAGGAGCTTTTTATTATAATAATCTGGTAGATAATTTCATGGCATTAATATTTTAAATATGATTTCCGCCGCGGCTATGAGTTACATAGTCCATTCGATCAATCCAACTTTTCCTACTTTTTTCAATAACTCTGGCCGTATGACGTCAGTGATGGCCTAAATATTGACTTCCAATGCTTCAAGAGTTGCCGGTTTGTTGGCATAAGCCAAGGGCTTAACATAGCACCAAAAAAAGTAATCGCGAAACGTTAAATCGCACGAATGAGGGGGCCAGTTAACAGGACCACTTTTGGAAATTAAGTTGTCACCAAATTGATTGTGCAGTAAATTGATGGTTAAGCGCGATATATGGCAAGTTGCACCATCTTTTTGGAACCAAATGTCGTCGATATTTAGCTGATTAATTTTTGAAAACAAAACATCTGTCAGCATGGCACGATAGCACTCGTCATTCACCGTAACGGCAGCTCCTTCCTCATTTCGAAAGAAATAACGACCGATGATGCCGCCAGCGTGTAAACCGCACCAAACAGTCAAGTTTAATGGATGTAATGATGACTCGTTACAGTCATGAAGATTTTCTTCACTCCACATAGGGCAATTTTGATAATTCAAAAAGCCATTAACCAGAAATGAGCTTCATCACTAAGCACATTTCTTCGATAAAAATGCTCGTCTTTGGCCAGTTTCAAATTACCCCAATGAGCAAAAATGCGACATAAGCGATAGTCACTTGACTTTAATAATTGCATGAGCTGTGTTTTATAGACACGTGAGCCAAGAACCTAACGTAAAATTTTCCACGTAGTCGAAGGACAAAGGTTAACAAATTAAAAACGGCGACGAACCGACATTTTGGCGTCTTCTTCAACACTTCGCGCTATGGCAGCAATAATTTCTTCGGTACGCACATTTCTTTCTCTTTTTGATGTCTATGAATCGAGAAGAGTAAAATTAGTGCGATAACGATCGATAACTGCACGGATTGCTTCTTCATTCGGCTGATTATGTTGACCGTAAAATGGACGAAGTGCCCTACGAACTTCGCGAACAGATTTTATTTTTCAAATTAAATTTCCAATTTAGAAACGTTATTCTGGCGTTCAAAGATTCATGCAAAGAGTATTATAAGTATATACAGGAAAGAGAGCCCTCTGACAACATTTTATTGCTGACAAAATTGAACTACTAGTGCCTCCTACAAATTGAATCAGAACTAATTCGCTAAATATGTATAGCTATTATATATTATTTATATAATATATTGATTCGCTTTAAAATATTATGTTTTTTTATTCGTATACAGTGAAACAGTTTTTGCCTACTTTTATGTAATTCTAACTAAAAGTTAAAAATGTTTCCAACCACAATATCTAATACCAAAGACAATTAAGTAGTAATAAGAGACCGGACACCAGCAACAAAATTGTCGTCTGTAACTTTTGTCCTATAGGATATATCTCCGATTTTTGTCATTTAGTCTTAGTGACATCATAGATTACTGACTATGTACTAGAGAAGTGACATCGTCTAAAGGTCAAGACGCAATCGCTTCGTAAATTTAAAAATTATTTTTAAAGAAAATATGCCCTGTTTTGCATTAAGATATTGTAAGTCAAGATATGATATCATATTTATCGATTGATTTTGACAAATATTATGTACTTTGATGTTAAAATGATAACTTAATATTAATAAAATCATCAATAAAATTTTTGTGCACTTATTTTTATTTTGTAAGTAAATTTAAATTTATTTTTCCAAAGTAGTGACATCTGTGATGCCATATAACCAACTATAAACTTCAATTGAATTTTGGTCGTCCGAGACATCTGTCCTACGCCTGGATTCATGATGAATTGCCAAACCTTCTGAACAGAAATATCAACAAAGTTTGACATTCTCAACCGTCAAATCATAGACAACAACCATCGAGACTTCTCGTGAAGCTAAAAAAACACCCAATACTTCTTTATGTGGTTAGTTATTGGGAGCAGAGTATGTTTAAAAACATCTGACGGCTCAGTAGTGCCACAGTCTAGTTACTAGTAGTGCTGCGAATGAGCGTTCGGTTGGGGTGCTGCAAAGTATTACTTTCATTCAAACCTTTCTAATCTGAAATAAAAAGAGCCAATAAACTTGTGATGACAACGTAAATAGATATATTTTGGATTACATTCTTGACATCTACATTAGATACAAAGCTTTTAATCTAATTGGCCTTTTTACTGAAAGTCGTTGCCGTTCTTCTTCGAAGTTCAACTTCAAGTTGAGATATCGACATTTATAAGTACATTTAATGTTTTAAGTATTTGCAAAAATCTGTACATATCGCATTCACTAAACGTAAACAATGCACAGCCAATCAAAGCGTTATTTACCTTTAAACTTTTTTTTTATGGGCCTGAAATTACGCTGGTGAAATCAAAAGTATTGAGTTAGTACCCAATTTATTTGGCAAGGCCTAATTGCGCATGCGATTCCAAAAGCTTATTGATGCACGATTTTAAATATCTAGCAGCTATCAGCAATTTAAAAGCTGGCGGTAATCAACTGTTATTAAATGTAGAGTACTAGCTCAACCGAATGTCCAGCCCAAATTTGTAGTTTTCACGTTTCGACAGCTCCATGTTCAGAGCAAATTTCTAGTGTACATTACAGCTTATAAAAGTTAACTGTTGAATATAGGCCTCCCCATAGATGTTCTCGTACGGGGGATTGTACCACAGCTGCCATGCTTGGCGGGAGGGTTGGCAACTGCAGTTTTTTTATTTCAGTTCGACTGCTATCAG
Source organism: Parnassius smintheus behrii (assembly GCA_036936625.1). Classification (NCBI taxonomy): domain Eukaryota; kingdom Metazoa; phylum Arthropoda; class Insecta; order Lepidoptera; family Papilionidae; genus Parnassius; species Parnassius smintheus. The sequence goes on from JAUPFT010000012.1 coordinate 33,371,173, forward strand.
GAATATGCTTCTGGCCATCTTCTGTTCCAATTTCCCACTGTCACCTCTTCCGAAATCAAACTCTTATGGAGTAATGATATCCTTAAATCTCCACTGTGCGGTTGTACCGTTAGGTATTTAATACTTTTACCTTACTTTTCTAAACTTACAGTAAATATCGACAGATATTAGACCTTAACCAAGTTACGCTTCGATTGACGTTTAGTTTACTCCAAAGACGAACAGACTGTTAATTGTAAATATATTTATTCATAGCGTTCTAATTTGATCCCATGTCAATGTCATCAAGTTCGAAATAGTTGCTCAGGAATTAACGTAGTTAATTGGGCCGTCATTTATTCACAGTGGTGATTTGTCCAGATAACTGCGTGGCAAAACGGTTTTGTTCTCATGAATTTTGGGTTTAAATTTCTATCCATCCATTTACGTGTTACAGATAAATTGACATTTCTGTAACACGTAAATGGTTAGTCTTTGATAATAAATATATCTACATCTACCACTACACTACATCAGACTAAATGTCTGATAACAGGGAGCAGCATAAACAATAAAAACTTTTATTACCTGTACAAATAAATAAAATTGGCGTGGTTGTTTTAATGCAAAAGCTTTTTAATAAATATATATGAAAGTATATATAGTACCTATAACAAAACGACAATTGTTTGTCTGTTTGTTTGTTCGGGCTAATCTTCGAAGCCGATTTTGTCGGGGCATTCGGAGTGACTTAGGCTACTTTTATTTAAAACAAGATAATTAGGGTTCCGTGCACAATAATTTAAAAAAAAACCATTAAAAGAAGAACTAATTCGCGGTGTATAAGTGTATAGTTAAAATAAAATACACAATTTTAACGTGGTAGAGCCATGTTGTAGCCAAATTAGTAGTATAGTTATAGCACGAATGGGTCGGCTCAAGTGGGGTAGGACCACGCTCTCACAGAGTAGCAGCGTAAAATAGCAGCTAAACACTGCTGTGTTTCGTACGGTGAGTGTAGATAACCGGGGACCGGTTTTACTGGAAAAGAGGCATTCCATCTCAGTTCTCTCGAGTGACAACACATCTACATTTTGATTCGTAAACGAGGATGGATGTAGGTGTTTAAGGGCGACAGCAACCACTTACCATCAGGTGGAATGTGTGCTCTTTTGTCACCGTAATCCTATAAAAAAATTAAATGTAAAGTTACAGCCTCTATACGTCGCCCTTCTTGTCACGGGCCCTCCTCTCGTTTCTATGAAATGGGCAAGGCAATGTCCAGCACCGTGCAGATTTCCTCACGATGACCCTTCTTTGCCGGGGATGAGGTAAACCAGCACATAAAAGTGCAATTAACAATTTCATTAGTGCCGGCGAAAATAGAACCCGGATTGCTGGCATTTCATTTGTTAATAACACAAACTAAAGTCAAGTAATAATCACATATTTATCATGGTGGTGCTCATATTATGATAAGTAACAGTAAGCGAAATGATCAAGGTATATAGGCTTTAGATTTTTTACGTAGTAGAGCCCTGCTGCAGCTATATTAATAGCATAGTTTTGTAGTACGAATGGGTCGGCCCGACCGGGGAAGAACCATGCTCTCACAGAGTATCTGCGTTAAATAACAGATTAATAGAGTAACGTGTGTTTCGTATATTGAGTGTAGAGAACTGAATATCGTTTACTGGAACGGAGGCATTCGTTGGAGGAGTGCTCGTTTGTCACCCTTATCCTATAAAAAGGATGCTGCTTTTCAAAACTTCCCCGAGTAATCATTGTCACACACACTACACTAGCATAATTGAAATAAAAATTAAGTTCTTTTCTATCGTCAAAATGAAAAAAAAAACAAATGTGTTGTGCACTAACTTACACGACATATCGGTACATAATGAAGTTATATAACGTAAATTCAATGAAAAATAACAACTTTTTTTATTAAAATCTCAATTAGAACTGTTAAACAAAAATTTAAATAAAACTAAATAGATAATATTAAAAAAACGAAATAAAATCGAATTTAAAGTAATTCCCATAGCCAAACTTAAGTACTGCTCATGAGAAAATATTGCTTAACCCCATAACTTATATACCGGTCACACATTTTCATCACGTGATATTTTTCTGCAAGCTAGAGCCATTTTTTCTTAGAATTGCAGGAAACCTAACAGTTGCAAAATAAGGTAAGTGTGAGAGTGTCACTTGGCCATTAGTCATTTTATATCCGTGAAGCGATTAGCATTGTAAGGAATTTGAAGAAACGAGAACGACTTTTAACCGAATTAATAGAACAAAGAGGTTCTAGCCCCCCCAAGGTATGCCACAAAGCATGGTCTTGAGCCACCTGCAGCCATCGACTTCGTGCATGTCTTACCAGGTCGTCGCTCCATCTAGCGCGGAGCCGCCCTACACTTCACCTGCCGTTACGGGGCTGCCTCTCGAGAACCTTTCTTCCGCATCGGGTTTGGTTCATCTTGGTTGTGGTTCTCTGATATGGCTGATCAATTTCAGATGATTTTTCTTTTACTAAATAACTTGTCTTTTAAGAGTATTTTGTTCGATGATATTGAGTATTTTAGTAAAAAAGAATTATAAAAATAAAAGCTAACTTGAAAGAGTTATATTTTCATATTTTGAAGTCGACGTACAGAGTTTAATAGAAAGCCCGTTGGTCAAACTGCAACTTATAGCTAGCCTTTTATTAAAAGTTTAATTTTAGAGATATTCCTTACAATATGTTTACCAACGCTTACAATAAGAACATTGTTGCCGTATGACTGTACATCTAAGTTAACGACGTTGAAACCTTCAATGTAATTCTTTGCGAAGCTACGGTAAGTCACAAAGAGCTTTTATAGCTCCATTATGATACCAGAGTATTACTGGTGAAGAGAAATAACATTTTATTTGAGCGACGACAATTTTTTATCGTAATCGGTAATTAAAGTCTCATTCGAAAATGTTATGCCAAAAGGAACCCTATTACAAAACTGAAAAAAAAAGTTGTATAATACATATTTAAATTGCCATCAATCAATAAAGTAGATTGCCGTGTTTCTGACACAGTAATCACGTCTTTTAATGTTATGTGCCAAACTCAGCGAAACGAAACACTTATTAAATCACCTCGTTTTTTATCCGAGAATATTACATGTAAATGATTAAAAGATTGTAAGTAAAGAGTTTACAAATGTGATTATTCGAAAGCAACACTAAGTTTAAAATTCAAGTTCGAATTAGTTTTTGAGTGTCTAAAGGAAATGTAATGTTGGGAGGTTCGGGGAATAAATAACACGTCTTGGACTTGACTGTAGATTTAATACTAACGAAATGTCTAATCTATCGTATATAATATAATATGAGCATACACTACAGGAAATTGATAAGATTTTTGAGATAATCTTCGGGGGATGAAAGCTCTTTGAAGCAATATTGTAAAAATGTACAAACAATATTATAAAAATACTTATATTAAATGTTTTTGTGTCAAGAACATTTTTGTTTATACTGAAAATTAAAGGAAAGAAAAAAGAAATAATAAGATTATACTTATAACGCTACTTTTAATGCTTTTATAAAAAAATGTTATATTTGTGACATTATTTAGAAAAAAACACAGGTAATTTAATAACTAATAAACCTCGATTAATGCTCGGACAACATGATATATATATATATATATATATATATATATATATATATATATATATATATATATACTCGTATATACGAAATCATTACAAATCTAATATAAATACTTTATATAAATATGTATAATAAGGATTTTTAAAACATTTAAAAAAAATATTTTTATACTCTTAAATGGAAATACGTTCCCATTTGCTTTAAACACAAATTACGTGGAGAAATTTCCCTCCCTATCTACGTTGGATTGATGCGGCGGCGCCTCCAATTTTACAAACAGAAATTATCAACAGAACAATTTGTAAGTTTTGTTTGCCAACAAAACTTGGGCAGTGTGGAACTGAAGCGAACACCGCGAAAAAGCGCGACCTGCGCTTAGTCATGGGACGCATATAGGCTTCACTTTATTTACGAATGAATACATCAGTAGAATGTTTGAAACACCATACGTTTTCTTAGCGAGTAGTAGTGTGTTGTTTTATTTATCATAATGCGGCCTTGCACTTTAATATCGTTCAAGTCGATGACGGTATAGGAGATCGTATATAAACCAACAAACATGTGAAGATACATACATACATTTACACATGGAACTCTATCCTCCTTTTATAACAGTTTGGTAAAAAAATCAATCACGACATTTGACGTAAGTACCTGTGTTCGTTGTTAACTTGAATTGGATATCATTTCTACAGGCTATTGACTTTGAAACTAAATACACTCGATTAATATAGCCGGCGAGTTTAACTGGAGCAATCTCCAGGGGCGTATTGTTCTCAATGTGACAAACAAAGCTTGGCCCGACTGTGTGAATTAGTGCTCGACGGATGTAAATTCCGAAACGCATTCCAGATGGACACTTGGAACTGGCATAGAAAGGAGCAGTTCACTTTCAATTTTTCGTTATCATTAATGTGATGACTCATGGCGAATACTTTTTGTAAAGCTGTTTTTAAAAGTAAAAAAATAGCATGACGCAACTATATACAGTCGCCATGACAGGCAGATGGAGTGGCGATTGCAATGCCAGATTTTTTTTATAGAACAAGGGTGACAACAGAGTGCACAGCGCACCTGATGGTAAGTGAATGCGGTGGACCATAGACATCTACATTTATCCTCGATTAAGAACAAAAACGCAGATGCGTTGACGTCACATCTGAGGGCTAAGCCTTTAATGTTGCTCCCCGCGCCGGTTCTGCGTACATCTGACGTAAACGGTACGGATGTACGCCATTTGTTGAACACAATCATTGTTCGTTGATAATCAAAAAGGTATAATAAATACAGGTTTTTAATCAGACTTTAATGTTAGTGAGTGCTCACATAAGCCTATTTTTAGTGAGAACTTTATCTATCTTTGAAAGAAATTTAAAAAAGTTTACTACTTTCTAAAAGGCCGACAACGCACCTGCAATTCCCCTGGTGAGCCGCAAGCTCGTTTGCCTCCACTTCTATTAAAAAGGCTTTTGCACTCCTGGGATATTTTTTCTTTTTCATTATTTACACAAATTATAGCAGCTTTAAGCCGGTATCTTCAGGAGCCAAATTTTTGAAGCAATCAATTCATACCTAGATTGACTTCAATAACAAAATTAAAAGTATTTAAAGATAGTAAATTATACTTTAATGTCAACAACCTTTTTAAGTCCACTGTTGGACATAGGCCTTTTAAATAATGTGTTAAAAAGTATGCATTACTTGGAAGTTTTGCTAATATTCTCCTAGCTGCGCAATCTGGATAAAATGTGAAAATTGCAGGTTAAAGCATTTATAAGTAAGACCATCTTGCTTGGCACAAACCTCCAATTAAGAGAGATTTTCCTTCACCGCTTAGCACGTGATTAATCCATAAACACTCACGCCTCTCACCCAGAGGGGTAGGCAGAGATTACGGACTTCCATTTGGCACGATCCTGATACACCTATCTCGCCTCTTTTACATCCATAAATCTACGCATACACGCTCGTCGGTCAATGGTACTCTTAATCTGGCTAATTTCCAATATATCGCCAATTTGGTCCATAAACTTTCGTCTAATGGACACCCATTATAGATTCATTCGTTCACATCTACAATATAAATTTGCTTTGTCACTTTTTCCTCGTTCATTTTTTCTACATGGCCAAACCACCAAAGCATTCCTTTCTTAATCCTGGTCGCAATATGATCTTGCAAGTTACACTTTTCTCTTATCACTCAATTTCTCCTACTTTCACTACCATATATTAAAATAGGGACTAACACAGCGTTATGAATTGTTTTAATACTCTATTTTGATACATTCTGACTTTTCATAATAGAGTGTGGAGCCCCATTCAGTCTATTTTCTGCGCTTACTCGTTCTATATCCTTATCATATCTACCATCTCTGCTGAATACACATCCCAAATACACGAACTCATCCACTTCCTCAATTACCTTCTATTCATAATTTAAATAACTTTTTACTTTCTTTTTTTCAAAAACCATCACTTTCGTCTTACTTGCCTTCAATTTCATTCCCCTTTCTTTTAATGACCGGTACATTAATGTAACCATCACTTGCAACTCGGCCAGCAACGACGCAAATATGACTTGATCATCGGCGCACAAAGACATTTGACGGTTAACTCACCCATTCTTAAACCAAATTCTTCACCTTTCAAAGTTTCCAGACAACTGTCACACAGGCAGTTGAACAGCCACGGAGAAGCTACACAGCCCTGTCTGACACCTTTCTGGACGCCGAATCAATGCGTGCAGACCCCGTTGCTCCTGACACAAGCACTAGAGTCCCTATAAAGATACCTTAATGCCTTTATCAAACCAGCGCTCAATCCAAACGAGTTCAGTATTTGCCATAACACATTAATTAGAATACGTGAAAATTAGCACTTAAAACTGAAATCAACAATTACATTAGTATTGGCAGGGTTCGAATTCGGATAGCTTGTGTTTAATCAAATTTACGGCGAGCGATTAGATCCCGAGCAACTTCGGCTCTTAATATTTAATTGCATTGTAAATTTTAACATAACATGACATGGATTTGGTGTACATAAGCCATATTATATTATTCCATTACCTCCCGCATCGTCAACATTTACTCGGCACACGAAATATTTAACGAATGTTAAATTATTATTATTTCGAATAAACTATTCAAAACTTTTCTCATAGCGTATTTAATATTTGAACGATATTAAAAATATACGTTTCTATATATTATATTAATATACTGTCTCGCTTGAATGAGTGTCATACTTTCGTAAAATATTTTAACTTTGTTTTGAAATTACATCATAGATTTATAGAGTTATTCAACGTGGACTCACCGTTAATATTTTTATATTTAGAATAAATTAGGATGCAACCCTATTTTTCAATGATTCGTCCCGCACTTGACCACTTTTTTAGCTTACACTTTGGCAAGTTTCCTAATGTTTGACGGAATAAACTAAACAAGATGGTAAATTGTCGTTTATAATTGGAACAATATGGCGGTTTCATCATCAAACAGTTTTAATAATAAAATACCAAAATACTTTACTAGAACTATTTAAACGCAGATGAAACGTAAATCAAGTAAGGAATTTAAAAGTAACAACAAAAACAATTTTTATCAGAAATTTATGCTTGTGTCTTAATATTCACGACAGATATTACTGCTAAATGGTTCTTGTGTTAAGATGTTTATAACATGTACTGAAAACAATAAGATCTTTCTTGTCCCTTAGTCATTTCTACCACGACACCATCACAAGGCATTCTCCGTTATAGATAACAATTATATTTAATGATAATTAATTAATTTACCACTTAAATTTCAAGATTCCGTCTGTCCGTCGACTACAATCTTAATGACTTTAAGGCATGGTGAATAGGATTTTGTTACGCTAATATAAAATGGTATTTTTTATAAAAATTAAAAAAAGAAATGTCATATTTGTAGCTTTATTTTTACTCAATCACTACGTAAATTATGAATAATTTATTTTCCCGCGATCTCTACAACGCCGTACATGTTTTCAAGAAGTCTTTGTACACAGCAGCGACGCGATATTTTCCCGTAATTTAGGAGAGAAACAGACTTGGTCCCACGTACGAAACGTATGCGATGCAACGCTCCTTCGTTAGTGTACACACTTGACCTACATAAGCAACGTGACGTTTGGCGTCAGATACTCTTATCACTTCTTAGTGGACACACGAGTACGAATTGCATATAAAACAGATAACATAATATGTTTTCTGATTCTGGGAGTGAGTTTGAGAACGATTTACTTAGTCTGATGTTTATATACAAATATATCCACGACACAGAGGCATATTTTTTTTTACGAACGATATTGTGTTCATGAAATAAATAGAGAGGAGTTTGGAGAACACCATACACTAGTTAAGCAGCTGGAAAATAAAGCTGATCGATTTTTTGTACTTTTGTATGTCAAACATACAAATGTACCCTTAAGGGGAAATATAACCTTAAATGGCTTAGCAAGATCCTCCGTTATGCCGAAAATATTGCAGCATTAATTTTGAAATAAATATACGGTAAAGTTGAGAATTAATGTTAGGTACTATGTTAGACGAAAACATGATTCCGTAAAATTTACTCAATAGAAAAAAAATCCAAATTTACCTCCAAACTGAACAATAAATCGCTGTTATTCATAAAATACTTTATATAAGATCATGAAACTTTGCATGCTAACTGAACTAACTATTAAGCAGGGCTTATGTTTTTTTTAAATAACCATTATTTTCACTGTAAAAAGAAATTACCTAAACTATCGGCGTCCTGAAGTTCGTTTCCTGCCGCCCTGTTCCAACTGTAATATGCAAATAAACCGGTCTCAACTTTACCATATATTTATTTCAAAATTAATGCTGCAATATTTTCGGTATAACGGAGGATTTTGCTAAGCCATTTGAGGTTATATTCCCCCTTAAACGACGAGAATGTATGCGTAGGCATATGGATGTAAAAGAGGCGAGAGCTCTGCCTGGGGTAGGCAGAGCTCTCCAGGTGACAGGTGTGTGTTTATGTATATAATATAATTATGTATGTATTTGTATCGCCTTACTAAATCTAAGAACTTTACATCTCCCATTTTGAGAATAAAACACACCGTGCACGTTTGTCTATTTGCTTATTACGTGCTACGCGTAAGTTCTAGGAACACACTGACTGTACGCGTAGGACCAGGATTGCGTAGGAACGTCCCTTCTACCTTTTCATGCTAATCTTGATAACGCAGGTCGACGTTACGTCGGACACGTGTGATTGCATACGTTGCGTACGTGAGACCAGTCTGGCTCTCCTTTTATTGTAATAGTAGAAACACGACCTTACGTCTTAAGTTATTAATTTGTATCTACGTGACATGGCCTCTGTATAATTAATTTATTACTGTTTTTTATTTTAAAATACAAATGGAGTAGTTTTATAAATAGAAATGTCAAATATATTATGTATAAATAAAAATATCTTACGCAGTTTCCGTGCTATTTCGGTATAATATTTTTAATTACGATAATTCATAAATGCGGATGTCAATGCAGAATTTTAATTCTAATAATTATAAAAGGATGTCTGTATATACATTTGAACGTTAGTGATATTTTTCGTTTCGTATATCTCGAGAAGAAATTACGACATCATCTCCAAATTAAATTCACTAATTGCGTTCTGAATACCTTTTTAAGTACCTATTCATTAAAATCAATATACTTCGTATGAAAAAGAATTAGAACTTACGATTAGTCAAGAAAAAAACACAGAATCCATTTTTATATATTTTAACAAGTCAAACGTATATTAAATGTTATATGTAACAATTATAATACAGGATTATAAATGTTACATGTAACATCATTAAATAAATCTGAATTTTAATATACAAATAAGCCTGTTATAAATTAATTAAAGAACACTACTATTTAACTATTTCCTCTAGCTTCTCAATAAATTAATAAAAATGTTACATATAAATATAAGTAGTTTTAAAAATATATACGGGTTACAGCTACGCTACAAGTCTATTATGGTTGTAGCATGAAATTTAGGTATATATATATATATATATATATATATATATATATATATATATATATATATATACTTTATTATATACTTAGCAGCACTGTTTTATTCAATATTTTTTCATAATATATTATATAAATAAATAAGCGTGACAAATGAGCACACTGTCCACCATATAGTAAGTAGAAGCTGTGGCCCACAGAGATCTCCATCTATCCTCGATTCAATCAAACTGCCCATGACCTTCTTCGGACCGTAGAAGGTGCATTCTCTTATAAAGTACCAGCGTGACATAGCAGTTTTGTGCTGCTGTGTGTGGGATGTCATCTAAGTTCTCAGGGGGAATAACACATTTGCAGTTTGATTGAATCGAGGATAGATGTGGATGTCTGTGGGCCACAGCTACTACTTACTATAAGGTGGACTGTGTGCTCGTTTGTCACACTTATGTTATAAAAAAATATTGCATAATAAATTACCGCTGGGTATATACCTAAATGTTAATTCTATTTCTATTGACTTGCAAGCTTCATACATAAATTTTGTTTTAAAGTGCGTCTTTAAGACTAACCACACAATAGCAATTATGGCATATGAGAAGTAAATGATGTATAACTTAATTAGAGCTGGAACGGCGGTGCAGTACGTGCGGCGCAGTATACATTTACTGATTATTGCCCGCCTTTAGCACAGCCATAACACAAGCAATTGCCAAATACTTAGAGTATTCGAGCTAATCTTTTCCGCGAGTACAGTAATATATATATATATATATATATATATATATATATATATATATATATATATATATATATATATATATATATATATATATGTATAGTACAAAAATTAACGAATAACCGTTTGCTGTTGGTATGAAACCCCAACATATAGACTGTACCTTACCTCTTAACTTACCATTTACTTAATTAAATAGTACATTTTTTCAGCGTCCGATAACGAGGGATTGTTATGTATAGCGTTTAGAAAGCTATTAATAAATAACGGCCAAGTTTTAATATCACCATTAAATATCGGGGCAATGTTAGTGATTCACGTGGACGTACCTGAATTTCCTGATTTACTTCTCTCTGGGCTGAAGACTGTAGGAGTTTAGCAGTTCTTTTTTTGTTAATTTAAAAAATATTTTCTGAAATCTTATTTCATACGGGAACTTTCATGTGCAGGGTGATAATGATTGTCGCATCGTAACCTAACCTGAACTAAAACAATACAGATGAAAATTAAATTAAATTAAAATAAGTACCACATATGCCTCATCTGACATTGTTATGTGTTGCAATAATTATAGTTGTGACACGAATGGTTTGGCTCGAACGGGCAAGGACCACGCCCTCACAGTATACCAGCGTAAAGTTGCAGCATAATGCTGCTGTGTTTCGTAAGGTCAGTGCGGAGAACCGGAGACCCTTATTACCGAAATCGAGGCATTCCATCTTAGTCTTTAGAGGTGACAACGCATTTGCATTTTGATCCTTAATTGAGGATAGATGTGGACATCATTACCGTCAAGCGGTCTGTGTGTTCGATTGTCACCCAATGCTATAAAAAAATTGCAGAGAATGTTCAGAAAAATGAATATAGGCAAATGTTTAAGTTAAAATTAAAAAAAATGTCGTTTTTATCTTTTTAATTCAAAATGCGTAGTAATGCATTATTTTAACTGATTTTACTGCGCACTCACACATTTGGTAGGGGTCGATCGGTAAGCAAATACGTTGTTGCTAATAAATCGTATTGAATTTGGAATAATTTTAAATGAAAGTATATGCCTTGTTTACTGGTATTTTTGAAAACTGCAATAACGGTACATTATTATCTATATATTCGAACTCAATTTTAAAATTTGGCTACTCTTTCAAAAATAACTCTGTATATAAAAATGAATTGCTGTCAAATGGAACAAAAACTCTGAAATGACTCGATCGATTGCAGAGAATGTTCAGAAAAATGAATATAGGCAAATGTTTAAGGTAAAATTAAAAAAATGTCCTTTTTATCTTTTTAATTCAAAATGCGTAGTAATGCATTATTTTAACTGATTTTACTGCGCACTCACACATTTGGTAGGGGTCGATCGGTAAGCAAATACGTTGTTGCTAATAAATCGTATTGAATTTGGAATAATTTTAAATGAAAGTATATGCCTTGTTTACTGGTATTTTTGAAAACTGCAATAACGGTACATTATTATCTATATATTCGAACTCAATTTTAAAATTTGGCTACTCTTTCAAAAATAACTCTGTATATAAAAATGAATTGCTGTCAAATGGAACAAAAACTCTAAAATGACTCGATCGATTTAGATGTTATGTGTGTGTGTGTGTGTGCGTGCGTGTGTGTGTGTGTCTTTGAGTGACCCGGAAGGTGGCGCTGTTGTCGAGATCGAGAAATCTACCGAGCAAAACCGGGGTGGAGCCCTAGTTTATTATAGAAGCCGTTAAAATGGAGTTGAATATATAATATATACCTTACAATATATTCAAATCACATGTCATAATTCATTTTGAAAAGACGTAATTAACATATGACGTTAAAAAATAAAGTTAAACTTTTTTTGCTGAATATATGCCAGTGCTGGACTACAATCCCACCTGATCTGATAATACACAATAGAATAGCTGTCAACCTTACTTTGTAGGAGGATTGGCGTCGCCGGGAGCACACATACCAGCAATTACGTCGTATTATCAGTTATCACTACTACAAACACATTTTAGACTTTTGATTAATGTTTTTGACACATAAATGTTTCTTTATTTTCATTTTTAATATTCCCAAAATAATAGCTTCGACTTACTGGTTGTAGAATATGTCTCTTTTATTTAAATTCTATTTCCCGCTGTTCTTTCGACACGTAATTATTGCACAATTTGCCATTTTTTAAATAAGTTGCATGCAGCGACGCTTGACACGAAAATTGGAAACGATTGATTGTGTTGACATTTATACGTGTGAATACACGTGTTAGTGACAGGTTAGTGGCTACAGGTGCTCCGTCCACTCCCCCGTTCTATTACGTATGTATTATACTATTCTATGTACTTGACGGTGAGTGAAGTTTTATATGGAAATCGCACTGTCTCATAAATTTATACCTTATGAGCCGCGGTAGCTCAGAAGATAGCCGTTTAGTCGAATTTTGTAGTGCGTGAGGCTATCAGCATCATCATCGTCATCATCTACATCATCACCATCATTACAACTCCATTGCTTTCTATAGACTAAGAAAGGAAGAAGCTTAACAAGGCGCCACACAGCAAGATCCTGAGCCACCTACATCGACTTCCTGCATCTCTTACCACCTTGTTACTCCATCTAGTGGGGAGCTGCTCTAAACTTAGGTTATCAATAACAGGCTGCTAAGCGAAAACCTTTCTTCCCTATCGGTTGTCGGTTTTTCTTTAAATATATGGCCGTCCCATTGCCACATATTAGAAGAATTAAAAATAAAGTGTGCTGCATATTCGTAGTATTTATTTATTTATTTATTTATTTATTTATTTATTTACACTTTATTGCACCATAAAAAGAATACAAAGGGAGGACTTAATGCAATTAGGCATTCTCTCCCAGTCAACCCGGCACGTGTGGAAATTATGTGATAGGTGACAAAATAAAATGAACAATAGAGTAAATCAAGGAAAAAAAATACTGATAAACTTAAAAACAAACTAATATTATATATACAAATACAATAAACTTATATACCCCAAAATATAATACAGATAATATATAATATATACATACATATTCATAGATACATAAATATATACATATTTTAAATACAAATAGATATATAATATAAACCTATAAATAAAATAACAACAAAGGTAACCAAAATTAACCATAATATTAACTATCATCTAATATTTTCATAAAATGCTTATGTACCAATCTTTTAAAGGCATCTTATTAGATGTTTTTCTGACGTCATCGGGCCAGGAGTTCCAGAGCAGTGCAGCCTGAATTGTGAAGGATTTACCAACAAAATTAGTAAAATGTAGAGGGATACTTAGTTTATTATTATATGAGGAACGCAGAGTTCTATCATGCGTTAGGGAAATATATTGAAAGTTCTCCTTGAGATAAGAAGGAGTGGATGGATCATTTAAGATAGAGAAGAGAACAAGCAAAATTCTATAGTCATGCCTCTGTTTAATAGTGAGCTATTTTAGGTGAGAACGATAGTGGTATGTTTATTATCATCATCATTGTCATCGCAGCCTATCAAATGTCCACTGTTGAACATAGGCCTCCCCTGTACATTGTCTCATAGTGGGTATATTTGCCATAGATGCCACACTTGACAGGCGGATAACCGCAGTTTTTATAATTTCGGGTTGTTATCAAGAAGATGCTGCTATGCATTTAGTTAAAGAATATTCTTACGTATGTTAGTGAACATTCTTACATCGCCGCTACACTGTAAAATGTGTATGTTAATAAATACTAATTAAATCACAATATCAACCTTGACGATGATTTCATATATTTACGTTAATACTACACATTAAATATAACTAGTTCGCGTTTAATTTTAACCAAAACGGCGCCTTATGAGGACCTTATTAAATTTGTATTGAAATCCATTCTGAAAACATAAAATCAACTTACAATATAAAATGGGAAGTTGGAAATATCAACCTACTTGTTCAAAAACATTTGTATGAAAAAGTAAAACAGAATAATTGTATTAAATACTCGTAAGCAAGTGAGGACCGATGTAAGGAGTTAAAAGTTTTTTAGTATTCACTTAAAACATTATGTGGATTGAAATACCTTAACACTATATCACAATGTAATCAACTGTGGAGTTGACTGACGTAATAACGGAGAATAATTTTTGCGCATGACATAAAATCAGATTGTAAGCAATTTAAACAGACCAAATGTCAATTAATGTTTATAATTAAGCCAAATGATGTTTCAAAATAAATCAGTAAACTGGAGGAAAGAACGCAAAATGAATCTGACTCATATTTCTATCTAGAGTGTGAAATATATGCCAAAATATGTTTAAAGTCCACGCTTTTATATAATTTATATACATGTTTTATTGTTAAATATAATGTAACATATAACTTTTACTCCACTTTAAATGGTAACATTATTTCGAATACACAACTATAGCAATCCTTAACGAGTAACATAGCGACTGCTCAGTATAAAACAAAATTTCGTAACCACATCTCCCTGTGTATTGGTCCCTCTGTATATTTGATTAAAATTTTAAAATACTGGATGGATTTAGATGGCGTTTTCACGGTTAATTTTAAAGCTTTTTTTCCTTTTTTATGAAAGATAATTAACAGTAAAGGAACCAAAAGCTGTAACCACAGCCACGTTGGTGTACTGATGGAACTAATTATAGTGACCGAATTTGCTTTGTGAAAATCTATGTAAGCAGAACATTTTGTCGGGCAATACTCTAATAAAGAAAATGATATAGTGTTTTTTAATGTATGTCACGTTTTATAAATGTCTTATTGCTGGGCGCACCTTTTAATTGTGTACACTTTTAAATACTTTGTCGGATGTACACACTATAAATTTAAAGAAATTGCAATGAAATAGCAGCAAGATGTTGCTGTGCTTCATTAAATGAGCGATGATAATCGGAGATTATTTTTTCTGGTATAGGTATTTGATATCACGAAGGCAGAGAGGTCTTTTTCTGCTGTTTACCAAAGAACACATTAATTATTTTTTACAAAAACACTTTTCCCCGTTTACTTTTCATTCAACTTGTACTCAATAATAATTTTACGCACTTGAGCTTACACACATTAAAACAATGTACGTGGTCATCTACAACATAAGTAAGACAAATCTGCTCTTGTGCGATGGAAATACCATAACGAGGTATTCCACCCTCCATTGTTAGAGGTAACAACGCTTTTGATGCTTAACCGAGAGTAGATATAGGTGTCTATGGGCCGCAGTAACCACTTACCATCAGGTGGACTGTGTGCTCGTTTGTCACGCTGTCCTATAAAAAAGGCGGAATGTACGTTTGGTTATCACTTCATTGAGAAATCCGAGTCTTTTATATAACACGTATATAACAGACACGTGATTGCTTACTCAATTCTAAGGCTTCTGGAGTAGCTTGTTTTCGTTGCTTGAGAAAAATGTCCGCAAGCAAATTATAATTTTACATATATTTGAAAAGGTTCAGTTCATAAGAAGAAGGAATTCGAAAGTTTGTTACAGACTGGTATTTGTTTATATAAAGTGCATAGTGTAGAAATAACGAAGATTTATTGGTCACTCAAATAAAGTATGTGGAAAATTATCAATTTCATTATTGATTTAATAGTCAAAAAACAGCTCCGTAGCCTTAAAGTTAGTACGGGCTTCTTCCTAGTTGCGGATGAAAAGCACCGCACCAATTTGGTACCGTTTTCCCATCAGAAAACTAATTATAAGGCACGAAGGTTTTTATAAGTAAATTATAACTTAGTATATATAATTAATTTTGCAGAAAAGAATTGATTGTGTAAAAACCAGACTTTAGAATAAAACAAGTAGTATTTTTTTTGTTTACAATCGACTTCAATATATATAAAATGAAAATAACGTCAATGTAGTCGAAGTCAATTAAATACGAATTCCTAAGGATAATTCAAAAACTACTGGTCAGATCTTAATCAAATTTATATGAAACCACATGACATGCATCAGCTTACAAATAAAAAAAGTTCACCTAGAGAAAAGTTCTCAGGTAACACACATAAAAAAAACAGATGAATTGAGTACCTCTGCCTTTTTTAAATCGGCTAAAAATAACATAAATTATCCGAATACGGTAAGAATTTATGAATCAAGTTTTCATTTTGATAAAATGTTGTTTGGCATTGGACCTTCGAAGCTGAAGATAGATTAACACTCGACCGGTTTTTATTATATACCATCAGATAAAAAGGGTTTTCATCTTCGAACTGTATTTATTCTACTTTATGAAAACGTACTTATATTTACAAAGGGCAGAGCAAACCTAACAAAATCATTATTTCTTTATTTTGTAAAAGGGAAAATTCCTGGGATGAAAAATAACATCATAAATAATTCGTTGCCCTAATGGCGGGCCTGCACTCCGGGAAAATTCTCCTAAGGAACCCTTTATCCAATCACAAGCATTACGGATCAACGGATTCACGTTCCTAGCTAGCTTTGAGCTAGAAATCAATTATGGAGAAAGGTTTCAGTGTTTTTGTTATACAATTTCATAAAAGAGCAGAGGAAGTTTGTCAGTGTTACTAGACAATCGTGACCTGCTTTTTTCCATTTTTAGCCGACTCGAAAACAGAAGAGGTTTGAGAACCTCATACTACCTCTTTACAGTAAACACTTTGTAAATTTAAATCTCAATCGATTTTACGTGGCAGAGAGCATGATGCAGTTATATTATTGGTGCAGTTGTATCACGACTGGGTCGGCTCAATCGAGGAAGAACCACGGTCTCACAGAATAGCAGCGTAAAATAGCAGCGTAAAATAGCAGCGTAAAATAGCAGCGTAAAATAGCAGCTTAATGCTACAGTGTTTTGTTTGGTAAGTGTACTGGAAACAACGACTACACAGCCCGAATAGACGCCTCATGCAAGGCAAACACTTTCTGTCAACATGGTAGACAAATAAGTCTTACTTAAGAAAACGATCGCACGATCTACTTTAGTAGCGACCACTTCCCTGACCCGTAAACATGTTGCATGTGACTCGTGAATTTTCGACATAATAAAATACAACAGACGCGCAACATAGTACAATAAAATAGTGCGGAAATAGTAGACAAATGTGTAATTTCAAAAAAAAAGGCATCACTTTTCATAGATAGGTGAATTTTAATTTCAAAATTCATTAATTAAAATTAAATCAGAGCTCAACCTGTATATGTCACAAGCAACTCGCATTGATTTATTCGGACATCTTCGGATATTTTCGGACTATGCATCCCTTTCTTTTCAATGCAGTTCATTGTTGCTATACTTTTCTTTAATTACCGGCACGTGCAACTAGTGCTGTACCAGATAAACTATAATATTGGTATAAATATTATGCATGTTATCGTGAATGTTTTACAGACTTATATTATAAGCGACATAGGTGTAAGCTGAATTTTTTTATTGAATGTACGTTAATCCATATTTGTTCAAAACTTCTTAAAAAATCATAATAAAATTGATATAATTTTTAATAGACGGCACTCCGCTCTTTTTACTACTAAGACGCCATGTCAAGACACGTAGGAAATTGAAGTGAACTTGACAGTTTAAATAACTGTTGCTATTTTATTTTAATAGTACTCTATTATTATTTCAATATTGTAAAGAAAGCTTGTTTTAATAAAAATTATTCTTTAAAACAAAAAATTATTTATTAAATATGATATTATACATTAGGTATTTTACTAAATACGATACCTACTTAAATTAAACTTCTTTTGTTTTATTTTTTATTTTGTACTAATTTATCATCATCATCATCATCATTACAAGTCCACTGCTGAACATAGGCCTCCCCCAAGTAATGCCACAAAGTACGGTCCTGAGCCACCTGCATCCATCGACTTCCTGCATATCTTACCAGGTCGTCACTCCATCTAGTGGGGGGTCGCCCTACACTACGCCTACCGGTACGAGGCTGCCACTCAAGAACCTTTCGTCCCCATCGGTTATCGGTTCTTCGAGCTATATGGCCGGCCCATTGCCACTTCAGCTTACTAATCCGTTGGGCTATGTCGGTCACTCTGGTTTTACTGCGGATATCCTCATTTCTGAGTCTATCATGCAGATAAACTCCGAGCATAGCCCTCTCCATAGCTCGCTGAGCGACCTTGACCGTCCTCATCCGGCCAGCAGTGAAGGACCACGTCTCAGATCCGTAAGTCATCATATAGTAGAATATAATTCTGGTAATGATTAAGTAGACTTGGTACCAAATTTATTAGAAGTTCCCATCACAATTTGCTTATTAGCAAGTGTCGCAACCTTGATTTTAACCAATTAGCGTACATTTCAACCCGCCTCCCCGTACCGCTTACCTCAGACTTTTGACAAACAGGTTTGGAAATAGAAGTACATATATTAGGCGTCTATTCGGGCTGTGTAGTCGTTGACTGGAAACGAGGCATTCCATCTTGGTCCTCACGGGTGACAATGCATCTGCATTTTGATTCGTAGTCGAGGATAGGTTTATATGTCTGTGGGGCACAGCAACCACTTAACATCAGGCTAGTTTGTCACCTTTATTCTATAAAAAAATCACATTAATTGTTATGCAGTAATAAAGTATTAGTATTTATTATAATATAATATTTATATATAAATATTAGTAGTGTAGGGCGGAGTCACCACTTGGTAAGACATGCAGGAAGTCGATGGATGCAGGTGGCTCAGGACCGTGCTTTGTGGCATTACTTGGGGGAGGCCTATGTTCAGCAGTGAACTTGTAAAGGGCTGTAATGATGGTGATGATGAATAAATTATTATTATTATTATTATTATTAATTATCGTTTCTTAAGTCGGGGCTTTCTTTATTTCATAAACTATGTCTTAACATCAACCTAAGAAGCTATTGTGTACAATTTTGTTTAATTATTTGAAGTCGGCTTTTACATTTTCATCATCATTACCATATTTTGTTTTTGTTTGTCGATATGTTATTATCACATTTAGGATCTTATTAAAGTTGTCTGCTGATCCAATGATCTGAGTGAAGGCCAATACCTTCCTCATGCATTGCTTTATTAATATTTGCCATAACTGTCACGCTCGACGGGCAGTGTGTCAACCAGATCTTTTTATTATTTTGAGTCATCAAGAAGATGCTGCTGCTCCTCACCTCGTTTTAGTTTCCCTCTGTTGTCTCTGAAAATTTTTGTTAAAGACATGTCATACGGAGTTTACGGGGTTCGTTACGGTCGTGTAAATCTTAGAGTTGCACTGCCGGGAACAATAGATGGATAGCGAACTATAACCTGTAAGTAATGATTTGGCATGTAAATGAATTAATGTAGATTGCCTTATTTTTAAAATAGTCTTTTTATAATCTTTTTTGAATCATATGGAGATTATATGCAGTGTCTGTCTGCGATCTGCCTGTCAGACACATCAATTTGATATTGAAATAGTTTCTATTAGTGTTATGGTATTATTTGCATGCTATTATTTTTTTATAGCATTGGGTGAATAACAAGCATACAGTCTACCTGATGGTAAGTGGATGCTGTGGCCATAGACATCCACATTTATCCACAATTAGGAATCAAAATGCAAATGCGTTGTCACCCAGAGGACTAAGATGGAATGCCTCGATTCCAGTAAAATGGGTCTCCGGTTCTCTACACTCACCATACGTAACACAGCAGCATTACGCTGCTATTTTATGCTGGTATTCTATGAGAGCGTGGTCCTTCCCCGGCCGACTCATCCATGCTACAACCATAATATAGCTGCAGCTAGGCTCTTCCACGTAAAAATTAACACATGAGTAATTTTGTTTTCTATTCACAGCTTTTTAACGAGCCGTTCTTCGGAATGGGTG